>JAWNLD010000449.1:7500-1367500 GCA_035041545.1 Drosophila colorata
TTTTTCCAGTCTATTGTTGTTCAATTGGAGCTGTCGCATGCTTGTTAACTTCGCCAGCGATCCGCGCACTACGGAAACCAGCTTGTTATGGCTTAGATCCATTTCCAGCAATGTTGGTAATGTGCCAAATGTGGAGGATTTGATCTCCTGCATGCTATTGTGACTCAGATTAATGGTACGCAAGGAGAACAGAGTTTGAAAAACGCCATTAAATATTACAGAAATGTTGTTAAACGATACGTCGACGGTATGCAACTCATATAGTTTCGGAAATGTGTTTTTGGGTATTTCCGTGATGCTGTTGTGTGAGGCATTCAGCACGCGCAGGCCAGACATATTTTGAAAGGGTATCTGAAAAACAGATGCTGTTAGCTGTAGATTCAAGAGTTCGCGTAATGGATGACTTACATGTGCCAGATTGGTCAAGTTATTGTAGCTAAGCTGGAAGTCAGAAGCGAAGGTTGTCTCGTCAAAACTGCGACGTGAAAAGTTGGCAAGACGATTGTGGGACAGATCCAAAACCGTTATATTAACGCAGTTCTCAAAGGCGCCGCTTTCAATTAGCTCCAAAGCATTATGAGAAACGTTGATAACGGCCTGGTAAATGTCCTTAAACGAATTCTTTTCAATTTTAGTTATGTTGTTCTCCGCCACATCGAGCAGCTGCAAAAACATTTGTTGGTATTATGCAATTCTAAACACGTCATCTCCATTCACATACCTCCACATAGTTCATTTGGGTGAACATTTGGTACTCGATCTTCTTGAGCTTGTTGCGTGCCAAGTCAATCGTGCCGATGCGCGCCACGGAACCGAAGGTACCACGTCCCACCTCCGTGATGGCATTGTCACTTAGAAAGAGGCGACGAAGAAAACGCATTCCTCGAAAACTATTCGCATCCAGTTTGCCTATGTTGTTATGTGCCAGATTCAGAACTTTGAGCACCGAGTTCCTTGCAAAGGTGCCGCGGCTCAGCTCGTTTAAAGCATTGTGGGAAACATTGCACCAGCCCAGCTTTGTCAAATCTGCAATATGCTGCGCCTCCAATTTCTTGATCTTATTGTGACTTATGTCGAGGGTCTCCAGTTCACGCAGATTCTTGAATTGATTCCGCTTGAGGTTCTCCATTTGATTGCCATGCAGGTCCAATGTTTTCAGCTTTCGCAGTGGCTGAAACGTCTCCACTGGCAAATCGCTCAAGAGTCCATTTGAGAGCCGTATGGTTTCCAGCTTGTTGCTGATTTCCTGACCCAAAAATAGATCTTTCGGCAGCTGCACAAATGCATGCCCATCAATTACCAACTGACGGGTCTTGCCCAATATCTGTGGAGTATAATTATTATTATTACTAAAATTAAGTTAGTCAACATAATATTAGTTATAGAAAATCAATAAAATTTAAACATTCACAATTATCAAAGAGCTTTCAGTATAAAATAATAATAAAAGATTTTACAAAAAAAATTAATTTGTTTAACATCTTATAGGTATGGATTTTCAGTTTGAGTTCTTTAAAAGTTAGCAGTTCAGTCGAGGACTCCTAGCTGAGGTATTCTTAGTTACTATTTAAGAATTTATTTAAAAAAATCCCGTTTGGAACACTTACGCCAAAACCCAACTGGCCGACTTGACTGAGATTCGTCCGCAGCAAATTAAGCTCCTCCAAAGTATTGTTCATGCCATAAAACACATAGTCTTCGATGGTGGCCACGGGCGTCTCCTCAATGGTCAGCACGCGCGCCTTTATATGGGCAAAAAGCGGTCCAAATAGCCGTACTAAAAGTGACCATAAATAAATATTTATAACAATAATAACAAGGATAATATGTACCAAAATGTCCTTTATATATGGTCAGCTCCTCCACGGGCAGCTCCAGGGACGCTAAGTTTTGTAGGGCCACTGAAAGGGTGGCCAAATTGGTGTTTTCGCAACGCACATAAAGCCCATTGTCGCTGCCCTTAACACACAGGCAGGGGTATAGAACTTGTGGCCTGAGCAACAATTTAATTAGTAATTACTAATTAAAAAATAATATAAAAACTCACTTCTTGGGACATTTGAATTCAGGTTCGCCATAAACGTATTCGCTGTTGGCCAAAACGAATAACTGCAGCAATACGAGCACGGCTGTGCGCAGGCGTCGCTGAATCATGATCATGATATTAACTTGTTATTCGCTGGCCTTTGTATGTGCGTGTGTGTGGCTCTGTCGTCACCGAATCGATTTGGCCATGGTAAAAGCGAGTTCGTTTCTTAAGTCTATTGTTTGTCGGTTAAAAGAAAACGATATTTGACATACACATTACGCATCAGCGGATTGAACTGTATGAAAGCAAGAACAAATTATATTGTTAATGTAATTGTTTACATGATTGGGTTAAAGCTTTTTCTTTGCTCACTTTTACTTTTAAGCTGCGCTCGCGCAACAGGTTCCGCTTGTCTTTCGCCCTGCTTCGCGACTGGCCATTGGCTGCGGTTCCCGTTGTTGAGCCCAGTTGCCAATGCAGCCAACTGAACATTGTTCAAAACAAATCGAGCTGAGTTTAAGAATTTATGAAATCTGTATTTTCTTGTTAAATATGTATTCTTTTTAATTGTTTTATTTATATGAATTTTATAACGCGCGAGATTTTAAACAAGTTGGCAGTCCTGTGCCTGCCACTATGTTGGTGAGTGTATCGATAAGCCACAAATGCAACTCAATTCAGACAGCGACAGCGGTGCAAAAGCAAAATCAACGCGCTAAATAAAAAATTATTGGCCGGTTATTAAGTATTTTTTTGCACATTTTAAAGTCAAAACGTAAGTACTTATTGCAATTGATGCATTTGAATATTTTTCGGTTTGAAAAGCAAGCAAAAATTAGGCTTTTCTAAATTGAAGAAAGTGGACATTGTTCACGTTTTGTTCTTTGACGACGGGGAGAAATACTGACTTCGCCCGTTTCAGCCGCCATCGAGCAAATAGCCAATGGCAGCTCGCACTACTCACACACACATAGAATTGGACTGAAAATCTGTGTACATACACGTCTGTTTGCGTGTGTATTAGTGCTAAGGGAGAACGCGAGTTATTTGCTGCCACCCGTTTTATTGGCGGCAAAAAGTGCGTAATTCTAGTTGGAACACACAGACTAATGAGAACATTCTGTTTGCTTTGCTCCATTAGGTTTTTCAGCATAAAATGAGTTACGCTGCGGACGTGCTAAATGCTGCCCATCTCGAGCTGCACGGCGGCGGTGACGCCGAGCTGCGCCGGCCCTTTGACCCAACTGCCCACGACTTGGATGCATCTTTCCGCCTGACACGATTCGCCGATCTAAAGGGACGTGGCTGCAAGGTGCCGCAGGAAGTGCTCTCAAAGCTCGTCTCCGCATTGCAGCAGGACTACTCCGCTCAGGATCAGGAGCCGCAGTTCCTCAACGTGGCCATTCCCCGCATTGGTATCGGACTCGATTGTGCCGTTATACCGCTGCGCCACGGCGGCCTTTGCCTGGTGCAGACCACCGACTTCTTCTATCCGATTGTCGACGATCCCTACATGATGGGCAAGATCGCCTGCGCCAACGTGCTCAGCGACCTGTACGCGATGGGCGTAACCGACTGTGACAACATGCTGATGCTACTGGCCGTGAGCACCAAGATGACGGAGAAGGAGCGCGACGTGGTCATACCTCTGATAATGCGCGGCTTCAAGGACTCGGCTCTAGAGGCGGGCACCACCGTCACGGGCGGCCAGAGCGTCGTCAATCCGTGGTGCACCATTGGCGGCGTTGCCTCGACCATCTGCCAGCCCAACGAGTACATAGTGCCGGACAACGCCGTTGTCGGAGACGTTCTGGTGCTAACCAAGCCGCTGGGCACGCAGGTGGCTGTGAACGCGCATCAGTGGATCGATCAGCCGGAACGCTGGAACCGGATCAAACTGGTTGTGTCCGAGGAGGATGTGCGCAAGGCGTACCATCGTGCCATGAACTCCATGTCGCGACTGAACCGAGTCGCCGCCCGGCTTATGCACAAGTACAACGCACACGGGGCCACGGATATAACCGGCTTTGGCCTCCTGGGCCATGCACAAACGCTTGCAGCTCACCAGAAGAAGGACGTCTCCTTTGTCATTCACAATCTGCCGGTTATTGCCAAAATGGCGGCGGTGGCCAAGGCCTGCGGCAATATGTTCCAGCTGCTGCAGGGCCATTCGGCGGAAACATCGGGCGGCTTGCTCATCTGCCTGCCCAGGGAACAGGCGGCCGCCTACTGCAAAGACATTGAGAAGCAGGAGGGCTACCAGGCCTGGATCATCGGCATTGTGGAGAAGGGCAACAAGACCGCACGGATCATCGACAAACCGCGCGTCATCGAGGTGCCCGCCAAGGATTAGTTGCTTTCCTCATTATAAGTACAGTAATTTTTAAAATGCTAACATGCTCTCAGTTGTAACGCTATTATCGACTGAACTAAGTTATTGTTTTTTTGTAAAAGCAAACGCTTGACCTACTTACATTAACTACAATTTTGATCTTTTATAAAACCTATGGACATCGCTAAGAATAATACGAATAAATAAAACACTTGACTTTTGTCTTGACTACACAAAAGCACACGCGATTTTTTTTCACAATTGTAGCCGCCGAAGCCAAGAAAGCTTTCCGTCTACAGCGCAAAACGAGAGCTTTGCGTGCAAACAGTGTCGAAGATGGTGAACGGTGTCAGCGGATGCTCACTGAGAGATCGCTGCTGAGCAGTGAGCAACAGCTTCGGTCCTCGGTTCATTTCTTGACGGAGTAGCGCGATAGCGTGACGTCACCATTTCCAATGCTTGCATGCGGAATAAGAGAGCTTTACACTCGACTGGGCCTGAGTTCATTATGTAAATGAGCTGTTTGGGGGTTTTAGTCGTTTTTGTATGTTTATATATTTTACTTAAATTATTTATGGAGAATGTATAAAGCTGCACACTGATTTTTAAACGAACCGCAAATTTTAAACAAAGCATATCTAGTTTAAAAATAAACAATTAAAAATATATATGACTATATATTTTCTTATTAATAATAAATATATATTTATTGGTTTTGGGTTGCTGTTTATTATATATTATAACATTTATATATTAAATATTTGTATATCGCTCATTAGTTTATCGCTCTACATACACTGGTATATTAAAGAAAACCCCATTTTGTAAAGAATGTAACAAAGTCGAAAATAAATTTGAATTTGTAACTGAACATCGAGGATCCCAGGCTAGTGTATGGATGTATTGTTTCAGACGGTGCTATTTAAAAATAGTTAGGTTGATAGTTTATAACTATATCCCATATAATAATAAATTTTAAAACAAAAATTTAAAAACAAAATCGACTACCTAATCTATTTATTTTCGAATCGTATGAAAAGCTTAATGCTTTGACGTGATGTTTTCCAAGAGAGAGAAAGAGAGCGAGAGAGCTGCGCATGCCAAGCGTAACCTGGAGATCAGACAATCGACTGGGGGTCCGATCTGTGTCGAGCGTGCTCTGCTCGTGGCAAGTGCAAAACTGAAGCCTCAGTACTGCACGAACCAGCGAAGCGCGTACGCGTATATCGAAAGCAAGGCTGTTCCGTTACCGTTACGTTTCTTAGTTACACACGAATACACTAACAAATCAAAAACACTCACACAATCGAATTTCTGAGACCAAAGCGCCCGCGCATTAAAGCAATTTTCTTTTTTGGCTGAACACTGAACTCAACAACAACAACAACAGCAACAACGGAATAAAAGTCTGCACCAATCATATTTGGTTTTGGAAAAGTGCACAGTGAGTGCTGGTGAATGATATTGTGGATTGCATGAATATCTATACCGTGTGTGCATGTGTGCGTGTGTATCTATGTATCTATGGCATCTAGCTATCTCTTGAACTGGCAGACAAGCTTAAATACAAACTGATGACGGCGACACAAACGCACATCGAAACGAGTTTCAGTCTTTCCCCACTCATTTGTATGGGTAGAAGTATCTTTTAGTTTGTAGCTGTATCTATTGTAGTTTTCTTCTATGTGTGCTTGGCCGCAAAGAGAAATTCACATCGTGTTCAATACCAAAAATACGCATTCAATTGCATCCGCATCCTCTGGCTAGCTCGTTACTAGGTATATACTATATAATATATACTATGCCTTGTGGATGGGGATGATTCATTAATTCATTTTATTTTTTCGAATCAAGAGCAACAAAAACAGTATTTCGAATTGAAAGCCAAAAGAACAGTGGCAGTGAACTATTTTTAGAATTATTTGTTTTCATACATAAATGTGTACATACGTATGTATGTATGTACGTACAGACCTACAAAAATTGTTCACCCAAAGGCGAAAGAAAGAGTCGACAATGAAGGCGACGACATCGTAGCCAGGCACTTATTATACCCTGTACCCATTGCCTAAATGCCTTAAAAGAGGGTACAATCAAAGACAATATAAATATAGTATTTATATTGTTTTTGGTACAATGATTTCTGGCAAATTTGAGTTTGTACATGTTGATCTATATGATCTATGATCTGCGCGTGCGATCAAGTTTATTTTTTATTGCAAGTGGTTTTTGTATACCAAAAGCAGGGTATAAAGCACACCGAAGGAGCAGCTTTGGTTTTGCGCGCTTTGCTGTTTTTCCATTATTTGACTTGTTATAATTCTCACAAGGATCAAGCTTTGAAAGAGTGGCAAAGTTTTAAACAGACAACCTGCTTTTGTTTTGGAGCTTTTTTGTGATCTGTGTATACTATACGCTACATAGTATACACAATCAAGAAACCCTTCCTCTCGTATAGCCTGTGGTTTGCCATATTTGAAGTTTGAAAGTGTATAGAGGGAAAATTTGGATTTGGGTACAGGGTACAGGGTATCCCCCAGTCGGGTACTCCCAACTAGCGCACTCTTGTTTTTATTGTGTGCTTTGGTCAGTCGTAAATTCATCCAAAAACGAACACGAAGAAGAATAACGAAATAACGAGCATCTTATTTTTTGTAGATTTGCGCATTCATACGTAAAATGTTTAATTTAAATTAGCCAAGTTCAAACGGTGTCTACAGCTTGTTTATACTACATACATATGTTTGTGTGAGTGTGCGTGCTTGACTAGATTGAACTGTGCGCCGCTCTGCGTAGGCGGCAGAGAAGGCAATAATAACATCGGCGTCGGCAGCGGCGTCACCAGCGCCACACGAATTGGCAAAGGCGCTAGAATCCACGCACGCACACATGCACACGTACATGTGTTACGCCTTTTCGCCTACGTTTTCAATTTGATTTTCGGAAATTTTAAGAACAACAACACCTTTGCTTTGCTCTTTTCGTCCATTTCAAGCTTGTTGTTCGTTTGCTATTTTGTTTATTTTATGTTTGCTTGCGTATACATACGTTGTACTATGTATATATATATGCATATGTATGTATGTATGTATGTGTGTGCATATGTATTTGCGAGCCGCTGCTCACCCCCTGCAACCGCCTCTCTGGCACGCCCACTCCAATGCCAGACACCAGCAGCACAGCATGTTCCCACTTTTTGTCTCTCGTTCCGATTATATGAGATCATTTTGAATTGTACAACAACAACAGCAACAACAGTATGCAAAAACAAACATACGCATCACACGCTCTCCCTCTCTCTGTCTCTTTCAGTGCTGTGCCGACCTGTTTGTTATTGCTTAGAAAACAAAATGATTTTTTTAAAGTAAATTTTGCCCCAAAGCGCCACTAAAAAACGTGCTGTGTGTGATCTGTGATCAGGCGTCAATTAGATTTAGCCTTTTATTTATATTATGATGTTTTGTCCGTACGTATTTTGCTTACGTGAGCTCTTGATTAGCTAAATTCTTGACCATATGGCAACTTTTTATCATTTCGTTTTGAGTCCAAACAATTTACATCTATTTGATTATACATATAGTCGATTCGATTTGATTTGTCACCTTAGGCACTGTGATTTATTTTAGTTATGTGCCGTCGCATGTTTATTTTATGACTCTGATGACATCATCATCGTCAGCCATCCTTGTGTTTGCTTTACGAATTTTTGCATCTGTTTCTCTCTCACATGCGCCTTAAACACAAAGTCATTCATTGAAATCTCACTCAAGGTTATCGCTAAATCACAAAAATACATAAAAAAGCTCATCAGTCGGACAGACTTTAAAGCATGCGAACGTCGTCGGTACAGGTTTGTCAGATTGTTTCGTCAGACGAAAAAGGAACTAAGGACACGTTAAAAGTGAAACCTGTTTGACATTGACTTTGCAGAAGCTTACGTACTATATACATATGAATATGTACATGTATCTTTTTATGCATGCTTCTCGTCAGTTCTGAAAATCAATGCCAATATTTTTGCCTTTTAAATTTTACTTGGTATTTTTACTTTAACATGCAACAAACTTTATGAATACATATATTGTTCGCTTTTGCGGAATTTGGCCTTAAATTAATTAAATTAAAATGAAATAATTATAAAATTATTCAAAATTTTCAAATGTTTTTTCGACCTTCTGCTTCTTAACGTTTATTTGGTTAACTAAGTCTGGTGCGTTTTTTCATGTTTGTCTTTTCTGCGGTGCTATTGACAGATAATCTTCTCAAGTGATGCCCACTTTAGATGACTTCAGCTCCATTAGCGCGCCAAAAATATCACCTTAGAATGCGAGCTGTTCTAGAAACGACGCACCATTTTTGTACATATTGAATAGTTTTGTGGGTGTAATATATACAAATGTTTGAAATTCTTATGAACTGCGAATCAACCTGTCAGTTTGGAGCCGTTTACGTTTACAGTTACACCCACACCAGCTTGAATTTATGTACATATATTTATATATATGACTAAAACACAACTTACTCATACACATGAATTGAAATATTTTCTGAATATTTGCGCTTGATGTCATTGCAGCAGAAACAAATTATTGGAAATGCAGTACTCGAGCAGCTCGGAAAATTACTCATCCTCGTTGAGAGATACGCCCTCGAAATGGAACGGACGTGTAAGTAAAAACTGTCAAAATATTGCTTGTATTTCTGATCTTAAAAGTCAATAATTTGAACAGAATGACAAGAATTATGCGTACAAGAAGTCATCATATCAATATTCAAGCTCGGGCGACAACAATGTGTCCTATCAGAACAAGTCGGCCGATCAGAATATCGATCAGTTGGACGCGTTGCTGGAGGACTTAAAGCAGGAACGCCAACTTACGAACAGAGAGCGGGAAATCTTGCCCGCGGGCACCAGCTATAGAACACTGTAAGTTGATAAAAATAACATCTAAACTATTAGACTTCAAAACTCGGATAGTAGGAATGATTTTCAAGTATTAGAGATTTTAAATTAGGTAGGTATACAAAATTCGGCAGTGTTCGTGATCTGAAATTTGAATTTGAAATAGTTTAAATGAATTAACATATTATAATTAAATTTGATTTATTTTTAAATTCTTAGATATGTTCAATGCATTTTAAATAATTGAAGTACACAGAAATAAATTAACAATTTTCGGGGTCCGATTTCTGAAAAGTTTTTAGAATAGTTGAAAAGATTTTAAAATAATTTGAGTACACATGAAATGATTGAAATAGTTGGATTGATTAGAAGTATATTCGATTTATTTTAAAATATTTAGAGATTTTAAAATAATTTAATAGTTGAAATGATTTTTTTGTAATATCATTATATTTGATGTATTTTAAAATATTTAGAGCCTTTAAATGCAATTATATAATTTAAGTAAATAAAATCCGTTATAAATTATCAGGGTCCGATATCTAAAAATTATTTCGTTCAATGAAAAATACTTAATAAACTTAATAATGTGAAGTAAATTAGCAAATGCCGTCATTGTTAGATTGTTTATCAAGCGTGTCATTAGAGCAGCTTTACGACGAGGTTACGAGCTGGAATAGAGCTAGGCTGTTTTTAAGTCTGAGGCAAATGCTATTTAAACTGAAAACTAATTTTAATTCATAAATGTAAACTATAAAGAAAGTAAAAAAATACAATCTTAAAAATTAATCTGGTTAATAATATAATTTATGAAGGGTAGAAAGCAGAAAGCAACTCGTAGCCATCTTTAAGTATCTTTATATTTAAGCTATTAATGACATGAACTAAAAAAAATTGGTAACCAAATGCTTATTTCTACTGCAGCGAACGCACTGACCCCTCGGGCACGATCACCAAGACAACGCGTGTGATTAAGACCACGAAGCATTCAGGTGGACAGCCGCAGTCCTTCAGCGATGACGTGGAGACCTTTAACCCAACCGACTATAGTACGCTGCAGTCGGCGGCCAAATACTCCAGCTTTCAGGACAACTTAAAGCGTGACGAGTACCAGGTCAAGGAGAAGCCCTTCATACGGGGTAAGTTTCCTTATTATATTATATTTGCAAATTAATTATTGATTGCCCACTCTTTCTCAGCCCATTCGCCCGGCGGTCACTATTCGAGCAAGACTAAAATCTACGAGAGCAATCGTACGCTCAACAACAATGTGGAGCTGGTGCCCAGTGTGAACACCACGCAGACGGTGACGAGCAACGTCAACATTGACAAGGAGCTGCAGGACATTGCGTTGAGCGATGGCATACTCCCGGCACCGGGCACCAAGGTGACCACCACCGTGCGCACCTACACCTATGAGATACCATCGACCGGTCCCGGCAGCGCCACCAGCACCATCAATCGCAGCAGCAACAACAACACGCTGAGCAGCAGCTACAAGCACCACGAGACCCACAACTCCAGCCAGAACTACTCACAGCTGTCGCCGTCGCCGTCGCACGTGCCGCAGACGGTCGTCTACAACACGGAGAGCTATTCGACGCTCAACAAGCCCAACGATCGCCCGCTGGTCAGCAACCAGTCGTACGAGATTCGCGAGCACAAGGAGTCGACCACGCGCGGCTTGAGCCCGCAGCCCCGCCAGCTGCCACTGGGACCCGCAGTCAGTCCCACTGGCGGCCCGCCCAACAGCAGCCGCACCATAATTTACAACATACACAAGACGGACAACGTGAACACGGTTAACGAGCAACGTTATCCCGTTAACCCGGCTCATAGTCCCAGCTACGGATCGCCGCATAGTCCTGGGCAGCCGCAACTGCCACCTGGCGGCGGCACCAATCGCTATTACTTCAAGGAGACGGAGACTTCCAACACTGTGAATACCATACACGGCCCGCCCAATGGAGGCGGCCCCTACACCTTGGAGCCATCGCATCCGGCGCCGCTCAAGCAGCTGCCCAGCACCAACTATCCACAGCCCCAGAATGGTAATGGATATCCACCGAATAACACCAGCTATTCGTACAAATACAGTTCCACAACGAACACAAACAATCGCCGTGGACCCGGACCCGGCCCGGACTACGGCACGCCCTCGCCTTTCCCCGTGGACGGCGTGGAGTATCCCGTGGGCAATGGCAATCCGCCACAGCGTGTGGACGATCTAATGCAGTCGTTTGGCACTGTAGGTAGACATGTGGGATTGCAATTCATCAGGTTTTACTAAGCTGTTTCTCTTTGTGTACCCTTAGACGGACCACGTGGACCGCGTGGACATTGAGACGCCGGTGCGCAAGCGCGAGATCGAGACCGCAGTCGCGTCGCCGCAGCAGCAGCATGTGCCCTCCGTCAACAAGGCCGGCAAGGAGGTCTACTATCCACCTGGCCACGACACCATCGTCACCAGGCGCGAGGAAATGCACGCTGGCTCCGCGGGAGGCGTACGTATTCACTGCACTCCAATAAATGGCACAAACTAAAACACTTTTTTTAAATATTTTTTTTACAGGGTCGTTGGGCGAAGGGCTCGGGCATGTACGAGTACGAATCCGGCTCCAAGTCAAAGACGAAAACCAAGTCCGGCGCCGCTGTGGTGCCCGTGTGCCTGCCCCTTTGCTGTGCCATGCCCTGTTCGATTATGTAAACAGTGGATCGCATCGACTACACTTGTATATAGGATTCTAATATTGCCGTTAATAGGTCTAACGCTAATTCCTGCCCCTACGCAAAAAGCTTGTCGTTGATATTTCCGTTTGCCTAACCATTATTCGGTTCGCTTCTCATGTGGATGCTCTAATTGTTGTAATTTGTTGACCAAATCGATGTATCTATTATATTGTCTATTGTTTGTATATATATTTTTCATATTCAGGCCTTGCCTAGTTTGTTGTATTTTGGTAGTAGTTCCCTCTAACCCAGTTTGCTCCAAATTATTTGCTCATGCTCCAAAAGAAAAAACAAAAAGAAAAAACAAAAGCATTTATATTACAACGTGACCAGTGAAAATCCAATAAAGGCCCCTTAAGGTCTGCATATTTTTAAGTTTTTATTTGAAAGCCAATTGTTTTAACTGTATTCTGCATACCAAACTAATAAACGAGCCACGGAATCTAATTCCCCACTCACCATAATTTTATATGTGTTTTCCCCGCTCCCCTCGAATATTATCTACTAATCAGCGGCCAATTTAGCTGCCCAAAAAGTAAATGTAACCCAGACTTAAAAGGTAACATAGTCGTTACAAAGCCATAAATATTTTCTAATACACGTACGCATAAACATCAAAGTAACCTTAATAAAAACGAAATCTAACCAACGAAATGATAAATGCATTCTTTAATTGGACTTATGGGTTACGTTTTATGGAGATCGCGAATGAATTACGAATGCCGGCAATATTTACGAGAACTGAGGCGAAGATGAATGTAGTTTTCAATTCGAGTAAATTTGCGAACTGAGTTCAGACAAATATTTTTCCATATTTTGTAGATTGATTTTGGATCTATATATATTAATTACACTAATTTTCCAATTTGAAAATAAATAATAAATGGAAAAAGCTGACCAGATTTGTGTAGAAAGTGAAAAGAAAATATTGTGTTGTGCAATGAAATGTTCTTTTTGAGCTAAAAAGTAATTGAAATAAACAAACTCTCATAAATGGCTTGATTAGTTTCTTAACGTTAAAACGGAAACAGCTTATGGTCGTTACATATGGTAAAAGTTTTATTCTGGTATAATAAAATGTATTTTTAATAAGTGTTACATTTGGTATTGTATATTAAAGTATGGTAGATAAACACCCTTGCAGAGGATGATATAGTTTGAGAGTCGTTTCTTAGTCACATAACTTGGCGCACGAGCTGTATTCTGATATTTGGATCGGATTACTAAATAGAGCTGCCATTGAAATATTCAGTCAAAAAAGTTGCATTTTATGATATTTTAACATTCATACTTAAAGATAGAATATCGGACTATTACTCTTTAGGTCTTCTGCAAGGGTATGTGTAAGGTTCGGCATGCCGAACATCAAAGATTTTATTATTCTTTTTTTATAATTATCGTTTTGATCAAATAACAATTTGTATATCACAAAAGTAATATCTACATTTCACCTTGTAGGAATTGGTGTAGAACTTTTTTGTCTTGGTTTTTAAAGAGAGATTTTTAATAAAATTATGAGATAAAAAAAAACAAAAATCAACAAAATCTATACATTCGTTAGAATATATAGAATATTAAATGGGGCTAGTAGTACTACTAAAGAATATATGTATTTCTATATTGACTGGACATGCTACATACACAATATTTGTGTGTCTATTATTCGAGATAATTAGGCTACTTTGGAAAAGTAATGTTGTCATTTGTACATACATAAGTAAATATTTTACGAAATTGAGATTCGCATTTGCAACTGTATCTTTATAGAAGTTGGAGAACAAATTACTTCTGCGTCGGTAGCTGTTGCTATTGCTGTCGTTGGCTAACTCTTTTTCTCGGAATTCTTTAGCTCAGCTAAATACCAAGTAAAGGTCGGGAAATCTTTGATGCTGTAGATCTCATATTTAATCGAGTTTATGCCATCCATTTCAATTTTACTGATACCGTTTTGCAGGTTTTCATAACTACAAATAAACGAAAAAGTCAATATAGTTAGGGCATAAATAAATTGCAAACACAGCACCGTTTTGGATTTGCTTTCTCTTTGCGATGTTTCAACATCTTATAGCGAGCTATATTTATGGGGTAACGTGATATGAATAGATTGGCATGTTTCAATCTGCAAAGAAATAAATGCCTATATATGACTGTTTCAGTTATTGTTAGCAATAGTGTAGAACCTATTGGACATATCGTCGTCCTCGCCACCCCAGCCAAAGAACGAATTCGAAAAGCCATTAACAGCCTGGAAATGCTGTCGTGTCATGGCAGAAACTCCGCCAAATATTCCGCGATAAGGCAACCTGTGTATTCAAAAGGTCAATAATCAAATCAAATGAATGTAATTAAAGATTTACTTGTAGTTCAGCGTGTCAATTGCAACGGACATGTGCCGTGGCTGACGTGGACAGTTGTACAGATTGCGGCTATCCAAAGGTATAAGGTCGACATCGTGGAATATAAAACAGTCCCACTGATAAAGCTTTAAGGCCTCCAAGTAACCAATATTCATCATGGCAGCACGGTTAAAAGGCTTGCCATTGGTTTGCTCTATAATAAATATGCGATAGGCAATGCGCTGTTTCATTAGGAACGGATGTATGTTGCGCAGGAAGCTCGAAAGGTGAGCGTATCGGTCGCGAAACGGCACGACAATGGCAACATGATGTTGGGCAACACAATCAGTGGGCTGATAAGCGCCACCCGGGCGCAGCAAAGGCCCCAGCTCTGCCTCAATAATATCAAGCGATTCGAGTGTTGTGTTGGGCGTGATGGGTCCACCTAAAGATCACATTAATTTAGTTATATTTAAGATGGTAATTATGATGATTTTACCATCTCTGGGATCGGGATCGGTGCAGTTGTGTGTCAGCGGTTTGAATGTGCTGTTTGCATAATCCTGCGTATGCGGATGCGCGTGCGATAAGTCTTGTGGAATGGAAGTAAAGTTTGCAATCGCAATCACAGTCGTTGAGGTTGAGTTGCGGCCGTTGTGCAGCTCGCGCTCCTTTGATAAGGCCAACGGAGCGGTGGGCAACCTATGCCCCGAGTTGTTGTTGTTTGTGTTGCCCCCCCTATCAGTGCCGCTCCCGCTGTCGTTTCTGTTGTGGATGTGCGCGTATTTGTGCACACGTCGTATGCTGCAATCGGGCAATAACAATAACATAATAATGAATGTGTCACTCGCACCCACCTCAGCTTGCTGAGCGACGTGCTGCTGGATCCGTCCGACTCCGATGTCCACAGAAATGTGAGCACCAGCATAAGACATATTGCGCTGGCCACGAAGCGTATGAGATTCGCTTTTGTAAAGATGGTCATGGTCCATGGATTGCATCATTCCTTATTCGAGTTGATTGCGGTTTTTGAAGAGCATTATAATGCTACTGCATTCTTTGCAACTTAAAATTACAAATATTATTGTTCGATTCCACGTCAATCAGCTTGCAACAGCTGATTTGGAATCGCGAAAAACAACAGGGTGCCTCTTGTACGCTGGCTCATTGGCGGCATATTTGAAAATTTGCAATAAAATCTTTTTATTTATTTATTGATAAAATCCCCATTATGTTAAAAAGGGGTTAAAGCACCATGAATTATTCACTGCAAACGCGTTTTTGCAGGGACTAGGGAAGAAATGTGCCCGTTATTAATTTTTGTATTTATGTTTATACGGCTACCATTAATTATAAAAAACATATTTAAACAGAAAACTGAAGATTTATACAAATTGCAATGCGTTCTACCCTGGCAGTCGTACTGGCTCATTGTCCTTCACATTGACAGTTTTTAATACATCATTATGTGTGTATTCTATGCGCAAGATCTTGTCATCCCCCAAGCTCGGATCGAAAAAGCCAGGTAAATCGCTCTATAATACAAAGTAATTACCATTTGAAGCATAAATATAATAGAAACAACAACGCACCTTTGACGACTCGTACAGCTGTAATGTACCGTCCCTGACTAGACACTGGATGGGCACCGTGACATCGTGCGAAGCCTCGGCCTTGAATTGTGAGCTGCCCTCGTTAATGCATCCGTATACCGCTCTTTTGATGATCAGCCCCTTTCGGACCTGCTCGTCGTGGATGATGCGATTGTAGGTGCTCTGCATCAGGTGTATCGCTGCCATTGCCTCCAGCTTCTTGGCAGCCAGACGCTGCTCATTCTGTCGCTTTGTGCGCTCCACTTCGATGTTTTTGCGATCGGCCTCCATTGGATCCATGATGGTCTTTTTGACGAAGAACCACGCAATTATCGGTGTCACAGAGGCATAAAAAACGGCTGCAGGCACTATTTCGTCGCTCAGATGTATGGGAAACACATACGACTGATTTGAACGTATTATTCTGGAACCGAGAATGGTTTTTAGCAGGTTGCAAAGATTTCAGGCACCACTCACTTTAATTTGAGTATAACTCCGGAAGGCACGCCAATTGAAACGGTTGCTATTACCGAACTATATTTAGAGACTTTTTTCTCCACTCCATACTCGCCCAGAAATCCAAATGT
Organism: Drosophila colorata; assembly: GCA_035041545.1. Classification (NCBI taxonomy): domain Eukaryota; kingdom Metazoa; phylum Arthropoda; class Insecta; order Diptera; family Drosophilidae; genus Drosophila; species Drosophila colorata. The sequence continues at coordinate 24,010 of JAWNLD010000449.1, forward strand.
ACCCACTCTGAAAATCGCAAATAATTAATACAGTGAATAATTAATTAGCAATCAATTCCGCTCACTTGGTCGCCAGCTTGAGCTTCAGCTCGTTCTCCAGCATTTTGCGCGTGTAGGCGACAGCGAAGTAAATGTGCGGCGTTCCTATCACAAAGGAGGTGCTGATGGCGTGCCGATCGTTGGAGTGATCGATCTGTGTGGACATGGACGACTGTGGACCGGCATTGAGGGTCAGGCTGCCAACAGTGTGCTTGTCGAGTTGCACAGCCAGCGTGGAAAATACGGCGGGTATAACACCATTCTCCTGGAAATTCATATTGGTGCCGCCATTCAGCGTCAGCTTCGGCGTGAGAGTGCGTCCACCTGTTGCAAATGGTGACTTTTACTATCTTATAAGTCGCATACATTAGAAATATAGTCCACTTACCCTTCAAGCCCAAGAGGAAGCCGTTGCCGGCGCCGAGGCAGACCTCCATCCAGCCTTTGTTGAGGAGGCGGCGGCCCGCGATCATGAATCCGCCAGTGCCAGTGCCATTGGACGAGTACAAATTGCCGCTCATGACGATCATATCCTTGCGCGTGATGGGCGCCTCGATCGATTGGGCAATGCTCATGGATCCGATCTCTACTCGCGGCATCTCCGATTCGTCGTAGGGCGTAAATATTTCGGTGGCATTCACATTGATGGTGATATTGCCGCGCGGATTGGTGCGCTGCTGCAGGCGGCGTTCGGCAGCAGCTTGTGCCAAGCGTTCGTACTCCTCCCTGATCTCTGCCGGCGTTTTGGTCCGGTGCACTATCTCCCAGCCCTCCGTCTTGAGGCCCTTCTCACCGACCGAATCGTATATGGCACGCTGGTGCGGATCGGAGAGCACCTCATACGCTCGTTTCGTGCGGTTGAACATAACCTCGGCCTCCTTCTTGCTATCCGGCTCCAAGTGTTTGTCCGGATGGTAAATGCGGCTTTGCTTCCGGTACGCGCTGTTAATCTGCTCGGCGGTGGCCTGCAAACACAAAGATGCTGTATTATTTATTATTTTTTATTATGTCGGGACTCTGATGCACTTACATCTCGCGGCAAATTGAGAAATGTGTAGTAGTTCTCATCGAGTTCGGCGTCGGATTCGTTGTCCGATGCCATAACGCTGAATTTGAGTGTTAGACAATCGACAGGTTACGCTCAGAGTGTCTAATGTACCGGCTGTACGATAACAGCAGCAGCAGCATCGGTCGAACCGACGTTCTATGATTCAATTTTGGTGAAAATTTTGAAACTATTTCCTCTTTTTATTCTATTTTACGCAATAATAACAACACGTGTGATGGAACACGCAACGATGGGAAAACACTCGCACACAGGGTGCTTCGCACGGATCTGTTTTGGAGAAGGCGAGCCAGTAACGTCAAAAATCAAACAGTTCTCAACGCAGCTATTACAGTTTGAATTGCCGAATTACTAAATACACAAATTTCAACTCAATTCCGCAAAGCTTTGTAAATAAATTAAGGAAATCACACATACACTTGGCAAGTGAGAACGTTGGCAGCTCTGTGAGCCACATTCAATGCAACGCTGCGTGTTTCGTTTCAATTCAGTACAAACCGATTATTTGTGTAAGCTGCTCACATCCCTGTCTCTTTGTCTTTATCCAGCCCTCGCAAGGGAAACGTGCTCGTGGTTTTCGCTCTGACGAAATTTTCGCTTTATTAGCGGTGCAGTTTGCAGCTGTTTGATTTGATAATTAGTGCCAGTGTGAAATTAAAAAAGTAAAAATACAAAATGCTGCGCATTCCCAAGCTTTTACCACGTCTCGCGCGCCAGGCCAGCCTTGCAGTGCCGACGAACATGTCTGCAGCTTCTAGCATATTCCGCGTAAGTAAAAATCTTTACATAATACTCGGCGCGGCATGTTCTAGCAATTCATGTTCGCACCCAATTTTCGTGCATAATTCACAATAAACGCGTACTTTCTGGTATTTACAGAGCCTGCCCGGTGCCACCAATGGATTTTCGGGTCAGCTGCGCTACAAGTAAGTGAACTTTGACTTCTCATGCGATGTTGCACATGTTGCTTTAAAATCAAACAATTGTCGGCTACTTATGTAAGAGACTCCTGCAACTAATTTCTAGTTTTTGTTTTTTTCTATATTTAAATTTCCATCATTTGCGCAATATTGCATCAGCCTGTCTAATGTTAAATTTAAATAAAGAGTTATTTTAGGAAAAACATATACTACATATGTTATGCATATACATATGTATGTGCATAAACATGCAGTTATTGGCAGTGTTGAGCATTATTGTTCAAATGCACTAAGTTTTAGCGTAGTTCTTCTGTTGAACTTTTCGTTCATTGTCATAAACTATTTTTATGCAGGTTTAGTAGCCTTATATAATTTCCCTAATTGATTATTGCCTAACATTGAACTTTTTTTTTTTTTGCATTGTAAAAAATTGTTTTTAGTTGAAACTGTATTGTTAAATGCCTTTAAATGAATAATTACATCAGTTCGCGCCAACTGGTTCAGAATTGAGCTGTAAAACTTTGGTTATTGATGCGGGCGCGCTTATCTCGTGCCTGTCGCTTTGTTGATCGCGCCCGCAATCTTATCAATATCTATTCTTAACATTTGATGTGCTTTTCACTATTATTTTATTTATATATATTTGTGTTCTGCTCTCAGGTCTGGTGAGGTTAAGGGTGCTGTTATCGGCATCGATTTGGGCACCACCAACTCCTGCCTGGCCGTGATGGAGGGCAAGCAAGCCAAGGTGATTGAGAATGCGGAGGGCGCGCGCACAACACCCTCGCACGTTGCCTTCACCAAGGATGGCGAACGTTTGGTGGGCATGCCGGCCAAGCGTCAGGCGGTGACCAACTCGGCTAACACGTTTTATGCCACAAAGCGTCTGATTGGCCGTCGCTTTGACGATCCCGAGGTGAAGAAGGATATTACAAATCTGTCGTACAAGGTTGTGAAGGCTTCCAATGGCGATGCCTGGGTGTCCTCCACAGATGGCAAAGTGTACTCGCCCTCGCAAATCGGTGCCTTCATCCTCATCAAGATGAAGGAGACCGCCGAGGCGTACCTCAACACACCCGTGAAGAATGCTGTCGTCACTGTGCCCGCCTACTTCAACGATTCGCAGCGTCAGGCTACCAAGGATGCTGGCCAGATTGCCGGTCTGAATGTTCTGCGTGTCATCAATGAGCCCACGGCAGCGGCGCTGGCTTACGGCATGGACAAAACCGAGGATAAAATGTGAGTTTAGATTATTGCAATTTGAGCAAATCAATAATAGTTATTCATTGGGTATATTCTAGTATTGCTGTATACGATTTGGGCGGCGGCACTTTCGATATTTCCATTTTGGAAATCCAGAAGGGCGTCTTCGAGGTGAAGTCCACCAACGGCGACACTCTGTTGGGCGGAGAGGATTTCGATAATGCCATTGTTAACTTCTTGGTGGCCGAGTTCAAAAAGGACAGCGGCATTGACATTCGCAAGGACAACATTGCCATGCAGCGTCTTAAGGAGGCGGCGGAGAAGGCCAAGTGCGAGCTGTCCTCCTCACAGCAAACAGACATCAATTTGCCCTATCTGACCATGGATTCCGCTGGACCCCAGCATATGAATCTAAAAATGACGCGCTCCAAGCTGGAGAGCCTTGTCGGTGATCTCATCAAGCGCACCATTCAGCCATGCCAGAAGGCGTTGTCCGATGCTGAGGTGTCCAAGTCTGAGATCGGCGAAGTTCTGCTAGTTGGCGGTATGACGCGTATGCCCAAGGTGCAGTCCACAGTGCAGGAACTGTTCGGGCGTCAGCCTTCGCGTTCGGTGAATCCCGATGAGGCTGTGGCCGTTGGTGCTGCCGTCCAAGGCGGTGTCCTGGCCGGCGATGTCACTGATGTGCTCCTGCTCGATGTCACGCCCCTGTCGCTGGGCATTGAGACGTTGGGTGGCGTATTCACACGCTTGATTTCGCGCAACACCACCATTCCCACCAAGAAGTCGCAAGTCTTCTCGACGGCCAGCGATGGCCAGACCCAGGTGGAGATTAAGGTGCACCAGGGCGAGCGTGAAATGGCCAACGACAACAAACTGCTGGGTTCCTTCACGCTGGTCGGCATTCCGCCAGCGCCCCGTGGTGTGCCCCAAATTGAGGTGGTCTTCGACATTGACGCCAACGGCATTGTTCATGTCTCGGCCAAGGACAAGGGCACCGGCAAGGAGCAACAGATTGTCATCCAGTCGAGCGGTGGCCTCAGCAAAGATGAAATTGAGAACATGATCAAGAAGGCCGAGGAATACGCCAGTGCTGACAAGAAGAAGCGCGAACTGATCGAAATCGTTAACCAAGGCGAGAGCATTGTCCACGACACAGAGACCAAAATGGAAGAATTCAAGAGCCAGCTGCCCGCCGAAGAGGTATGCAACTAGCATTGATGTGATTATTGATTCTATAATATATTATCTTGTTTATTTACTTAGTGCGAGAAGCTGAAAAAGGAAATTGCCGATCTGCGTACCCTGCTGGCCAACAAGGAGACCGCTGATCCAGAGGAGGTCAGGAAAGCCACCACTCAGCTGCAGCAGTCCTCATTGAAACTCTTCGAGATGGCATACAAGAAGGTAAGCCCTGGCAAACACACAAAGTTTTTTTTTATATATTTAAACTAACTCGAATTTCAATCTGTTTTGCAGATGTCCGCCGAACGTGAGAGCAGCACCAGCGGTGGCAGCAGCAGCAGCAGCGGCAGCAGCAGTTCGGGCGAACCTTCTGGCGAGGCCAAGAAGGAGGAGAAGAACTAAATTAGGCAACCATAGTCGTAGTTGTTGTTCCCTTATTTCATAATAAGCACTTTTGGATTTCGATTAAGTTCTACGTTAAACACAACACAGCACATCATATTCCTGATTCTTCAAAATCATAAAATAATGTCCCCTGACCACTCATAAGCAAATAGCATTTACCCAAATTGTGTAGTAATATGCGAGGACGAAAACGACCTTCGAGATGCTGACACCAACGATCAACGATCTCAGCTCAGACACGACAGTTGCATTAAGTTTTAATTGTTTATAAAGCACTCAATGTCTGAATCGAAATCTTATGTAAAATGTGGTTGAGTTGTGTGTGTTGGGCTTACTGTAAGATTTTCCTTATTTTTACTTTACGTTTATTTTAAAACTAGTTGTAGTTGTACAATAACGAGCACAGCAGCAGCAACAGCACAAGCCCGCCTCGTGAGGCATCCACATGAGACAGATCGACCCGTTAGCTGATCGAACGTCATAATTTAAGCAAAATTATACTTTGGTTTCCAGTGGATAACCAAAAAGTTGACTGGGTAAAATGCAATTACATAGTCGACATACATTTTTAAACATAAAATATACGTGAACAAAAATATTATTTACAAACTGAAAATCTTGGTCTTTTACTTTTGTGTATGTTTGGGTTTCATTTTGAAAAACAAAGAAAAATGTTTTAAAAAACGGTTGCGTCTAGAGTCGGGTGTAACCGACTGCGCAATACTCGTTCAAAGTGTGAGAGGCCACCGTCGCCAGCATTTTATCGTATTTAAATTTGTTCTTTATTTACAATTCTTTTCAGAGTTCAGTGTGAGTAACAATGTCGACAAATTCATAAATATTTAATATGTACATATGCGCGGTTGTATTTAGGTGCTTAGGTGCTAAAATGTATCTCTAGATCTAGATGTGTGTGCTCTTATTTACAGTGTAATGCTAGTCGTGCCGAGAAGCTAGGTTCTCATTGATCGAAATTCGGAATCCATCTACATGGAGCCTGTTTGCAATTTGTACAGTGTGTAGTAGAGTCCGCGGTTCTGAACGAGCTCTTTGTGAGTGCCGCTCTCGCAGACGAGTCCGTTCTCGAACACGTAGATAATGTCCGAGTCGACGATGGTGGACAGTCTGTGGGCTATGCTGATTGTGGTGCGTCCCTCGGCGGCGGCATCCAACGCCTCTTGTACGATCTGGAATGGAAGCATTTAATATTTTGTCCTGGCAGCCGACAGAGTTTGCCGCTTACCTTTTCGCTTTCCGCGTCCAGTGCGGATGTGGCCTCGTCCAGGAGGAGAATTTTCGGATTTCTAATGAGGGCGCGTGCAATGGCAATGCGCTGTTTCTGCCCGCCGGACAGCTGAGCGCCCTTCTCGCCCATACGGGTTTCATAGCCCTGCAACAAAATAATGTCATTAACCATCCCGGGGAAGGGAAGGGTATTCGAGGCTGGCTTACCAGTGGCAAATTGGCAATGAACTGATGTATATTCGACTTTTTGGCCGCCGCTATAATCTCCTGGTCAGTGACGATCCGGGAATTGTCGCCGTAGGCGATATTCTCCCGTATGGTGCGATCGAAAAGTATCGGCTCCTGCGAGACAATGCCGAGCTGAATGCGCAGATTCGAAATGGCCAACTGGCGGACATCGCGGTCATCGATCTGCACGGCGCCAGCGTCCACGTCGTAGAAGCGCTGCAGCAGCTGAATGCACGTGGACTTGCCGCAGCCCGAAGGACCCACCAGCGCCACCTTCTGGCCAGTGCTGACTGCGAGCATGAGGCCCCGCAGCACCTGGACTTCCTGGCGCGTTGGATAGCTGAACTCAACCTTGTCGAAGAGCACATTGCCGTTGGAGTGCCACGGCTCCAAGGATACGCCAGGACTGTCGGCAATAAGCGGCTTCCGCTCCAGAAATTTCAATATGGTCTCCGCGGCGCTAATACCCTTCTGCATGTTGGGCGCAAAAGCCAAAGCGCTGGCAATGGACGCCGTGCCCATGATCAGTGCCTGAGATACCCTGTAAAGGTTAGCATATTTAGTGTAAATAAATATTAAATAATTAAATGTTTAAAAATAGAATGAAATATTTTTAAATAAATTATAGATATTTATAAATATAAATAAATATAATTCAGAATAATTAGAAATTCTATTTAATAAAATATATAATAAATATTTATATTTAAATCATTTTATAAATAAATATAATTATAAATATTCAGTATAATCCACAATCAATTGGAAACTCACTTGAACACATCGCCAAACGCAAGACCCCGATTGACCACGCACCAACCCCCATAGGACATGCACGCCGCATAGGCAAAGAACATCATGGACCTCGCCAGGCCGTAGACAAGGCCTCGATAGTGCGTGTTCTTCTTCGATTTCTATATATGGACAGGTTATTGACATACATGAATACGTAAAAATAGTTGTGGCCAGCTTACCTCGACAGCGGGTGTCAGCATTGTAATGTAGGTGCGATGGAACATGTCCTCGCGGCCCAGGGAAACCACTGTGCGAATATTGGAGACCACCTCAACGGCCAGTTTTGTTGTATTCTCCATAATCTTGGCATTGCCCATGTTCTCCTGCGCCATCACAGTGCGTTGCAGATAGAAGGATATCAAAATAAAGGGCATAAATGCCATTGCCACCAGGCCCAAGCTCCACTCGTAGTACATGGCCAGGGCGATGCCCAGCACCAAGGTCGCGATCGATTGGATAATGCTGCCAATGCGCTGACCAGTCGCCTGTTAGAAAAAGGATATCCATATTAACAGAGCTGGATTTAAATCGAACCGGTTCGAATTTTTTTTTGAAGAACTCAAGCCCAAATTAATTTATTATTATCTATCTAATTTGTTCCTAAAAAGATCCTAACTTAACTTGTAAATTGGGGAACATGCAATCAATATATTGATAGAATTTTATCAACATCGGATAGCTATAGCACATAGATCCTATAGGAACAATCAAACGATAAATAACTATAGATATTTAAGCTTAGGCTAAGATCTAAAGATTGTTCCGTACTTTCTCGTTTAAAAAATGATTTAGTTAATTTTTAGTACAACGGACATTTTTGATCCTTAAATTCATATTGCCTGATTTTAAAGAGACTTCGCTAGATGATATTCTACTTGTTAATTGAATTGAAAAATGAAAACATTAAATTTTTACGCTCAGAATATTCCGTTTTTAGTTCCATTAAAACTAAGCGCGAGTATAAAATAAATTTACTTACACCCTGTACAGCGGCCGCATCACCGGATAGGCGGGCGCAGAGACTGCCGGTTCCGTTGGCGCGATCATCGAACCAGGACACCTCCTGTTTGAGCATTCCACTAAACATGAGACCTCTCAGCCGTTCCGTGAGGCGTTCGCCCGCAACGCCGAAGAAGTAGATTTGCATGAAGGTGGATATGCCAACGACAATGCCCGAGATCAGGAAGTAGAGACTGTACTGGTTCGTGTTCTCCCTGACGTAATCATCGTCCTTCGATTGCATCACCTGCATAATGCTGCCGAAGAGCACGGCGAATATGGGCATGGCACAGCCCATTATGATCGAGCAAATGCAGCCCACTGTGATTTGCACCCATTCGGGTTGGTTCATCTTCATGACGCCCCACATCGGTGAGCTCTCGTCCTTGTCCTTGCTCTTCTTTTCCTTCTTCTTCTTATCTTTAGCGTCGACTTCCTCATCGACGTCGTCGTGCAAGATCTTAATTTCCTGTTCGTCCTCATCCTTGATATCGAAGTTCTTATAGATGTTGCCACTGGGACTGAGCACGCTGCCGTCGTCGTCGCCCATCTGGGTGGTCACCAGATTGAAGTAGTGGCTCTTCATCGTCATCAGCTCCTGGTGAGTGCCGGACTCCACGACCTGGCCGTTGTTGATTACCACGATTCTGTCGGCACGACGTACGGTGGACAAACGGTGGGCCACAATGATGGTGGTGCGACCTTGGCTGACCTTCTCCAGGGCTGCCTGCACCTTCGCCTCACTGGCCGTATCGAGGGCCGAGGTCGCCTCATCCAGCAGCAGAATTTCCGGATCACGAATCAGAGCGCGAGCAATCGCAATACGCTGCTTCTGTCCGCCGGACAGCTGGGCTCCACGTTCGCCCACCAGCGTCTCGTAGCCCTTGGGCAGCTTCTTGATGAATATGGCAGCGTTTGCTGCCGCCGCCGCTGCCTCGATATCCTCCCTGGTGGCATCCTCTCGGCCATATCGTATGTTCTCGTAAATGGACTGCCCGAAGAGCACTGGCTCCTGGCCGACGACGCCGATGCGCTCGCGCAGCCAATTGATGTTGATGTCCTTGATGTTGGTGCCGTTGAAGAAGAGCGCGCCGCCCTCGGGATCGTAGAAGCGCTGCAGCAGCTGAATGCAGGTGGACTTGCCGCAGCCCGAGGGACCCACCAGGGCCACCGTCTGGCCGCGATGGATCTTCAGGTTTAGCTTCTGCAGAATGGGTACCTCCTTGCGCGTGGGATATTGGAACTCCACGTCACGGAATTCGATGGTGGTCAGCGGCTCATTCAGGCTCTTGCCACGCGGCTCGATGGGATTGATAATTGGGATTTGCTCGATGATGTGGAATACCTTGGCGCAGGCGCCCTTCGCAATGCCAAATGCCTCGATATACGGCGATGCCATGCCAATGTTCATGGAGCCCATCATCACCGAGAAGAACACCGTGATCATAGTGCCGGGCGTGTAGTTGGCGAAATATGGCTCGTGGCGACCCTTGATAACCAGGCCGACGCCGTACCAGAAGGCGAGCGCGTACGAGGCATAGATGAAGAACCACAACAGGCCAAAGCCAATGCCGGAGAACATATTGCGCTTAATGTTCAGATCCTTGGCAGCGACGACCTTCTTCTTATAGGCGGCGACCTCCTTATATTCGCCCTCAAACGCTTTGACCGTGCGCACGCCAGACAAGGCCTCCTCGGCAACGACAGCGGCTCCGGCGTACATGTTGACCTCCTGTTTGGCCAGCTTGGACGTGGCCACGGCCACGAATCCCATGGCTATGAAAGTCACCGGCAAGCTGGTCAGGCACACCAGGGACAGCTGCCAGCCCTTGACAAAGGCCAGGACTATGGAGCCAATGAAGGCGACTATGAAATGGACGAATATCACAACCTTTTCGCCCAGGCCGTCCTCCATCTTCGATAGATCCCTGTGGGGTTCAAGCGCACATATGAAGATCGTCTCTGGGAAGAACTTGGCACACTTACTCATTCATGCGGCTGGCCACTTCGCCGCTCTGATTGATGTCGTACCAGCTCATGTCCTGATGCAGCACAGACTTGAAGAACTTGGAGCGTATGCTCATGATTTGCGAGTGGGCGGCGTAGTTGAAGCACGTGATCGAGATGTAACTGCAGACCAGCATCACGATTCCAATGTAGGTGTTGTTCAGCGAAAAGCCCTGCACAGCATCCAGCAGGGCATCGGAATTGAACGTTTCTCGCATATACACGGTGCCCTCCTCAAGGCCGCTGTAGTTAATCATGTCCTGAAATTATTCCAAAATGTGTGAAAGTGTTTAAGATGAAATACTAAATTCTCTGAGAAAGGCGTTCAAAGCTCAGGCTGGTCTATGAATATATTGTAGTATTGCCCTAGGCATAGGTAGACTATGAAGTATATATGTATTATGGTCATAATCATATTAATTGTCAGAAATCATTTAATTAAACTATTCAAATATACTCATGTAGTTTTTAAGATTTTTTATTTACGTAAAATATTTTTAAGTACTTCAAATGTAATCAATTTAAGGTACTTAGAAGCATTTTGAGTTCTTATTGTTATTTTTATCAACATAACGAATTATAATTAAGTGTCGGCGGAATTTGTTATAAACAAAGAAAATCAGCTATAAAAAAAAAACTTGACTGCGCAATAATCTGCTTCAAGTGACAAGTGAAAGTCGCAAAAAATTATTAAATAAAATAATTGTAAATAAATAAATAAGTAAATAATTAATAACAAATCGTTTGTAAACTTTTCTCAATTACTTTAAAATCCCATTAAAAAAAAATAAAAAAAATTTCTACATACATATTGATGCACTTACATTAGCGAGATTTCCGAAGATCAAACTGTTCGCCGGCGTTGTCAGGCCCGTAGCTACTGCGCAGAGTAAGCCGATGGCGTAGAGGATTCGATCATTTGTCGTCGCATAGCGGAACATTGTGAAAAAGCCCACTGGCTTGATGTCTTCCTTTGGCTGGTCATCGTCATCGGTGTCCTCAGTTTCGTCATGCTTGGATTTCTTTTTCGTTTTATTGGGCTCGCTGCAATAACACGCAAAAAGCACGCCCTTAATAAGTACCCTTGGAAACTATTAAAGTCATAAATTGGTCAAAGAACAGCCCTTCAGACGCCATTGGATCTTAAAGTTATCGCACATTTCTTATCGCTGACCCCAGCGCCAATCAAGGCTGCCGAATTCGCCTTATCGTTTCTGGGACCACGTTACGCTTAGATTATTCCTACTATCAGTCGACGTCTATACGTGCTTTCGAGTATTTATATCATTCATCAACTTCGTCACTCTTTAAATGGACGTTTACTCGTGTCACAAGATCCCCAGACAACGCCCAGTACATAGAAATAAATGCTCCACAAGCACCAACCAAAATTTGTGCTCTTTGTTGATAAACTTTCCATCGGTGCAATAAAATTTATGATACTCCAATTCCCCCGTCCATTGTGTTCACTTGGGCGAAATCGTGTGAAATGGGAAAAAGTTGCACGATCATGGTTACAGTAATTTTTGATGGAGCTGTCCAAAGTTGGATACATTTTGCGAGTATTTATTGTTCATGATATTTATTAGTATACTATATTTACATATATATATATATATATATATATATATATATATATATATGAATTCTATCTATTGAATTCACAATCTGCAAATCTTCCTGACTTACATGGACTTAAAAGCTTTTAAAAAAAAATTCTGAATTATATTTATCAAATAAAAACAAGCAATATTGGTCTAGTCGGGAGTGCCCGACTTTGAGATACCCTGAACCCAGATGTGGGCAGACAGACATATGTATATAGCTCGTCATCCTGTTTAAGAATGTATGTATATACTTTATCGAGTCGGAGATGCTTTCTTCTCGCTGTTATATACATTTGCACAAAGCCAATGAATGATTTTTACACATTTTCAAAGTTATGAATATACTTTAAAATGCACACATTTTGTACGCAGGCTTTGTACATTTATTATAATGCATATATATATTTATATATTCATATTTCTCTATATGTTCCGTTTACAGAAAGTCCTTAATTTATTTAGATACTTTTTTTATGAACATAAAACACAGCGTATTTTGAATATTTAACTCACAAGCTTTTGCGTTCTTTATCTTTGCCAGCAAAGGATTCACTAAAGACAATGTTCGTCTTGTATTGCGATAATCTATTGTCGTCGTCCTTGGCGACATTACCGTTAGCCACGGTCATTTTATGACAGCTTTTTCAATTTAAACTTTTTTACACTTATTTTTCCGGCAATTTTGAATGCACGAACTGAATACCACGACAGTTAGGAAGAATCTCATGAAATTGCCAAAACATATGGGCTTATATATTTGAATCGTTAACAACCAAATTATTATTATTAGTTGATATCGGCTCTTGCTGATAATGTTTATCAGTTTATTGTGCTATTAATAAGGTAAGAGTAGGCGTAAAGAGAAATACCACTGCGAGCTAAGCCAATGAAGAGTTTATTTTAAAAGACATTATCAAAAAAAATTTATAGAAAATAAGTCACGTATTAATCGAAGAGCTTTAATTGTTTGGTATCATGTTGAAATTAATATTTTTTGATTGATGCACAATTAATTACCATTTATGTTTCATTAATATCATATGTACTTGGGCTCAGTTTAATGAGAGCCAAAAACCATTTGAGCTTTTACCAATTTGCAGAATTTAACCATTGAATTAGAGATGTCATCATTAGTTTTTCAATCAATTATAGAGAGCGAATTTTTTCTCTTGCCAAGTCGCGCTCTCTCTTTTACTGCTTGCTATCAGAGTCGATTACATATTCATTTTGCTTATCAATTTCAAAAGCTTGACCAACGAAAGCGTGGTATTGTATTTTCCCAGCGTTCAGCAGCAGATAGAAGCATTTTACGAGGTACTTAAAAAAAGCAAAACGAATTTGTAATTGATAAACATACTTAAACACTGTTTAAATAGACATTATCATGTACCTTACATAAAACAACATTGATGTATATAGGTATGTACGCATACCTTAAAGAACCTACACATAGATACATATTATACCGTTCGTCGGACCCTTACCTCGCACTAATAAATCTAGATACGTTTTTATTGGCTACAATTCCCTCGGCTGCGCTGTCGCTTCCCGCTGCTTCGCACTATGGAAATAGCTTTGGAGTTTATTGCCCGATCGTTAGAAACATTTTTACGTCACATAAAGGTTTTCAGAATTTCCAAATGGGAATTATCCAAACGCAAATTAAATGCAATCTGTGAATATCATACGAAAATCTAGATCAATCATTTTTTGCATGCATCTAGGCTGTTTATGCTGAACAAGACTATACTAATTTCTGTATCACTTTAATATACCCTAGGTTTAAACTTGTTTTCGAAATTTTCACAAGACCGCCAATTAATTTCAATTTCATTAAAAGCTGTAATTATTTATTCCATTCTTAAAGTTTAGTTAACTGACAGGAGTATAAGAAAGAACTCTAGAGCATGTACACTTTGGTGCTCAATTGATTTATTGTTATTATTATTAGGTTAGGCCTTATCAAAGATAGTCGATCTTATCATTTTACCATGCGGAAGAGCACCACCATTGATTTTTTGGCCGGTGAGGTATTTCAATTGTGATGCATGGCAAATACTTTCACAGAGCAGGGCAAGCGTGCGTAAGCTTTAAGTGGCTAGAAAATAAAATTACCGCTGCGTATACATGATATCAGCATTTTAAATGCATAGAGGGCTTAGTCTGGTTACGATAAGAATTCGTTGGTAAATTGTTACGGGGTTGTGCATAACATTATCTACTATTCGTGTATTAGTCAATATATATGGCAGATATATGATTAATAAGTCACTTTTTGATGTTGCAGTGATTGGTTTCAGGATCAGTATTCAATAACGTTTTTTTATGACAGTTGTTATTATTATAATATAATTATAATATTATTATACCTAACCTATAATAGATATTTCAACAACCATAACTTTGTGAAAGCTGAGCCGATTTTTATATCTCTTGGCATTTTGGCCATGGTTTGTTTTTGCTGTCGGTTACACCCGACTGCAACGTTCTTACTTATTTATTGATATTAAATGTAATAAATCTACCTAATTTATCGAGGGAGTTATTACCCAGAACGATTTTGAACTAACCGGAATTTACATTCTACTTCCATAACAAGTCATCAATTTGAAATCCCGCCCTTCAGTGATAATTATTAATAGCAGCTCTGCCAGCTTTTGAAAATTTCAAAGCAACTATGGGAGGCAATACATTTTATATCGCTGCAATCATTAAAATAATAAAGTTTGTAGGCAAATATATACTTTAGTATGTACAGAAATTATTTTTATAAACATTATTGATAAATTAATAATCATCAACAATTATTTAGAAGCAGTGCTCACTATGGTTCTGTTATGGTTCTGTTATAGCTCTGTGGTGATTTAGTTATTGCAAATAAGACTCGTAAAATTTAAAATGTAATCCCATTTGCTAGATTTAGCCATTTTAGTTTTAAAACAATCTATTAGTTTTGCTAAATGTATTTTTTTAATCAATTGCTTGGCCAAAGTCAAGTTTTTAAATTTTAGAAAACTATAAAAGTACCGCTCGCTGTTAATAACAGGTCAGACTAGTGTTAAGTTGCTGGTCGCCATAACATAGTAAATAACGAACTAGATGAACGACAAACACGCACTTGGTTCGTTCATTCAGTTTGAGCGAGTCGTTTGATCGAACTTATTCCAATTCTATTAGTAATAGAAACGCAATTCAACAAGTCATCAACATGTCAGGCGAAGGAGAAAAAACCTTTTCCCGTGCGGAAGTGGCCAAACACAACACCAACAAGGACACATGGCTGCTCATCCACAACAACGTCTACGACGTCACAGCATTCCTGAACGAGGTAAGCACTGGCTAGCAACATTAAAACAACAATAGTTTTTGTGGAACACGTCGAAAACAGGGCGCGGACGCTGGCGCTAGCAGTGACTAGTTGAGTAGTGTTGAAAAGTCGTCTTATCTTGGTCACCAGCATTTATAGCTGGTCTTTAGCCGTGCTAGATGTGCACCCGAGATATCTGTACATGTTTCTACCTATTGCATGCGAATGATTGCTACCTGAATGATAGATACACTCCACAGCATGGGCACAGTCACTTGGCCCTGTACTTTGACCTATGACCACTGACTGACCTACTGATTTTTGCTGCTAGTTTGTGCGATTGAATGCCTATCGGTTATACAAAAAGTAATTTGCATATTTCGCAACGAAACGTTTATATTTATATATTTTATATTTCCATAGCCGTTGCCGTTGCTTGCGAAAAGCAACAGCGCGCAGTTTGAATATGTTCTCATTATCAATGGAAATAGGGCAAAAGTTAAACAAAATCTGGCTGTAGGAACATTTACATTTCATTTCAAACGGAGCTGTTTCATCTTATGTAAGTGCAGCTGTAAGTGGAGCTAAAATGAAATTCAATGTATTCGAAAGTCATTTAAATATGTATGTATATATAGCTCAAAGGAGATTTAAATAGCAAAAGTGTTGCGGATGTCAAAAAAAAAAGGAAGCAATTTTGAGGAATTGATCTCAAATAATACAAATATTCAATATTAATTTAAACAATTTATTTGTGAAAGATATATATTTTTGCTGTTTTATCTTTGATAACAGCTAAGATTTCAAGGAATCCGAGCTGCCAGAAAAAGATATTTTCAAATCTAGAAGAAAATTAACATCATATAGATAATAATAAACAAATTAGGTAATTGTAAAACCAGCAAATAGAATTTTAGAAATTTTGATTACCCTTATTTAATATGTGCATTGTTAGTATTGTATTTTAACCCGTTTCAAACACACGTACACGTGCAAAGATGCTTGTCAGTATGACAATGTATTGTTCTTGCCTCAAAGGCGATAAGAAAGCCGGCCACTTTTAAAAGTGAACTCTAACGATTACGCTGCAGTTTTTGTACTTAAAGTAATTAAAGTTTCTATGATGAAAATCGCACGTTCGCCATGCATTTCGATTTGGCGTTTACGAACACTGTTACAAATCAATGTGGCAAACCGGTTTTGAACTGAACCGTTTCAAATATTTTTACATTAGTAAGCGAACTAGTTGCCCAAAAATCCCAGACAACCTAAGTCGAACTATATATATGGTTTCATTTTAATTGTTTTTTTTTTTAATTATATCCCCAAAAATTTGTATTAGCATTGCTCAGAGGCAGCATTATTGATAGTTTGAAGATATTTTACGTCTAAAACACAGAAAATGTTTTATTTTGTTGATAAATAATAAATTTGTATTTTAAACTTAAAAAAATGTGACGAAGCAAGGTTCAAACCACAAGCAGGGTTCATTGATGTCAAAAACCAGGTTCACGAACCGAACCTAGAGGCTACCCATTAGTTTGAGAAAAGTATATCTTTAGCAACGCTCATGGGGCAGGGTAGAGTGACTGACGTGATATGTTTAAAACATTAGATTGCGATGTTCCTGCTTTGATTTCTTGATCATTTCACGGTCAGCACACATGAGACATATTTATTTGCATGTGTTTGCATAAATGAATGGAGCATTAAATATTCCGTTTTCTTGCAGCATCCCGGCGGCGAAGAGGTGCTCATCGAACAGGCAGGCAAAGATGCCACCGAGAACTTTGAGGATGTGGGCCACAGCAACGACGCACGTGAAATGATGAAAAAGTACAAAATCGGCGAACTCGTTGCCAGCGAGCGCACGAACGTTGCACAGAAATCGGAACCCACCTGGAGCTCAGACACACAGAACGAGGAAAGCTCAATGAAGTCCTGGCTGCTGCCCTTGGTCCTCTGCCTAGTTGCCACGCTCTTTTACAAGTTCTTCTTCGGCAACGCTAAGCAACAGTAAAGCCAAAGATGTTTTGTGCTTGCATGCAACGCTGGACCGCTGTTACCTCCCATTCTGACACAGACAAACACTTACACACACACGCACACACACGAAACACAAACACACAAAGTCGCATTTCCATGCCATGCCTTTAACAATTAAATGTGTTCTACGCTTGTAGGAGGCTTTCAAGCGGGGCTTGCGCCGTTGCAGCTGGCGGAATTTGTAGGGAGAATTTGTGCTAAGTTTTAAAGATAAAAATGTGAATGTTTTGGCATCTTGTTTTTCCTAATTGTACTAATTGCTTTAGTAAGTGGGCTTGAGTTTTCTTATAGATAATTTTGTAACTTTCCAACCATGCAACAAAAATATACACAAATATATTTAAATATACTATTAAATATGAATGTATTCAAAATTGCATATCTTTTGGTTTTTCGTCAAAGTATTATTTTAGAATATTTCGTTTACAGCTATTGTGTACAATGTCTAAACTTTTTCACGTGGCGGTTCTGGCTGGCAGCTCCATACTTGCGATTTCCGCTTCGGTACCCCAGGCCAGACAAAAAACGCCCCAGATGAAGCGTGAGCTGCCCAGCCGCAGTATGAGCCTGGAGGCACTGCGGCGCACCGAGTACGATGTGCTGATCATTGGCGGTGGCGCTGTGGGCGCTGGCTGTGCTCTGGACGCGGCTACGCGGGGTCTCAAAACCGCACTGGTTGAGGCCGACGATTTTGGCAGTGGCACCTCCTCCAAGTCCAGTAAACTACTGCACGGCGGCCTAAGAGATCTCGATCAAGCAATCGAACATCTCGACATGGCCGCCTTTCGGCGCGTCCAGACTTCGCTTACGGAGCGCAGCCACTTGGCCAACCTGGCACCGCACCTAAATCAACCAGTGCCCATCATGTTGCCCATTTACCATTGGTGGCAGGTGCCCGTCTACTGGATAAAGCTGCATCTGTATCATATGATGGCGCCAGGTGCCACAAAAGGATTCCATTTCGTGAATGCCCATGAGGCACTCGTAATGTTTCCGATGATGCGTCGCGAACTCTATGGTGCATTCGTCTTCTATGAGGGGCAGCACGACGATGCCAGGATGTGCCTGGCAGTGGTCTTAACCGCCTGCCGCTACGGCGCCGATGTCTGCAATCATATGAAGGTCGTTGAGCTGATGCGCGACAAGCACAACCTGGTGGCGGGCGCCAAGGCGATCGACCAATTGACCGGTAAAACGTACAAGATACGCGCCAAGATAGTGATCAATGCCACCGGGCCAATGACCGACTCCATCTCTCGGCTCGAGGATGTGAACGCGATGCCGCAGTGCGCGCCCACCTGGGCCTCGCATTTGGTGCTGCCGCCGTTCTACTGTCCCGAGCAGGTTGGCCTGTTCGATCCGGACACAAGGAATGGCTCGGCCATATTCTTCCTGCCCTGGTTGGGGCACACGCTGATGGGCACGTCGGAGGCGGCGCGCGAGGCGGCGAATGGACCGCAGCCAACGGAAATGGATGTGCAGTATTTGTTGGACGGCATCAGGAACTACATCAGCCCCACCTTCGATGTGCGGCGCTGTGACGTGCTCGCCGTTTGGGGCGGCTACAAGCCGCTGCCCGTTGAGTCGAATGAGCTGGTGCATTCGACCATGAAGAATCACATCATCTCCATCGGGCCGGGCAAGATGATCTCAATTGTGGGCGGCACGTGGACCTCCTTCAGGCTGATTGCAGAGAAGGCCATAGACGCGGCCATCAGCAATGGTAGCCTGGAGCCGCAGCGCCTGAGGTCAATTACGGCGACCTCTTGCAAATTGGACGGCGCCGTTGGCTGGTCACCGAACATGTTCATACGGCTCGTGCAGGACTTCGGCCTGGAGCGAGACGTGGCCAAGCACTTGTCGGACACGTACGGCTCGAATGCCTTCAAGGTGGCCGTTTATGCCAAGTCGAGCGGCGGCTCGTGGCCCGTGGCGGGCAGACGGCTGCACGCAGAGTTCCCCTACATTGAGGCGGAGGTGCGGCAGGGCATTAAGGACTACGCCTGCACGCTGGTCGATATGGTGGCGCGCCGGTTGCGCGTGGCTTTCCTCAACGTCCAGGCGGCCGAGGAGATGCTGCCGCGCGTGGCCAACGAGATGGCCAGCGAGCTGAAATGGAACAGCAAACGCATGACCAATGAAATCAAAGAGGCGCAACTGTTTCTGAACACCCAAATGGGACACACGCCCACATTCGAGCCGGCCCACCTGAGCATACCCATCAAGATGTCCGTGCAGCAGGTGCAAAAGTATGCGGAGCACTTCAAGAGCCTGGACGAGACCAACACTGGCTTCGTGTCCATACACAAGTGCTGCATGGCCATGAAATCGTTTGGCGTGAAAGAGGTGCCCGTGGATCTCATGCACAACGTGCTGCGGGACATCGATTGCCAGGCGCAGGGCAAAGTGAATCTCTACGAGTTCCTGCTGCTCATGTCGGCCATTGTGCACGGCGACACGGCCTATTTGCGCTATGCCAAGATGCATCTGGACCAGAAACTTTCGCTGGCAACCAACCGCAGGCGCAATAAAAACGCAATGCGCGTGGAACGATCGGGAGGTGGATTATGAAGTGTATATTTAATGGTTAAAATTCTCAATGTGATTAAATTGCAACGTTCTCCGATACCTGTAGAGATTGATGTGAATCCCCCTTTCTTTTGCATACAAGCTTCACGCGACTTGTTTGCTTTCTAAATTTCAACTGGTTCCTGTTAGAAGATCGTTCGCGGAACCAGACGATGTCTCGTTGCCAGACCGAGCTGTTGCACTGCAGTGGTACCACATCGATGAAATTTTAATTGTAAGTGCTGCCACACTCTGTAGGTGCCAGAGAAAGAGTGTTGCAAAGGTCTTTAAAGAAAATTTTAAATTTCATCTAGTTACTGAAATTAACGAGCTTTCTCAATTAAGTGCTAAAAGAAGCGATTGTACTGTGAATTAGATTTTATTGAATTGTAAAACCTTTTCTTAACTTCGCACCGAGTTGGATATCGCGTTATTGTGTAGACTTTAACATTTTTTATATTCTTTTAGCAAAGCTTTAAAAGATTTCTATATATGTTTATATAGATATTTGTATTTTTAACATTTCATATATATGTATTTTTGCAACAACTACATTAACATACTAACAGCGTGTTTGAATACATAAATTTGTATGTTTAATGTAGCATTTCATCCGCCAGGTAAAACATTGAATAGTTTTTTTTTTTGGTAATTATGTATTTATGTAATACACATGCAAAGTAAAACAATCGTAAACAATTATATATGTATGTGCTCTATGTATGTTTAAAGCGAAATACTCAAAAAAGAAACATAAACTAAAATAAATAGAAATAAAACTGTATACTGAATAGCTAAGATATTTAAATAATAATTGTGGCGGTATGTTTTATACATTCATATATGTATGCATGAGAAATACACGTTTTGACATGGATTATGTTGAGTCCTGGTGCACTAGAGGAGACACCTTTACTCTGTGGTATGGTTAGATTGGCTAATGTAAATATTAGTTGCTTAACTTTGACCTGAGCTGAGACATTTGTATTGTATAACTATGCCGACGTGTAACCGTTAGATTGAAAACAAATGGACTATAAGAAATGAACTACAGCATTGGGCTTAGTTAGGCATGTGTATATGAAATAAAAATAAAACATTGAGATTGATTCTACGATGTTTTGTGCACTGGGCATGATAAATAGTATTATTTGTGTAAACTCCTTAAGCGACGGCATCGGTGTCACACTCTTCCTCGACGGTTATGTACATGCCCTCCTCCTCATAGGCAGAGTCGTGCTTAGCCAGGATTCTCAACAGTGGACGCAAACGCAGCCACCACTGCTTCTTCGGTATGCGTTGACTGAGGAAAACAGTATTAAATGAATCAATAAAACATTTTTTTTATCAATTAACTTGTGGCACTTACTCAAAGTTGGTCTCGCCGATGAGATCGACCAACGGAGTGAAACGATACTGACGAGAAACAATGCCCAGCAGTGCTGCAGAATCGGTTGATTTGCAGTTAACCACCCCGTTGGCATCGATGTTGTCCTTGATCTGGCTGGCCAGCCAGGTGACACACTTGGCGGCCATTTTGGTGCCCATGTTACGATCGAAGGGCGAGGGTGTGCCGCCCTGTTGCATGTGGCCCAGGATGTTCATGCGGCAAGTGAACAGACCCTTGCCTTCCTCCGAATACAGGCGATAGATGAAGTCAGTGGAGTAGTTCTCACTGGCCTTCTCGTTGCGCAAGATCAAGCCGCGAGAGACGCCCTCGGCCATTTTGGATGCCATGTGGTAGACATCCTGCTGCAGGTCCTTGATGGAGAACTTCTCCTCGTAAATATAGGCAGCATCGGCGCCGCCGGCCAGGCCAGCCAGTGTGGCCAAATAACCACAATATCCGCCCATTGTTTCAATGACAAACACGCGCCGTTTGGTGCCCTGAGCCGACTGGCGAATGCGATCGCAGATTTCGGTGATCTCGTTCAGGCCAGTGTCACAGCCGAGCGAGAACTCAGTGCCGGGCACATTGTTCGAAATGGTCGATGGAACAACGACAATCGGTATGCAAAACTCTGGATAATTATCACGCTGATCGGAGATTTGTCCGGCGGCATGATAGCTCTCGAATCCACCAATGATCAATAGACCCTGGATCTTGAACTCCTTCAAACGTGCAGCGATCTCCTTGAATTTGCCCTCGGGCAGCGTGCGCTTGGTGCCCAGAAAAGCACCGCCTTGGCCAACCCAACCGGACACATCAGACCTTTCGAGCAAAAGTGAAATCGAATTAATTAACTATTCAGACACATCTCAGTTGAGAGAGGGGTACTCACCATCCTAGCTCGCGCACATTGCCCGCAATGAGACCCTCGATGCCGTCGTTGATGCCGTAGACAACATCGCCGCGATAAATTGCATTGCGCACGAAACTGCGCACAGCCGCATTCATGCCGCAGGCCGGTGCACCAATGTGCATCACCGCCAGCCTGTAGCCCTCAATGCCCTTGCCCTCGGTGTCGAAGCTCTCCTTGGGCGGCTTCAAGCGCGTCAACATCTTGTACGTTTCCAGATTGCGCTCGAAGGAGCGACCGCGTAGCTTCACGGCGTCCGCCCAGCGGTGCTCCTTCATGGCCCTTGCAACGGCCTGCGTGCGCTCAACGCACTCCATCAGTGGCACGCGCACCGTCTGGTTGCCGTCCAGCGAAATGACCACGGGCACCGTGTCGGGCGTGGCCTCCATCAGGGCCAGAGTGGCCTCAGCGCCCATGCGACAGGCCTGTCAAAAAACAAAAAAGTAACTTAAAATATTTTGTAATAAAAAATAAATTTGCAAAAAAAAAAGGTTTGCATCTGGTCATTTAATTTGTGAACTATATTTATTTTCAAACTACAGACAATTTTTTTTTATTGGTTTGCACTAAGCACCGATTAAATTTGGAAATTTACGATAAATGTATAAAACCAGATGAGCTTACCAATACACGATCGAAGGCGCTGGGATTGCCGCCACGCTGCACGTGACCCAGCACAGTGATGCGAGCATCGTGCTTTAGACGCTCGTCGATCACCTTCCTGACATCCTCGGCGGTAATGGGATGTCCCTCGCGATCCATGGCGCCCTCGGCGACAATAACAATGTTCAGGCGTTGGCCAGCCGTACGCTCCTGTTAGATTGCATTAAATGGCAATTGTTAGATAACTCTTTATACAATTATCAAGGATGAGCTTTAATGATATTATTATTAACGCTGTGTACATAGAATGTCAACAAAAGCAATGAAGAATATACATGATAAACTGCATATGTACAAAGGTACATACATGATGATGTATGTATGAACGAAAAAAGAAACGAGTAAAAAGGCGCAACATCTACAAATGTATTGTTAAACAAATAGTGTCGATGATTGATTAAAGGCTAGAGTATGTGTGTAGCGAAATAGGTAAAAGTGATAACTAATAGACAACAAAATAATAAAACAACGTAAAGAACAAACTAAAACATAAATACATAAAAAAAATATGTGTATATTTACTCGCCAAGCTAGGTGTACGCGTGTACGATAAAAACAAAATTAAAGCCAATTAAATTGAATTGCAAAAAATGTAAGGCTACACTTTAACCCAATAAAAGCCAATTTAATAGCCAATTTGATAACCAATTAATTAGTATTTGCTAGAGCCAGTCCGACAAAAAGCTGCAGCTCTTTGAACATCTGTTTTAGACTTGTGTTAGAATTTAACAAGAACAAATTTATTATAATGTTTACATTTAATTATATGTATTTTGAAGTTAGACAACGATAATACCACCGTATGAAATATACTGAAAAAAAACCTGAGCATTTTGCTGACCTGAACTAGTTTTTTGCATAAAGTTTCCTGCCAGTTAATGGCTACGGGCTCTTCGGGAATTAACATAAAATCAGCCTCTGTGGCAATAGCTGTTGAAATCGCTAAATAGCTAAAAACGAAAAAATTAAACACAGAAACAATGCACATGTGATGAATTGTTATTATATAATCATTATTTACAATATGCTTGGGATAGGGGAGAACACGAGCTGTAAGGAAGCATACATCCAATTGGGATCATTGCAAAAATTAATGCTTTTTAAAAAAAAAATCTTGAATTGTCTCTAATATTTAATAATTGAATTTCAAACCAGAAGCCTACGTCTACTTATACAAATCACATTTTGAATAAATTCAAAAGCAATAAGCAAAATACAAACTCAAATTGATGTATGATATGCTGCTATATGCTGTCCGACTTGTGCCTGCTGCGCATGTGGGTGTGTGTGGGTGTGTGCAAGTGTGTGTAAATGCATTGAGAGTGTAATAAAATATGTTGTGTTGTTTATCTTACTGCTGTTGTGTCTTGCAATTGCTAAAGAAAGAGAATCACAACGAAAAGCAATGAGAGAAGCAAACACACTGAGAAAGTGTGCTCAGGTTTGTTTGTTTTTTTTTTTTTTTTTTTAAGAAATGTTAACTTCTTGCCTGAGCTAAGTGAGAGCAAAGCCTATCGGGCCAATCGGTTTTCGGTGGCATTTCGGGTATAAATATGAAATCGGCTTCGCTAGACAGGCCACCAACAAGCGCTAAATAACTGTAAAAATATTTAGTATTATTGGAGGTTATACAAATACATAAAATCATGTTAGATCGAAACATAAACGGAGTCGGGACGGGGATACAAAAGATCTTTCGTGACGAAACAAATTTGAATTAGAACAAAATGAAAAACTAAATTGCGACCTAAGACTTCTAAAATTTTGAAGACGGCTACACTTTGAGAAAAACGCGAACGTGCGGAATGAAAGGCATTTTGTCTTTAAATTTTCCATTTTTATATTCATATTCATATTCCCAAATTGGATTTCATAACCGACCGAAAATGTTACAAAGCGATAACAAATATCTTACTTTAAGTAGAGAATACTAATAAAAATAAAATTTTTGAAAAAAAAACGTATTACGGTTTTATGATTTTTAGTTAATAATTTTTTGTTGTAAATATAAATTAAGAAGCTTGTTCTTAATAATGGTACAAAATTCTTGGGCTTTTGCCGAGTGTAAGCAATTTGAAATACTTTAATATGGCAGGAAGTGGTTCTGTAGTAATGTAATTAATCTCATGAAGAATTAATTCAAACCGGTACTATATATATATATAAAGCAAAAACGTAGGTAGTCTAAACATCCAGGCGAATAGCTGTTTCCTAAAAATTGAACCCAGCTGTAGTATAGAATGTGAATCTGAAACTGGAATTCCTAGACTTTTGTTTGAAAACATAAAAATGCTTGAGTTGAAGAGAACAAAGAGCGATTTGGGCTGTCGACAAAGAGATATTTGATGCATGTATGAGACAATCAGCGATCTCTGCTTCGCTTGCCTGTTCCAGCTTGAGAATCAGTCGATCGGGCCAATCTTGTGGCGGCGGGGACTCTGGCAGAAAGACATAATCTGCCTCAGATATAACGCCAGCTACAACGGGTAAATAACTGTAGGTATTGAAGGTATTTAACATTACCGTTACAATTCAATTGCACTTTGGCAGAACTAACAGTCTAAAGTAGTGAGTAGTCACAGATACGCCAGCCGATTAGATGACAACAAACGACTTACCCACAATGACGACCCATGACCTCCATGATGAAGGTGCGCTGATGTGAGTAGGCAGTGCTGGAAATGGCGTCGATGGCCTCGATGATGCGATGCAAGGCCGTATCCGTGCCAATGGTCATGTCCGTGCCACAGAAATCGTTATCAATAGATCCCACCTAGAAGTGACAGTATAGAGAGAGTTCAGAAAGAAAGAGTATCGATCAGCTGGGATCAACTTACCAGACCGACAATGTGCAGCACATTGTACTTCTCCTTCTGCTCGCCGGTAATGGTGCCACTCTTGGCCAGCTCATCCAGCAGGCTGGACCACTCCTGACGGAACAAGTTGGCGCCAGTCAGCGAGCCGTCGCCGCCAATTACCACCAGATTGGTAATGCCGCGCTGCACCAGATTGTTGGCGGCCTTTAGGCGACCAGCACGTTCGCGAAAGTCCTGGCAGCGGGCGGAGCCGATGATGGTGCCACCACGGTGTATGATCGATGATACCGATGCCCACGATGCCTCCTGGATACAATCACCGCCATCTACCATACCTTGGTAGCCTTCCCGAATAAAGTAGACCTTGTTTTTGGAAAATCAAAAAAATAAAATAAAGAATTCATTTAATTATAGTTTAAGGAATATATGTGTATATAAG
The DNA here is from genome assembly GCA_035041545.1 of Drosophila colorata. Classification (NCBI taxonomy): domain Eukaryota; kingdom Metazoa; phylum Arthropoda; class Insecta; order Diptera; family Drosophilidae; genus Drosophila; species Drosophila colorata. The sequence continues at coordinate 49,848 of JAWNLD010000449.1, forward strand.
AGCTTTTTGACAAAGTAATAAATATAAATAAAATTAAAGCCAATTAATAACTCGAAAGTATATACATATGTATATTGTTTTGCTCTATCAGCACTTATTAGGTTAGAAACCAGATTAAAGAACTTATAAACAACAATGGTATCATCAAAATATCATCATCAATTTTTAATAGGAATTATGACTTTAAATCTTGCATATTTTCCAATGATCGTATTGACTTAAACCTGCTTCAATTTTGCGAATTTGGAATATTTAATATCTGTCCAAATTGCAATCCATATATTTTAGAGATCCTTATACTCTTGTTAACCCTTTTTGAAAGTTTACTGGTTATAAAAATACAACCTACGATTTAAGGACCTCAATAAACAATTTAAAAACATTTGTCTTAAAATTACAGATAAGCTAAAATGCTAAAAAAAATACCAATAGAGAAACTATAAAAAAAAACCATTTAAATATTTTTATAACAATAACTAATTTATAATCCATTCCTCCCCTAACAAAAAAAAAAAATCCCTGCACGAGAGTATCGGAAAATGAAAGTGACTTTGAAAAAGCTGCCTTGCGGTAATTTATTATGATCATGGCAAAAATCATCATCATCATCTGTGCTGTAATTTAGTCAATTTAATTTATTTAAATTTCGCACCAAAAACAGTTGAACTGTCAATTTTGCAGACTCGGGAAGCGAAAACTTTGTTCAGTTTGCCAATCAATGAAGCCAATAACAATTAATTCACTTTTCAAACAATAACCGCATTTTCGCAGATATTTCTGATCGCGAACGTCTCTGTAAATTGCCCGAAATAAACTCAATGTCAAATGTGCGCACACACTCACACAGATACAAGTGTGGCTGTCGGTGTGGGGCGCCTTTATTTTATTTAAATATTTTCTTTTCACAGCCCGAGAGGGGTTATCTAACGGCACTTAACACCAACATACATGACCATGCTAATTAGTTTAATTATGTTTTAATTATTTTAATCTCAAAGCTCGGCAGGAAGTGCGTATAAATATATATTATAATAAATAGAATCGAGTAGACCGTAAAGTTCAATGCCTGAACTTGAGCCGCTGACCGATAAGAATATTATTGTGTGCATATGTATATCTACACCACTGTAAAAGCACTTGGCAGAGGTCAACACTCACCTTGCATCCCAGATAGATGGCCATGCGGACACAGGCTCTGACCGCCGCGTTCATGCCCTGGGAGTCGCCGCCGCTGGTGAAGACGGCCAGGCCCTTGTCCCGCTGCGAGCCGCGTGCCAGGAAGCGTTGGTTATTATCACTGTTCATCTTGCACTTCTTTAAATGTTAATCGATTCGAAAACAACGGACGCACACACACTTAGCGCGTAGCCAAAGTCCAGAGCGAATACTTTGTGAATAATGATTCACGCACAGCGCCGGAGGAGTTGTGAGGAATTGTCCAAAGTGAATTGGCGAAATCGAATGCTGCCGTTGCCGTGTTGCCTGCCTGCGCGACGATTTTCAGTAACTGGGTGCGAGAGCGGCGCTCGAGCGCAGAAGTTTCGCTTTTGACGTTTCAAGGTGACCTTTAAACGCAGCAAACGCTTTTTATTAGGCGCAACAACGGACACTGATGCAATGAACTGGTTGCCTGGCGTTTTTCGCCCGTTACCGTTACTCGAACTATGCGTTGTTGCACTCTGCGCGCTTTTTGAAAATATGTTTCATTCAATACGAACAATTATTACACAGCTGCAGCCGAGTTACACTATCAATTTGTCCCTAAGGTGGGTGAAAATGGGCGATTACCCTGTTGTACGCTTCTTTTGTTTACCCCACACACAAACGAGTGTCAGACTGACAGCTGTGCAACAGCTGTGCGCGACCAGCGGATAAAAGCTCTCGCGCTCTCTGGCGCGCTCACGAGCTTTCTGCATGCGCAGCAAAAGCTTCATATACGCCGCCTACTTGAGTGTGCGCCCGTTGGCGTTTCAAATGTTAACCGATGAATGTGTTTGCTACTCACATAAGGTAGCCTGGGTTTCACATAGTCGAAAACGTCTTGAAAGGTGCGCAGGCATTTGCGTAATTCAATAAGTTCTTTTTCACATTCGTTGTTGTCACCATTCTGGCTTTTCTGCGCCAGCTGCAAGACAATTTGTTCTTATTATTATTCCCTTGCAGAGAATATTATAATTCTGTCACGAAATTAAAACGCATAAAATGAAACGTTCGAAAAAAAAATTTGGAAAATTTGACAAACTTTTTAATTTTTCGAAAAAGTTCACTGTTAGCGCTCACCTTCTATACATCTGCAAGGATATTCAATCTTCGGCAGCCCGAAGCTAAGCGTTTTCCTGTTTTTAAGAAACATTTGTTAAGCACATGGACTCACATTTCGCTTAATTGAAGGATAAAGATTCGGACCAATATTTTTGGAGTTCAGCAAGCTGTCAAATGGAGTGCCCCTAATTACGTTCGCTGGTGATAAGTTAGCTTGCATTTGCGCCCCAACAAGGTGCATATTTGCCCGATAATTGAATGCCATCTTAAAGCTTGACAACGGATTAAACGCTGATTAAAAGATACGCACATTATTCGTAATTTTGCTTACTTATTGAGGAACGCGCTGCCCATGTGACAAAAAGGACCCACAACGCCACCGACCGCACTTAGTAGGGACAACACTTCAAGGGGGTAACCGCACACATAATGATAATATAGCTCCACATCATGCTCTCGCAAGTCTACTAAACAGTCGTACTTTTCCAGAGGATCCACGCAGTCTCCCAATTGCATTTTGAATGCCATTAACCTCGACTCCAGGCCCGGGCGTAGATCCCTGACTTGGAGCTGTTGACAATGCCATAGCGAATTTTTAAGCTGCAGCGAGAAGAGTAATGTGTACTTAACACCCCGTAGTATTTTTACAAATGTTCGCTTACCTCATTGATCTGACTGGTATTAAGTTCGCTATGATATTGACAAACTTGGCATTCGTGTCGATTTGACGGACAATGTTGTGTCTTCGGTATGAGTTCTTGTGCTGGGAAATAGCTATGGGAGGCAATTAATGGCTTCTTCCGGTGCTTTGTGTTCGTCGCTAGCTCGTACATACCTGCCTGTTAATTTTGAAAACACTCGTAATTTAATTGCATGCATAACAATTTAGAAAACTCAAAAATTTTACCATATATTTTGTGTAATTCGCATTTTACAATTTTGATTTAAAAATAAAAAAAATAGTTATAAGCGAAGCTACATATGTATATGAATATATATTTGAATATAAGACGCCCGCACACTCGGGTATTGCTTGTTACATAGCTAAAGGAACCTGTCAACTCGATCAGTGCTTTGATATATATATCATCCGATGAGTTTTAAGTACTTTTATGAATCTTCGAAGAGTGTTTTGTTCAAGTGTAAAAAGTTCAATTGAAGGTATATTTTAATTAATTTATATTGCATGGCCGACAACCTGCACAGAAGTCCGAATTAGCATTTGTACTATTTATATTATATATGTATTATATAATTTAATATAATGTGTATACAACGTATATATATATATACATCATCTATAGAATGACATTTTATAGCAAAAAGCATTGCATCAAAAGTATTATTTACTGAATAAACCACTTCAATCATAGTTGACTTAAAAAAACAACAGACTAGATTACCATAGACTGGTACATCATTTAATATAGTCAAACTGAAAGCCCTAACTGCGATCTTGAAATTCGCATAGAGAGGCGAGACAAAGAAATCGTTTAAACACTGTTCTAAAAGAAAATAGAGTATTATGCTATTTTAATTGCATTATTATTGTATGATTATTGCAGTGGGGAATATATAAAAATTATTGTTTTATTCAGATAAGGCACCAGTTAAAACTTCAGTCATCCTTATGGCCAAAATAAATTAAAAATAATGCTAAAAATAAAATAATAAATTTTAAATTGTACAATACTTGCCAGTTTTGTTTGTAAAATTGAGTGAATAAAATTTCAAATGCCCAACAACAAAGAGGTGAAGTTATGGAACATCGCCGATTAAACTATATTGAGTTTAAAGTAGACTAAGTAGGTAAAATAATAAAACTATTTTACCTACCATGTTTGGCGTTTGCTTTGTTGGGCTGAATGTTTTTGGGCCGGATGGACATATTTAAAAAAATAATAAATAATAGTTCAGTTAGCGTAAAGAACATAGATTATGGAAATGCTCAACTTACATTTGAATTCCAATTTGAATAGTGTACTTTTATTTCTTTTGCTCGGTTTGCATATATACCATATACAGTTGCTTGGGGGTTAGCATGGCACGTTTCTTACACGCTTTGAAAGTCGAACTTGCTTTCACATCCCCAGTTTTTAAATCGGTTTCAATGGCACTTGGCGATTTGGACTCTCTTTGGACATTGACGCATTGGCGTAAAAAATCCACTGTATTGCCAGCGTCCAGTTGTTTAATGGTCTGACATTTGCGCTTTATCTTTAGGCTGGTATTCCAAAAATCAACATAGAATTATCTAGGCTTGGGTATTTATTAATGCTTACTCATTGAACATCATTGTGCCCATTCGACAGAAGTCATCAATGGCCCCATTGGCCGCAGAGAGCACGGACAACACCTCTACCGTATTATCGCACAGGTAATGATAATATATATCTAGATTATGGTCTCGCAATTCCAATAAAAGGTTATATTTTTTAACTGGATCCGCACATTTTTCCATTTGGCTCTTGAAAGCCACCATTTTCTCCGCCCAGCTACGACGGCTGTAAAGCATATGGACTCGTTGTTGACGTAGTTGCCAATTTAGATCCTGATATTCCAGAACAGAGCATTTTTAATTTTCTGGTAAAATTATAACGTAACGATTACTGAGGACTTCTTACCTTACAAATGTTGGTATTTGATAAGTAACGAATAAAACATGTTGGATATTTTGGTTCAAAATCCTGATTTAGAAGAAAACTGCGAAAGATTCTGTAGAAGACATTAGCGACACTTCATATATCTGATATATTCGCAAATACCTAGCTGCTAATTTTGTACATCCTTGAAATTTGGGGAAATGCATTTCAAATTTTGCCGCGATGCGTATAATTTCAAGGAAAGTCAAGAAATATCTGGCATGCTTTGATTTCTATTTTTGTTAAGTAATGTATATCTATAACTATAACTTTGTCAAAACTGAAGCTATTTTCATGTTCAATAACATTTTGGTCGTGATATGTCCTCTATTATTAGAAACGAAAATTTGTTGAATTTTTTGGTAAAAATCATGTACAACGGGGAGGCATTGGTTCGAAGCGTGAACCGCTTTGTACAAAAGTTAGCTTAAAAAACAAGAAGAATTAAGACATTGTTTTTTTTATATTTTTTTTATTTGTTTTTTGTTGTTTTTTTGGTTTTTTTTTTGGTAATTAAGAAACTGTAATTTCAATAAACTTAAATGTTCACATCAATCTTTGCCTCCACCTCCATTATGCATACAATTAATGTGTGCTCACTGTTATAACTCATTTGGATCTTTTTAAATGTATGGTATTATGTATTGCAGTTTCATTGGTTATTCGACTGTTTTTTAGCGTTGCGACAAAAACCGTTTAATGGCTCACATTTAATTTTATGTAGATTGTAAGCGTAAATTCAATTGCGAAAATATACAGTTACTGTTTTTATGCGCACACATGTATACAAATACACATTTGCATAGTATTTTAATTTCCTGGACAATAATAGTATATATAGTTGTGTACATATATATATATTAGCGGTTTTATGTAGCTCTTTTTGTCGCCTTCGTGAATTAAAATTTAATATACTTAGCTTTCAATATAAGTATCTGTATTTTGATTAGTTATCATTTCCTGTTCATTTGTTACTGCCTGCTGATGAAGTTTGCAATTAAACGCCTTGATAAACCAAACTTGATGTATGTACCAACAACAATAAAGCAATATGTTGAATTAGACGAGTTTCGTAGCATTCTAAAGCCAATGCCAATAATAATTAGCATCATTCGAAAAATAAAATTCAATATTGTGATTTAGTACATTTTTCACTTGCTTCACACACCGGTTTTTTTGGTTTTTCCATTTTTCTTTTTTTTTTTGCGCTGGGGTATTATACATTTAAAAACACATACAGATGATAATAAAAATCAAACACTGAGACATTTATGTTTAACAATTGCACATTGATATTGTTATTGCTGTTGCTTTTGCATAATTGCATATAGTTAGCATATATAAGTACATTTAAATAGTTATCGCATCGATCATACGAATTATTCTTATACCTTGATCCAGCTAGCGCGAGCCCTGGCTATAAGTTTTTTGTTGTTTTTTCACGACGATTGACTGATTGATTTACATATACATACAAAGATACAAGAGTTTTGAAAAAAATTCAAACAGGCACAATAGAACTCATGCCCGCAAAACTATCCGCAATGCACAATGGAACAAGTTTTTTATGGCCCTTAGCACACTGAAACATTTGACATGATCTCAATTCAAGTGAACATTTATTTATTTAGCTCTTGTTTGTGTAAACTTTGCCGCATCAAATCATCAATATTCTTTGGCTTTTTAACTGGAGAAAAATAAAAAACAAATGAAAAGTAACAAAAACAAAATGAAAAAGGTTCAAATTAAAGTTTAGGTTTATCTTGTTTTTTATTTGTTGTATTTTAGAAAAAAAGAATTACAAATAATACATAATTTGTTTCTATTGGTTCGCAAGGGCTCTGCAAAATTGCAGCATGTTGTTCTTTGACGCCGAATATAAAATATTTGGGCATTATTTGTAATTACATATATTGTATAAACCAATTAGCCTTTGTTTTTAAGGAAAGCGACGCAGCGCATTAAACAAAAATAAAAGACAATATATTTTTTCTTGACTGTGTCTTGTGTTCTGTTTGCATGTATGTTAATATAAAACAAAAATGTAATTATTTATTAAAACATAATTATAATAAATAATATTACTTTTAGGCATATGTATAGTGTACGCAGTTGGCCGAAACAGCGGAATAGCAATTAACTACACAAAACAAAATTCACATCTTTGCCACACACAATGCTTTCCTTACTGCTCATTTTCCGCTTGTTCTTGAAATCTGATAGTTTTTGTTTTTTCGCTTAAGATTTGTTTTTAATCTGTTTAAATCGTATATGAATATTTGCAAGAGCATATTACTAACAAAGACAACTTGAACGGCATGTGAAGCAAATTAAGACGTTTGGTTTCATATCATTTTTTTGTTTTGTTTTTCTTTTTAGACTTTCATCGGCTTTTGTAAGCTGTTCTCATTTAACAATATCTGCTCGAATGTGCATATATTGATTTCAATCGAACAACTGTTGTTTGTCTGTTGGTTTACACGCCTTCAATTGCAATATGTATACAAGATATATACTGTCTAACCAGATTCCTTCTTATTGTTTTCTTCAATTAGTTGCATGACAATAGTCCCAACTCATCTCAGCCACACACTATCATCACACAGCCACAAGCTGAATCAGTATTCTGCTGAATTGTATTGTTTTGTTTTGTTTAGCTTTGTTTGTATTTGTGTCGATGCTGATGTTGATTTTGATGTTGCTTTTATTATTACATTACTGCTCTGCTGCTTTCGACTTCAAAGATTTGTTTTTATATTTCTTGCTTTTGTTTTGTTTTGTTTGTTGTTTGTTTGTATTACTGAATAATATTTGCATAGTCAAAAAGGAAACATTTTAGTTGTTTGGTTAGTTGTCACCGCCCTCCTGTGGCTCGTCGCCGTCGCCTTGGGTGTCGGAGGTCCAAAGAGTCAGGTTATCCCTCAACAATTGCATGATGAGTGTTGAGTCTTTGTATGAGTCCTCATTGAGTGTGTCCAGCTCGGCTATCGCGTCATCGAACGCCTGTTGTGTACATATATTTATAAAACATAGCATTTAGTATACGAAATACGATAAACATAATAATAACAATGCAAAATGCCGGCAATGTAAATGCAAGTTCATTTTCTTTTTTCAAGTGCAAACAAAAGCATTTCAGTTCAATTAAAGGAGTATTTTTTAAACTGTTTTAGTATTGGATTTAATATACCTTTTGTTTCATTCAGCAACGAAGCAGAAATTTTGAAAAAATATAAAATAATAAATAAACAAATTTATCTAGCAAAAACTCAAAACTAATATACGATATAACTGTATGACCTAACGGTTAATGCACTTTCTCTTACAACCAATTAACTTCACCAGCAAAATATGGACCGCATTGTGGAGTGTTAACAGGCAGACAGGAACATTAGCCAGGCTTTCAATTTATAAGCCGCTTTCAGTATACATAACATGCGAATTAAAGAGCTTATACAATGTATGTGTACTTGTATGTATATATATTTATGTACGTTCCTCAGACTGTAAATTGTTTGGTTGTATTTATTTAAAAGCAAAGTTACGGATGTTAGTCACATAACAACAACAGTTAAATAATTAATATGAACAAACATAAATGTGTAGAAAGAAATTGAACCTGTTTCGCTAAATGACAAGCCCTCGCTGGTGAATTAATAATTTCGTAATAGAAGACGGAAAAGTTGAGTGCAAGACCTAATCTGATTGGATGTGTTGGCTGCATTTTAGTTTTTGCAATATCGAATGCCTCTTGATAAGCTTTTTTCGAGTCCTCAACGACGTCTTAAAATAAGTACGTTAATATCGGTACCAAATAAATGAAACAAAAAGAAAAAAAAACCAAAGTTCACAATTAGTTTTCGATATAATACTGAACGAAAGCCACGAACATTCAATCTTAAATACAACTCTAGTTTTAATGATTTGAAATGATTTTTTTGTTGCACTTTGTTTGCCGCTTTCCGCTTGCTTGCCAAACATTTTGCCAACGCATTGTGTATTAACCTGTTTAGCCAATTGGCAAGCCTTATCTGGAGAATTCAAAATCTCGTAATAGAAGACTGAGAAATTAAGTGCAAGACCCAAGCGGATGGGATGTGTTGGCTGCATTTTGCCCTTGCTAATGTCAAATGCATCCTGGTAAGCGGTTTGGGAATCGTCGACAACAGCTGCATTTTTGTGAACACACAAAAAGATATTTAACGTTTTGTTCAATATGATCTGATATATTAAAAGGTTCACTTGGCCGTCGGCTGATAATACTTACTGTTGCGTGCGTCTCCTGTGGCGACCTCAGCTAAATACCTGTAATAATCTCCCTTCATCTTCAAATAGAAAACCTTGCTTTCTGGATTGCTGGCTTTTGGAATAAGATATTTGTCCAGAAGTCCCTGTGGATAGGTAAAGATAAAGAGGAGGGCAAAATATAAACATTTCCGTTCAACAATATACGTTTCACTTTCAATCTGCAGGAAACCCTTGTTGTGCCTGACAATCTAAGCTTAAAAATAAACAATCCTAATTGCTACGCTCACAATAAGCTGCAATTAATCCAGTATTATGCCAGCTTAATCTTTGTATACCGTACGCTACACAACTTGTTACAGCTACAAGAATAAATATATGTATGTATGCCAATTTTACAGTCGACTGCACCACTTCAAAGTATTATCGATTTTCTGTCACCAAAGAAAGCCACCACACATACATATGTACAAACATATAAGATAAATATGTACTTTGTACTTTGATTTATTTTAGGAATCTGTGGCTCTGACATTTTAAAAGTATTACACTCTATAGATCAACAATGTGTCCAAATCGGTCAGGCTTTAAAATATGGCTGCTGTGCGCCACACCTTAAGCAAGAAGTCTAATTAAATTGACATTTATCAAGCCAAGTTGGCCCATTGCTGGCTGTTGCTATCTAATCTTTGCGTGTATTTATAAGATATATGTACATTACGTGCGTGTGCGTTTGTATATTTATTTATATATAGAGAGAGAAAGAGCTGTGTGCAGTGTGGCAGCAGCAACATGTCTGGAAAATTTCTTTTTTAAAAATAGATTTATTGATTGTAATACAATTTGCTGCACAGTGCACAGTGGGCCATGAAAGCCCTTTGCTAGCCAGAATAATGGGCTTGTAATTTCAAACTAGCCCTAAAAAACTGGCACAGCAATCGGTTTAAACGCAGCTGTATGTGATGCTAGTTATATTTGTACATAAAACCGGAGCTGCCACCGCCCACAGGCAAACGGGCACAGGACTTGCGCAGTGCACAGCCGCCACAGTTGGCTTGTCAGAGCTCATCATAATTTGCTTATTCTGGGGGGGTTAAAGTGGGTGTGGGGGGGAGGGCTAACAATGTTCATGGTCATGGGCAGGAGAGAAGAGCAAAGCAGCTGTACGTACCAAAACTTCATAGCAAATTTCTCTAAGCTCCTTCTCCACACGCTCTCTGTACTCGCGGGCGAGCTGTTGTTTTCTGGCGGATGCTTCGGTTTTTTGCTCAATGGAGGAAATAACACGCCACGATGACCTATTGTTGAATTTGTATTTAATTGGTTTATGGATATAATTAGGTTCAAACTCTAATATGCCACTTACCTACGCGCTCCAACCACATTTTTGTAGGCAACGGAGAGCAGATTTCTTTCTTCATTTGACAGCTCGACGCCCGTCTCTGTGACTGATTTCATGGCCTGGGCCATGTCATCGTAGCTATTTTAATTTTATAAAGATGTCAGTTCAATTAATTGGTTCTTTGATCTGTGTGTGTTTTTTGCACTTACCGTTCTGATTGCTCGGCCAATTTTGCCTTCTGGACCAGTTCTTCCTTATCGACTGTCGACATGTTGCTGTTTTTGTTTTTTTTTCAGTTACTTGACCAAACTAATAATATGAATAATTTGTATGTGTGTGTCAGTGTTCGTGTGTGTGTAGTTGCCCACGCACGATCTCTTTTGCAGTTGATAGACAGCAGAAAAATTAATTAAAGTAAGAGGAATCCACAGCTCAAAGCGTCGTGTGACTGGTTATCTGCAATAAAAACACAAAAGCAAACACAAATATAAATATATATATATTATATACTTATTTGACTGCTACAAATTCCAATCGAATTTCCCACGCGCCATTCACAATTAATTGGCAACCTGTTCAAACAGCTTCAAACATTCGTGACATTTACGAGAGTATTCGAACATTTTTTCTTATATTGGGCACCAACACCCACACTTAATTGAAAGCTACGATTAATTTATTTATATCTCTTGCCAACACGTATATCCTTTAGCGGCTCACACTCACACACACTTCGACACACAGCTGCACAAAAGGAAACCCGAATAATTATCTGCCGCTGTTATGTTGCTCTTCCGGCCAGGCCCGAAACTCGACTAAAAAGAGAACTTGGCTGTTGCAAAATGGCTAAAAGGCTGAGCTGTTGCGAAGCAGCCAAGCTTGGTGGCATCGGCAGGACACGCGTGCGGCTAGCAGCTGCGCGTTGCAAACTTCTGATGAGATATTGTAATATGATGTTGCGGTGTCAATGGGCGTCAAAAGGATATTCTACCACAAGTTGTCCTCGTCAATATGTATGCGTGACATTAAAAGCAAGCTCCAATACACATGAAGGATTTTCATTTGCATTTCGAACAATAAAATGAGTCAAAACTGTTAACATCTTTGTATCGAGTTCACAAATATTCATGTGCACACAATTAGCATTCATAAATGACTGAATCATCATGAGTTCGTCATATCAGAGTTGAAATTAATTTCAGCGCAATTACACATCACGAATAAAGGAGTGAAGCGACAATTGACATAACCTCGCAATGATGATAAATATTATATGATAATAAGATCTAAGCTCGACGGATTCCTGGTCAATGTCAACAAATTGCCTTTTATAATAAACAGATGTGAGTCACATTAACATTTGGCTAATATAATATAAATGTGTAACTTATTGCTACATATATATGTATGTATATACATACATATGTGTGCCTATTATGTTGCAAAAGGGTAACCTGTTGTCTTTAGCCACATGGCTGACCTTATGTATGTGTATATGTATGTCGGTATGTGTAGATAGTGGTATGTATGTGCAGATGGCCATTACATAAATATTGATTGATTATTATTTATAAATAAACGCCGACTGAAGCTGATTGATACATTTTCCATTATCCTTGGGGACTTGTGGATAGATACATAATAACGACAAAATTATTATGCCCCTGAGTCTGTACACAACAGGACATTTGCCCATTCCATAATGGCTTTTAGTAAAATGTGCTTGTGACAGGTAAATAATTATGCGTGTGCGTGTGTTCCTCGGCATTGTAAGTGTGTGTTCAATCGTGGGTGTGTTCCAAATGTGATTTACATTTGTTTTTCTGATTTAAATTGTTTGCCAAAGCCGTAACACGTGCCATGGCTGCGGCTTCGCCTTCAATCGTTAAATCTGTTTGTTTAGAGGGGCCTAACTTCAAGATGCAAATTGATACGAAATAAATGGACGGGAATGTTAAAAAGGCGAGAAGCAGCAGCAATACAAGCGAATGGAATGAAGAAAAAAAAATAAATAAATAAAAAGTAAAACCAACGTACATGCTGAGAGAAAAGTTAAAAATAAACTATGAATAAAAATTTTAAATGAAATAAAGAGAGAAATCTGTGGCTTTATATATATATATATATGTGTGTGTGTGTGTGTGTGTATGTATCTGTGTATGATATGTGAGCAAGCACAGATGTACACATATATAAATATGTACAAACATATTACTTGCACGTATTCAGATGTCAAAGATAAATGCACAATGACCCCAATGCACAAATCTTAGCATGGTAACAAGGGACATTTTCATAAAAGTTATAAGAAGAGAAAACACTGTAAGTAACTAGGAAATACTTATATTATATAGTAACTAGGCATTAGTTATATTACTTAATGCTTCACTATATGTATGTACATATGTTTGCGCAGACACACAAACATATTTTTTTTTTTTATATAATTTTTTGTTTTAATTAAATAGTAAGAATCCGCATACTGCAAAAATTTAGCGCCTTAACATTACAATATTAATTCAATTTAAATAATAAGCAAAGCTCGCACCATCATTTTTATCGAAGAGAAGGAGAAGCTTAGTGCTTCTTCTTTCAAAAGTTATTACGAAGCCCGATTTTTCAGTTGTCGGGAGTTACCTGGGTGGAAAGAGACCCTTCGCAAGACTGCTAAGGTCCCAGTTTTCTCTTCTCTTTAACAGTATACAGAAGAGACTTATTTCAAGTACACCCATACCACGCTTGACGGCCATCTCTATTAACGGCACTGTTGCTTTACGGCCTTTGCTTTTTGTATACCAAAGTTCAAATACTGGCCTATTTTTTCAACAAACGGCGAACATTTTTGCAATTTAAAAATGTTATGTTTTAAATAGGTATATTCTGAAGTCTGTTTACTGCATTTCGTATTACTGCCAACATTTTTGATAGTGCCGTTAAGCAAGGCATGGGTGTTATTAATTTAGCAGCCACTTGTTATCTTATTTTTATAAACGATCGACCGTCAAAGTGTAAAAACATTGAACCTTAGGCTGCACACAAGTGCAGGTAAATAAAACATATTCAATTTTCTTTTTGCGTTGCTCGTTTTTAGGTCAATTGACGTGTTTTCGTACAGTTTTTGACGACAACAAAAAAAGAGACAAAACAAGAGCTAAGCAGACCACAACGGCAGCGTATTTATTGTGTGATGATAATTTAAATTTCCAAATTCCTACGAATGCATGTTGGGTGCGCTGAAATAGCTATTCACCCGGACAGCCACTCCCTCCTCTTGAAAAGTGGAGTCTACAAAATCAACTCGCAGCAATAAAGCGAATTGTATGCGTCATGGACTGCGTCATTTTTTGGACATGCCTCAGAATGAGGAAGTAGCGCAACTGCAAGAGGCGACCACAAACTATTTCTGATGTAAGTGTGTGCGTACATAATGTACACACACACACGCACGCACGTACTTGTATCTGTGTGTTTGTGCAATTGTGTTATAAAAATGAAAAAAAACCGCTAATAGTTGGCGAAATGTCAGTGCGGCGACGACGGCGGCGGCATTGGCTTCGGACACTGGTACAAATTGAAGATAACGGCAAATAAAATTCGAAACCGTTTGTTGAATTCTGCGATGACGGCAACTTTGACTGCTGCAAAACGGCGCTTGTGTCTGTGTGTGTGTGTTGGAAAATTCACCACACCGGGCGGCAAAGTACAAACTCACCACACCGGCCCCATGAGGTCGTCGCGACAGAGATTCGGCGGCTAATGCTACATGCGCAGTACAAACGAAAAAAAATACGACTATAGAGAAATGCAGATAAGAACAAAATTCCAATACACAACGTGTTGAAGAATATACATCGAAAGGGAGCTTTCAACACTTTTACTGCATACCGATGCACAGATCGATTTGATGTACCATTGAAAATTCTTCAATCGGTTCAAGAATTTTAAGTGGCAACAAATCAAATTACATGTTTTTTTTCATTGTATGGACGCTTATATGTATGTACATTGGGCTAGCAAGAAACAAGTGTGTCTGCCTCATAGTGAGGGGGAGGGTGGCGAGGAGCGCGCAACAAAAAGTATAAAAATAATCCCACCGAAAAGTGAGAGAGAGAGAGGAAGCGGGAGAGCACGACAAAGAGAACTTAGACGACCAGCGGCGATTGCAAGAGCAGTGCGGTATTAAAGAATACGTAACCGCGTGTGTCGTCCACTTACAAATGTACATTTTGATGAACATACGTATCTGCATATATTCATATATTTATTCCGATATACATATGGATGTATATATTATTACATACATATTATCGTGTCTGCACAATCATAAGTACATATACAAATGTGTCTTGAATTGTGACACAGCAAATCCAATAAAAACCAAGTTCGCGATGTACGTGCAAAAGTGTACATACATCAGTATGTATACATATACATACAAGAGTTTTTTCTTTTCATTTATTTTGCACACGATGAGTTTCTTTTTAATTTTTTATTTTTTAAAAAGTTTATGTGCATATGCGTAATACATTCTGACTTGCGTACACATTTACATACATATTCGTTCGCTCGTATTTTATTTAGCTATTGCCGACTAAAACGCCTAGCGACCAGAACACACTTCAGCACCACAATTCGCTTTCGCATTAGCCAAGTCAGTTGTTGCCACGGCCGCCAACAATCAACCGAAAGCACTGAAAATACGAAGCTACAAACGAATCTCACGTCTACACGTACACACACACACACAAATACAAAATGTACCAATACAAGCATGCACATCGGGCATTCGTACATACGTATATGTATTTTTGCACAAATTCACAGTTCTGAACATTTTCGTCTTTTTGCGTAGTATTTTTATCGATCGTTCCATGGAAGCATGTAGAAAATTTTCATTATGCGGCTTTTGCACATGTTTTCGGTACAATTGAAAATGTTGAATATTTTTGACATTGCATAAACTTTACCGATATGCACATGTTTATTGCATCTTAAGGTTTTTTTTTGTCTAATTTATATGTATGTATATATGTGAGTACATATATTTCGCCCCATATTACTAATGCAAATTGGTTACCTTACATTCGACTCACTCGAAACGACAACGACGACTACCAACGAACGGTGAACGACTAAAAGTGACGGCAAATGTTGCACACAGTAAGCGCTGTATCTGTGTGTACGCCTCTTTGGTATATTATATGTGCGTGTGTAGGTAGCTTTCACACATTCATAAATACACACACAGGCGGCAGCGCATGCCGCTACAGCAGATGAGAGAGCGTAAAAGTGAGAGAGAACAAAGAGTAGGTGTAGGTAAGAAATGAGCAAATGCCAGATAGTGTTGCCAACCTGGCCGCAAAACAAAGTTGCCAGGTGTGACTCAAGTAAAATGGGTTCGTTAAGTTTGAAATGACCTGTTGTTGTTATGCGTAGTGCATAAATTTGAGCATAGCATTATAATTAGGATTATTAAGGATAGGATAAATTCATTATTAATTAAAAATAGTAAGGCGCAATGTAGTGGTTCACGCAGGTAGGAATTAGTTGGCCAAGCTGCTGCTGCTGCTGCTGCTGAAGTTTGTTTTTGCATGACGCATGCCACAGCAATGTTGGGGAGGAGCTTGGCCAGCGTTTGCCGCTGGCGTCAATTGTGTGCAATTGTCGTTTAATTGAGTAATTTGAATGAGACGTAACGAACGCTGTTTATGTGAATGTACGTCCGCATGTTAAGTTTCTGAATTCGAATGTTACGAGTTGTATTTGCGGCCTTGCCGCTGACGACAAACAGTACGTGTCTGCTTGTGCGTTGTAAAATTGATCAACGTCAAATTTTTAATTACATAGATATTACGTACTTAACGTACTTCGAAAGATTGAAAACAGCCCAAAGACCCCTTCAGCTAAGCCCCGACAAATTGTACCTGTTGAAACCCTCAAGCTCTTATCTGTGCACTGATTAAACCTATTTTTCTAACTGTCACGGCTTATCAGCAATTATGTGCTTTTGATAAGCCACTCAGAAAATTATTGCTTTAATTCTAATGTAGATTTCATTGCAAAGCATATCCGAGTAAAAGCGCGTTAGTAGCTTTTTGAATTCTAACTGATTAAAAAAAAGCCAAATTTCTGTTGGCAACGCTGTTCGTAAAATTACGTCATCAGCGTCCTACTTGAAACAATAAATTTGCTGTATGTGCCTACGAATTTCCTCTTTTTTGATGTTATACAACTTGCAGCACACAGTACGCTCCTTATATTTGTTGCAATTTGTAGAATTGTGAATGAGTTTATTTAGCGAGCTTTCGATCAATACATGTGAAAAATGCGGTCTCAGTCTCGCCGACAACATGGCGCTTCAAGTAACACAATTTATAGCGAGGCGACACATTTTACTCACTGCGCCTTTGCGAAAGTATAAATGTTACAGTGTTGGTGGAGAACACGGGCACTGTTTTAAACACTAGTTTGATTTAATTGTAACTTGTAATATAATAGTATATGCAAAATTACTACGTAAACACACCTTCCGTCGGCTATTGATGCAGTGTGACCAGGGTAAAGAGGCGTTATAAAACCCGAAACGCCTGCAGTAAGCCGAATCTCTCGTTAGTGTGGCCGCGTGTTAATATTCAAACGCGTTGGCAGACCCACCCGAATATAAAAACAATCGATACAATGTCCATCGATAAATTATTTATCGCAGCGGCCGCACGTGTTTACTTCGGTGTTTAAACTTGTGCCAGCTTCAAGTCGGGAATATATATAAACTGCTAAAATGCCGCGCTCCAAACGTGATAAGAAAGGTATGCAATAAAAGTATGATATAAGTCAAAACGTTCTCCATAACCATTGTGTTTGCAGTCTCCTTAACAAAGACCGACCGTAAGGGTCTTGCCTGGAAGCAGCGTTTCATCGACGATATCCGTTTCTGTGTGGAGAAGTATCCCAATATATTCGTGTTCCAGGTGCAGAACATGCGCAACAATCTGCTCAAGGACCTGAGACAGGAATGGAAGCGCAACTCGCGTTTCATATTCGGCAAGAATCGCATCATGCAAATCGGCTTGGGCCGCACGAAAGCTGAAGAAGTGGAGGCGGGAATACACAAGGTATGTATGAGAGATATACATATAATTATATATATATTCGTATAATTGGGTTTAATTGGAACTCTCTTTCAGCTGTCGAAGCGGCTCACTGGCCAGGTGGGTCTGCTGTTCACAGAAAAGTCCAAAGAAGAGGTGCTTGCCTGGGCGGACAACTACTGGGCCGTGGAATATGCGCGCAGTGGTTTTACGGCAACGGAGACGGTTACTTTGCCGGCGGGGCCGCTCGAAGAGTTTGCCCACTCGATGGAGCCGCATTTGCGCTCCCTGGGCCTGCCCACGAAACTAGAGAAGGGCGTCGTGACCATTTACAGCGATTACACCGTGTGCGAGGAGGGCAAAGTGTTGACGCCAGAGCAGGCGCGCATCCTGAAACTGTTGGGCAAACCAATGGCAAAGTTTCGTTTGACCATGAAGTGTTCATGGACCAAGGTCGATGGATTCCAGCTGCATGTTGAAGATGCCGCTGATGAGGAGGAGGAGGAGGAGGACAAAGCAACAGACAGCCCCATGGAAGAAGAGGACGACGAAGAGAACGAGGATATTGATGATGATGAGGAATAACTAGCTAAGATTTCAAATAGTAACTAAGTTTATATATATGTATATAATAATTATATATATAGCTATTACAAATCGTAAAGAGAATTATTTAGCTCAGTTAGGCCGGTACGCAATGACGTAGCGCTGTGCCACCGGCAGCGGCTCCGCATAGCCATTCAAGTAGGACGAATCCTCAAAGAGCACCTCGTACTCCTCCGTGGCGGTTTGGGGCAAGCGGTGCACAATGGCTTTGTAAAAGCACGTTGTTTGCGGGTAAAGAGCCATCACTATACAAGATTATAGAAATGCATTTAGTAAATATATAAATCACACAATTTGATAGTGACGATCACGTACCGACCGTGTCCTTGGGAAAGAGCGCATGGCCATCCGTCTCTGGATTGGCGCGCATTAGTGGCAGCGGTATTACTTTGCGCTTGCTGAGCACATGGCGATCCTTCTGCTCCTCATCGATGTCGATGACATCGTATTTGTTCTGCCGCTGCAGATACTGCGCCACCTCGGCCAGTATCCAGTTCTCCTCCTCGTCGATGCCCTTCGCCAGTGCGGCCACATTGTCGCCTACTTTGGCCACATAGCTGCTCTCCGCGGGTATCGCACCGCATAGAGCCGGCGCTCGCTCGCCCGGCTTGCCCACGAACAGCGGCAACGTTTGGGCGGATAGCTGTACCATTTTCATGAGGGCGCCACGACGAATGGCCTCCTTGTTGCCGGCGTTGCGAGCCTGGAGATTATCGAGAGATATCTTTATCAATTCCATAATATATATACCATAATTGCCTCACCTGTATGCGACGTTCGTTGCGTATATTTCGTATTTCGTGTATTTTTGCCAGCGCCGCTCGGATTGTGGCCTCCTCCTGGGTCGCTTCCACAATCTTGGCCTGGAGCAGCGTCTTTAGCTTCGGATTGGCCGCTTGGCTTTGCTGGGCACGCACCAGGCTGGCAATTGAGCTCTCTGCACGTCGCCGTTCATTGTCCACTTTGTGTATGTGCTGTTGAATATCCTTCAAGCGATCCTGATTGTGGATTAAGCAAAATGTATTAATTTAAATTCAATTCTCGAGTTTGAACATATTTGTATTTAATTGTTTTTATGTGTTTTCCAACCTGAATCTGTTGCGCAGCACTTTCTGCAGTAAGTGGCATTGTGTTAAAGCGCTTTAAAAATTTTTAGTTTTAAGTTTTTTGAATTTATTGTAGATGCTACACTTTATTGATATTTAGCCAATGGTAGAATGATACTTCAACCCTTGTATCGGGATGATATTATGCTTGCAAATAAAAAGTACTAAAAAATGTTGAAAAATGCTAAGCATTAAAAACTTCTCTTTAAGTTTTATTTATTTTTAAGTGGGACAGCAAAGGAAAAAGGATGGGAACAAATTGTAAAACCAACTGTAAATCGGTTACAATAAGCTTGAAATTTTATAAGAAAATACTAGTTAATTTTATATACTATCACTGCAGATGAAATTGAACGAACTTGTTGTTAACTTTTAATTTTTTTATGTAACATATCCACAACAATTTTAGCACAAGCCATTTAACAAATTAAAGAAAGTCCGAAAACAAAATACCACTTATTATTTTGAAATGGTGCAGCTTTGCATTCGTCCAGTGTAAATCGCTCGATTATTTTTATCGAGCGCGTTATCGGCCGACTGCCGCACTTTACGGTGAAAGCTGGGGAAAGTCGCTTTTAAACTAAATGCTTGCATTGTTTATACTAGTCTCAGCGAAGAATGTTTTCGGCAACGTGTGTGGCGCCCGTTAATATGGCCCTAGTCAAGTACTGGGGCAAGCGGAACGAGGAACTCATCCTGCCGATCAACGACTCCATCAGCATGACACTGGACGCGAACGAGATGTGTGCCAAGACGACAATAACCGCATCGGAGGCCTTTAAGCAGAATCGCATGTGGCTCAACGGCGACGTGGTGCCGTTCGAGGACAATGCACGTCTGATGCGCTGCTTGGCAGGCGTGCATCGTCTTGCCCGGGCGAATGGTGGCCACAAGTTTCCGCTGTCCTGGAAGCTGCACATCGCCTCGTACAACAATTTTCCCACTGCCGCCGGGCTGGCGTCGAGTGCGGCGGGCTATGCCTGCTTGGTGTACACCCTGGCCCGCCTCTACGACATACCCCTGAACGAGGAGCTGACGACAATTGCCCGCCAGGGCAGCGGCTCCGCTTGTCGCAGCTTGTGCGGCGGCTTTGTGCACTGGCGTCGCGGTGCAGCCGAGGACGGCAGCGATTCCATCGCTGTGCAGCTGGCGACCGCCGCTCACTGGCCCAACATGCACATGCTAATCCTGGTCGTTAACGATGCACGCAAGAAAACGGGCTCAACCCAGGGCATGCAGCTGGCCGTGAACACCTCCTCGCTGCTTCAGCATCGGGCCAAGGAGATTGTGCCACAGCGTGTCAAGCAGCTGATGCAGGCAATTGAATCGAGGGATTTCCAGGCATACGCTGAGATTACCATGAAGGAGTCGAATCAACTGCACGCCATCGGCCTGGACACCTATCCGCCGTGCGTCTACATGAACGATGTGTCGCACGCAATCGCTAACTTCGTCCATGAGCACAACGAGACGGTGGGTTCCCTGCAGGCAGCCTACACCTTCGATGCCGGCCCAAATGCGTGCATTTATGTGCTGGCCGAAAATGTGCCGCGACTCTTGGCCGCCATTCAATTGGCCTTTCCCAACGATGCACAACAAAGTGTCGAATACCTAAAGGGTATTCCTGTGCCGCCCGTTGAGCAAAAGAACGGTGTTCGGGCTGCCTCTGTGCGGCAGATCAACCCGAAGAATGTGCTCAAGTACATAATCCACACGAAGATTGGCGAGGGTCCTCATCAGCTAAGCGACGAGAAGAGTCTTTTAGTTGACGGCTTTCCACTGCCCAAATAGTTTACTTAATTTCCTTATACTCTCTTCTACTAATGGGCTCAAGTTGCAAAAAGTTGTTAAAATTAGTTGCTAAGGTCTTAACTTATTTAACGCTTGTTTTTACTAGAAAAATCGAACTTTCATATATTTATTTTCCTCTCAAATATTACATTACTTTCAATCTTTGTACTCGCATTCTTTCATTTCGTGTTTATTTATTGTTGACGTAATAAGCTTTTTTTTATTACCATTTTTAGCTGGTTTTTTGTTATTTAAATAAAGCTGTTTATTTAACCTTTGCACTCATAAATATGTATATGAAGTTGAAATATTTCGAAGATGCATTATTTAAGATAAGTTTAACTATTTGCATCTATATAAATATCTTTATGTTAATATTTTGTGTTGCTCATTTGTATAATTTTTCACGACATAGTTTTTGTTTTTACTGCAAACAAATAAACATGGCACCAGTGTGCGTGCAAATTAGAGATGGAAGCTCGACCAGCTCCAAATACGTGCCTTAAACTTGTACGTGCGTGAACAGCATCGAATTAACGTGACAATAAAACAATAAAATGGACAATAAGCGTCTTATGGAGGCACATTTCGAATTTTAATCAACTTAACAAATGTAGAAAAATAGTCTTAATTACAATGGTGTATTTCTATTAGTCATATTAGTATCGACTAATAAGACCATTTCCTGTAATAAACAAATATTTTGTTTTCTTGGCAAAGAACTCTGGACTTTGTTATTACTAAACACCCTATCTTGGAGTTACAGTATTTAATTAACTTATCGATAGCCGTACGTACGTATATTGCTTTCCAAAACGAATTTAAAATGTATATGAATCTAATAATAAAAAGTGCTTATTTAAATATTAATAAAAAATAATGTTGCAATATACTAGACGTGTTTGGTATCTGGGAACCGGTTTCGAATCCCAGGCTAGCTTACTACTAATACCATGCCATACCATAAATAATAATTGGAGATGTAATCTAAAATATTCCTGCGATGACATAGCTTCAGATAAATATGACTGTGAAATTTATAAAAATTAAAAGAAACTTCATAATTAATTACTAAACTCAATTCAAATATAAAATATGTACGCTGCTACACAGCAAAAAGAACCCTTTTCAGAATTTAGTAAATATATTTTCTTACATTCAACACATAGTAATACTTTGATCTTATAAATAGACATAGGGGTAACCATATGTATGTATGTACATTTAAAACTAAATAAAAAGCACTTTTCAAAAGCAATTAAAAGAACTGCTGCAAACAAGCTATTGCACGTTGGCGTAAATTAAAGTTGAGGCAGAAAAAAAAACCGTTTCTTTAAAAGGCACTCCGAGCTAAATGGATGGATGTTGCGCTATTTAGCCCGTGGTGGACTCACTACAGTCCGTCAAATGGTCTATTGTGTCAATTACATGATGATTACTTTGTAGTGCGTCTAAATCGAAAGTATTCGATGATGCATTAAGTAGTAGTTCTAAAGATATCTCCTGTTCGAGGGCCACCGTCGACAGCAGCACCACATCGCCAGCTTCCGTCTCTACGGCCGCATCGATGGTGTCTTCCATGTCCTGGTCTCGTTGGTCTTCCATCTCTGCTTCCGTGTCATTGTCGTCTGATATGAGGCTCGACATATATTGCTGCACAGTCTCCTCGGCGATGGCCCTATGTTATTTGCCCGCCAGCAAGGCGGCGTTGGAAATCGCCTGTACGGTGCAGCCGGCATCCACGTGCTCCATGACCTGTTGCTTCAGCTGGGCCACGTGATCCTTCAGGCTTTTCACAATGCCCGCCAGATCGGTGTTCTCACCCTTGAGCAATTTCACACGATCCTCTAGCTTTGAGATGCGCTCCAGCTTGCGTTTGCGACACTTTGAGGCCGCAACACGATTCCGTTGACGCTTGCGCTCCAGCTTAATCTTCTCCTGATCGGCCATATCAATGGGACTGACCGTGGGCGAGGCAACGGCATTCTGAGGCTCATCCTTGATCACGGGAAAGCCGTCTGCAAGTAACATATATATATTTAATGAGAGGTTCTTTGGATTCAATGGGTTTAAGGGAACTTACCCGCCGAGGTGTAGGTAAACGTGCCTCCGCTGATGCCATTATTTACAGCTGTCATGGTGGTTGCGACTGCAGCTGGATTGCTGACAGCGCTCGTGTTGTTATTGTTGTTGTTGGGGACGTTGTTCCCCATAAACGACTGCGTATTCTTGCTGGAGTGGAGGTTCTGCAGCGCCTCCTCGAAACCCTTGCCAAAGGCCTCTTGCTCGGAGGTGATCGGACCCACCTTTGTGGGGAACACGGTGCCCGGCTGTGGCGTCTGCAACATGTTGCTCGACAGCAAAATCTTCTCCAAATCTGGCGTATTCAGTGTTTTCCCGGTACCATCCGGTGAATCGATCACCAGCGGCGCCAGCACTCGCTTGTTCTTCTTGTTCAGGTCAAGGAACGATGGACGCTTCGTGTTGCCGGGGGTGGAGCTGCTGTTAGGCGTCTGAAATTCCATTGACTCCTCAGCGCCAAGTGGTTCCGGTTCCGTTTTCGGTACGATCGGGGCGGCGGTTGCGCTATTACTGTTCGAGCTGGTTGCGAGCGCAGCAGCGGAAGCGGCCGAGATTTTCATTTTTCCTGCGAATATGACGTCAGACTGATTACAAAAATGCGAGCGAAGAAACAACCAAGCAAAAGCTGGTCGTGATAACTTGTTTTAGACGGTGACTCATCGCTGCCTCTCACCCGCCCGCACACAAATACAAATGCAAATGCAAATACAATAAAAGGCAAAAACAAACACGCACACACTGACACGTAGCTAGCCCACGTATTCACTCACCTATTTTAAGCCAAATTAAAATCTGCCGGTAGATCTATCCAATTTACACACTTGCTTTTTTTATAACACTTAATATTTAAAGTATATTTTAAATGGCAAGGAAATTGCGTTTTATTCTTTTGGTTTTTACCATTCACAGTGCAGCACATTACAGTAGTTGCCACATCTATTTAAAAGCTGACACAGCTGTTTTACTCAACCATCGATAGCTTTAATTTTAACTATCGATAGTAGCGCTGCTTCTTCCTCTTCTTTTCCGCTGAGCTGTCAAAAACGTAGGTCGCAAATGAAATAAATAATATTTGTAAATCTGCAAAAAGAGTCTATTTTGCCCAGCCATCTGCAACTCTTTCGATTAATAACTTAGCAAACGCACCATCAATTGTGTACTTTAACTAATATTTTCTGTTTTCATGTTTCGCCCATGTCTGCCGGAACAACAGTTTGATAATTCGCCATGGCCAAGTCAAAGAATCACACAAATCACAACCAGAACAGGAAGGCGCATCGCAATGGCATCAAGCGCCCAATGCGCAAACGTCACGAGTCCACCTTGGGCGTAAGTAGAACTCGATTTGCTTGGCAATATCAAATATCTAACATTATTTTCCACAGATGGATGTCAAGTTTCTAATCAACCAGCGATATGCCCGTAAGGGTAATCTGTCCCGTGTGGAGGCAGTCAAGAAGTACGAGGAGCGCGTTGCTTCCCAACAGGGCAAGCCTAAGCCCGTTAAATTGTAAATTCCAGCTTATTTTGAGTGCAAATCGTGTCTTAGAATAAAGGAAAAAAACATTTAACGAAATCACGTAGATTTTGCATTTTTTGTATGAATTGTGTGGGACTGAGATGTTCGTGGTATTCTAACGTAAATGATTGAAAAATCCTGCTAAATTCAGGCTCACATAAGGCAACTAAGGTTGCCTTTGAAATTTGTTAAAATTTGTCTGAATACGCACTATTCCATTTATCGATAATTATGGGCTTCGCGCTTAACCCGTCGCGCTTGGTAATATTATGCGCGTTGTGTCATGCGACAATCTGGCAACATCTGCTTCGCATCAGACGTTGCCAAGCAAACAATTCGGCGACTACAAAGTTGTATGAAAATTCGTAAATGCCATGCCCATTGTTTGTTGGGTAGCAAACCGTAGCGAACGTAGAACTGTCGCTCGGTCGCCATATATGTAACTTAATTTAATAATAGTACACGTTATAATAGAGTGAAGTCAGCGTTTCATAATTGTATTAAATATACTATTCGCTAATTATGTAAACCGTGCAATTTTGTTAGTTAAATTTAAGTACTACAGTGAAAGAATCGCTTTTCGCGCAGTGTGCTGCGAATATATGTACGTGAATATGTGCATATATATATGTTTTATTGTGTGTGTTCGTGACAGTTTATTTAACAAACACTTATGACCGATTTTACAAGCTACATATATATAAAGTTTTAAAGTGCTGATGTTAGTAAAAATAGTGTAAGAGCCAAGGCGGGCACAAATATAATCTGTTTTATCGACATTTCATTGTCGCACACACACACACACACAGCGACACACGTGCGTGTCCACATACATACACAGCTACATACATACATCAGTACATACATAGGGCAACGCTCAGCTGTGCTCAGCTGTCGTTTGTTGTCAATGTGTCTGATCCTGCCAGAGTTGTATATCTCTGCATAGTTCCTACGACAATAACAACAACATCAACAACATAAACAACAACAAAAATTGATTGATTCAACCGGTGAGTGGCAACTCCCCTAAATACATATCTACATTATTATGTAGTTAAAGCAAACAATTACTATGTTTAATTTGACTTTTGTTTTCGCAGTTAATCGACAAAAATAATCGAAATATTGGTTAATTTTCCAATTTGTTATTGACCTCATAATTGCTTAGTAGGACATAAACCCGTAAAATTAGCCGTAGCAAATATTCCATGGGCACGTTTGTCTATTATCCACAACTTAAAAAAAAGTATTTTGTGCCGTCATGAGTTCGCATTAACTAAAGATGTGCTAATTTATTTAACAATATTGTCATTTGTGTGATAAATCAATTTGTAGATCGTAGATCGTGTAGATTGTACATAACAAAACTCAAAATCATGATGAAAATTTAAATGTGATCTTCAGTCTCGCAAACTCAGAGAAATTAATAAAGAATAAAACTTCCATGATCAAATCTTAAAGATGAACTTCAGATTCGCAAACTCTGCGAAATGAATAAATAAAAAAATAAGGTGTACTAAAATTGGGCAATAACTATATGTTAAGTGATATTTGTTTCTTTTAGTTTTCTTAAGTTTTATTGATTTGTCTTTTATTTATGCATTTTTATGCTGGGTTAAACATAAAAAACTTTCAACTTGGGTGTTTTGGTTTGCGAATTA
The DNA here is from genome assembly GCA_035041545.1 of Drosophila colorata. Taxonomy (NCBI): domain Eukaryota; kingdom Metazoa; phylum Arthropoda; class Insecta; order Diptera; family Drosophilidae; genus Drosophila; species Drosophila colorata. The sequence continues at coordinate 76,192 of JAWNLD010000449.1, forward strand.
ATTTGGTATATATATTTGTAAAGCTTGCTTGTAGGAGTTACCTTTTAGTTTATTTCCTTTGCGTACATTTTTTCATGTTATTTGTAAAAAGTAAATACATATTCAATTAATGAGTATTTAATAGGTGGAATTGAACATCAATTACTTCCGTTGATTCGTGACGTTCTATAAATGTCCACAGAGGGTTTTTTTGTTATCCGTCATAATTGAATTGAATATAAATGAATATGTCTTAATGCCAGCGCACTCAAAACTAAGCGCACTTTATCTACATTGTTTTTGTGCCATTTACCAACTGTTGGCCCTGAGCTTATCATTCAAAATGGGCGATAAGAAAGTCAGTTGAGTAGATATGTTCAGCAATTATATATATATAAGTATATATCAACTGACGGCGCTTCGTATTGTCAATACATTGCAAATATTGTCATTTGTTTTATTTGTGATTAATGCCCTTGTCAATATTTTGTCCATATTAATCAGCATAAATAGTAAGTTTGATGCTTCTGTAAGACCTTTGCTCCAATTAAGTGAAAAGTATTTTGTTGTCATCGGGCATCAAAAAAACGTTTAGATAGTTTTAACTATGCCTCTAATCGTTAATAAAATTAGATTAGATAAAATATTTATTTTGTTTTATTTTTAGCATACAAATTATTGTTGTAGCTGTATAGTTTTTAAAATGATCCGCAAATTTATAATTTTTTGTCAAACAGTTTTGTTCTTTTATTATAGAAAAAACAAATTTTAAAAGAATGACAGTAAAGGTAAAAACTAATAAGAAACCTTTGCATAAAAACTTTATTCATATGTAGATATAATAATTTTCCTATTATTGATATGATTAGAGAAGGGAATATTTATAAACTATCAACCCAACTTTGAACTAACACTGGGTACTATGGTCTATCGTCTTCTTCTCATTTAAGATTAAGTTGTATTGCCAATCAATAGAGTACCCTTTATTAAACATTGTCCGGGTGGCTTAGTATAGCATTTACGTTAAAATAAATTTGAATTTATAAAGATATTGGCTACTTGATTGTGAACCGGTCACTCATTAAAAAAAGCGTTTAAATAATATTATATTAGTATTTATCGAATAATATCAATTTATTCATATGAATGTATGTTTTGAGCTTCAAATTATATAAGCAAAATAGCGTTTTTTAAAAAGTTCATTTTCGATATTTATATATATATTTTTTAGTATGAATCCAATCACTTATAGGGTATTCATTATTCTAAAGCTCTCTATTACAAATCTTTCGTGTTTCTTGTCATATAAGTATGATCAACATACCACAAATTGATGTTAATTTGTCTGATCAGAAATGTTGAAATTAATAACTTATATCAACATTGGAGATAGAAATTGGCCGAAATGTTTTGCAGTTGCGTCGGAAGGTCTGAAGGTGCCACAAATAATTTGTATGTCCGCTCATACGTAGATACGTCAGAGAAGTGTTCAAGTAATATATATATATAATAAAAATATCAAAGTTGAAATGGTTGATGATTTGCCAGTTTATTCCATATCGCACTTTATGGAATCCTTTTCACTACACGAACAAGGCGGCACATCTTTGGGGCAAGTGAGTTTTTTTTCATGTCTGCTATCGAATTACTCAAATGTGTCAACAGTCATTGTTATATTCAAATATAACTACTCAATACTTTTAACGTATATTATTAATGGTACTATAACAATGTATTAAATACCCTTTCTTAGATCGCACTTGTTTAAGGGGTTTTCATTTAAAATTGTTTTTCCTAATTTTCTTTTCTTTTTTTATTCTAACATTAGCTGTGGGCTTTTTATATCAACTTAACCAATGGCAACTCAAATTACGGCTTTTCCCTACATCTGTGTTTTTGCATTATTATAGTTGCATATTACAGTTTTAAATATATATACATATAGTTGCCTTTAAAAAAATGATGACAAAACCTGATTTGCTTGGCATTCATTTCTTGCTTACACTTTGCCTAAAAAAACAAACAAGTGAGATCATTGCAACCGACTGCGCAATACTCTGTGTAAAGTGTCAGAGTTAGAAGTGGATCGAAGATTTTTCTTGGTTACTTAAAGACCTCCTAGCTTAATTCCAATAAATTTCGCATAACCAACAACAAGTATATAGCACAGAACCAGTATTCTCGTTTTCAGAACAGAGTTAAAAAAGCCTGAGGGAAAACCCTTGGTGTCAATGCGGTCTTATTGTTTACTTTTAATGATAGTAGATCATTAACACTATATGTTGTTTCACACAACTTGTTTGCTCTTGTGTTTGTTGTTTTTTTTTCTTAGCTATTCTCGGAATTGTTGACAGACCGATGGCAGACAAAGCAAAAAATTCGTTTAGAAATTGTTTGGCAAATTGTATAAAAATAATTTTACATTTGTACATACATATATAGTTGTATTTGTATGCCAGTTTATATGTCTGCTATGCATTGTTGTTGCTTCTGAGAATATCCCACTACGTTTTACATTGCGGGGGTTTTTAATTGCAACAATAAACTTTAAGCACTTTATTACGTACCCGAAACATATTTATTAAATTGCTTGCGCTGCAATATTAACGAACAAATTGTGATAGCTAGAAAGATTAGCTTTTAATTTTTATTGAATGTTTCGATTTTATTGAATGTTGATTTAAAACTGAAATATCTGCTAAAGTGCTTAAATCAAAAGAGGCTTGTATTGGTGACAAGTTTATATTTTTATACAGTTTTAAACAATTGTTCGTTACAGGTGCTAAAACAATATAATTATAAACACAATTTTATCATCATTATCATCGCTCTAGTCTTGCTCGCCTCTATGAAACCTATTTATATTCTTAATTTATTTTCTGTATTAGTTCTATGGATAAGTTTTTCCGATTAAAGTAGTATACCTATTCACATCTTCCAAATCGTAGTGCCCCAAAGTATGCTATGATTATGTGTGCTGAAACTAACACTGCCATCATCGGGGTCGCAGCCCCGTTACAAAGCGGATAAATATATGTAGGTAAAATACAATAAAACAATATTGGAACTGGCATCTATAACAATTAAAGCTGATTTCAACTACTAAATGCACTGAATGCATTTACAAAGAGTTTTGTTAAGAGTATAAAAGCTTGCATTATACATACATTAATATACTTTTAAGAGAAAATTTGCATTTTTCTATAACGACAAGCAAGTTTATTTTATTGGCAAGTGTCTACCAAAGTCATAAAAATAAATACATGTATCGTGGAGTTAGCGAGTTTATCTGATTAGACTACTGATGACCTTTTGACACTCGTTTACACAGTGAAAAGCGTAAATTGTTTTTTTTTCGTAATTTCTGTATAAACTGTATAAAGTGAAGCTAGGGAATTGAAACAGGCAATAAACTTTATATATGGGCATGTAGGCTCATTTATGGTGCTATGTTGTGTTGGCAAACAATATGGTTGAAAGTGAAGTCAAATATTTTCTACATGTACATCAGTACAAACATAACTGTTTACCTTATGTAAACATGAAATGAGTTTCTCCATTCGTGTGCTTTAGGATGCCAGGCGGTGAGCCAGCTTGCTTATCAGTCAACGAGATCAGTCTCAACTTAAAGAATACTATGAAGCAGAGGGAGAGAGTAGAGAGTAGAGAGTGGGAAGTAAGAGAAAGAGAGAGTACACTTGCTGCGGGCGCTGCCGTGAGTTATTTGAATGTTTCTCACGCCGTTTCAGAAATGACAACACATATTACGATAACCAAATACAAATACAAATTTATTTAGTAGCCGTTGTCATTGCTCATTTTTGGCGCTAGTCATTAGCGCGTGTGTGTGTGTTGTCTGCATATGTGTAGTTGTATATAAGCGCCGTTAATGTTGCGCTAAATTGTTGGATTTTATCAGAAAACAAAGTAATGAACTATTTGAGATGTATAGACCAACAGATACCCCGTAAACATGTCCTTAATATCATTTTGTTTTTTGAGTGTATTAACGACGAAACTCCCTTCTTGTTGCTTTTACACACAAGTTATATCAATAATACCCGTTACTATAGGAATTCCTTAAGCAAGGAATGCGTTTCTACTGATGTAAGGTTATAGAATAATATAATTTATATGGTACATTTGCATACCGAATATATATTATATATTATATATATATTAAGACAATACCTTAGGAATTTTTTTGTGGGGTGCAGTAAAAAATTCCCAATATTAAAAAATTATCATGGTGTGCGTTATCAAACGAGAATGTTCATCCTAGTTTAAGTGCCTTTTAATATTATGGCAAATGTATGTATCTATTGATATCTGATCTTAAGGTCACATATTTTATTATTATAATAATAATAGGGATAATCGGAATATTACAACTCTCTTTCTGCTCCTTTTTTTTTTCGTTGAAAACAAGCCAATGCAACATGAATTCAGATGAATTTGTTATACCCTTTCACAAAATTCTTGAGTAACAGGGTGTATAGAGTGAGGAGAGTACTAGGCACATGTTTTGAGCTGCATTATTTGCTGTCGCTGCCTGTCCAGAACTCGGCGCGTTGCCTGCTGTTAGTTTTCCAGCAGTGAGCGTTGCGTGTGCTCGACAATTCGGAGCAGTTCGAAAGTATAAATGAAATCAGAAATAATATTTAATTCCGTTGAATCTGTGCTGGCACAAACTTAATTAGTATCAAAAAGGGTTATCAGCGGCAAATATTTGATCGGCGCATGCAAATAATTGCCCTCAACTGAATAAACTGTGTTAAACGGAAACAATTCCAATTCGATGTTCCGCATTTCGGGCTGACTGTTTGCTGTGTATTAAATGTTGGCTTAAAAGTATAAACAAAAAGCAAATCTGTGCAAAATGAGTCGCACCCCCAAGTTAGAACAATTGGGGCGCGCCTTCTCGGAGATGTCGCCGCTAAATCCGCCCCTATCGGCGCACTCCGCTGCCACAACAAGCTCCGGCCACGAGCGCAACGATTCCGGTGGCTATGGGAGCATTTTTCCGTTTGGCTTCTTGCGCGGCTCCTTTGGGCGCAGCAGTAATTCTGTTCAGGTTGGTGTTATTTGGGTATTACGGGTGCTACAAAGCGTCCAACCATATCTTTTGATCATGACTGTGGGTTTAACTGATAACCCGAGCGAGTGCGGCAGATATTTTGGGTAGGCAGCCAGACAGGCAGCAGTCAAATTAAATATATGTTTAGACATACTCTACACTGTCCTATGTAGTTGGTATGTACATACATATATATATTATATGTGCTGATTAGAATTTTATAAACTGTAAGTCGATAGCGACAGCCCTGTGACTAAGGTTCACACATAGACATCTGTATGTACGTATATGTATGTATGTATATGTTCCTAGTCTATTTATATCTGTTTACTATCATTCATATTTTTTTTTGATTCCAAGCTTTAGTGAATGATTGTCATGGCTAATTTTAAATTAGAATTCAAGCAAAATGGGGAAATTGACATTTGCCAGCCCTGGCTGTACATTTTTCTAATGTAGCCAAAAAGTATGCAACATAATTAATGTACTTCTGTATCTGCGAGAATCCTTTAGTCCACAAATACAAATAAAAAACAAACATATTTTTGTTAACTATCTATATCATATAAGTCAGATATTCTGCCCTCTCAAGCCAGGATATATGATTGCGAAGAGCGTTATCGGATTTTATACCCTGTGTATTGAATGGTTTCTATTTATCTGAGTTGACATTTTATATATTTGCCTTTTGATAGGCAATTTTCTGTTTATGTTTAATATCTTTTACTTGACAAATTTATATAATCAAAAGAAGTTTGAATTAAATAACTTTTCCTTATAATCACCGAACGTACACATGAGAAAGGAGAGAGAATTGTAGAAAGCTTAGTTATCCAAATAACAGAGCCATAATATAATATAAGTAATGTATCTACGTAACTTTGAATCGCTCAAGCAAGTTGTTGAGTACTATTGACATACACTGTCAGCAGTAATAAAGTTTATTATGGACTGTCATAATTGAAGGCGGCATTCTAAGCAAACGCCCTCCACGGGCCGCTTCACTCAAAGTCCAAGTCTTTGATTCAGTTTTATTTGATTCGCAGCCTGGAACGCGTCGTCGTGGCAATTCCATGGTCATGAAGTGTGAAATTTATAAACAAAAAAAATATATATTTATATGTATATAAGGAAACAGAAAAAAAAACTTTTATTTAAATAGCAAAGTTTGTAAATTAGCAAATAGGAAGTACCTTTTTTCTACACTCTGTTTAATATCCGCTGCTTATCTGGGCGCTTATCGGAATCTGCGAGGCACTTGTTTGTTCTATTAATTAAAAGTCAAAAGCAAATGGCGTATCTTTGTGCATTTCATCCATATATGAAACTTGCATGCGGCCTAAACCAGACAGTTTATTAAGAACGCCTCTGGCAAGCGGTCGACCAGAAGTTTTTTAAAATAGTTTGTTTTTTCAATAATTGAAGCAGAAAAATACCTTCAAAACGGAACTAAGCGGCGAGAGTTTAACCAAAATGTTTAAAGCCCGTTTGAAAACGCATCCGGGCGAATCTGAGGTGTGTGCTATAATAAAATACACATTTGAAGCAAATGCGATTTTATACTTTTATTGAATTTTTTTTTTAATTTGTAAAAACTATTTGTGTAAAAGTTGGTACCTTTTGGTATATTCCCATAATCTATAAATAACCTATGAGATAAGCTAATTATTACAAAATGATGAGTGCATTTAGTATATATTTCTCATTAACCTCCTTAAATAAATACCTTAAATAAGTGCGTTCACTATCTCTACTTGAGAACAAAATAAATCACTGATGTTATCACTAATAATTTATTATGATGTATGTAAACAATTGGAAGGGATTTAGGAAAATTCCTCTCACAAGGGTTAATATAAATAGAAAATTGGCATAAAATTTATTTTTTTAGTTTACCAATTCGGGTAAAACAATTGGAAAATAAATATCTAAAATATGATTAACCATAATTTCCAACAGCAAAGCTGGGAACTTTAGAAGAGAAAAGAAATATAAATAGAGCTAAGAGCCAATGGCACAGATTGCGAACACCTGACAACCTGAACCTAATAACAAATCAAACAACGTATAATTCTCAATTTTCTTCTTTGTTCCCGCGCCCTCCTTATACAAAAGAACAGGCAATGTGTTTTGGGTTCTCGTTTATATTTTACATATAGATTCTCGATTTATGTGCAGCAACATCAACAATTATTATTTCGTGCACTCAGTGATTTTACCCTCATGCGAATGTCATTTCACTTTGTGTTGAATCAACAATTTGTTTGACTTGCCCCAAGTTGAGATGCCGTCAATTAGACATGGCAAAGCATCTATTCAGCTATTTTTGTTGTGTAATCATACAAAGGCAAAAAACTGCTGCAACTGCAGGCAAAATAATAAAATGACTTTTATAAACAACAAAATATGCCTTGTAAAAAACACATTCATAGTAATTACTAATCAGTTGGCCCAGGCGGCAGCTGCAGCTCTCTCTCTCTATAGCCAGAGGGCCTCATTTCTGTGTCGACTCATAAACACAACGTAAGACTTGCGATAAACTTAAAGTGTCAGAACGGAATACAAAGAAACCGAGTGCAGAGCAACCATGCAGTCGGATGATAAAGCGCTAAAGCTTAAGCAAAAAGCAATAACAACAAAGACATCAACGTCAGCGTCTGACCCACAGACGCCCGCGACAATAGCAACAACTGCAGCATCAGCAGCAGCAGCAGCATCAGCAGCAGCAGCACCAGCAGCAGCACCAGCAGCAGCAGCACCAGCAGCAGCAGCAGCACCAGCAGCAGCATCAACCAGTTCAACAGACTCAAAAGCGTCCAAACATCGCACGATCGGGGCTTTGGTGCGTGGCCTGCACGATACGGGCATACACGACCTGCGGTCGCTGCATCAACCGCTGCTGGAATGCGAGGAGCGTGCCAGGTCGCTGCGCGGCGTGCACAACTCCAAGTGCGGCAATGAGCTTGCGCCACATGCCGCGCTGCCCCGCCTGGTGATCAACATTGAGGCATCAGATGCAACGTCAGCGGATGCCATCAGCGGCTGTGGCAGCGGCAGCGGCAGTGGCAGCGGCAGCGGATGTGGCAGCCGGCTTGCACTGTCGCCCTCACAAACGCCGACGCGTTCACTGACACCGGACAGCTGTGGCCAGGAGCTGAACGGCGATGCGTGCACCGGCAGCGATCATCACGATCTCAGCACAACGCCCAGCACGACCCGTCGTTTCAGTCACTTTAATCTGGCTCTACGTAGATTCTCCCACATACACGTACATGTACTACGCTCATTTTTGATATCGCTCTATCTTTAGCGTTGTCGTTTGCGTGTTCTTTGTTTGGCTGGCTTTGCTTCTAACCCTTGTCCTAGCCACGAGTCCCCAGCTCGAGCCTGTAACCTGTCCTGGTTCGTGTTTGCAGCATGTACTATCTAAAAATAAACATGCAATGCAAGTTTCCAATACCCTTTTGCAGTGTGCAATATTATTTTGTCACCAAGTGTGTAACGCAAAGAAGTTGATAATGTTTATATTTACTATTTATTTGTATCTATCAGTATAATATTTGTCTGTCTAGTTGCTCGGTTTAAGAGCTATTTTGATTCAACTTTGGCTTAGGTCTAGGGCAGATCTGCCTACTATATCATACAGTTGTTATTGTAGTTATTGATAAAAAAAAATAAAAATAGATTTTGGTTTTCCAAAAAGTATAGTAATATTGTGATATATTTTATATCTCTGCAAGGGTATCGAATCTTCGGCAGCCCGAAGTAAGCATTTCTTTCTTGTTTTTTATTATTTTTATTTGTTTCCCTGCTCTCTTGTTCTTATGCTCTTGCGTATGATCCAACAAGTTTAATGTACTTTACCAAAGCCTGTCGCCTTTCCCCTGCTTGTTGTTCTTCTTCATGTTTAATTGTCATTAATATTATTAATATGGTTAATTTAAATCGTACTAAAATATCAAACACTTTATCAAAGTTTGCAGTTTATGGCAGCAACAGCAACTCAAATTCGAAACAATTTGGCAATCAAAATAAAATAATTTTTAAAATTTCTTACAACAATTCGTTTTATCCATTTAGACCATAAGCTATTATTCAACTTAATGTCTTAAGTGCGCGCAGCCAAAAATAGCTAAAATACTGTCTAAATACGGAGGAACGTCAAGCGGTAGATAAAGGTTGACAAAGGCTACTTTGTGCTGGGCTTTAATAAAGCCACTTGAATAGAAAATCAACTTCAAATTGGTAATCGTTTATGAAATGTCTCAATGCTATCGATAACTGTCTATCAGGGAGCTATTTTGGACACTACAAATGTTAAGGGACAATAATGTATTACCCTCGAGCTGACAAGACTATGAAAACAGCTTTGTTAAAACTCAACTCGGTCGAAATATGAACATATTCTTACGTCTTTAAAGTCAATTAGTCTAACATATCTGCTCATCAAGTTTATATTTATTGATGTATTTTGTGATGCAGCTTTCACATTTGCATACTGAAATTTGGCTTTTAACTGGCTTCTTGCATTTTCACAATATTAATCAAGGGACGCTTTTATGCAGTTGACCCAAATTTAAGGTGATATTTTTTTTTTAAACTTCGATCAAAAAAACCGAAGACCCCCAATTTGATGCGGTGAAATGTGATAAATAACACAGCAAGACAAACAAAATAAAAACACGAATTTAGTTAGGCGGTTGCTCGGTTCAGTTAAATTGATTGTCTATGTTTAGCCAATTTACTCGAAGCGTTTCTACCAATTAACTAATGGACTGTGCCAAAGCCAAACAGACAGAAGCGTGTAAAAAAATTGTAAATCAATTAACAATTAACAAATGCAACGCAATATACTAACTAAGGTTGGTTTACTTAAGTGCTGGCTTGCGGCTGCAGTTGGCCTTTTCAATGCCAGGCAGCAAATTAAAGAGAAACGTTTTATGTGCAAGACAGTGTAAATAAAGGCAACAGCTGGCGGCTTAAGAGTAGAATTCCAGCTAAACAGCATTGGTCATTGGTCACTGCTGGTCACTGGTCACTGGTCACTGGTCACTGGTCATTTGGTCACTTGGTTTTAGTCTTAGCCACAGTCTCAGTCAGACCGTCAGTCAGTCAGTCAGTCGGTGGCGGTGCGTGTTCATGGCAAGAGCGTGCGCGCGGCAAATGCATCAGCTATTTATTGCTAAGGCAAACTTTGAGGCCTAAATATAGCCAAATTGGCAAACACGTTTAGTTCGCTGCGGAAAACACACAAATTACAGCATTCGCAACTACAGAGCTGCGTCTCTTTACGTATCCAAGTAGTATCTACTTACATGTGTAGTTATCCTCTAACCTCGCCCTCTCTCCCCTCGTGTCCAGTCCGCGGCTTGTAATCAGTGACGAGTTTCGAGTTTTTTGAGTTTTTGCGTGCCCGCTTAAATTCGCACAGCTGTGACCGTTGGCCAGGGGAGGGGGCAGGTGGGTGTGTTGGGTGCTTGGTCGGTTGATAAGCGACACCGTCATGCGATATCCGATACCAGCCGACTTACCAAGCAGTCGACCAGTCCGCCAGTCGACGAACCAACCGTCCGACCAGCACATCCAATTGCGCTTGCACATGGCTGCTGAGCTCCGTTCGTAGCGCGCATTCAAAGGCAATCCGTCGTGGCGCGCAGAAGCGTTCTTTGAGATACAAACAAAACCACACAAAAAAGAAAAAGAGCAGAAAAAATAAAAATAATAAAGAGCATTCATAAAACCATAAAGACAATGAAAAGCATTTAAAATGCAATTTATTTAAGTTAATTAAAAGGCACGCGCACTTGGCGACAGTTTTTAATTACGTGTATCTAGTTTTTATTGTGCCTCATTGCATTCTCTTGTAAATCATGAGTTGATAAAAAAATTAATTTAAAAAAAGAAGCAAATAAATAAATAAAACAATTCAGTTGCAAATATTTACCATCAGCTGTTGCTGCTTAAGTTGAAGCAGTTGAACAAAACGGTCTGACAAAATGAAATTATCCAAAAGTTTGGACGAGTTAATCCTAAGCGCGTCGCGTTTAAGTTTAAATAATCTGCGTTCCCCAGCAAAGAAAAAATCCAAAAGTGTTAGTAATCATTCCAAATTAACCCTAAGCTAAGCTAATTAAATTTAATACAAATATTGAACTGAGCAACAATCAAGTGATTTCTTTGGAAAATTTCAAGAGTTACTTAAAATAAACAAACAGTTAAAAAAAAAATTTCTTAATTAAAGAAGTTCAATGCTTTAAATCTACAAATTCGATTTTCTACTTTAGTGTTCAGTGGTTCAAATTTTTTGTAACAGCAAATGCAAGAACTTACAGCTTTTTTTTAAGTGTACTAAAAAGTTTTTTTTAACACTTGTCTGAATGAAAAAGTGTTCAGCATTGCCCGCTTGTTACGCTTTAATGCGTATTAGCACTAAACTCTGTTTAATATACATATCTACAGAAGTACTTACACATTTACGTACATAACAATTTAACTCACACCTTTACTTAGATGAAATCTGAACTATTTGTAAATGTTTTTTTCACGCCTCAAAATAACAAAAATATAAACAAGAAAATAAAAGTAAAAACAAAATCAATGAATGCATCAAATTCAAGATTCATCTCGGGCATTTCCTTCTAGACATCTTCCTGTTTGATCTCCAATTTCTTGTGAACTGTCCCAGCTGACAGGTTAATTTGCTTGATTTAGACAATATTTGAAAAACGTATGTGTCACTTAAGCTACTGCAAAACGTGATTGGATGCTTTCCTGAGTATTGCAAATACTCTAATCTTCTGGGCGTTATCATAAAATATGCATACATACATGTAGTACATATCTATGTTTGTACATACATATACCCAAAAAAGGCTAGTCAAAAACAAAAACCTACTGTTGGTTTTTTTTTTTAAGATTTATTAGGCGCCACTATCATAGGGATTTTCTGAGACGGGCATTAAGTATTTGACAGCACGCTGTCTTGGCCAGAATAAGAAATATGGTCATGACACATACCACTCAGTTGACAGGCCAAGTTATCCCAACTGAACTGCAGCTTTATCAAATAAATTTGCTGGCCTTATACACGAGATACTTATTTCTTATCTATATGACGATATTGCTCTGCCAATGTCGAATCGAAGCAATCGATTTGTATACTTTATATGGGTACATCTAAAATTCGTTTATCGAATGTCTGGTATATGAATAAAACATTATAATGTGTTGTTAAAGTTAAAGATCGCAAATATAATCAATTTGAATTGAGCTTTAATTGGCTGTTTATCAAATAAAACATTTAGTAAAAGAATTTCTGGTAATTTATGTAAATACATTTACAGCTTACAGCTATTTAACTTAGTGTAGTTAGTAAAAGCGTGCCATAGCTTTTAATTTCAACAAAAATTGATTAACTTGTAATAATGAGAATCCTTTAATAATTGTCTAGTCTACTTAACCCACTTCCCCCCGTAGGATTTACATAGTTTTAATTCCTTTAAGTGTAGTTTAGTTCGTTTTCTTTTTGTCAAACAATTAGTTTTTTTTAGCATGTGACTTGAGAATTCACAAATTTATATATTTAATTAAAATATGTGTTTTGCCTTAATATTAACGAATAAAAAGTCTCCTCCTTTCCGTATTCCACAACCCATTAAGTTGAACAAAACTAATCTATGAAACTGCATGATATATATTAATCATAACAAACATTCACAAATTGCAATTAGATAAAGTTTCCGCATTATTTGCTTCAATTTAGAATATAAATCGATACGGAGACTCCATGGGTTCTCTCGGACACCGCGCATTGCTGCAGTACATCGATAATAATGATATATCCGGTCTGCGCGCTATACTCGACAGTCGTCATCTAACCATCGACGATCGCGATGAGGTAAGTCGACTGTAAAAACTTTAAAAATATATACACTTTTACACGATATTGGATTGGTTTCAGACTTAAAAGAATCCACTTAAAAGTGCAATAAACTATACTTAACAAATTCTTGTTAGAGTTTATTTGACAACTTATTATAAATAAAAATGTATTATAAAAATAAATTATGATTTGAGTCAGAAAATTCAGAAAATATTAAAAAATTCATAAAACGAATTCACAGAATATTTAAAATCCCATTAGAACAAAATAATTTGTGTAAAAAGAGAAAAGTGTTAACTTTTTGACGCATGTTATTTTAAAACCGTGTAAATAAATTTGTGTAAAGAGAGAATATGGTTTACTCTATTATGATATTAACTCTTCTCCCTGGCAGAATGCGACTACGGTGCTTATGGTGGTCGCCGGACGTGGCCTGACTCCATTTGTGCGCGAGTTCTTGGCCCGTGGTGCGGATGTGCAGGCGGAGGATTTGGACAACTGGACGGCTTTGCTGTGTGCCACGCGCAACGGCCACTTGGATGTGGTGCAACTGCTGCTGGATCACGGCGCTGACGTCGAGCATCGTGACATGGTAAGTGGCTCCACGGCCCCAAAATTCATGAGATACTCATCAATAGTTTGCAGGGCGGCTGGACTTCCCTGATGTGGGCTGCGTATCGGGGACACACGGATCTGGTGCGCTTGCTGCTGGACAAGGGCGCCGATGGCAATGCACATGGCAATTACCATCTGGGCGCGCTGCTGTGGGCCGCCGGACGCGGCTTCAAGGACATCGTAGAGCTGCTGGTGCAACGCGGCGCCAAGGTGAATGTGGGCGACAAATATGGCACCACGGCTCTGGTGTGGGCCTGCCGACGGGGCAACGTTGATATCGTGGACACGCTGCTCAAGGCTGGGGCCAATGTGGACACCGCCGGCATGTACTCATGGACGCCGCTGCTGGTGGCCGCCGCCGGCGGGCACACGGATTGCGTTAGCTCCATTCTGGAGAAGAAGCCCAATGTGAATGCACTGGACAAGGATGGCATGACAGCGCTGTGCATAGCGAGTCGCGAGGGCTTTCAGGACATCGCCGCCGCACTGATAGCGGCCGGCGCCTACATCAATATACAGGATCGCGGCGGGGACACGCCGCTGATACACGCCATCAAGGGTGGACACCGGACCGTGGTCGAGGCGCTGCTCAAGAAGCACGCCGATGTCGACATACAGGGCAAGGACCGCAAGACGGCAATTTACACGGCCGTCGAGAAGGGTCACACACAGATCGTCAAGCTCTTGCTCTCCACCAATCCCGACCTGGAGTCGTCCACCAAGGACGGCGACACGCCGCTGCTGCGCGCCGTGCGCAACCGCAATCTGGAGATCGTTCACATGCTGCTCGACCGCAAGGCCAAGGTGACGGCCAGCGACAAGCGTGGCGACACATGCCTGCACATCGCGATGCGTGCCCGCTCCAAGGCCATTGTGGAGGCGCTGCTGCGCAATCCCAAGCACAGCCAGCTGCTCTATCGCGCCAACAAGGCAGGCGAGACCCCGTACAATATCGACTCCCTGCACCAGAAGACCATACTCGGTCAAGTGTTTGGCGCCCGTCGACTCAACACCAACGAGGATTCCGAGGGCATGCTGGGCTATGAGCTGTACTCGTCCGCTCTCGCCGATGTGCTCAGCGAGCCCACGCTGACCACGCCTATTACGGTCGGTCTCTACGCCAAGTGGGGCAGCGGCAAAAGTTTTCTGCTCAACAAACTGCGCGAGGAAATGAACAACTTTGCCAAACAATGGGCCGAGCCGCCGGCGAAGACCAGCGGCCTGCTCTTCATCGTCTGCCTGCACATATCGCTGCTCATCGGCACCATTGTCGGTCTCAGCAGCTGGTCCGCCCTGTGGGGCGTCCTGGCTGCCGTGCTCTTTCTGGTGCTCGCCTATGTGCTGCTGGCGGCGGCCAAATACTTCAACTACCAGATGGACATGTTTTGGGCCTACTCTGTGCTGCATGGCCTGGACAAGCGCATGACCCGACTGCGCCTCATACTGCAGGTCACATTCTGCCATCCGCCGGGACCGCAGGCGGACTCCCAGCCCAAGCCCGTGCGCTTCCACTTTGCGGAGGCAAGCAGCGCCTCGCCCACCGGCGATGGCGCCGTGGCGCACATGCTGGCTGCCCTGCTGGACGCCATTGGTAAGGCAATAACAGCAATTTAATCTTTTACAATTTATATGAGATGGATGTTTCAAATTTATACTCAAACTGATCTTTATAGTAATTGTAAAGTAGGGTCAAAATTTCTGAAACAAAAAGTTTTAATTTTTAATGCAAGCTCATTTTATTAGGTAAAACATTTCATAAACATAGAAATCTGGAATTTAAAATATTAAAAGCTGTCATTAAAATGTGGATTGGAAAAAAAAATGTCAATTTTCTATGGAGCTCCAAATTGAAAATACCCAATTTCCATCTTAAACACAACAATTGTGGACTTAGCTATCCAGCTTTGATCAGATATATGCTAGTTGGCTGAGCCTGAAGAAGTCAGCTTTACTTTTCTTAAAATTTCAAAAGGATTTTGTTCTTGAATACTTTTCAATTGAACTGAATGAATCATTTAAATGTTGCATTAATAATGTTGCTTTAATAAGATAAACGTGATAAATGAAAACACAACTTTTTTTTAACATTATTTTGTTGACATTATGAAAAACGAATTTTAATGTTAACAACCTTCCAGTTTAGCCGGATATTGTCAAAAGATAGTGTACTTGTTTAAATATAAAATATTTGGCTAATTCTCTGAATGCCATAATTTGATTTAAGGTTTTTGATAGCAGTTGCAGATTTAAGTACTATAAAGAACGTTTTTTTTTTTGTTATTTATTTAGTTTTTTTAAATTTAATTTAACGCCTTTCTTTTCGCAGAGTCACATTACGGCTGGCTGGCCACGCGCCTGTACCGGGCGTTCCGACCCAAGTGCCTGAAAATGGACGTGGGCTGGCGCTGGCGGCGCATGTGCTGTTTGCCCCTTGTGCTGCTCTTCGAGTTCGGGTTGATCACGCTGGTGGCGGGCATTTCGCTGATAGTTGCCTACTTCACGCACGCCAATGCCGCAGAGCGTGAGCAGATTCTGGTTGCCGTCTACGTGATCGCCGCCGTGCAGGTGACGCTCATCTGCACCCACCTGCATGTGCTGGCCAAGGTCTGCGGCTCGCTGTTCATCTCGCACAAGCGGCAGCTGAAGCGAGCCGTGCGCTCCAACGAGAATGCGCCGCTCACGATGCTCGGCGCCGAGGTGGCCGTGCTGACGGACATGGTCAAGTGCTTGGACGCGTTCACCAATCAGCAGAGTCGCCTGGTGGGCGTCATCGATGCCCTCGACTCCTGCGATACGGAACGCATTCTGACGCTGCTGAATGCTGTGCAGACGCTGCTCTCCGCGCCCAATCGGCCCTTTGTGCTGCTCATCTCGGTCGATCCGCATGTGATTGCGAAGGCCGCGGAGGCGAACAGTCGCCGACTCTTCACCGAGGGCGGCATCGGCGGTCACGACTTTCTGCGCAACTTGGTGCATCTGCCGGTTTATTTGCAGAACTCCGGATTGCGCAAAGTGCAGCGCGCCCAAATGACGGCGCTGCTGTTCAAGCGCAGCGGCACCGACTACCAAAACGACGACGGACCCACTCTCGGCCATTCGGTGTCAGCGCGACGGCTGTCCAATGCCTCCGAGATCATGTCCAGCCAAGAGAAGCTGCGTGCGCCACACAGTGCACAACGTGGAGCCGGCGGCGGCGGTGGCGGCGGCGGTGGCGGCAAAAAGCTGCGTCTCTCCGAGTCGGTTGCCAGCTCGATTGGCTCCAATCTGCATCGACTCGGCCAGAATCCGCAGGGCGTGCTCGACCTGTCGCGCATCGTGCTCACCGACGACTACTTCAGCGATGTGAATCCGCGCAGCATGCGCCGCCTGATGAACGTCATCTACATTACGGTGCGCCTGCTGAAAGCATTCCAAATCGACTTCAGCTGGTATCGTCTCAGTTCCTGGATCAATCTCACCGAGCAGTGGCCGCTGCGGGCCAGCATGATTGTGCTGCATCACGATCAGTTTATGGACACCAATGCCGATGAGAACATCTCGCTGCAGAGCGTCTACGAAAAGTAAGTGGAGTCTTAGTTAGGCTACACTCAATATGTGTTATGGTCAACTGCTTAATAGCCAGTAAGAACGGAAAACTTTAGATAGTTTTTCAGACCTAATTTATATTTATATAATTTGTTGTCCTATTGTTCCTATATGATATACATAGCTTTTTCGCCGATATTCAAGCTAGCGCCAGATAAAGTCTTAACATTTTTTAGCTACGCCCATTGAGGGCGTGGCAAATCGATTTAATCTATATATCTGTCTTAGTTTTAAAGCTAGATACATTAAATTTCGTCAGATAGATTACGGATGACCTCTTTTAAAGATCGAAAAACAAATTTTGTAGATACGCCCACTGGGGGCGTGGCAAAGTCATCAAATTTACATACACCCTCAATTTTAAAGCTAGACTCACAAAATTGGGCAGACAGTTTTCGGATGACCTCCTCTAAAGAGCCGAAAAATTTGTGATTTCGGGATAGAGTAATAATCTTTGTAAGGGTATACAGGGCTAAGAATTTATAGTTTAAATTCCATAGAAAATGGAAATAGAAATTATATTGAGACGAATATTAGCAAAAATTTTAATTCGCTATATGTTTATATAAATATGCATTCACTTTCATATCAATTAATATATCTAATCTTCATTTTTCAGGGTGCGCCCAAAACTCACCTGCCTACGTGAGGCGGCCCCTTTGCTGGAGCTGGATCGCGATGAGCGAAAACTGGACGCATTTCTGCAGCTGCACAAATCCGATTTGCTGGTCGCGGATTTGCGCATATTTCTGCCGTTCACAATCAATCTCGATCCCTACCTGCGCAAGGTGCTGAAAGGTAAGAACGCAAAAAGTTAAGTTCAAGCCAAGCAGCTTCTAAGCTTCATTTCTATCTGCCACAGAGGACCAACAAATCATCGAAGACGAAGGCTCGCTGGTGCTGCAGACGCGTCCCAGCTTATCGCACAGCATGCGCCCGCATCCTGCGCCCACAACCTATGTGCCGTCGCCCCAAGTGTATCCGCCTTACCAAATGCTGCAGAACGAGTTTGTGGCCAATGAGCTGCGATCGCGCAATCTGAGCGCCATTGAGCCCACAACACCGCTGTTGCCATCGCCCAGCGATTCCTTTGGGGTAAGTAAAAAGCAGTTTGTTTTCCAAAAAAAAAGAAAGACTTTTGCTATATTATTTAATTGTCCGCTGCTTGGCACAGGATGATGTACTGCAAACGAAGCTCACGGACCTCACCGTCGAGGGCGTCATCAGTCTGCTGGAGCGCATTGACGATCTGAAGCCAACGCTGCAGAAACTGGCGCCGGTGCTGCGCGAGAATGCGATCAATGGCCGCGTGCTCAAGCACTGCGAACTGACGGATCTCAAAGCGGTAACTAGCTGCAAGGGATTGCCTCGTTAAACACGACTAAGCTTGAACTCTTCTTATTCCTTGCAGGTGCTTGGCCTGAGCTTTGGCCACTGGGAGCTGTTTCGTTTGCTGATAACAACGCTGCGCGACGTGGAGCGCCTGCCGCGCAAAATTCGGCCACAGCCCGCCATCACAGAGACGCCAGCGAATGTGCCCGTGATCAGGGACGTGACGGATGCGCTGCCACCCCCGGCGCAATCCCGCCGGAACTCTGTGAGTCATATGGAGAAACAGGTTAGTTTTCGATAGTTTTAGTTAGGATCTCATCCCTGTGCATAATTGTGTTTCACTTTGTTTCCGAAACCATGCTTACCATTAACAGACCAAAATTCATGACTATGAGTATCTACAGGTAAACAGGCAAATGCTGAACGAATATACCCATGTCATAATTAACCATAGATATATCTAAAAAGTTGTATGTGCTCAAATATAAATGATTGTATTGTGCAGGTAACGCTGGAGGAGCAAATGATTTGCGGCGCATTGCAAACGCTTAACGAGGAGGCCTTCGAGGATGTGGCCAGCAGTGAACGACCCAGCCCGTCCGGTTTGCCCACAGGTGAGATGTTAGCTGCAGCCGCACAGCTGCAATTAGCACCCATTCGCGAGAGTTCCGAGTTCGGTTCGCCATCGGATGACCAGAACATTAACAATCTGCTGCAGTACAATGCAAATAACAACAGCACCAACAACAACAACAACAACAACAGCAGCAGCAGCAGCAACAACAACAACAACAACAACAACAATAACAGTGTGCAACAGCCAAAGTATTTGAATAACGATTATAGCCGCAGCGCCAGCTCGCATTCCCTGCATAGTCTAGGCGCTGGCGCCGCTGGTGGCACACAGATGCGTCTGGGTAATGGCAATAATGGCGGCAGCACCGCCGATTTGATAAACGTGGGTGCTGGTTTCGGTGGTGGCGGTGCTAATAGCGGTGGTATCAATTATTACAGTCAACACAGCTTGGCACGCGCTTCGCGGCCAAGTTCAATTGCCGATGAGCTACTGATCGAGCCCATGACGCCGTATACGACGGTGCCAACGGTGGTGGTGGTGCCCAACAGTGATACGATCTACGACGATACCAAATTATGAACCCCGCAAACAACTGCGTCTAACTCTACTATATATAAACTATGAACTAACAAACATATCTGTAATTCCAAAGAGCTTCCTAACTATGACGAACAATTCGAACAATTTAAATACTATGCATGTACTTACATATGTATATATATATATATATGTTTGTGTGTGGGATTAAACAAATTAATTATAATCCTATAATAGGTATTAAATAACACGTGTATTCGGTGTAACTTCAGGTCTGGCATAACTTTAAGCTAAACTACATATTCTAAGCTTACCTAGACATATTTAACAGAACCACCTACTAAATAATTAGTTGGCTAACAATCTATACATGTGCCATTAGTATTTTTAAAACGCTTTCGAAATTTTATTTTAACATGGCTTCAATAGAAACGTTGCGCTTTTAGTGGCTTTTCATCTATTTAATGCAATTTTACATTTCTATTTTTTAATACATCTTTATTTGTTGTTTTCGTTAAATGTTAGCAAAAGTTACCAAGTATTCCAATCGAAACTCTAAAAGTTAGACGTGCTCAGATATTCCCTTATTTAATGTATTCCATGCCATTGAAGATTTTTGGTTTAGTATTTACATATATATGTATTAAATGAAAAACGACTGCACGATTATTTGAAAATTAGTTTTAAGTTGCCATATAAAACACAATTACAAGAACGACTAACAAACAAAACATTTACTACAATGCTGATTTCAAAACCGAGGTTTTAACTTTATATGGAACAATCAAATAAAAATAATCATACGAACAACCTTTTACAATTGCATTTTCTTGTAGTTTGTTATTTAACATTTAACATGTTGCTTAGAAAAACCGCTTTCTGCTTTTTTGGGAAAGTGGCTTAAAATTAATATCTGGTTAATGCATGAACAAAATGTTTGGAACTTAATTTAGATTAGCTTGTAAATAATAATTAACGAAAGGTGTCGGGTCTAACGACCAAAAAAAATTTTAAATAAATACATATATGTAAGTTCTGGAAAAGAAGTTCTGCACTGCCGTCGTGAAGGCAGTTTATACTAAAAAAAAAAAAAAGTTAATGTCACAATGAAATTCCACGAGCATCTGGTTGCTAATTTTGTCTGTTTTGTGGTCCTTGAATACTTTTTAACACATTTCTAACATTATTTTCCAATCGTCAATGTAATTTTTAGACCTCGATTTGTCCAGTGCCGGCGCCATGTTCGCTCCAACGCTGCTTCCGACGGGTTCGCCGATGCAACAGCGCCGCGATTCCATACTAAAGCAACAGGGCAGCGTCAAGTCCGAGAAGCGGGTATCGATCAAACAAACGCCCAGCGGCACTAACCTGGCCGGCATGAACAACAACAACAACAATAACAATAATGCCAAGCTAGCACCAAATGTGGAATACGTTTCGGAGCGCCAAATGGAACTGGCAGCTGGCGCAGGCAGCAGCAAAGGTCGCCTAACCACCAAACCGCCACCAGGTAAATTTAAATTTTACTATGAAATTTTATATTATATATGTATATTCTGCATTTTAGGTCCCAGGCCAGCCTCGCTGATCATTACCAAAAATGATGCAACCTCGCAATTTCAGCTGCTTCGCTCCACGTCCATCGAATACGAGGATATCGAGGCGCAGCAGCATTCAATACGTGCTATTAGAACCACGCTGCTCGAGCAGCAGGAGGACGAGTCGGCGCCATTGGTGTTTACGGTGCGCAAATGATAGGACTGCAGAGACTGCGACCAGCAGCAACAACAAAAGATTCAATATGTGCTTTTTACTTAGTGCCAGTTAAATTAAGTTACAAATAGGCTGTAGTTCGAGTAACGCGTCTCACTGTTAAACGTTGTCATACACCTATGTTGATAGAGAATTGTTCAAATATGTACACTTACTACTATGAATTTAATATGCATACTATATAAAGTATGCATACGACTATTAAGACAAATAAATTTAATTTAAAAAAAGCTTTAAAAAAGAAAGTCAAGAGTTGTAAGCATAACACAATCCTAGTGGGGCCTTAAGCTTTTTATGCCCACACGGCTTAATAAACGCAATAATTAACTTGAGTTGAGAGGTTCTTTGGCAACAATTAAAAATATTAACGAAAGCTTCTATTAATATTGTCTTTTATATTTAGCGGTCTTATAGCGTCAAAATAAGGCAACAGTTTTTTTAGACCGTAATTTTGATATTGTGACAGATTTAAAAAAGGCCGTTACCGCTACGTAACGCTTCAACGTAGTGCAAAATTTAACGTAAGTGAAAAGTGGTTACGTGCGCTTGAACTAGTTCAGTTCTGGCTACTGAAAATGATCGATATCGAAATTAACATTTTATACTTTTTTTTATTGTTTTCTCCAACTTTGCGTCTTTGCAGTGCTGCAAAAACAAATAAACATTGCATTTAATTAAAAAAAACATGCGTAACAGATTATTAACTGATAATTGCCAAGAAACGCCGTGTTTTCTACATATACAAAAAGGTAAGTAGCTGTTCATT
The DNA here is from genome assembly GCA_035041545.1 of Drosophila colorata. Taxonomy (NCBI): domain Eukaryota; kingdom Metazoa; phylum Arthropoda; class Insecta; order Diptera; family Drosophilidae; genus Drosophila; species Drosophila colorata. Next base: position 98,315 of record JAWNLD010000449.1, read on the forward strand.
TGTAAACAAATAAACTTGGGTGGAAAATTACGTGTGTAGTTAACATTTAACGTATACACACAAGTAAACATTCGTCTGACCCGCATTAACAAATGTAAAGTCGTGATACATACATATATGAAACGCACACAGACATGACGAGTGCGTACATCAAGTAACCACAATGCTGCAAAAAACCAAAACACTGGCGAACAGCTGACTTTTGTTTACCAGCAACTGAGGGTGCGACGTTCGCAGACCAACACAGCTGATGTGCGCACGAAAACTTGAAAGGTCACCTTGAGCTCAATAAAAAAAAGAATTGAAGAATTTATTTGCTGGTAAAGTGTTATTCGGCGGCAGATCACAGTTATTGGTGGAAAAAAACAAAAAATTCAAGAAAATAGTTGGTGACTCATTTACAAACTTTTTATTGAAATTATACTAAAATAATTTAAATTAAATCATGTGCACACACCTCTTGGGCTAAACACTATCACAGTGTCTAGAAACGTGTATTATCTAAGTGTTTACATTAAATTTATGAAAAATGTGCACAATATTGGCCTCTAATGTGTATATAGTTGTGCTTTAGTTGTATTTAAATAAGTTATGTTCTCGAGGAGGGTTATGATTCAGCAATATGTAACGTTTCTGAAAGGTGCTCTGAAATACATGCACGTATATACATACAGACATATGTTCGCTCGCACTTAGATAAATGTGTTTGTATATATGTAGGTCAATGGACGCAATAAAATAGAGTCTATTTTTAAATAATTTACACAAATTGTTTACTATGCATTCAACTTTAAACAAATGCTAATTTTTTGCCAAAAAACCAAAAATGTATATAGATAAGGAAGTAAAATTGGACGGAAATTGAAGCCGGTAAAAAATAAAAACTTTTCCGGGTAGCATTGTGGTTTTAAGGGTGTGAAAAATCTAAATACTTAACAAGGGTTAATTCAGTAAAAAATATATTTAAAAATGTTTGTAATCGCAATGTAAATCAAATAGAGTTGGCGCTTGAAAATAACAATCCCATGGTTTACTGTATCTTGATAAAAAATTAAGGGTTATTAAATATTAAAAATATATTAAAAATTTGGTGATAATGTTTTTAAAATCTTATTATTTGTATACTGCAACGTCGAAGGTTTTAAAAGATAATTTAGACATGTGAACAACAACGATTCGGGTTTGAATCCCAGGCTAATACTTATTTCCGAGCACCAACTGTATTTATGTTACATTAATTATGGGTTAGCTGATAGCAATCTAATTAGATTGAAATGCTTACGATACATTGACTGAATATTACGTAACGAAACGTAACAGTTATCATGAAAGCTTTGCGTGAGCGTGCAAAGCAATGCACCAAAGTCAAGGCCGCAAAGCTTCAGAGAGTTGTCAAGATAATCTTATATTCACACTAAAGCTTAGGCCTGTTTATATATATATGTATATGTGAACCCACACAAATACCTCGAGCCATTTATGAGGCTCACCGACATGCACAAATATACGAATGCAATTAGTATTCGCACTTGTTCGTTTTGGTTTTTCAATGTGTATTATTAAATTTGCGATTTGCAATTGGCTTGGCCAACGCCAGCTGTCAGTAGCTTTAATTCGATTGCCGGCAGCAAATATACACACAAGAAAGAAACGCTTCAATATTGCAGTTTGAGCTTATCGAGATAACGCCCCCTCCCCGATTCCAATAAGAATGCTAGTCGAGGCGCTCAGGTGGCTGTACAAGAGTACAAGGCGCAATTTCCATGCCCTGCTGAACATCCTAATGGGCTATCAGTTTTTTCGCTGGCTGATCGAGTACTATGCGCAAGTAACTACGGGAGCGGCCAATGGCGGGATGCAAATGCATCAGCAGGTGCACGGTTTTGATAAGCTGCCGGCGCAAGCGAATGCTAATGAAGAAGAAGAAGAAGAAGCAGCAGCAGCAGCGACAGCAGCAGCAGCAGTAGCAACAGCTGTGCTGAACGATTCGGATCTCGATCCAGTCGAGATTAGTGCCAATAAGCTTAGTGCCACAGCAGTTATGGGGAATGCAGGCAGCAGTAGCATCAGCAGTAGCTTCAACAGCTCCCGCAGCAGCACCCGCAGCAAATCTTTACGCAAACGCCACAGTGAGGTATTTACACAATCGCCGATTGTAATTATGTAGTAAGTGCGCACAAGCATATTTCAATATATATATGCACATTACATAGTTGTATGTGCACATATATACCCATGTCTGTGTGTGCATATTTATATGAGTGTACTGGGAGCAGCATAGCACAGACTTAATCAAAAGCCCCAATCGAGCGCCAAGCGACAGTTTCAGTCTGTGCCGTGTGCTCCTCGTGTTCTAGTTACTAAAAAAAAAACGTCGTTTTATTTGGAATTCGCTTCTATAATTCTATAATCTATATACTTACACTGTGGTGTTGTAACTGATTGCCTGTGTGTGTGTGTGTGTGAGTTCTTGTTATCTCTCAATTGTTGTAATCGCTAAACCTATCTTTACTAAAAATAGAACCGGCTCAATTAAAAAACATTATTTGATAAGAACTGCAATATAGACCTGCATATTATATATACATATATATTATATGCATATTAAATATGCTGTTTTTCTTAAATGTCCTGAAAATTAAGACAGCTTAAACTAGAGAGTTCTATTAAATATTGTATTTGAACTAAAACATAAAAAAGCGCAGCAGAGCAACTTGGAGAGGGCCCAAAAAACGTGTTGAAATTTAAAAAATATTAAATATATTAAATATATAGTGCCTTTTAAATGTCCTGAAAATGAAGGCTTAGCTTAAACTAGAAAGTTATATTATATTAAAACATAAAAAAATATGACAGAGAGACTGAGAAAAGATTAAAAAAAAAAAACTTGTTGAAAATTGAAAAACATACTTTTATATCACTTTACTATTTTTATACTTAACAATTTTGATTAACAAAAGTTGCTAATTTTTTTTCATTAGTATAGCTGCCAATTTATTTGCTTTTAAATGGTTACTAAGTCTACTTTTGAAGACATTATTACAGCAAAAAACTTGACTGTGGGATTCGAACCCGCAACTTTGATATTTATTTAACTCTGTTGACAATTAACACAGATCTCTCGAGCTGTAGCTGAAGTATAACATATTTCACATTGTAGTTGCTTTAATTTATTATTGGGGTGACATTGAGAGTGAATTGAATGGAATCGAGTCGAATCAAATTGATTGCCTCAACGCAAATATTTATATAACGGCCTATCTGTGTGATCATCTATGTACACGTACATATATATATATATATATATATATGTCTACAAATATATATGTACTCACATATTTATATACCTTCTATAGCTTAGTTTATCTTCCACCTCATTGCAGGTTTCAATCATGAGCAAGGACACGGAATCGCACAGCATACCCATTTCGGAGGGCCAAAATGCTGAGCATGTGCTTTATCGTTTGAAGCGCGGCTCCAATCTGCGCGTCCATCCGGATGTCTCGCTGCTGGGCCGCAAGATCCTGCTGCATACCAATTATCCCGCCGAGGACAAGAAGTTCGTTCGCACCGAATACCGTGTGCTCAGCTGGCAGCTAAGGGATGGCCAGCAGATCACCAGCGAGAGGCATCCCGAGGTGCATGTGGTGGACACGGACATCTACAGCGAGCTCCAGCTGAAGATGTCGGGCACGTTCCGTTTCTACTTCAGCTTTGCCGATCGGTGAGTGCAACTATATTGTTGTTATATGTTGAAATTATATTATGTATATTATTGTAGGCAAGGCAGGGCAGACGCTCCACCGGATGGCGCACTGTACGTGCAGGTGGAGCCCACGCTGCACGTGGGTCCCGTGGGTGCACAGAAGATAATACCCCTTAATTCGGTGCGCTGCCAGACGGTGATGACCAAGCTGCTGGGTCCGCTGCACACGTGGGAGGCCAAGCTGCGCGTGGCCAAGGAGTCCGGCTACAATGTCATACACTTTACGCCCATCCAGGAGCTGGGCGGCTCACGCTCGGGCTACTCGCTGCGCGATCAACTCAGTGTCAACTCTCACTTTGCGGCCAAGAAGGGCGACAAGGTCACATTCGAGGACGTGGAGAAAGTGATTAAAAAGTGCCGCCAGGAATGGGGCGTAAGTAGTTGGGGCTATAATCCGAATTTCCCTATAATCCAGGCATAAATCTACTCCCAATTTTAGTTGGCCTCCATTTGCGACATCGTGCTCAATCACACGGCGAACGAGTCCGACTGGCTGTTGAAGCATCCGGATGCGACTTACTCGTGTGCCACGTGCCCCTATTTGCGGCCCGCCTTCCTGCTGGACGCGGCGCTGGCGCAGTGCGGCGTGGACATCGCCGCCGGCAGCTTGGAGCACGTGGGCGTGCCTGCGATCATCGATCAGGAATGCCATCTGGAAGCTTTAAAGTACCAATTGCACAATGTCTACCTACCCAAGGTCAATATACACGAACTGTATCAGTGCGACGTGATGAAGTACGTCAACGAGTTCATGACCCAGGTGCGCACGCGTGAGCCGCCCAAGAATGTCGCGAAGCAATCGCGCTTCGAGGAGATCCAACTGATACAGGACCCGGCATATCGACGCTTGGGTAGCACCATTAATTTTGAGCTGGCATTGGAGATCTTTAATGCTTTCCATGGCGACTGCTTCGATGAGGAGGCGCGCTTCCGCAAGTGCGCCGAGACGCTGCGCCACCATCTCGATTCGCTCAACGAGCGCGTCCGCGCCGAGATTCTGGGCCACCTCAACTATGCCGTCGAGAACTGCCTGGCGGGCGTGCGCTACGATCGCGTCCAGCACGACGGTCCGCGTGTGCGGGTGATTTCCATCAAGCATTCGGTGTTCATGACTTACTTCACGCACACGCGAACCGAGGGCAAATCTCTGACAGAGATCGAAGCGGACATGTACGGCAAGGCCGGCGAGTTCTTCATGGCCCACAATGGCTGGGTCATGGGCTCCAGTGATCCCCTCATAGACTTTGCCGTCGAGCAACCGGGTCGCGCCAACGTTTATCTGAGGCGCGAGCTCATCGCCTGGGGCGACAGCGTCAAGCTGCGCTTTGGCCAGCGGCCGGAGGACAGTCCCTACCTGTGGCAGCACATGACCGAGTACGTGGAGACAACGGCGCGCATTTTCGACGGCGTCCGCCTGGACAACTGCCACTCGACGCCGCTGCACGTGGCCGAGTATCTGCTGGACGCGGCGCGCAAAATCAATCCCGAGCTGTACGTGGTCGCCGAGCTGTTCACCAACTCCGATGGCACCGACAACGTGTTCGTTAACCGGCTCGGGATCACGTCGCTGATACGCGAGGCTCTCTCCGCCTGGGATGCCCACGAGCAGGGTCGCCTCGTCTATCGGTACGGCGGCGTGCCCGTGGGCGGCTTCTTTGCCAATCCCATTCGCGACGTGGCGCCCAGCGTGGCGCACGCTCTCTTCATGGACCTGACGCACGACAATCCCTCGCCCATCGAGAAACGCTCCGTCTACGATTTGCTGCCCTCCGCGGCGCTGGTGGCCATGGCCTGTTGCGCCACGGGCAGCACCCGCGGCTACGACGAGCTGGTGCCGCATCATGTGAGTCAGAGTCTGTCCCAGAAATTCGTAGTGCATCCGGTCTAATTTTCGATCGCTTCACAGATCCATGTGGTCGACGAGGAGCGCCCGTATCAGGAGTGGGGCAAGCCCGTTGACTTTAAAACGGGCATCGTGGCCGCGAAGCGCGCCTTGAACATACTGCACGGCCAGCTGGCGGAGGAGGGCTTCAGCCAGGTGTACGTGGATCAAATGGATCCCAATGTGGTCGCCGTGACGCGCCACTCGCCCAACACACATCAGACGGTCATCCTGGTGGCCCACACAGCCTTCAGCTATCCGCAGCCGAATGCCGGCGCCACCAATGTGCGTCCGCTGCGCTTCGAGGGCGTGCTGGACGAGATCATACTCGAGGCCAATCTGACGATGAAGAGCGACAAGCCCTTCGACCGGCCGGCGCCCTTCAAGCGGGACGAGTACGTGCTGAACGGCTTCACGCAGTTCGAGCTGTCGCTGCAGGAGCACATTCCGCTCAGCAAGTCGCGCGTGTTCGAGACGAGCCCCTTCACCGACGGCAACAACACGCAGCTCAACTTCGCCAATCTGCGGCCGGGCACTGTCGTAGCCATTCGCGTCTCCATGCTGCCCAATGCCCGCAACAGCTTCGACCGCCTGCAGCGGGTGACGAACGCGCTGCGCGTCGAGTCGGGCGCCCAGTGCGAGGATCTCAAGGCGATTGTCTCCAAGTTGGATTTGACTGCGCTGAGTCGGGCGCTCTTCAGCTGCGATCAGGAGGAGCGCGACATGGGCCTGGGCGGCTCCGCCTACGATATTCCCAACTTTGGGCCCGTCGTGTATTGTGGCCTGCAGGGCTTTATCTCGCTGCTAACGGAGATCTCGCCACGCGATGATTTGGGCCATCCGCTGTGCAACAATTTGCGAGACGGCAACTGGATGATGGGTGCGCCCAAATTGTGTTCCAATTATATTATATATATTATACATATTTCATTTGTATTTGTCTTACTGCTCTTTAGATTACGTCGCCGATCGTTTGAACAACTTTGATGATTTGAAGCCGCTTTCTGCCTGGATGAAGGCAACCTTTGAGCCACTGAAGAATGTGCCGCGCTACCTCATACCCTGTTACTTTGATGCCATTGTGAGCGGTGTCTATAATGTCCTGGTTAATCAGGTCAATCAATTGATGCCCAGGTGAGTGTTTATCTGATACATACTTTATTCTATTTTTTTATACTCGTTCACGAAGTGAAAAGAGTATATTGTATTTGTGCGATGTCCGTCTTGCGTCTCATATTTCAAACTACCCTAACTTTGTCAAAACTTACCCGATTTTCACGTTCTATGCCATTTTGGTCATAATTTGTCCTCTAGATTGATTCTGCATCTAAGTTTTTTACATATTTGAAATTAAAATTTTTTAGAATTTTTTTAGAAAAAAATCATGTACTCCCCCCTTACTTATTTTCCAAATATTTTATTTTTAAAAATTTTGAATTACAAATTTATGGTTTTAAACAATTCTGGTTGTCATAATTAATATAAAAAACAATATCAAAATTGATTCTGAGGGGATACAATTTTTTGTCAAAAATCATGCCAAAATTGACAAAAATTTTGACTTGTAAAACTCTGGGATCATATTTCAAACTGCCATAACTTTGTCAAAACTGACCCGATTTTCACGTTCTATGCCATTTTGGTCATAATTTGTCCTCTAGATATTGATTCTGCATCTAAATTTTTTACATATTTGAAATGACAATTTTTTAGAATTTTTTAGAAAAAAATCATGTACTCCCCCTTACTTATTTTAAATAAAAAATTTTTTTCAAAATTTTGAATTACAAATTTTTATTTTTATACGATTCTGGTTGTCATAATCAATATAAAAAACAATATCAAAATTGATTCTGAGGGGATAAAATTTTTTGTCAAAAATCATGCCAAAATTGACAAAAATTTTGACTTGTAAAACTCTGGGATCCATAGCTCCCATATTTCAAACTGCCATAACTTTGTCAAAACTGAACCGATTTTCACGTTCTATGCCATTTTGGTCATAATTTGTCCCCTAGATTGATTCTGCATCTAAGTTTTTTACATATTTAAAATTAAATTTTTTTGGAATTTTTTAGAAAAAATCATGTACTCCCCCTTACTTATTTTCCAAAAATTTTATTTTTTAAAAATTTTGAATTACAAATTTATGGTTTTAAACAATTCTGGTTGTCATAATTAATATAAAAAACAATATCAAAATTGATTCTGAGGGGATACAATTTTTTGTCAAAAATCATGCCAAAATTGACAAAAATTTTGACTTGTAAAACTCTGGGATCATATTTCAAACTGCCATAACTTTTGACTTGTAAAGCTCTAGGATCCATAGCTCCCATATTTGAAACTGCCATAACTTTGTCAAAACTGAACCGATTTTCACGTTCTATGCCATTTTGGCCATAATTTGTCCTCTAGATTGATTCTGCATCTAAGTTTTGTACATATTTGAAATTAAAATTTTTTGGAATTTTTTTAGAAAAAAATCATGTACTCCCCCCTTACTTATTTCCAAAAAAAAATTTTTTCCAAAATTTTGAATTACAAATTTATGGTTTTAAACAATTCTGGTTGTCATAATTAATATAAAAAACAATATCAAAATTGATTCTGAGGGGATACATTTTTTTGTCAAAAATCATGCCAAAACTGACAAAAATTTTTGGCTTGTAAAGCTCTGGGATCCATAGCTCCCATATATTTCAAACTGCCATAACTTTGTCAAAACTGAACCGATTTTCACGTTCTATGCCATTTTGGTCATAATTTGTCCTCTAGATTGATTCTGCGTCTACGTTTTTTACATATTTGAAATTACAATTTGTTGGAATTTTTTAGAAAAAATCATGTAATCCCCCCTTACTTATTTTCCAAAAATTTTTTTTCCAAAATTTTGAATTACAAATTTATGGTTTTAAACAATTCTGGTTGTCATAATTAATATAAAAAACAATATCAAAATTGATTCTGAGGGGATACAATTTTTTGTCAAAAATCATGCCAAAATTGACAAAAATTTTGACTTGTAAAACTCTGGGATCCATAGCTCCCATATTTCAAACTGCCATAACTTTGTCAAAACTGAACCGATTTTCACGTTCTATGCCATTTTGGTCATAATTTGTCCTCTAGATTGATTCTGCATCTTAGTTTTTTACATATTTGAAATTAAAATTTTTTGGAATTTTTTTAGAAAAAAATCATGTACCCCCCCCCCTTACTTATTTTAAATAAAAATTTTTTTTTCAAAATTTGGAATTGCAAATTTTTATTTTTATTCGATTCTGGTTGTCATAATCAATATAAAAAACAATTTCAAAATTGATTCTGAGGGGATAACATTTTTTGTCAAAAATCATGTCAAAACTGACAAAAATTTTGACTTGTAAAGCTCTAAAGCTCTAGGATCCATAGCTCCCATATTTCAAACTGCCATAACTTTGTCAAAACTGACCCGATTTTCATGGTTGAGGGCATTTAATTTGTCATCTAAATTGATTCTGCGATTAAAATATATGCATTACTGAAAATATAATAATTGTATTGGTTGATATTGCACTGAGAACTAGTATTGCGCTGTCGGTTACACCCGACTGCAACGTTCTTACACGTTTCATTTATCTCAGCACAATGAAGATCACGTTCTTTTTTCCAAAATGTTTTAGCTTTATTCGCGATGGCCACAACTTTACGCAATCCCTCGCGCTGTCCACGCTGCAGTTCCTTGCCTGTCTGCCGGTCGGCGAATCTGCCCGGCTTCAGTCTAACGCTCAGCCCACCAAAGCCGCCCAAGCAGTGCGTCACATTGTCCGCCGGTCTGCCTCACTTTTCCACAGGTGATTAATTGATTTTTGTGCAATTTTTTATATATAATATAATATTATTTTGTATATATATTTAATCCTCCCACAGGCTACATGCGCTGCTGGGGTCGCGACACGTTCATCGCCCTGCGCGGCACAATGCTGCTCACTGGGCGCTTCACCGAGGCGCGCTTCATCATCATTGGCTTTGCGTCTGCGATGCGGCACGGCCTGATACCGAATCTGCTGGACAACGGAGCCAAGCCGCGTTTCAACTGCCGCGATGCGGTCTGGTGGTGGCTGCACAGCATTGCGCAGTACGTGCAGGAGGCGCCGAAGGGCGCCGATATACTTAACGACAAGGTGTCGCGTATTTTCCCCTACGATGATTCCGAGCCTCATGCGCCCGGCGCCTTCGATCAGCTGCTCCACGATGTCATGCAGGAGGCGCTGCAGGTGCACTTCCAAGGCCTGCAGTATCGTGAGCGCAATGCCGGCCAGGAGATAGACGCCCACATGGTCGATCAGGGCTTTAACAATCACATTGGCGTGCATCCAGAGACCGGCTTTGTGTTTGGCGGCAACAGCGCCAACTGCGGCACCTGGATGGACAAAATGGGCTCGTCCCAGAAGGCGGGCAACCGCGGACGTCCCAGCACGCCGCGCGACGGCTCCGCCGTGGAGCTGATTGGCCTGCAGTACGCCGTATTGCGTTTCATGCAGGGGCTCAGCGAGCGGAAGGTTATTCCGCACCACGGCGTACAGCGCAAGGGCCCGTCCGGAGAGTCCACAAAGTGGACATACAATGAGTGGGCGGATCGCATACAGAAGAGCTTCGATGCGCATTTCTTCGTTAAGGAAACGGATACCACCTCGGTGGCCAACAAGAAGAGCATCTACAAGGATTGCGTTGGGGCCACGCACGACTGGACGGACTTCCAGTTGCGCTGCAACTTCCCCATAACGCTCACCGTTGCGCCGGAGCTGTGCAATCCGCAAAACGCCTGGAGTGCTTTGGAGCAGGCCAGAAAGTATCTGCTGGGCCCGCTGGGCATGAAGACCCTGGATCCCGACGACTGGAACTACAGGGCCAACTATGACAACTCCAACGATTCGACAGACTGCACCGTGGCGCACGGCGCCAACTATCATCAGGGACCCGAATGGGTGTGGCCCATCGGCTTCTATCTGCGCGCCCGTCTCATATTCGCCAAGAAGTGCGGCTATCTGGACGAGACCATTGCGGAAACATGGGCCATTCTGCGCGCCCATCTGCGCGAGATGCAAACATCCCACTGGCGCGGTCTGCCCGAGCTGACCAACGACACTGGCAGCTACTGCAACGATTCCTGCCGCACGCAGGCCTGGAGCATAGGCACTGTGCTCGAGGTGCTCCACGATCTGCATACGCTCGGCGCCGATGTTTAGGCAATTGCTCCTGATGCGAAGTCAACGAATCAACTATATAACTAAATCAACCAAAATTTATCCAAATACACACTTGATTGGTAGCTGCTACAGAGGATGTGGTTTAATGATACATTTCATGTGCGTAACCATGAAGTTAGTTGTTCAATTTGTTAACCAAGTTGTGGATCATCCATACACTATTAAAGTTCTTTCTATCTCTACCTGCACTTGCTTTTGAATCCTACGAGAAGTAGCTGTTCCTAGCCAGCTGCATGCTGGATGTCTTTGGCGGACAAATGGGTCCACTGTTCCTGTAGGCCACATCCAGCTGGGAGACCACACAGCGGGATTGCAGTTCCTTTTCGCTGGGCTTGGATTCAAACTTTAATTGATCTAGACCTGCGGGTGGATCGGGGACTTCGATGTCCAACTTGTTCGTTTTAAATTCGCTGTTATCCTTCTCGTCTGGCTCGTCACAGTTTGCAGCTGCATATGCGTCCATCTTTCAGATATTTGACGTTATTTTCTGGCAATTATTATATATCCTACTTATATGTATATCCTACTTACGATCTTGCATTTGTTGAACACCTGAACGGCTGCGGCGCAGGTCAGCTCGTAGGCGCTATTTAAAACTATATTTTGCACAACGTCCAACACAATCGACATGCTTGTAAGCTTATAAACTGGGTAATTTAGATTAGAGATTTTGGCTATTGTTTAACATTTGACGACAGCTAAATATTATTTAATTTTGACATGAGTACATTTAAGCATTGAGATTAATATATATACAATTGCTTCCATTTATGTCAAATGGTTAACGGCTAGAACTATTCAAAATAAAGTCTATCTAATGCAGTCCTCGATGCAGGGATTTTATTTATCTGTGATATAACTTTTCCCTCTTAAATAGGACAAACAATTTTTTATTTAGAAATCTAAAACTTGCACCGAACCAGTACCCAAAAAAATAGACGCACCTACGTCCGAGCTGAACGATCTAATTTTTGGTTAAGGTTTGGTTTGGCTTAAACAATAAACATTTTTTTTTTGTAAATTAAATGTAAGTTGATAGGAAGATCCGATTGGGTCCAGAAAAATTTAGCAGCGAATACATATGTGTAGGTTTGTACGTACTACACACATATACACATATGCATATGCACTTGTATATTATGAGTTAAACGAAAGTTAAAGTACATAATTCAAATAAATATAAAATAGTTGCCTTAAAATAGAGTATTACATAAAAGAGTATATGTAATCTCCTCTTTTCTCATAGTTTCAATTGTTAACTTACAGTTTATTGCTTAGCATATTGGCGTACCTCCTGCTAGATACTAAATAAATACATTTTTATCAATACAAATAAGTTAATAGTATGTATGTACATAAAGCTTATGGGCCCTGTGAACATTACACTGGATTTGCACACAAGAAAGACGTATTTGGTAATTACGTAATGTTCAGTTCAGTTCAGCGCACGTTTTAGCTTTTATCAAGTTCTGTGCTGGGTGTCCTGGTCGTCGTTTTCGTCTCGTAATCGTCGTCCCTGACGGATTTCAGTTCACGTCCCATGTTTTCGACTTGCAGGCTGAGACCGACCAGCGCCCCACTCTTGACCTGGTCCAACTGGGGCTCGGACAGGCAGTTCTCGTTGCCGTTGGCATCGCGCTTGACGCGCACTTCGGGCTGCGCAGTCGTAGCCGCCAGCTGTTTCAGCTGCAACAGCTCTCGCCTGATGGACTCGACGTTGTCGACACTGCCCGATTTGTTGGCCGCCGCTTCAGCGGCTAAGGTACTGTTAGTATTTGTCTTGGTGGAATTCACCAGCAGCGCCAGTGGCAGTGGCAGTCGTTGGGCGAGAGACGGCGCATCGCCAGTCACGTTCTTGAGCAGTTCGCCCGTTTTGTAGGAGAGCGGCTCAAAGACTCCGGCATGCGCCTCCTGTTCCTCGCGCGCGTGTGCATTTTCCGTGAGCATTTCCATCAACGAAGCAGGCTTGCGTTCTTTAGCTGTATTGTTGGCCTCTTTAGGTCGGGGTTGTGGTTGTGGTTGCGACTCTTCCGGCTTTTTGTGTTGTTCCTGTAGACGATTTCTTTCTTTGACCTGATTCAGTGCTTCGGCGAGTTCGTTTACAGCGAGGGGTTTTGGATTGGCCGGGTTTTGATTGGCCAATTGATCGTTCAGTTTGTCCACGCTGCGTTCCAATAGTTTCATTGTGTCTGGGCTTTGCGGCTGTTGCTTTGCCAGCTCCTCGTTGAGCTTGTCCACGGTGCGTTCCAAAATCTGCATTTTTTCCTTAAGTTCTATTTCGGTTTTACGCAGCTCGTCCGCATTTCCTTTGTCCTTCTGCTCCTCGGCTGTAATTTCCTCTTCCTTTTTGATGGCAGCACCGTCGATGGATTGCTGTGCAGCCATGTCCAATGTATGGGATGCTTCTTGCTTGACGGGAGGCAAATCTGCCACAGCAGATTTTTCCAACTTGGCCAAAGTCACGTTTTTCTTTACAAACGTCGCCGCATCATTTTCGACGGCTTTTTTAGTTTCCACTTTTGGCAGGCTCTCGGACTTCTCCGGAAGTAGTTCGTTCTTGGAATCCACGCCATGCGACTCATCCACGGGCAGCGGCGGCATCGGTGGATTGTCCGAAGAAGCACTCACAATATTTGGCTTTTTGTCAATATTTGCGCCGTCCGCAATTCGTTCACGCTTGTCAACCTCCAGTTTCTCTAATACTTCCTTAACGTTTGCTTCGTTGGTTTTCACCAAATGCTTTATGATGCCGGAACTCTTTAAATCGTGAACCACAACGGGCGGCGGCATTTCGTTGGGCAACAAGGGTGTGACCACTTGCACTCCGTCGAACTGCGGCCCGGAACTCTGGGCGTCAATGGCGTTCAAGTTGGCATATGTGCCGAGTATCATCAGGCAGAAGCCGCCAATAAATACCACCTGTGCCAGGTTGCGCTCCGTTGATTCCTTCTTGATGATCTGTCGAAAACTCGATGCCGGAAACATAATGCAAATGGCCACGCCTATTGTGGAGCCCACCAGGCCAATGATCAGTTCAACGGAGGGAATCACAAGCGCCACGCACAGCGAGAAGATGACGATGAAGAGTGTGATCAAGCGGAAGCGCTGCTCGGGTATATAGTTGCTGCTCTCCGTGTGTCCCTGCTGTGGGTGTGTGGGTATTCATAAATTAAATAACGCTCTTAAAGAATTAACAAGTTATTTTGTCTACCTTTCTGTACAACAAGGAGTAGATGCTGGCTCTGCAGGGAAATATGACCAGGGGGAAGCTGAACGCAATCGATAGCACGAATCCAATTTTGATGATATCGCTGCCGAACGAGGGCGACAGGTTCACCAAGATGTTACCTGAAATTCAACTATTTCAATTAGCATATAACATGGGATTCAAAACACTTCTGGCTTATAACTGGAACTCTTCAATTCGCAGGCCTTCTTCCCTTGGTACTCTTTTACTAATCTCATTCTGATAATCTAAACTAAAGCAAAATAAGCCATTACCGGAAAAGCTGTGCGTGCAGAAGGCCACATAGCCGAAGAAGCCAACTGCTATGTAGACCAGTGTGCATATCCACGTCGCATTGCGCACAATGCCATTGAGCTTGTCCAGACTCTGGTTGTTGATGCTGCCGAAGACCTCGAAGAGCTGCCTGCAATTTATGAGTTTTACAAACGAATCTCGCGTCGATTTCAGAGTGTACTTGCATTTGGCAGGACAAGGCCATGCTGAAGATGGGCAGGCATTGGAGCATGCCCGCTGGCTCCCAGTAGACGACCTTCTCCGTCCAATCATTGGCCACAATGTGCGTCTCCGACTCGAGCACAATCTTGAGCATGAGGCACACATAGAAACCAATGGAGGCGGTGCACACCGCCGACAAGCTGTCCACGTTGCGCAGCATGCCCAGCGGCACAATGCAGCAGACGGTCACCGCAAACATGACCACCGTGCGCAGATGATTGTATTCGCCCATGTCCAGGGCGAACAGCTTGGCGACGATCTGCGGCCCCAGGTCGCCGACGACCACAAAGTACGTGATGCACGTGCCAATCAGGTAGCCAATGATGCACAGCTCGGCCAGCAGTTTGCCGGAGCTGCCGAACGCGTGCAGGCCGAGCATCTCGAAGCTCTTGCGACGCGTCAGCAGCGAGGTCTTGATCAGATAGTGGCAGCAGATGCGCGTCATCCAGTTGCTGAGCACGAGCAGAACGATGGACAGCAGGATGCCGCACTTCTGGAAGCAGAAGGGCATGGCCAAGATGCCCACGCCAATGATGCTGTTGGCCAGCGTCATAACGTGACCCGAATGCGAGAACATGATGCAATGCGCTTTCACCCGACGATTTGGCTAAGCGAAGTTTCCAATTATGTGGCACAGCTTTTTCTTTGTATTCTAGCACCTGTGTGCGTAAGCAAAAAAGAGACACAAAGAGATAATTTTAACACACTGCAATACAACAACACTTACCTGCGGCAATCGTTATCACAAATTGAAGGCGCCAGTTGTGCAAGCAAAACAAATTATGGAAAACTGAGGGCAGTTGCTGATTTGGCTTTTGCTGGCTTACATGGAGCAAGCGATTACTTTCTGCTAGGCGCATTAATTACTATTTTCGGTGGAAGTTGCGTTTGGCTGTTGTGCTCATTTTACGCATGTCGAGTTTGGCTGTCTTTTAAAACATAAATTTGGTAACGTCAGCATTGTTTGGGTTTCTGCTCGTTCGGCGCTGCACAGCTGATTCGGCGATGAGTCGTGTCTCACAGTTTACGCACGACTCACGAGTTTTAAATAAATATTCATCAAATTTACAGCATAAACAAGCAATTATTATTCAATATTTAAATTTGTTCAATTTTACTGTATAGTATATAATTTTCATGATCAAATTTAGTTTGCGTATGCAACTAGTTCTGTATATTTCCACGCATCTCTAGTTTGACGCAATGTGACCAGTCGTGCGCACACAATATGTGAAAGGTGGCAACGCAAGATTTTTTGTGTCTGGTGGCAACGCCGCTCTTCTTGTTTCTTTCCGTTCCGTAGACTGCAAACGTCAAGATGGCCGATGTAATTTTTGTGCAAAAATCTAGAAAAATATTCAGCATCCGTGTGCAGAAATGCAAAAGCCTGTCATATTTAACATATCCAATATTCTGCGCACTCATGCAAATGTTATTTTAGAGTTTTACTGTGCTATATTTGACTAAAAAGTTGCAACAAATTGGGCTAATAAATACCCCTTATTTATTTTTTGTTTTTTGACACAAACAGCAAGTTGATGAAACTCTCAAGAAGAAGCGTACCTTCAAGAAGTTCACCTACCGTGGTGTGGACTTGGATCAGTTGTTGGACATGCCCAAGTGAGTAATTGAAATCGTTGGTCGTCGGCGTCCCAAACTAACCTCAATGTTTGCTCTGCCCCCGCAGCAACCAGCTGGTCGAGCTGATGCACAGCCGTGCCCGCAGGCGTTTCTCTCGCGGCCTGAAGCGCAAGCCGATGGCTCTGATCAAGAAGCTGCGCAAGGCCAAGAAGGAGGCGCCACCAAATGAGAAGCCAGAGATCGTGAAGACCCATCTGCGGAACATGATCATTGTGCCCGAGATGACCGGCTCCATCATTGGCGTTTACAATGGCAAGGACTTCGGCCAGGTGAGCAAAAACCATGGAAAGTATTCTTATGGATTTTTCGTTCTAATGCCGATGCTCTCAACAGGTCGAAGTTAAGCCAGAAATGATTGGCCACTACTTGGGTGAATTCGCGCTGACCTACAAGCCCGTGAAGCACGGTCGGCCCGGTATTGGTGCCACCCACAGCTCGCGTTTTATTCCCCTCAAGTAAGCGCCAGAGCCGTCGCCTGTTTGTGTTTTTGGATTTTTACGCGTAATAAAGGAAACGTAATTTTTTAAGAACATAATGCTGCCTTTCAATTGCACGTTTAGGAAAACAGCAGCTGTTAGCAAATTTACGTTTAATATTTATTGGAACTTGCAAATTCTATATATATTGTGTTGGATTTATATGTGACAGAAGCTATCTTCGCTTTCGCGCGCTGTTGCTGTTGGTAACACCGACCCGGTCGTAGGCCGTGTCCTTCATATTCGAGTTCGATTCACGTACGCCATTGTAAACCAGCTGCCGTTGATTATTGTGCGGCTGTGGATGGTTTGGAATCATCGTGTCGTTCACATCGGCAGATCCATAAGCGCTGTCTTTGACTTGAGAATCATTGTGGGAGCGATTAAAGTAGTTCGACTGCATGGCGGGAGGCACCGAGGGCGCTGCAGGATTAGCCAGCACGGGGAGTTGAGCAAGCGATTGGAAGGCGTTAGTCAAGCCCGTAAAGGTCACCGTTTTGTTCTGATTAGTCTTGTTACCAATGTTATTGTTCGCACTTGCAAAGTAGGCGCTGCCATTGGGCGCATGGCTGCTCTGCAGGGGCTGCAGGCTTTGGTTATGGGTGTTAAAAAAAGCATTGTGGGAGTTGGCGTTGTCAATGACCGGCATGCTGGTGTACATGGCCGCCTGCAGCGAGTCGGACTTGGAGCGGTGGAGTATACCCTTAATGGAGCCGCGCGTGCCCACGCCAATGGAGTTCTTAGCGGGATTGGAGGAGTGCGCATCGGGCGGTACATCGAGTGTGGTTAGTACGCTGCTCTGTGACTGGTTTAGGAAGCCCTCGACTTGTAGAAATGGCGGCTGATCCTTACCCAAGCGGTTCAGCTCCATTTCCATTGAGTTGTAAATGGTCAAATTGCTGGCCAGCATATCCTGCCGTGAGCCCAGGGTGAGCAGGCTGTCCGCATTGTTGAGCGTGGACGTTGAGGCCAGATTAACGGACTTCGCCGAGTGCATGGCCATGCCCATTTCGCTGGGGCCCTGCTGCAGTGCGCCCGTGCGAGGATCAAAGTGTTTCTGGGTGGCATCCTTCAACGTGCTCTTAATTTCCTTGGGCTTGTCCGGCTGTTGGGGCTGTCGTATCGAGGAGATGTGACCCGGCACCGGTTCGCGTGAAATTGACGAAGACGGCGATGCAGAGTTTGTCTCCTCGTTCTCCTCCTGCAATAAATCGAGAATGATGAGCACTTAAAACTAGATCTCGTTCTTGGGGCCTCACCTCATCCTCCTCTGTAATGATGGACGACTCTATCCAGTCTTTTATGCGGTTCTTTTTGTGCTGGCGATCGACATTCGTTTCGATTCCACAGTCGGCCAGTGTGTAGAGCAGGCGGTTCTTCTCGTCGGGGCTACTGTGGAAGGAATACATGGAGGGGCACAGTTCGTCTGTCTCATATTCAGCCATCTCCTTTTCAGCGGTCTTGGCCAGCCAGCGATCATCGATGAACTTGGTCAAATCTCCCAGACTCTTTGGCCTGCTCCCGCTGCGTGGCTCCAGAAAACGCTTAAACATTCGCTGGGCACGGGACGTCAGCAGCTGGATATGGATATATTTAAAGAGTTCTGAAACTGTATAGATTAATTTTAGATCGAATTGAGTCTTACCTTGAATAGCTTGGGCGTACGTCGCAGGGGCATCATCATTATGCTGCCTTGCCACACGAGGTAGCGCACATACCGTGGATCCTCCGAGGATGCCTTCTGCCAGG
The DNA here is from genome assembly GCA_035041545.1 of Drosophila colorata. NCBI lineage: Eukaryota > Metazoa > Arthropoda > Insecta > Diptera > Drosophilidae > Drosophila > Drosophila colorata. The sequence goes on from JAWNLD010000449.1 coordinate 116,823, forward strand.
GCAGACAGCCGGTCAGGCACACGAATATGACAATTCCGAACTGCCAAACATCGTGACTGGGATCGGCTCTTTGAAATTTAAATATAAATTTAGTTGCTCCATCATCTGATCATCGTCAACTAGAGGATCATCATTTACTTACTTATAGGTGCCCTCGGGCTTAACTTCTAATACTTCTGGCGGACTGTAGGGCAACCATTCGTTGCGCCGCTCCACTGTGGTACCAGCTTGAAAGGATTCGCCGAAATCACAAAGTTTGACACGCTGAAAGTCCGAGCGATATATGAGCACATTATCCAGTTTAATGTCGCGATGCACAATGTCTCTGCAAGGCAAAGGATTTTACGCTAATTATTTTTTCTTTTAAAAGGGCTCAAATCTTATTGTCAGCATGAACATGGTAGAGTGCTATGATAGAATGGGTTGGATTAAAACAAAACAAAACAAAACACATTCGTATTTATATATCAATTTTTTATCCTGAACCCATTGAAAGTGGGTAAAAGGGGTATAATGGATTTGTGCAATTGTTTGTAACAGGCAGATGGAGGCATCTTCGACCGCTTAAGGTATATATAATTTTGGCAGCATCGCATCAATGAGTACAGGGTATCTCCAAGTCTCCCGACTAGAGCACTTTTACTTGTTTTATTTTGCATTTATTCAAGCTATACTTTAAAACAATTGAAAAATATGTCATATAATAAGAGGAATAGTTTTTTATAATTATTTTTATTTATAAATAATTTTTTAAATGCCTCTGCGATAAGTATACGTAAGTAAACGAGTATCAGAAGAATATATTTGAATATGACAACACGGAAGTCATAAATAATTATATAAATAAATATAGGAAAATAGGAAGAGTATTGTTGGCACCACCATTTGATCACTTACTTTGAATGCATGTAATCTATAGCGGAGGCCAACTGCTTAGCTATTCGCTTGCTGTACACCTCTCCTACACCAGTGTCAGTCACATTTGATGTAAGATCACCTACAGAAGAAGGTGTAAATTAGAACTGTGCCATGATAATGATATATTTACATACCCAGTGGTGCATATTCCTGTGTGAAAACATAAAAGCCGGCCGTCTCAAAGGCCACATCGTATGTGGTAACAATATGCCGATGAACGCCCAAATGAAGTCCATAGTGAAATTCGCGATAGAAATCGCGCAAGGTCACGTAGGGCTTAGGAACCGCCTTCAGTACCATTTCGGTTTGAGATCCGCGATGCTCAACTAGCAATATCTTTCCAAACCATCCTTCACCAACAATTTGAATAATATCAAACTCATCCACAAGTTGAATCTGTTCCAGGGAATACGACATGTTTACATTCAATATATTTTTGTTTTTCTTATTTTTGTGTGTTTTCGTTAGAACCTGGTCGTACTACCTGCCCCAAATTATGGCGAGCTGCACCCTCATGTCACGGTTTTATAATTGCCCAATATATGTGTACGTATGTGCATATAGTATATGTGCAAACGTACGACCAGACACATTTAATGTTACTCTATTTTTGACATAATGCCCAGCCGCTGTTTGCTGCCCAATAAAATGAGTTTTTTTTTTTTGGGTAGCGTTAACTATTAGCTGGGCGAAGAGATTTTTGGCCTTGTGCCAATTGAAAATATTCCAAACTTGTCAACTGATTGATCTTTACATACCCTGCATAACTTTGAAATATGTTCAATTCACAATTTATATAAAATCAAGCGACTTTGCTTTGCCTAAAAATATATATATTAAAAACATGTTGAAAAATATTTAAGGTAATTATTTAGTTTGATTTGTGTTATATTAAAAGAAAAAAATATATTTTTTTTAAATTAACAATTAAGTAGGCAAACTCTACACCAAACAATTTTGTTGACGAAAAAGAAAAGAAATAAATCTTTTGGATAATATGAGCCGAAACACGCGTGAAAAAAGAAATTATTCTCTTGGATTCCTAATCCTAATCAACATCAGAGCGTATTCAGAGTATTGCTCGATTCTGATATTATTGAAAGAAGCCTCTTTGATCCAGTTAAGAAGAAATGCTTCCCTTTGCTAAATGGACTGAGTCAATACAGCCGTGTTCGCTTGTCGGATTATTCGTTTATCAATCTTTCCGCCTGTTTATACATATTTTTTTTTTATTTTGTGCTACCCAAGTTTATTGCAGGCAAATAATACATAAGGAAGTTGAAACGTGCTGCATCGTACATGAACAGTCATATAGTAAATATATGAATATGGTTTCTATGAAAGCAATCGGGAAAAGATTTAGTGGAAAGCATATCCACATCATTTAATTTTAAATAATTTCGCATTTAATTTTACAAAGTTCAAAGTTAGTAAATAAATATGTTTAAAGCCGTATGTCGTAGAGAATTTATTTCTTTAAAAAAGTTGAAATGTCCCCCACAGTCTTTCTAATATGACTTTCCAGCTATATTTAAAATACTTTGTGGGGGTCTATTAGTAAACTGCATGTTTTCCATGCTATTCCGAATTAGAATACCTTTGTTGCACTGAATTACATACTATATTGCAGACATTACCTTTTCCAATTCGAATTCCCGGATTTTGTGTATATGCCCTCGAGGTTTTTTCGACATTTTGAAGTCAATTTGCGTTTGAATTCTGTTTTACATATGTTGAATTTTCTATTATATTGCGAATGTTTTTGGAGTGTCCGATTCAGTTCGTCAATTCTTGTGAGTCACATCAGTTCTGCATTAAATCATAGCACAGCGAAAAGTTGTATATACCACTAGATAAATAGAAAACCGTATTGATCGTTACTCGGATAAGAGTTCATTTGGTTTTCTGTATAAACGCAGCACAAGCGTTGTAAATATTTATAGCGGCTGCACAAAGGCAATCAGTTCATACAAAAGAACAAACATACATACATACATACGTGTATGTATGTATATACATAAGTATATGTGTGCATGCACTTTTGTATCGTTGTCGGCCTATTTTACATGTGTTTGTATCTTTATTCGCGCATCTGCTTCTTGCTGCTGGCAGGTTAAAAAATTCAGAAGATAAATATCTTCGCAGCTTTGGTCTTACGCACATTCATTGAATTGCTGGCGCAAATGTGTTTTCATTGTGTGTTCACTTCCTGGAAAATGGGCGCCAAATTAAATTATTGCAATTTAATAAACTCTCTTTTAAGAAACATCACAAAAACAAGAAGAATAAACACGCTCGCAGCATCCGAAAATACCGATTGCATTAAGTGCCAATCGGCTTAAGTTCAATGTTATTTCGCATTTGGGTTTATATATATATAGTTTAGCTGCCGCGGCTATTGTTGTTTTTGTTGTCGTTGTTGTTGTTGTCAAACAAATATTTAATTGAACCGTCTAGCAGTCTGCACGCATACAAACATCACTGACTGTATCTACAACACACACACACACACATATATATACAAACAGGTCGAACATTTTGTAAAGCTTGCAAATCTAAATGTATTTTGTTTAGTTCAGACAGTGTTTTGCCTAGGATTTTGGTTTTGTGAAATTCGCCTCTGTTCTTTTCTATTCATTTGCCTACACATTTGCATATTATCAACAGCGAAATTAAAAATAATGCTCGTTGTCTCTTATATAAAAACATAAACCGACACAAAAATATATTTTACAAATATACAGTTGTATTTAAATTTTCAATAGTTTCCAATAACTAACTGATATATATAACTGTTGCAAGAGACAGCTGTAATTGGTAGGTCTATAAGAATATTAAACTTGTCTCTTTGTTTCTCTCTTTTTTTTTTAATTATTTTTTTTTTTGGGTGCGTTGCACTGTTCACAATGCGATTTTTAGTTAGATCTGCATTTTCCGTGGCCGCATTCGATGAAAATCCGTTGCCAACTGCTCTCGACTCTCGCGATTTTAGTCGCTGGCCAGGAAAATGTATTGAAAATGTTTAAAAAAAGACATCTTGTTTACGCTGTTTTCATTTGAATTTTTCGTGTATGAGTATTTTCGAAATATATTTTAAAGTTTTTCGAAACATATTTGAGCTTTGTGAGAGCTAAAAACTCGTGAGCGGCACATTAAAGGTAGTTCTCTGGCCGCTTTGCTGTCATGTGTTGATCTTGCAAAACTTTGATATAATCGTACAATAAAATGTTACACATAGGAAAAATATTTGGGTTCATTAATTATTTACATTTATAAGAATTTATTATATTTATTTATTTTAAGAATAGATTACAAAAAATTTTTTTGATTAAAAACATATTTTTTATTTTCAATTGTTTACATTTTGATTTTTGTAATAATACATTTTATAAATTGCATTTTTATGTTTGTCTTTTAGTCAACATTTGATGAGAGGTGCACGAGAGCTGCTTAACATTTTATTTACATTTTTATTTTTGTAATAATACATTTTTAAAATTGCATTTTTATGTTTGGCTTTTACTAAACATTTGATGAGAGGTGGACAAGAGCTGCTTAACAGAGCGCTGTTAAAAAGCTCTGGCAACAGGCGGTACAAGCTCTATGCCCAACATACAGTACGAAAAGCTTACTCTGCTATACACATATATACACATGCACTTGAGGGCTTCACATACATACATACATACACACGTACACACATACTGATGTCAGCATGCGTACATACGCACAAAGGCAACTCTAATTGGTCACTTCCGTTTGGACGACGTTTCCTTGGCGCATGCGACGTTCAACTTCAGTAGTGGCTGCGTTTGACACACACACACACACACCCACACACAGAGTGTTGTACTTGTGTGTCTGCTGGGAGGGTGCAGGTGCAGCCAACCACTTGTCGCAGGCTATAAAAGTCACTCGCATAGCGAATTCGCTTGCATACGTTTGAATGTTACCGTTAGCGCAACAACTGAATTTTTTTGGTGTTGCCCAATCTTTCAGTTCTTCGAGGAATTAGGCTATATGTTCTAGGGACAGTGAAAATATGTGTGGTATATGCAAGTACCAATTGAAGTGAGAAAAGTACTGGGCTGTTATCGTTTGGAGGGTTTTCAATTATAATTTTTGCATAATTTGTACGTGAATTTGAGAAGTTTTTGAAATGGATTGGCAAAAGTGTGCGTTTTAAGCTCTGGAATATTGCAGGTATGTATCAAGTTTAAATATCTACAAAAAATTATATTGTATATTTTGATTAAAAAATAAATTTATTTTTGAATTATTCAACATTTTTAACTCGCATTTTGCAATTACATTTAAATCTTAAAAAAAAACCAATGTTGATACATTTGTAATTTTCTCAGTGTATTTGCCTTGTTCGTATTTGTTACATTTTACTTACAATAAAATTGAATTTTTATATACATAAAACTTTTGTGCATTATCTAATTAGTCAACTCAGCATTAAATAGCTTGAATTTTTAAAAGTGGTCAGACCAGGTATCGTTATTTGGTATAGAAAACAGCTAGATATCCAATAAAATTAAATAAAAGTGTTGAAACTCATAGCCAGTATCTAAAATTAGCTACCTTATGATAAAAGAAACGGATTTGATAAAAGGGAAAAGCTAATTTTAAAATATATTTTAATATGAAGAACTCCAAGAAGTATATTTATAACACTTGAAATAGTCTTTTGCGGCAGAGATAAAATAAATTAATAATATATAATGTGTATTTATGAGATATATAATGTATTTTAAGTAAAAATAATTAATTAAGTTAAATATAGTTATGAAATAAAAGAGTAATCGTCTCATCTTGTATAGAATTAGTAACACTTGAAAGGTCTAATTAATGGCCAGAGAGATCTTTAGAGCTCAGAGAAGAGCATCAGAACTCATTCATATTATTCAATTGAATCGTGAATCTTGCTTGCTTTTAATTGAGCACAGCTCTCAGCTTAAATTAAGCTAATGCGCGAACATTTAAGTGGGGCAATTAATTATGTTATCCGTTGACGAGGAATAGAGTATACATACATTTATGTAAAAAACAGTCATATAGCTTGAAAACAATAAAAGGAAACTCAGGTTTTTCGATGGGCAACGAATGGTTTGCTTTTTGTGCTGTAATTGTCAAGTGTTTGTGTGTGCGGCCGCCACACGTCGTATGCGTAATATACGAACAAGCACTTGAAGCTCGGGCTAGAGAGCATGTCGTGGCCAAACCGAATTCAAGTGTTATGGACATTTCACCAACATACACACACCCGCACACCCGCTCACAGCTCAATTGAGCATCAAGTGTCGGCTTTAACACTCAAGCAGCGCATCGAAGCTGTCGTATGCCACAAACATGCAAAATTTGAATATGTGGCAAAGGTTGAACTGAAGGGCCTCAGGCCAGATTGCAATTAATTTGTAATATATCATCGTTTTTTGTCTGTATTCATTTGGTGTCCTAAATAGAGTTGAGTTGGCGACGTGCGACGGCGTTGGCAACTAAAACGACGACGTTTTGGCCAGGGACACGGGCATCGTCGCAACGGCGATGTCACCGACCGGACAAATAGCGAAGACGTCCACGCCACACGATAACGATAACAGTAGCATCAACGATCAGCGTGAAACATGGAGCGGCAAGGTGGATTTTTTATTATCGGTTATTGGATTCGCCGTCGATTTAGCAAACGTCTGGAGATTTCCCTATTTGTGCTACAAAAATGGCGGTGGTAAGTACTAGTTAAATCTCACTTTATCTTTAGCCAATTTATTCGCTAATCCCTCAAGCTCCCAGACCCCCACCCACCCCAGTGGGCCAATTAGAGACACAGTCGCATGAACAATGCCACAGAATCATTTATAAGACTTTACACATCATTGAGCGCCAGGAACTCACTCGAGTTGCCGCATAACAAGTGACTTGGCCTTGTTAACACTTTGACAAGTGCTGGGAAAATGCGTGTGCGAAGTGCTGCCATTAACTGGGCAGTAAATGGGGGAGGGGTCCTAAGTGCGTACTTCCTATACGAAATTACCCAGAGTCCAGACGTGCGACTCCGCACACACACACACACTCATACCCGCTCATAGAGTATAAGTTGATACATATGCTTAGACTTGTGATCTTCGTTGGCAACGCCATCATTCAAAACAATTTCAAAGTTAAGTGCTTTTGTATGACAACTAAATCTGGCAGTCATAATCGCATTTGGCCTCTTTTACCCCCTTACCGCAATCTGACAGCGAGTGACTAAGCATCGTGCCAAGGGGGAGCTGCAGGACCCGCCTGCTAGGCTTTTATTGTTACCGAGCTACATATGTATATATATATATATATATATATATATATATATACATATTTATACCAATGCTTGTATGTATGTAACTTGCACATCAAAATAAAGACATATTTCTATATATGTATGTGTATATTTCATAATACGCATTGTTGGAAATTCATGTGCGGCACACGTTTTGACGGCGGCACTTAGGCGTTGAAATGAATTTTCATTCGTAAATCAGGATGTCTGATGTGTGTCCGTGTGTGCGTGTGTGGTCTGTATGTGTGTGTGTGTGTGCGAGTGCCTTTGCTGGTTGCCTTTTCCTTTATAGTTTTATGACTATTTCATATAGTATTTTGTTGTCGCTGTTGTTGCTGTTGTTGTTGCTGTGGTTGGCCTTTGCCAGAAGCTTTTTTCTCAGCTCTTAAAAAATAAATTGTTATTTCATACGCTTCATTGCACTCAATCAGTGACAGCTTAGTTTTCATTTTATATCATTTTGTGCTGCTGGCGTTGCTAGGCTTAAGGCCGCCAGAGTCAACGTTGTGGCAGTAGCCACAGGTTGCGATTATTAGCTTTTAATGCCCCAGCTTAGTGGGCATTTAATTTTTTTTTGCTTCTCCTTGACACAGCAACTGCTGATGAAATACCTTTACTTTAATATGTTCTACACATTTGTATCAATTTTAAGTTATGACAAACTGTTGTAGATCGGTTCATCTAACTAAAATACAGTATTCACTTTTGAAATATTCGAGTTTTTACTTTGTATTAAGTTGTAATTGTATTTGCTAATAAAAGTTTATATTATAAATTAGTTAAGTTCATGGGAGGGCTGATTGATGTTTTTTAAAAAATTTATTTTGCAATGCTGTGCGTTTAGTATATGTAAATATATAGTTATCTCCATACACTTTCAGATTTCATCATAAATTTATAATCTTGAATGGAAAGTTTGGTCAGTTTAACCTACTTCGTCTGTCCATTAGTTTAATGTTAATGTTACGTTAATACACTCAGATAAAAACGCTGTGCTAAATTCAGGCAGTTGAGAAATACAATTGGTACGGATTTGTTCCTAAAATTGCAGAAAATTTGCATTCCTGTTATCAAAATCTAATTTAAAAACAAAATAAATTAATTAAATGTTCATTTTCATAAGTCAAGAGTATTTTATCTTCGTCACTTTGAAGATAGTTTTTATTTTAATCTCTTATATAATTGTATATAATTTTCAAAGCATAATTATTTAACAAAGCACTAAATTCACTTCTAACGTTTTTGGTAGGAATACTTTTGTCTTGATCGAGATCGACTTTAAATCAAAAGCTTATCAATTTGTTTTGGCTAATTTTCAAATTTTCCAGTTTATACAAGTAGTTTAAAGCACTATAATTGGCTGGATAACTACTTTAAATTTTCAATTTCTCCACTTCTTTGTACTATAAATAGCCGTTGCAAACCGGAAATGTTGTGTGAGGCAGCGGAAATTACAGCTTCAGCAACAGAGCTGCATTTGATTTTAAGATCCTTATCTTGTAAGGTACTATTTTACATTTTGTTTTACATTTTCTACATAATTGACAGCACAGTGTTCAAGCGCCTTTTTTTTTGTTTTTTAGCTATGAAGTGTATGTGTGTGTGTGTGTGCATGTATTGTACGTGTTTGCATAATGGCCGATGTCTATGTAGTCGTCGTAGTTGTCAACGACTTTGTCACCCACTTTGCCTGCTAATAGACATAATCAAATCATAAAACGCCCCGCTGTCACTCAACAAAGTATCGATGGCACTTTAGCAATTGCCCGGGCAGGCAGGGAAGGAGGCTAACCGACCACGTTGAGCGACATCGACTGCATGAGACAGCCGAGCCAAACCGGAACAGAGCAGAGCGGAGCTGAGCGGAGCGGTCCGTTCTTGTGTGTCTCTGTGTTCCTGTGTCCTTATGTATGTATGCTTGTCCTATTGCCAGCCGGGATGCTGTTAATGTTTTTAAAATGTCCTTAGAGTGGCACTTGTGAAACAATTTGATTTTGTGTGTATCTGTGTGTAAGGGTGTGTATATAGGTGTGCGTGCTTATGTGCAAGCCATAGAGCGACAAAAACAGACCCTGACACGGGTCAATCACACACACACACACACACACACATATACTCTCGCATAGAAACACCCAGCATACATTGTTATTCATAATATTTATAGTGCCTCGGGTGCTGTTAAATATTATAAAACTTGATTGCGCTTTAATCATAACGTAACTGCCCAATTGAAATTAGTTGCAGGCAAATCACATTTACTAGACAATGCAGCTTATTGCAGGAAGTGTTCTAAGATTTTTATATTTTTAAATTTTTAAAATGGTCATAGCTCCTAAACTATAAATTCGGGCCGCTAACTCAAAAACCAATTGGCAATAATTGAAGGGAGCAAATGCACTTAATTCAATTTCTTTTAAACCTAAAAATTTTACTAGATTTTGTTCTACAACTGAATAATATTTGAATACAAAAATATTCTCACGTTGTTAAGACTAGTTTCTTTGTTAAAATATATTATATAAAATATATAAAAAATAATTGAAATGTAAAACACATAAGATCGTTACAGTCGGGCTTAGCTTCAGTGACCTTCAAACTGTAATTTTAAAAAGGTTACATGAAATTTGTTTTTTAAATTTCCAAGTTTTATTATTTTAGTTTTAATAGCGGCGATTTACAGACTTGTAACAAGACGAACATTGCACAAACCTTATATACTCTGTTCTTTTCGTAAAGGAGTATACAAAAGTATATACAAAATAAATTCAAATTAAAGAGAAAATATTTGGTTGATATAATCAAAAACAAGAGTTCATTATATTATTGCAGTGAATTATTCATGAATTTCTCAGACATAACAAGGAAAATATCTTAAGAATAATTTTAAGTAAACCAACGGTAAATCAAAACAATGAGATTATAGCATGTATATACATACCATACCATAAAAACTAGCTTCAGCCCCTGACATTTATTATAAGCTTTTGCATACTCACCACATTCTTAGTCTCTCGCTCATGCTCTCTTTCTCAATTTACATTTGCCCGCCATTTTTATTATTATTATTTGATTTTTATGTGCAAAAACAACACCAAATATTAAACACGATTTTTACCGACTTCAATTCAGCTGCACTAGCTTGCCCGACTTAACACGGATAAATCGAAATTAAATAAACACACACGCCACGCTTTTACATACACACGCCACGAAGGAATCGCTTTTATATACACGCGCGCACGCGAAAGACACGTCTGATCAACAGCGCAGACGCACAGAGACTAAATCATACAATTACTGTCGCACCTATGCCAAGCCGGCATTCGCACTAATCGCAGCTAAGAGCAGCACGCTGTTAACATAGCTCTCCTTGCTCACACCACCCACAATGGCCGCTCTTAGCGTTAGAGCGCACGGCTGGATGCATGCCTAAGAATTGCGTCTCCCGCTCACACTATCATTAACAGTGGGCGCTCTCTCTGGAAGTTGCAGCCTGCAGTGCACGCACACACATAAGAGGATCAACATTAATTGTCTTCCATTGAGTATTAGGAATTCATCTCTTTGTTCTTATTACTCAATGGCTGACAACGTTTACAGTGTTCACTTTCGCTCTCCCCCTCTCTGTCAGTATATTGTTTTCTGCCATTGCATTTCATGCAGCCAAAACACACATAACAAATCATGTACATTTTTATAATCTGAAAAGGGTATAATGGTTTTGTGCAAATGTATGTAACAGGCAGAAGGAAGCATTTCCGATTCTTGATCAGGACAACGAGCTGAAACGATTTAGCCACGTCTGTCCGCCTGTATGAGCGCAGCGATCTCAGAAATTACAACTGCTAGACACCTTGACTTTTCGACACTAGATTCTGCTAAACCATACGCAGAACAAGCTTATAATTTTTTTTCGATATCTTGCCTCGTTTCATTATTATCGACAAAAATCGATTTTAAGACTTGGCTTAATAATATTAGTATTGACTGTGATTTTATAGGTTTTTGTATACTACAAGTAGGGAGTTTACTGCACGAGATTTTAATAATAAACTTATATTTGAACATCAAATTTGTAATTTTTCGCAGGCGCGTTCCTTGTGCCCTACTGCATTATGTTGGTTGTGGGCGGCATACCTCTGTTTTACATGGAACTGGCCTTGGGGCAGCACAATCGTAAGGGCGCCATCACATGCTGGGGACGTTTGGTGCCGCTATTTAAGGGTAAGTGCAGAATTCACTAATCGCGCGTATTTTTTGTAATTCAAAGAGATTAATGTTTTAGGCATAGGGTATGCGGTGGTGCTGATAGCCTTCTATGTGGACTTTTATTACAATGTGATCATTGCGTGGTCGCTGCGTTTCTTTTTCGCCTCCTTCACCAGTGTGCTGCCCTGGACGTCGTGTAACAATCCCTGGAATACGCCCAACTGCAAGCCGGTAAACGTATTATTTAGGGTCAATTTCATATTGATGTTTATTTGTAAGTTTTTCTCGCAGTTTGAAGGCCAGAATTCGCGTCCTGTGGTGGGAAATTTGAGTGATTTCTATGCGTTCAACAATCAGAGCCTCTTTTTTGCCAATGAGTCGTATACGAATGTAACATTTGCGAGCTTGGCACCCGTTGTGCCTGTGGAGAGATTCCAATCGGCCGCTTCCGAGTACTTCAAGTGAGTGCCACGCCCACACACACACACAAATATCTATATGTATGTGCAAAAATATCTTTATGCAATCCAATTCACAGCAACTATATACTTGAACTGAATCATAGCGCGGGCCTCCACGATCTGGGCCACATACGTTGGGACATGGCGCTGTGCCTGCTCATGGTTTATCTGATCTGCTACTTCTCGCTGTGGAAGGGCATAAGTACGTCGGGTAAAGTGGTCTGGTTCACGGCGCTCTTTCCGTATGCGGTGCTGCTGATATTACTGATACGCGGCATTACCTTGCCGGGCTCGGCGATGGGCATACAATATTACTTGAGTCCAAACTTTGATGCCATCTTCAAGGCCGAGGTGTGGGTCGACGCGGCCACGCAGGTGTTCTTCTCCTTGGGACCAGGATTTGGAGTTCTGCTCGCCTACGCATCCTATAACAAATATCACAACAACGTATACAAGTAGGTGGAAGTTACATATATAGGACATTCACTTATATATAGAATGAATATAGTGAACTTATATATTCGAAAATAAAGATGATATTTTCCAAAAAAAATTCCAAAAAATTTGCATTAAAAAATGTAAAAATCTTAGATGCAGATTCAATTTAGGTGACAAACCAGAAACCATTAAACATGAAAATCGGTCCAGTTTTGACAAACTTATGGTATTTTGATATATGGTAGCTATGGATCCGATAGCTTTACATGTCAACATTTTTGTCAAGCTTGGCATGATTTTTGACAAAAATCTCTTTCTCATAATCAGTTTTATTTTTTGTTTTTTATAATAATTGCGACAATCACAATCGATTAAAAACATAAACTTGCCATACTAAATTGTGAAAACAATTTTAGTTAAAAATATATGATTTTTCCTACAAATTGTTATTGAAATTAAAAAAAAAACTTTTTGTTCCTTTTTTAATTGATTTTTGATTATCTGTGGAAATTACAGAGATGCCCTGCTGACCAGTTTTATAAACTCTGCAACGAGTTTTGTGGCGAGGCTTTGTCATATTCTCCGTTCTGGGCTACATGGCGCACACATCGGGCGTCAGGATTGAGGACGTGGCCACCGAGGGACCAGGACTCGTGTTTGTTGTGTATCCGGCGGCCATCGCTACCATGCCGGGCAGCATCTTTTGGGCGCTAATCTTCTTCCTTGATGCTGCTGACGCTTGGACTGGACAGCTCGGTGAGTATTTATCCAGCTAATTTTTTACTTTGATCTGGTTGACCTCCTCTAATATTTGCAGTTTGGTGGATCGGAGGCCATTATCACGGCTTTAAGCGACGAGTTTCCCAAGATAAAAAGAAACCGTGAACTGTTTGTGGCCGCGCTGTTCTCGCTGTACTTTGTCGTTGGCTTGGCCAGCTGCACCCAGGGCGGCTTCTACTTCTTCCATTTGCTGGATCGCTATGCCGCCGGCTACTCCATACTCGTGGCGGTGTTCTTCGAGGCGATTGCCGTTTCGTGGATCTACGGCACAAAGCGTTTCAGCGATGATATACGCGACATGATTGGCTTTCCGCCGGGCATGTATTGGCAGGTGTGCTGGCGGTTTGTGGCGCCCATTTTCCTGCTCTTCATCACTGTTTACGGGCTGCTGGGCTACGAGCCGCTGACCTATGCGGACTACGTGTATCCCGACTGGGCGAACGCCTTGGGCTGGTGTATAGCTGGCTCCTCAGTCATTATGATACCGGCGGTGGCCATCTATAAGCTAATTGTTACACCCGGCAGCTTCAGGCAGCGCCTGCGAACGCTGACAACTCCGTGGCGGGATCAGCAGCTGGCTGTTAACGGAGTGGCCACCGAGGTGACCGTGACACTGGTGCGTCTGGCCGACACCGAGGCAACCGATGCGGCCGATGTCTGAGCTCGACCGATTGCACGATTTCATATTTATTACGTATAGATTTGAAAATTTACCAACAACTTCAACACCAACTTTGACAACAACCGGAATGTGTGTTCTTTGTAGCATGGCCGCAGATAGAATTGATTTGTGTTACACTTTTAGCTTAGCTCTTAGGCAAACAGGCCCTAGGACACTAATGCAAATTTCGCATACAACGTACTTACTTAGGTTTCGACACCAAAAATGTTGTAGCTCAAAACCATAAGCATACAGTTAAGACTAGCCAGTAGTTTCATATTGTGCTGCATTTACAGTGATGCCAGTAATTATACACGACCTACTCACACACATACATACATGTGCATACATACATACATATTATTATTAAACTACATATTATGCATACATAAAGGTATGTTTGTATATTTACCAAAACGCTGTGTAGATAATACAGAAATATTTAAGTAACAAATTGTAATTGGTAATTGGTATTGCACTAAGCCAAGTTTAAACGTAACGTTACGTAATTTGTGTGCATATGCAACAGGGAATTAAAGGTACGATTAACTCTCAAGACCCATCAATGGATGTCGGAGTTTGTATATGTACATACTTAAATAGCTTTATTATATAGTCCGTATCTAGAATGTCTGTGTAGCAGACGCTTTAACCAGAATGTGTTATGTGTATATAAGGCATATTGCATCTAAATTGGATTACCGGTGGGCAAGTGCTACCAAATTACAGCTATGTCAAAATTAAAACCCTGCCAACTGATTTATACGCTTAACTCTGGCAAAGTCTTTTTCACACAGCCATAAAAAGATTTTGCCATAAATATAGAATTTAAATGTTTTCGCATCACAACCACATAACACTTGAAGGTTTAGTACAGCCAACAAAAAAAAATAAAAAACTATCAATTGTGAATTTGTATTATTTTGATCAGATGTTTATAAATATTTAAATATTACCGTTAACAATTTTAAACTAAAGCAAAGTTGTCAGCCATCAGCTTTGCTTTGATGCTGTTATTATTGGGTTGAACAACTTATCCGTTAAGAGGTGATTTTCAATGCATTTTCACGCAGCCATGTGAAAGTGCAATGTGATGAACAAATATAAAAAAAAAATATATATATATATATATATTCATACTCAGTTGTGTTATGTTAAATTAAACAATTATATTTTAAGTTCGTAATACAAAATAAAATGTGTTTTTACTTAGAGGTACAGATGGGATATAAATAGTACGAGGACCCAACAAAAAATGGAGTGTAATGTGCATTTTACCCAAAATTAAAATGCATTTCTTCAGTTGCATATTTAAGGGCATTATTTTATTACTTTTATTTCTTATTCATTGTCGCTTAACTTTACATCAAACGGATACATTTATAATGTTTATATATTTTGAATATAAAATTGCAAATCAATTATACATATTATATAAAGTAATCGCGGAATTGGGTGGCATGAGTTCTATGTAACTGATATTAAAATGCTACACAATATGATGAATGATGTGTACATATGTAAAGCTTACCGGTATGTAGATGAATGAGAATGTTTTTAATTTTGTAAGCAGCATTCTTTTGTTTTGTGTTGTGCCTTATATATGATGAGACCTGGACATCATATGTGGATATTCCTTATTATGCCGTGGGCTCAATGAGATTTAACCGCATCTGAGCAATGTACTTTTGTTTATTCAGTTAGAGGATAATATATGCGGTATCTAAGTATGTGTGATATACATGGATACTACCATATTGCCTAGGAAATTATTTGGTATGCACAATAAGACTCTGCTATATGTTGGGATTATTTTCATACCCTTGCAGAGGATATCACAATTTCGACAACTAAGACATCTCTGAACCCATTTGTAATACATATATAGATTTTAATATTTTGAATGTGGTTCATCTCCCTTTCATTCCGTTCATTCGAAATAACCGATCAAATGTTAGTTAGATATCTCGATAAAATATTTTTAAAATCAGAGTATTTTATATTATAAATCGTAGAGGAAAACAAAGTTGTTGTTTGATAAACCTTTCGTTTTATACGATATCTTGACTAAATGCATAAATCAAAAATTATTTAAATTGTCGTATGAATAACAAGCTTGCTTTAAATCGCTTTATTTTTAATTTATAAGTGAAGATCCGACTACTAAATCGCCTATTTTCCAAAAGTCTGCAAGGGTATTTAATCTTCGGCAACCCGAAGATATCTATTTTTTCTGATACGTATGTTTTAAAAAAATAGTTTGCGACTGTTTTGCATTAAACAGCAAATTATTTGATATCAGAACAATTGTTTTGGTGCATTTGCATTGTGTATTATTTGTAGTGCATTTTACGTATTTTGGTCTGTTTAGGTGCCTTGAAGAGGGAATTAGATACACATTCGACACAGTTTTACATACCTGTTAAAGTTACTAAATATTAAAAATGAGAATTATACAGCTTGTAAAATGAACAGCTTCGTAGTAGAAGGATATTTCTTCTATAAAAAGGATAGAATGGATTTTTAAAATTGTTAAACACCGAAAAAATGTCTGGATGTGTTCGTTTTATACATAAATACTTATATATATATATATATATATATATATATATTGTTTTGTAACGTGGTATACGGTAGTACAATTTGTTTATTTTTTTTGTAAATATGCATGAAGTTTGCTATTATATTTAATCGTTCAGTTAGCGTTTATACATTTTTTCTATGTGGTGCCTTTTTTGCTGTTGTGCAAGATTTTTCGCTGGTTTTGTAGTTGTAAATTTGCAGTATACGTAAATATTTTTTTTTGCATATATATTTATATTTTAGTATACTAATGTAAGTATTTTATACCTTGGCAAAAGTATGAAAACAAATTCCGACCAATACGGAAACCATTTTGTAAAAAAAAATTATTAATAAAATTACTGAATATTTGGAAATAACAGCACACGGTGAACCATGTTAAACGATTAAGGATACAGAGATCGTTTGTATAAATATTCAAAATATATATTCAAATATTTTTTTTGGTAATTAAAAAAGCAGTAAACATATCTTGTCTTCAATCTCCAAAATTTTTGAATTTGTATTCTAAGCTTTTGTTATCCTTTGGTGTTACACATAAACAAACAAACGGACAGGGATAAATTAATTCGAAAGTTTGTGCTCAACTTCTAAATATCTGATATAACGTTTTGGTTTATTCTTTTAAATATATGAATACTGGGTATGAATCTCATCAAATTTGTTTAAAATAATTTCACTTGTAATGTTGTTAAAAAGCTCTGCATAGGTATATATCTTCAGCAAGCCGAAGTTATCTGATGAATCTTGTCTTTGTGTATACATGAGTAGTTTCTGTTTAATCTTGTAATATCCTGTCACATTTAGCTTTGTTTTGGTTCATAAACATATTCATCTATATATATATGTGTGTATGCGTGTATATGTATGTATGTGTGTATGTTTGCTTTTAAGAGTGCGGGTATGTGAGCACATCCACAAGCGAGTACGTGGGCTTGATAATTGATATTTCTGATATGATTGCGTTGATGAATTGCATTGACAGTTTCTGGCATGTGAGTACTTGTGAGTACAAATACAATTACGAGTATGACTATATATGAGTATATCTAATATTAATAAGCTGTTTCGACTGGCTTAGTACATTTTGTGCTGGACTAAGTATTCTGATTTTTGTATTTAATTCAAATCAACCATTTGTTCCATTGGAGATGCTTGATGAATATGACCAACAAATTGTCGTTGTTTTCTTTATTTGTATTTTTTATGTGCGTACAGTGATCGCTCAATTGAAAGACACATTTGAATTGACGCATGACATGTTAATGAGTCAAATGTACTCGTATATACATATATTTATACATACATCTGCACGAGTATATTTACAATGGAATCACTAAAATATATAAATATATAAGCTGAAAATTGTGCGATATTTAACAGCTTGATTTAAAATCTAATAAAATATGAATGCGAATTTCGGTGGCTGTTATGTATATTAAATGACAAAATTTGTTTTATGTTTTTTTTTTTAGATTAAAATCAAATTTGAACTTTTGTCTATGCGCGATAATGATAATTATGCTTCGATAATAAATAATTAAATGAGCTAATTTAAAAAGCGCAACGTTTGTTGAATAAATATCTAGTTATAACAATAGCATTTTCATTAAAATTGAAAATTAAATTTTCACTATAATGCACATCGTTTTCATTCATTTATAATGTTGTAGTTGACAAAAAATGAGCTTTACTCAATTCGATTTCGATATCTCGATTTCAGATGACGTAGTCGCTTTCGTTTGTGATTAGTATTTGCATAAAGCCTAAGTTTGATAAATCAAATACGTATCTAAGAGTAATTTCTAATTGTTCAATAAATATATATATATATATATATATTATAGATAATATGCTCAATTATATCGACAACTTTTACTGATTTTAGGAAAGAAGCCTAGAGCACGCCTTAATTTACATGTGTTGCACCAAGAGATTTCACTTTAAGTTTATCATTCAGTTTTGTTCTACATGTTTTATATATTTTATATGCACGTATTTATGTATGTGTATGCAAATTGATGTATACATTTAATAGTATGTTTGTATATCAAATCTAACTCCGTTTTTCAGCTAGTCAAATTTAACTAATTCCACTTACAATCGCAAATATAATTTTGCTTACTTACAACTGCATAATTATAGCTTGTAAATATCCGACAAATTACTTATGTACTTATGTAATTGCTGTGTATTTTAGAAATACAACTTGTAGTTTCTTAGCCTATACAATTTTTGATTCTCAATACAAATATAAGCTAGCCAAGCTTAGGTCTGCTGTATGGAGCTCAGGAATGCCGGATCCACCGAAGCAACCTTGGCGGTGAGGAACGCGTGCATGCAAAAGAGCAAACTCTGCAGGACCTGGCATTCTAATTCCTATATGTGATGGCCGGTGAGAGAGATACGCATGAGATATGTATATATAAATTTATTCTTAGCTACTAGTTAATGCAGCTACTATTTTTACTGTGATAAGGGTTGACTAATTGATATTTCCAAATATATTAAACTTGCCTTTGTTTCAATGGCACGCGTCTCGTTGTCCTGAAAATGTAGCTTCAACTTTGATTTACCGTCGTCGCTGGAGCCGCGCAACTGTGAGAACTTATACTGCCAGACCATGGTGGCATCGGCCCCCTCTGTCAGTGAGAAGCCCGCCTGCCAGTCAAGTGTCAGTCCGCCACTCTTGCCGTGATGTGAAACAGCAAAGGTCTTGCGCTATATGTGTGAGTGAGTGATAAGTACATCTATGTATATGTGTATTTATTTATGTGAGACGTATTTATTAGCAGTATATATTTATGAGAGGGCTGCGCTCGCCATTGATTGAAATCGACTTCTAATATATTAAGTATACGCCCCATCAGGCAATGTGTATGCTCCTATAGCTGGCATACTTTCAATATCCAATATCTAGCTGTCTGTCATAGTCACAAAAACAACGACTACAAAGGTTCAATAATCCCTTTGTGTCTGCCCGCTCGACTAAACGTTCAAAATTGCACACAAAATCCGTATCGATTCTGGCGTTTGCCAAAATTGGTCTTTTTCGTGTGCGTCGCGAATGTCGGTCATTGGCTTTGCTGTGACTTTTCAACGGCTTGCAAGTGTTGTGTGTGTGTGTGTGTGTGTGTGTGTGTGTGTGTGTGTGTGTGGGTATTTAAGTGTACATATATGTAAGGAAAACTTGCAACATTCAGCAAAGATACAAAAACTTTGTCTGCAAGTTTGAAAATCAATACGAGTTTTTAAATATTAATTATATTTAGTGCGTTGTGAAATGAATAATAACTGTATCTTTGAAGAGTCGGTAATTTTTCAAAATATATTAATTTAATTAATGTCATTCGTACTGTCAAATGCCTTTAAGTTTAAAATCTGTATTCAAATTGAATCTATTTTAAAGGGCACAATAAACGGTAGAGAACATCCGAATCTGGATAAAGGACAAATTGTCATTAACGTTTTATGTAGGCCACTCTTATGAATCCTCGAATAGTGGCTTTTTACGTACCTATATCGACTCCCTTTGAGGTCAGCAGCCCTGACCTTTCGTTCAAGGCTGTTTGGGGGCATGTTTATAAATTAACAGGCAATTGGCAATCACAATACTGGTCGTTTGCATTGTGCCCAGCCGGACGACCAATTACAAACAAACATGCGAAATTATCAACAAGCGAGCGAAGGTATATATATATGTATATGTATACATGTATGTATCTATGTATACATAGATGCCATATGTATCAAAGTCTGTGCATTGAATGGAGGTCATGGGGACAGGCATTGCCTTGCAATCGTATCGGATATCTATTGGGTGTGTGTGTGTGTGTGTGTGTGGGTGTCTGTGTATACTTACGCCCAATTTAATAACACTGGTCACTATAGCTGCGTTCCAACTGTTCTCAATGCGCAGCAGCTCTTGGCGGGTTTCCACGCTCAAATATCGCGGCTCGTGTCCAGAACTTTGCAGCAAGAAGCAATGCTGTCGGCTGTCCACGGTCTCGGATTCCTTAACAATGCGAAACATGGTTTGGTAAACCTTGTAGACCACCAGGGCCTTGCTAATGCCAGCCACATTCAGCTGCAACGAGAATATCAATGATTTATTCTCATCAAATTGAAAATGCAAGAACTTTAAGCCGCAAATGCACCGCCCTAAGAAGTAAGCTTAACCAAGTAATATAATTTTAAAGCGCATTAAGTGTTCATATCTGCTGGCAATCAGGGGAAACTGACTGCAACTATGCCCTGTCGGTGCGGGAGCGGGGCAAGGGGAGAGCTGAGTGGAGTGTGGAGTGTGGAGTGCATCTATGCGGAATCATTGCATAAGCCGTGGGCCAACATTTCATAAAAGTTGCATTTGCAGTGCAAAAGCTGCTCATTAGAGCAACCGTACAATTTGTATGCTCGTGTGTGTATGTGTGGCAGTCAGTGTCTGTCTGCCAGGGGTGTCCGCCAGTGGGGGCTACGGTAGCTAGCTCGTGCGGCGCTCTAACTTGACACATAAAATTAGCGCAGCATAGAGTGCAGTTGCTTTGAACAAGTTTAGGCAAATGAACACAGCGCACGCCAGGACAAAGCCAACTGCAAATGCCTCCATATCCAATTACATATGAGTCATAATAGGAGTGACGGTTGCAGCAAAAAAAATATATGGTTAAAAGACAAACACACATTAGCCTCGGCTCAAATACTAGAGCGCGAAAATGTTCGAGAATTGTGTGTTAAGCATTGAATAGACCAGAATATCGTATCTGTATGTCGACTTAAGAGTTAATTTGAGTAAATTTGAATCAGGCAAAAGGTGAGGCAAGGAAAATGACTCTTTGCTAAATATGCAGGAAAAATATTTTTGGAAAAGTGAAGAACTATCAGCTATATTTTATATCAATTGCAAGCGTTGCCAATTACGGGTTAAGGTAAAAAATGTATTAAATGTTTTAGAGAACAACATATTTATATTAAGGATGTTTCTTGAAATCAAATAATTTCTAAATAAGTGATTCAAATACAAAACTCAATCTGAGAAAGTTTGTAACGAGAATTTGTTTATATTTAGAATTTCGTTCTTATTTTTTCAACAGCAATCGATTATGAAATCAAGCTAAGATTGTTTGAGAAGAAAATGTTCTTGAAATTTGTAGTCTGAAAGAATTTAATTTCTCTCGTTTAGAGATATGCTAAAGAAGATGTTTACTCTGAATGGCTGCCTTTAGTAAAGCATTTACTCTATTTATACAATTATTCCCGTTTCAAGGAAATACAATGCCGCATTAAACCATTTACTTAGTTTCAAGCTGTGCGTTTATTAGTTTAACATGACTATGTGTATACTTACTGGAGGGGTTTCAAATAGCATCACTTCCGTTCCCTTGAGCAGCAGAAATCTGGGCTTATAGCTCTGCCACGATATGTTGTTGTTGATAACGCCCTCGTTCACCCAGCCCATGTACTCAATTCGCTCGCCAACAGCGAAATTGCGATTATAGAGTTTCATCTGTAAACAAGCAAATAAGAGCCACAAATAGCAATACATAGTTGAGATATTGGGGCATTGGCGTAGTTAATATTACCTGCAAGTGGGTGAGACCCACCACATTGTCCGTTATCAGTTTCAGCCACTGGCTAAGTATCGCCAGCTCATCGCAGTGTATGACCCCGGTGTTGACGCCGTTCAGGCCACGCACCTCGAACGCATTGGGACGCAGCTTGTCCGTTCCGTAGATGTAACGCGTGACGTAGGCCATCATTAGCGGTACTGTTGGCGAAAATAGCATAGAGCTTGGCACTTGACTTGAAGGTTAGTTTAGTTGGCGGTCCTACCTGCCACCACGTCGGTCCAGCGCCTCTCGGGCTCCGAGCAAATTGACATTGGTCGGCTGCAGCTGCGGCTAATGGTGCCGCTGTTCACCGAGGACTTGTAGCCCTCGTCTGCCTTGAGCTCGGCGCATGTGGCATCATTGTCGGAGTCGGGTGTATCCTTTGTTACTACAACAGCATATTGATGGAATGATTTAAATGGAATTCGTTCGTTGTTCGTGCTATGTCATGTCATTTGTGCTCACATTGCTTCTGCAGGAACGGTGTTGCGGCGCGATAGTGCTTCACAGTAAGGACGACAATGTCGCCGGCGTTGCGCAGAATGTTGACCGCATCGTCGTGCGGGCAAGCAGTGATATATTCGCCATTCACTTTTATAATGGCATCGCCCACAAACAGTTGGCCTGTGATGTCTGCCGCCTGATCCTTGTAAATGCGCGATATTAATATGGGCAATTTATGTTCGGCGCCACCCTTTATGCTCAGTCCCAGGCCACCCTGTTTCTGTCTCGTTATTTGCACCATGCGCTCCTTAAATATCGAAGGGTTGTTCAGCGTGTTCAAAGGGAATGCCGCAATACTTTCGGCTTAAGTATTCTTAATGAATATAACCAAGTTTATTAACATACCTTGGATTCCATTGGCGGTCCATTGTGCTGCGAGCTTGTTGGCGTAACAATTTCCAACTTTTGCAAGGTCAACAATTCCATTGTTAGGTTTAGTCTGAGTGGCTCTGGTCTACTTTTGCCATCGCTGACATGAACCATGCCGGAGCGCACCTGTTGCATGTTTTTTTTTGTTGTTTTTTGGGGTTGATTAATGGCATCCGAATAAGTATTCAAGAAAGTTTTGGTCCGTACCTTTAAATTTTGATCGAGTTTTTCCTCAATCGGCGTCGCCATCGTGTCCGAGAGCTTCATATTTTGTATTTACTTAAGTTTGCTTTAAATTCTAAAATAAAATTACCATGTATTATAAATGTGCTTTCACCATTTAGGAATAGCTTTACATTTTAGAATATATTTCCTCCACTAACGTCTTTCTAATTAGGGCCGGTCAGGCAAATAAATGAAAGCATTTAAAATAATTAGCTTATTCAAAAACCATTAAAGAAGTTGAAAATTTATAACTCTCAAAGTTTCTAAGCTCGTTCACGAAGTGAAGAGACAATATTGGGTTTGTAATTTTTTTCGTAGCTATTCAAGATAAGATAAGATAAGATAAAGATTTATTTATATTTTTATCGACAGTGCTTGTTACAATTAGCAAAGAACCCAACATTCAAATTGATTCTGAGGGTGTACAAATTTTTGTCAAAAATCATGCAATAGAATTTTTACACGTAAAGTTCTCGGATCAATCGCTCTTACATGTTAAACTCCTATAACTTTGTCAAAGCTAAACGGATTTTCAAGTATGCTAGCATTTTTATCGTGATTTGTCCTGATTTGATACATGCATTATTATGCTCTAGATTATTTCAGCATTTTTTTGTGTACAAATAATGTTGGCTTACAAGTTTTAGCTGGCTAGCAACATCAAACAAACACACTGAAACAAGCGAGAGTGTTGTATTCCTTTGGGAACAGAACACCTTAAATTGAATATAAATGGCTTATTTACGAGAATATCTGATGAATACATTTGCAGAACATTTGTGAAGTAGTTCAATAAGCAAACCAATTTCCTGCCAAGTATTGTTTATAAGGAGAACACAACTTTTCGTCAGCTGACACTGTAATTGGTAATAAGAGGGGAAAGTTTTGGTTGGATAAATGCATAAAACATGTTAAAGTACGGAACTTTTTAGACACTTGTATTCTATTCAATGGATTGACCGTAACATATAGCTATTAAATCAATAGTCAATATATCTTTTATGCTCAATTTGAACAAATACATATACTCTATTATATTATATTATATTTTAGATAAGATAGTGTAAGATATTTGGGCTATCAATTGGAATGAAGGCTTGTACAGAAAATATAACTAAGAATACTTAAACAATAATGAAAGTAAATCCTTCAGCAAATATTGAATTATCAAACTAATCCTGTGCCTGGAAAGCCGATTGGCTTAATATTGATAACGATTTTAATTAGTTGCGATTGTCGTTTTGCAATTTATGGTTCGACCCAGTTAACAACGCACATACATACATAAATGCTATAGTTGTGTGTGTGTGTGTGTGTGTGTGTGTGTGTGTGTGGGTGAGGAGGCATCCTGCGCTAACTTGCGTACTGTATCTAGAGTAAGTCACCGATTTTTATTGTACTTAGTAAATTCAAATGTTACCAATTAAATTGTGTTTATAATTGAAAAATAATTTTAACTAAACCACAATGTTGCAAACAAATAAAAGAGAGGAATACAATGAATACCTACATATACATCGTTGCGGTTAAACGCGAATATATTATATAGATATATATTTAGAAAAATATTGACATGTATATAAATAAGTATGTACATACATATGTTTTCAATTAAAACAAAAATAATTCCGCAACCGGATAACATTATATTACAAATGACTGAAAACACACTCACACACACACACGCACACACACACACGATTTAAGTGCTCTGCTGATGTTTGAAGTGTGGCTGCAGCTGGCAAAGGAATGAATGATACAAAACCAACAACAATAACAATAACAACAACAACAAGAACACAAGTGCCGACATAAATACATAAATATATGTACAGTGCACGTATGTTTGCAGGCATGTACACAGAGGTGTTGATATGTATGACTGGCGCGAGGGCACACCACTTTCACTACCCCCACACACACACACACACACATACTCACACTCGCACTCATATTCGTATTGAGCATGAAAACAGATCCCCTCAATCTATTTGAGTGCCTGCGTATAAAAGCATTTCTGTGGAAAACAGGTGTTATTCCATCCGTTCAGCACAAGGCGATATTAAATGTGGAAATAAATGAAAAGAACCATAATGTATTGAATATATATAAGAATTCTGAATTTTTATATACAATATATGTAAATAACAATGGTAACCCGGAAACCCCAAGTTCGTGTCGACTATAATTGCTAAATTGCAGTATGCCTGACAACCGACTTTAAAGGAGAAGAAACCAAACTTTTAATGGTATTTTGTTAAAGCCTAAAGACCTCTAAGCCTAAAGGTTGCTGACATGCTGTGACACGACCGGAAAGGGAGGGGGGAGGTCAGAGATGCCAACATAAACACATAAATATTTCATTTGAGCTCATTCGCTGGCCTGTAAAACTTGCAAAGTACCATCGAGATGATACAATTTATGCACTTACCACAGACACACACGTGCGTGCCACTCCGATTTGCTGACCTGGGCTACGGCTACCTTTGATTATGGCTATATTACGTGTACTTTGTCGTGTGGCGTGCGTGTCTCGAAACTCGTTACGTTAGCCAGCAGGCAACGCTCACTGACTGTGCCTTGAGTGGGGGTGGTGGTGCTAGTGGTGCTGGTGGTGCTGCTAGTGCTGTTGGTGCCGTTGCTGCTGTTGGCTCTCTGGCTCAAACCAAACAAGCCAACATGTTCGCTGGAAACTGTGCTGCTCTCGCTTGGAGCGCCGTTGACAATCAGCTGTGATGGTTAAAAGAGCAGCCAACAAGGGAAACTTTTGGGGCTGCTACTCGACTGAAGTATTACTCACACACACACACACACACACACTGAATCGTACATATTTATGTTCCTATTTAATTGTGTAGTATGCACTAAAATGCGACAAATGCACAAGTTGAGCTATCCACGTACAGCACAGCAATGAAAATTGTACATTTTTATTGTTATTGCTTGTGTCGCATGTCGCACAATATTCGCATGAATGCAAATGCATTTATGGTGTTCTATATTTCTTTTTGTTGTTTTTCCCCTTGCTAGCAAAACACTTTATATGCACACCAAACAAAATCACGTTTGGAACTGGGTCACATTTTTATAAATTGTTGGATTTGGGCATTGGATTTGATTGTTAGATGGCTTGCCATTGATTTACTAACATTTGTGCAGTAACAACTCGAATAAGTATGCTAACATTTCTGGTTTGTCACTGTTTTCCTTTCAGATTTTCTCTCCCTTTGCCTCACTTTTCTGTGCCTTGTGGTTTCAATGGTTCTTTCTGCCATCCGCTTCCGTTCATAGTACAACGTTTTGAAAGGCTGTTCGCGAACGCACTGAAATTCAATTGTAAGTGAAGTCAAATGCGTGCCAAGAGAGCAATTCGGGCACAACCTCTCTCACCCACACACACATACATAAGCATTAGCACAAACACATGTGAGGCCATGCACATGATAGCTTTGCAGTTTTGCAGAGCACATGCTCACAGACTGCGGCGTTGCCACCTTGTTTACACTTGCAAGAAATTCAAATTTCCGTTGTCTTGAAATTAATTATTGTATGACAGCCCTTTGTTATTTCAAAAATAATATGTTATATATATATATGTTATATAACTTTTGACCATATTTAATGAAAATACCATTGTGCAGCGTTGGACATGTTCTACGTGTTTGTTCGATAAAAGTCCCATTAGCTGTTGTTGCGGTGCTTAAAGCTCCAGGAGAACTGTGCACTTAAGCTTTTGTACGGCGCAAAGTGAAATCACTTGCTTGGATATAAAAAAGCTTGAATAGACGCTTTTCAAATACGCTAAGCAAAGTCTTGCAACTTATCCGGCGTCTATTATGAGAGTATAACAAAATAATATAATAAAATATTGCAAACAGAAAATATAAATATTTTGATTGAAAAATTAAATAAGAAAAAGTATGACGATTTTTTTTAAAGCATTTACTCCAAATGTCTTACACTTTTTATGCTGTAGCTTATTATTATTAAGTAACCAAATACACTGAGCATTCAAACTTAGCATACAAACAATAAAAAAAAACCTAGAATTTTGTATAACAAAAAATTAATTTTTCTACAAGGAAGCTTTTCGAACGGTATAAATACAATATTGCCTAGAGAGCTTTTGCGTCCAAGCAGAGTTCCTAGTACCTTTTGTGTTGCTTTAGTTTCCGAAATGAGCACACAGGTGGCGCTTACTCGAAAATCTTTGAATTAACAAATGCCCGCAGTTAATCAACTTTTAGCCATTGATCTGGGGTGCTTAGCAGTTAATTTATTTATGCATATAGGTAAACCTATCAGTTGATGTGCTTGCTGACCAATCGAGTAATGAAAGCACTAGTTCTTAATTTTCTATGGCATGTGCAAAGTTTAATGAATTTTCGTTAAATGTTAATTAGAAGGTGAGCCTACTTACCTTTGTCTGCTCATTAAAACTTTGGGATTTCGACACCGCGCATATTCTCTTGCTCTTTCCCCCCTCCGCCCCTACGCATTTGTTATTGTTTTCCTTTTGGACCAGAGCCAGGCAGGCATTTTCTTTGGGCTCAGTGATAAGCCAAGAATAAATAGCATTCGCAAACAATGGCAGCCAAGTTAATTAACGAGTTAGCAGAGGCTGGTACAAGTTTCAAAGATTTGGCATTACGGACACATTTACATATGTATGCGAAAAGTCTTTGGGCTGATTTTTCACTTGTGTGGCTGAAAAGCACACATGAAGAAAACCAATTTTGGCCGTGATGGGGCAGACCGGAAAACTTTTTAATAAACACCTTATTGATGGCAATTGACAATTATGCAAAACGACCCAAGGAGGCAATACAAATAATATTCGAAAGGTGACACAAACTTGAAATGATCCATTTGCCATTCGCATTGCGCATTGTCACTTGTGGCATTAAGAATACTTGTAATATCTATCAACGTATCTGGGAAGCTGGGCATTTGAGGACGCACCCGGGGCCGTGCCCCACAGCCGGGGCGGGCAACGTGCTGATGAAGTGACAACAAAAACAAGCAGACAAAGTTGCAAACATACAAAAATTGCCTGGGGCTGCAATGTGCTGAGAAGTTCACAACGCCGGCAACGACAACAAAAAGGTGACACCCAACTTAATAAACTCTGCCAAGCGGCAGCCGGAGACGGCGAGGTGGAGTAGCTGAAGTAGCCGGAATAGCCGGAGCAGCGCTGGCAGGTGCATGGATCATTTCTAGCTTGTGCTCTTTGTGTTTGTGCCTTTGTCTTGACACTGGCACTCCGGCAGCGAAAGCAATCGGTTGGGTTTTAGGTTTAGGTTAAGGCGTCGGCATTATTGACAAAAGTTTGGCGTGTGTTTTTCGGGTTGGGGTGGTGGATAGAGTCGGCGGTGCGGGGTTGTTGTTGCGGGATGGAGGTGGAGCCAGGCGCAGCACATTTTTGTTAGCTGATTGAAATTAGTTGAAGCATAAAAAAGTTTGTTTGCTAACAATTTTATACAAAAATATTTCGTTGCAAAGTAAAATTATGACTGCTTTGCATATTTTTCGGTTACCAATGTAAAACTTTAGCCTTTCAACTTATTGGCAAATGTTGGAATTTATGGGCCTGTGCCGGGTCCTGAGCCAATGTTGGTTTTATTTTGCCAGCAATGAGCTGCGGTTAAACAAGCCAACGTTCCTTCATTTCTCGATTTTGTTCTTTGTCTTTGCCCCGCCCACCCGTTCTCTCTCTCTTCCTGGTCGGGCTGTGCGCCTTTTCCAGGCGGTTTGAGGTCCTCTAATGGCATTAGCAGCCTGTCTGTTGACTTTGTTGAGTCTGTTATTGACTTTGCAAATGCGACTCCCTTAAAGCCAAAATTTTGCACGCTCTACGTTCACCGCTCTCCGCACTCTCCCGCTTGCCACTCAGCAATCGCCACAATCTCCCTTGGCATCCTGTCCATGCTTCAATCTTTTCAGAGGTAACTCTCAGGCATCTAAATAAAATTACGTATACGCCACACATAAACAAGCTGAAACTAAGGCGTCGCAGCACAAATTGTAAGTGAATAATTATGTTATATTCTGTGGCCCTAATGAACTTAAGAGCGCTCGCTGGCAGCCTAGACATATCGTGTCCTGTTCTCCTATATCCGTGTCTCGGCAATTCTCGCTCGTCTACCCAGCGGGAAATTGCGAACATGAAAAAAGCACAATAAATAACATTATTTGTTCACTATGCAGTGTAACAAAATCTCATGCCCGCCTGATTTTTTAGTCGTCAATTTTCACATATTACATTTATTTTTATTCAATGTATCTATGTGTGGTTTCCTTTCAATTTGAGCATTAATTAAATCGTACAAAATAAAATTGCTATATTTTAAATCTAGCCTTACGATCTACCTTGTTTTTGTTTGGCATCCAGAACATATATATTTTTTTTTTAAATTTTTTTTAAGGCTTTACTCATTATTAAAAATTCTAAAATTGGTATATTTAGGATGAGCTCATGTTGAACTTTCCTGCACGGCGTCGACCACAGATATTTCTGCACAGTAAAACATGCTTTGCCCTACGGCGTTTTTGCCCATTTTCTACTAAGTAGAGTAGTACGTTGTTGTAGTACCAAGTACGACACGTTATAGAAGATATGCTTGAAGTAACAGGATAAGAATGTAATTACGCTCGATTTGGTTGAAGTCACGCTTCAATAATTCGGTATGTAAAATCAATTGAATTAGCCAAAAGACAGCGAATAGTTGTGATTTTCAATTAAATGTGATTGGGCATGGTTTTGCGTTAAGCACTAAATAAATTCACTCAAAATTATGTAAACGATTTCATGTTTTGAGGCCAAAGCGAGTGGCACCGCAAACCGAATGAATGCACATATTTTGATTGTGCAACCGCAATTCAGCCCCGGCACGTCCTGTGCTATCAAAATATTTGACCAAAACGGGCTCTATGCAAATGCAACATTCATTGGGCATTTGTGAAGTGCCGGAGCCAATGGCCCAAAAATCGTGTAATGAGCGGGCAGGGTTCGGTTTTCGGTGTGGGAGGTGTTGTTGACCAGACGACATAAATCACGTACAGACACACGCACACATAAAAACACTGGCAAACACACAAAACGCATATTTATGTGTATAAAAGCCACATTCATTTGCAAATGTTTTTGTTAATACCATGTGGCGTCTTCGCAAATTGAATAACATTTGCAAATTGAAGCGCATGCACGTCCAATGCGCTTAGTTCAGACAGCGAAAACACCTGCGCACACACCTGTGCACAGTGCGGCTTAAGCACATGGGGGGGACTTATGGCTTGATAAACTGAAACATGCTGAGAATGTTTGAGATATGAAAAAGTGCAAAACAAGGAAACAAATCAAACAAGCGGCAAACGAGCAAGCCAATGGCCAATCCAAGCGCTGAGCTGAAGACTGGGCCTGAGCGAGAGCTGAGTGCATGTGGCACCAGCGGCAGCAGAGCCGTGAGCAGCGCCTGCGGCACACACGCAGTGCTGGTGACAATTTTTCCTTTTTTTTTTTTTTTTCTTTTTGAATCCACGGCACGGAAAATGCATTCAATTTGGCGTGGAGCACGATTCGGGCGAATGCATAGCAATCAAAATGCGGTTAGTTGCGTGTGGCATCGGCGACAACAACAACAACAACAACAAAAACAGTTGCTGCATGGGAAACAGAAACAACAACCGCGGTAACAACACTGACAACACAATGGCAACAACAACAACAACAGCAGCAGCAGCAGCAAAAAAAATGACAATTGTCAGCAATTTTAATTTTCATATACACGCCACGGGAAAAAAACAACAACAACAACAACAGGGATAACATTCGCGTTATGACAATGGTCGCCGCTCCTAGCATGCGCCATACCCCATAAACACACACACACACACACACACACATGCATATATACATCCGCATACATATGTGAATAGCAGCATACAAATGGATTTCTGTGAGTGCCTTGGTAATGGAAGTTTATGAGCTCATGTTGGTCAGCATCGAACAATACGGCCGTAACTGGGCAATCTGTCCGCAATGTCTGACTGTCGTTTGCCATATCCGGTCCAGCTGACCGCATTATGCAGCAGCGTAGGGGCAAATATTTTTGCAATGATTTTACCGCTACATTTCAACTACATTGACAATGAACATGGCCGTGCCAAAAGGCTCATGAGCTGCGGAGATGAAGAGCCTGGCATCCATATTATTAGCGATTAATTTTGTGGCCAAATATCAGGGCCTAATCACTGATTTTGATATAATTAAATTTCTCGATAGGATGCGGTTTACCTTTTACACTATTGCGTATAATTATTTTAGTTTTGAATACTTCCAAAACTAGAATAGTTTTTGTTGGTTTCACCAAAGACAATATAAACAATACGATATTTATGTTGTCTTTGGCATAACCTAGCATAGGATGTATATTAAAATGATTTAATTTAAATACCAGTTGAATACCGCATGTATAGCCATTATAATATTGTAAATACGATTAAGAGTGCGAATATTCCATATGAGACAATTTTCACATTTGCCTGTTTAAAGTTGCCAATAACGAAACGTTATTCAAATATTTGTGATATTTATTGTAAGAGCTATTTAAAATTCAAAGTCGCTTTAGAGGCAATTGTTGGCAATGATTTTGCATTAAATTGAAAATTAATTTAATAATAAAAGTCAAAATTTTCGTTCATTTTATAATTATTAAATAATTCTAATTACAATTCTGTACTGTCTGTGGCTTTCGCTTGAAAAACGCAGGAAATCATAATTGCTTATATGATAATAAATGTGGTCAGAATATCTGAACGTTAATTTAATAATTAAACTTAAATTTGCAAAAATAATCGAACAATTTTGTGTTTCAGTATGGAGCAGTGTAAAATCTAATCTCACCACCTACAAATTAATTAAATAATATAGACAAAATTTGCATTTATTTCAAAAATAATAAAATGATCAATAAATTGAATTTCCGAAAGTGGTGTGGTTTCTCTTTGTTAAATCTGGTCACACTATTTGAAAATTAATTAGACGCCGAAAGCTGAAATTAACCTTTATTCAAAATATATTAAATAATGAATATTAATAATAATTGGCTTTTTAATAGATTCGTATTTTCTGCTTGCAAAGGCAGATATCTATAATTGCTTATATTCGAATTTGTCTAGCCCTATTCACAGAATAATGAATATATTGTGAATCTGGCCACACTGGCTGCATTTTAATCACATCCGCACAGCATCGCTATAATTGCATTTTGGCGGTTTTGTTTCATTTCGTTTCGTATCGTCTCACTTCGTTTTTGCCGGCTCTTGGCTGCGACTGCGGTTTGTTAATTATGAATAATGAAAATTTGATGAGTACATTTGCGAAAATGCTGCAGCACTTGTTTTCCCGCTTCTGTTGCGTTTCCTTGGCCAGTGTGCTCTATTGTCCATTTTATGGCTGTGTTTGCCTGACCGCATATTTAGTTAATATTTAAAATTCATGCATTTTTGGGTGGCTGCACATTTGTATATTGTGGCTATGCAAATTGTCAATGTTGTTCTATGCAAGCATTTTATTGACTCGCCGAGTGCGACGCTTTTCAATGAAAATCAAATAAAATCATATTCACGGCTCTTTGATTTATGCGCTTGCGTTTAAAATCCGAGCGCGAAATTGCATCAGGCGACGTTTGCTGCTAAGCGTATTAATTAATTAAAAATGAGCATAAATAAGTACATAAATCAATTATCAGATTCAATAAGACGCTCCAGCGCTGCAGGCAGCTGGCTGAATGCTGAAGGCTGCAGGCTGCGAGCTGCGCACTGCGTTCTGAAGGATGCAGGCTACAGGCTGGCGCTAGCTTTGGCACCGGGCAATTACTTTTGCTGAAAGCCCTGCAAGCGACGAGGGCGCCGACGATAAAAACGGCAACATGGCGTTCAAAGTGCACAAAATGGCGGTAATTCACGCTTTGTTGCTGCGCGGCCATAACGAACCAGCGAACGAATGAATGAATGAGCGGCCGCAAAAAAAGGAGGCGAACCAAAAGGATGCCGCTAATAGAAGTGCGGGCGCCGAGGCAAAATAGCAACAGAGAATAGCGAATAGTGTACAGCGAACAAGGACAACCGAGTGCGCTTGTTTAAGTCTAAAATATTCGATTTGGAGATACCCTGCAATTGACTGTAAAAGCAAAAAAAAAAAATGTTTTCTTTTAAGTGAAATACTTATTGAAACTGATTATTAAGTTTTTTCAATTAGTTTATTTATTATCAGCTTTTTCTGATAATTTTAAAGCACACAGTATTATTATTATTATTATTCTTAGGCATATGCCAAAATTTTCAGGATATAAATGATGTGATAAAAGATAAATTGATCAATAATATAATACTAAGCCTCAAAAAAAATAAACTTTTGGAACTATATTAAACTTTAAGCAAAAAAATACATTTTAAGAAAATCCAGAATTAAATAGTCAAATCTAATTTTTTAATCTGTATGATTCCGACAAAATCTGAATTTGCTTGATCTGCAAACGATCCATTTTTGGAAGAAACTTATTTTTTTCGAGGACAACTGCACTAGGAAGAATTGGGTAACCCAAATATTTATTTGTAAACAGCATCCATAATTATACTTGTATACATTATACTTTTAATATATTTCCGAGGTATAGGTTTTTGCAGATGAGAATATCCTTTTTGCTCATTTCATGGAGCATAGGGTATAAAATGCCGCAATGGCCAGAAAAACTATGCGGGCAGGCTGCACTCTTAACTGTTCAGTGAAGAAAAGATATTGTTAGTTTTTTCTTCAGCTTTGTTCAGCTCCATTTCCCCTTGCCTCAAACTGCGTGCTAAACTTTTTCTTTGCGTTGCGCTTTTCTTAGCTGCCAAGCGTGAATTGTTCATAAAGTGCGATATTTCTGGGAGTGCCCCGGTCATCGGCAAGGACTTGAGCTATGTCATTAATGATACCCTTTCGTGTGCGTAATGCAATTACTTTTCCCATTTGCACATAATTATTTAAGAATGTTCCATTTTGATGGAGCTGGCAAAGTGGACAAAGTGCGTTTGAGAAATATCTCTGCTGTTGATTAAATGAGCAGATGTTTTTTTTATGGACAATCTTGCACCTAAATTGAATAAGAACTTGTTTTAATCAAATCAGGTGCTGGCAAACGTGAATGCTACAAGTTGCAGGTAAAACGAAAGACAAATTTCGCATGAGAACTTTTTCGAGAGTCAGTCAAGCATAAATTTGACAAATTCACTTAACGTGTGTACGACCATAAATAATATTCAGATGTGTGTGTGTGTGTGGGTGTGCGAGTGTGGGTTACATGTGAGTAATTTTGTTGTGCTTGACTTTGCGCAAATGAAAAACCAACAGCAGAACTTCCTCAACTGCTGAGTGCATGTTGCATTTTGAATGAGCCAAGTGAAAGTTGATGAATAGCCACAAATGTCTGTTTGTGCGAGTGTGCGTGTGTGCGTGTGTGTTTGTGGGTGTTCAGATACACAGATGCGATTCTAGAAACATTTGATGAAGCGCCAAGCGAATACTTCAATTACACGGCAGCTGTACAAAAAGCAGCTGCCAAATGCCAACTGGCAACTGGCAACTGGCACATTTTGCGCTTAATTTCATTTCCGTTTAAGTGCCGTTACAAATGGCCCAGTCCCTGGGCAGCTGCCGGGCAGCCCCCCGGTCATCTTTGTCCAAACGCACAACAATGGAGCAGTTGGTGCCATTTGAGTATTGAGTTGAGCAGTAAATTTCATTTTAAAAGCATTTCATTTACATTTTGTCCATTTATGTTGCCATTGAAATTTGAGCCAACAACTTTTTTGGCCAACAACGGGACCATTGGGAGCAGCAGCTCACGTTGCGCACTGCCAGCCATTTTATTGTTTTAGCATTATTCCAGGTGTGTGTATGCGTGTAGTAGTGTGTGTGTGTGTGTGTGTGTGTGTGCCAGCGATTTTTATGACCCAAACGTAGCGAGCTCAGCTCCAGATCCGCTTGCTGCTCACTAATCCGTCTGTGTTTTTAGTGCCGCAAATTTTAACGACTCGTCTTTGGAATTTGCTTAAGGAATCTATAAGCAAGTTCCGAGTGTGTAAACGTGTGTATGTGTGTGTGTGTGTGTGTGTATTGCTGTTTTCCCTGCGATTTTTCACTTTGTCTGGCTCCGGTTTCTTTTGTTGCAGCCGTTGTTTGTTTTTATGCGCGACCGTTGGTTGAACGCTTCGCTGCTTTGATTTGCCAGTTCCAGTTCCAGTATCAGTGGCAGTGTCCGTGGCAGGGGCTCGTGCCCTTTTGCCCAGTGTCTTTGGCTTTGGCCTGACCCGGGATCCGGGGCCGTCAACGACTCCGTTTCCAATTCCCGATTACTTGGCCGGAGAGCCACGGCAAGGCGCACTCGTGCGCTCGCCGGTCTACAAAGCAACAAATCGAGTTTGCGAATAAATGAAATTACTTTTCGGTCTAATGACCATCATCTGCCGATTTTATTAGATTTGTTTCCTTTGCTCTGTTTGTTTGCTGCTGCTGCTGCTGCTACTGTTGCTGATGTTGCTGCTGCATCTGCTGAGCTCTTAAGGCAGCGACTGTCTGTGGCTGCAATGAACGAACGTGAACGGTAACGCAAACCTGGCTAACTGGCAGCCAACTTTAAATGACTTTTGTGCCCAATCGCTGTAAGCAAATGGTTGATAAGGCAGCTCTGCTCCCTGCTGAGGGGGATGCGCACTAGGTTCAAGGGTCAAGCACAGTTGTTGGCTACGTTTACAGTAACTTGTATTAAAATGAAGCAGCCGATGGCACCAGCTGAAAGTAGCAATCAAACATTCAATTAATGCTGCGGCAAAATAATTTTATTCAAAGTCTATTACGAAATATTTACTAAATTAAAATAATATAAAGAAATTATAAAATATTAAATAATTATTAAGAAATAGATTAAATAATTAATAAGCACTTCAGTCCCAAACTTACAGTAAAACAAAAAATAAAAATAAAAATGTTAATTTTAATCCCAATATATATTCTTAAATATTTTTTTTCAGACTTAAAACGGTGTTCGCTCAATCGGATTTGTAGGTCAGCTTACAAATTTAATTTCTCAAGAAAGAGCGTTTATAAACTTCAATTAAATACCCATTCATATGGGGCGTAATTTTAGAAAAAAGCTAAAATATGCTTCTACTTTTCCTTTAACTATATCTTAATCAAAAATTGCAGCTAATGCCATTGCCAACTTAGTTGAATGCTGAATTTAATTCAATTGCTGCTGCCTCTTGAGTAATGTTCGGTTTTTATCGTTCAATTTTGGGGCAACTAACAATTTGAGGGCAACACATTAAAGCCAAATCCGTGTCGACAGCCTGTTTTTTCCAAATATTTTGGCTACAAATTTGTTTGCTAATGTGCCAGAAACCGCCCGCTGCTCGTTTTTGACTGCCTCCCTGCCAGGCTCACCTGTTGTGCGTGTTGTTGCGCCTTCCGCATTTGCCTCTGACATTTCATTTTTTATGAAACATCTTATTTTTCTAATTTGCAACAGCAGGTGTCGCCATTTTGTGCCATTTTGTTTATAACACGGTCTCTGGCATTGGCAATATCAGAGGCCAAAAGAACTCACAGCTCTGGGCTCCCCCTTCAATTTCAATGCTCTGGCAATTTTCATGCTGTTTAATAACGCGCTGTTCTTGTTGTTGCTTTGTTGCGTTTGTTGTTGTTGTTGTCGCTTTAGCTGCTTGGGTGTAAATTCAGTTTACTGTAAAATTTAATAGAAAGGAAATTTTTCGCACAACTGGCGCATGTGACTTTATAGGGCTGTGTGTGTGTGTGGGTGTGCGTGTGTGGGTGTGCGTGTGTGTGTTTGCTTGCAAATTGGCGTCCTTTGTTTATAGTGTTTCACATGTTTGCATATAAAGTGAAAATTCTTGTTAAGCGTGCTGTAAAAATGCGTTTAATAAGCTGAACGCACAATCAGCCGCCTTCTTGCTGCTTTTCAGAGTACCAACAAAAAAAAAACCCACTCCAATCCCGACAGAGACAACCGCTAGCGGAGCTAACCCACATATATCTGCAAGATTTGGGTCCGGGCGTCTTTATTAATTCATAAAATGGCGTCGACAGGTGTCGCCCACGATTTGCTATATGTTACGTTTATGGCCGAGGAGTGCCCGGATATTTGTGTGTTTTGCACAAAGCAGCTTGTTTTTAAAACCAAAGAAAATTGAAATATTTTGTTGTTGTTGTTGTTGTGCTCAAATGCACGTAAATGTTACCAAGTGTGGGGAGTAGCGCAGCAGAGCAGCCCAAGGAGCAACCGGAACAAAAACAATACACGGCGACAAACAAGCTCACACTCGGACTCATACCAACAATAATTCGTTATCTCTGGGGCGTATCAAAATCACGCTTGATTAACTTTTTCAAGTCATTTAACAAATAAGCAATAAAATCCGTACATTTCTCTTTGGCCTCGGGCATCAGCAGCAGCCCCGGCAGCCGTTTATGCGCCTTGAGCCAATTGCCGTTACGATTTTAGCCAATTGCGATTTCCCTGCGAGTATGTTTTTTAATTTGCCCCCATTGATGTCCTTATGCACACCAAATGGCCAATAAAATCCTTACAGCCATTCAAAATAAGTATCTATATAAACAATATTAAATATTAACTGGCTATTCTGTTATAAGTATTCCAAAAGGCGTCGTTGCTTTTACAAATAGTAAAATTAAATTTTCAAAGGCTGCATACTAAGTAGAAAGATTGGAAATATAACATTGAATATACAAATAGTCAAATTGACAAAGAGGTAGACTTTGAGCAACATAAAAAAACATAGTTAAACAATATACAATCAATCATTTGACCCTTCAAATTACTTACTTACCCTTTTCATAAGAAATACATACAAGCTCAACTAATATATACACTCGGAGAAAAAATAAACAAGAATGTTGTATTTATGTACAACACAAGTGCTGTAAAAAAAATGTTCGAAATGCAGTGCTAAGCTTGAAAAGCTTTAGAAATGTTAATTATATATCATGTCAATAGTTATATAATAATTTTAAGGGCCGCAAATAAATTCATTTGCGAAAATATTAATACACAATAAATTATTATTTACTATTATTACAAATTCATCTTAATCGTATGAAAGATTTTTACTAAATATTTTTGGAGTATTCAAAAACTAGTAATTTGTAAGTTTGGTTAAAATAGAATTAATTCCTTAACATAATTTAATTTGTCTTTGTTAGTTAAGAGCCTGTCGAATTAAATATCGCACAGTCGAGCAGTCTTAGCAAACACAATCTCACATATTCGTTATGTCTTTGCAATGGGTTAAGCTTTTTGGCAAACGCCTAACGCCTAAGCAGATTTAAGTTAAAATAGTTTGTTTGCTGAGTCCTGATCCTGATTAGTTTAGCGGTCAATACCCCCAAATTGAGTCATACAGAAACAATAGACGCATTCGAGTTAGACATAAATTTCTGGCATAGAGAGCTGTTGCACATCCACATACATGTGTATGTGTCTGTGGTGCTGCCAAAGCAGTAAATTAAACAGACTCACACACACACACACACACACACACACACACACACACAGCAAGGCAGGAAACAGCAGATCCAGGCGCAGGACCTTTGTGTGTGTCTGGTTGCGGCTAATGGCCAAATGGAATTTTCGTAAATTAGCATTAATTAATCAATGTAGCAAATGAATTTGTAAGCCAGATTTGTCCAAGGTGAGCAACAACCAAGTCATTAAATAAATAAAAGCCTCCGTTTGTTTGGCCTCGCACTGGAGGCCCCTTTCAATGTGTAATCAAGCAGTTTCTGATTTGACATTTGAAAGCGAGATTAAATTTGATTGTGCTCAAATGCTCCTAGCCACAGGCACACACACACACACACACACACACACACACACACACATGCACGTATGCACACATCTTACATTTTGGTGGCAACGACAACGTCTTTAGCGTTTGGCTCGAACTGCTCCGTTAGCCCGGCTCTGTAAACCTTTGGCAACTGCCAGCTGCTTGCAGTCAAATACTGTGCACACCAATCTGCATTTGCAAATACAAGTAACACACACAAATGTGTGTGTATTGTGTGTGTGTGTGTGCAGTTGGGCAAATTAAATATTGAGCCAGGAGTGTGGCATTTGGTCCTTGTGCTGCGACTGCGATTAGTCCTAATGTTATGCGCATGACTGTGCAGGAGTAGAACAAATACACCGCCCAAGGATGCGTGTGTAGGTGGCGCATGTTATCAAGTCAGGATAATAAATGTCATAGATTGAACGGCTTTAAGCTAAAATTTCATTGTCGAAAATCCAAACAATTTATGGCAAATAATAACAGCAGAAAACATCAAACAATTTTGGGCTGACTGACAAACTGGCTTTGGCAGCTTTTGGTAACCTGATGAGCTGAGCATGGAGGTAAGCTAGCAGTCAAACACACGCACACGCACACACACAAACACACATACGCAGCTGCACACTAATGGCAGGCACAGCTTAAGACACTCAATCAAATGTGAAAATCAATTGCCGCCACACGCTAATCAGACAACATTTATATGGCTGCTAGTCTAACTCCACGTCAAATCAAAAATATATATGGAGCTGACAAGCAGTGCTTGTGCCACACACACGCACACACATACATTTACATACGCTCATACACACATTTACTTTGCATACTTTTGCGCGCCGTCGACAGCGACTAGGGAAAGCAGAGCGTTTATGGCCGTAAATTCGATTTGCGCTTCAATCAACACCTGCACACATCTTCACCTTTATCTTCATCAGCATCTTCATCTTCAGCTATGGCTCCGCAAATTGTCTGCTGCGTAATTGAAAATGACAGCACAGACTGCCAGACAGACAGACAGACAGACAGACTGACAGACTGACAGCTGCAATGAGGTTGACAAGCGCTGGAAAAACAAAATCCAAAAGTAACTAAACAACAACTGTTGAGCTGCTTTGTATCTAAATAACAAATAGAATTGATAAAATAAACTATTTGAAAATTTGAATGTCAACACTGTCTGCAATTTACGGAATGTTGCTTTTTAAGGAATCTGTATCGATTGATATAAAAATGTTGTAATTAAATCTAAAAATTAATATAGAACTAAGCAATTTGACAAAGAAAAAGATTTGGAGCAAGAAAAAACACTGTTATTTTCGGAATGTCGCAGCTTAAATAATTAAAAAAAATAATAATTCTTTGTATGACTTATTTGACCCTTCAAATAAATGTAAATATAAATATAGAACTAAACAATTTGACAAAGTGACAGATTTGGTGCATGACAAATAATTCTTATTTTCAGGATGTCGCAGTTAAAATAAAAAATAAAAAACTAAACAATTTTTTAGTATGTTTTTTTTTACTTTTCAAATAAATGTTAATATGAATATAGAACTAAAAAATTTGACAGAGGCAAATTTGGAGCAAGAAAAATAACTGTTATTTTCCGGATGCAGCAGTTAAAAAAAAGATTATAATAAAAAAAAAAATTAGTATGACCTTTCTGACCATTTTCTTAAACGCGATTTTCGTAAGGAATTCATACAACCTTAACTAATAACACTGAAAAAAAAGAAGTCGTACTTAAATCAAATATAAGGTGTAGAAATTTCTTAAATTGCAAAAATATTTTGAATTTGAAGAGAATCTTGCATGGACACAAAATTGTTAATTAGTTTATAAAAATATACAATTAATATAAAAGCTAAGACCAACTTTTCTGCCGACTGCATGTTTCTGGTTTACTGCACATTTTGTACAACTTTCAAATGACTTCTATTTACAATGCCGAGGACAGGCCCAGTCAAAAGGCAGTGTCTAGAATAAATTTTTATTTTATTTGAGCAGATATTGGATGAGAATGGTTCAGCTGGTCGACCGCAACGCTGCTATTCGCTTAAAAGCTGCCAGTTATCGGTTTCTATGGCCGATCAATGATCCACGCTATGTCGACACAAGTTTTGACCCTCGCACCTTTTACACACACACCTATCTTGCGCAAATTTGTCCATTTAATACACCAGAGCCAAACACACGTACTACATGTCAAAAAAAAAAGAATTACTTAAGGCCCAAACTAAAGAAATGGTAAACATTCGCCAACCGGCGTCTGTGGATCTGAGGCTCAGGACTGTGAGCAGGCCATCTGGTACATAAACTGAATAACAGTACGTGTGGGTCGACCAGTCATGCAGTCCTTCAACAGGTAGGGCAGGACATTCGTGCTGGTCAGCATGCCGGTGCCGCGGATATCTAGATGCGCCCAGTCCAGGCAGGGCACCAGCGTGTGCAAAATGGCCGCCGCCAGGCAGGACGAGGCCGGTCCGCGTCCACAGTTGCTCATATCGTACGTGGAGTTCTTGGTGATGATCTGGCGGAAGTAGCGGAAGAGCGGCATTCGCCATATGCGATCGCCCGTAATGCCGCCCGCTTTGCGGAACTGCTTGGCCACGTACGAGGAGTTGCTCCACAGACCGGTGCAGCTGCCACCCAGGCCATAGTTGACGCCCTGCGCCACCGCGCCAATGCTGATGATCATCTTCGGCTTGAAGTTGGCCTGGGCGTAGAGCAGCGGATCGGCCATCATCACCACCGGCGCCTTGTCCACGTCCTTAATGCCGAGCGTGACGCCGTTGAGCAGCGTCACCACATCGCCGCACTTGACCGCCATGCCGGACGGCATGTGTTCGCACAGCGGCATCACCGCCGATATGTTCATGGGCAGCGAGAGGGCGGCGGCGGCGCGCAGAACGCCCACGCAGACGGCGGCGCCGGACATGGAGCCGCGATACTGATCCATGCCGGTCTTCGGCTTCAGGCAGAGACCGCCGCTGTGGAAGGTCAGGCCCTGGCCCAGGAGCAGGGTGGCCTTGTCCTCGGGCGAGGTGCCGCAATAGGTGCACTCGAGCAGGAGCGGCGGCTCGCAGGAGCCCTTGGCAATCATCAGGAAGGAGTTGAGGCTCATGTCCTCAATCCAGTCCATGGAGCGCACCTCCACGGATACACCGCACGGACACAGCGCATCCACCGTGGCCTGCGCAAATATGGACGGTGTCATCTGGTTGGCGGGCGTGTCGGACAGACGGCGCGCCAGATTCTGGGATTCGGCCTTGAAGAGGCCACGGACCCAGGAGTCGTGATCGCCTTTGCCATACATGTGGAGCTTGGGCGTGGGCATGCGGTTCTTCTTGCGCTTGTTGGCATTGTAGCGCCAGACGGCGAGCGCCGCACCCTCGGCTGCCTGCTCGGGAAAGTCCATGCCATCCACGTGAACCTCGGTCATGCGCTGTAGCTGCAGTGCACGTGCTCCGGTTCCAGCCGCAACGCGAGTGTTCTCCATACCCTCGTCCAGCTCCTCGGCCTCGTTGAAGCCGGCGCCAGCGGGACCCATGCCAACAACGGCCACCGTCTGAAACTCGCCATCCAGGCCGTTGAACAGCAGTCCCTTACCGGGACGACCGTCCATGCCGCGTTCTCGGATCAGGCTGATTATCTTGCCGCCGGCGGCATCGTCCAGCAGCACGCCAGCATCGGATGTTTTGATGGGCTTGTCGCCGTCCTTCTGATAGACTCCGATGACCACGCCCTTCGGCTTGTCGCACTTGGACGAAAAGGGGCGCACACGCAACGCCACGCGAAGCGTCTGGCCGCGGTTGAGCAGGCGACCAACAGATCTGAATACACGGAGCTCACGATAAGCAGGCATTTTTCTTTTTTATAAAAAAAAAAATAATACGCGCAAAAATATACAAATTGACTATTTAATTTTAGTTCACAGAAATTTCAGATACCGTATAATTTAAAGAAAATTTTCGAAATATATTTATTTTTTTAAGAAGCTATTTCTGTGCTCAGTAAGGCAAGCAACACTAAAATGAAAGTTTCCAAAACAGGCAAAACACAGGGCTGGGATGCCCGAGACGTCCAAATCAACGCCTACTCGGTGCTGGAAATTCGTGCTTTAAATAAATCATTTTCAGTTCTACAATAAATTCTACTTATAACCGCTTTGCCCGCTTTAAGCCGCTTAGCCAACATTAAAAAAAAAAGTCACTCTATTTGCTAAAAGCGTATCCGAAGCAAAAAGAATAAAAAAAAGAAATAATAATAATATTTAATATCATATGAATTTTAATTTGTCGCCGGAATGCGCCGGAAGCCGCTGGCCAAGTGCACAAGCACAACAACAACAATAGGTGCACATAATTAATTTTCCGAGCCAGTGAATCAAGGATAATTGGGCTTAATTTTTTGGTGTGAAAAAATGCGCTTCAAGCGCAAAATGAGGAAAGCCCAAACATGAAGCGACACAGTCGCCAACTGAGCTCAGAAATCGG
The DNA here is from genome assembly GCA_035041545.1 of Drosophila colorata. Taxonomy (NCBI): domain Eukaryota; kingdom Metazoa; phylum Arthropoda; class Insecta; order Diptera; family Drosophilidae; genus Drosophila; species Drosophila colorata. Next base: position 160,307 of record JAWNLD010000449.1, read on the forward strand.
CCAAAGAGCACTCAGATTTATGCATATAACTAAAATGCAATGACATTAGCTTAAAGTCTGATTTAGGCGGAATCGATTTTTAAGCTAAAAAGCATTAACTTAAACGAAATTCTATTAAAGCTTGCATGTGCTTTATTCATGTGTAACAACTGAACAAAGCGGATCCGAATCTCAGCTCGAATCCCAGGCTAGATTATGCATGTACTGTTTGTCTTAGTGCTTTTTAAAATTATTTAGTTTGATATATTATAACCATATCCTATATTTTATATAATAATAAATAAAAAAACATGTGTGTAGATTTTTTAAAATCTCTAAAACCTTTAAGAATTATTTCTCCAGCATTGAATATTTCAAATTCGAAAAAAACACATCTCAAAATAATTCTTTCATTGCGCTATATAAATATTATTAAATGCAGTGCATTAGTGTACTGCATATCAACAGAATCAGTTTTACATAACAGCAGCTTAATATTTAATTATTTTTTACAAAACGAAGCTTGTAAGATTCGGTAAAGCCTGTTCGAGGAGCACTTTAAATGCCGCAATAAATTCATAAGAGTCTTAACATATTGTGTTTTTTTACAATATTTAAATCTCGACAGCTATATGCTTAATTGAGTATTGATGAAGTTGTAGTACTCTACATTGTTGGACAGCCATAAATCTTGGTGGTCTTGGCATTGTACGATGTTTAAGAGCCACTTCAAGCAAATGCCTTGGGGCCATGGTTGATAAATTGTATTAAATTCGCAATTAAAATTTGCCAACGTCGGTATTTTATATAAATCTGTAGTTTTAATTATGCTTATCGTCCTGGCCATGCACAAATAATTACGATTTGTATTTGTCAAGCAGCCAGCTGCCAGCTGCAAAAGGAATTCAATTTTGGTACTGCAAAGTGTGGACTTATCTTTGGCAAAATGTTTGAATTTGAATATATACGACTGCCAACTGGCAACTGCCACAAGCATAAAAGTGTTCAAATGGAAATACGAATTTGTAACTTGGTATTTGTCTTCCAACTGTGGGGTGGGATGTCCTTTGGCCAAATGGATATGGGGATAGGGTGTGCAAATTAACCCAATAATCCTGCTACAGCAGCTGAGATGCCCGAAAGCAAAATTTGAAATTTTGTTATTTCTCACCTTTGCGCTTGACCTGCTCGCTTGATAACACACACACACACACACACACACACACACACACACACACACACACACACACACACACACACACACGGGGCCAGGACAGACACCAAGCAACAGCCGGAGCAGCAGCATAAACTATATCCAACTGAGTTGACCAGCAAATGAATTCCCTGCAGCTAAGCACACACACACATACACACACACACACACACAGAGAGACGAGCACACAGAGAGAAATGCAAACAAAGGGACAACAGAGAGACGACCGAAATGCCGGCCTGGTCAGAATAGTTGTGGCTTAGCTTTTCGTCCGGCAGTTTGGCTATGTACGACAATCATAAATGTCGCCTTGTTGGATGATAAAATATTTGCCCAAGTTGAACAGTTCAAAGTATTTCATTTTAAATTAACATTTGTCTGTGCGCAATCAGTTGGAATTATGCAATGTGCTCGCCGATAAGCTCATTTCAAGCGATTTGCCACAGGCGCAATCTTTGCTTTTTGCGCCAGTTGCCAAAATTAAAATAGCACAAGATTCGCTCGTATTAAACCTGGACTCAACTCAAGTCCGACTTTAATTTCCGCATTGAGGCCAGGTAGCATGCGATTTGCCATAAAGCAAAGCTCGGGCCACATAATTTAGGCGGTGTGCTCTCAACTTTTAGCCATGCACTTTGTCTAGCTTGAGTTAACACGCTCGCATACAGCACCGAACACCCGACGGTAACCCCGCTGACCCCTCGCCTGTGACCCATTAGCACGTGTGCGTGTATGTGTATGTGATGCTTACGCATGAACACATTTTCGGGTCGCATTTGATGCTGCAGCTGTGCAAAAGGACTTCGCAGTCCTATTAAGCGGCTTACAAGTAAAATGCTGCCAGATTTTAATTGTCTGCACGGAAGCAGTCGAAGAATACGAACAGAAATACAGCAACAACAACAACAACAACAACAACGACGACGGCGACAATGGCAACAACAACTGCAAAGCACGTTCCACACACAGAGGCCACGTTGCGTATGCGCAATGTGTGACAGAGACTACTGTGTGCCTGAAGGCTTATTTCGTACAAGTACGAGCACGTGTGTGTGTGTGTGTGTGTGCCTCTTAAGTAAATTTCAGTGTAGTACATGGGCCAGGCAAACACTTACGGTCTGTTGCGCATCAGTTGCTTGTCATGGTTTAGCAGCCAACCAACTAACCAAGCAACAATCCTGCGGCAGTCGAATTAATTGTGCCCAATGCCAAAAGCTGCGCCAAACAACTGAAATTAACTAATGACGCATTCTGGGCCTTTGGCATATATTATTTTTTTTTAATTCATGACGTAACAGCAACCAATCAAATTTCATTGCATTTGCAGGCGTGCAATTCAATTAAACGAAATGAAAATTATTTTTTTTTATTTTTATTTTCGCTTTTTGTAACTGCCGCCGTGTGCCACAAAAATGGCCAGTCAAATGGCGTGTGATAAACTTTAAATTGTTTTTTAATGGTATTTGCCGTATAATCGAAATAAAAATATAAAAAAAAAAACAACACAAAAAGATTAACTGCTTGGGGGCTTCTAAAATTTGCAATTTGGATATTCAACGTGCGCCCGGCGAAACGGTGGACACAATAAAATAATGAGCACCAAATTACACAAAGCGTGGAAAAATGGCCGCGAGCACCATTAACCGGGCCCAGAGTGGAAGGCGCTGAAATGAATTCTAAAAGCTTTTGCGCCAAAGTGTTGACAACCATTTTGGTAATATGCTCAAGCAGACAGGCTGGCAGGCAGGCAGGCAGCTGGCCCGGGCCGGGCCGGCACCCTGCCGGGACCAAAAGGATGCTAAAACAATTACAACGACTGCCAGGAACACAACAACAACGACAATGACAGGCGCAGATTCCAGGAAAATTTATTTGCTGTGCGATAATTTTAAAGAACAAAGACGAAAATTTTCGTAGCGATTCAGCTGCTTGCCCGGCCAAAGGCAAAGTGGGCATCTCGTGGGTACTCTCCCTATTTTGTTTAGGGCCCCATCTCGACCTTTGAATAAGCCAAATATTGCGCTTAGCTCGAGCTTTAATTAGCTCTGGACATACGAAGGACAAGAAGCTAGCTTAAATGTCATTTATCCTAGCGTTAATAAATTTCTGAAAAATTCTTCAAGTTTAATCAGAAAACACAACCGTTATTGTGGAAATAAAACGCAGCTTTCTTTAAGTTCTTCTTAAATTAAGTAGATTAAAATTAAACGATAGAATAAAAATCTTGTTCTAATGCTAAATATCAACTTTCCTGAAGATATACTAAAATAAATTAGGTTAAATTAAATCTTCGCCAAGAGAACGTTGAACGTTCATATTTAAACTTAAATATTTTAACTATAGATTTTTCTTTTCTTTCTCTGTTCTAGCCTATGTTGGTGTCAAATTTACTGTAGCACATTATTTGAAGTACTTTCAGCAATGCGTGTAAATTTTCTTGCTGCTGCTTTTTGTTACTTCATTTTCTTTTTTACAGGCTGATTTAATTTCTCTTTTTCCAACTTTTCTAATTCTTTTGTGATTGTTATTTGCGCCTTAATTTTCTCCTCTTTTATTCCAATTTCGTTGTTGTTGTGGCTGTAAAGTCAAAACTCAGGGTAGTTAAGAGGGACGATATACACTTTTTGGGGTGTGCGTGTGCGATAACAATTTGTCGACAAGTTCAAGGAGAACTCACGACTGCGCAATACTCTGTTTGTGCCATAACGGCTTCAAGACGGTTGAAAATCGTAATTGGTGTCATAGGTATTGAACCTTAATATATTTGGAAGATATATTTGGTGGTACATTTTACTATTTGCATAGGTAGATATGGGCGTCTTAATATTTGTTCCGACCTAGTGATAATTTTTTAATAACAGCCTGTCGGTTTAAGTATACTCCCCTTCCCTTTCGGAACAGAGTATAATAATTTTAGATGTAACGAAAAATTATGATTATAATCTTATTTCTTTTTAAAAAAAAACACCCAAGGGTAATCGAAAGATACGTGCTTGTTTTTCCTTTATAGATAATTTTTTATTAAAATTTAATTTTTATTTTACAACTAAACGCTTAGAAACTAAAATGTCGTCGATTTAACTTAAGTACAGATAGAAAAGTATGCTAAAAATTCATGTTTTGCTAATATCGTATGTCTTGGCAAGTCAGAAGAAACTGAATGAAATTAAAATTGAGAAAACACATACAACAATTTTACACACGAGTTTAGATAAGAACGTTTACCTCGAATTATAAATGATTCAAATTAGTGATTAAATGAAATTGACAAAATTGTGAATTGTAAATGTTAGTTATTATATTATGTCGTATATAATCTATGGACCGATTTGATGTGAATTTTTTGCTATATATTTATATGTAAATTATTTGTATAATTCAGCTTTAATGTATTTTGTTTTTCTGCTTGCTTTTTATAAGATTATATTGCTTATTTATGTCGCTTAGTTGAAAAGTTCTTCTAATTAGTTAGTTCAAAAGCAGATTTGATGTAATTTTCATCAACATATTTGCTTCGACTAAGTACGTATGAATGTGTGCGTATTCAATGCGGCAGTTGCTTTATATGCATGTAAATTGTTTATGTATGTGTACAGCTTTTTTATAGTTTTGTTTTTGTTTTTGTTTTTTTTTATCCTTTATTAAGTATGATTCAATTGTCTGTGTGAATATCGTTTAAATAGGCAATTAATAAATTTATCAAAACTTAACATCACATTGCTTCTCCAATTACGTGTAGATTTATATAGGCTTTAGAGTTTATAGTTATTTGATGCCATTCTATATTATATATATATATATTTGATTTTATTATGAATTAAAATGCATGAAATGTGAGTTGCTTTTGCTTATGTTTTTATGCACGTATGTGTATGTATATGTATGTACTTGTAATACTTGTTTGTTCTGCTTCTTTCTCCTCGTGTAGTTGTATTTTCGATAGAATTACATATTAACATCTTGAAACATTGTGTTACTTTTAGTTGCAGTATGTATGCATAAATATGTATTTTATTTAATTTAAATTTAAATGTTTATAATAACGATATGAAGTGATTTTATCCGTTAATATTATTTGTTTGCGTTGCGAGCGGCAGTTTTTTTTGTTGTAAATTGTTTGTAGCTAGCTATTTTTATTATGGTTTGTATTTATATATATCATAGACAAGTGTCTGTATTTAATATAGATTTCATTAGCTCTCACGATTATTTGAGTATGTAGAATAAATGCACTGTACTGGAAGTGGTTCTCTATACATATGTACGTTGATATTCGTATAAATGCAGTTTCTAGGAGTTTCGAGTTGTGGATTCATGCTTAAATTTATCAGTTTAGCGCCAATGGATTGATGATTGATCTATGCGGCAACTTAGGTCGAAGTAGGCGGTCTATTGAGTTATCTTTGAGTCTCTGATTCGATTCGAGTTTATTGAATTTGACTTGATTTTCATTTGATGCAGTTGTTGTTGGTTATTTTCGTTGTTGTTTTTAAGCATTTGGTTTCGTAATGCTGGGAACTCTAGGCGAATTAGTAGAAACGTTTGATGGACATGGGTGTTGGCATGGTGACTGCGACGCTGTTGTCGTGGTATCAAACGTTGTTCTTGCGGAAAATATCGTTGGGGTGCTGATTGCTGCTGAAGTTCTGGCGAGTCGAGCATTGCTGTAAGAAATGGAATCGTGTACAAATGTTGTATTAAATGCGTTCTACAAACCAGCTGTGATGAGTATTATAAGCAAATTATATTCGAGGACATGACAGCCAGTCAAATGATTGCATTTTAATTGCTTGTTCCGGGCACATGGCGCCAAAGGGCTGCCACACACCAACACCATCGCCACCACCAGCACCACGTAGGCAATTACCAGGCATTGAGGTCGTTCCTAGGTACAGCGGTATATATATATATATCGCAGTGTAGTGACGCTCAATCGAACCGTATTGAGACGCGACCAGGCTGAAACCGCCGAACCTCGAAGCCACATTGGCTGCCAGGCGGACAACGCGAGACGCTGGCCGTTGGTGTTTAGATAATGACAGCTTAACTACTTTACACTGTTTGTGATTTGACGTTGTGGTGTCAGTTAGCCAGCAGGCTATTAAAATAATTGCCGGGCAAATCATTTATTATGGCATATGCCTGCCCCCGGTGCTGTGTGTGTGGGTGTGACTATATATATGTGTGTGTGTGTGTGTGTGGCTCTCATTAGCGCCGCCTGTGGTGATAATTTCAATCAGGATAATAACTTACCGCTTGCTTCTTTTCCCAGGACTTCATAGCTGTTTTATATTTCTCGAATTCGTGACACCAATCCGAATAGATTTTCTGATAGTCATTGCTTTTGTTCGGTGGCGTGCATCTACGGGGCAAGCGAGGGGAAGGCACTCGGTAATTAGCAGTCAATTTAGGGGTATAAGGGAGGGGCAACTCACCTGTGTGCGTCGACGGTGATGTTGTAGCTGCACAAGAGCGAGCCGCCCAAGTGGCAATCGTAGCGTCCGCCATCGGCCTCATTTACAGACACCACAACCAGGCCGCGCTCGGTGGTCTCAATGTACTTGGTGGGACTATATTTGATTTCATAACTGGCCGAAGAATTGCGTATTATTTAAATTTATATTTATATTTATATAGAATGGGGATTTACTTACCGTCCTCTGTCCTTGGAGTGATGATACCAGGTGACCTGTTCGTTCTTCAGCACCTCGGGTATCTTGACAAAGCAGCCGAGATGCACACTCTGGCCGTAGGTCACGACGATTTTCTTCTTCAGCACACTCGAGTCACATATGTCGCTCGTCTCGTTGGCCACATCCTGTGTCGATTGTTAGAGTATATGCGGTGCTTAGTGCTGCAGGACAGAGGGACACACAAAAACCATGCAACACTCACCTGCAACAGATCCAGTTCGTAGGGACGGCACGTGTTGGCCTCCTTGTCCCAGCCGCAGTAGGGATCACGCACACAGCGGAAGCAATTGTCATAACGGCGATTGCACATGGCCAAATCGATTTGCTTGATGCGATGATCGGTGCCCACATAGAGGGACTTACGTGTCTGGCTGATTTCCATCACCTGGATGGCCTCGTTGGGCGCCACCTCAAAGATGTCCAGCAGCTTCGACAGCGACTCGCCGTTGCGATAATACTGAACGATTTTATAGATGCGACCCAGATTGGTGCCCACGTAGTAAACGGTGTACTCCTGGTTCAGTATGTCGATTTTGATTCTGCCAAAAGGAAAGTCAGATTTAAATATGCATTACGCATTTATATGTGTGTGTGTGTGTGTGTGTGTGTGTGTGTGTGTGTGTGTATCAAGGGCTTATTGCCCCAGTCTTTGTATTTTTGCCTGCATTCAGTTGGACGGCAGTTATGGAAATTAAATGCTTATTTAATATGATAAATGGCCTGAATATTAACGAATTAAATAGTCGCATCTGTGTGCATTCTTGTTTCTATACACTTGCAAAGTGTACTATAATTATGTCTCGAAATGTGTCATAAGGATATATATCTCAATATCAATATCTCATCGGCAAATTCATACAGATGCTATAGAAACAATGGGTCAAGAATTAGTTCAATTAAACTTAACAATTACGATATTACCATTTCACTACAATATCATTTAGCTCTCATATAGAAAAACAGTCTGAAATTAAATATACACACATAGAAACATATCGCAAGTTTCCGGCTTGTTTGGAAGGGTATTTGTCCTTCGGCACTCCCGACTTTATGCTGCACATTAATAGCAAGCTTGTAACACCTGAACGTGTTGTTGTTGTGGCAACTGTTGTAAATGCGGGTATTAAAATTCGTCACATGATTTCGCCGTTTACAGCCAGTTGCCGGGCAATTAATGCATATAGAAACTCAATGCTCGTTTATGTGAATAATATATTACAAATATTAATGTTCACTTTTTGTAATTTTTTTTTTAAATATTTTTAGTACATTTTAATAATATGCACCTGCAATAAGTTTAAAATATCAATACATTTGCGTACATTGTTTGTTTGATTGGTAGGGCGAGACACATCTTTTTTATTTATAAATACAAATGTTCAAAAAAATTTGATTAATAAATGCAATTTTAATAAAATGTGCTCCAACATACTCGCAAAAACATTTTAATTGCAGAATTCATTTGCATTCATGACTGAAATCATTTTGTTTATCTGGAAAAATATTTGCTTTTTTTGGAAAACTCATTATGTACCAATAAGTTATTTTCAATGAGTTATTTGTGAATTGAAGTCTCTTTTATAAATTGGAAAATACACTAATAACAAATGCGAAAAAGTTTTGTTTTCAGTGCCAAAAGCAACATTAATTAATTGCTATAGCTCAAAATTATTATAAAGTCAACCAAACTTGTTTAATTAAATTATGATGCAATTGGATAGTAGATGTATTAGATGTTATCGGAATTACTTTTACTCTTTTGTTTAAGTATTGAATTCCATTTGTTCATGCTCGTGGGCAAGTGGGCAAATTTCAAAAGCAGTTATGCAATTTTAGCATTGTTTCTAACCAACCTGACTATAAACAAATTTTAAAATTGATATTGTGTTCAATTTGATAACAAGCAGCACTTTAGACTTGGGTTATTTAAAGCACTCAAATCAAATAATCAAATAATAAATTTTCGTACATGGATTTTCACTTTAACTGGACAAGCCACAAAAAGAAACAAATAGATATATGCAAATAAATTAAAAAACAGAAACCGTTCTACACACATTCGACTGGACATGGTACATATGTATGTACTTAGAATGAATCTGTATATGAGATACATATCGACACATACACAGAAAGCTAAAATGCGCATGCAAGCAATCCGAAGAGATAGAGAGAAGGAAAAAGAGATAGCGAGCGAGAGAGAATAACAAGTAGAAATAAAACTTACTTGTCAACAACGAGCTTTGTGAACACCAAATCCCTTTTATAATAGACCGGATTGTTGTGCTCGTGATTTACGGCTTTGTCCATAAGTGGATGCGAGCGTATGAAATTCAGGACGGTATCTGGCAGATTTGAGGTATCGTTGACACATGTACCGGGTCGCGGATCGGGCACGCGGGAGTTCAGTACCGGCAGCCAGGCGGAGTTTGAAGAGGATTGCTCCTTAAATTTGCCTGCAAGTAAACAAAACAAACACAAACAAAATCAAAATATATACAAGATGGCAAAAAAATGGAAAAAAATAAAAAAAGGATTATGGCTAAGAGTTATTCACTACCAACTGAAGGAGCGCCATATATTTCAGGTGCACGCAGACTGTGCGTATGTGTGTGTGTGTGTGTGTGTGTGTGTGTGTGTGTGTGTGTGTGTGTGTGTGGCAAGTGTTTGCAATGAAGTTTTAAATCTGCGACCCCAAAGTGTCAGCTGTTGTGCTGTTGAGCGTTAAGCGTCTAAGAGAGTGTGTGTGTGTGTGTGTGGCTATAATCCATTCAAATGGATTTTCTAATACGATTTATGTTGCTCCACGGCAAACGAGTGCGCTGAAATTACAAAACACTCAACACCCTGAGTGCTGTGCTGTGCTGTGCTCTGCTCTGCTCTATCGTGCTGTGGTGCTTCTATTGGATCTGTGCTACCTATTGGATTTATCGCTGAGCTGTAACTGTCCCCGTCCGGTGACAGTGTGCTGTGTGCCGGGCGACCTGCATGAAAATCACATAGGGGCCAGCTGAAACCAATGTGCAGTTTGCAAATAAAATTTGCCGATAAGTTGCATTTGCCATTTCTATTTCTATATTTGTATCTGTATTCATTCCCATTTCTATTTCAACTTCGATTTACACTCAAAGCGCTTGAGGGATTGAGCACAGTTTAGTTAAGGGGCAGGGGCGGAACAAAAGAGAAAATTGCACGTCAGTTGACGTTGACAGTTGGCAACATTGTGGCCACGATAACGTTCGTTCATCACATCGACGAGGCATCCATTTTGCACACAACACTTAACATCTACATAAGTAGAAACTCGCATATGCATACTGTACTATGTACACTCGGAGAAAAAGCTAGAATTTTGCATTTTAGTCAACTTCTTTCCATGAGTATAAAATTTTGTATTCAAGAATGTTTTTTATAATTCTAAAATTCCTACTCAAATAAAGTAGTGTATATAAGAATGGTTTTACTGTTATTATTTATTTTATTATCAAGTACGAACATTCTTGTAATGAATATTGTGTATTTAATAATTTTAAATTAATAATCAATTACGTATATTTACGAAGGAAATGTTGTATTTTTTTTTTTTTTTTTTTTTTGGTAAACTATCTTGTAGCATGTAGTTGTATTTAGAACACGACTTTCTCTGAGTGTAGATATATGCATTCGAAATCGCACTTACCATTGAAGGCGGCCTGCACCTCGTTAATGTGGAAACTGCATACGGCTGATCCAATCAGGCCATTGGTGCTGGTCGTGAACGTGGCATAGAAGCGGGTTTTGTCCGTGGGCAGTTGGTAAACCGATTGTATCTCATTGAAGTAGAACGGAAACTCGCCCGAAATGCTGCAGTTGAGGCGTGCCTTCAGATACGTGGCCCAGTTGTGCGCCAGCAGATTCTTGCCACCCACGTCCTTCTTGCAGACACGCGCGATGCGCGAATAGACCGCCTTGCCGCAGTTAATGTACTCGACGGCCGTTTCGCGGAAAAAGAAGTAGACATACTCGCCAATGTCAAAGGAGCCCACGAAATTGGGTTCTGCAAATAGAAGAAGTGAGATTGATGACCTTCTGTGAGTAACGATCTACATAATTGGATGGCCTAAGCCGCTTAGCTGTCCTCCACTTGTGAATCGCATCAACACACGCTCGGAAAAAGAGAACAGAAAACAGAGCCAGTGTGCGTGCCAATACAAACAAAGAAACTCATGCGCGAAATCATTTGTAAAGCGCCACAAAATCCTTTTTTCAATTTTTTATCTAGTGCCAGAGCAGCAGCCCGTGGCTTTTACTTACTGTCCAACCACTTGGAATCATATTTGAGCGTGCGCTTGAATTTGTATTCCAAGCGCTTTGCCGACGTATTATACAAATCCGTTCGAAAGATCACAGTATCCGCCTTCGTGAATTCCGCATTGGTGCCCGAGTACTGTGCAAAAGATACAAAGCACAAACAGAACAGTGAGACAAACTGATTGAAGTCGTGTGTGGGATTATTATGTGGCATATATATGTAGGTATATCGACCTATATCTACTTAAATGTATATATATATATATATATATTTTTTTTTTTATGCATATGCTACTTACCAGGCCGGGCAGTCCGCCGGGATTACCATCCTCCACGTAAATGGCCGTTGAATTGTCCAAGGGATCGTATGGACACTTTGCAATACCAAGGCCAACACCAATTACATACTCCGAGCGTGGCAAATGCGTCAAATTCGACTGGCAAATACATAAAGAAAATGTTGCAATTAGAATAAATATATGACAATGGGTTAAATTTAAAGGCGTTCATTTATTTATGATATTTTGAAATTTGTATTTTTAAGAGAAAAAAAAAACTTTTTTAAATGTGAAATAAAATGTGTAAGACTTAAACATTAAAACAGATACTGAGGGGTAACATTTTTTTCCTACATTTTTTTTAACTTAGTAATTTTCTTTAATTTTGTCAAAACTGAACCGATATTCTCTAGATTGATTCTGCATGTAAATCATTTATATTATTGAAAATAAAATAATATTCTAAAAAATTTTATTATCATTCAATTTCTATTTTACTTCTTCTTTGTAACATTTTCTTAAAAAAAAGAGTTGGTTTTTAAGGTTTCCGATTTCAGTAAAAAGCGTATGTCTAATATATGTCCAGGCACGTTCAACGAATGCCCTTAACACTTTTTACTAATTGTTGAGCTGATTGCCGCTGCCGAAATGCTGAATACAAAAAGCAAAAACTTGCCAATGCTGTTCTCAAATATTGGATTTTGTTTTGCGGGTTTCCTTGTTGTTGTTTTTGTTTTGTTTTTAGTTAAAGTTTTTGCTAGCGCAAAATCAAAATGCATGGTTTATTGCTCACCTCCCTCGAAATCCAGAGACTGGAGAAAGAGGCCATGGTGATGAAGGAGAGAAATAGAGAGAGAGAGAGAGAGAGGAGGAATTGTACACCTGACGTGTGTGTGATTTGTATGCACTGCAAGCAGCTTTTGACTGCACCTGCACACTAATGACTATTTTCACAACACAAAAGTTGTATAAGTTATATATGCCAAGCAAGTAGAAGAAGAAGACGAAGGACCAGCAGCAGCAGCAGCACAAGATGTCGAAAAAAATAGTACTCTATTCAGTTGATATACAAAAGGCCATATGCGTTGCTTTGTGTGTTGGGCTGTGTTGTGTTTTGTGTGTGGCTGTTCCTGGATTGCGATCTAAAGTCAACAGCCACAACACACGCACACACACAAAGCAGGCCTCGTCAGATATTTGCTGAAAATCTTTTGAAAAGTTGCGTAATGCGTTATCTTGCAACAGAACTTGTCCTTGAGCCAACCAACACATAGATAATAAGTGTTATGTACTTACATAGATGACATAATCCTTGGGATTGTGAGCATTGGTGCCACAAACATAGAGCCTATCGCCTTGCTGCATTGATTGTATGACGCGCACATGGTTCTTGCAATCAAAGACCTGTAAAGAAGCATTGAAAAATGATTGTAAGCGTACATATAGATAAGTTATCTTCGGTGTGCCGAAGACTGAATGCCCTTGTAAAACATATTACAGATTTATGATACATTTCTTTTCTAAGTGACACAATGGTATTTTCATACAAAAGCTCAGTTGCTGAAAGATTGCTGATAGGGAAGCTAAGTGATGAAGCAGAGTTTGTTTGGAATATCTTAAAAAATCCAACAGTTTTTCTTACAAGAACTTAGATTTTTATCAATTATTTCAGCTAAAATTTGGCAAGTTTGGTTAATAAATCGACTTATTGTTACAATGTCAGCTTATGATATAGTAAACTTCTTCGAGCGACTTCGACATATTTATTGGCTGTAGTATAACGATGGATTGAAACCAATTACATCAAGACAGTTCTAAATGGTGAGACTAGAATTCATAAATAAATACAGACAAACAAACGGACAAAGTAATATCAGCTCAATTTTTCACGCTGATTAAAAATGTATATCGTTTATGGAATATGAAATGTTTACTGCAGTGCTGTACGCATTTCGTGACAAAATTATAAAACCCTTTGCCAAAACTATATAAGAGGACAAGTTCCATTACTTTCGACTGTAGCTGTATTTTCAGCTGCTACAAACTTGCCACTAAGTTAGCTACGAAAATTGCAGAATGCTACAAGCTAACACACACACACACACACACAGGAAATAAATCAAAACTGTGTATATGTGTATGTGTGTGGCACAAATACTACAATTTGTAATAGCACGCGTCGCTGCAGCCACTGTCGCTAAATCAATTGGCAACAATGCAACGCTGGAAAATCCCTGGCACAGACGCACAGCAGCATTATGATGACTTAAGCAAGCAACACACACAGAGGGAGCGCAAGTGTGCACCAAAAACAGTTCAATTGACATCTAGATACAAACTACAATCAGATAGATACTCACACACACACACACACACATATATCGGGCATACATGTGCTTGGATGTGTCTGTGGCATGCAACTGAAACTGAAGCACACGAAAAACTCGCTACAAATTGAAAAGCCACAAATAAATTGAAAGAGATTTCAAATGAAAGGATTTGCTGTCACATTATAAACGAGTTACAATAACAGCCAACAGAAGCGCCGACGTCGGCGTCGTCGTCGTCGTCGGCTTCGTTGCATTTGCAAAGCGCAGCACTAGAAACTGGATTCGGAAACGGAATCAAAATCGGATTCGGTTTTGAAATTGGAGCATTTCGCGTGCGCTCTCGAAAAGAAATTGATTCAGCCCAGACGCCACTCAACTGGTGTGTGTGCGTATGTGTGTGTGTGTGTGTGTTTGTAATCAGTAAGCGCCGCCTCAATGTCACCATATGATATAAAAATCAATCAAACGCTGAGCATGTCACATTGCAACTGCCATTCGCGATTTATGGGGCTACCTAAGTATTGGCATAAATAGGGCCCATATAACTGCAATCGTTAGTTCATTGATTGCGTTTTTTATTTGTACTTATATATGTGTGTGTGTGTGTACTATAACAGTTAATACTTGTTCTTTATCTCTTGCTTACCTGACTCTTGCCCTTCGACACACAGCTGACCACATCGTCACGAGTGGGCTCCAGGTTTATGACATCGCGCTGCAAAATAGAAACAAAACATTTTCATTTAATTTAATTTACAAATAAGATGTAGTATTGTATAGTAATTGTATTATGTAAACAATTATATTTTATTTAAATATAATCATGGCTGATTTACATTATACCAGTATCATTCTAAATGATTCCATATAGCATACTTTGAGGGGCCTTAAAAAAGTAATAAATGTTCAAAAATTAGATTCTTTTAACAAAAAAAAATGTTGTAAATTTTTTAAAAAAAATATATATATTTATCAAATTATTCTACATAGAATCGTCAGCTTTATGGCATTAAAAATTCACAGCTTGAAGCATTTCTTACATCTGTTAGCTATTAAATGCACATATATAGAAAATGATCGCGCATTAAAGTTCCTTATTGTCTGCTGAGATCTTTTCGTGAAAGGTCAGGTTAATCAAGCTTAATTGATTGAAAACTGCAACGTGTAATTCAACATCATAAAGCCCGTATAAATGGCACTGGCAAAACTTAAATTTTAATATTTGTAAATTTGTATACAGTAGCAAGCAAAAACTTCTTGGCGCCGCTTCTTGGGCGAAAATGGTTTGAATAATTTTTTTTATTTTTTTGGGGCCACGAATAAACTACAACTAGAAGCTGTTAGGTGGGTGGGGGGTGGGATTTGAAGGAAAACGTCCTGCCAGGAGGCGACCAGTTTGGGCCAAGCTGCCTGTAGCATGCTTTCAAGCAAATTGATTTATAAATCACGTAATGTAACGAGCACATACGAAATATTTTCAAGCGAAATGCGCGCACGCACCACCCCGCAATCCCAACACCACACGCCGCACCACCACGCAATATATAGCACCGCACAGAGCACGGAGCGTCCACATAAAACCAAAATCATGTATTATTTAGTAAAATTTGCATTTGCCGCATAAAGCAGCCGCAACACCGGCAGCGGCGCGCACCTTGCCGCTGGTCCTGTAGGCACTAGCAAATGATGCCCATGGCGAACGCAGTTACTCGCACTGTGTGAGAAATAACACATAAAATATATTGACAGATGCCGGTTGGCAAAACCTGGCTGCCTGAATGGGTGGTGAGCGGGCCGGCAGGCGGGTGGATGTCTCGAAATGGCACCAAAACGTGGCGTCTTTCGGTTTTATGATACGTTCGCGGCTAGGTTTCAGCTGCTGCAGGTGCAGGTAGGCGCATAAAACAAGCTTTTGTATGACATAAATTCATAAACAGCCTCCCAAACAGTCTCACACACACAGACACACAGTCTCACTTGACTTGTATGCACAGAGGTGTGTGTTTGGGCAGAATTTGGTGTTATCGACTTTCACAAATTTCGATAATTCGCAACTTTGGCATTTATGGGGAAATTACTCATACACTCACACATACATTCACACCTTTCAGCTCACATATACTCACTGACACTGAGGAAAATATAAAATATCGAATATTATTTGTTCTGACTTGATAAAGTCAAAAAAATAATACGCGGGATCACATATTACATTTATTAAATAAACAGCTATTCCGATTATTTGTAAATCTATATAGAAATAAAAAAGTTTACAGTATCACTTCACTATGTTAAACGCAAGTTAAATATATTTTACCGATTTCGGAAAATATAATAGCTGGGGGTTTAACATTTGTTTGGGTATATTTTAAAAATATCCATTGGCAAATTAATAATGAAAATAGATAGTTACGATTTTAAGATGAGCTCTTGGGTTTCATGTGAATTTGATTTCATTTTTTAATTGATTCAAAAAACTGTACCGGAAAAATGTGAGCAAATGGTTTGGTGTATATATTTTTTTGAAAGTTTATTTATCTATTTTTGATGAGAACAGTATGTTTTATATACACGTTGATGCAACATTATATTTTGCAGCAGAAAATTCCTCTTTTTTACTTTAACTTTCATATTCTACTTTCGATTACATATTAAATATTACTTTCAACATCCGAGCTATTAACTGGATTTTTTTTTATAATAGGATGTAAATTTACGAAAGCAACAACTGGCAACTGAACGAGGTCATACAGTTTGTAAAATTTAATGTTGCTTTAAACGGACTTAACGGTTTTTTTTTTACATAAAATTCGGTTAAGTTTATAAGAAACTTTAAGTGCATTTAATAAAAAGGCGCCAAAAAAAAAATATTTAAATTATTTTGCAAAGGATGTGCTGATAGATTAAATTATGAAAATAACTAAGAAAATAAAATCAAATACCTCATTTTAGATTTTATATTTATATTCTAATTTAATTATGCAAAAATATTAAAAAAATAAACAATAGAAAATTGTATATGCAACTTAATATCTCTCAGTGTTCATAAATTATGCAGTACTCAGCCGTTACCACGAGACGTGGAATCTGGGCCCGTGCATGGTAAAACGAAATGCCCATAATGCAGCCCCCAAAGCGCATATTAAATATGTTTTTTGGCCCTTTTTGTTCTGGCTTGTAGGTGGACAGGGACACGTTTACAGCCCGGATGTGGAGCTGAGTAACTTAAACAGATATTTTTCACTCGCTTACATCGGGGAATTGAAGATTTGTGGCTCGCATTTGATGTGCGCCTAAAAGGTGGCTAAGTTGCCCCCGTGTCCTTTGGCCCTATGTGGCGTTGTGTTGACAAGGTCCAAAAATAACAACAACAAAAAAATAAAGCTAAAAGGATGGGCTTAAGTTAGTGGCGGCCATTTGGCAACTACACACTAATACATGCACAGGCACACATAGATAAATTTTGTGCGGAAGGCGCGTAATGAATTTTTAAAAATTTGCCGCATAGCTTGTTTGCCTAAAAGCGTGCTACACGTTTTATGTGCCGCTCACTGGTTGTTAGATCTGTGGCCAGGGGAATTGCCGCCAACAACAACAGCGAGAATAACTACAATGGGAACAACCAAACTAAGCTCGTGGGAGCTTAGCCTAAAAGCAAATGCCCGGATTATATATGCTTATTGTTACTGTTGTGCATAGCTGTTGTTCCCATTGTTGTTGTCAGTTTATTATAAATTAATACACAGCAATAAATGTATTCATACTTACATCACAAAAGGACGAGGATATATTTTGCAAATTCAAACGGAATACGCGATCCCTGCAAACAGTGAATTTAGAGAGGTGAATTTTAGTTTTGGTCAGCAGCTAAGCACTGGGCTTAGTTAGGGTACACTTACATGGCGCCCACAAAAAGCGAATCGCGCTCCTCATTCAAATGAAACGTGCGATAGTAGAGTTTGCCGCATGTGAATTCGCGCACATGATCTGAAAGAAGAAAAAGAGCAGAAATATGAGGCGATAAAAACACACAAACAATATAGTAAATAGTTAGCATAGTTTATTCTCGTTCAATATTTAGACAACAAATTTTCTTAAGTGAGGCGGCAACCCAAGCCCGAATAGGAGGAAAGGAATTCGAGTTCGAGTCCGAGTCGAAGTCCGGCACAAATGAGCGCCTGTCAACAAAGTTTATGCAGAGACATTGACAAAACGCAAACACAGTCCAAACAGTCCAGCCAGGACGTGGCATGGGCCTGGATACAGGCAATGCGGTGTGCCCCTGACCCCACAAGCTGGACGCACATACACAAACATAGGCAAAAATGGGAAAGAAGCGAGCGGGCAGCAGTGAGTGAGATATCCCATTTCAATCAAATGACATTTTGACATTTCTCTCTTTGCCGGACACTATCGCCGGCGTCGGCAAAATGTAGCCAAAGTGCAATCTTTAAATGTTGTTTATTTACTTTCAACTTTGGCCAACACAAATACTCTGGACTCACGCACACACGTTTAGATAGCAAAAATGCACTGAGTAGTGGTTAACGTCAAAGAACTGCGCTGGCTCCGTGTGTAACTTTATATCTTATTTCAATTTATATACTTTGATCAACTTCTGAGGGTCGACGTTACCGTTTGAGTTAAAGTTCAAGCAAAGCATTAAAATAGAAAAATCTGTTAAATACGTGTAAAAATTGCGTCTAAAAAGTCAATGAAAAATCGCCCCTTAAAAGCATGCTATGAATAATGAAAATTGAGGCTTGCTTTAAAGACACTTGTCTTAAAAAAACACCTAAAATCTCTAATAAGGCGGCGACAATTTTAATAGCATTTAGCTATTAAGACAAATTTGCTTTAAAGCTCTAACATTTTTAGCATTTTTAGTCTTTTTATTTTGAAATTTGTTCTATTAATCGGCCTATTAAAAAGAGTTACCTTATAAAATATTATTTTTTTTTTTAAATTTATTTATAACAGTTATTAATTTCATTTGACTTTTTAATTTTTGTATATACATAGGTATTTTTCGTTTGTTTAAGATTAAAGCATTTCAGATTTTCGAAATGCCAATCATTTCCAGTCTGTAAATTGTAAGCAAAATTGGAATTTTGAACAAGCCTGATTAATTATATGTAAGCATGTTTTTTGTATGCAAACATGTGTATGATGTGTGTACACTTATTATGTTAATTTGATCGACGACGCGCTGTCTGCGCGTTGTTTGCGCTTTGGATGACAATGCGTGTGAAAGAGAGATGGAGACAGGGACGGCAAGGCGCAAAAGCGCTGAGCACGCATTTACTTAATTAAACTAATTAATATTTGCTTAGAGTGCCTGACCACACAGACACACACACATACATATAACACATACATTGTTATTTAATATGCCTGTCAGCCAGTAAGCTCTCAATTCCGATATCGATATGTCGTCCAATTAATTTGCTGACATTTCTTACAATTATGCCAACTGCTGTTCCTATTGTTGTTGATATTGTTGTTGTTGTAGTTGCTCATATGTCATATGTCCAACCACCAACAAGCAGCAAATTGTCAGCTGCCGTCCGAGTTGCATTTGTATTTTAGTGGTTTGCATTTTACATTTCACATTTATCTGTCGCCCATGCCATGGAAAAACTGCTGATAAGAAATACTCTATAATATCGTATGTTTATACATTTCCGTATTCGGCCGCCAGAAAACTTGACCCAAACAAGAGACGTCAAATTTTAAAATATATATCGAATGCTCCAGAATTCAGCTTGTTGTATAACAAAAGGCAACCTTTATATATACAAATATATCGATAAATATATATATTTATATATGTATGTGCGTGTGTGTGTGTGTGACTAACTCGCACGCAACAATAGCAAATGCAAATGTCCCCTTCCTATGTCATTGTCTACGTTGCTTCTGCCCCCTTTGAGTCCTTCAGCCACAAGTGCAGCTATTTTTGATTTCCGATTTAAAGTACATTTTGGACAAAAGCAAACACTGTAGCTTTTCCCAGCCAAAAGTAGCAGCGCCAATAAAAGCAACAAAAAAAAAAAAAAAAAAAGGAATCTGCGTCTTTTGTTTGCCAACGGGAAACAACTACAACAACTATAACAACATCAACTACTAGCATTGGCGACAATACATATGCATATATGTGAGTGTAGTAGTGTGTGTGTGTGTGTGTGTGACTGTGCTTTTGCATATATTGCGCACAATTCGGGTAAATGTCCTTGCCAAACCGGAAGTCGACTTGTATACGCTTGAATTGTTATTGCACCCGTACCTCGTGTGTGTACTCGCATTTTGTTTGCCGCTCGCTGTCGAACTTTTTCCGCATTCTGTAGTTTTTTCTTTAGAATTTTTTTTTGCTATTTCTTTTCATAGTTGTTGTACATTTTTCCGTTGTTGGTCCTACTTTGCTCCTTTAAGAGTACGGCTTTAACAAATATTTTAAATGTTCTATAAAAACAAGTTTCGCTAAGTTTAAAGCGAATCAAAACTATCGTAGCGTGAATTTTTAATAGGAATAGCTTAGCTAACCGGACAAAATTGAAGTAGCCCGGTCGCGTCTTACGTTCCAATTTTTTTTTCCACCGGAGTTAAGTTCTATATTAGCATTTTTATATCGTATTTCATTTTGCAAATCTTATGCTTTTATAGAATTTTAGGCCTTAACATTCATTGCGCCTTTAAGGAGAATTTCACAAAAACAATACCATAAATGACACAAAACCAGTTAGCATAAATATGCCAAAATATGTACATATGTACAATATTGTACCCAATACTCGTACGATTTGTAGTTAAATTTATGTGCGCAAAAACTGTAATTCTTTATGGGGCTTATTAGGGGAAAACATCTTTCCAATACGCAGCAAAACGATCTGCGGCATATTTACGATGGCAATTGCCACAACATATTTGCTAGTTCCATTTCAAGTCTACAATTGTCGCGCCGAGCATTAAGACACGCATTCATGGGAGGCAAGTCTATAAAAATATTATACATATGGCCATAAAAGAGCTCGGCTGATAGGCAGCTCGACAATGTTTATTCACATGCAGAGCGGCGACAGCATAAATTATATTATGAGTCCTGCGGAAACCAGTGGCTGGCGTCTGTTCAGCTCATTTCTCCTCTGCTCTGCTCCCGACCTGCCCTGTACGAGTGATAATAAATTGCAAATTGAACGGAAGCTAATCGCAGGCATATTGTTGAGGACGCCGGAAGGTCGCCAAACTTTTACAGAATTTATCAGCTGTCAGCTGCCACTGAGTCGAGTCTGTGGCAAGAGCTGTACGAGACTTATATAGTGTGTGGCAGTTGCAGGTGCAGTTGTTGCATGCGACAATTGAGCATTTGAGCTCTTTGAAGGGCCATCAAATTTGCGGTAGGGGATAGGTACACATTAAGCCAAAAAGCAGTCGTAAATGTTTTTTACTCAGCAACCTTCGGAACTTGCCATTTCAGAGGACGTCTGCTTTATTTGCTTTTAATCCAAGTCCAATCAAAATCAAATTGCATTTACGAGCTGGCTTTCAAAGCGCGCAATTTTATGGGAGCCAAACATTTTGATCCGCCCCATCGCTCGGTTTCTCTGGCCAAAAGTAAATGCTTTAGATTTTCGGGTGGGTTTTTTTATTATGGACATACAGTGCTTATGCAAGTTACATACTTTCATACATATGCGTCGGTATTTATGACTCCATATATGTCAATAATTTTTATGCGCTTCATAAATATGCGTACGTCTTTACGACCGCCCGCCTGGCAGTCAAATCAATTTCTTTAGCTCCCCTCGAGAATGTCAGAAATGCCATTTTCAAAAACGTTATTATCGAATCAAATACAAAAAGAATAATGAGAGCCAAATGCAGTAAACGTATTGCGAATTTGTCTCCTGCACCGCAGGCCAACATGCCACAGACATGTCACAGGGCACATGCCACACACAACAAACAACATACAAGGAGCAGCCATTGGTGACAGGACAGTTTCCTTTGAAATGTTACCATTACCTCTGGGTCGAAAGGGTCTCATAAATGCCACAAGCAGCCAGCGTCTAGCCTTCAAACTTGATGACGGTTATCACGAGAGGTATGTAAAACAGTTTATAAGAATGTGTTTTATTTGTATAGATGTGCAAACAATTAGACAGGAAGAGATTCAAAAGGAGAGTTCACATTGTTTGACATTGAAATCAACCGTGAACTCAAATTAACTAGTTTTGGTAAAGTGAAGCTATCTCAGAACTAAATTATATATTAAGTATTTATTATTCAAGTCGAAATGTGTATTCAGTTTTGCAGATATATTATTATTTATATATACTTTATAGGCTCTACGATGGTTTCTTCTATATCTTACACATTTGGTGTCAAAATTATAATACCCTCAGCAAGGGAATAATAAAAGCAAAGACATATACGAGTACTTGAAGTCTTTAGCCTCGTAAAAATGTCTATAAAAATTAAAATGAGTTGGAAAGTTGTTAAATAAATCCTCAATCCCAAGCATTGTGAGAGGTATTTCATATATATATATTTCATGTGTGAAAATTAAAGAGTTGGGGATTTTATTTTATAGCTACAAAATTATGTTTGTTTCTCGAGAGTTTTTCAAACGTATATAAGAAACATAATTTAAATCAGTTTTCTCTGTGGAGTTTTACTTTTTTACAACTAATTTAAGTTTTCTTAGAATCTTGGGAGCTGTTTGTCATTTATGATATTCAATCTTGCGATGCAGACATTTTATAATATTTTCTGTCTCTAATCTCTGTTGACTACGCATGTATGTAAATTTCCCATTATTTTGCTAGCTAATTATGAGCTATGGCTTCCTCTTCCTGCTGCGTTTGTCGGCAACTCTTTCTCAATGTGTGTGTTTGCATGTGAGTGTGCGTGTGTTGTGTGTGCACTACGTCAGCATAAAGCACTCGAAAACTGTCTAGACGTCTGATGTCTAGGCGTGTTGTTATCCACACTTGTGCGCTGATTCGTGGCCTGCGGCCCCAGTGGAGCAACTTGCCAGTCGCCAGTTGCAAGTTGCCAGACTGCGGACGGGCGACCGCTTTCAAGTGGTTGCCATTTCATTTGCCGAGAAATTGCATGTACAAATAATTAAAATGCAGCAGCGACTTGGCTCATCAGTCTCAGTGCATATATCAGTACTCGTATGCAGGCAGAAAAAAGCCTGGTCAATGTTAAGTCCACACTCGAATTAACTTTTCACAATCTTTGTAATCCATTCATAATATTAGAATAGTAAGTTACCTAAAACGATTAAGAAAAATCTTAAGATTTAAAAAACATTGTTCAAGAATTGAACTAGTTCATTTTAGAAACTGTGACCGCGTTTCCTAAATTCAAAATAACATTATTTAATTTTAAACCACTTGCGTGTTGAAGTTTATTTCAATTGAGAATGCAAAAATTAATTATAAAGAACATTGGGTTCTGACGAGCCTTGTCAAAATTTTCTAAATTTTTTAAATTAATTGATTATATTATTATTGTTTATTTTATTTTTTTCTAAGCGAGGTGATTTTAATATTGGTTGATTATTGCACAAGTGTTTTTGGTGCCTTCTGAAAATACCCTCACATTTAGCTCAAATAAATAAAAAGCTGATCTTTAAATTGTTCTCTTCTGTTGCTGTTTCTATGCTTTTGACTGAACATCAAATTTCGCATCAATATTGCAAATGCAGCGCATTAAAGCTGCTGCTGATGCTGCTGCGGAGTCATTTTGCTGGCGGAGTGCGAAACATTTTCAACTCTATTTAGTTCATTTTATGGGGGGGCAGAGCAGCAGTTGAGTTCATTTTGTTGCCAAATAGCAAATGCAAAAACACTACTCATAAAAAGCAGCATCACTACCAGCAGCAACAACAACAAAAACAACTACAGCAACGGCAACAAAGAGGAGCTGAAAGAGCCTGGCATTTATGCGCTTTGCTGCTGGCAGGACGCTGAGTGGCGGACCCGAAAAGCAGGCAACAAAAACGCAACAAATGCGGCAACCGTTTCATTTTTGGTGTTTTGCGAGCTATGCCAATGGCAACTTCATTTGATGAGCCTGCAGCAGGCAGCTAGAAGAGATCCAGAGACCCATAGAGGACATGTGTGTGCCGGTTTTTGTGGCTGCCAAAGGTTGGTCCGCTGTGTGTCCATTTTGAGCGCCATAAACGGGGAGGTTTTTTTTTTTGCTGCAGCAACTCTGCCAGGCGGGGTTTACCTTCAGTCTGTAGAACATAAACATTTTGCGGTGCGCTTAATTTCGCATGCATTCGCCGAGTGGCAAAATGACGCTATAGAATGAGCACTTTAGGAGGGGGGAAAGGGAAGAAGTGTCGCAGCATGCGTCTGATATGTTACGTACTTGTACGCCATAATACTTTTGCCCAAATGCGAGTCTTGCATAATTAAGGCCAGGTAATGCAAGTGCACTTGAGACGCAGTCGGGCAAATTGACAACAAATGCTGAACTTGGCTAACAATGGGCCTTGGAAGCTTCTACACGTTTGCTAAATCAATTACGTTGTAATGAAATTCAATTAAAGTGGCCAAAACTAATGCATGCACATGTGGCGAACATACAACTCATTCGATTCTGTTTCTGTCAAAATTACAAATGCAAATTAGCATTAAGTGACTTGTTTGTCTCGTCTCTCTTTCTGGCTGTCTGTCCTGGTTGTGTAATTACTTGCACAAATTTCATTCAACATTTAGTTTTAATAATTGAGTTATACTAACGACCGACGACACACACGAAATGACAACATCATTGCTAACTGGGCTAACTTGGTCTGGGCTTTCCCTTTCACTCTCTCTCACTCTCTCTCTCTCTCTCTCTCTCTCTCATCTTCCTTTGGTAATGTTCTATTAATGCGACACTGATTGCATTTTGCATTATATAATTACTTATGCCAGCTACATATTGCATGCTTTCGACTTGTATTTGCTGTAATTCTAATCAACTGTAATATATTTAATAGATGCTCGCTTTGCCTCCACACTCTGCTTAGCTGATAAACGCCCATCCATTTCCGTCTTCATCTGCCCGGCATTTCAATCAGCCGCGAGCGGAACGCGCCAACGCACAGTCGACGAGTTTATCAATCAAATTTTATAAAACTTTGGCAAGCATTCATTTAAACGAACTTTACAGCTTAATGATTTGTAAATATAAAGAGGGCACCAGAGAGAGACAAATACTCAATCAGCAAAACGCCGAGTTGTAAATACTCTTGCATTTAGTAGAAGGCATACTTGGTATGCTATAGAACCAACAGATATATGTAAACCAGACTTTTATTTCAATCATCAAACAAATATATAATGCTACATTTTTTCAATTCGCTGAATTCCAGTACAACTTTTTTTTATATATATAAAGTATTAATATTGATCGATATATTGTTTTGAAATACTATTCAATACCTATTTCGACCACAGTTCACATCAGGTTAAATAATTTATCAAAGATTAGATTTTCAAGAATAAATTTTTCATTTATTTATTTCATTGTCCAAGAAAATATACGCATTTCAATTTAATATTTAAATTTTAATGCAGTTCTGTACTTATTGAATATTTTTTTAATGCAGATAAAGTGGATGCATCTAATATTTATATAAGATAGCGAAATCGTGTGTGACAGCATATTAAATTCCATTTTATGCTTGCAATGGTTTTTTGAGCTCATGACTTTGTCATTTTCCGATTTTCCACTGATTCATCTTTGGCTCGTTGTATCGAACATGTTGACATAGCTGTGATGCCAACTTCGGCAGCAGCTTTCGCGACGCGCGATGACAATGAACTGCAGTGGGAAAGTTGGGCGGAAGTATGTGGCAAGTGGCAACTGGCAAGTACTTGTAGCACTGCACTTGTTGCAACTACTTATTTCGCTCATAAATTCTGCATCAAAGTTGTTGGCAAAGAAACGTGATTTTGCTGGCGCTTAAAACTTGGACAGCGAACTTTAAAACATACTTTTAATGATGGCCCTTAATACGCTCGACACTTGGCGACCTAACATTATTAATTTTTGCGTCAGGTGCGTCGGATTGAAACTCAATTTTGCGACTAGTGTTGTTGCAAAGTTTGCGTTAACACACTTTGGGCTGGCCTGAATACAGCAAAGAGGCTGATCAAAGCGAAACTGGGACACGGACACACACTGAAACACACACACACACACACACACATACGCACACACAGTTACTATTACCCATGGATACCTCAGCGGCTGCCAACAGCTTTTCTGCTGTGCGTTCTCAGCTTTTGAGCTAACAGCTTTTGACATTGCATTAACGCCAGTTGGCAACGCGTCGCTGCTTTACCAGCTTGTCAGCCGCAACAACAGCAGCAGCAACAACAACAACAACAAGTAGCATGACGAGGGGCAACGCCTGCACACTTCGTTACTCAATTTGCGGCAAGGAACTTTCATTATGTGCCCTGTGTAACATGTGACTCTCATAAAAGTCGACCCCGCCACACACAAACACACACACACACACAGAAAAGCTTTAAGCACTTAAATGAAAACGTGTCACCGAGTTTTAATTGCGCGAGCATCTACACAAATACAAGTAGAAATACAAATACAAATGCAAACACATATGTTTCCACAAAAGGAACTACAGAACCGCATGTTGTTGTTGCTCTTGTTTGTGCGTGGTCAGTGTTTGGATAACGCCTACGTTGTTCAGCTTATCACATTCGTTTTATGGGTCAAGCATTCGAGTCACAGTTTGAAATGCTCGAGCATGCCAGTGCATTCAAAACGTATGTTTGCTGCTCGATTTAAATGCAGTCGCATCTGAACTAACAGAAGTCATTCTTTTGTAATTTGAAACGTTGCAATCGAGTGCAACCGAATTGTTTAACTGGGTCAATTTAATATTAATTAATAAGCGTTATATTAAATTGTTCGATTTATTGAAAAAGTTTAGGTTCTTCATATATTTTTTTCTGACTATCATTCTGTCGATTTATGTTCGTTATTATAAATATAAGTGGAAAACATATGCTAGACTTTTTTGTTTTTTCAACTGTTGTAATTGTTTCTCTTTGAGGCTATTAAAAAAAATTAGTGGGCTATTATTAAAAATAAAAAACCAGTGAACGAAATGAAATACAGCAATCATAAACTAATACATGTTGATGGGAATTACGAACTACTAAACGATGAGAGTCGTGAAATACTTTTCAATAGTTGTACAATTATTTGTGTACATTTTTTAAATGTATTTTTTCTTCATACACAATTCTCCAACCGAGCGAAACTAAGACAAGTGCCATAAGAGGACTCTGCCCAGACTCTGCTACCTGGTCGACACCTTTTTGTCCATTCTCCGACTACTTAATGAAGTCATTTCGCCGATAATGATCAACTTAACGCGCAACACAGCCGGGCGTGGCAGAGCCAAAAAGCAGAGGAAAAAAAGAAACAAAGGCCAAAAGACATTGACATGCCATATGGAGGCAACTCTCTCGCAGGCAGAGCATTTAAAAATAAAGACGCAACGCATCTGCCACAGCGCTGAGTCAACAAATGAGCTGACGAAATGTTACAGTGCCGGGCAGGGCAGGGCGGAGCGGAGGTGCAGTGACGCGTAACGGCGGAAAAAAAAACATAGGTGGAATATTTGTGCATCGGTTCCGGGGGACGTTGGCATATTGGGAAGTTTGGAACTGGCCAGCTGGGCCATAGTCTGGCATAAATTGTGATCAGACTCGAATGCAATTAATTTCGTTAAATCAATAAAAATAACAATTTTTCATTGAATGTGGCAAAAGAGAAACTAGAGAGACTTTATTCGGCCATGAAAATTTATAGTTGACATTTTATGTTGTATAGTTTTAGCTTTTTGTGGCTTTGCTCTTAATTTATGGCTTAGAACACAGCACCAACCAAAATACAAAATTAAATACACTAGTGAATACACTGACAAAAAAAGTTTAGAAATTTATTCTAAAATATCTTTTGAAATGGAAGCAAATCAATTTACTTATTTAGTTTTACCTCTTTAAATATGAAATTACAAATTTTCTATAAATATATCTTATGTTATTGCTAAATATGTATATTTAACATGGAAACTTTCTTTAGGATTTGTTTTGCTTTACTAAAACAATAAATGTTTTTACTTATTTCAAGAATCTTTAATTATGCCTAATGGAAATCTAGTAAAAATTGCATAACAACTTTCAGCTACGACAAGAATTCAGATTTTAACACTAGATTCTAAGTAGACATTTATTTTTGCTCAGTGTACGTATATCTAAAGCATCTGCTGCATTTTTTAAGGAAGCGAACAACGTGCATATGGCCAGTCAATAGAGTGTGCAGGACGAGAACAGGACACACCTATGCATTCTGCTAAAAGTATGCGCAAACAACTTGAGCGTTTCTTTAATCGCCTCACGTTTCTGCTACAAGTGCTTAGCCGGTGAGCTTACTACAATATGCGTCAACAACAACAGCAATATGAACAACACCAACAAGTACAACACTTCATTGTTTTTGTTGTTGTTATTGTTGTTTGCTGGTTGCTTTCGTTTTAGCCAGCACGTGAACTTTTATGCTGCGCTTATAGCTGACGCTGCCAGCCGTGTGTTGCATGCCACACACACACATATACACAAAAACCACCCATTGACCTCCTCCTGGCCAGCATCTCTGAACGTGAACTATTAGAAAATGTTTACTGGACATGTACATGCAACATGGAGCTGCCATTGACGCTGCCTCTGTCGCTGCGTCCGCCGCAGCACGCAGCAAAAATGTTGGCAAGAACATAAAAAGAAATTTAAAAAGACTACGGGAAAAAGTGCCAATCAACTGTTTATACAACATTTTTACCAAGGATTTAAATATGTGTCCACAAAGGAGAAAAATGTGGCAGAGGCAAGTTCATTGTGATAATTCCCAAGAAAATCTTGCAAAGCAAAATTTCTATGTACATATGTATGCATACATATAAATAAATATAAATGTATGAACTTGATGGAATGAATCGAATAAACTTTATTTACACTGTGAATAATTGAAAAACTTAAAAGCTGCGAGTTTTCGGTAAATCAACATAAATTGAGAGGCTTTAACATATCATAAGTAAATAAAATAGTTTCTTTCTAAATACAAAAAGCAAAAAATATCAGGGAAATAAATTAATAAAAATCAGTTAAAGCTTTAAATAATTTAAAGAGCAAAAAACAAGCCTTATAGAGAATCATAGAAAACTGATTTTAAAAGTTAAAGATGTAAATGAATCTTTTATTAACATACATTTTAACATAAAAAACATAAAAGCGACAGTTCCATAATAAAAACATCAATACTATGGTTAAATGGTAAATTTTCTTTTTTATTCATATTCGTTGGTTTGCTGTTTTAAGGAAATGTTGTTAAATTTGTGGGATAAGCATTTTTAAAAATTCAATTTTGCCGACAAAATGATTAATGAATTCATTTTTGGTTTCAATTTGGCCAACAACTGGCTTTCGGGCCGCATAGACAACGAGTTCCCAAGCCAATTCGGCTTTCGGTTAATGTAAATGACTCAATAAAACGGCTGGGAGCGTATCATAATTTAACCGGTTTTTCAATCAGGTGGTAAAGTTATTTCTTTGTTTGAATGAAATTATGGTACAAAGTAAAAATAATATAAAATAAATATTAAAACTACTCGTGGCGCGGGCTCTTTGGAAACTTGATTTGGAGAGGGCTTTGAACTATGAGAAGCGGATCAATATTATATAGTGCTCATAATTGCCGAGCTTATTGAAGCGTAAGCTATATAACTATATTTAAACAATAAACAATTGCACCTAGTTAAAACCTATTGTATGCATTTACTTGTTGGGTATTTGTACAAAGCTGTAAAATGTGAGTGTTTCATATGAATAACAATGGGCCTCGATATTAATATGCAAATTATCCGCTGGTGGAAAAATGATATAAATAACAATAAAAAAAAGGAAAAAATTATATATAAATAAAAAGGGACATATTAAAAAGTAGTCAGAAAAAATATTTTTTTAAATGTTCCTCGCAATAATGACAAAAACGTGCTGAATTAATATTGCCAGCAATAAGATAAATAACAAAAGCAATATTGTTGGCAAATAAATTACAATTACTTTTTATTTTTAATTTTCATTAATATTGCGTTCTTCATTTTGTTTTTGGCGCATGTAAATTGAAAAATAATATCAATACCCAGAGTACAGATTAAATATTATTTATGCTATTTTCAAAATGCTCTCAAGCGGACTCCTCATAAATAAACAATTAAGAATTAGTAAAACTGTTGACCAAAAGAAAAAAATTGTGCAACAATTGCAATTAATCGTTCAATTTCTGTCGCAAATCGCATTTAAATGTTATCTGCTCTTTTGTTATTGTTTATTAGTGAACAGTTGAGTATTTATCAAATTGGGTGTTAATTGCAGATTCTGCGGATTAGTTTACCTCGCTTGTGCCTGGCATAATTCGACTGCTCGTTGCCGGAGCAGCAGGGCTGCTCGTAGTAGAAGTTCCACGTGTTCTCATAGTCCCCGCCGATTTGTCGGGCTGCGCAGGCGAGCAGCAGCGTCAGCACCGAAGGAATCAATTGCAGTTGCATTCTCAATATTTGCTGTTTTATGTTTATTTCGTTTATTTTTGGGTGTGGACACAGTGGACTGCCCAAACCTCAATTTAATTATTCTGTTTTTTTTTATTGCTGCCAACACACAAGCACACTAGAGTTGTACATCGTAGTTCAATTTAAAGAGTAAGTTCAGCTGTTCAGATTTTATTGAACGAATGTATCGTTCACTCAGTTCATTGTTCGTTTTATTCCCATTACATAATTTATTTACCAATGAATGCAATAAAAAGGATCATCGTACTTAATACAGTTGAACCACGATTATCCGTGATGCTGAATTTTAATATGTGTACGGAAAAAGAGGTAAATCACAATCACGGTTACGAGAGGTATAAAATCACCCACTCAGCATTCCGGTGAACAGATGTTCCCGGTTAATAGAGGTCCGGATAGTCAAGATTCCACTGGTACCTACCAAATTTTACATTTATTTAAGTTGAATTTTACTTCAATTAATGAACAGAAGGAAACAAAAATTGTATACGATAGAACCCGATGATTCTCATCATTGCAAAATTAATAAATAAATTATGTTAAGCCTGTATTTTAATAAAACGAACGATAATGGGAAGAAAACGAACGATGAACTATAAGCTGAGACTTAGTTCATTGGTTCATTTAAGTAAGCAGTTCAATCGAACGATTCGATGCAACTCTAAGAGAGTTGGGAAAATGTTGTTGTCGGCTCTGTTTGTTGATCCAACTGGCAACCGCTGGCAATTTACTAGCCAGGCCAGGCGCCGAAAAAAGAGTCCTTTTAAATAACTGTTAACACATTTAAGTTGTATTATTTTTAATGGTCGCGAAATATTTTTACACTTGCATTGCAATTGCGCTGGAATTGATTTTGCAGCAGCAGCAAATGGATTTTAAATAAATTTCTTTTCGCTGGGCCTGCTAGCAATTTCGTGTTGATTAATTATAAATGCACACACACAAATATAGTTTGCATTTTTACAGTGTGGCGCGTTGTTGCGCATTCAATTTATGAAGCATTTAGCACTTAACAATTGATAAATAAAAGAAAGAAGGTGCACAACATAAAAATAAAACTGGTTTCAGCTGCGGTACCCACGCAACAACGACAACAACAGCAGCCACAAAGAGCAGGCCGACAAATTCTTTAACATTTCCGCCAAGCGATCGGACAAGTGCGAGCGAGAGCTCGTTGTGTGTGAGCGGTGCAACATGTAAACAAGCTGCTTTGCAAGGTTGCCAGAGCGTCGGCGCACGGCGTTTTTTTTAACATTGTCGATTATTTCAAGTGTTCACTAAAGTACTTGTAGAGAACAGCACATCCATCGGGCTATATTGTTACTAATTAATTAAACAACAGCCAGTTTATTTAATTTAAGAACATCTGTTGCGCGTATGCCTCATAATTTATTACTCTGGCAGCCCAGATTTGCTTGCATTTAATGCAAGTGTACACATTGCATATGCATGTGTGTGCGTTCACACAAATACACATGCTCATACATAGGTCAAGATGCATACACACTGAAATATAGGGAGTTTAAAATCGAACGCGATGAATAAAAATGCTGAACAATGCGATTGTATGTATGGCAGAAACTTTAAATTTTCATTGTTCGACCGATTGTATTACAATTAACCTTTTTTTAAACACAAATTCACAATAAAGAAAACCAAACAAAAGGCGAACGCGCAAACTTCACAAAAAGACAACAACAAGATCACTGGTTGCGTCGCAGACCAGTGTGACCGCATCTACATAGGGCAATAATGCTTTAAATCATAGCATATCGTTGGGTTAATAATAATATACTAGAAAATAGTATTTGTAAGCAGCAGAAAGCTAAGTGATACATTTCGAATTATCCGATTATGCTTTAAATTACAATTTATCATGCATTTCGCAAGCGCATTGATTTCAGGAATTTGCCGCAGAGTTTTAGGTATTTGTTGGCTGCCTTTTTGCTCGATTTGGCCACAATCGAAAGCCTAAAAGCAACAAAATGCAGCCTGGCCGGCGCATAATTCCCAGACGGGGTGGCCCATTGGAATGTTACGTGGACACCTCGCACAGAATCTCAGTGGGGAGACGGGAGCAGGAAGAACAAATGGCCACTCGGCAACTTTGGTCGGCTGAAGAACGGGGAGAAACGGGCTCTGACAACACGTTCAAACACGTTTGCTAGACAAAATTGTTTCAAAACGTTGAGAAGTATGCAAAAATTGCAGCACGCGCCGTCTGCTTGATTTTCTCATTGCATTGCAGTTCCTATTTGTGGAATGCAAACTCTGTGCGTGTGTGTGCCCAGCCCCACGGCAGATCTAGAGTGCCCTATCTCTCCTTTTTGTACTGACTGTGTGTGAAGTTGGGCAATTTTAAAGTGCCCCTATCCCGTTCTCCCTTTTGTCCGGCTGTGTGTGCGTGCGCTTAATGCTCGGTGCTCAAAATGTGATTATTTTAAATGCTGCCGACGACGACGCCGGCGACATAACAATTGTGAATGGAGCTCAAAATAAAAGTCATTTTGTTAAGCAGACAAACGCACTCATAGCGAAAGGCTGCTTCACCTGACTGCGACATACACACACACACATGCACATGAGGCAATGCAGTGGCTGTTGTCTGGTCTGCCGGCGACGTTGCCAGTCTTCGTTTCGTTGTGGCTGCTCTTCGCTGCATACCTTTGGGCGGCAATTAAAAACAGTTTGGCAGTCACAGTTCCTGCAATTGAATTTCTTCTGGCGCCACAAAGTAAGCGAGTGCCGCTCGTTAAATAAGTACGTCTGCTCAAAAATAGCAAAAGGTTCCAGAATTACCCAAAAGTGAGTATATTTACAAATATATATATATATATATATACACATATATGCACATATATTTAATTAAAAGACAAGCCGTTTATGTTTTCATTTTTGCCAAGTGCCTCTTTTATGCTACATGCGTGTGTGTGTGTGTGTGTGCGTGTGCGTGTGTGTGTTATTTAATACAATCTGCAATTGTCAATGGAACTAGCCTGACTCTCCATCCGTCCGTCTGTCTAGCTGTCTGTCCGTCCGTCTGTCTCTGTCTTCTTCTGTCTCTCTGCTCGTCTGTTTGCCTGCTAATGAGTTTTCGCAGCGTCGCCTCGCCTCATTATGCCGCATGCAACGTGTTTGTCTCTCATTCTCCACCCATATGCCATGATACTGTTGAATATTTGGAGACAAACTCGCACACACACACACACACACATGCGCAGATAGTCACTCACTTTGAAAACGGCTTTGATGTCGTATCCTTGTTTCCTTTAAATTTCTTCTTTTCATACTCTGTTCGTATAGAGCAAAAGAGTATATCATAAGTTACATCTTATTATCTTTACAACTTAAATTTTCGATCTAAATGAAAAAAATCAACTAAAAATGTTTGGGAACATAATAAATAAATCTAATAAAACTTTAAATTTAAATTTCTAATCTCCTGCATTGTCGAGCCAAAATTATTTTTTTTATTAAAAGCAGAAATAACATTTTATTTTTGTATATTTATTTATTATATTAATACTATTTATATTCTCCTATAAAAAACGCAGAAAAAATTTAACAACTATTTCGATCTCTTGCCCCAATTCCTTAATATCGATAAATATCGATTTTGGGACACAATTTTTAAGCATATATCGGAGTTTTTAAGAGCTAGAGCTACCAAATTTTGTTAAGTGTGTTCTCCAATGAAAGTCAAATGTGACAGCAGGGTATCCGCTAGTCGGGCACTGCACTCCAACCTGTTTTTTTTTTTTTTTTTTTGGCAGTTTTTGGTTGCTTTTCAAGTGCAGCAGCAGCCGTTGTTCGCTGTTGTCGTCATTTGTTTTGGCCATATACGGCAGCAAACGTTTCTTTACACAATGTCAACTTTCAACAAAGGACTTTAATTAAGTCCTTAATGACAGCTTAATTTAGCGCACTTTGGGCACACTGTGTGCGCTTTGACACGTACCACAAAAACAAAGACACATGACAACCACACCAGTTCCCTCTCACTCTCGCACTCTCTCACTCTTTCTCTGTGTGGGTTGTTGTTATTGTTGTTAGTTCTGCTTTTCTTTGCATAATTTACATGAACGTTTAATACCTTAAGCTGCTGAAATAGCATTTTGATGATACCAAATAAAAACACAGAAAACTTGCTGCTTGACCAACATTGTTGTTGTGCTTTTTTTTATTTTTTATTGTTGTTGTTGTTGTTGTTGTTATTGTTATTATTGTGCGCTGTGGTCACTCAAGCTGTCAGCGGCGAGCCAACTTTTATGCATTATATAAAAAGTTGCACAAATAACCAAACTATACAAAACAACAACAGCAACAACAACAACAACAACAACAAAAGCAGAGACAACTACATCAAAAAAGCGATAAAAACCATTTGTAGTGTTGTCGTTGTCGCTGTCCTTGCAGGCTGCCTGGTTGTTTGCGGTTGTTGTTGTCGTTGTTGTGTCTTTGTTATTGTTGTGCCAAGTTGGCTTACTCAAGTTACTTACAAAGATTTCAATGCACTTTACTTCACAACTTGTTCGCGCAGGCACAACAACAACAAAAAAAAAGGCAGAGAAGAAAACCTGACCAGCAACAACAAGAACAACAACAACTACAATTTGACTTCTGCAAACTGTCAGAGCAAGCAAATGGCACTAAATATTAAGTTTGCCTTTTGCAACTTGACCAGAAAGAAGAAACGTAAACTGTTGGGCAGGGCACAACTTGGCCGGCTCCAAAAACTAATGAAACTAATGTGTGTGTGTGAGTTTGTTGTGGTATTGGTGTGTGTTTGTGTGTGTGTGTGTGTGTTGCTGTTGCCAAAGTTTTTGCCTTTTGGCTCGACCACAGAATTTCTCATGAGCTACAAACTATGCTCCGTGCGGCACTTATTTCAAGTTCAATTAATTTTAAGTGCGGCGGCCATTGTGCTCACATATTTGTTGTTGTTGTTGTCGTTGTTGTTGTTGTTGGTGCTGCGGTTTCCTGCTTGTTTGTTTACTTGTGTTTCTACCTCAACTCGGCCCAGACATGCAATGTCAGCGCCTGTATTTATGCTATAAATAATGTAACATATTTTGCATAATGACAACTTTCGGCATAAATACATCGAAGCAAATAAACGCGTCTACACTCGTGTGTTATTACAGCCATATATGGACTCATTCAACCGCAACGCAAACGCGCCTAATTGCATGCTGCACATACCCTGTGCGTGTGCCACAAACTAGCGCTGCATACTTTAAAATAGGGGTATTCTTACATGCAAGCCACCAAATTAGCGAGTACCGTGGATGCATGTCAAACAAGATAATATGTGTTGAACTATATTATTAATTATTTAGTAGAGAGCACGCTCAAAAAAAAAAAAAAACACAGTTCTAAATCCAAGTACAAGAATTGTCCGTAAAACTTCCGCAACATTTTGTTCTTGCATTTTCTTTAATTGAGAATGACTTATTATTGATTTAATGAAAAAGCATAAAACATTATTTACGGAAGTAAAACACTTCGCAGATTTAATGCTTACCAAAAAATTAAAAGAAAAAATTGTATAGTACAAATAAATAGAGTATCTTCGATTCAGAAGGTGAAATAATCTCTGCTCAAAAGTCTGCAATATTTATAGTTTTTCTGTTCTGAAATCAAAACAGAAAATAATTTGAATTTGTGAAAACCAAATAAATGTTAACCTAATTTTTTTTAATATATGCCATGAACTATAGTTTCGGCTCAATTTTTATCCAGCGGAAGCATAAACTTCTTCTATCTTTAGATCCCTTACATTAGATATTAAAGTAACAGCAACAATGTTGTTTTTATAGCTTCAACGTGAAAAACTTGATTTGAAAAAGAAAAACAAGTTCTGCGATTCGTTAAGCGGACTTAAACTGTGCTTAATGCGCTTTGCAAAATAAACACAAGCTATCAAAGTATATTTTTTTCCCACAAATTGATGAGACAAAATAAAAAAATGTATTTTTACCTGGCTGCAGATGTTTATTTAGTTGCTTTGCCAGGTATTTGGTTAAAGTTAAAAATTCATTAAGCGATTGTTTATTTCTATAAGCTTTTGTGGATATCTTTTTTTTGCTTTTTATTTGAATGTCAAATAACGAATACTGGATAAATATTGATTTAATTGGATCCTTTTGCAACCAAATGCGAATTTGTTGCGCCTTAAAGCTGCATTAAAAAATGAGAAACAGTTTGCTTTGTGTGCTTGCGGCAGACTGTGGGTGCACGCGACAAGGATTAATGTCAGCCAACATGACATTTAGCGCTGAAGGACTCGCAGACGGGGCCTATGCGGCCTATGCAGCAATGTCGAGTCCTAGTCCCAGTCGCAGCTTTCCGTCTGTCCATGTCTGTCCTGGGCACGGCAAGGAAAACAAAAACACCAGGCAGCGATAACAACAAAAGTCAGAAGGCAAATCTTGTCTAGCTGCCGTCTGAGCCACACAAGAGAGTATCAAAGCACAAAGAAACACGACCAGATACACAGAACGAGACAGACACATGGAAAAAGACAGAGAGGCAGA
Source organism: Drosophila colorata (assembly GCA_035041545.1). Taxonomy (NCBI): domain Eukaryota; kingdom Metazoa; phylum Arthropoda; class Insecta; order Diptera; family Drosophilidae; genus Drosophila; species Drosophila colorata. The sequence continues at coordinate 197,292 of JAWNLD010000449.1, forward strand.
TAGAGACAGACATCAGCTAGTCAGGAAGTGGCGGCAAGTCTAACTCGTCCGTGTTAAACAAAAGTTGCTGCAGTTTTTGTGTGTGTGTGTGTGTGTGTGGTGCATAATTAAAAAGCATTTGGGCGACGTGGTTCAACTACTTTCGGATTTATATTGTGTCACTCAATGCAAATTCAGCAGACGGTGTAAAATTCGTTGCATTTGAAATGCGTCGCCAGTTGCCAGAAAAGTACAAAAAAGCAAAGCGTCGCATTGAAAAACATTCAAAAGAATCAACAGACTAGAAGAAGTGTTGGGAAAACTTTGCCAGCTGCCTGTTGATAAATGTTAGTTGGGCAAAGGCCTCAGCTAGCATTTCACTCAACAGTCGCCAATCGCTTTAAAACAGTTGCCAAGTTGCAGACATGTTATCGGGTAGCTACTATCTGACCAGGAATATATTATATATATATATATATATATATATATATTTAATTTATGATAATATTTACATATGCATATTTATATAATAGAAATACTTGTATTTATTATTTGAAATTTGTTACGATATTTGATCAGCAAAAATATCCAAATCAATTTGGCCATTACAGTCATAGAATTAGCTAAAGGTACATCGCACATACTATATCAGAGCCAGCCAGATAGGACCAATATATAACATAGGAGCTATTAGTTGAAACCATTTTTTAAATTTGTATTTATTTCCTCAAGTATTCAACTAAATTCTGTGATTTGTGTGCTTTCAAAATTGACTTCATTTGTATATTCTTATTTAAGGTACTTAAATAAATAAATCAATACATCAGAGAAAAGATTAGGAATTATTATTATTATTATTTATATATAAATTTTAAAATTGATGTATTGTGTAAGTAAATTTAATCGGGAAATTCTTTTTAATGGTGCAAATTGGATAATATGAGAAAAATGTACGTTGCAATTGCAAATTTAAATACAACTATGTTCTTCAAAAATGGGAGAAAATTCGAGTTAAATAATGACATATATTTCGTGATTTAAATATTGCAAAATGATGTGCATAAAATGAAATTAAAAGCTTGTTTTCCTTTTTAAAGGTTTAAGCGATGTTTTCTGAATTTGTTTGTTTCTTCAAGAATCTGAGCCAACTTCAAGTTATTTGTTTTTGAATCAGCAACACCTTCCAGCTGTATTCAAGTTGGTTGACTGCTTGGTTTTCCATTTTCGTTTTTCTTTGAAATATTTCGTTTGCCATGGAGCTGCCAGTGCCTGTCAGTGGCAGTTTCTACAAAATACTATTATTGCTGGCTGCAAAGGCCTTCGGACCCACAGCGCTCCGCTGGCTAAACAAATTTTAATGAATTTTAGTACATGTGGCAAACTAAAAATTAAAAATATCAACGCTAACCTGAATATCAAAAGCTGAACCGGTCCGTGGGTGCGAAGTGAAAGGAGCAGCAAAGATGACAGCGCTTGCCACAGCAAGGCGGTGTTGCCACCGACTGTTGCCTGCTGGCTGTTGTGCCCCCGTTTGTCACTTAAGCGCAGAAGCCGCAGCCACAGCAGTCGCTGCTGCTGATGCTGTTGCTCCTCCTGTTCAAAAGCGTCGTCCAGGAGCAGCAGCAGGAGCAGGAGCAGAACCCAACTCAGTATGGGGTTGAGCTAAAGCCAAAGCCAAACCGCACGCTAACAAGCTAGCAGTGTGAGCCGAAAGTGTGCTTGACGGAGGCAGTCTCTTGGCCTGAAAATTAGTTGGCATTTTGACAGTGGTCGGGCCCAGGGGCAGGGGTAATTGCAACATCAGCAGAAGCAGCAACAACTGAAGCTGGAGCGAGAAGGAGCGTAAAAGGAGCTGAGCAGCTTTTTATGCCTGTACGAGCGGCACCGTACAGACGTGTGTGTTGCCCAGCACAACAACAACAACAACAACCACAGTTAGAAGACACACGCACATTGCAACAGCAAAACAATTAACAGATTTCAAAGTGCAGACGCAGGGGAGGGGCGGTGGTTCGTGTAGATAGTGGGCGTGGCTGCTATGCGTATACTATACAGACAACTGATGCATAAATCATCTGGCAGAATTTTAATTCCGAATGTCAAACTGACATAACAAAGCAAAAGGCATAGGCAGCGCTTTCATAGAACATGTTGGACGTTCGGGTCCAGGGAGTGTTTTTCTGGCTTCGATTTTTGGGCCAGTTGGGCCTGACATGTTGGTATTCAAATTGCCCGTTTGATCATGGAACACGTCGTCCGTCCGCTTCAGACGCAGGCAGTCAGGTGCGTTTGCAATTGTTGCCCAGTCTATATGGGTATGTGGCTATGTCTTTGCCAGTGATAATAATTGAATTTCAAAGCCAACGACAATGATAGAGAAAAAGTCAGTAGCAAAAATTGACTAGATGTGTGTGTGTGTGTGTGTGTGTGAATGCCGAGATATATGTTGACTGACTGCAACAGCAAAGTTGCCACAAAATTGCCCGATTATTAATTTATCAATGTCGCAGGTTTATTGAAATAGATTTCCGCTCTTGTGAGCCATTTGCATTTCCGTTTCCGTTGCACAACAAGAGTTCCTGTCGTTTGTTCTTGTCCTATGCAAATATGTCGAATTGCATTTATGCAAATAACAAACACACACAAGACACACAAGTTTATTACATTTGGCCGTAATTGATTGAGAAGCAGGGTTAGTGAGAGAGACAGTTTGCCGTGCTATTCAATACTTCATTTTCATTACGTTAGATTAGAGCAAAAGTTAAACAATCAAGAGCTTTATTTATATTAGCAAACATTTCCCATTTACAATTCGGAATTTGAATATTTGAAATTTAACCAAAAATTCTCTCAATGGCAAACAATATTTCATTTGATGCAAGTGTTTTCTTTTTTTTTTTTTTAATTTACTTGAATTTATTTGAGTTTATTTCAAATTCTTCTACATTTTTTAAACAATTTTGTTGTTGTTGCTTGCAGTCAAAGAAGTTTGCAAAATTCCTTTTGACAGGCAGTTTCTTTTGTTTGCCCATTTGTGGTAGGCGTGAGGAAAGGAGTCGAGCGTAGAGCGTCGACTACACTGTAAAAGCCAATGCATCATTAGCAAAAAAAAAAGACGGAAATTATGAAATGACTTAGAACTCGACAGAGCGTCTTTTCGGTATTGTGAGCGCCGACAGCGCATTATTAATTGCACAGACTCCAAGCGCTCCATGCCGATGGAGTTGTATTTGCCGTTGTTATTGTTGCCTGTTGTCTGTCTATCCGTCTGTCTCTCTCTCTCTCTCTCTCTCTCTCTCTGTGAAATCGTCAGTCTGTCTGTCTGACAAACAATGGATTGTGCCTTTGTTGCCATTAAGTAAGTAGGCTTACCAAGTTGCAGCTGCAGCAACAATTCATTGTTCAATTTTAAGCGCATTACAATTGCTGAGAGCTAGGGAACGCTTTGAACATATATCTATATATATATATATATATATATATACCTGTATATATACACGATATACTCTAGCATTTTTTTTGTTATAATATAAAGCAAAAATATTTGTGCAATGGGAATTATATTTGGTAATAAGAGGAAATAATTGTCAAGAGCGAAGTACAGAATCGTAAAATCGTCAATGATTTTTAATAGTTTATTATTAATATTAGTACTATCTGCGAAAAATGGGGGAAGGCACAAGACAATCAGTTGAATTGTGCAAACAAAAAACCCTGAATACATATCAAGAAAGATATTTTATACTTATTAGTTTAAATTTATAAATTTAAAATATATTTTTTACTGTACATACTATTATTAGCAATCTCATTGATTTATAAAACTAATAAATCGAGCTACAAAAAATTAAATATTTATAAGCTTGATGTTAGCAAAAATAATATAGATTAATATCCGGCGAAGTTAAAGACAAGTTGTTAAATATTTTGGGTACTGTTATGGTTAAACTTTAAGAAATCTGACGCAATGAATCTGATAGAAAATGATTTAAAAAACAATTCGATTATCGATTATTATAAAGTTGACAAAGGTAACATGTTCAAACGTTCCGGATCTATCATGTTCTTTTCTACAGCTGCGAAACGTAAAATTTGTGTAGCATATCTTCGAGCGCGCTCGTCTGTTTTAGACATTTGCGTTTGTCATGACAAATCCACCGCAACACACACACCCACACACACACACACACACACATAGTTAAATAAAGAGAGGGAATGAGGGAGCGAGATCTGCAAAGAGGAAAAAAAAAGAGAGAGACATACTCTACAACACACTGTACTCGACTCAAGTGCAAATAAGCAATAAGGCGTCGAGTGTGTAAATCATTTGGCATTTTCAATTTTACTTTAACTACTGGCGACTACAAGGTGAAGTTGACCAGAGGAGCACACTTCTCCCGCTATTCCTCCCACTTCCACTCCCACTCAAAACATGAAAACTTTGGTCGCACATGCAAACATCACTAGGGTCTGTTGTATGGCCAATGGCTACTTGAGCTCTCAGTGCACTTGTTTTAGTTGTCCATTATGCGCTTCTATGCATTCCACATTCACATATAATTGTACTTAACAGAAGTTTTCCCTGCTAGAGGCCAACCACCAAAACTCACTTGATACACATATGTGTATACATTCAGCGAAATAACCAAGAGTTTTGTTCTTTAATCCAGTACAAGCATTTTCTGTACTCGGCCAATGCAGCTTTTAACAGCATTTTTGTCTGAGTGTACTCTATATATATATATATAAATACTATATATTTATATACAAAAATATATATATGTTTGGGAAATAAGTCTTTTTGTTTGTGCCATTGGCTGGTCTCGGTTTGGTTTGGTTTGGTTTGGTTCGGTTCGGAGTCGTTCCGTCATGCAGCTGCCACTTGGGAGCACATATCCACATGCCTCTGCAATTGACGTGCTAACCAACTGTCTGTGAGTGTGTGCTCGAGTGTGTGTGCGAGTATCTTCAACTGATATCAGCCTGTCGCCTGCCCTTCTCCTGGCTCATTTGCCTTGTTTTGAGTATGCAACGAATGCTACGATTGGTACTCTAATTTTCCTTTTACTCACTTTGCCTGCCGCTGCCTTTTCCTAGAACAGACGTTTTGCATATGTCCGTTCTATGTCCGATTGTCGTTGTTATTGTTGCTGCCGTTTGCTTGGTGTTGATTCCCCAGTGTGTTTGTCTATTGTTATTGCTCTTGCCTAGCATTTTACATCAAACTGTAGTGTGCCAAGCTGTCTCTCTGTCTGCCAGTTGTTCACTCCCTCTCTCTATCTCTCTATCTCTCTCTCTCTCTCTCTCGCTCAGCCCATCCGCCTGTCTTTTTGTTTATTTGGCGTATTTGTTACCAGGGCACGGATGCTGCTTTTGGGGCGCTCGTATGCAAAATGCATATACGAGTTTGTATAAACTTTGTACTTCCAACTCTCTCCCACAATTCTCTCCCTCTTCTTCTTGATCTCTCTCTCTCACTTTCTCTGTCTCTCTCTATCTCTCTCAGGAATGGGTCATACTATTTTCGTTGGGCAATTCAACAAATCCCAGCTTTAAAATACAATATAGATTCAATACTTATAAAGTCAGAAATTTTAGGGCCGGCAGCCGCAGCTGCTGGATTTCGTGTAATTACGTCACAGACTGCGTAAATATGACAGCTAAAAAATTAATTATTTGGGCCACAATTTGACCGCCAGCGCTAAAAAGTTCAAATCGAAAAACGTGCGTCCCTTTGAAGTGCGGACACGGACGCGGACGGAGCACGGCCCGCACAGCTGGCGGCAATCGGAAAGTTATTTTATTTCCTACCTGAAATGTGCACCGCAGGCAACGCGAAGTTGCTTTTCGCAGGTTTTCATATTATTTTCAAATGTTCCTATTTTTAGCTATAATTACTACGAAATAACTGAGCTATTTTATGCGGTGGATCTTCCACTGCATTAAATATACAAATAATATGGTTATTATTTTATATATGCATCTACATGCATGTTTTTTTTTTTTTTTTTTACCTATAGAACTTATAGAACAATAGCTTTGGCTGCTTTTAAAATAAAGATACAATTATAATGTATGAGAAAAATATAGTGTGCAAATACTTATGTAAGTTCTGAGAAAAAGCTCTGCTGCTTGAGTATTTTAATTGAGACTTTTTGCTCATGCAGCTCATTAAAATTTGAAAATTGTGGTTAAGCTTTGCGCATAATATATAACAAGAGCTCATCTCTCACCAGTAAACTGTATTAACCACATAAAGTTTATACCCAAATTGTTTCTAAAGTGGTTCAACTGAAAAGCTTGGAACTCTAGAAAAAAAAACTCACTAATTAAATTTGATACGTTCTAAAAATAGAATAGAGAAACTCTTTAATCAACAAATTTTTGCCCAAGGTTATAAAAATGCATACTTAAAAAATATTATATATTACGTGGTGAAAATAAGCAGAATAGTTAGGGATTTGTATGCACGACTTGCATATGCCCTATGGGCAATAACAAAGAAAGTTGTTTTTTTATTAACTTCTATGTATTTTGCATACATAATTTATAATTATGATAAAACTTAGTTACAAAGTTGACTTTGCTTTTAATTTAAAGAATTAAATGTGAGCTTTTGCAATTTTGGAATATCTTATGTGTAAAGTTAGTCACATTGTGTACACACACATTTGCCTACACTTTCAAAGAGCTAAGATTCACTTTTTGGCTTTGGGTACAGGGTATGGAAAAGCTCACTAACGCAATTAAGTGGCGCGCTGTGAAAAACGAATGATAAGTAAACATGACAAGGCTTTTAAGTATATTGCGCCAGCCAGCTCTCATTTGGCTCAAACGAGCGGGAAGAGAGGCGGGGGGCGGAGAGCAAGGACATTTAACTACGTAAAGCGGACGTGTGCCCCCGCTCTTAGCCAAGTGGGGCTGTGGCTGGGGCTGTGTTCCTATGCATAAGGGTGCACTAACATGCGAGTGGGGCTTCATCTTTTTCTGGTTTTTCCGTGGCGGGGGATTGGGATGGAAGTTGTGCACTTACTGTCACTTTTCATATGCAAAGCACTTTGTGTCTGCCGCTAATTTAATAATATGCAGCATTTTGCCCGAGCAGACAGTCAAAATTGTTGCGGGCTGTCGACCAGTGTTACAAAGTGTCCAATTAAATAATTTAAACACAGGCATGAGGCTGGCTTGGCATCTAGCTAAATGCGAGCTCTAATAGAACACCTGGTTGCCATTCCACCTGGGTGTGCCTGCAGCCCCAGCCCCTCGCTTCCCAGCTCCATTTGCGATTTTTCACAGTCAGTGGATTTTGCAATAAATATCCAAAATTGCAATTGGCAAACACACACGCAAACTATTTGGCAAGCATTTTCGCAACGGAAGTTGTGAAAAATCGTTGACAAGCGACAAAACACTTGACAGCGTCAGCAGCCCAAGGAAAAGCACCAAAAATCGAGCCAAAAAATGTCGCACAGGCAAAAAAGAAAACAGTCGGTGCGAAAAAAAAACAAATAACGCTAAAATCCCAGCCAGTAACAGCAACAAAAAAATAAAAAAAATAAAATAAAAAATGTGGTAAGTAAGGGAGAGAGGAGAGAGAAAAAATGGCAGAACGTGTAAAAATTTGTGGAGCAAGCAAAGCCGAAAAAGGTGCAAAAAATGTGTAAATGTGCAATCAAATGAAAGAAAACCAATAATCGAAAAAAATGCCAATGCAGCGCACACAACTTAGGAATTATTGGCCAGAATACTGGAAACCACCTGATTGGTGGTGGGTGGTGCGGGGTTAAGGCCGGGCTGGCTGCAATTGCAGTCAGGCAAGAAAATGCACTAAATAAAACATGAAATAGCTGAAAATCGGGCATGTGAGCAAAGGCACGTGGCAGGTGTGTGACTTGCTGTGTGTGTGTGTGCGGGTGTATGTGACAAGAATTTTAGCTATAAATTGCTGTCACAATGTAAGTGCGGAAAAAAGAAGGGAAACACAATACAGTGTACAATAAATCAACTTGAGTAGCGAAAATTGCAAACAAAAGAGCGCATCTTCAAATTGCGTTCACATAAAAGCGAGAAGAAATCGAGAGAAAGTCCAACAGAGTCCGTCTACTTATTGTTCGGTTCCGGTTAAAGCCCAAATGTCAAAATGCAAAATATTAATCATCATTATTTCAATAAACATTTATTAACATGGACTTTGCATTAGCACATAATGTATTTTGTGCCTTTGACCTTTTGCCTTAGCTCCAGAGCCAGTTGGCATTTTGGCAGCTGGGTTGGGGGACTGGCCGGGGAAAAAGGGACCAGCAGTGGCATCCTTTGCCCACACGCACAATTCTGTATAGAAGTGAGACTAAACCACATTTTCAATTCGCCACAGGACAGTAAAGTCAAAGGACGAAGCTAACCAACACCCATCCCTCAACCCTGTCACTGGCCATGGCCTGGCCGTTTGTCTTTGTTGCGCTGCTTGTCTGTGGTTAGTCCAATCTTTGTGTGTATGTGTGTGTGTGTGTGTGTGCGTGTGTGCGCGTGTGTGTGCGTGGAGTATCCTTTAGTTTGAATTGCTGTTGCCAGCTTCAGTCATTTGTCTTTTGTCATATTAATAATTCCCTTTTATTATTTTCACCATTACAACGCCAAAATATATACATACATTTATATAATGTGCCACCCTCTCTCGCTTATTTTGAACCCCCAAATCTCCACAACCCCTCATTATTCGACATTTATAATTTCGCTCTGTAAAGGTGCCCCGTACGCATTTTATGCGCACCTTTTTTGGCTCTCCATTAATATTTTTTTTTGTTTTTTGTATATTTTTTTGCACTGCTCATTAATAATAATAAGCAGAAGAGGGCGACCCTTCCGCTTGGCGCCACTTCGCTGTCGATGCTTACCCCAAACTCCCTCCGCGTCGAGTGCTTATCTGTGGCATTGCCTATGATGCTGTAAAACAAAAACTCGCTTAATGCCATTCATCCTCATTTCGGTTTCGCCTTTAAAGTTAATCATCTCAAGCATTCTGCCCTCCTCCTTCCCCGCCTCCACGGTCCGTCCTGTCATTTGTGCTCATTTTTTAATACGCACTCATAGATCATTAATATAAATTCCACAATGACGGCAAGTAATATTAATGCTCCACGATGGTCGGCGCAAAAATGCTGTCAAGCGAGTTAAGTGTTTTCCAACCATTTTCAATCTTAATTGTTAGACGAGCGATGGCCATAAAACTGAAAAATCAAACCTCAAACCTTAAGGTCGAGTGATTCACGAATTGTTTGACTAAGCATCAATTACGATTTGATCAGTACAATGATGTACTTATATTATTAGTCATGCGAGTAAGAGCAATTTTAGAATAATTTTATATTTATTTTTTATTATTTATTTATGATTATTATTATTTTGTATACCCTGAACCCATTAGAAATGGGTAAAAAGGGTATAATAAGTCTGTGCAAATGTATGTAACAGGCAAAAGGAGGCATCTTCGAACCCATAAAGTATATACACTGAAATTCCCTATTACGGATAGTCCTTATAACCGGACGGCTCCAATAGCCGGACAAATTTCGTGGACACAGTTATTTAATTAATTCATTAACCCAATGCCAACGGCCAATGGCTACTTATTTTTATTATTTGATTTTTTTGTGCAAAAACAAGACCAAATATTAAACACGATTTTGACCGACTTCAATTCAGCTGCACTAACGCAAGCCCAACTTAACACGGATAAATCGAAGTTAAATAAACACACACGCCACGCTTTTACATACACACGCCACGCAGTAATCGCTTTTAAATACACGCGCGCACGCGAAAGTCACGTCTGATCAACAGCGCAGACGCACAGAGACTAAATAATAAAATTACTGTCGCACCTATGCCAAGCCGGCATTCGCACTAATCGCAGCTCAGAGCAGCACGCAGTTAACATAGCTCTCCTTGCTCACACCACCCACAATGGCCGCTCTTAGCGTTAGAGCGCACGGCTGGATGCATGCCTAAGAATTGCGTCTCCCGCTCACACTATCATTAACAGTGGGCGCTCTCTCTGGAAGTTGCAGCCTGCAGTGCACGCACACACATAAGAGGATCAACATTTATTGTCTTCCATTGAGTATTAGGAATTCATCTCTTTGTTCTTATTACTCAATGGCTGACACCGTTTACAGTGTTCACTTTAGCTCTCTCTCTCTCTGTCAGAATGTTGATTTCTGCCATTGAATTTCATGCAGACAAAACACACAGAACAAATCATATAAATTGTTCACTCTTTATTATTATATAAAAAAGAAAACTGGGTTCAGGGTATCTCATAAATATACTACATTCTACCCGTAATATTTTTAATTGTTTTACAAATTCTTAAATTCAGTACGCTTAATTGAATACCTTTTCGATTAATCAGTTTCAACTACGAATAACTGTACTGAAGGCAAAAACTGGTTTCTGGGTTCATCCTATCAGTCTATCAAAATTTGGTTTTCCAAAAAAACTCGCATGTTTCCAGCTGCACATTGAGAAGACTTTCAAAATTATTGTTGCACGATTTTAATTGTTTGCTGGAAAACTAAAAACTAATAACATAAAACTTAAAGTTCATATCGCAGACTTTTATGCCCACATACAATACTCGTGTGTATAGTGTGTGTGTGAGTGTGTTTGAAAAACTTTAACGAATTTTCATTGTTCTATTGGAAAACTTGTGACAAGTGAATCATTTCACTTGCAGTTGGCAGCTTGCTAAATGCTTTTAGCAGTTAACAATTGAAAGATCTTCAAGTCTTGGCACAAAACCAAAGAGTTTTGTAACATGTGAACCCCAACAACTTATGTAAATGAAGGAGCGATTGTTTGATTAGCCTGGCCAAGACAAGATGCCTAATTCAAATCAAAATCCAGCCACACACTCAACACACAACACTCAAGAGGCATCAGCAGCAGCAGAAGCAGCAGCAGAAGCCGCACACAAGTCAAGTAAAATGATTTGCAATTATTATTGTTTAATAAGTGCATAAGCCGACACTTATCCGACCCAAAAGACACAGTTGTTGTTGTTGTTGTTGCTGTGTTCAGAACTTTGTGGCAAGTACCCGGCTCAAGTCGACAGCAACAGAAACAGAAGCCAGCACAAAAGAAGAATATATGCTGGGGTAGCTCAAATTATCATAAGATGCCAGCATTTTTGAGTGGCGCCCGCCGCAATCTTCCCAAACCAACCCACATCCACACCCACACCCACACGCACAACCAGCCCCGCCCACAGGCCGCCAATTGTTGCTTTTGAGCGAATCGAGTGGCATAAATCCGGGCGGCGCCATCTCATTTTGGGCAAATGATAAATTGACAAATTTATTTGGGTCAAAGCGTGGCGCATTCATCATAATTTCGCTTTCTGGCCCAATGTGCCAGCTGGGCAGGAAAATTGAAAATTTTTGAAATGGACTCTCGCTGCTTTTGGCTGCGGCATTGCCTTTGAGCCACTTGGATAGCCGTTTTAATGGAGTTGGTTAGGCTAACACTAACAAGTAAACAGAACTGACACTTTTGGCTAATGCACTTATAATGAGCTTAAGCTACACAGATGCCAAGGCCTCGACTGTTGCTTGGACCGGCAATTGGGCCATGCTCTAAATGCTGCGAGCTGGGGGCCTCGAGCAATCATTTGCATAATTAATATTGATGTACTTGAGGAGCAGTAGTTCGGCCTGGGTCCGTTGTATTTTGTCATTGTTTATTCATTGTGCGACTGCCAATTGAGCTACATCCAGCTGATTGAAGTTTGCGAAAGCATAAACATACATTATAAATATAGCTCAAAAGCTGGCCAGGTGGATGCAGAGCCTGCTCTGTGCATATACACCAAATACATGTACCTGCCGACTATTTATGAATAATATAAATGAGTTTCGAGTGCTAATACAGAATAGATTGTACAAAGACTCTTATTACTATATCAACTTAATTGCACATTTTCCAGATTTCTCAATCGCTATTTTGGTAAGCAACTACAATAAATTTTAAACAATCAATTATTAGCCACAATACCCAAACACCAAACGGTCTAAAGGATATACGTAATTAATATTCTGGCTTAAACTGCTTTTCCCGTGGCAATTGCTTATCGCACACCGAGTTGTTGGATCATTTCACAGACTTGCATATATTACTAATAAATTCCGGCACCGAAACATTTAATTTGTAATTGTTTGATTCTAAATTCGAATATTTTAAGTGCATTATCTAAATTTGCATTTAATGGAATTTGCTGTTAAAGTTCTTATTTATCAATCAAATTTCTTTTGTCAATTATTAACCAAGGAGTCTAAATGAATTCAATTTCATGAGTCGTACAGAGAATCAAAGGATATTCTACACACAATTGATTAAGTAAAAGAAACTTAATCATTTTAAAATTACAGGACACATGTGTGCATATTCTGTTCGTTTGTTTAGTACCTTTGACTAGAAATGGATGGACAAATTTTATGATTATTGTGTGACCCATTTCGGTCACCATGTTAGGAGAGTTTTCGTTGTGTGATGTTGATTCTGTGCTGTTTATTGTGTCGTGTTTTTCCTTCTGCTGCTGCCGGCCAATCGGCCATGAAGCAGGTGACGGGGCGGCAATAATACCACAATGAATGGAGTTCGGCCTGAGCACGAACCTATTGTGAAAGAGCTTGGGTATGGCTGCTGTAAAATGCAACTACCTAACGGGCGAGGCGGCGCACTACTTGTAGCATTTGTTTTTGTAATCACACTTGGCCACACTTACCTGGTGACAGCTCCTCGGTAATCCCTTGAATAGTGCGCGTGAACAGTGTCAACATGAGAACGCAGGCGAGCAGCAGCCATTGACGTTGCTGCCACATGTGTGGCATATGTTGCTGCTGCTGTTGCTGCTGCTGCTGTTGCGCTGGTCGATTTCGAGTTCGAGTTGTTTGCATTGCTGTTGCCCCTCCGTTGTAGGTGTTTGCGCTCTTTAATGTGTATATCTCCGCTTCGTTCAGTACGTGTTTATGCGCTTATGTACATAAAAGTGTATTTCAATAGTGTCACTATCTCCCGTTGTGTTTAAGCTGCAAAGAAGAAAAGGCAGAAGAGAGTACGTTGTTAAAGAAGCAATCACGCCCTCGCTATTAGCCAAATACTCGGGCTTGTCGTCCCCTGTATTTGTTGGGCAATTTGCCGCGCAAAATGACGTCAAATCATTTATATTTTTAACGTTGACTATTGACAGCGGCTGCGTTTTGTCTGATGTTGCCCCTTGCCAAGCGCGCACTGCCGGCCACATCATTCACAGTGGCTCGCGCGCCGCAAAGTATGCAACGTCATGCGGTGCGTTTCATCACAAGAACGAGAATGGGAACGAGAATGGGAGTGGAAGTGGGAGTGGGAATGGGTAGACCAACTGGAGCTGAAGCTGGAAACTGCTAATGGCAACAGGCAGCGGGGCAACGCGCAACTGGCAACATCACCGTTAGCAATGCGCGTGGGCGCGCCGGGCTACACGTCAAACACATTCATCACGAGTGCCAGAGTGACAGATGGCAAATGCGCCTACAGCTCGTTTGTTGCCCGATCTCAGAGGCAGAGCCGTAGCCGGAGCCGGAGCCAGTGCCCGTGCCCGTGCCTGGGCCAGTCGTCTGCTTGGCCTTATGTCATTCGCAAGGGCAAAAGGACAAATGAAAATTTTCCAATTATTGCAGACACTCAGCCGACCTCCACCACGGCCGCAACGTAAATTTAACGCTTTAAACTGCCGCCATTTGGCATTATTCATGCGCGCTGTCGAAAGCCGAATCCCAATCGGAATCCGAATTTCAACAGAACGCAAATCATTTGAGAACGCTCCTTCAATATCTAGCCAGAATTTGAATTACTTGCAGCGGATTTGCTGTCGGTGTTAACAAATTTCCAGTTGCCAGTCTCCATTTCTATGACGATTTCTATTTTCGGTTACAGGTTTCGGTGACGTGGCAGTTGATCAAAAACGAATTTTGACTGTGTCAGCGTCAGCGGGCACGATTTTAATAAACGTAATGTGGCCACATGTGCGACTGACATGATTTGGCATTATCCAGTGTCCGTATGTGTATCGCATACGGCGAAAGTAACGAATTGGGGCCACAGCTCGCGTTGCCATTACCAACTCGTTGCGAGGGTCAGGCTCGGATTTTGATAAATTCATTTTGGAATTTTCATTTTACTCGCTTTTCACTTTGGCCCAGCTCAGCATATGCTGAGTAATTACATATATACCACATGTATGTAGTATACTTGTGCATATTGATTGAATTTCAACTTAATATTGCTGTGAGACGGGGGGGAGGATGTGTGGGGGGGAGATACTCCATATGCTATCCTAGTAAGCCGCCCCTAAAAGCCACTTTCAATTTCACGAACTACTCGTAAGCAGCTCGAAACTTTCGCTAATATCGAATGTTAAACGCTCTTTTGTGTTGGTCCAAAACCACGTGTGTGTGTGTGTGTGTTAAGGGTGTGTGTGCGTGTGTGTATTGTATGGCAAGTTTTACGAGCGCCTGTTAACCGCGGGTATTTACACTAAGTCTAATGAAATGTTTAACAAGCACTTTGCTGTGCGCAAATCCCAATGACCCATAATATTAGCATAAAATCACTTGGCTGCCGGGCGGGGCCAAGCAGAAACTCCCTGTGCTCAGCTTCTCTATCCGTCTCTCATAAATAGTTGGCGGCAACCTTGCAGTGTACGTGTGTGTGTGTGTGTGTGCGTGTGTGTGTGTGTGTGTGTGTTTGTGTGTGACTACTTGGTTAGTCTGCTGGCGTTGCATGACACGCTCGAGGGGCTCAAGCAAAATGTTCATTTAAATTGCGCACTTTAAAGTTTTGGACGAGCGTGAAAGGCTTAACGAAGCGATCCAAACTCCCCAATACATACAGTACATATATATTTATATATTCGTGTTTGTATGTGTATATATATATATAAGGACAGCAGTCCCTGTGCCTATGCAGAGACTTTTTGGAGCCGAGTGTTGGCGTATTTTCAATTTCTGCGCATAAATTTTTATGTTGGTCATACTTTATTTGCTGCTGTGCGCTGTTTGTTTCCACAAAATAAATTACATTAAAATTCTAAGCCATCAGCCGCTGTGGAAATTTATTTTTGCACATTATCCGCTTGCCGCAAATTGTATTTATTCCGCAGTCTGCGTCCAGCGCTCGCTCCCGGGCAGCAAATAAACAAAACAACAAAACAACAACAACAAACAACAGGGCCAACAGAATGCACAACAACAAAAACAACAGCAGCAACAGCTGCTGACGTTTTAGTGGCAGTTATTCGCACTCTCACTTGTTGTTGTTGTCGTTTCTGACCAAAGTTGTAAAGTATCCTTCAAGGCAATTAGTTTATTTGTACAAATTAATTTCATTTAGGCTGCTGGAATTTTAATGCGTTTCATTAAGTTTCTGCGTAAATTTTACACTTTATACGGGTCGAGTGGGGCATGCTGTATATCTTGGCAAGAGAAGTCTGCCTAAAATTGTTGATAAAAAATATATATATTTTTATACCCGTAACTAAGTAATATTCATAAAATGTAATCAGTATTTTTTTTGCTATTTTGTGTTTAATTTTGCTTATAAGACCTTGTGATATTTTTTTCTATATATGTAAGACATGTTTCAATTTTAACTTATCTCAAAACTTACACTCAAAAGCCTAATGTTGTACCGATTGATCCTATATAATGCTATATTATATAGTAGTTCGATATTGGTGATATTTTAGCGATTGTTCCTGAGAGATATTTTTATGCTATAGTGATTCGATCTTAATAAGATTTGACAGATACATTAAGAGCGTAGTAAGCCTCTTAATTGTCAAGTTTGGTCCTAACATTCTCAGAAACAACAAACAATTTTACACAACTTACAAGCAATTAAAAAATAAATCGAAATCAACCAATTGTAATTATTATTATTTTTTGATTCGAAACAAATGTTATGGTGCACAATGAATAGGTATTTTATATTTTTTTTTGATAGTTTTTAAATTTATTTTATCTAGAACAGATTTTTGAAGCCCGTCCCAATATTCTTTTTAAAACTATCATCTTTTACCTAAAAAATAAGTCTGAAAGTGGGAAATGAATCACTTGAAAAACATTTGTTTCATAACTTCTTAGAAACTGTCTTCTAAAATCTTAGATATATTTATGACACCCTTGTGTATTTACACTTGTATACAAAATAGGTGGTTACGCACATGAAGTAAAAGGACATTTAAGATTTCGTCTACAAGAATGTTATCTACGCTTGGTACCAAAATACACCTACATACAACACACACAAACACATATACAAGACACACATGCGTGTGTGTATATATACACACAGGCAATATTTATTCAGGCTTTGCGCCGATTCAAGCGGAAATTCACTTAATGACAATAAAAAACTTACTCGATTGCTGTTCTGGTTTAAATTTTATATTCTATTCGCTAAAATGCTAAACATTGGCATAGTTCTGTGTTGTTTTGGAAGTGCAGGAAAAAATGTAAACACAATTTTGTATAATACACAAATAGAAAATCCACAAAGAGACGCGTTGAGCGCGCCGAGCGTCTCTCTGGGAGCAGGGCCCAAGGAAACAGGACCGATTCGGGCACTTCGAGCACTTTTAGCCGAATATTTTCATAGTTCACACATGCAGCAGTATTCAATTGTTCAACTTTTTCCAAAATATAAAGATCTTATTTAGATTTAGCTTAAAAATAATATGCACGAAAATTTCACAACCGCACTAATTTCGATGACAGACGGAGAAGTCAAAATGCGCTCTCATCCTGTGTGCTGTTCCATTCCACAACGTTTCGTCCAGCGAGAGCGACACAGAGAGCGCGAGAGCACAGCGCAGCTGTTTCAATCTGACTGTCCTGCAGGACGGCCCGCTGCCGGGGGTGGGTACGCGGTATTTGGCAACTGTCAAACTGACAGCTGACCTGAGGGTTTGTGTATAGCCGAAGAGCGCAGGCGCCGCTCTCGCCTACTGTTGTTTCATTGTTGTTCGTTCCACTTGGAGGACGCGATTCGGGCCGTCAAGGGTTGCTGCCGCTTCAACCCCTCCCAGCCACCTCGATGCCGACAATTACCTGGAGAATTGGCATTAGCCCATTTTCGTTGCGTTATAAATTGCGATTGTCACTTTGGAGCATTTCAGACGACCGTATGGCATTGACTTCGATGAGGCTGCTGGTGCGGCTCGCTGAGGTTGCTTGCTCCTGTGCCTGAGGAGGAGGAGGAGTATGAGGAGGATGCGGAGGAGGCTGAGGTCGAGGCTGAGGCAGTGCACATTTTGCCTGCAGGGTGTCTGTGATGCTGTGACTTTCATTTCGTTCGATTACCAGACCCTCTAACCAACCCTCCCCTCCCTTACCCGAATGCCCTTCTGCGTCTTCTCCGCCCACGCATTCTGCTTATGCAATTACATTTAAGTTTTGGTGTGTCTGAAGCTGCTGCTGGAGCTGCGTTCCCTGTGACATGGAATTAATTTTCGATTTTATTGTCAGTTTGTCAACTGCTTAGTTGAAGCTGCCGTTGCGCCTGACTTTGATTTAATTGAAAATGCATGAATATGCAATTTTTAGCAGTTAAGTTCGCAAATGCCCGCTTTTATTACTCGTTGCTCGTTGAATCGGAAGTACTCAAAATTTTTCGTTTAATAGCCCTGCTTAATGTTAGTTTCGAGAGGTCAACTTATCATAGAACCAGTTGACTTAAATTGTATACTCATTCACGCATTCACAACTACTACGTATTCACATTCAAACACACACGCGCCTTATTTAAAATTTTCATAAAATTTATATATATTTTTTACGACACCGTTTAAAACGCGAATATGTGGGAAACCTTTATGAATTGCTTTAAGAAAAACGGCAACACTAAGGGCTGTAAGGCAGTCAAGCTAGTTGATCTGTACAAGCGTGTGCCGCCCAATCAGCGCAAACAGTTCAAGGAGTTTGCCAAGAAAAATGAAGAGTACAAAATGTAAGTACTCCCATGCTCTGTTCCGAATGAGAACTTTAGTGCCATGTCCGTCAGATTAAAAACATGGTATGTAAATCGCAAATACCCGTATTAAAACAAATTTAATTTTATTTGTGCCAGAGAATAAAAGTTAAATGGGTTTAAATTGGCTTGTCGGATGTCGATCCTCCTCTTTAAATATCGAGCCAAAGTTTTTTTTTTAACACGCAATCTAAAATACAAAGTGCTCTCGGAAGATTTCGACTGCAATGTTATAACTTGAGCTGAACTAAATAACCCCTTCAAAGACGTCTTCGTAAATATCCATCGAAAATGCCCGCGATCGATTGGACTTTTTATGAGCAGAACGTGCGCAAGGAGATGGTCGACTGGGTAAAGGAGTTTGCCAAGAAATACGACAAGTTAGACAGCGTGTTCGCCAACCGACATGCCCTGATTGATCATTCAAAATATTTTGGAGAAGTGGCCGAGCAATCTAAAGAGGTCGAGAAGGATATTAAAAAGTACAAGGAGGAATCGAACAAGCGCATCAAGATACTGGAGAAAAAAATGGAGGAATTGAAGTGCATGAAGCCTTACACCGAAATGACAATGGAGGAGTTTTGTTGTGCACATCCCGACGAGGCGCCCGACTTCATAAACAAACCGACCTTTTGGCCGCACACACCTGAAGAACAGAAGATAGGACCACCGGAAGTGATTGTTGTGCATGATGAGGAGCCAAAGGGCCCCGACACATCGGGAGCTAAGAAAAAAACAAAGCCGGACGGTTCCAAGCCGCCACCAAAAGCACCGCCCACTGGATCTGCGCCCGCTGGAGACAAGCCTGAAGCTCCAGCAAAGGCAAAAAAGGACGCCAAGGATCCAAAAGAAAAAAAGCTAGTTCTTCGAAAGAAGAAGGAAAAAACGAAAAACTTTCTGATGCAAAAGCAGAACTCAAACCACACACTGAAAGCCAAGCGGCAGAGACTGCATCACAACTGGCAACAAAGGGTGTTGAATTGGCCAAAGATTTGGCAGCAAAAGCTATAATCGTATTTAAGGATCTCTGGCAGAAAGTCGTAGCAAAGAGACAAGATTCTGCAAAAGCCGTATCCAATGAAAATAAAGCCGCTCTGCTGACGGCCACTGCTGTGAGTAAGCCCAAACGTGACGACGAGGACGATAGCTTCCTGTCGAGGGATGGATCGTCGGACATATGCAACAAGACCATAATTCGAGGAGAAGATACAGCAAAAGCTGATGTTAAACCGCATCATGTCGATTTGGAAATCGAAGGGGAAATGGAAGACGACGAACAGGTGGACGGAAAAGTTTGTAAACGTGGAGCAAAATTTGAAGATGGGAACAAAGATGAAAAAGTATGTAAACGTAAAACAGAATGCGAAGATGAGGACAAAGATGAAAGAGTATGTAAACGTAAAACAAAATGCGAAGATGAGGACAAAGATGAAAGAGTATGTAAACGTAAAACAGAATGTGAAGAAGTGGCAGATGGATGTCAATTAGATAAGAAAAAACCACTTAATATGGTTGGCTGTCCGCAACCAGAAAATAAGTCCCCATGCTCTGATAAAAATCCAAAAAACGAACTACCGTCCGGTATTTCGTCCAAACATACTGACCCACTATTCTACTCCGCAGAGCCGGGTAAACCGGAAAACATATCAAATCTTCCAAGTAAAGTTTTCCCACAGAAGCAGCAGCTCGACAAAGATACTATCTCTGTCAAGGCCAAGCCATTGATCCTTACCGACAAATCGCAATTTATAGAGCAATTGAAAGAAGACAATTTTAGCGTAAATCCTGTGTTTGAAACAGCTGGTCTGTCAATGCTGGAGAATTTCCGTAAAGAAATACTGCTCAATCCGGCAGGCAAGAAGGAATCCATCCAGGGTCAGACGACCGCCCAGGCTAGAAGCAGCTCAACAAATGATGATTCAGAATCTGGTCAGCAGACGTCGGGTAGTCTCAATGCCGATGAAGTGGCCAAGTTCGTTTTCAAAATGGCAACCAATGCCGCCTCGTTGCTGTCCGAGGCCAAAACGACGATCGAGAATGCACAATCGGAGAAGGGCGATAGTATCGAGGCCGTAGAGTCCGCTTACAAGGACGCCGAAAAGATGGTGACCGAAGCCCTGGAACAGGCCCAAAAGGCCTTGGCGTCGGCCAAGCTGCTGGCAAAGGAGGCCGGCGCCGATGGCCAGACTGTAGTTGCCCTGATCGAAAAGCACGCGATGCTGGCAAAGCTATTGGCCCATCGTGCCATTACCATGAAGAAGGAGATCGCTAAGCTTCTGACTGGTCTCAAGAACAACTGAGTTTTCAGTCGTTTAACGTTTTCATTTAAATGTAATTCAACTTTATGTTCGAACTGTTTTCATTAAATTTGCTGTTGAGTTGAAAGGCGAGGGCTTTGGGGGGTTGTGTGTGTGTGTGTGGTGTGTGTGTGTGTGAGGTGTTCGGTCTGTGTTGTGCTACATATGCAAATTTTAGACAAAGCTCAAGCGCTGCGCAATAAATTTTGGTGCAAAAAGCTAAGCGAAATATCGAAACTTTTGCTCGAGTGGCCGAAACTTTGCGGTGAATTAGCCGAAAATTTCACTTTGCCCGGCACAATGCTGCACCGTTACAATATGCGTGTGCGTGTGTGTGGGTGGTAGGTGTGTGTGTGGGTGTGGTTGTGGCCCCGTAGATTGCATAATTATGCAAATGTGTTGTTTTTCGGCATTCAAAGTGGCGCATTTGAAAGTGTTGCCTACTTGTTGGCGTTGGCGCTGGCGCACAATTTTCACAATCAAACGCATTTGCATAATTATACAAAGCACACTTCCTACACCTCACTCTCTCTCTGTGTGTGTGTGTTTGTGTTTGCTTTTAATTCAAGTTTGATAGTTTGTTAAAAGCTTTAAGCTGGAAACCCATTCAGGGCACTGGAACAATGGTCCGCTTCAACAATGTTCCGCTAAAATCCGGCTTTGTTTTATTTCTATTTGTGTTTTTATTTGTGCAAAACTTTTCAGCTTTTAACAAGCCATATAAATTCAATTTGGCAACTTCTTGATGATAAAAGCGGACACACGCCCCCCCCCCCCCCCCATCCCAGATGCCGCTTTCCATTCAAGAATTTCCATTTCCATTTCCATTTGGCCCTAATCGATTTCATAGGTGACAGAAAACATTTTGTTAAGCCGCCAGGAGGACGCACAGTTAATTTGGCCTTTGGGACAACTCTCATTGCGCAACATTTGCATATTGCCCAGGAGCGGGCATCGAACGCGGCTGCTTTGCGATTAGGCTGAAAAGGATTATTCATGAGCAGCGAAGAGTGGCCAAATTGTTTAAATCGTAATATCGTTAGCGTTAAGCCAGCCAATATTCGAATGGGGCACAGCCATTTGGCAGTCTTCCTCACCAGACATCGACTCCAGTTCGAAC
Organism: Drosophila colorata; assembly: GCA_035041545.1. Classification (NCBI taxonomy): domain Eukaryota; kingdom Metazoa; phylum Arthropoda; class Insecta; order Diptera; family Drosophilidae; genus Drosophila; species Drosophila colorata. The sequence goes on from JAWNLD010000449.1 coordinate 218,751, forward strand.
CCAAACTCCAGCTTCAACTTCAACTTCAATTGTGACTGGCAGTCAGCCCTGTGGCGCGGCCTTCAATGCCAAAAAATGTTTGCCCAGAGTTGGCTTATAGTTTTATGGCTTTGTGTGCACTTTGGTTGACAATTGCCCGCTGTTTCTTGCCGCACGCTCTGCGCATTGTCGGAAATATAAAATATGGCCATTATGTTTATTGTTTTCTGTGTTTATCGCAGACAGGCTGCAAGTTGCAAGCACCAAGTCGCCAGTCGCTTGTCTTTGGCAATTTTCAATTGAAATTGATTTTTTGGCAAATGCCGGCAAATTGTTGTGGCATTCCTCCTTGGCAGCTGTCCAGCCATAATTAAAAGCGCCGACATTTGCGGAATTCCATTGTACAATATCTACATATCATATGTGGCTGCTTATTAGCTGTAGCCAGTATTACCTGGCTGTAAGTACATGCTTTTTTAGTGGCTCATTTGTGGCAAGTTGTTGGCATTGCTCGCATAATTTGGCCAGCTAGTTGCGTGCCAGGTTTTGTGTTGTGCCAGCATGCCTGCCTGATTAACGTTTTTATGGCTGCGCAAATATTTGAGCCAGTTTTTAATAGCCTACTTCTGCGCCTAAGTTATGTGCAGAAAAGCCTAATTAGCGGCGTTTAACTAAGCCTCACGGCGTTTCTGAGTGCTTTGTGGTGTGCGCTTTGTGCGCTGTGTTTTGTGTTTTGTGTGCTTTTAATGCGACGTGATCGTGGTTATTAAAACAACAAAGCCATATAGCCCATACGGCCAACCTGCGGATTTTCGCTTGTTGTGGCCATTACCCTGTGCAAAGTGCTTAAAATGGGTATAATTGTGCTGAGCTAATTTATGTAACTGGCGAAGAGAGAGACATCCCCAGATATTCTTGTCTTTTTCTCTCTGTCCGACGGCCTCTTTATATCCGCATTATTTTCAAAAACTATAGATTAAAAATGTGGTTCTTAACCCAAGTACAAATGAAATAGAATTTTTACCAGTTTCTTAAACTTTCAAGAACATTTTACTTTGGAATATTCTTAAATCAGGTATTAATCATTATTGATAATTCAAATGTTATTCCTAAATAAAGTGAAAAATACTTCAAACAATAATGTTTGTACATAAAAAAAATGTAAACCTTTTTAATAAAAGTAGAAAATTTTTTTAAATTAATTACTCCATTTGAGTCTTGTTTTAAAGGAGTTTCGGAAGTGTTAAAAACATTCTTCATATAACAATTTTGTTCTCAAATTAAAACTTGATTTTTGTGGTAAATTTTATGAGTTTTGGTTTTAGTTATTATTTTTAAGGTATTGCCGAAAAACAAACTTAAATTTTACTAAAAATCCAAGTTTTTTTTTTTTAAATTCAGCTGCCTTAGATGCAGCATTCCTGGGTATATATTAAGAGGCAACTCGGAGCTGAGTACAGGCTATGTGAAAGTCGTACATTCTCGATTAGAGCACACGTACTTGTAGCTGTAGTTGTTGTAGTTGTTGTAGTTGTTGTAGCTGTTGTAGCTGTTGGCTGCCAGCAAAATGTAAATTTCAGCTGAGTAGCTCGACAGGCTCCACTGGCGGCCCATTGCTTACACGTTGTCCGCGCAGCATGGTGCCAGTTTCAGGGCCAGAGGCAGCGGCGCTACTGCCGCCAGGCAGCTTGATTAGTCCAGGCTGCTGCGTTGGCGTCGGCGTTGCCGTTGGCGTGTCCCTGCTCGGGCGCCGCTCGCATTCGGCAACGAGGCGACAGCAACGGCAAAGGCAAAGGCAATGACAAAGGCGCAGGCAGCCGCAACCCACCGCAACACACTTAACGACGTAGTTAGCGTTAGTTAACGTATGTACGTGATATCGTTAAACTAGTATAACGTTACCAGACCCCCATAGCATAATAAGTGTCTTATTAGTTATGCTAGCAGCAGTCGAAGCCGCAGCAGCAGCAACAGCAACGGAGGCAGCAACAGCGACAGCGGCAGCATTACGATTCAGTTACTGCGATTATTTCTGGTGCACCTAGAGCCTTCGAGCGGACCATCATCACGTCCCGGTATCGGAGCTATGTGGAATCAGTGATGCCCTTTGACAATTTTCCATGTGACCATTGCAAATTTGAATAGAACCTTGTGTTTACACAGCCCAATGACGCCTTGAATGAATAATTGGCTAAAATAATATCAGTTGATTGGCTGAGCTGCCAGCGATTAGGACACGACAAGCTAATCAGCTAATATAGTGCATAACAGTACTCTAAATGGTTGACTTAAATTGGCAGCTGGCAATTGATAAGCGTCAATGACTTTTAATTAATTCTGGGCAAATATTATGCTACAACAATTGAAAGTTTTTAACTGCAAAACCAAACCAAAAGTCCAAAACAAACAACAACAAGAGCTGAAATCTATTTGCACAGTTAAGGGCCAGAACGGAAGAAAAAACAATAATATAAAAAAAACAGAAACCCAAAGAAGAAGATGAAATTAACGCGGGGGCCAGCGAAATGAAAATTAAATTCCAAACAGCCCTTGGGCCGCTTTCTACGCGCAAATAGTGAGTGGTTGTTTAAAGGTCCTGGGTCCAGTCTCAGGTAATCGCAAACGTGTAGTATTTACTTTTAACGTTGCTTGTTTATTTTTTAATTTCCTTCCAATTAAGCAACAAACAAGCCGCGCGCTCCTTCTCCGTCCCCCTGCAAAACGAAGCTGACGTTGGCAATAAAAACGCGCAGGAATCGAGCGAAATGAAACGAAATGAAATCTATTCGCAGTTACGTAAATGCGAACGCAAACGCAAACGTAATGAAAACACGTTGGCACAATTCATTTAAAATCTACAACATACAGCAGACCGAAAGACAGAATTTGGCATTCCAAGGGCAGTAGAAAAGAGGACCCGGGGAACAGGACACAGCTGTATGCTTTTAGGCGCATTTGCGGTTAATTTCCATGCGCACGACTTGCGGTTCTGCTTGGAGAAAGAGTCCGATCCCTTCTTGTGTCCTGTGTCCCCGTGGGCTCATTACTTATGCACAACTTGTACGCATAAATAAAACATGTCAAACGAGTGCGAGTCAAAGTGACTTGCGGCTGTCGTCTCACCATGGGCGATGCCCAGATCCCCACACGAATCCATAACCCGGCCCAGGCTCAGGCGAAGACAGAGGCAGAGGAAGATGTGCACACAAATAATCTCTGTAGGAAACACGCACAGCGCTGTGAGATGGTTTCCACAATTAGTCAGCTTGCGGGCGGAGCGCTTGGAAAGAATTAAACATATCCGAGCTTAATTTTCTATCCTCAACTTGGTTTAATAAGGATTTACGGTCGGAATAATCGCTTTTCAATCAATTTTGTTGATAAAATTATGTACCAAAATTTGTTTCCAAAATACGAAATATTTGATTGGTTTTACACGGCCCGTTTTGTTTTTGTATTGACATCTTAGTTGAGTTTGAATTTTGCATTGCGTAGAGCCGTTCACAAAGTGAAATATGTATATTGGGGCGTGGTAAATCGATAAAATCGATATATCTTTTTCATTTCTATAGTTAGATATACCAAGTTTTGCATTCTGATTACTGATGATCTCCTTTAAAGATCATACAATAAATTATTTGGCTACGCCCACGGGGGGCGGGGCAAATCGATAAAATCTGCGTGCAGCCACAAACAATTAAGAATAAAAAGACTCGCAATGTTTCTTACATATATAATTTACGCACAATGCTAGCTAAACATGTCGGTTAAAACTACACACTTTGGACGCTTACATTGACAGTACGCTATACAGTGGACACTCACAATTTGATACATAAATAGAGCGAATTGGACAATTGTCTGGCAATAAATTAATCTGTCTCTAACGCGTCTCCTTCATGCCTGTCTGGTATATACTTGAAAGAATTTTGAACATATATCGGCGAAATGTAAAATGTGGGGCCTCATTAAATATGCCGGTTGAATCCTATTTGCATGCCAGTTGCTGCATGAACTGAATAATGGTGCGAGTGGGTCGTCCCGTCATCCGCTCCTTTAGCAGATAAGGCGGCACACCGTCTTTGGCCAGCATGCCCGTGCCGCGGGTGTCCAGATGCACCCAGTCGAGGCAGGGCACCAGGTCGTGGAGCATTGCCGCCGCTAGGCACGAGCTGGCGGGTCCTCGGCCTTGATTGCACATATCGTAGGTCGTATTGGGTTCAATCAGGTGCTTAAAGTACTTCCAAAGCGGCATGCGCCACACGCGATCGCCCGTGATGGAGCCCGCCTTCTTGAACTGTTTCCACAGCATGCTGCTGTTCGTCCACAGGCCAGTCGAGGAGGCGCCCAAACCGTACATCACGCCATTGGCGTGCGTGCCCACGTCCACGAGCAGCTTCGGCTTGAACGTACTTTGCGCGTAGAGCATCGGATCGGCGAGCATCACCGTGCCGGCGTTCGATGTATTCCGAATGCCCAGCGTCTTGCCGTTCATCAGGGTGACCACATCGCCCGGCTTCACCGCCATGCCAGAGGGCATATTCTCGCATAGCGGCAGCATGGCCGACACGTTGGTTGGCAGCGACAGCGCTGCGGCCGCACGAATCGAAGCCACAACGGTGGCGGCGCCACTGACAGCGGCACGTTGTTCGTCCATGCCCCTCTTGGCTTTCAGGCAGAGGCCGCCACTATTGAAGGTCAGTCCCTTGCCCATCAGCAGGATGGGCCGCTCTTCGGGCGAGCTGCCGCAGTATCTGATCTCCAGCACAATGGGTGGCTCGCAGGAGCCCTTGGCCACCATCAGGAACGAATTGAGGCCTTGCTCTTCGATCCAATCCATTGATCGCACCTCCACGGTGACGCCGCACGGACACAGCGCATCAATGGTCGCTTGTGCGAATATCGAGGGCGTCATCTGGTTGGCCGGCGTATCGGAGAGACGCCGCGCCAGGTTCTGCGATTCGGCCTTGAAAAGGCCACGCGTCCAAGCATCCACGTCCGCGGAGCCGTACAATTCGAGCTTGGGTATTGGCATGCGGTAATTCTTGCGCTTGTTCACATTGTACCGCCAGACGCCCATGGCTGCGCCCTCGGCCGCCTGCTCCGGGAACTCCATGCTGTCCACGAACACCGTGTGAGCGCCCTGATACTGTAGATATCGGGCGCCGACGGCAGCGGCTATGCGAGCGTTTTCCATGCCCACATCGAGCACCTCCTCGGCGTCGTAGCCCACGCCCTCCTGGCCCAGGCCAATAACGGCCACGGACGAGAACTCCTTGTCCACATTGTTGAACAATCTGCCCTTGCCCAAGCGCCCCGACATGCCCGTCTCCCTAACCAGCTCGCTGATCTTGCCGCCCACTCGATCGTCGAACTTTTCGCCGTTGGGCGTCAGCTGCGGGTCCTTTTCGCCCTCCTTCAGATACAAGCCGATGACGATGCCATTAAAATCGCACTTCGTTCGCGTCTGCAGATAATGTGCTCTGGGCACAAAGGATACGATGCGGTTGAAACGCAGCAATCCCAGAAATGATTTGCCGCAACATGTCGCTTGAGATCTGGCCATAATGATGATACGCTCTGGATAAATACGCTACGGTATAAAAGTTTACTACTTGCACTTTAATTTACAACGAATTCAAAAAGGACGAAAAACTTTCACGTAGAAATTACTGGGTTTTATAAAAAAATTCAATGCGCTACGTTGAGCTTTAACCGAGAAACTGAACTATTTGGATAGAGCCATTTTGCGTCGTTAAGCACATTTTGAAGTTTCAAGTCTAGTGAACTTTGATTAACAAATATTTTACAACTTTTTTTTTTTTTATTTCATTCGTTTTTAACCCTTGCAGAGTGTATTATTTTTTTCTCCAAAAAAGTCACAAACTACGGATTTAACAGAATGGTTTAAAAAAAAAGCACTTATTTAATTAATTTAAATTTAAATATTAAATTTGAATACATTTTGAACACACCCAAACTTTTGATCGTCCTCTACGATGCGAAAGTGTTCGCAAATTTATTGACAAGTTGACAACTTGCTGAAAACTCGAATGACAATTATGACATTTATAGATTCCAGCAACTGGCATCGCACTCTACTAGCCGTTTTATGTCATGCGAATGATTAAATTTGCATTATATAAATCAACAACAACAACAACAACAACCAGTGCACTCGTAGCTGACATAATGAGAAAATGCAGGCACAAAAACGTCGAGACTGCAAAAAAATGCAGCGAAGCCGCAGACGAAACACGTAAAAGCAATAAAGCAATAAATTGCCCAATTTGAAGCACTATTGTAGCCAATAATTTGCACAGCCACTTGGCTGGTTGGTCGCTCGTTTGGTCGATTGGTCGGCAGTGGCCAACAGCCACACGTAAATGCAGTATATATTTATATATATTTGTGGGTACGTGTGTGTGTGTGTGTGTGTGTTGGGCTTGTGCCCATATAATTTCAACAAAAATATGCACATTTGTCAATGTCGCGTGATTGATGTGGTCGAACGCATTTCCGCCAAGCAGCCGCCGTGGTGGTGGAGCCAAATAAAAAAAGCCCCTGCACACACACACACACACACATGTACATTGAGTTGCAAATGAAAACACAGAGAAACAATTTTTTATATGAATGCTTACATATATATATATATATATATATATATATAAGTCCGTGTATGGTTGCGTGCTTGGCCCCAAAGGATGCTGGCGGCTGTGTTGGCGACATTACGCGATTTTACGCATGATTTAAAATTAATGACAGCGGCGACGGCGACGCCAAGAGAGCTGTAGCATACTGCACTGCACACAAACACACACACACACACGCATACACACGAATACAAATACAACAACACACCTTAGCCCCCATACATTGAAGCCGTGGAGTCAGTCGCCATGCAGGATGTTTAATTTCCTAAATGCATAAATCTCACTAATACGCACAACAAAATCTAAGCGCGGCTTATGCGATTGCCGTTTTTTTTTTGTGTCTAACAACAACAACAACAGCAGCAGCAACAGCCATGACTACGAGCACAACATCCGAAAATCATAAACAAACTTCAAAGGACATTTACAGCGGACAGTCGACAACTGCCCAATGCCAACGAGAGTAAAAAAATAAATGTTGAACCAATGTTGAGCTTATTACGCACAGATACGAGGCACACACACCACACCCACACACAGAAACACACCTAGGCAACCACAACAATTCAGCTTCATTTGTGCTGCGGCTCACAAACACTCACACACACACACTCACACTGCCACTCACAAATACGTTTACAATGTATATCCACATGCGTTACGTATACGCAATGTTGCTTCTACCTGCGCGCCGATAACGGCCTACTTGCCCACGCAATGCTTTCATTTCTATTTCCGTTTTCACTGAACGCCGCCGCACAATGCCCACTTTAAACTTACGACTGTTTGGGCCATGGGGCGAGTGTGGAGATTGGGGGATTGTGTTTGGGGGACGATCAGCTCACCTTTTTGTCGTGCTGCGAAGCCGTGCTGCTTGTGCGTTTGTTCGTTGGTTTGTTTGTTTGTTTGTTAGTCAGTTTGTTTGCCGGTTTATGCTTTAACCTACGGAAAATTGCCAATTGTTGTTGGCATGCAAATTTATGGCTTATTTGTTTTGCCTTTTGTATTGCCGCACATACATGCGTTTGTTTGTTGTAAGTGTATTTGTGCGCCTGTAGAAGCCGCTTACTACACGTCAACCCTTTTCAGAAGACTAATTCGTTTAACCAGGAGCGCTTCAGCGAGAAGCGATTGGGCAAAAACCTCTTTGGTACTTGAATTAAAAAAAAAATCAAAGTGCAATTCAGTTTCGAAGTGACGAACATATTAAAAAATATAAATATTGCGTTTGTTGAAATATGGAAACTTATAAAAATACGTTTATTATATTTTATTCACAGTTGAAAAGGAGTGTTTTGTTTTTTTTTAATGCAATTTATAATTTTTTAAATTATTACTTTTCTTACAACTTGCTTAATTTACTATCTCATACAGCTCAGCTCCACAAATTAAAACCAAAAATCCATGATATATTTCCACTTAGAAAGTTATTGTCCTCGATTATCGTAATCAATAAAATACTTTTCGCTTGTTTTAAGCTGTTATTGCACCCGACTGAAATATACCTTTTGGGACATGTGACTTCACTGTCAAAAAGCAATTGCCTAGTGTTGGGCCGCTTTGGGTACCCGTTAAAGCCGCTCCTGATAATTTTTGTAGTAAGTTTTCTCATTGTTTGGCCGCTTTTTGACCCAAGTGCCGGAAGTCAGACGATGCAAGCAAAAAGCTTTGACCTATCAGTAGATTTCATTAACAGAAATTTAGATAAGCATTAGTGTTGATGCCATCCTAAGGCGTGGATGTGGACGTGAATGTGGTTCTGGATACCTCGACGTGGTTTCGTATCCTTACACAAATTTTTGGCGACTTTAATGTATGGCTAAATTACAAAGTAAATGTTAGCCTGCCGAGTAGAGTAGAGTATAGAATCTGAAAAATGGGAAAATCTCTTGCGGCTCGTAAATTGGCCAGTTACATAAATCACGCAATCGAATTCTAATTTTTGGCTCTCATTGTACACATCGACGTCCAGGACGAGTAGAAGAGAGAGCTTATTGTGCGTCTGCCTGACTTGAAATCAATCATGATTTTTAATGCACAAATGGGAGCAATTACAGTCAGTTCAACAGACAAAAGAATTTACACTTGATTTATTGTTGTTTAGCCTGCAAGCTGATTGTTTATGTTTATTATGTAAGTACGTGTGCGTGTGCATGTTTGCGTGTGCGTGTGTGTGTGCTGGTCTGATCAGAATGCACTTCAAGTCTTTTGTTCTTTGTTGGCAGTTGCAAGCTCAGAAAGCAAGCCACATATATGCTGTAGCTGCTGTGCTTATAAGTAGTTTTTATACCCTTTCATAGGGTATTTCGAAATTTGTCAGGAAATGTGTATTGCATTGATATTTCTATAAGATTAGTGTCTACTTTATTTATTATATTTGATTCCATAAAGTATGCATCTTGTAAATGTCTGCCTCTATCATAATATTTAGGTACAGTGGTCGCTCTATAATTTAAACTACTTGCTGCTGAGGGCAATTAACTTTATTTATTTTCTCATGAAATTGCCGAATTAATTTTTGCCAATTACAAATACATAAGAATATTCTTTTCTTTAACAACACAAAAAGAGAAATAATATTTTTCTATCATTTTAACTTCCAGTCCTAATTTTACACAATCATATGCTAAATGCTGGTTTTTTATTATGCTTCAAGCAGTTAGAAAAATTATAAAAATACCATAAAGGTGCCTGGCTATTTGCAAGGGTATTAAAATTTCGCCACGTTGAAAAACGAAATGCTTTCTCGTTTTTTGGAGTGCTATTCAGTAAACAAAGCAACGGGTGAAAGTAAAAGCAGCAGCTAATTGCCTGTTTACGGTTCACTAAATCGTTTAAATAAGCACATATCTCTCCAAACAATCAATTAGCACCTCCCCCGCCGCAAACAAAGGCAAATATTGTCTCATGGATCGCCCAAGTCTCTATAAATGTGTTGCCCAAATGTGGCCAAGACAGCAGACGCCGTCTAATGCTAGCCATGCTCGCTAATCGTTTGCTACTCATTGGACTGCTGTTCGGCATTTGGAGCAGCTTGGCTGTCGCTGATCTTCGGGCCGATTTGCGTGATTTTATGGCCTTGGTGCCACGGCGCCACATCAACCACATTGCGGCGCGATATTATGTCTTTGATCCGAAGTTTCGACAGGCAGTTGAGTTTGTGCGCAGCGATGAGTTCGCCAAGACCTGGCGGCAAATGCGCATGGCACCGGACTTTGCCGATCTGATCGACTACGTCACGGAATACGGCTCCGGCTACGATGTGACCAGCGTAGTGGACAAGCTGCCCAATCGGCTGCGCGCCTTTCAGCTGTCCCGAGTGGTGCCCGTGGAAATGATGTTGCGTCGCGACTTGACCACATTTCTAAACGAGGCAATTCAGACTCTGCCGCGGGCTCAGTTCTACAGTTTGATGGCGCGCAAGGTGCGCGAGGGCGCCGACTTTGCGAAACTCTACAAGGCGCTGCGGGACAAGGAATTCAGGGAGCTGGTCAGCATTGCTAGGGTGAGCTAAGTCGAACATGCTTGTAAGCAATCAAATTGAAAATCTAGGATCGTATTGCAGCACTCGAAGGACCTGCAGACGCCGCTGAGCAGGCTGAGCAAGAAGAACATCAACGTGGATGAAATCATACAAATCGTGTTTGAGTTGATAAGTTGGGGTCCGGTTGCCCCGGGCAGCAAGTTATAATTACGTATTTATGAATTACTGTGAAGCACATGACTCATTAAATAACCGGCAGCACAAAGAGCACACAGACACACACACACACTTACAGAGAAGACTCAAAGTTAAGATGCTTACACCAAAAACAAAAGCAAAATAAAACCTGCAAAGTACAGCTTAAGTGCTTTTTAAACCGAAAATGCGACCGTGCCGGGGTCAGTTCCGCTACAAGAGTTCAAAAAAGGGTTCACCATGCCGCATTTGGCGTTGTCTTTAAAATTTGTGTGCGTCGTGCCAGAAATTACGAAGAGGTTTCCAACTTTTATGAGTTGTTGCATCTCGATTTCTCACTAATTTTCTCACTGTACGGGTTGCAGAAGTTCCCCCAAAAGGGCCGAGAACAAAGCCTCATTTGCAACGTGGAGGCTGGCTGCACAATATGCACTCATTAGAGCGGTTTATGCGTCGGGGCACTGGGGAGCAGACAAAGCTGCTACTTGCTGTTTGCTGCTTGTTGCCAGCCACCTACCACCTGCCACCAGCCACATGCCAGCTGAGATAAAGCCCTTAATGGCGGCATCTGTGTTATCTATGAGCAAATGAGCATTTCGTATTCGTATTCGAATTCGCATTCGCATTCACATTCACTGGCACACGCACACATGTGCATTTTATGCAAATGCGTGTGCGTAGCATTGATTTGACCCATGCTATGTCAATTAAGTTGTTGGCTGCGTGGCGCCGCCGAGTCGCTGCAGAGCGTGTTGCATGTCAGCGACATTTTTATGCTGTGCATCGCACAATTTGCCAACATCGACACAGTTTTTATGGTTTGCCAGTTGCAAGCTGACTTGCCACAAAATGCGCTCATATAAGCGCCTCAAAGCCAGCCGTTTGCCAAGTTTATTTTTAAGGAGCAAATTGCTGCTGCCGCTGCTGCTGTTGCTGCTGAATATGCAACAAAAGTTGCAACTGCAACAAACGCCCACAACAAGCAGGCGACGACCCACATCATTTTGCCGCAGTTTTTGGCTGACGCTGTTGCCGCGGCGTCCAATATAGTTAGAGCTCCAAACAGTGCAGGAGCTGGAGTTGGAGTTGGAGTTGGTGATGGTTCTGGTTCTGGTTCTATTTTCAGAGCTGCAGCTGCAGCTAAAGCGTCCATTGATGGCGACTGCCTGCTGCTGGCGGCTGCTGTTTCTCCATTTTGCTTGACATTAATTTTATGCTATGCAGTGTGTGCTGTTCTACTCTGCTTTTAAAGCAAAATGGGGCATATAGGTTGCGTACAAAGTTCATTGATTATTTTTTATTTTATTTCTTAGTTTAGCTAAATGTATAATCAAATCAAATATTTTAACATTTTTAATTAGCAAATTTCTCCTATTAGATTGAATAATTATTTGTCTGAAAATGCAACCAGTATAATTTTTGTTTTAATTCGTTATTAACATTCACAACAGAGCATTGCGCAGTCAGAAAATTTAAGCTGCAACGTTTTTGGCTTGTTATTGTTGTTTTTGCAGCTGTTGTTGCTGCAACACTAACAATTTGCGCGAGTTTGTTGCTGCGTGCCAGGGAGCTAGCGCCAGAGCCAGAGCCAGAAACAGAAACAGAGGCAGCGCCAACGGGGCAAAACGCGCTTAAATTGTCGCATTTGTCTTGTCGTTTTAAGTTGCCGCCACGCTCGGTGACTGCTGCATTGCATAAACTTTGTGTAATCCTTTCAATTTGTTGCATACTTTTAGGCGGAAATTAAAATAACAAGCGACGCGACGCTGTCAGGCGCCTACTTTAGGCGGATATACTAGGCATATACTAGGGTTAGGTAGGCAGAGAGCCAAGAGTCATTCGATTTGTTGGAAACTCGCTTTACACGTGCTTCATAAAGCAACACAACACTCACACACACATTTGCACCATGTTGCAGTTGCTTCAATTAGCGTGCCACACAATGTTGCCGATGACCGGGCTTTGTTGTTGTTGTTTTGTGCTCGCAGCAGCTACTTTGCTTGGATTGGACGGAGCCTGCGCCTGAATCCACGCCAGGCTCCTGCTGTGCATTAATTAAGCCAAAGTGCGCCTCCATTTGGCTTCAATCTGGCTACCTCGCGATTCTCTTCGAAGTTTTCCCTGATCTTTGTAAAATAATCAAATTAAATTTTGCGGAGCTGACTCAAACTACGGCCAAAGCTCAATCCGTAGAACTGTTGAACGAGCTGTTTTTTGGTTTATTTTGGGGGTTTGTTATTCTAACTCATGCGCCGGCTGCTGTTTGCTGTTGTTGCCATTTGGCAGCAAGTAAATAATTGCTGCTTTAAATGCTTGTCAGGAATTGGCCATACCTTTTTATGTTCTTGCCTAGGGAGCATTAGAGTTTTGATGCATTTGGTAACGCACATTAATTGTTTTAAATTTAGTTCTTAGCAGTTTAAGCTTTATTAGTTTTGAATTAAAAGAGAAGATCAAATTGATTGGCCCAAGTCGATTTGGTAACTCACATTATATTGGTTTCACTTAATCTTAACAGCTTAATTTTTATTAGTTTTTTAATTAATATTAATTTAACAATTAACTTGAATTTTTCTAAAGACGTAGAGAAATAATTTGTAGAGAATTCAGTATTTAAGTTATGAAGAGTAGCTGTACAACGGGAGTGATGTAAGTGGATATACCTTTGATCTTTAAAGTTTTATTCGTTTAAAAAGAGACAAGCAAATGAATTATCCAAATTCGACGATTTCTTTGCCCTTATACGTTTTTTGACCATCCTATAGGGTATACATGTTTCGAAGTGCTGTATATGCGGCTATTTCTTCTCATGCTTGGTCTTTCTATGTATTTGGCTTTGGCCAAATTCAATTCAGCTTGCAGCCCTTTTGGCTTTTGTTGTTGTGAACATTTTTGAGTGGCCGCGCATGATGCGTCGTTTTTCTGGGTGGTGCCGACTTGTTACCGCCTTAACTGTAATATCAGTTACACAGCCAGCAGCGCTGAGCTTCCACTTCGTATTCTATTTGGAGCCCAGTTTGACTGGGCGGCTGGCCGGCTGTGCGACCCGCTCTCTGCTTTCAATGGGTAAGCGATGAGTGGATTTTTTTTGTTTTGTGCACATGGCCTTTGGCCTGTTTGCTCCGCTCTGTTCCACACCGCTCAAAACTTCTTGTGCCTGTTGGTTATACTTTACTTATTTTGGCCAGATTGTCTGTATTTGCGGTGGTGCGTTTGTTGTTGATGCGTACGTGATCTGGGTTCTGTTGTATCTCGCATGCCCTTTGCTTAGCAATTAGTTTTAAAATGGCTGCCTTGTTGGCTGTCCATTTGATGTCCATGTACTTCATCTCCATCTCCATCTCCTGCTCCAGCTCCAGTTCTTGCTCGTACTCAGCTGTACGCTCATTAGAGCTGGCCACCAAGAATTGTAAAAACAGAAATGGATTTTTATACTCTGTCGTCGCCGCTTGGCGCAGCCATAAAAGGATCTCCGGCTGCTGGCTGTGTAATCCAGCCAAACAATGCCCCGACCCCAAGGGGGGGGTCAGGGCAAACAAAAAATCAACAACAACAATCAATGTTGGCCGTAATCAATTAACGATTTAACGTTCGCAGCGGACTGGCCAACTGGTCGTCGCGACCCGTCAACATTTGGCGCCACCTCCGGCTCCAGCTCTAGCTCCACCTTCGCCACCATCCTTTTTGTGGCAGTGTGTGGGTCATGTGGCTGCAAAATTGAAACGCACCACATTGACAGTGGCTGCATGAACACGTCATCGACGTACGAGGGTTGGGACTAAGTCAACTGGTAGATGTGGAAAGTGGCAAGTGGCAAGTGGCAAGTGCATTTCGTTTGCTGGCGGACTTTAAATCATTGGCAGGGTTGTCGTCTCGACTGGACATTATATTGCATACATTTTTCGGCTTTTCAATTCATATTGATGGCTACATTTAATTATGAACACCTATATTTAAACACATGTTGCAAGCTATATTCTATTCTTTTTATAGCCATTAAATGAAAAAGCCTGTTTAAAATATTAATAAGTAATAATCAAATACTTTAGAATTTTGTATACCAATTATTTCCTAATTTTCTAATTACTTATACGTTCATGGTTTTATTTCCAATTGAAAACATACTTATATATTTTAAACCCCAGTTCCATTCAGCTCTCACTTATATTTAGAATCTTTTCCATATCGTAATAAATAAACAGAAAAAGCAATAAAGTGATCTAAATACCAATGAAAATACATAAAAAGCCAAATTAAATATATAAACAGTCAACAGCACTTGAGAAATTACAATTTCCACAATTTTATAGTATTTTCAAAACTTATTAGTCTACAGCAAAGCTGATTATTTATTTATTTATGAATGAAGCCAAAGTTTCATATATGTAATTGCTTTATTTTCAATTAAATTTTATAATTGTAGTTAATAGAACAGTAAACGTTTTCTTCTTGTTTTAGCCAGTAAAACATTTTATTGAATTTCTATTACTTATGTATTAGAAATTTAAAACTTGAGTTAATTTGTAGGCTTACTTTATGGACTTGAATGGAACTTAGGACAAGTTTTTATTCAATTTCATTCAATTAAGGGCACTTGACAACCCTTAGATCAGAGCACGCTACGCAAAAGTTTATGTGGAGCTAATGTGATTACTCCTGTCATTATTGCGTTGCTTTCTCTGTTTCTGTCTCTGTTCCTGTCATGTGGCTGTGTCCTTTTCGCTCGCACGCTTTGCCATTAAATTGACCGCTGGCTGATACTGTTTATATGTACATGTGTGTGGGTATGTGTGTGTGTGTGTGTGCGTGGCTGTGTGCATTTAACTGCACGTTTGCAAACTTTGAACCGCGTTGCGTCTGGCTCTGGATGTGACTCTGTGTATGTGTGTGTGTGTGTGTTTGATTGGTTATTGACTTTTAACAGAAAAATTGATGTAATGCAATTAGTTTTGCAGCTAAACCGTTTGATGATTGCACAACAACAACGGCAACAAGAACGCGGCGATAAACGAGCCCTTTTAGCCCGAATCAGCCCTATGGTGGTATACTTCATGACCCTCTGGCGGGGGATGTCTGGCGGGGATAGCAACTGAGCAGAGGAATTCTTATCTTCTCCATGTGGCAGCATGCGATGACGCAAGCATTCGTCAATTGAAAATTGCTGAAAGCACAAACAGTCCATTGAAATTGATTTGCTTACTGGGCGTATGATTAATGAAAGGCAACACATTAATGCAAATTATCGCTCATCTCTTGACTCAAGTAATTTCAATGGCAAGTCTTTTATTTAAACTAAAATGCCAGCAGGAATTGCAGATTTAAGGTTCGTGTTAAATGTCAAGGTCGTGCTCCGGCTAAAGGTGTCACAGTGAGAAACAATGTACTTTAGTTTAATTTCTATTGGAAATTTTAACATGATTTTAAAGACGTTTTGTTTTCTGGCAAATCTGTTGAAAATTAATATTAAAGTCGAATGGATGAATGAATTTAAAACAAAATATTGTATTACCAAAAAAAGTTAAAAATTTGTGAATTATAATTTTATTTTAATTTCGGCTCTACAAATTTGTAATATTTTCAAAGGATATTTTTGTTTGTAAATAGCAAGCTCTTTTATTTGTAAAAATGTAGTTTGAATTGTTGGTAGGAAAAATGATCGAATTGAAGTTGAATTTCAGATATGTTTGTTAAATTTCATTTTTATTTTTAAAATAAATATTGCCAGACGGGCAATTAAGCGAGAAAGGTTGGTTGGCTTGAAAATGTGCTGAAATTTCGAGAGTGGGCGTGTTTGTTGAAACTACGAAATTATCAATTAAGCCATGGGTGGCTATCAATTACACGCGTGCTCCAAAATTATACCATAACGCGAAATATGCAGTAACAACAAGTACAACAGGGGAGAGATGCTGCTGGTACGCGGCCAAATGAAGTGAAACATTGCAGGGTGGTTCAGCTAGGGGAGAGGGGTAGTTGAAATTTATTACAGTTTCACGAAACAAAGCGTAAAACTTTTGCTGCTTAATTGAAAAATATAAATTGTGGCAATGTGCGCGTGTGCATATGTATGACAGTGTGTATGTGTGTGTGTGTGTGTGTGTATGTGCGCGCGCGCGACGGAAGTAAAGTCAAAAGCAGAACAACAACATTAATAACGCTGGCAGCGGAAATAATAAAAACCATTTTAACGATGACTCCGAAAAAAAATGAAATATATATAAAAGTGCCCAATATGGAGGCATTGCTACAATTGTTGCCTGGGGGTAAGACAAACGTACGTGTGTGTACTTCGACTGGAACTACATTTGCTCAACTGCATCTCTTAAGCGCCCCTAATGTGATCTAGTCCCCCCCAGCCCCCCACCCTCCAAAAGCTGCTGGCCAATTACGAGAACACGAAAGTGAAAACTTTGCGCATAAACCGGCAGCGTGAAACTAAAGACAGGAGGGTGCCCCCAAACAATTTACAAGCGGAAAAACGACAATCAATGCGGGTCAATATTTGTCAGGGGCAAACATTGGAGTGGCAAGCAGCCAGCGCATAAAAAAAGGGCACAAAATCACACGGCTAAAAGGCAAAGAAAAACAAAAACGCAACGTCAATACCAACAACAGCACACAACACACAAAAAGAGACACACAGGTACCAACCGACAAAAAAATACTGAAATACTGAATGTGAAAATACACACGAAAAAGTAAAAAATATAACTCTTGCGTAGGCAGCCAGGCTCTTTCACATACAGACACACAATTATCACAGCGCCGACTGTTGTGTTCTTTTGATGATGAGCTTCCTGCACATCAAAAGCCAAAAATAGAGCATCCAGAAAAGGCAAACCAGTCGCATTTTGCACATCACACCGACCAAAAAAAAAAAAAAAAAAGAAGCAAAAAAGGGATCGAAATGAGTAAAACGTAACGAACAAACAATCAACGTGCTCTGCTGTCACCCCCACACACACACACACATACACACGATTTTCGAATATGTCTCTCTTCGAATGTGTGTGTGAGTGTGCGTGTGTTTGATAAAATCTGTAGCCCTGATAGACAGCGGCAGCCGTTGAGCAGCCACAAAATCCACACACAGACCTCTATCCCACACATACACACACACACACACACCTGCACACACACTCACACCAGTTAGGTCCAAAGCAAACACACCTTGACTTCTGGTCAGATATTCTGATTTGTTTGAGTTTCTACTTTTGCAGCTTAACAAATTAAGCGCTCAATCGGCAGGTTACCAACACAAAGCAGCAACAAAAACAACATGGTTGGAACGTACACGAAAAGTAGCTTGAAAATCTGGCCAAATGATTAGCAGGCCTAGCAGGTGTACTCGTAAGTAGTATGTGCTTTGTTTGGTGTTGCATTCAAAAGCCAAATTCCTTCATTTGGTTTTCCAGCTCTTTGAAAACAAGAAGAAACAGCTGTTGGGTGTCGAATTTCAAATATTTATTCATATACTTAAAATCGATTGTTTTAAAATGAGATTTGACTTTAACTCTTAATTCAGCTCTATAATTTTGGAACCGGTTCACAGTCGGGTAGTTATGCTAAAGTGCAAACACCCCTTGCGTGCTCTTTTGTAGGGTGCAAAGAGTTTATTTGTCCATTTTCATATGTACATGACCATTGAAAACTCGTTGCTCTGCGTACTTGTCATTAGTATTATTTGTTGTAGCTGCAGTTGATGTTGTTGTTGTTGTTGTTCCTTTTCGCATTGCCTATGCCCGCGTCCATTGCCTCCGCCTCACCTGTCCTTCCACCTCAACCAGCCTCCAGCCTCACCTGTGTCACCTGTGCGCGCTGCCATTTTTGTTTGTTCCGCTATGCACGCAGTCAACATACATGTTGGATGTGTGTCTGTGTGTGTGTGGGTGTGTGAACATTGTGAACTGTACATACAAGCGGAGGACTTTGGGTACCTGAAGCCGGCATTGAATCCTGGTCGCCTCGTTAGTGCTTTCGTCTATATGAAAAGCAACTTTTGATGAATTTATTCGCTAAACATGTTTATTATTTGCTGGTAAATCACACAGCAATTTGCCAATTTTAAGAGTTTTATTGTGTGTGCGTGTGTGTGTGTGTTGGTGTGTATAGAGGGGGCGAGGGAAGGGGGGATGATGTATTTAGCGGCCAAATGGGCGAGTGAGTGTGCTTGTGTGTGTGCGTTCGTTTGTGTGTATTTTGTGTGCTGTGTTGATTAATGGTCACACACAAACTAACAAACAATTCATCCAACAGTCTGTGAAAAGCAACTTTTGGTGGCTTAAATGGGTACGCTTTGGTCCCACAAGGGGCGTGTGTTAAGGACGCAACCAGGATATGAATGCTTTATTATATTTAAATAACATTTATTTATGAGTAGAAATGTTACAATTTTACAGTAGATAATAGCTCCCTTTCTTTTATAATTATTTTTAAAATACATTTTTTTATGGCAAAAGCTGAACACATAGTTTATTATATCGATAGTCCTATCGTTGGCTTTGCAGCACTAGAACAGGGTATTAATTGGCATTCATTTAATGCACTCATCGAATATCTGCGTGCTCGACGCTAACTAATTCACGATACTCGTTTAACATTTGTACGCAAACCGACTTCAAATCAATTCGTTATACCGACTCGTATCCACTCGTCCATCGGCTTAGAGGAATTCGCTGGCGGCGTTGTTAATATTTTAAGCGCTGTAATTAATTTAAAGCTTTGTAATTAATAATCAACACCAGCGTGTTGTGGGTGGTTTGCCAAAACAACAGCAACATCAGCAACAACGGCAACAACAACAGCAACAACAACGGCAACAACAACATCAACAACATCGAAAACAGCAAAAACAAGTTATCTGACAACACCAGGGGCAACAGATAAGCGGTATAATTAACGCTGCGGCCTGTTTGGCCATTTTAATGGCTTAACGGGGGCGTTTGTACTGCAAAAACACGCAGGATAACGGGCTGAGCAGTAAATTTGATTCGACTTTCAATCAAATTGTTTAGTTTGTTATTTGTACACTCAGAAAAAAGGCGTACCATTAAGTTATTCAAATTGTCTTCCCTTGATTCTGATTTATGAGTACAAAATTCCTAAATAGCATACAAGACACCTTACAATAAGTACTGTATATAAATTTTATATTATAAAAGTTTGACATTATGAAATATAATCTTGCAATAGGAATGTTGTCCTTAAGTTAAGAAAATTCTACCCTTTCTGCCCCAATTATGACAGCGCTTGGTATTGACTTAAGTACACAATTCTAGTTTTGCTCTCTGCGTGAGGCATTGAGCTTATGGCACTGGTATAGTTTATAGTTTCAGCTAATTGGAAATTGTATTTTATTCTGTTTAAATCAGTTTAGTTAGTTTGTTGTCGCTCGAACTGCATAGGGACTTCATTGTGACGCTGATACAGCAATTGCCACTTGTTTTGTTTGATGATTCCAATCAGACACATCATCAATCACAAAGCCGCACGCAGGCAACGGCGCAAGGGCTGAGAGGCGGAGGGGCAGTTGACAGTGCGCTGGACTGCCCCCCTGCCCAATGTTAATGTTGTTGTTGTTGTTATTGTTGTATCGGCAGCCGTGACATTGCAATTTGGTGCTTCATGTTCGGAGGCGTGCCACAGCGCCGGAGCGGGGGCTATAACCATAATTGGCAATTCATGCAGGAAACAGGCCATTATGCCGCTGTTAACTTATTAGTTGGCATGAAAATTGTGCTTAACGCCTTGCATTTTGCTTAATTTCTGTATCGGCGGCCATCAGTGCTGCGTCATCTTGGAATTGCCTGTCACCCGTTGAGTGCCGGCACGGCGGAAGTGTCCAATTTTATAATGAATTTAATTAGCTGCCAATGTGCGTCAAAAGCAACTCCTTGCTAGTTCTCAGTCGTAGTCAGCTCTGATTACAACCGGCTTTGCCTCACATCTCCGCATGCTTCCATTTGATACTTGCCTAAGGGGCTACTGTTATCCTTCCTGTTCGGTAGCAGCTGTTACACACAAAGACACACACACACACACATGACTGTCAAGGTGTCAGTGTAGGGAGATGGTCATAATAAGCTGCTTAATTGCAAATGCAGCTGCCGCTGGCATTGTATACGTATGTATGCATAAACACATGCATTAGCATGTGCCTCTCTGTGTTTCCGTTAATTACTCATGAAATCTACGACTAACATAGCCCGAGGCACTAAAAGTGCTTTTCCCAAAATTTAATGCGCCATTCCGACTTTAATCCATTCAAACATTCATATTTATGATGCCATAAAGAACCATTCCCACTGCCACAGCAACAACAACAGCTATATGAAGCACATGCAAATTTGCAACGTTTTTTGCCACATAAAATTACAAGAATTTTATGGTTAATAAAAGAGCTCGGCCCACATACACAAGAAATCGCAAGAAATTAACTCGTGGGCAATGCGCTGGCATGTGCCACACCAGCTAACTACACTGAGAGAATCGAATACAATTAACTGATTTTATCCTATATATACAACAATTTAGAAGAAGCGCTTTCATTTTCTAAACTAATGATAATAATCATAAATAAATTATTATTTATTAATTGAGAAACAATACAAAACTTTTGCAGTCAGTATTACTTGACTGTGTGATTTTTTGATTTTAATTGACAGATTAACATTGAGAAAAATGTTGACATCTAAAGCTCTCGGATCGGTAGCCCCCATATTTCAAACTACCCTAACTTGGTCAAAACTGAATCATGGTTTGTCCTCTAAATACACTCTTTTTTTTACAGTTTTTTACATATATTAAAATACATTTTTTTTTTTAATTTTTTAATTTTTTGCAAAGTTCCTATTTGTTTTAGCAGGATAATTTATATTAAACAAATATTTTTTTTTCAAATGCGTTTTGCATATATCATTATATCTTTGACAAAGCTGGGAATGCATTCGTTCAAAAGTCGTCAAGATTTTAATTGAATAAGCTAACTTTAGCGGTGTTTTTTTCTCAGTGTATGTAGCAATGTAAGCCCCATCATTGGCTTTGGCACCTCGCTGCTCGTTGCCAATTTTGTGTCGGCTGCAGTTCAAACACAATAAAAATTATGCGTGCCATAAATCCAGCTGATGAGATTCGCCCAAGCAAATGTCGTTATCGCGTCAAACTTAAGTAGCAGAGAGAAGCGCGGTATTGTGGGCGTTGGGTGTTGGGTGCTGGGTGCTGGGTAGCGGGTGTGCACGGCTGTAAAGTGCGGGTGTGCGATAATAATTTTCGCCTAATAATGATGCGCGTTATGGCTTCACGCGTTTCGGTTGCCATAACTTTGCATGTCGTCGCTGAGATGACAGTGCAGCCAAACAAATGTTGCCATCCAGCAGCGGGCTTTGTAGGGAGCTTGGAGCGTGCGGAGAACGCATCAAACTCAATCATAATCTGTTGCCCTGACAAGGACACAGTGATATGGTCTGGCGATGGAAATAGAATCGGAGCAATGGCAACCGCTGCTTGCTTCTCGCTTGTTGGTTGTCGGAGCAAGCGGCTGTCGCCATGACAACTTCCACCCAGTGCCAGTGCCAGTGCCAGTGTCAGTGGCAGTGGCAGTGTCAGTGCCATTGTCATTGCCATATCAGCAGCGCCAGCTCGTTGCAATAACTTCTCGTTTGGTCGCAAGACGACGACGCCTTCGTTCTTATTGTGCAGTTGATAATCAGTGGCATTGGCATCGTAAACAGCAGCCGGAAGTAGATAAGACACTTGCCGCACTGGCTTAACATGCCTCTTAATGTACTCCCTCTCTCTCTCCTTCTCTCTCTTTCTCTCTGAGTGGAGATTAGGACTCATGAACATGAAAAATATAACCTACCATTTTTATATGCAATGATTTTCTATGGATCCTGTACAATGTTGCATTGTGCTGAGTAGCTGTTGGAGAGCCATTTGCTCGGTTGCTTAGTTGCTCGGCTAAGCATGGAAAATTAGGCTTTTGATTGGGGCCAAAATGGAGCTATGAATAATTTATGATCTTGCCTGTGTGACATGTTCGGCAAACAACTGGGCCAAAATGCACATGAACGGAAGCTAAAACCTCTGCATAATTGCCTATAAATGTCTGCCAATTTCAAGAAGTTAAAATGTTCAAGTCTTTTGGCCATAGTCGCACAGCACTTTGTGCATTTCCGGCAAGTGCATCCACAGCATGTTGACAAGAAATTGCATAATTATGGCTTGCCGGACAAGCGGTCAGATCAACTCAACCGCAAGTGCTGTCTTTACACGACGTCAGCAGCAGCAGCAGCAACAGCAGCAACAGCAGCAGCAGCAGCAGCAACAACAAAGTTGCAGCAGGATATGCTTTTGGTTTTGGTCAGCAGATGGAGGCAGCAACTGGCCGCAAATGTGGCAGCAGGTTGCAAAAAAGAACTAACACAATCCCACTCCCCGTTCCAGTTCCAGTTCCAGACCCGGTGCGGACTTGTGCATATGCATGTGCGGCTTCACGAGAGCTAAAGGAAATTTAAACAGAAGAGAAGCCCTGGCCATGGCGGTAGATGCCAGGAGGCCGGGGTGCTGAACAATTGAATTGCATAACATGAATAGAAATGAATTGGCAGGCCGGAACAGGTCAGGGAGCTGGCTGGCTGGCGAACTGCAGTTGTAGTTGTAGCTGTAGCTGGAGCGTAGTGGCGATGGCAAACATATCCTGCGGCTTACCTAGCGCCACTCGGCTGCCAGTCTTGGGCCAGGGGGCCAAAAAAGTTAACTGCTTTCGCATTTGCATACTCGTTGTTGCTAGCAATGCGTGTGCGTGTGTGTGTGTGTGTGTGTGTGTGTGTGCTGCTGCAAGTTCATGTGGCCTAACCTTCTAATGCGAGACATTTATGCACTTTGCCTCAATTCTGCGGCTGTAAATATTTGCATATAGATTTCCACAAGCTGCATTCGCCATTGCCATTCGATTGCTTGTTAATAATAAAATAATAAAATCATAAAATAATCATTTATTATGGATGGCATTTAAAATGTTATCAATCGATTGGGATGGCTTTAAGTGCATGGCGTTGCCGGTGGTTCCAGGCGCAGCCAAGAGCATTTTTACACTCGATTAACGGTGTGTTTAGTCGTGATAATGTGCATACACACACTGGCAAACACACACGTGTCTGCATATGAGTATTGTTTAGGTACTTAGATAAGCGCTGTTGTTTCTGCTGTTGTTGTTGCTGGCTGTTGCTGCTCTGCACGTGCCATAACAAACACTTTTGCGAGTAAAACGCTCAAATAGCTGAGAGAATTACACTGAACGTTGGCTTGCTATTGGATTTTCATTAAACGGCTTCTGGCATATGTAGCTCACAGCATTATGTGTGTGTGTGTGTGAGTGGTTGTGTGTGTGTGTGTGTGTGTGTGTGTGTGTGTTTGTAGGGGGATGGCTTACAAAAAAGCATTGCCTACTTTGCGGCGCCGGCGAAATGGAAAGTTAAGCACTCGAAACGCCTTAAAGTGCAGGCACTGAGAGACGCGCCAGCAGCTCTGGCTACCCTGGCCCGGCTCAGGTCCTTGGCTTCAGTTCCTTCCGCTCCTTGCAACCCCTTTTCGCGCACGCACACTCCTTGCAAATACGCCGACAATAAGACGCAATGCCTTTTGTTCTTTTTTTGGCACAGTTGCACACAATAATGAAAATGTTGTTGTTTGTGAAATTCCAACAGCCGTTGCCAGCACACTTGAGCGGGCGCACATACACCCACACACACACACACACACACGATAAACTTAGCTACCACTCTTCGCCCACACACACCCGCACACGCACGTAGCTACATGGCATTACTTCCGCCTCAGCGGTAATAATTTTAAAATCAATACAATTCAATAAAGTTTTATTACTGACGCTGCCTGGGGAACGAGTTGCAGGACTTGCTGCGGCTGGCGAGCATCATGTGGGGAGCAATCGAAGCAAACGCCAAAAGCTTGGGGAGTTTTCCCGAATTGGTTGACTTTAAGTCGCATTTATTTGTTATTGTCTTAACCGGTTCGCGTTGGGGGACAGATTACCGGATTGCCAGCTTACCTAATGCCCGTATTAGCCATAAACTTTGCTCTTTTGTCTCTGGGCCAGGACAGACGCCACCTCAAAATTGCTGGCAATTAGAATATGCACGTTTTATAAGCAAATTGTGGCAACGCCAGCGAACTTATGGCAACGCCCATTTGTATGCAAATGCCGACACGGACAGTGTCTGTTCCCGTTCGCCTTGCGCCTTCCTCCTTGGCTCCTGCTACTCCTGCTGCTGCCGCTGCTGATGAATCAAAGTCATAACGTGGCCCGGGAGTAGTCGCGCTCGCGTTCGCATTCGCGTTACGCATCGTTATGCACAGCGGCAGATGACTGTTATTAAAATCAGTTGTTCGTCAGCATCCCAGCCAGACAGAGCAGGGTCCCTGTTCGGGCGCCAGCTGTGCGAGTCGGGCAGCGCCAGCTCAATTTGCCCGCTCATAGATGGGGACGCGCATTCGTTTAATGTCTTAATTTTGCACTCATCCAAGTGAAAAATTAAAATGGTTTCTGTTTCAGGCTTTTGGCCAGCAACGGGCAGCGGGCAACGGGCAATGGGCAACGGGCACTGGGCGCTTATTAACTGCAGCAGGTGAAATGAAGTCGCCGATCGCATAATTCTAATGTTGCTGCCGCCTGTTTAAATATTAATAATAAAGTCAAGGGGGGCCCCGGCCACAAATTGTTAAATTGAAGCTTATCAAATTTAGTGTTACGTTTCGCGTCGCTCGCTCCCACCCATTTTATGGCCCACAAATTTCATGGCGATTAAATTTGATGGCAGCGCATGCATCTCACGCCCAGCCCCAGCTCCCGCTCATCCTCCATTCCATCGCAATGCCCCGCCCACTGGCCGCTTGGCTCCATTGCGTAATTGTGGCCAAACACTTTGAGGCGCTGCTGTGGCTGAGAGCACAAACAATAGAGCGCCTTTTATGCTAGCCAAAATGTAGCGCACACAGAAAAAATGCTGAGCAAAATAGCTAAAAACAAGCGAAAATGCTCTAGTCTATAACGCACGACTAAGCGTTGCCCTGCAACCAGATTTATTATTAATTGCACTACGTTTTGGTTAAGAAAATACATATCTTACTTGGGATTATCAGGCACTATTATCTGTTTATTCATTTCTTAGATGAGACAATAGCAAAAGTACACTCGGGGAAAAACAAAGAATCTTTTACGTAAATCAAGTACAACACGATTACAAGTACAATTTAGATCTTTTTGAAATTGCTTACCTAAGCAACAAAATATTTATTTCAAGCGGTGATCTTGAATAGATTAATATACAATACCAACATTTATAAATATAACATTCAAAACGTTACTAATTTTGAGATATTATGTCAAAAATAAAGAATATGAGTACTATTCATTATTTATGCAACTTTCAACAATCGATGATCAAATTATGAATATTTTATTTATTATTTTTTTTATATTTTTTATTATATACAAGAATACTATTACCTATTAAAAAGATGAGAGTACTGATGTTTACATTAAAATTAAAAAAAACATGTCAAGTTTTACAAATATTTTATTTTGTTTTTACATGTGTTTCATGTTTTTTGGTGTTGTTTTTGGTGTGTTTCTCTGAGAATATCGCTTTCAACAATAACAAATAGTTTTGAAAAGCAACCAAAAATATTCCATACTGCTGAAAAAGTATCTTTAAAGCGACACCTGTTCTTGTTCTTTACACAACACTGTTTTCTTTCGAAAGCAAGCTAAAAAGTGTGAAAAAAAATACATTAAAAAATTATATAGGATACGCGACATTTACTGGAAGAATCGAGTGATTATATTTCATTGTTTATTTTGCAGGGTAAATACACACATAAATACATACATTACAAACATACAGATGATATGCAAAAATAAATATAATTGTTAGAAATAAAAGGAATGTATACCTTTTAGCTATTTTAATGGACACAGGGTATAAACAGCTAAAAAGAAAAACTGTAGAAACTCTG
This sequence comes from Drosophila colorata, assembly GCA_035041545.1. NCBI lineage: Eukaryota > Metazoa > Arthropoda > Insecta > Diptera > Drosophilidae > Drosophila > Drosophila colorata. The sequence continues at coordinate 245,100 of JAWNLD010000449.1, forward strand.
GCAAAATTAAAGCGCCAAAACGCGTAAAATGCAAATGTGCTCGTCTTGTTAAGGGTTGGGCGGAAGGGGGCAGGGAGGGGGTTTGCGGGTTGGCATTGTGCAAATTATGGTTTAACACCTCATTGAACTCTGCAGCGTTGTGAGCGAGCAGACCGGCTGCGAAAATTTGAATTTGAATTTCAGAATTTCATATTCAAATGAGTTTTCAAAGACTTCGGCCACGCTTGTGGGAATAGAGTTAATTATATATGTATATAGACAAATATAAATTATGGTTTATTGTTCCTTTTCTCTCGCCGCTCGTAAATGCAAATTGGCCGCACAAAACGTCAATTTAATTGCACTTCAAACGCGACTTTGAAGCTTTGACTTATCCAATTTGTCATTTTAGCTGATCGCCTTGGAGCAAACATGGCCATTTAATTGTTTATGCCAGAGCGCAGAGAGATGCAAGGTATATGTAAAACCTAATTACAACTAATTACTATTTACACAACTGACAACCTTTGACCTAATGCAAACAAAAACAATTCATATATGTGGCACTGTGCGGGTGTTTGTGTCTGGGTGTTTGTGTGTGTGTGTGTGTGTGCGGGGTGTGTGGGTATGTGCATTTGTTCTGTGGTGGCTGGTCAACAAGCCAATCCAAACGTTGAACGCTGCCCAACAGCAGAGCAGCAGGCAGGCAGGCAGGCAAATAAACAAAACGCTTTGATTAGAAAATTTCATTACACGAAATCGAACGCTTGCCAATTGTACACACACATAGACACACACACAGACACACATGCGTGCACACGCACACAAATGCAAATACAATCAGTGCCAATGCAAACAAATAAATGCACAAAGGGCAGTCCCATTGCCTGCCCATGCGCCAGTTCATTAAAATGCCTCTGCCTCTGCCACTGCCACTGCATGTAGCGGCGGCTTCGGCTGCGGCTGCTGCTGTCTGCTAAGTCCTCAGTCTGGGCCGAAAAACGCAATTTAATAACGGCTGCAAATGAGCATATGCAGCATGCAGCATGCAACATGCTGCCATGCTGCTTGTGTGCCTCGTGTTTGTGTCAAATTTTATGGCCCAAAGGCGCATTTGAAATGAAATCGACAGGCTCAGTGCGACGCCATGGCCGATGCTGTTTCTGCCGCTGCCACTGCCCCAAAATTTGGCAGACTTCTAATGCTATACGCTGCAATATTTGCCCATAGACGGCCAACTCAATTTATTAACGCACACACGCACACACACACACACGCACACGTGCAAACAAACACACGGATATAGGCAGAGGAATGCCTAGGGAAAACATGCACAGGCAGCGGCAGCGGCAGCGGCCTACGTTGTTGGGGCATGCAGCTTGCAGCAAATGCTTGCCAGCTAAATTATTACAAATGCATTTGTGCAACAACTTTGGCAGTTGGCAAAAATTGTTGCACAAACACAGACGCAAGAGGCAGTTGCAACATGCATTGCCGCTCTGATCGTTGCACATTTGTGTTTTAGTGTCGTCGCTCAGTGAGGGGTGGGGCACCCAGCCAAAATATACGATGCACAAATGATGGAATGCAATCGCATGTATATTCCACAAAAAAAAAAAACTAGCTTCAGATCTAGTTTATCATGCAACTGGGGTGTGTTTCATGAGGCCAACTAGTGTTTGCCTATTGCACTGACGGATTGCCGTAACTAGTACGATAGATAACTTTGCCTCTGTGTTCTGTAATATTTATTATGTTTTTATTTAACCTTTGAAATTGTTATTGTTTGGGTTAATGGTAAATATCGAATCTATTGCTTAATTCAAATATTATTTTTTTACGCTAAAACTACAGCGATAACAATCAGTGCTAATTAGGACTTTGGCTTATATTTCTGAATCAGGCTATTAAATAAAACTAAACCAATGTCCTTAAGCTTTTAATGTTGGATATAAAATTAGTTAATAACTATATGTATATGTGTAGTAATTAATTATGATTTTGGATAAGTTAAAGCAATGCCAATTAAAAAAATTCATTCTGAATTAGTAATCTAATTTGGCTTGTTTAGTTTCCTCCAACTTTATATATTTTTTTTAATTGCTAAGCTTTTTTTTTCGAGTTATTTCTTGTGTTCTTGGTGGTATTTTCACTTTAAAATGTGGATATTGATTATAGCTAATCTGTATTTAAAGGACTTTCACTAAATTTAATTTATATGTCAAGAGAATAAAATGCTCTAGTTATCAATATAAAATTACATTTGTTGCCTGAGTGATTGCAAATATAAATGCAATTTAATAACAATTTAAAATGCACGACAATTATGAACGGGTAATATGTTGTAGAGGTATTAGTTGTAAACGATTTTATGAGCCTTGCGGAGATTTTCAATAAATATATAATTGATGCTCGTTATATATTTTATTGCAACGCGAATTGCCGCAAATATTTCAGCACTCAATTAAAATTGCATTGCAAATAATTGCAGCGCATTTAAAGGCGTTCGCAAACACACCCACACCAACACTTTCACACTCACACTCACACACACACACTTAATGCATTTTTGTGGTAATGGCTACAAATTAAGCGTAAATTACATGGCCGATGATATTGATATACCGCATTTTTAAATGCTGAAATTGGTTGAACGGTTGCGCTTTTTAAGTGCGCATGCAACTTGTGTTGATTTATTTTCAGTAATTTTATTAAGAAAGGCTAATGAAAATTCCAAATTAATTGCGACATGTAATAACTAATGTATTTACTGTGCACTTAAATTTCCATGAGAAACAAATTAGAGTGCGCACAGTTGAATAATAAAATATTTTATATAAGTTCTCTAAATATTGATCAATATAATAAATAAATAAAAGTTTCAACCCATCAAAAATAACATGCATACAAAAATAAAAACGATTATAGAATCAAGAAGCTGTCAGAAAGTTTTCATAATGACTAATTTTGAATGAGTTGATTTTAGTGATTTCATCCGTTTTCTCTTTCCCGTAGAGTTTTTGTTAGATTACCCTAATGAACTGGTCTTTATGTTGATCTTGTGTGGATGCTGCATATTGTGTGATTTTGTTGCTGCTAGCCTTTTTGTTTGGCATTAACAACTAGCCACATGTAGACATGGCCATAAGAAGCCTTTGGTGTTGTCGAACTATTTTGCATTCGAGGCACTCGCCACAGCACCAAGAGCAGCAGCAGCACAGCAGCAGCAGCAGATAACGCCCCCATTTCAGCACTTTGAAAAAGTTTAAATATAAATTAAAAACTTTTCTAATTTTTTTTCTGTTTTTGTGCTCTGCACGCACCCGACAGCCTTTTTGTTGTTGTTTTATTTTATTTGGTATGTATTTTATGTGGATGCAAAGTAAAAAGTTTGCCGGACGACATTGAACAGCATCCAGAGTAACCAGAAGTTGTTGTTGTAGTTGTTGTTGTTGTTGCTGTTGTTGAGTGCTCGCTGTTGAGGCTATCAGCATTAGCACATTTTAATCTCTGGCCGTAATCCTTTACCAATTTCCGTTTCAGTTACTTTCACAGCCTTGAGCGATGTGAATAACGCGGCCTAAAAGACTAAAACTAAATTTATGCAATAGCTGAATCTGCCATACATTATTGCTGTCAGATGAAGTTGTCCCTTTGCAAAATTAATTGCATCCTCTTTGGGCAAAATTACTTGCAGAACCGGGCACCGAGCACAGCGCTAGAAATTGTGGTTGCCAACGAGCAGAAGGCGGCGAGCCGACGACAACATTGTTGTAATATTTTTGTTAGTAAAATGTGGTCAAAGTTTGGCTGCCATAAAGGCGCAAACAACAAGGTCCCTTTTTGTATGTGTGTGCATGTGTGTGGTAGTGTGAGTGTGTGCTGCCTGCCTGCTTAGCCGCAAACATTTGACCGTAATGCAAACGCATTTGTTGCAAGCAGCTCTCTGAGCCTTGTGAACACATTGCGGCCCATTTGGAACTCGAAACTCCTAACCCAAAAAATGCCCTTGCTGATCATTTGCTTGCTTTGCATTAAGACAAGCCAGGATAAGGGAAGCTGGGCGGTAACTAGGCCGGGGCAGGGACATTAGTTCAACATGAAAGGCATTGCATTTTGCTTGCGGCTTGAAGCCTGAAGCGAGAAGCAGTCAGCCTTGCAGCAGCAGCAGCAGCAGCTCAGGCGCATGCAAGTAAAAATCAGTTGAATATCTTTTCACTTTGAGAGCGCCAGCAAAGTGTGTGTAAATTGGTGTGCAAGTGTGTGTGTGTGCGTGTGTGTGTGTTTGTGCCTGGCCACTAAATGTAATCTTTGACTGGAGCCATATATCTCTTTGCAGCGGCTTACTTGGCCAAGCCCAAAAATGTGGTTTACAAAAGGAAATTAAGTTCAATAAAAGAGTATTTGTAATTTATTAGGGTTAGTTGCCCACTGGCCGCTGCCCACTGGCCACTGGATGGTTTCATCGCTTTAAGCTGATTGCTTTAAGCCCAACTCAACTGGACTGAGCTGCAGTTGCTGGTACTTTTGATACGTGGATTACAGAAGTTGCCATTTATAATTTGAAAACTAATAATTTTGACAACTTCTTAATATGCAATTTCATTACTCAACTGCCAACTGGCTGTCAGCAACGTTGGCAGCCGTTGGCCCTTTTAGCCACTTCAGCAGCTGCAAGTTTCCGATTCGCCTTCATGTGCCCTGTCCGCCTCCTATTTGCCATTCGTTTTGGCTTGTTCTAACTTCTGTGCAACCGGAGCATAATTGCATTTCGTGGACAATTAATTTCTTTTCTATTGCCCATTTCGTCGTAATTTAATTGCAAATTACTTCCTTTTGTGTTTGTGTCCGTTTGCTGCGCTGCATTCGCCCGTAATTGTAGCTTCATTTGCCTTTCGCTTGTGCCCCAACGGTTTCATGGCCCAGTTCGTGCCTAAGCCGGGCCAACAGGCACGCAGCTGGTTTTTTCCAGCTCTCGGCCAGCGCCTTGCACAGTGCGAGCGCCAGCAGCCGAGTGCATTTGAAATTAGCAAAAATTTAAAACCAAATTGCAAAAGTTCTGTTCACAACAACAACTACAACAGCAACGACAACAACTCCAATTGGAGCAACAGTAAATTTAGTAAATTACGAGCACTCATAGTTTGGTTTGGTTTATTCACTGGTTCATCCATATCGTACGACACTTTCGAGCATTAAATCGTTTCACATATTTACATAAATGCGTATTTAAGCCAAAGCGTTTTGATATCCATTTTTTATCCATTTGTATATAGCTTAAACAAATCGGTAAATTAGTTGTAACTCTTACTTTGAAAAACGCGTTCATATATTTATGTCCACTTTTTCGCAGCAAAACGTTTGAGAATATTTGAGAATGACTTTCGTTTGAGTTCCTATTTCATAGTACGTAACGGTGCCAGCAAAACCTTTAAGGATGTAGCCCAAAGAGGAGAGAGCAAAATAAATATACCCAAATGAGCTAGAGAGTGTGGAACGTATATGTGTGTTTGTTGCTAATGCTTTTACGGCCTGATCAAATATTTATTATTTTGAAAGACGCTCAGTATTTGGTTATTGTTCTTTCGTTGAAGCTTTCATTTTGCATTTTACTCCCTCCATTTTAGAGCCGAAGTGGAGAAGAGAGCGACGAAAACAATCTCCAGCCACTTGAGCTGCACATAAAATTTCATTTGACATTTTTGCATAATTGAAGCAAAGTGCAGACTACGAGTATCTGAAAGAAAGTTGCGCTGAGCTGCGTTTGCTTGCGTTTCCTGGTCAGCGGCGAGGGCAACACGGATCCAACAAAGGCGACAAGTTTGCACTGGGCAAATGAAAGCACGACCCGTTGGGTGGCTGAGTGGACCTGGCCGAGTCGCTGCGCTTGCTTTGCCAACAAAGTAGAAAATCCGAAAGAATAACACAAAATTTTGCGCTTACGCTTACAAGTCGGTTGCAGCGACTCCGGCTGCAGGTCCGTCCATCTCTGCATTCGCTCTTCCCGGGCTTCGGTCATATTGGGCGCCTTTTGCTTTGATTGGGCTACTGCTGCAGCACCTGCACCAGTGTGGGTGGCAGGGGCATGGGCAGGCAGCTTCATCAGTGGCAATTGTTTGGCTGCGCTTTTGGCATTGAAATTCATTTGAAATTTATGCAAAGCAGGTTGTGAAATGGCATAAAAACACTGGCACACATAATCCGTGCCGAAAACGGGATTTACATTTTTGTTTTTGCTAGATAATTATCTTAATTGCAATTTCGTGCAGCAGGCAGCTAATTCGCAATTAAATTCAAGCTGCCTGCAAGGCCAGCTTGGCCAATTAATTTATGTTATAAGTATTTAGTTGCATAATTTTGTAGGTACAAATGTACACGTATTTGTGTGTGCGAGTGTGTGTGATCATAATATGGATCTGGCTCTGCGCCTGTACAACTTGTGTTTAGCCGCAAAATAAATTAAATGCCAATTAATTTGCAAAGTTTGAAGCATTAATAAATGCACGAACATTCATTACACCTGCATTTATAGCCAAAACTTTTGGCTCAATATTATCCAAGGAATACTATTTAGCAGCCACCTTCTGGGCTGCATCATTTCTCAAACGCAGGCAAATGAAAGCACTTAATCTTGTGCTTGAACTTTGCAGCGGCAACGGAAACACCAAGAACCCAAACACTTTTGTAATTTTAATCAATTCATCTTAATTTCGTTTGAAGTGCACATTAACCTAATGGCCAGAGCGAAGAGGTATTGCGGCCCAGCCTTCGCTTCAGCCTCCGCCTCCGCGTCAGCGTCATCGTCAGCCTCAGTCGAGGTCCGAGTGCCCGTCCCTGTCCAAGTCCTTGTCCAACTACAAGTTCAAACTCGAGTCCAGGCTAACAACTTGCGGCTGACTAACAAGTGCTTTTCCTACCATATTAAAATGTTATCTGCTGTTCCGCACTGGGAACGAAAGAGAGCGAGAGAGAGAGAGAGAGACGGAGAGGGAGCTTAACTACAGGATAGCAGCAAGGGCAAGCGACGAAATATAAAAAATAGCCAAGTCTTGCCCTGCTAACAGCCACAGTATGTGGCAACACTTGTGTCTAGGGTTGTGCGTGGGCGTCGTCTTAAAGGCAAAGGTGATGTTTCATTTTCACATTTCTCATTTATCTTGTTTAGTCCGGCCAGGACGCCTCCGGCCAGCCTGTGCTTCCTCTCAAGATGTGCGAATACATTTAACTAAATGTAAGTACTGGACGGGTGAGTCTGTGTGGGTGTGTGTCTGTGCGTGTGTATTAGTTTTGTGCGGGCTTGTAAATTTATGGGAAATGCTTGTGCTTATTAATGAGAGCCCGTGAAATAAGCGCCAAAGTGCTCGGCGCTCTCAGCTCTGAGCGGATGCTCAAATATAAATTTGCGGCTGTTGCTGCAGCTTTGGCTTCTGCTTCAGCTGAGATCGTTGAGTGTGCGGATGTGGATGCGGATGCATTTGCAAGAAATAACAAATCATCTTTTGATTAACTCATGCGTGTCAATTTGACGTAAACCAAATATTTGTTCAGCACACACACATTTACCTACACACACGTACTGAGACGGGCAGCTTGGCAAAAGAAAAACCGATTGCAAGCCGAGGAAATTGCAGTCAACAACTAACAAGGCGAGCATTTGCTACGTATTTGCCTTACGTCTGGCTGGAAACTGCGTACAAAGATACTTACTTATATGTATGCAAATGCTGCATAAACTAAATTTTCCATTCAAATACGTACACGCATATACGAATACATATAGTATGTGTATACTTCTGTTGTGTAACAAAAAAAGCACGTATTTTTACGCTTCATTGCAATAGAAAATGGCACGAACTTACATGCGATGGGTTGCATCTGATATACCCTACATTAAGTTATAGTTAAAAATATTTTAAATATTTCAGATATTAATTTTACATTTTTAAGCACACAGTGGGATAACTTTGTCTTCAATCGGGTCAACAGCCGAGAATACAAAATTCAGTACCTTCTTTCGCCTGAAAATAGTCCACTTAATATACCCCTTCTACATGCAGGTTAAATGAGGCAAAATATGCATCTAGAGCAATAAAAAGTATATAACTATATTGCCGCCAGCAAAGCAGAAAATGGAAATAAATATACTTGATGCCAATGGAAATGCTTTAAAATGCTGGAGCCCAATACCAAAAGGTAGATACTCTGCTGTAAAAAAAGAGAGTTACTTTTATGCGCGAAGAAATCTCTTGGTTTTGGATAAGTTAAGGTAAATAATTGAGACATTTGAATTTTATAATTCGATTTCGAGTAGATTTAATAATACGACCACTCTTTTTGATCAGATCGTCGTGAGATGGCAAATTAAGTGCCCGTACAGGCAAATATAGTGTTTCATCTAAGCAAAACCTTAGCTACAGTTAAGGTAACTACCTATCATCAATATGGCAAATCATCCCAATTAAAAATATGAAAGAAATATTGCAGAGCACACAAGTAAGAGCATTTCAGACGCATGTAACAGACTGCCGAGTACTCTGGTCCGAATATCATAAGAGCTTAGAAAAATCGAAGCTGGGCTTTTTGGTTTTCAGATTGGTGATTCTAATAATATAGATTTTTGGGGTTTGTTCATCCCATAGTAGGTCAAAATGGTCAAAATAACAGACTTGATTTGAAACTTATCAGTAATCTAAATAGAAGACTCGACAACTTTAAGATATATGCAGATATGTAGATACACATATGTAGTCAGACGGATATTGCAGAAACCAACAAACTCCTTTTTCATTTTGGAAACTGTGACTTATATAAGCATAATCTTTGACTTTTAAAGGAATTTGTGAAGTAAGTTCCTCAAAGCAGATTTTAAAAGTATTTTAGATTTGTATAAATAAATACTCAGACTTCACACAACAAATACCTCAATTTTGTCAAGGTGTCAGGAAATTGGAATAAACTTGGCCAGAAAGATGATTTGCAGCAGCCGCAGTTGTGCGCCGCCTAAGGACAAACTGGGCCCAAGCTGCGGGCAGCCTTCAGGCTGACAAATGTACTACAATTGTTTGTCACAGGGCTGAAAATCAAATTAAATATGCACTGATTAGATTGTAAAGATAAGAAGCAGAAAGCATAAATGCCATAAGACAAGGAAGCTGACTTGGCGGTCCAGCCAGGGAGAGGGAAAGGGAAAGGCAGAGGCAGACACGCGACGGAGCTAACGTCAAATCTAAATGAGGTTATAATTAAAAAAGTTTTCTTATTTGCTGCCGCTGAGCCAGCAGCAGCATCCAGCTGCAAATGAAGAAACAAGTAATTCGCCTAATAACGAGCTTATGTAATTAGCTCATAAACAACAACAACAACAACAAATAAACAGCACGGCAATTGCAGCCAAATAACAACAACGGCAGCCAGAAAATTGTACAAGTCGAAATGTAATGAAAAAGTTCCGGATACGAAAAAGTTCATAAAATTGAAGGTAAAAGCGCCAAAGCTGACGCTGCTGTCAGTGCAAGCTGGCAAGCTCCTGACTGCCAAAACTTGTCTATAATATAAGCACAGCTATATATACATACATCTAGTGCTCATACATCTATCAGACAGATACGTCGTACACTCAGCGAAAAAAAAAGAATTCCGTGATGGAAATTCCTTAACAAAATTCTTTTTTATTAACAAATCTCAATATTTCGAAATAGCTTTGTTTCTTCATTACGAATACTTTACTCTTATTTTAAGTCCACATTTCTGTTTCGTTGTTAATTCATCAATTACGTAAAAAACAAATTTTTAACGCCTGTATATTAACGCCTGCTTATATAGTTGTCCGATTTGGCAGTTGTAAGCACAGTGAAAATCAAAAGAGTACATAAAATATAAAACTCAACTTTAATCTTATATTTTCTTGCCTTGTTTCTCTGAGTGTAATAGTTAGTCTCGGTTTAAACTTGAAATTAACTATAAGGATGTAATTGTTGTTAATTAGCTACCAAGAAAATGGATCAGAGCATGATTTTTGCAGCACGTTCCCTTTAACGTTGCACGTTTGCAATTTTAATTACAAAATTGCGCAAATACTCGTAATTGACCGTTAGAGTCACATTAGCGGCCACAAACATTGCTGTCAGCGATCGAGCGTATCAAATGGACACAAGTCCTTGGCAGGACGAGTACGAGTACCACGAGCCCGTCACGGGGCCATGACGTGGTCGTGGTCGTGGTCGTCGCCGTGGTTTAGTGCGTCGATTCCACTCGTCGACCCATTGCTGCACCGGAGACAGTGCACGGCCAGCAACACTTCCGGTGACATTTCAATTACCTCCACCACCTCAAATGGAACAGAACAATGCGATGGCCATGGCCACGGCCACGGCTAATGCCAGGCCGGCAGCTGCTGGCAGCTGCTGACTAACAAGTGCACTCGGACTGGCACTCGTATGTGGCTGCGACCAGAGACACGGGTAGTAACAATTTTTTGATTAATGTGTCTGCTGCAAATAACAAAGGGCGGACAATAACCAAATGCACACGCGCCGAAGGGGGCTGGCGCGGTCGGGACGGATCCGTGTCCAGTTTTAAATGGCTGCCCGCTGTGCGCGTCCAAATGAAATAAACATGGCTACTAATGTAATCTACATGCATCCATAGCTCTTATTAACGACCGAAACTCGACTCACACTTAATATTATTTATATTGGCACTGAATTTGCAATTTACTTTATTAATTTCGGTGCCAGACCGCGAAAACTCTGGACTCGGAGCTGAGTGCTCGGCGGTCGGTGGAGTCGGTGGAGTCGGTGGTGTCGGCGGTGTCGGTGGTGCATTGCAAGTGGCAAAGCCGCAGTCAAAATCATTTTCTAATTAAATTCAAGCCAAAGTTTTGGCAAGCGAATGAAAACAAAAATTTCTTTGGCTTGCCGAAACTTTAAAATTCAATTAAAAATTATGCAATGCAAAGGCGACAGCAGACAGACAGACGGAGACAGCAAGCGTTAAAAAGAATGAGACAGGCACAGAGAGAGAGAGAGTAAGAGTTATACATGCACCCCCTTTTCTGAGGGGGGTAAATCACATGCAAAGCCGAGGCCATGAAAATTAAATACAAGCAGTGCAAAGTAGACACCAAGCTGATGATGACGCACAAAATGAAAACGAGGCTCTGTCGCCGGCGCTCGCTGTAATTTTGTTCAAAATTTTTACTTAAAATTACTGCTAAAGAAAATTTGCACATAATTTGATTAAAAAGTTACACGCATTTGCAGCAGCAGCAGCAGCGGCTGCAGCAACTTTGCGACAGTTGCTGCGAAAAATCCTGTAAAAATAAAAATATGAAATGTTGCGGCGTGTGTTGGTTAAGCGGCACAACTTGCCACTCAGCCACCCACCTTATCTGCTGTTTGCTGGTTGTACGGATTTTCGCATGGAAAATCTCAGTTGACTGCAGTTTGTAGTGGTTAAGGGATCTCAACTTCAACTGCGGTCTTTCAGCTTGAAAATGCGGTTGGAAAACTTTCAAGCGGCCGCGCTTTGTTTGTCGAGATTGTCTGCGTTCGCCGAGGTGTCATGAACTTTCTAACAGATCACAAATTATGCTATATATACTTGAGTGGGATAGAACACATAAAAACAATTATATTAATTTTAGATGAGTACTTGCTAAACGTAATTTAAACTCGTTTCTACCTCTACATTTCTGTCAAAACATGGGTGCTTTTATTTTGTACTTTTTGGATTTTTGGATTTTGGTATTTTTGTATTATTTTTTTTATGCCAAAATTAAAAAGTTGCAAACTTTTGCCGGCTAATCAAATATTTGCAGCAAGAGCAACGATGATGACGAGGGACGCATTCGTGCGGAGCGTACAGAAAGGACTTAAATCCTTTTAGACACGTGTGTGCAGAGTACCGTTAATATGACAGAAACACCAAGTTCAAGCGTGCGTATGTGTGTGTGTGTGTGAGTGACATGCAAATCTTATTTGTCAGTTGAAAAACACACAAAAATACAAACAACAGCAAATATGTAAAATATTCTGATACTCGTAACGCTGCCAGGGTCTGGAGTGTGTTTTTTAATTGAAAATTATTATAAAAAGTTGTAAATCCCTCGCATTTGGCCCTGCCTCTGACGGCGGGGGAGTGGCAGGGGGCGGTGCACTTGACGTGGCTTGGCTTATTAAAGTAAGCTTTGGGGCCAAAAGGTGGCCACATACAACGGATTCATGTTGTTTAATTAAATTAAACCGCTGGCGCCGTGTCTGCCCTTTGTTGTGGAATAAAGGCGTTATTAATATTATTACCATTATTATCATTATCATTATTATCATGCGGGGCTGCCTCCAAAAAAAGGGTCAAAAGTTGCAGGCACTTCAGGTGCTTCGCATAATGCGACATGTGAAGTTTTAAGTGTCAATGGGCGTCGATGCTTTTGTCTTCATTACGGCCTTGATGAGACCCATAAAATGTGAAATGTGAAATGTAAAATGTAAATACGGCTTAAAATAACTGTGGCCAATGTTTATACGGCTATGCCGAGGGATGCGCACAACTGTCGCTGTTCACAGGAACGAACCCCCATCGGACGCTCACCCAAACTAGGCAATAGACAGTTCTGCGAATTTTCATTTCATGGAATGACCCTGAAAATACATATATATATATATATAAATATATATGTATCTATTTGTGGTATACTTTCGGTTCGTTCGTTCAATTCATTTCAGGGGTTACCCCAAGGTTTCTCTTCACTCCATTTGTTTGTTTGTTTGTGTGCTTTGATTTATTTCATTTGAAAATGATGCAGTTTGTTCCCATCACCGACTCGCTGTCTGCGTCAACCACTTGGGGCAACTTAACAGCATATAATGGGGCAAAAGCAATGCGATTTCCCTGCCTGAACCCCAATACACAGTCGCAGTTGGTGGTTCGTGTGTGGCTTGCAGCTATTTTTATATAATTTTTGTCTCGTACATTTTGCATCGCAGCCGTTAGTCCTCAGTCCCTAGTTTTGGTCTCACCAGATTTCACTTGTAGTCACTCTGATATTTACTTCGTACAATTTCTACGTATTTACTTAATGTGTACTTAAGGCCTCTTCACAATATTTTCAATTCCGCCTAGGTTTCTTCAATTTATTTATTATTTTCACAATGCTTAAAACTTTTTTTTCCTCTTGGTTTCCTTGCTCAAGACTCTTGAGTAGAGACCAGATTTTAAGCCATATAGCAAACGACTTATTAATAAGTTGAAAATACCGCACTCAGTATATTTTTTTCTTTGACCAAAACTTTTAATTAGCTTGATATTGTAACTAGAGAGGAAAAAGTAGCTTTGAAAGCGTGTAATTTTTAATTAATGTCATGCAAAGTTTTCGTGAGAGTCCAAAGAAAATGTTTTGTCTTAGAAACCTAACGAACAAAAAAACTTTGCCATAAAGTTATTGAAAAACAAATCTGGCTCCGAAAGTTGAGAAGATTAAAATTTAAGACTGACAAATGCCCACATAATCACTTTGTTTCAATTTTAAACTATTTTTTTTTCCTCAAACTTTTAAATTCAATTTATGTAAAATTAACAATGCTGCGCTCCCAAAAGTGCGCAACATCATCGGACCGCTCCCAGAGCGTAAACGACAGCAATTTGCAATTTTCACACGTTCATAAATTACGCTCATCAAATTGCAAATTTAAATTTAATTAGTTATTTATGCAATTTGATATTTTTCATTCGCTTGCGCTTGCACACTGCATAACTAGACGCAAATGTTTGTTTTTATTTGCGCAAATTGCATGTAAATTTCATGACGATTTGCTATGCAGTTGAATTGTCATTTTATTTGATGCATTTTAAGCTCCGCTTCCGTTATCTATACCCTGTAACGATTAAATCTGATGGTGAAAATTAAACATTTTTAAATTTTATTATTAATTATTATTAATAAATAATTCCTGGTTTCTTAAATTTGATTTGATAGAGTTGTTTTATTTTCATTTAAAAAATCTTTGGTTTATTAAATTGTATTTTATTCTTATAATAAGATAATTAGTGTTATGACTAATTATTAATTAATTAGTCTTAAGACTTACAGTTGCTTGCAATTAACACAATTATAACCATATATAGAGATTAGGGATAAGGAACTAAATATAGGGTATTCATTAGATGAACCCCTCCCCCGAATAATCAACTTTTTGGTTTTGTTTTTTGTATAAATATTCAAAAGCTATTAAATGCAGTTATGCATATTAAATTAAGCTTTTTGTTTGACACATAAAAATTGTATAATGTGGTTTTCACATATTCTATTTCACTAGGAAATGTACGTTAATAATTCTTAATGCTTTCATTCACATTAGTCCGTAATAAAAAATAGGACAGAAAAAAATCCCCTAGTATCATAAACAACTTGCACTTAACGATATTTATATTTTAGCTTAGTAAAAAGAAGAAAAAAACGGAAAAAAGAAAACAATATGTCGTGGTCCTGCTCCCCTCACTGCGTTGCACTGGGCTGTGATGTGAAAATTTGTTTGCGAATTTGTAAATAAATCCACAAGTATTCATTCATTCGTTGATTCGTTCGTTCGTTCGTTCGTTCATTCATTCACTTATTTTTAGATACGCATCAAGTTGATTTATTTAGATTAAACTTTTGCCGCTTTTTCACTCGCAGTGGTCTGTGTAGTCGTCGTAAAATGATTTACATAAGAAGGACAGAAAAGAATAAATTGATTTTAAATCATTTTCGCAGACGACTTTATCGGGGTTGTAATGTTGACATTGGGCGGCTCGGTCGAGGCGGACGGGGCGGGCGGGACGCGGCTGCAGCGGCAGCGGCGGCGACCGGCACTGGCGTTCGTATGCAAATAAGCATGAAAATAAGAATAACAAAAGCCAAGTTAACGAGTATTCAAAAACAAGATTAAAATAGGAGTGTTTCAGCAGACACACACACACACACATACACACATAAGGCACAGCACCGCATGTTGTGATTTACCGCCTGCCCCACCACCCCCACACCCCTGCCCCGTGATGTGACAGTTGCAGTCGGCAGCGCAGAATTCAATGTGAATTTCCTAGCCAGCTTTCAAGCATGTGTGTATGCGAGAAATACCATGTTCTGACGTATCTGTGAGTGTGAATTTGAGCTGGCGAATTCTGAATTTTGATACAAGGGCGATGTCAAAAAGGCAGGGGCAGGGGCAGGGGCAGCGCCAGGTGCAGGGACGGGGGCAAGCACAAGGGCTGGGTTGAAGACGCGTTACAAACATGCTCGCTCTTTGTGAGAAAATTTGATGTGAATTTGATTTGTGTTTAGCGTTGATTGAAAGCAACGCTCAGCACATTGGACATGGTCCCAAATTCGGTTACTTCAACTCGAAGCCATTTGCATTTTCACTCAACTACTTTCACTGTTGGTTGGGAACTTTACTTATAATTCACTAGTGCAACTCTTACCCTGCCACAAAATATGGAAATTGCACTTGCCTCGGCACTCCACGAACACGGCCGTTGCTGCCGCTGTTGCTGCTGCTGTTGCGGTTTTGTGACATGCCGCATCAATCTATCACCATTTTCTCACTACAAGTACTCGGGCCGAGCTATTCGAGCCCAGTTCCCAGTTTCCAACCTCATCGCCATTCCCATTCGCAACTCAGTTGCCAGGCCCCTCTGGCCAACAACGTGAACGGTGTTTGGTGCTCGCTGCTCGGTGTTCGGTGTTCGGCTGTGGCCCCAAATTGAATAGATTGGTAGATGGACCAGTCGCTTGCCAGTTGGCTGCCAGCATTTTACCCAAAATTTTGCATATATAAATATTTATGAATTTATTAAAAGCGAACCACACGGGCATGCTAGCGGCTGCCTAGTTGGATGGATGAATGCATAAGTCAGCGAGGCAGGTTGGCAGGCCCGGCCCGACCAGACCCGGCGCGGCCATATAACTGGCATGTGTGCAATACCCGATGCCTGCACACATGCCGCTTGCCACTTGCCACATGCCTCATGCCAACAGCCACATGCACAGACATTGGCACTGGCTCATGTTTAACGAAATGTTTGGTACATTTTTGGAAAATTTGCACTGCACGGCGACAAGAGGCCAGCACCACACAAAACGAACGTCCGCTGTCCAATTTCCAAAAAATACCAAAAAAAAAAAAAAAAAACAGAAGCCAAAAAATTGTGCTCAAAATGGCGCGCTCGTCAGCCCGAGCCGGGACACGGACTGGGCTGGCGCTGGAGCCATTCATTTGCACGAGAACAAGGCAATCGCATATTTGCGGCCAGCAAACGAGATTGTCAAGTTTTTGAGTGCCTGCCCCGCTGCCGAGCTGCCTGCCTGCGCCTCGCCGCGTCGACCCCTAGTTGGCAGTGCATGCAGCGCGCCTGTCGCTCAAAATATGGCGCACAGGGGCACGCATAATGCATGAAGTTGTCATTATCAGGGCCAATTGAATTGAGAATTTTGTGCCTAATGTTCGGTTAGCTGGGCACAGCGGCCGTAATGCCAGAACGGAAAAGGCACAAATGAATTTGGCAAAAATTGAAATTTAGCCGCCTGACTGACCCGCTCAGCTGTGGGCATGCCAACCGACTCCCACCCACTGTTGCACAGTCGCATGTTGGCCTCAAGTGTTGTGTCGTTGGTGATTGCGAATTTCGGGTTGTGCTGTGTGCTGTGTGTTGTGTGTTGACCGTTGACCCTTGCTGCCAGTGTTGCCACTTGATTATATGCCGTTGTCTGCTTTTGAATCCATGTGTGGCAGTATGTGTGTGCGTGTCAAAGTAATTTAAACTCCATGTCAAATTCAGCAGAGTCATTCAATTTCATCGATGCATAATTTTACAACATTGTGCGTGCCCTCTTGAGGCTGCCAGGGCCACGGCCACGTAATTACCTGAAGCACTGTAATTGCAAAAACTGCTCCACGGCACTCACCAGCCCCATGGCAATGACAGACTGCGGAACCGAGCCCGAGACCGAGACCGAGCCAAACCCAAACCCAAACCTGATCCGTGCCCAGGACCAAGCACAATGACGCCTAGTTTTGGAGATGACGCCCCCCGTCCCATAGAATGAGATGATGATGGTGCATGGCTTGTGTGGGTGCTTTGAGCGGTTGCTTTAAACGCAATTTATGCAAATTCGGTTGTCTAGCTGTGCCGAAGACAGCTCGCAACAGCACAGCACAGACACATGGCAATCAGCGAAATGTGTTGACAGGCGACGGTTCCGCAGCCCCCTTCGTCCAGTCCTGGCACATTTAACACGCTGGCCGCATTAAAACCCACGCGATTGGCATAAACGCATTAAAAATATGCCTGCCTATGCGTAAGGGTGTGCGTGTGTATGTGTGTGTGTGTGTGTGGTTGGGTATATGGAACTTTGCATATAATGCTGTTTGTTTTGACATGCTCGATGACAGTGTCAACGGAAAAGCGCCTAGGCCCAAACCAGGGCATCCATCGTAAAGGCAACTTGGGCTCGGGATCGTCACGAGCACAGGCTAATCTCACAATATTTCAATTGCCAAAACATGTTGCTGTTTTATAGCATTTGCATATGTGCGTTTCGTCTAATAAAACCTCACGCCCCAACGATTATTGCCATATAAGAGCATTAGAAAACAAAGACACCGCGCGATAAAGAAAACGAGGGGTAGAGAAAGGCCGTTTATTAAATTCAGAAAGTTTTTAACATTTAAGTACAAGTCATAAAAACTGAAACCGAAATCATGTTGCAGCTAAGGATTAAACAAATACTTTAAGTGTGGCTCATAGATATTGTTTAGTCATTTTGTCAAATGGACCAAATGTATCTATTACATTATTGCTTTAGTATTTATCATCAGCACCTATGCATTATTTATTTTTATATAAATTATTTGTATATAAATATAATAAAAAAAACAATTGATTTAAAAAAAAGCAAAATAGCAGCAAATGCAATTTTACGACTTGCCCAGAGTTTACTTTTACTTTAAATATAGACACTCTGACCAGAATATAATTCGAGCCGTTTTCTTCCCATAATTTTAAAAACACTTCGTTCTTATCTAAAATTATAAATTATAATTCTAAATTCTTCTTGATTTCATACTCAAACGTAAATGTTATGTATTTAAAATGAAAGAAATTCTTTCATTAAGTTTAAAACAATCCATATAAGAACATTCGTATAATATGCGTACAAAATTTCTGGTTTCTTCTACAATTACCTTATGTATTATTTTAAAAAATAATAAAATAATAAAAACAAAGAAAATATAATTTTGCAACTACGTAAGCAGTTAACCTTAAATGTCTTGTACATTCCACAAAATTAAAAACAAATATTGTAGCTACAAAGTTGTAGCTGTTAAGTTGTTGCTAAATTTAAAGAAGGTGCGAAACACAAAAGGGATTTGTGAACTTAACTACCAAGGGATCTTAAAGTCTTTAAAATCATAAGAATCTTGCATTAACCTGGAAATAATATTGAAATGATTTTATTTTAAAATTGAATAAAAGACTCCAAAGGCTCAGAAAATCGAAGTATTGTTTATTAAATTTGACTTGGCTGTTATTCTTTTTATTATTTAACAAGCATTTTATTCTATGCGTTTATTGCTCTGGTTTGGCATCGTCAAAGGAGAAACTTAAGGAAGATTTATGCCACCGAGCGTAACAATGCAGTGTACTTAAGTTACATATAAGTATATATTTATATATATATATATATATATATATATATACATATATATATATATGTTTATGTTTGTATAGGAATATAAAAATTTATCAACATTTTTGTACACGTTATAAACATTTGAATGCCCATATTTACTTCATAAAGAAGTGGCTGCCATTGAATAAACGAGCACACACACACGCCAAACACACTCACATTAAATATGCAAATTTTAATATTGATTTATATTTAATCGCTTTTAAGTGCAGCAAAGACAACAAAACCAACAACAGCAGCAAACATGGGTTTGGGCTCCCTGCACTGAACCCACATAAATATTGCCGCCAGGAGCAGATGATGCCATCAAAATGTGAATTGCTGGCGTTCCGCGTTCCTCGCGTGGGGAGCACGGAGCACGGAGCACGCATTGCCGGGCTGTTAGCCTTCGGCTGAGTGCAATGAGTGAGTTGTCCGCTGTGCAATCATAAATAAAATGCACGCATATAGAATATTTATATGTAAACAAGGCCAACAACAATGCAAGCCGCAACAAACTCGGGTCCAAAAAGGAAAGCCGCGCTTTAAGCAAATAACGTGGCCCACTGTGGGCCAAGATCTGCGCTGGCGCTGCACCCAAACTCCATTTTCTGGCACAGTCTGGCAACAATTTAAGCGCAGCGCATAATGCAATACACTATGGCACACACACACACACACACACAGGCACACACGCACATGCTGTCGTTGGCATCGTCATTTAACATTTTGCCTTCAAGTCTCGTTGTCTGGCGAATCACTCACTCACTTAGCGGTTGCTCTGTATATGTGCGTGTGCGTGTGAGTGTGTGTGTGTCTTGTGTGCATGTGTGTGTGTATGTAATACGCACTATGCCACAAATTACATTGGTGCAGCTGACGACAACGTCATACTCGTACCCTAGATGAGCCCGGAGCCTTCGCCTTTCGCGCACTGAATTTGTATTGCATACTTTGCGGCCCCGGAGTTTTTAACCTGTCGCCGCCGCGTTCGCTTTCGCGTTCGCGTCCCCGTTTCCATTGCCTGGCAATGTGCATTTCGTGTTCGGTTTATGCCCGAGAGTATTAGTGGAAAACGAGTACTCGCACTAGTACGGGTACTCACTTATATGCCATCACTCATTTGTCTGCGGCTTGCATTGTTTATCATCAGCAGATGCGTTGCCCGTGCTCCTTCTCGTTTTCGTTCCCGTACTCGTTGCTCCGTCCAAGTTCATGTCACCAACTTCTACTTTTCAGCTGTGTCTGCGCTTTTCTGCTGTTGCTTTGCCCCGTTGCCGCATTGTTGTTTTAACGTGTTGTCAAATGTGACAAAATTAAGTTAACTGCCAACATTATCGCGCGTACAACAAAATGTTGACGCGGCTTTGCCAAACTTTTTTGCCTTGCAAAGTGTCTGTGTGTGTGTGTGTGTGTGTGTGTTAACTTAATTTGAGAAATATACAACTTTTTTAAGTCAAAAAATTATTTATGCATTTCGCAATCAAATAATTTTATTTGAATTATGAAAATAGTTTCAAATCACTGATTTTGGGCAATTTGCATTTTATTTAATTTACTGTAATCAAATGCAATAAAATCAAGTAAATATTTGTTTACTGCACAGATCCACTATTATGCCTTGTTCTTTTTCAACTCTTGCTAGGCTTGAGGTACATACATGTATGCAAACATACGGTTGACATGACAAAATGTGCCGCAATCGCAAAGTGACAACATAAGCGTTCCAAATTCGACTATCAGAGCATTGCATAATTTACGCTTCAATTCAACTAAATTGAATTTATGCATTTGGCCCGGCCAAGTGCAGAGCCGAATCAACAGTTGCAAATGTCATGCGAACACGCACACATAAAATCAACAAGTCAGCACCACTGATGCGGGCCACGACGTGGTTGCCCTCTTGGCCACCGCGGTCACGCGCCACTGCATCGATAATAACAATTGAAAATGTGCATATTGTGCAAAATGCGTATGAAACGATGCCCACACACACACACACACACGCATATGTACCTGCATACATGCAGAGCAGTATGTTAGAAATGGTCAAATCTCATTTAATTCCTCAACTTTTGAATTCGTTTTATATAACCAAGCCAATATTAATTTGTGCACAAATTGTTTTGTGAATAAGCCGAGAATATGAATATATTCACACCCAAATTGTTTTCTCAATTTTTATCTGTATGAATTTATTTAGTTTCGCCGTACAGATATTCAGGAAATACCTGAATTACTTAAAGTTATATTATACAGCATATTTTATTTTAGGTAAAGATTATTGTTACAACTGAATTCCTTCTGCGGCATTTATTTTTCCAGTAGTTTGCATTATATGTATTTGAACCTTGAAATGGGTTTCAAAATTATTTAAGCAATTTTTAATGAATTATTAAAAAAAGAAAATTAAAAACAAGTAAAGATCCCAAATATACAATATTTAAATTAATTTGCCTACTTTTAACTATCGAAACTCCACCTATTTTTTCGTTTTTCCTATTCAATTTCACATATTTGATTAAGAAACAGCAAAAATGTTTTATAAAACAACGGTTCGTTTGTTTCAATATTGTAAAAATGCTGCCAACGTTGCGTATGCGCAATTTCGTCACAACGCAATGAATTTTTAATTATCACACATTGTATATTGAAAGCATTTTAAAGTGCGGGAAATCGGACTCAATTGAATATCGGAGCATCGACTGGTCCGAGGATGCAAACGCCTGGTGACCCTTTGTGGCATTATCCTTTGTGCTCACTTAAGCGAGTTAAAGGGGGCACTGTGATCTGCCCAACACATGTGGCAGACATTAAGCTGCCACATCCGCACCACCACATGGACTAACCTGACATCCAATCCCTATCTCTGACTCACTATCTCTTTCTATATATCTCTCTTCTTCGTTTTCCCTCGCTCTCTCTTATCCTCGGCTTATGTGTGTGTAATTGAGTGTGTGTGTGTGTGTGTGGTCACTAGGCAATAGCCCCAGAAGTGCCTGGGCACTTAAAGCATGCACATTATCGCTTTGCCGCTCGCTGGTGATGCACTGATTGGTTGCTCACTGCTACACACACAGAAATAATCACATACACACACACACACACACACACCGAATGTACGTAAATTTGAATAGCCCTTTGTGCTCGTTTGCTGCTCGTATTTCCAATAATTAAACAATCAGTTACTCATTCGAGCATGAGGCTCTTAAGTAACTTGATTCAATATCCTCAACAGTTTGAGCGCTGCAACATTTCGGCAAATAGACCAATTTCAAATTACGTTAGCGACAGAAGAGCGGTATATTCTAGTACTAAAAGGGAAGGCACATGCTTAAATCATTAATCAGAGTGACCTTAATATTGCTTGATGTTAAATGTGTATTATTGTTAGAGTTTATTTTACAAGGCGTAAGAAAAAGATCATAAATGTCGATAAGTTAATTAAGTAAGTAATAAATGTAATTTAACATACATTTTCTACGTCCCAACTGTCAATTTATAGTATTATATTACATACTATCTCCTATCATGGGAACCTTAAGATCTTTTGCCACGGACCGGAAGCAAACGTATCAAGGAATTTGGCTTGAAAGACGCCAATTTTTTCCAGTAGGAATACATTTCGTATAACTACAAGAACTTACCTTGAAAATATCTATACAAATGTTGTTATAATTTGAGAAAAACAACTATTTCGAACATGTAGAGTTTAGTTTACAAGTTTGCATTTAGTTGATAAGCCGCCGCAATTAAACTTGTAAGCGATTGGCCAACTATCTGTAAAGCACGTTGAATCCCACGCAAACCGAACTAAGTCCTGTGATGTTCACGTTGTAGTTTGCTAACGTGTGATTGTGAACCCAGCACACGGTTGCGGCTGTGGCTGCTGCCAATTTCAAAGCAATCGCCGGCAGCAGCTACGTTTGTTTTTGGCCATTTTTTCTGGTGTACTTTTTTGCGTCGCATTTGAGGAAGAAAGAGAGAAGCAAACAATTCCATGATGACTGTGGATCGTTCGTTTGCCGCACAAATCAATTTATGGCTGACCAGCGCTTAAACAATTTTTGTGCCGCTTTGTGCAATTGACGTGCCGATAATTACGCCTGGCAACCATGTACGAGTGCGTTTGGTAATAAAAAAAAAATAACACACACACACAGAGAAAGAAAAACTGCCCCCTACTTCCGAAAAAGTGGCATCACAAAAAGCTGGCGCACAAATTGAGCATAGTCGTTGTAAGTAAGTTGGCAGGTATGAAGAAAATCTAGGCTGCAAAGTCAATTTCCTTGTTGATTTAAATTTCAAAGTGACAACATAGTACAAAGCAAAAGTCGCAGCTTGCCTTGGATTTTGAAGGGAACATAAACTGGATTGAATTTCGTTTAAAATGTAAATGGAAAACGCCGGCAACAACAAAAAAAAAGGTGATAGAGAAGCGGCGCTGAATTATATCCAAAATGTCGCCTTATGCGCAACATCAAAAACTAAACAAACACCTCATCAAAAACATCAAAGCCAATACTTTTGTTGCTACAGCCTAAACAGTCTACGAAAAGGAGCTTCAAGAAAACCAGAGGGTGAACAGGGTGCGAAAAAAGGCAAAAAATATTGGCAAGAAAAAGCATTTTCTTGTGCAGAACGCAGAAAATAAAATCAAGAATTTCACACCTTATCAATTTTGTTAGATTATCAAAACGAAGAATGGCGCCAGCCAGCACTGCTCTTGAGTTTTTTAGGGGAAGCCAAAAAGCTCTTAAATTGCATCATCAACTTGTGGCGCTGGGCTCCCCGATGCCCGAGCTGATGCTGATGCTGATGCCGATGCCGATGCTGATGGCATTGATGACGTCGTCCTCTTCGTCGTTGTCGTTGTCGTCGTCGTCTTCGTGGTCGTCGTGATTGTTTTCGTCATCATCATCGTTGCTACACTGTCATTAAGGAAGTCAAAAACTTAGACCCCAAAATACGGCACTGGCAACTTAGGAAATTGTGGAAGGGGCTGGCTGGGGAGGGGCGGTCGGGCTTTGTGTGACAGCAGCGTTGACATTTATTTTGATTTCAGGTCGAGTGCAACGTGGCAGGGCACCCAACCTGGGACCGCCACCCGAGCAGGGACTCTTCCGTAAGTGCGTGCCCCCAGCTCGCACAGCCCCACCCCCCCAGAGATCTCTGTCTGCCGTTAACCTGTAGTCGTGCTCATGCTAATGTGCATTCAGCTTAGCTGCGTAAAAACCTTGCGATGAGGGTTGCTGCCCTTTTTGTGACTTAGCCCAGTTCCGACTGCTTGTTGTTGTTGTTGTTGCTGTTGTCATGCCATGGCATAAAAGCCACTAAATTGAATTTTATGTGACAGTGCCAAGTTTGATGTGTACGTTTATTAATGGCTGCTGGCACCCCGGCCAACAACGGTGGTAATGATAGCTGCGAACTCGGCTCAAATAATTGATAGCTTTTGCCGAGTCTAAGCCACTGGCGGGGTAATTGCAATCCTTACACTTAAATGCTATGAAATATGGTTAACAAAAGTATTTCGCGAATGCTTTTGTCAGCCCAAGTTACGTTACCAAATGCCAGCTATGTGGCCAGGCCAAGTCTGCCGAAGGGGCAGCGCATGCTCGGCATAACTTGTAGCAGCAACTAGACGAGCATATGTAAAAAATGCCATAACACACACACACACGCACACTTGCATAGTTGTGGTCGCCATAGGAGAACATAAAAAGTCGAAGCGAAATAAAAAGCAGAAAAAGAAATGTTGCCAGCCAAGCTGCTAAATTGTGTGACCCTAAAAGTGTCCGGCAACACATAATGCCAAGTTTCAGTATGTTCAGTATTCGCCATTGGGTGCATGGCATAGGGCATAGACTGCCTGCACTCAGTTTATGTGCTCACACACTCACACACATACTAGTACACAGAAATCTGACCATGTCCTTTTTATGCAGCTGCCCCTGCTGCTGGAGTCTCCGAATGGCCGCAAGGAATTTCACACAATTGCTAGAAAAATTGCAGAAAATTGAAAATGTGCGAGAGCGTATAAATTTTTACTGCGTCACTTGTAATGCTAAATTGTTGTTATTTATGGCCAGTTGCGTGTGACTCATGCCAACATTGGCTTACGCTTCACCCCGTTTGCCCCTTTGCCCCTCGCCCTGCCCACTCGCTTTTTTGTGTTTTACTTTTACTACGTTTTTTGTTATTGAATAAATAATTAAGTTTCTTGGAGTCTCGGCTTTATTGGCTTTATTGGCTTTATAAGCACTTTATTGCTCTCCGCGCGAGCGGCGGGCAAGAAAGTGATTATATTAGCCAACTGGGCAACAGAAAAGATGAACGCCTAAATTTTTAGAAATCCCCTCCTTAGCACATACAGTCCCGTGCTCGCAAATCTGTGAAAGATGCCACGTCCGCTGGGCGACGACAGCGAAATAGCCATCAGGTAGACGCCCAGCGAAAGCGCATATTTGTTGGCCTCCATCCACTTGACCGTCTCAGTCCAAGCTGGAAAAACTGGAAACTGGGGCTGACGCGCCAGCGCGCTCTCGTACTTGGCAAAGCTCTGGCCAAAGAACATTAGATACGAGATCTGCATGCAGCTGGCGTCTCTGATGGTCACACGGCCCGTTCCACTCGAGACGGACACTTGCGTGGGCAGCACCACGTACTCCACGACGGCCACATAACTGACAATCGCACCACAGCGAGAGCCACCCCAGCTGGGACGCTGTGGACTGCGCTTCAGCGCCTCGTCCACGTCAGGGACCAGCTCAAGGGGCTCGTCCTTGGGCAGACAGCCCACGGTCAGCATCGCATACAGCTGCTCCAGCTTGCCGCCGTAGAAGCCGATCCGGACCGGATACTGCTCGCGCAGGCTCGTGTAGTCCTTGGTATGGGCACACTTCAGACTCGGTGTGACCTCAAAGATCTGCGTGGGCGACACTTCTGGCGCCACGATCCTTAGATGCGAATACAGATCTTTGAAATCGCATGGTCGCAGTGTGGTCAAGGCCACGCGCTCGCCGTGCCGCACCAGCACAGCGTGTAGGAGATTCAGCACGTCCGCCCGATGATGGCCGTAGTTGCCCTTCACCAGCTGCTCCAGAATGCTCTCCAGGCGGTCTATGTCCGCAACGATCTCGAAGATCGCCTCAATGTCCGGTCGCTGATTGCGGTCGAGGAACTCCTTGGGAAAGGGCCGCAGCAGCGTCTCGTAGCGGTAGCTGGTCGCAGCTGCCACGAAGAGCGAGAAGCGTGCATCGCAGGCCAGCAGATCGGTCTGCAGGCGCTCCTGAATTTGGTAGCACTGTTGCAAGTTGCTCGGCACTTGGTCGGCGTTGGGCTGCTTAACCGGAAAGTGAGCTTCGTCTGATTTGCTGGGCGGGTCGGGCAAGCTGGGCAAGCTGTTGGCATCAGAGTTTTCGGAAAAACAGATTAACTTCATGGCCAACGGACTGAAGAGGATATTGATGCGCCAGGAATCGAATCGATCTGTTTTATAGCTTCTGGATACAATGCACTTGCTTTTACTTAAAGCAACAATTTATTTGACTCCGATAGTTTTTCCAAAATCTGCTTCAATGACATTTGGGAATAAAAAAATGCTCTGCTCTACACCAGGTGCCCGGTGCCAGCTGAGATTGACGGATTTCGTGCGACCCTCCGATTGTTCTTTCTTTCTTGCTTTTGGGTGCAGATTGAATTTAGACACTTCTGTGACATGTTGTGATTGTCGCACTATGGAGCACCGTGGAGCACCGTGGAGCACAGTGGAGCACCGTGGAGTATACAGCACGAGGGGCGTTCGCCAGGCCGGTCGAGGGTGTGTCTGTAATTGATTAATGGAGCTGATGCACGACGCGTAGCTTATGTCAGCCTGCATGTTTACAGCGACGCCGACGCTGGGGTGCGACGGGCCAAAGGGCAATCAATTGGACCGCATTGAGTTATGGTTGGACATGAAAGCCACCACCACCCACCGTCATGAGCTGGTCAGTAATGGACCTGGGGACCTGCGTCTGCAGGGGGCAGCTGTGTGTCTTGATCAGCCGCTCTGCAACAATTTCATTTGGTGCACACACACACACATGGATACATTTAAATAGGAGGGAGTGTGTGTGCGAGTGCGTGTGTGTGTGTGTGTGTATTCTGCATTTCAGCGAGCGTCGCTTTATCTACTTTAAAAAGTGCTGGCAGCAGGATGCGTAATTTATTGATATACTCTCCTTAAATTATGAGTCTCTTGGGGGGCGCGAGAACATTTTTTTCGGTGCTAGCTGCAGGTGTCGGTGTAGAAATCAGTTAACCGAGAAAGTTTTGCAACTTTTTGCCGCTGCTGCCACTCTGCCAGCTGCCCTGTGAAATCAGAAGTTTGAGTTTATTCAAATAAACGCCAACATTAAGAGAGTTGCAACTGTTGCGCTGGCCCTGGCGTTGGCGCTGGTGATAGGGCTGCCTCCGATTCTGGCTGTGATTCTGGCTCTGGCCGTGGCCGTGGCGAGCTGGCCCCGGCACAGCCAAGCGGAGCGGCATAAATCAGAGAGGCAGCTTCACTTTCCAACTTTTTTTTTTCGTAGATAAACTTTTGACGCACCAAAAGCCACCACCTTTGCGTCATTTAACCCTCTTTTTTGCTGCCTGAGAGCGTTATTAATATGCGCCGTTTTCTTTTGCACTCTATAGATTCCATTGCCAATTCCCAAAGGAGTTGCCACTAAATAATTGCCTGGCATATGCTCGAAATCGAAATGGCATAAAGGGGCATCCTTTCTTTTCGAAGACTTAAAACAGCCCAAAGAACAATGTCGCACTTAGCATGTGTATTTCTTGTCCTATTACTTTTTGTTATCTAGTTGCCATTTATATTCTTATTATAAAGAGAAATCATTTTGACTAAAAATTACTTATAAAAATCTTTGATTTGTTTACCATCAATTTAACTTATCTCTGGTTTCATCAGTTTTCCTTGAATACCTTAAAAACTCGACAACAAGAAATACGCTTTGAGAGATTCAACGATTCGCGTTATGTAAATGCCATTATTGTGCAGCTCGAAGATCAGATTGCGAATCGGCACTGAATTCTGAAAAAAAAAAAAAATGAACATTAATAAAGCTTTAATTTAAATTAAGTTGCACTGACTGAAAGCATTTACTATTTGCACAGGATTTAAATGTAAAAAGCCACTCAATAGCATTAATTGCCATTAAGTCGTTGAAAATATTTACATTAAACAAGTTAAAAAATCAATTTAAGCGTATAACGAATGTACGGAATTATGGAAAATCAAAACAATTTACAGAGCGTATTTGCCAGAGAAAAAGCATTTACTTATTGACTGACCACAGTATGAAGATTGCTGAGACCTTAACTACATAAAGAAGCTCAAATATCCTGATAAGCCGATTTATTTTGTTAATATCGATAAATTTCCCTATATTTTTTGCCTAGTTTTCTTGAGTACATCGTGAAGCCTTCAGAATCAGGTTAATGTTGTTTTTATACTAATTGTGACAACCACAATCGATTAAAAATATAAAATTGCAAATCTAAATTTAAAAAAAAATTTCGAAAATAAGTAGGGGAGGCGTAAAAAAATTAAAAAAAAAAACTTCAAATATATACGAAACTAAATGCAGAATCAATTAAGAGTTCAAAATGGTATAGAGCATACAAATCGGTTCAGTTTTGACAAAGTTAGGGGAGTTAACAAAATGTTGTCAGTTTTGGCATGAATTTTGTCAAAAAAAATATATCACTGCGGCTGTTTGTCGAGCAGCACAACGAAGCAAGCATACTTTATTGCGGTCTGAGAGTGCTTTTCACCTAAGCCAGGCATGTCCAGGTTTTTTCAATTACAGGCATTCTATTTACGCCAAATCAATTGGCATATTTTCACACATAAACATAAATTGCCTTCGACGCCAGGCCAGAGTGGCATTAGGTAAAACAAACGCGTTCTGCTTTTTGCCATCCAGCCATTTCATTCCGTTTCATAAATATGTGCCGCACGTAGGCCAGCTCAATTGCCAATTAGAAGAGAGAAAAACGCCTTGGCACTTAGAGAGTCTGCTTTAAAATTAGGACTTGGGTGAAGTTCACCGGCAAACCGGCGGAAGTTGATTTGTATACGAGTACATATGGTCGTGGCCCGTGGATGGAGCTGTGCCACGAAATACCCGGAACGTAATAAAGCATCGGGCCCAATAAAATGCTGCTATGATATTTTTCTCACGTCTGCCTGGAAAATTATTAGGCAGTCGCGGTCTGCCCAGCACCCAGTGCTGATTCCTTTTGCCACCCACAAACACACACACTTCAATAATTGTTTAAAAAATATTTCAAACGGGCCTAGATCGAACCTTTTGAAACTCAAGTACGTGCCGAAGGTAAGCTCGATGGCAAAAGGTGTCGCTGGGGTTGGGAAAGTCTGCGTTTTCCGACTCACCTGCAGATTGTTTAAGATTTTCGAAAACTTGGGCGTGCCAATGCTGTCGATGAGCCTGGCGAACTGTTGATCCGTTTCGGTTTTATCGAAAAAGGTGGCCAGTATCTGATCCTGTGGCAGCACATCCAGCACGCTGTCAACCAGGCCGTGCAGTCCATTCAGCTCCTTCGAGCTGTTCTCCCCACTGACAATGGCCGCATCGACGCCTGCAGGCAAATTCAGCTCTAAAACAGGCAAAATATTTAATTAAATTCACATGCCCAGTGCATAACTGTGCCACAATCCAAGTGCCCGCTGCCCTGCCCCCCAGACCAGTTGCATGGCGGCTTTGTCTGCATAGTTTAAAGCTATTTGCAAATAATTCATGCCAGGTGCTGCAGCTATTGCTCTGCCTGGAGGCGGGCATGTGTGAACAATGATAAGGCTGTAGCAACCAGATTTGCTGGACCATGACATTGAGCATAATGCCAGGGACACATAGGCACGGACGGACAGATGGACAGCGGACAACAGGCAGTTGATGACTGGAAGCTATGCAGAAGCTTGTTTGTGCCATGTCATGGTCATGGCCGTGTGTGTGTGTGTGTGTGTGTGTTAGTTATTGTAAAGCATCTAGGCAAAGTTCGGCCATTGGCCTGTCACTTATACTCACTGCTGCCCGCTGAGCTCTCCGATTGCTCAAAGAGCTGGGCAGATGGCTTTGTGGCCTGCACCACCGTCTGGGCCAGTTTCAGCACATCCAAGCCGCTGGCATTCAAATAGCGCGTTAAGGCCAGCACTTCGGGCAGCTGAAGGATTTGCTGCTTCATCTCCGCATAAAATTCGCTACTGAGGAATGCATATGCCCGCTGCACCTCCTTGTCGTGGCGATAATAATTATCGGCTATGGCCTGCACCTGCCGCACGGGTATCAGTGCCACAAATGCGCTCATATCAATGGGCGCCACGTTGGCAGTGGGCGGCGTTTGGGCCACTTCCTGCTCCAGCTCTTCGGAGGCAGAGGCGGAGGCAGCGGCAGCGGCAGCGCCAGATGCAACTGGCATTTTAAGAAAGCTATTGCGAGTCAGAAAAATTAAATCGTCCGAGACGGAATCCTCGCTGCTGCTCGAGACGCTGTCCTCCTCACTGGAGCTGGACTTGCTCAGCGTGACCAACGCCACTTTGGAGTCCGCTGCTCCAAGGGCGTCATCCTTGAAAATCTCCTCAATTCCACTCTGCGGCTGTGGCGCGGCGCTGACCGCAGCACAGATCGCAATCGCGATCGCGATTAACAGGCCCCAATGGAGGCTCCGCGATGCGTTGCGTTCTCGTCTCATTTTGCTACTGTTCAAGTGAACCAAGCGAGCAGAGCGCCCAGGCGGCAATTGGACCCCGGTTGTGTGCCCAGCATTTATTGTGGGCGATTATTTAATTGAGCCATTCAGTTGGCTTTATTCGCATTGTGTGTCACGAGATGGGCAACCAATTGACAGCTACCAGTTCCACCCAGACTTGTCGATGGACTCGGGCAAGTGTATCATATATATATATATATACATATATATATATTTCACACTTTAATAGAAGAATTGATTTACGCAGCGTATAAATTATGCTTATCGAGCTGTATCTTGTTTGAAAACCAATTCGATTGGGCAATAAAACATGGCCTCAGGCCCAGATTGAAATCAAACGGCCTACGAACATTTTCTGTCCAGTTTGAGTGCGGACATGGATATGCTAACTTTATCATTAAATACACTTCCGCAAATGCAAATCAAAAGTAATTTACAAGAAAAACAAGTGTTGTTGTGGCTACGTGTGCTTGTGTACGTGTGTGTGTGTAACTTTGCATGTGCCAGTCTGTGTGCCATTCACACTTTGACAGCTGCTACTGTATCACTCAGTTAGTCACTGGCTGTCATTCATGTTGGCTTCAATTCGCTGGCATGTCAAACTGTGCATAAAATATCTCCTATGCGGTAGCACCCACACAGCGAGAGAGAGAGAGAGAGAGAGAGTGAGAGGGAGACACATTTACACTTGATATATTCATTCGTTCATTCAGCAAGTTAAGTAGGAATAAAATTGTCAATTTTCATGTCATTATTTCATGTTGTCGTTCGCGTTGCGGGCGGCGTTCGCTTTCGCATGTGTCAAGCTGCGACTATGAAATGCATACACACACACCCGCACACTCGCACACTCATGTGTGTGCGCACAGTTATGATTTATTCACTTGGTTTGATTTATTACAAGTCTCCGCCTCACCCCAACAACAACTATGTGTGTGTGTGTGTGTAATATGAGTGTAAATTGTGCGCATACAAACCAATAATTGTATCGTCAGCATTGTCAGCTCCCTCCCCCCCTGCAACCGTCTATCTCTAGCTTCAGCCAAAGCAATTTTTTACGTAAATAATTTGACTTAGGTTAACTTTATGCAAAGTGGCGGCTGGCAAATTTCATAACATATGACACTTTATAAATTTTGAGCGCCCGTCCAGGCAACACTTGCCAAGTGTCGTAACTTTGGCACGTTACACGCCAAAGTTGTCCCCAGGTTGGCAATGCCCGACGCTGGCCTGCTCCTGGCCTGCCGCAACTGTCGCGGACCAAACTTATAAATTAATTTTGCCACACAAAATACTTTGGCAAGCTCTTGGCATGCCTCAGCTGCTGCTGCTGCTGCTGCTCCGCGTGGAAAGTCCTCGGCCTAAGGAATTGCAAGGCAGCCGCGCAAGTGTTGCGGTTATGGCCAACTTACTCATAATTAACTGCAGTCCGGCACGTTGCCTACAGCGGGGGTTGCTTGTTGGAGAGAGGTTGGGTAGTGGGGGCGGGTGGGGTTTATAGCGCGCACCTGTGACAGCCGACGCTTGCATACTTTTTGGGGTAAAGTTAATTTCATGGTGCCTGGCAAGGATGTGTGCGCTGCTCGTGGTTGGTTGTTTTTAAAACGTTCGGCGCTTTTGTTTATGTTGCGGCCCAAGAACTCGCATTTTACCGCAAGTGTCAACATTTATTTCCAACTTAACACTTTGGCGTAACGTTGCGCTTAATCCGACGCGCCAGAACTTGACTAATTTTGTGCAAAGTTCAGCATTAACATTACCGCAAATTAGCAAAAGTTTTCGCACAAACAAAAAAATAAAAATAGAATAAACCAAAGACAAAAAAAAATGAAATAAAATCCAGTTTCAAGCGCACAACAAAATGAACGTCGAGCCGCCAGTTGAGTTGCTGCTGCCTGTTGTCTGCTGCCTGCTGCCTAGTTAGCCGGCTGCCAGTCGTCTGTGCTATCTGCCTGGTTCACTGACTGCAATAAATTAACTTGTCCTGGCAACGCCAAACTGCTTGCGCGAGCATTTTGCTAGTTGGCGACTGCGACTTGCCAGATTTTTGTTTAATCTGTTACTGGTTGTTGTTGTTGCTATTGTTACCATTGTTATTGTTGTCCTTGTCGCTGCCACTGCCGCTGCTCATGTTGTGCCCGAGTTGAGTTTTGGGCTGTTTTAATTATGTGCCGCAGACTCTGAGAGTGCCAAATGGGTTTGTTTGCCAAGTTTCTCTCAGCCATATGTGCGTGATCTAAGCGTATCTGTAGGCAATAAAGGTATCTGTGCGATTTGGGAGATGTTAAGAATCTTTGAGATACTGAAGCATCTATTTGACACAAGTGTCAAAATTCAAAAGTATTTTTATATGATACAAGAGCATGGTAAGATACATAGTATCTGAACGATCTTAAAGTGTGTGAAGTACAAAGTATTTGGAGCAAAATATCTGTGGGATACAAAAGCATTTGTTAAATTGGACATAATTTGTAAATTACAAAAGAATCTATGAAGTACAAAAGTATCTTTTAGATGCAAGAGTGTCTGTGAGATACGAAAGTATTTTTCGGATACATATTTGTATCTCTTAAGTATAAATCTATTTGCTAGAACTAATAAATCTGTGAAACACTTCATTTTGTGTTGAATATCAGTAGAAACAAAAGCATCTGTTAAGTTCAGAAAAGCTTCTCAGCAATAAAAAATCTGATAAGAACTAAAATAAAGCTTGAAAGAGTCTTTTTAGTGTTGATAACTAGAGCTATTTACACAAATCTTAGCAATCACTAAATTGCAAACTGCTTTGGATCACAAAATTGTAATTCCTTAAATGGAATCTCCGCCGAATATTGGTAGCAAAGTGGTTAATGTTTGTGTCAATGTAGGCATCTATCAATATTGTTTATTATTCATTCAAGCACTTAGTGAATGTCACACTGAAAGTCACTTTTCGGCTGACATCCGCAACTGTCCAC
Organism: Drosophila colorata; assembly: GCA_035041545.1. NCBI lineage: Eukaryota > Metazoa > Arthropoda > Insecta > Diptera > Drosophilidae > Drosophila > Drosophila colorata. The sequence continues at coordinate 278,526 of JAWNLD010000449.1, forward strand.
AAAATGTCAGTCATCAGTGATAAGTGAGCTTTGATTTGTATAAAAAGTGTAGCAAAAATACATAAAAATGCCTGTGAATAACCTCTATCTGTATTTGTATCTGTATCAGCCAAAAAGGCTCTCTATGAAGTTGGTCAAGGAAAAATGTTTAGATAATTTTTGATGCTTTTGGCGCTCTGCTGCGCTATTTGTTCGACTATCTGTTTATCGCTTGTTTGCCTGACCGCGCACGGGACTTCAGAGTTAGGTGGGTGGGACGAAGCTGCAAGTTACTTCATGCTGTCTTTGCTAGCCCACTGACATTAAGGACTGCCTGGGTGCCCACCCCGCCCGCACGCGCGCCACGTTCAATCAATTGTTTTTACTGCCGGCTGTTGGGCGAGCGGCGGGAGTCGGGGCAGCGGGTGCGTGGTGGTCGGTGCTTTGAAGCGCAAACTTTGCTACGCTTTTGACACGTTTGGCAAATATTTGAGCACGTCTAAAAGCGCGTAACGTTCGCGAGGTGCTCATATTTTGATTTTGAAGCCCAGCCTCCCAGCCGGCCAGACTCTTACCCCAGTCGAAACCACTCCACAATCTCACCCCCCCCTGGTGGTGGTGCTGGGTCCTCCTGGCCGGAGAATTGCGTGCCAGCGCGTACTTTGGCCTTGTCCATGGCTTTAATTAATTTTCGCTTCCGTTAACAATTTTTATGTGCGGATTTGAAAGGCGGACAGAGCTGCTTTGTACAGTTCGCATGTGCTGATTTCGTGTTTATGCTTTCTTTAATTTGCCACTAATGCCCACAAGTATTTAAGTATTTGTATATGTATGCGCCGTGCCATTTGTGGCACAGAATTATTTGCCGGATACATGCGATTAGATTGGCTCAGATTGCAGGCCAACAGCATTGGCCAAAGGAGCGTGCAACAAGTTAATTACGCCATTCGAGCTGCTGTTCTGCTTAATATTTATTGTGATTTTATTTTGATTATTGCTCAAATTATTTGGCATTCCATTCTTCCAATTGGGACTTCGGATGCTAAATTCCAAGAACATTCAGTTAAATAGGCAAGCGCCCAAAAAACACAAGCGTGTGCCCTGCATGCGGGCCACAGGCAGCCGGCAGCGAGGAAGCAAGAAATAAGAAAAATAAATAACAAAATGGCAGCAAAGATGTACAAAAATAAGCTAAAAGTCTTTTGAAGTTGCAAAGTAAAAGCAACGACAACGTCAACGATATAAAGTTGGCGCTTTTTGGCTTTGACGCACGTAGCTGCCGATTTCAAAGTTTTCCCTCATTGTGTGTGTGTGTGTTTGTGTGTGTATGTGGGGCCCAGCAACACGCCAAGCTGAAGTCGCGGCTGCCTGGCAGGAAAGCCAAAAGGAATCGACATCAACAACACGACTCGTGCGAGTTTTGCGCAACCCCGTCCTCAGTGGCCGCTGCTGCTGCAGCGCTTTTATTAAGCTTATAAATTTTTTATTTAAGACTTTTTACTTTGAACGAGTTGCACAAGGCTCGCGGGCAAAAACTACGACACTCGTGTGACATTTATTTGAGTTTTTCCATTGAATGCTGCCAGTAAATCATGCCCCAAATTCTGACAGCTCCCCAGCAAGCATTTGTCAATTTGCATCGTAAATTATCAATGCCGTAAATGCTGCATTATAAAATTAAAAAAAAAATAATAATAATAATAATCCGTGAGACATTTCATTAAATGCCCAACGGGTTGCAAATAAATAAAATTTTCAATAAAAAATGTCAAACTGCACTGCTGGGCATTTGCATTGGCCCATTCGAGCTCTCCGCAGCCGACATATCATTTAATAAACTGCTGCAATGTGCTTCTGGTCGCTTTTGCGGCGGTTTCTATGTGCACAACACAACGGGCACTTTTTGCGACTAACTCATCGACGTCGCTTTACATATCGGCTTTCAATATTTGGCAGTAGCATACTGAACAACTGTTTGCACAATGCAAACCAAAGAGCAAAATCCAAACAAAATCGAGTTTGTGACATTTCTGGTTTACAATTGAATCACAAGCACTGAATATTTCACTAACTGGCCTATTTTTTATGCATCTCAAAGTATCAATATTTGTATTGAACCCATTGAAAATATTGAATATGAAATAAAGAATGTTTCATGCTTAATTTTAGAGCTGTCAACAACGAAATATTCGTTAAATTATGACCACAAAACGACACGAACTCTACATTAGACGAGTCTCGAAGTCTCCTTATATACACATTTAAAAAATCCACTAGATGTTATGTTGATTTCCAGTTTGAGCTGTCAACCTACACACATTAGAATATTTTACGGCTTCTTCTGGTAAAAAAATACTGTTGCTTAGTGTTATGAAACAAAATGCAAATTTGCTTCTTATGGCAAACGTATTTTGCAGTCGATTTAGATGACGGGACACGACTCGACTTCTGCCAGAACTAATCTCCTAAATCAGAAATTGCTCAACTGATATTGTTCAATTTGTACCACGTGTCGTATGCGTAATAATGAAGGCGATTGTGCATCACGTTCAGCATATAAATTGCTTTGTTTTAACATAGTTCGTTTGGCGTCGAAGAGGTGCGAATTGCGTTTGTTTTTATGCTCTTGACAACTGTGAAAATAGTCGGGCAACAAACGGCCCAACTGGACAGTCGCAGCCCCGCACACCTCCACAAACAGGCACACACACAAACACACACGGCCATTCATACTGTATGACACTAAAGGAAATCAATTTCCATATGCAAAAGTTTTTAGTGCACGTGCCGGGCATGGCCGAAATCGAATTTCATCCATAAAATATTCAAATTGCGCTGTACTATAAACGTCGCATAAACATTTTTTGTGCCACGCTGCAACTCAAAGACACAAACATGCATACACATGGACAAACAATATATGTGCATACTATACTATATACACGCCCTCACACCCTGCCGCCCCTTTGATCAATTCAAGGGGCTGCCAAGGGGGTTGGCTGTTGGTCCTTACCTTTTACTCTGCTTACACCTAGCGCATAAATTTTTATGTTAAAACGCCAAAGCCGTAGGCGTCAGTTCGAGCCAGTTCGATCACTTAATATGTCCCGTGGCAGAAATTCAATTTGCAGCACATCCGCATACGCTGGACAAAAAAAAACAAAAAACAAAACAAAACAAAAAAACTGCAAATGGTGTTGCCTTTAATGTCCAAAAAGTGCAAATGTGCCGCCGCTGGCAGCGGGGCAAAACAAAGCGTACAAAAAAGTGCTGTTAAGCCCTCTTGGCCCTTTCGGAAATACAACGTACGCGCAAAACCGAGCAAGCACCCACACTTACACACAAAAACACACACACACACACGCAGAGTCGGATATTTTGGCCACTTTGGTCACTTTGTTGCTGTCGCTTTTGATGGGCCCGCCGAATGCGAATAGTTCGAGTTTGGGTTCGAGCTTTGACTGCTTCGAGGTTCGAGCATTTGATTGAAAATTGATTTCGTTATGAGCATTTGATGCATTCCTGCTCACACCTCTGGCGTTTAATTGAATTTCTGAATTGTTTTCGAGCACTTGTGTGTTATTCACTCCGATTCGTTCTAAGCGTCGCTTTGACAACGAATACACTCACTTTGGCTGGTTGCAAATTAGTTGCGGCATTTTCTTTTCGTTTGATGCAAATTTATTTGGAATTGTCCAACAACATTTGGCCAGTTGGGTTGCCCAGAGCTCCGTGGAATTTTAAAAAGTAACGCTAACTAGACCCCTCGCCCCCACCTCCCGCTAGAATTAAGCCGCTTATGGCCAGCCGTTGGTTGCTCCTCGCCCTTGTTTTTTAATGCGATGCGTTCCGATGCCGTTGCCGTTGCCAGGACTCGAATCTTCGGTTGAAATTTTACGATGTTGCCATTTCACTTAAGGCCGCTGCCCAAGTGCACTTGTGCTCGCCACAAATGGCTGTTGTCCGCCCCAAGCCCCCAGCCCCGCCCCCCTTTGGCGAGATATTTAGCATAAAAGGTGTGCTGGGCGCCGGCGTGTCTTGGGCTCTCCAAGTTTGGCGCAGTTGATGTTTTGCATCAAATTTCGAGAACTTGACGCCGTTGGCCTCGCAGATGCGCCGGGTCAGAAAGGGCCCGAAAGGGCCAAAAGGGACTGGGAAGCCTCAACGACATTTTGAGGTGTCACTTTGGGTTTGGGGCCGCCGCAAAGTGCGCTAGATACATTTACATAATGCCTAGGAACCTCGAAATGCAAATGAGTACAAATTAAATGTGACCAGAGTGCACTAAGCCACAAGCTACACACACACACACACACGCACACATACACCCAAGCTATATACATATTTGTATATATCCAAGCAGGCTCCTCGCACAGCGCACACACACACACACACACTTCAATTAATATCGAACCAGAATGCGTGCCCAGAAGCAGCCCGTGCACGAGTGCATCAACGACGATTCGAAGCTGATCAAGCTGGAGGGGATGCCGCGCGACTTCGACACCTTCTGGCGCAACGATCTGGAGCTGCCACGCAGCCAGCTGAGCGGGCACAGCATGATGCGCATCAACTCGCTCAACAAGTCGTCGGCGTTTTCGCATCGGGAACGCCAGCTGCTCAGCTTGCAGGGCTTGATGCCAGTCGCCGTGTGCAGCATAGAGCAGCAGCTGTACGCGTGTGGCAAATACTTTGCCACCTTGACATCCAACTTGCAGAAGTATTTGTTTCTGACGGACTTGGAGTCGAGCAACCGCCGGCTCTTCTACAGTCTGCTGATGAGCCAGCCGCAGACCTTTATGTCCGTATTTAACAGCTCGGAGTTCAACTTTTCGGTGATGAACTTTAGCCTGCTCTACAAGAGCTTCCGCGGCATGTTCATCACAATCAAGGATCGCGGCCACGTCTACGACGTGCTGCGCAATTATCCGAAGCGCCATGCCGTGCGTTATGTGGTCGTGAGCAATGGGGAGTCGGTGCTCAGCATGGGCGACCATGGGGTGAATGGGGCTCCCGTCGTCTTTTACAAAGCGTACCAGAATGTTGTGCACGGCGGCATTCATCCGGACAGCTGCCTGCCCGTGATGCTGGACGTTGGCACCAACAATGAGAAACTGCTGCGGGATCCATTGTACGTGGGCTTGCCCCAACGTCGCGTCTCTGGGCACGAGCACGAGGCCTTCTTCGAGGAGTTCACGCTGGCCGTGATGCGGCTGTTCGGACCGCGTACAATCATCCAGACGCAGGGCTTCAACTCGCACGATTCCATTCAGCAGCTGGAGCTGTATCGCAAACGGCAGTGCTTCATCGACATCAGCCTGCAGTGCCTCGCCGCCTGCGGTCTGGCCGGGCTGCTCTGCGCGAACAGGATCAGCCAGAGCAAGTTCCAGGCGAACATACTGCTCTTCTATGGCGCCGGCACCTTCAACATCGGCATGGCGCGCCTGTGCCTGGCCTATTTGAAGCGCCTGCGCCTCGACGAGACCGCCGCCAAGACGCGCATCTGGTTCTGCGACGCCAAGGGGCTGATTGTGCACGGCCGTTGCGGCCACAAGGTGCCCGAGGAGCTGGCGGAGTTCAAGCAGCGGCACGAGCCAATTGAAAGTCTCGTCGATGTCATTGCGAAGATCAAGCCCAATGTGCTGGTGGGCTGCAGCTCGGAGCCCAATGCCTTCACCAAAGACGTGATCAGAGCCATGGAGCAGAGCGCCCAGCAGCCCATCATATACGCCATGTCCAGTCCCTCAGACATGTCGGAGTGCACTGCCGATGACGCCTTTGTGTACACCAAGGGCCGCTGCATTTTCATCTCGTCGACTCAGCTGCCGCCCCTGAAGTACGCCAATAAATGGTATCAGCCGGGCCATTGCACTACACATTATATGCACGCCGGGCTGACGCTGGGCGTCACGCTGTCGGGCATGACGAGCGTGCCGGATGAAACATTCCTCGTCGCCGCCGATCTGCTGGCCAACTTGGTGTGGCCCAACGACATGGCCAAGCGCGACGTTTTCCCGCCCAGACGCAAGGTGAAGTGCGTCAATCAGCAAATAACCGAAACCGTATTCACCTTTGCCTATCGCCGTCGTCTGGCCACGCTCTGGCCGGAGCCGAGCAATCCGAAGACCTACATTAACAGCAAGCTCTACAAGCCGGAATACAGGCAGGCGACTCCGAAAATATACTGCACGGCGGATCTGAACATTGGCACGTCCGAGTCCGTGCAGTACTACAAGCACAAGATATAGCTGTCTTTAGATATAGTTGTGTTTATCGATTCGCCAATTAAACACGCTGCTCAAATTGCATATCTGGTTCAGGCGAATGCGTCTAATAGTCGTGCTTGACGCATCTTGCAGCAGTCGCTGACGTTGCCAGTCAAAGCCAACCCGTAATTTGAGTGCGGCTGGCCGCTCAGCTCAGCTCAGCTACGTAGAATTGAAGTCTAGTCACAGACGGAGACCAATTAGCTGCATGCAATTTCCACATGTCAACCCAAGTGTATGTGAGTGTGTGTGTTATTGACCTACGGCTGGTACGCGAGTTTAAAACTATTAAAAACAATCCCAATTCCAGTTGTATTGTACAACAAATTGAAACAACCACCGTAAAATGGCATAAAACAAAGCCGCAACAAAAAGGCAGCCAAATTAAATTGCATGCAAGCGAATGAGTGTGCGACTTGAGTGTGTGTGTGTGTGAGTGTGCGTGTATGTGTATGGTGTGTGCCATTGACAGGTACTCCACTGGGGAGTGTCCTCTCACTCTCTCTCTCTCTCTCTCTCTCTCTTTCTCACTCGGGCTGTCTCTCGTGTGAGTTTAATTTCATGTATCAATATGCTAAATGAAACACATGCGGCACCGCTCTGCACCACAGCTCCCGAACACATTCTATTTGCGGTTAACAACGAAAATGACCCGAGGTCAGGCGATCGCCTTTGGCAGGCTACTCTTAATTGCAAAAAAAAAAAAAATAATAATAAAATAAAAGCTTTGCGTTTTCTCTGACATTTTTCATAACAGTTAAATGTCTTTATTTTCGAGCTCAAATTGCGCAGTGAGTAATTGTTAACCATTCCGCGCTGATTCGAATCAAAGCAAAGTCATCAGTTAAATTCGAAGGCATAAAAACTATTTGTAGAGGGCTGCAAAATAATTCAAAATTTAAATGCAACACACAAATTTTATGAGAGTAACCGAATCGCAAATGTAAATTTATTTCACTATTACTAAAAAATGAATTCTATTTATTTAAGTTGGCCTTCATATTAGTTTATTTAAACCTTAATATATATATTGTAGTTATTTGCTGCATATTCTCTGCATATTTCAATTAAATTAAAGCAGCCGCGAGTTGTGTAATCTAAACATTTTGTTGTTAAAGTCCTGAGATACACCTTTATGAACTACATACATATAATTTAAGTACTTACACAGAAATGTACTTATCGCCCATCCCCAGGCAGGGGACAAGCCACACCAGCTGCTAATGGTAAATATTTCTGAGACTTAAGCCCCTGAAACAATTCACAACTGATGCTCCTCCCGGTTAAGGTAAAGTTTCCAAAGTATCCAGCAAACAAAAAGGTTAAGCGCAAGTTGGGGTATTATAAATTGCTATTATGAAGCCCTCTAGTTTGAACGTCTAATACGATAATATCATTTAATACTATTTTGATTTCATGTGACTCTTAAATCATTTTAGTAATGTACCAATAACGTTTTTTTTTGTCATTCGTTAACTCTTTCCTTAACCCTCCCACATTTTGCCGAGGAAAACCAAACACAAGTGTTTTCTATTAAAGAATCTTATCACATTTATTTACTGCATTTTTTCTTTTATGTTTACAGCTAATTTTATTTTTATTTTTTTTTGTTATTTTTAAGTTTTCATAATTATGTATTATATTTCTTTTTTGTTTTTCTTTTTGTGAAATTTTAAGATAGCTCATGATACGTTGTTCAGGGCAGCTGTGTTTTTGTAGTAATAATTCTTTATATATATTTATTATAGTTTACCATAGACAGAAAACTGTAAACATACATAAGTATATATGCAAATGTACTTCAAGCGCGAATTATTTTTATTGTATGAATACTTTGTAAAACGGGTTTTTGCCTATAGTACGCTTCGATTATAATTTTATTTTTTACAAGGATCTTTTTGTTTGCTATTTTAACTATATAAAGTTATATATATATGTATATATATGTGTGTATATATATATACTTATATATAAGTATTGTGTTTATATTAAATTTGTTATTCATTACTTTTGTTATTTTTGTTTTTTGAGTTTTTATTTTCAATTACCGACATTGCAATTTGCTTCATTTACGGGTCATCATATTTTTATTTGCTCAACATCATGTGATTGTCATACAAAACATTTCACATAATCTTTGAATTATTTACAATAAATCAAAAATCAAATGTCTACAAAAAGCAAAACAAACTTGTGTATCAAGTTAGAAGCTCAGAGCATTAGTAGCTGAAAAATACATATTTTATTTGTAGTTCATTTACAATGGGTAGATTCGAGTACTAAGCTAAAACGTTTCGGTTTGTGATGGGTAACTTCTAGATGGAAACATTAAAATTTTGTTGCTTTTGCTGAGAAAACTTTTAGAAAAATATTTCATTAATTTACGCATAGATATATGCGTATATAAGTATTTGTATGTAAGTACATAGGGGCTATCTGTTTATGCACTTCCTCAATTACGTTACCAATTTGCATGGCTTACTGTCCAGAGAAGCGTTTAGTTTTCCATTTGTTTCAAATGCATTTCAATATTTGATGGCAGTTGTTTTTCTCCCATTATTATTATTTCTTAATAAGGTTCTGTTTTATCGCTTGCTCATTAATATTGAATTAATCATCTGGGGATGCGCCTGGCAGCCATGTATTATGTAATATGTATGTAATATTCGACATACAATAGATTGAATGCATTTTCACTTAATTTCGAGTTCTGGGTACTACGCACACATACATTATGCATGACTGCGATTTGAGATTTAGTTTAACATTACTAAAATGTATTTGCCACACCAACTTACTTATAGCTATGGTTAAATATATTTGTGTATGTAATTGTATGTGTGTGTGTGTGTGTTTGTGTGTATGTATATGAGCATGTTGGTCTCAATGCAGTAACTATGTGTATGCATATATATTGCTTATAGTAAACATCAGGCTAACGCGCAATCTATACAACAACGGCCAAAATGCCGTCAGCGTGTTTTTTTAGCCAAAAAACTATTACAAAATCAAAATCTATAAAGAATTCAAATTAGATGCCAGCTTACACGAATTTATCAATTTATATACCAAGAAAATATTTTTTTTTGTATTTTTTGTGTTTCTATATATTTTACTTAAAAATAAATGTTCATAAAATATTGCATGTACGCAAACGATATCCTTGTGTAAATGTAAATGCTTTTGATTACAACTAAAGCGGCGTTATGTACAAACTTGCCTTAAACTAGAGACCTTCATAGCCCAGAATTGGGGCTGTGCTGCATTATCGGATTTCTGTGTCATGAAATTTTGGTTCCGTACAATGTTCGCCAGAGGTTGTATCATTTTTAAATACAATATCTACGACCTATTTATACATAGTTATTCATATAACTAATACTAGAATTATTAAACAAATATTGCTAGTTAATATACAAATTCGTTTAAGATCTTCCCATGGCCAAGCGACGCTGTCTTTGTGTATTTGTATTTCTATTTGTTTATGTCGAAAGTTATGCACAATCATGAAACTTAAATCCAAATGCATTACATAATATACACAAACTGAGGCAAAAATCGTTGAGCTCGAATTGAATGATTCGTTTGATAATTTGCAAGTCCTTGTAGCCTATGCTAGCGTGTTAGTGTTCGTGTGTGTCTCTCTCTCTCTCTGTGTCATGCAGGTGGTTGTATTTGTATTTGCTCCATTAAATTACGAATAAGTAAGTATCTTAGCATAATTTAGTGTTTCCTTTTGAAGCAATCGCAATCGCAATAGAAATAGAATTAGAAATAGAAATAGAGACTCTGTTCTATGTAAAACCGTATTTTCCATTTTCATTATGGCAGGATCCTTTTGTTAGTAACTTTTAACGTTTACTTTTCACTTGCTTAGCGCTCTGTGCTTCATTCTGGGTAGTTCTGTGTACCGTAATATTGAAATTATACAAACAGCTGTTGTTGCTGATGTTGTTGTTGTTGTTGTTGGTGTTGTTGGTGCATTGTTGAATTTTTTGCTTAGATATTTGTTCTTTGATATTTTGTGGTTAGTCCGAATGCCAAACGAAGAGCACTAAACAATTGCTATATATGTAAATGAAGCAAAAACATATTGAAAACAAATTGAAATATTGTCTTTCAAAAGCTTAAAAATTTCAGTCTTTGTAGTTGGTTGCTCGGCTCTTGTCACTGCTATCTGGGTGCTGCTTACTCTCCTCCTTCCCGCTGCTCCTTTGCGTTTTTGCTGTCGTTGCTGGCTGTAATCAAATCGAATGGTAAACACAAATGCAATGCATTAATATCCATTTGTATATTGGCCAGACGTGGATTAGACGTGGCGTGGTGTAGTTTCGTTTGCTGCAACTTACTTTAACTAGAGACTTTAGAAACTAGTACACATGGCTAGCAGAAACACGAAAATGTACAATTGTTGGCCGAAATTGGGGCGTACACCCGCCGACAAGAACTCAAAGGTGTACAAGTACTCTGAGAGTGGGCAGCATAATTGGTGGGAAGGCACAGAAGAGGGCAAAGGCCATGAGTTAATTTGTTGGCTTTTGTTTTATTTATTTTATGTTTGTTGTGGGTAGGAAGGAACTAAACTAAATCTACATGGCTATCAGGTCGTATACTCACTTCTGGGTCAGACCAGGGCGTCGTTGCTGAACACATCGTTGACATGTTTGCCGTTGCTGCTGCTGCCACTGCTGCTCGTCGCCGTTTTGTCCTTGAGGCCGCATTGCTGCAAAATAGAAGCCAGAAACTTAATTAGATCTACCTAGGTATGTAAAGCATGGTAAAAAATAAATAAAATAATTTCGTTAATTGCCAACTCGCAAATAACATGGAAATTAGACGCAGAATCAGCGATTTGCATGAAAAAATAATTAAAACAATTAACGGCATCTAATTAAAGACAGCTGCCGTCGCACGCTGCCTGCTTCCTGCTGCCTGCTGCCAGTTGTTGAATGCGTATTTAATTGGCAGATTTCACTTACCTCCTGCTTGGCCTGCCATTGTTTCATGGCTGATTTGTATTTCTCGAACTCGTTGCACCAATGCGAGTAGATCTTCTGGTAGTCCTGCTTCTGTGACGGCGGCGAGCATCTAATGTGAAAACAAAAACAAATACTCAATCATTTATAGGCATGTCCTGTGCACGGAAATTAAACTTGCACCCAGCAACATGCAAAAGTCGAAAGTTTCAACAAATGCGCGCAACTTTCTAATTGCACAACGGATATTTTGACGCCCGAAGCGGTACATTTAAATGCCGGATCGGGGGCTGGTTGAGGTGTGTGTGTGTGAAAAAGACTCACCTGTGCGCATCCACGGTGACGCCATAGCTGCAGAGCAGGGTGCCATCCAAGTAGCTATCGTATCGGCCGCCATCGCCCTCATTCACCGCCAGCAGCACCAGGCCGCCCTCGTTGGTCTCAATGTATTTGGTGGGGGTGTAGCGTACCTCGTAGCTGCGTAGGTCGAGACAGAGACAGAGGCAGAGTTAGAGAAAGAGAAAGCTGTTAGATAAGCAGATTTTCTATTTGCCATATTCTATTTTCTACTTTCATTTACAGTTTGTTTTCCCCATTTGGCTGTCGCACAGCGAGTGCGTGAAAAAGTGTCGCATTGGAAACGCACAATAAAAATCAATATAAAGTGTGTGAAACTTTGGCAGCGCCAGCTGAAACTTTTTCCATTACAGACAGACTACTTATTACCCGCACTGTGGCACAGCGGCCGCCGTAAACGCCAAAAAGCAGACTTCAACAGCATTTTAAAGTGTCAATTTACCGCAGCATTGGCAACGCCACAGCGAAGGCCAGCGCCAACAATGGGGATGGGACGTGGATGGGGCACGGAGCCAACGCTAAGTGAGATGAAGCGAAGTTTCGGTTACACTTCCGATTTCATTATTTGTTTTCAATTTTCATGGGGCGCTTTAAGACAGCTGCCAGCTAATGCTTAGCTAGCGGTCTCTAAGGAGCTCCCGTTGGCGTTTAATCGATCGCTCTGCGTATTTAAGGATGCTTTTGGCGCGAATTAAATGACTCACCGTCCCTTCTCAGTGGAGTGGTGGTACCAGCGCGTCTGCTTCTTGCGCAGCACGTCGGGCATCTTCACGAAGCAGGACAGGTGCAGCGTCTGGCCGTAGGAGGAGGTCACGCGCTTGCGCAGCACGCTCGTATCGCAAATGCCGGACGTCTCGTTGGCCACGTCCTGCAGCAGTCCCAGCTGGTATGGCCGGCAGGCGTTCACCTCCTTGTCCCAGCCGCAATACGGATCCGCCACGCAGCGGAAGCAGCTGTCGTAGCGTCGCGCACACATCGCCAGATCGATTTGCTTCACCTGATGATCGGTGGCCAAATAGAGCGAGGCCGTCTTCTGGCTGAGGGTCAGCTCGCGAATTGGCTCGTTGCGCGGCGAGGCCTCAAATATGTCCACCAGATTGGAGTGCCGTTGGCCGTAGTGCATGAACTGGACTATCTTGTAGATCTGGCCAGTGCTGGTGGCCACAAAGTATACGAGAAACTCCTGGTTCAGTTTGTCGATGCGTATTCTGCAACAAAAATAAAGAAAAAGGGATAAAAAGAGCTGGAAAAAAGTTGATAAGTCGCACAAGTCTCACACTCCGACAGCTCGTGTGCAGCAACAAATCTTAAATGCACGCGACTTGGCCAAGTTTTGTTTTTTTGCCGCGCAAAGCTGCCAAAACAAAACGTTTAACTAAAAGCATATCCTGCGGCGCAATGTTCATAAGTTCCGGCCAAGTTATTTTACAAGTCGTTATGCCGTACAACTACAATCGGAGCAGCAAAAACATTTTTGCTGTCAGTGAGCGAGTGCTCCCAAATGTCAGCACTGAGCTGGCTGTTGTCCTGGCTGTGGCCAAGCACTGTATAAACTTGGCAAATGTCAACAAGCGCAGCACACACACAAACACCGACACACACATGCAGCAAAAACATGGCTGGTTGCCAAGAGCAGCCGGAGGCAACTGCAGCTGAGGCTGGAGAGCTCGCTAATGAATACATTTACACATTTTACTTACTTGTCGACGACAAGGCGGGTGAGTATAACGTCGCGTTTGTAGAATACCGGATTGCCAAATTCATGATCGACCGCCTTGTCCATTAGCGGATGTTTGCGTATGAAATTCAACACCGAGTCCGGCAGCGTTGCGGTGTCGTTGTGGCATGTGCCCGGACGTGGCTCCGGCACTTTTGAATTGAGCACGGGCAGCCAGGCGCTGTTCGATGTTGCCTGCTCCTTGAACTTGCCTGCAACAGAGTGAGCGTAAGAGAGAGCAAGTGTTATATTCTTATTATAGTACATGAAAGTGCAGCGCACAAAAGTATGCTATGTTAAATTTATGTGTGTCAGCGCTGCGGTTAATAATAAATCACAGAGCTCTCAGCGCTGATTTGTGGGCCAGCCAGAGCAAGACTGCCCGAAAGTAAAACAGTTCTAATTACACATACACACACGCACACACACACACAGTATTACTGAACCAGCACTTTAAGTATTTGCTGCAAAATCAGTTGTTTTTTATAATTAATTGCTTTGGCTATAGCTCTGGAACATTTTTTCACTCATACATACTTATATGTATATGTGTGTGTGTGTGTATGTTTTTTTGTTTTTTTTTTTTGTACATTTGTTTGTGTATGTGCAACATGCCCGCAAACTTTTCATAATGAATTTTAAGTGTATGCCAGATTTTTTTACTGACATTTGCCTGGTGGCACTCTGTCTGCCTCTCTGCCTGTCTGTCTGGCTGTCTTTTGGTCTAAATGCGAGAGTTGGCACAACTCCATACACACAATTTTATGGTGTTAATGAACTTTTGAGCAAAGTACTATCTCACACACACACATACACACACACGCATGTAGCTTGAAATTTGCGTGTGCGTTTGGCGCTACTTGATTTTGGCAGCTGTCGCCAAAATAAATTTATGTCTACTTGTACGAGCTATTTATGTATACAGTAGTCGCTCGATAGATGAAATGTACAGAAAATAGAATCAAATTAAATTCAAAATCGTAAATTTTAACAAACATTGGTTTTTATTATTTAAAATATGATGATAGAATTTTTTAATTACGAATTAATTATGAAACCGAACTCAATTTTAATTATCGAACGAGTGCTGTACGTGCATTTTACTCAAAGATATTTTCAATATTTATGCAGGCATGTCAGGCCACACAAACCGATTAATCTTCCAATTTTACTTTGTCGTTCGCAAATTGGATTCAACTGGAATCGCAACGGAAATGAATTCCAATAGTTTTTGGTATCGTCGTTGTTGTACTTGTTGTAGTTGTTGTAGTTGTTGTTGTTGTTGTTGTTGTTACTGCTGACATATGCGACACCAACATATTTTGTACATTTCCAACAATTCGGCAGCACTGCACTTTGCATGTTAATCAAGCATAAGTAAATGCACAGCATATGTCTGTATGTACTTGCCACATAAGTGGCATGTAGCACAAAGAGGCTGCCACTGGGATCAAAAACTGACATGCGTTTCAAGGTACACGCCAGATTTTGTGTACATTGATTTTCGTGCATATGACGTTGCATTACGAGTTGCATGCGTCTGGTTGCGTGTGGCAACCACGTGGCCGCTTCGAGCGTTGTTAGCACCTGTCACGCATATCTAGTTACCGTTAGCCAAGCGGCACGCCACGTTTTGTAGCAAATGTTAAAGCATTTAAAGCCGCACATCGACCCCCAGTGGCAGGCACATCAATTCAACGCGCGCCATTTAACGCTGAAATGCCAAAGCTGCTGTGCACGACACACACAAGCTCACACACACACACACACACAGAGACACGGAAGCTCCTACACACATGCAGCACCTGCGAGCGTAATTTCTTCCGGCAGCTGCAGCCCAACGTAATGGGAAATGCTGGAAGAAGTCAAACGTAGCCACATGCACGTTCGTAAAAATGGCGCCGCAGAGAATTATTGCCAATGCAATAAATCTCACGCTTACGCTCTCAGCCACAGGCACAAGCATACGCCCTCTCTCTCTCTCTCTCTCACACTCACAAACATACACATATACATATACAGTTGTCCACTAACCTTCAAAGGCCGCATTGATATCCCGTATATCGTAGCTGCAGACCGCCGAGCCAATCAGTCCGTTCGTGTTCGTTGTAAACGTAGCATAGAACTTGCTATCATCGTTGGGCATTTTGTAGACGGATTGTATTTCGTTGAAGTAGAACGGAAACTCGCTGGAGATGCTGCAGTTCATGCGCGCCTTCAGATAGGTCGCCCAATTCTGGCTGATCATGTACTTGCCACCGCGATCGTTCTTGCAGACGCGTGCCACACGCGAGTAGACGGCCTTGCCGCAGTTGATATACTCCACGGCGTGTTCGCGAAAGAAAAAGTACACAAAGTCGCCAATGTCGAAGGAGCCAACGAAGTTTGGTTCTAGGAAAAACAATGAACAAAGATGGAATTAGTTTCAATACGAGGAACAATCCAAAAGCGCATAAATTTCTGCAACTGCTTCAATTGATGCATCTGGGAACAATAACAATTATTCTGAATTATTTACAACATGTTTATTTTATCTCTTTATTGAATGCCTCTGTAGAACGCTTAATTTTTCTATGTCGAACTCACTTAAACTGATTTCGCATTTTCGCTTAAGGCTAAATATGTTGTATGCTTGCAATGCATAGAATTACTAGCAATTAAAATGCTTTATTAAAAATATATTTCAATGTTTCTTTTACAGACATACATAAATTTTAAAATGATTCTTTTTTAGTATAATTTGTTGTTAAAATATACAAGCTAGCATTATTCAATATTTTGTAATAATTAAGCTGGTTACAGAAATTTGCTAATATTGATAGAAAAAAAATATGTAGTATCAATATACTTACTGTCCAGTAATTTGGAGTCGTATTTAACGGTGCGCTTAAAATTGGCCTCTTTGCGTCCATTGGTAAAATTGTAGAGATCCGAACGGAATATTACCGAATCGGCTTTCGTAAACTCCGCATTGGTTCCGGCGTACTGTGCGAGCATTTCAGTACAAAGTAAAGGGAAATGGATTAAACCGAAGTCTGTGCAGGATCGCAGGCAATGCTGGCAAATTAGCGCCAAATATTCGGGAAATTTGATTTTCCAAGGCAAAGGCAAAATGTAGCACACACGCATACACGCTCACACACAGGCACGCACACAATTACGCGTAAAGTGTAAGCACGTGCCTCAGACCCGATGCTCCGTACAGTCTTTTAGAGTGTTGGGCTATGCGTGTGTGAGTGTGTGTGTGTGTGTGTGCCTCACTCTAATTTAATTTCAGCTGCTTTATTGCGACTCTTTTAAATTTCTTGCCATTTGGCCTCCCATAGCCGAACAGAACTTTGCCTTTCCCCCACTTGCTACTTCCAACTTTCTACTTGCTTTCGTCCTTTGCCTTTGCCTTTACTTTACTTTTGTAATTTTATTACAATTGACATTTTCCCATTTTTTTTTTTTTTTTTACTTTTTCCCCTTCTGCGTTGCTTTTTCCTTTATTTTTCTTTCCGTCGGCATTGCGACTTGGAAGAGACTTGGACTTACCAGCGCAGGCAAACCGAAGGGATTTCCGTTTTCCACATAGACGGCGGTTGAGTTGTCAGCGGGATCGTAGGGACACTTGCCGATGCCCAACCCTATGCCGGGCACGTACTGGGATCTGGGTAAATGTGTTAAGTTGGCCTGCGAAAAAGTGTGCGAGTGCGAGAGGATAGAGAAAAGCGCGTTAGTTGACTTTAATTTTAGTATTTGTTTCTCCCGCTGCTGTTGCTGCTGCTGCTGGGAAAATTAACTTCCAGCTTGACTGACATTCACAATTAGACGCTGACGAGACGCCTGTCGCTGCCATTAGCTTCTGGCCCGGCCAAGGTCTCACCTTAGCAGTAACTCTTTAGCCTCGTTAAGGGAGCTTTAACTGCGAAACAACCAAATTCCCAAATATGATTATCTTACTTACATTTATAACGTAATCCTTGGGGTTGTGCGCATTCGTGCCGCAGACGTAGAGCCGATGTCCGTTGAAGTTCATGGGCTGGATGACGCGTATGTGATTGCGGCATTCCACCTTCTTGTTGGGTGCCCAAATGTGGTTTTTATACATAATAGAAACGATGGTTTAAACAACAAAACAATTGTGTGTTGTGTGTAATGTAATGGGTAATGGGTAGACAGAAATGTGAAGGCAATGCATAAGTATCGAATCGAGATGTAGGCCAAAATATTTGGTGAGCATGCAAAATTTAGTTATAATTTGTATATGGATATGGATATGCATATGAACATATTAGATATATTTGCTTAGTCTATAACGAACCTCTCGCTTGCCCTTGGATACGCAATTGAGTATATCGGAGCCTGTGGGTTCCAGTATTAGAACGTCGCGCTGCAATGGAAAACAATCTAAAGTTAGAAATATAAGCAAGGAACTGATTTTCATATATTTCACGCGCTTTAAATTGTGCGGAGCGTTTTCCTCGCTTTTTCCAATGTGACACGCTTAACAAATATTCCAAAAAGTTTATTGAAAGCGTGATAAAATTTCATGCTTATCAGGAAGGCGACGCGACAGCCAAAACAACAACCACAACGAAAAAATGAAAAAACGCGCAACAATTGAAGATTTCTTGAATGTGTATGTGTACGTGACAGTGAATGTGTGTGTGTGTGTTGGTGTGCGTGGGTATATGTTCCACGCGCACAAAACACGTACAATCAAGGCGCCCATCTCGTGTGCCAGTATTTTTGTATTGCTAAGTGAATACGCATATATATACATATATATTTATATACGTATACACTCAGAGAAAAACGATGCATTAAATTTTAGTGGAACTGGGAAACAATTCATTTCGTTTTTTCTTTAAATTTCAAGTACATTTTCTTCTTAAACTGGGTATAAATATAAAAAAAAAGTTAATAACACAAATAAATAAAAAAAATATGAAAATATAAAATAAAGTACCCATTACAAGAATTTACATACATAATATAAGCATAAACGGATGACTTCAGCTGAGATGAGTATAAAAAGTACTTGAAGTACGAATTACATTCTGAGGTAAGGAATTTTTGAGTTGGCTTCCTTTTAAAAATCGCATTGAGTACAAAGTTCTTTTTTTTCTGAGTGAATATGTCTGTTTGTGTGCATATTTATGTGTATGTGCTCGGTGAGGCAGTGCTGCTCTTTTTCAAGCCATTGTTGTTGTTGGTATTTCACTCACGCTGAGCATTTGTTTATTTAATTCGATTTTCGCTTGCACTTGAATTTTGAACGCCAATGAGAATTATTGCTAAAACAAAAAAAACAATAAAAAAACTTTTCTAGATGGGAATAGGAAAAGCGACGTTACATTCCCGCACGTTTCCGCTAACAGAAAAACTTTTTTTTGGCTATGGCAATCGTTAATGCGAATTTCTCGTGAAATCAATGAAACTCATGGTGAATTCTGAATTGACACACTTTGCGCTGTGGCCATGTGGACACAATATCCTGTCCTGCTGACAGTTTACAGTTTGCCTGCCTGGCTGCACTTTCAGGCGCCACTCCGAACATCGGCTAAGTGCTGTGATTCAACTTGAAACGCAATTTGTGCAGCAGAACTCGGGTCGGCTCTCGGTCTTCGAGTTTAGCAGTCAGCACAAATAATTGCTGTTGAAAGCATTTGCCGCCGCCTGGGCAAAGTGGCGCAAGGATGACTCAAAAGATGTTGGCAAACGGCTGAAAATGGTTCGTCCAGTATTCAGTATCCAGTTCCATTGCGATTGCGAATCCAAATGCGAAATGCGAGTGGAAAATGCGAATGCCAATGCAATGAACTTGAAGCGGAAACGGATATTGATAGTTGAAGACGAAATCATTAAAGTGCAACTGTGCGCCTGCCCCTGGATGTCTAGATCTTTCGCAACGGATGTGAAGGCGGGCAAAAAAGCCAACTTTTTCGACTTCGATTTGGCTGCCAGTTCCGAAAATCGTAAATCGCAAATACTTCTACCTCACTTTGCCGACGATGGACCAAAATCTTGGAAACAAATAGCGATAAATTAAAAGAGTATCTAGTCTCCTTACAAAAGTGTATATTCATATATAAGCAGACTTATAATAAAATTTATTAATAATAAGAAAAAGTTTTAAAGAAAAAGCATTGTACTTTGCACTATGGCATATAAATAAATAATTATTTAAATAAGTTGACAATTTATAAATCCAAAATGTAATTAACAAGATTTCAAGAATTCTGCTTTTTGGTATATGGAGACTATTAAATTAATACAGAATAAAAATCCACACAACAAAAAATAAAGAAATAAAAATAATAAGCAATTGTCTATAAAATATTTAAAATATTTTTTAAGTTTGAATACCTATGTTTTTGAGTAAATATGCGCGAATATTATAATTTTGGCAAACCCAACTAAAAATATTTGTTCAAAAAATTTATTTTATACTTTATTAAATTTGAAAAAAAAACTCATAGCATTTTGAAGTGTTTGCAATGGGAGCGAAACTTTTCAACACATAGCATATCACCAGCATACTTATGCACAAAAATAGATATGCTATAGGTGTGCGTATACTTGTGAAGAGCATGTCACAAAGTGTGCGAACATAAACAGAAACCAAACAGAAAGTCGGCAAACATCTTCACTGTCTGGCCAGGTGAAAAGCGTACACCTGAGTTTAACTTGTTCATATGGGTGTGTTTGTGTATGTAGGTGTCTGTGTAAGTGTGTGTGTGAGTGTGTCAACAACAGTCTGTCTGGCAAGCAACACTCAAGTGGCTAAGAGTGTCTGCTGTGTCTATATATATTTTTCGTGCATTTGCGTTCTCATATATAAGCATAAAAATAAATGTAAATGTAAATACATATATATATATTTATATATATATATATATATTAGTTTTCACCTGCAGTCAATTGAGATTTTACTTTAAGGTTGACTTTCGAGACTTTTTCTTTCGTGCCTCATTTCACTTACCTCGCATATCGATTGGCTGATGTTGCGCAGATTTAGGCGAAAAATGCGATCCCTGCAAGAGATAATGAGAACATATATTACGACTTGTTGTTTTTGCAATACTTGTGCAGATCTGCGACTGCTCGAGTGACACTTGGGCTAATCCCGCGCTCGTGCCGTGACATGCGATAAGTTAATGCTGTGCTGCAAAACGCAATCAGCACAAGGCCGTGACATTATGTCATCTCGCACACACACACACACACACACGCACACTCACGCTTACAAGGATTCGGCAGCGGGTGCGGCCGGGAAGGACCCGTCAGTTTGTCAGTTGGTTCATTGCAGGAGCAGCGACTTTCGGGACACGACTTTGCCTGCTGTCAAGCAATTGAAATTGTCTATTTGTTGTTGTCTCTCTCCCTCTCTTATCTGAATGTGCGCGAGGGTGTGTGTGTGTGTGTGAGTGTGCGAGCTATTTTGAAAAATGGTTGCATTGCGCACGGCTGAAGCGTAGCATATTTTTTGGATGTGCCGCACCTGTTCGTCACCGGCGCTCCGGTACGTTTATTGGACTGGCCGGGACTGTGATTGATTGATTGATGGCTTGATATATTGATGTCGCAATATTGCGTCTGTGGACCGAGCCGAGCGCACAGTTTTACGGACCAACTTTAAGCGGCAACAGCATTTGCAGTGGCAGCACCACTTTCCGGCTACTCGAAAGTTTCGGCTTCTCAACTGAAAAGGGGAAAGCGTCGACGCCGAAACTCGGTGCTAAAGTGTGTTTTATGTAGTTGCCGGCAGAGTTTTAGGCGCTGCCAGTGGCCCCCAAACAACAACAACAACAACAACTCGAAACCATTAATCTTCATTTCCAGAGCATGGCCAGCGCTCCAGGAGCAGAAGCAGACTGGAGCAGGAGCAGGAACAGTCACTGATGATGTCCCGACCGACCGCTGCTGGCTGTGGGCTGCGTAGGAAAAATGGCGCTCGAGTCAAGTGGTAATTTTGGTTACTTTGTTTGGTTTTAGGCTGCTTTTAGGGGCGGCGGCTCCCGAGACCGCAACTGTTAAAATGCGGCCGTGTTCAACTTGCGGCAGACAAATGAGCAGCCGACGACGGCCATTGTCAAATTGAGCTGGAGAGCTGCCGACCCGACCCTGCTCCCTCCCGACCTGACCCGACCTGAACCCCACCAGACACGGTCCCGACCCCGACCACGACCCCGACCCCCACCGCTACCCCGGCCCCATCGAACCGCACGTCAAGCATTAATTCATAATTATGTATGCCGACAGTGTTGCCAACAACTCTCGGCACTTGGACGTAGGGCGTCCGAAAATGAAATATGCAGGTCTAAATGCGTTGAGTAGCTACTCCCAGCCCCAGACGGAAGTTCACACAGTCAGACCGGAAGTTTGTAATTATCGCGCTGCGCTGCGAAGCTCACAGATGCGTTCGCCGAGGGTGCGCAATTTGAGGGCTATCAAATGCTCACTGAACCGCACCTAACCGAACCGAACCGAACCGAGTCGAACCAAACTTGGTCTGCGTAGTTGGCCTGCTGTCATGTTTGTGCAGCTATAAACCCAGCACTTATCCTTGAAAGTCCTTTTTATCCCGACTAGGTACTTACATTGCGCCAACGTAGAGCGCGTTGTTCCGTTCATCCATGTAGAAGGTTTTGTAGTGCAGCGGGCCGCAGCTGAAGTCCTTGACATGCTCTGCAAAAGACCAAAAGATAATTGTCATATGAGTATATCACGTATACGCCTCGTAGGTACTTGTATTACAACAAAATACAAAAGCCAACAAAAGCTCAACATGTTTAAAGGTCACTGTCAAGGACCGAGCTGGACCCTGGACCAGGGACCAGACGCTCGCCGTGCAGATTTCAACGCCAGTTAATTAAAGTTTATGCATCTATTAATGAAACTGTCAGCGGCAGCGTGTGTCAGGCGAACAAAAAACTAATTAAACTATTATAATTTAGCTGAGAAAGTTAATTTATGGGGCGGCTGCAGGCGCAGCATCAAGACAAAAGACGTCATGTATGAAACAAGAACAATACACACGCACACACACACACACACACACGTGGGCAAGGCAGTTGTAAACAAACAGGAAAGCATGTCCTTGCAGATTTGACAGCAACTGCGGCCAGAATGTCACGTACTAGGACACGTCACGTGCGCCGCGTCCTCGAAATATGTAGGTAACACCACAGTCAATGCCATTAACGAAAGATTGAGGCATTTAGCTAAAATTTTTACGACATTAAGTTGTCAACTAATTTGGCGCAATTAGTAGGCAGGCAGACAGAAAGGGGACTAGAGTGGGACAGAGAGTAGGCAACTTTTTATTCTCATTCTTTTTGTTATGGCAAATCCTTTGATGGCAGCGCTAAGAGTCAATTTGTGTTGTTTCTCCCTCTCCGTTTTGCTCTTTTCGATGTCAACATACCAAATAAAACGCCAACTAATGAGCAGCCACTGACAATGGGTCTTTTCTAACAGATCCCTAAACTTGTGCTGCCATAAAAAAGAAAACAAGCAACGCCAACAACAACAACAACAACAACAATAATAATAGCAAAAACAGGCTCATTAAAATGAGCAAAGCCTGAGACATTGAGTTGCCAGTGATTTGCATAATAATAGATACATAATGAATAATAAGTAAGCATCTATGTAAATAGTATTTTGGCAGTCTCCACACAGGCCAAACTCACTTGCAACGTGGCTTACTGACTAGCTGACCCTTATGCAAATTAGTCATTGTTGACCAGGGCATGGCTTTAACCTTAAAAGCCTTCTTTTCATGGCTTGTAATTTTATTTTTATTTTTGTTTTTGATTAACTCAGTTTGCTGAGTTGGCCAGTTTTATTATATATTATTATATTATATTATATTATATTATTTTATATTATATTATTTTATTTAAATTCACAATTTTTTATTGATTATTTTATTATATACTATTATTATTTATAATTACCATTATTATTATATTTATAACTTTCTCTACTATTATTAAAGATTCAGACCTCAACTCTAGGATTCAAAACAATTTTTTTGTCCATAATCAGACTTTCTGATAAAACATAGATGGCATTTCTCTTGATCATTCCCATTTAAAATTGTATATTTAGGTTTTTCTTTCGATTATTTTTTATAACTCTTAGTTTCTGACTTGAAGTTACCATAAATTTCAACTTAAATGGCTTACAATCAACTGTTGTTTGAATTTAAACGTAAATTTGGGTAAGCAGCTCCCAGCGCATCTCGCACCCTCACAAATGACCACTCTACAAATCCGCTCGCAGTGCTCTCTTATGTGCCAAGCCCCCGACTGGTGTTAGAAATACGTGTCCCTCCCCGCCCAGGCGTCTCTGGCATGCGAATATCATTAAAACGGACTATCGAATAGTCCAAGATCCCAGGTACAACAAGGTGAGTAACATGGGCTTTAACGTTAGGACCTTATTCTGAAGTGAAGATGCCGCCCCTAGGGCATGGGCTACACCCACGAGGAGCGCCAGAAGCTGAATGTTATTGGCCTCTATCCCTGCGCATATCGCACTATGGCCGAGCAGTTGCTGGCGGTCAAAACGGTCTTCCTGGCGCAGAAGAACGACCTTGACCGCTATCTCTATTTGAGATCGCTTCGTTCCCGCCAGGAGCGACTTTATTTCCGCTTCATCGTCGAGGAGATCGAGAATGTGTTGCCCATTGTCTACACGCCGACGGTGGGTCTCGTCTGTCAGAAATTCAGCAAGATCTATTATAGTACGTTTGGCCTGTACGTGACCAAGTTCGACAAGGGTAACATGGTGCATGTGCTCAACAATTGGCCGGACAGGGACATTCGTGCAGTCTGCGTAACAGACGGCGAGCGAATACTCGGCCTGGGCGATCTGGGCGCCAATGGCATGGGCATATCGGTGGGCAAGCTGGACTTGTACACAGCGCTGGCCAATATACCGCCGCAATACCTTATACCGGTCGTCCTCGACGTGGGCACCGACAACCAGCAGCTGCTGTCCGATCCATTGTACATTGGCGTCCGCCAGAAGCGCTGCAGGGGCCAGGAGTACGATGATCTCGTCCAAGAGTTCATGGAGGGAGTCGTTGAGTGCTGGGGCTATCAAACGCTCATTCATTTCGAAGACTTTGCCACGCCCAATGCGTTTCGGTTCATCAAGAAGTACCAGCACAAATACTGCTATATCAATGATGATATACAGGGCACGGCTTCCACCGGTCTGGCCGGCTTTCTGGCCGTCGAGCACATCACAAAGACGTCCCTCAAGGACCACATTATCATATTTGTTGGCGCTGGCAGCGCCGCGCTGGGCATTTGCCAGCTGCTGGTCAAGGAGATGGTCAACCGGAAGATAAGCGAGAAAGAGGCTCTCAAGAACATTTACATCATCGATGCCGACGGTCTCGTGACCAAAAGCAGAAAGAATTTCACCATACCAGAGCTCAAGCCCTTCGCCAAAGACAGGCCGCCCGCTAAAGGTCTTGAGAAACTTGTCGATGAAATTAAGCCCTCAATTATTTTGGGGGCAACCGGCCAGGGCGGCATTTTTACTGAAAATGTGCTACGCAGCATGGCCAAAAATCACAAGAGGCCAGCAATTTTCGCCTGCTCGAATCCCACGCACAAAGCTGAGTGCACCGCCGAGCAGGCGTACAATTTTACAGAGGTAACAAATACTCGACTAACAAATCCTAAAGTTATTAAGTTTTCTGTTTTTGATCAGGGCCGTGCATTATTTGCCTCGGGCTCCCCGTTCCCGCCAGTTCTCATAAACGGAAAACGAATGACGCCGACGCAGGCGAACAATGCGTTTGCCTTTCCCGGCGTCGCCCTGGGTGTATTATGTACCAGGCCGCATGTAATATCGGACGAAGTGTTTCTGGTCGCGGCCCGTGCAATTGCCGAATTTACGTTTGAGTCCGATCCGGATAACACTAACTTATATCCACCCGTAAAGGAAGCTTCGGCTGTGGGCTTTCGCGTGGCCGTCGCTGTGGCCCAATTCCTGATTGATAACTGTGCGGCCAGTGTGTATCCTGTGCCCGATGATGTGTGTGAGTTTGTGAAGAAATATCAGTACTACACGCAGCTCAACGCAGCCCTGCCACCGACCTGGGAGTACCCAAAAATGCCTTCCTTGCCCTTACCTCAGGACGATAAGAAAGACTGCAAAAAGTAGGAGACCACCTAACTGGCTATTTTGTCATATAACGCATAAATCTACAGTTTAATCACACTAGTTCATTATAATTTTAGTTGCACTTGCAGTTGTGAATGTCGTTTAGTGTTTCTTTAACTTCGGCCTGTTAACGATTTGATAGGACAATTCTCTAACTTTATTTATCTCATGAGAAGCGTGCATTGGATCATGTCCAAAATTTGTTCGCCACAATAACCAGAATATCCCCAAAGACAAAGGCCCAAAAGATAATTCAACAGTCAATTCTAAGTGCACAGCTGCTCTTTCGAAATATAAAGTTCAGTAACTGATGTCCTTGGAACATATTTTTCAACCGTTTTCACCGGTTGGCAACTGTCAGGCCAACAATTGCCTTGTCTTCCCATACCCGTCGCGGTCCATTTCCCGCTAATTAAACCGTCAAAGTGAGAGCCTGGTCTGTTATCTGTAGTAAAACAGAGTGAGTGTCTACTGGGCCCATCCTTAACGTTTGCAATGTGAACTCCGGTGATTTTTTTGCATTGCACAATCTGAATGTTACGCAAGCTGCAAGCTGATGAGCCAGTTCAACAATAAGACCTTAATTGACCCACTTGAGGTCGCGAGTAAATAACTGAAAAGCAACTAGTTGCGTTCGGGCCAAGATGCCAAGTCGTCAATTCACCATGGCTTTTGTTATTGTTAAAAGTCGCTGTCGCCAGTCAGCAGGATGGGGCAAGGACAATGGCAGGATTTAAAATAGTCGATGGCATCAGAATGCGCCACTTGCTGGCAACAATAGCAACAAATGCGGCCCAAATAGCGCCAGGAATATGTTGAGAATTTTAACGTCATTATTGTCTGTCAGTGCGACATTGACATATGTACGCACACCCAAGCCCACACACACATGTGTGTGTGCTGCTTTGCATATGAAATAAGACGAAATGTGTGCTCACCAAAAATGTCAATCAATTTTTTAAACGTCCTGCGTACATATATTTGTTTTGCAACTCCTCTGCCCCGCCTCCCCCCTCTCTCTCTCTCGCTCTATGTTATTTCCTCTTTCGCTCTGGCTGCCAGGACTTGTATGCATTAAAAAGCAATTGGTGCTAAAGGAGCAGTCACGTTGTCTGCCTGTCTATCAGCCTGGCATGTGGCTGCAGCTCCCTACCGTCCCACTCGCCCGCCTGAGAGACCCTACTCCAGCACCAACTGGTGTGAAAAAGGACACACACACACACACACACGCACATAACATGCCCGTTAAAATATACAAAGAAGGCAGCACCAGCTCGATACGGTGGCAAAAAAAAAAATGTAAAATCATTTTCTTCAACTGACAGCTGTCAAAATATTTGCTCTCTGTCAACGTGCGCTGCTTTGGCTGCTGTTGCTGTTGCTGTTGTTGGCCAAGCTGCGTCTTCGATTTTTCGCCCATCTGTGCGTGTGTATCTGTGCGAAGTGTCCCTGCAAATTTCATTTTAATATTCATTACTTCACACTATAATGCTGAAAGTTATCATTGACCGGACCCGGCTGCTCTGTTTCGGGTTTCGTTTCGTTATTTTCGCACCCATTTTACATTTTCCATTTGACCTTTTTTTTTTTTTTGTTGGCCTGCCAAACGTGTGTGTGGGCAGCGGGTGTGCTTAAGCTCGAACATTTGGCTGTTCGCTGGTCGCGGAGAGACAAATGCAAATCTCATGTCCTGAGATCCTACAAGTGGTGGCGCTCAACCCGCGGCAGTTGGTTCCGCTCGGTTCAGTTGCCATGGCTTATAGAATTTAATTGCCTATAAAAAGTGTGCGCCTTGTTGCTGAACGGCTGCCAGCTGGGTCGTAAATTTTGAGTGGTCCACGCCCAAGGCCTTGCTAGCAAAGCTGCCGCCATCGATTTGCGGCCCGCGATAAAAGCTTAAATCTAAATGCCGCTATCAGAGGTTAAGCGCTGTTAGCCAGCGCCACGCTCGCAGATTATTTAGTGCGTCAGCATATAAATTTCATGGCAGATAAAACATGAGACATGGTCATGGGTCGAGTGCACTCTTGGCCCCAACCCAGCTCGGCGAATGCGTTTCAATCAACGAAGCAAGCTGCAGTCGAATCAAGCACAAGTCAAGTGCATTAAAAGCAGCCACGCAGGCAGTAGCCGACTCCTGTTGTGTCCTGCTGCTGTTCTCGTTGCTGCGCATCAAAGTGATTGCCTTTCTATGCATATAGGAAAACACTTGGCGAAAAGCACTGTACTAAAGTCAAGTGAAAGTGCTATGAAATTGGTACGTTTCTATAAAAAATACATTTTATTCCAACAATGTTTAATAGTAAATAAGTGTGAACACTTTTTACATTTAAGATACATTTAAGATACTTTAATCTAGCTGTAGGCCTTGGCAGCATGCACTTATCATTTAGTTTTAACTCATGATTAGTTTATATACATAAATCATATTAACATTATTTAATTTTTGAACTCTGTATCAATCATTATTATATTTTAATTTTAATTTTTTAAAATTTATGCACACATATAATCGAAATTCGGGAATTCAGCACATGAAAAAACGTTTATAAATTCAGTACATTTCTCAGCCTTAATTAAATTGATAACAACAAATTCTTTAAAGCAGACTTTTCTCACCTTCGCACTTGTACTACATTAATCTCAATAGTCTTCGATATTTTTTCGAGTGCACAGATGCATCTAGAAGGCATAAATTGAAGTGTCTGCGAACTAGGTCGGCCGTTTATTATGCAAATGCATTTGCAGCAGTGAGCACTTGTTGTTGCGAATGTTGAGCGAGTGTTAAACAAACGAATGTGCAATTAAATGACGAATGGAAGGGGGGGCTAAGCAATGCTTTGATTAATTTTTCTCTTTACCTAAGTCGTTGCCAAAAGCAGCGCTGCAATAGTGCTTCAGCCAGCAATTGGGTCAACCGGGCAGAGCCAGCCAAGGGCCGAAGTGAACTTGACTGTACAGTCGATAAGTAGTCTCTATAAACACAAAAGCCTACTCGGCTACTGATGCGTTAGCAGAGTTGAGTCTGGGGCCGTGCCCCGGCCCGGACATGCTACTTCATCTTTTTTAAGATTTTCATTTATCTGCCGGCAAACGTTGGCCACAAAGATAAAGCACACAGCCTCAGCGGCAGCAGCAGCCCGAGTGGAACGGGCAGCAAAGCGGAGGTAGGGCAAAGCTTAAAAAAAAAGAAGAAAATAATGCCGCACTTAAATCCATTTAAGCGAATTTTTCAAGCATTAAATTTGCGTTTACGTTACGTATACTTAACTTCCAACGGCAACGGCCCCCAACAAACACGTGCAGCAGCAGCAGAAACAGCAGCCACCGCGCAGGCATCAAGCAGCAGTCGGCAGGTAAAAATTGCCAGAGAGCTAAGAAAAATGCTCGGATATTTTTCTTTTCTTTACCTTTGGCTGCTCGTCGCTCCGGCTAGGGCACTGAATACGTATTTGCATCATTTGTTTCAGCAGTTTCGGAGGCGCTCTCACACCTTCAGCTCTGCATATGGCCAATGCATTTGGCTAGCCCTTCTGGGCCAGCTTCAAATCGCTTTTTGGGTTAGCTTGAACATGTGTGCGTGTGTGTGTGTGTGTGTAGGGTGGAGAGGAGGTGGTGGGGGGATCTCCTTTATTTGTGTGAGTATTTGCCACCATTCACTTAACCAATGGCCGAGACGCACTCATGCGTTCGCTGCCCGCCTTCTTGTTCTGTTTTGCCAGGTCTTTGCTGCTTTCATTGTTGTATTTTGTGGCCATGTAAATGACTTGCTGCCAGCCCAGCCCAACCCAGCCCAGCCCTGCCCAGCCCAACCGTGTGTCTACGTCTTGCCACCCCGCCCACGCGTTGTTTCTTTTTTTAAAGTGGCAAATATTCTTATCTGCGCTTTGCATACCGCACATTCGCATTCGCTCTGCTCTGGTTTTTCCAGACGAACTGAGTCAGCACTTCATTTTTATTTGATTTTACTACACTTTCTGGCAGCTTGGCTGCGTTGCCTGCCCCACTCGCCGTCTCTCTGTGGAGTGCCTCATTTTTTATGGCGTTAATTTTACAATGATTGGGCTCCAAGTACTCACAACTTGCAACACAAAATGGCCGCCAAATTTACAAACAACTCGAACTTAATGGCTTAGAAAGGCCAGCAGTGGCAAGAGCGTGTGACAAAGTCAACTTTATTGGGGCAGATGCCATTGTGGCAGGCAACCAAAGGACAACAAGAACCAATTACTCCATGAAAACTGCCAAGAAAATCAGTTCATATGAAGACAGACCTCGCAGGGACAACAGCAGGTGTTGACAGATTTCGGCTTGACTTGGCCAGCAGCAGTTGGCCAGCTCTCGGGGGCTGCAGACTGCGTCCTGACTGAGTTCAGAGTGCGGGGCCGTGTTTTCATTAGTGTCTCTGTGTGTTTGTGTTTCTCATTTCATTTTCTCAGCTGCCACTGCAATTTACCAGCTAAGACACAGTCTAATACACTAAAAGAAAAGTTGATAAATTTCAGCTTAAATTAAGAAAACGCTAAAAATTGCAGAAAACAAAATTTGTATTTAAAAATGAATGTATACAAATAATAAAAAATCAATAATTAGTTTTTGCTTGAAATGAATTTAATGTGCATATGAAATATATCTTTTATATTGCTTGAAAAAAATATGTGTCAAATGTTAAAAAAGGAAATTTGAAATAGAAAAATTTAGTTTCAAGTAATAGGCTCCGTTTGGCGTGTCAACGTCGCACAAAGCTTTAATAGGTTCTCTTTTATTTGGCTTTAATTTTGCGCGTGTGTGTGTGTGTGTGTTAAATTGACGGTGCATTAGCTGGCGTCTGGCTTTAAGTTTGCCTTTGGTGGCCATGCATCAGGCTTATCTGGTCCGGCAGCAGAAACTGTCGCACAAATCTCTGGACCATTTACCAAAGTCTGTTCGCAATCGGTGCAGAGCCGAGGCAGAGGCGGATTCAAAGCAGGAAAAGGGGGGTGCGGTGTGCGAATGTAGAAATGTGTGTTCGATATTTAACAGCTTCCAGTTGAGCGCGCTCGGGCCATATGCAAAGATGCAAAGTGTGCGCCAACTGCCTGTTGGCTTAAATTTAGCTTTGCCATTGGCAAGTTTGCTCAGCGCTTTGTTCGAGCACATCAACTTTGCCGCAATATATATACTCAAATATCTATATACATATATACATATGTTCAACTGTATATGTGTGTGTGCAGAAACAACAAACGGTCGGTACAAATAGCTGGCTGGCACTGTAAAAATCCAGTCAGGTAAACAAGACGACGGCAGCGGCGGCGGCGGCGGCCAACAGTGACGTGTAGAAGTAAGCACCTGGCATTTGTGTTGAGCACGTTCGTACCTTATGTGGGATTTAGTTTTAGACTTCATTTTACTGCGCTGTGCTTTTGGTTTCATTTTGCTGCTGCTTCTGCTCCTTCTTTATGCCGTTTTATGATGGCCGCAAAACCGTGCCGTAAAAAGCAGCGCCAAGCAGCACATAAAGAGAGAGACGGCGAGCTGTATAGATAGAGAGAGCTATAGAGCAAAATAAAGCCATAGACAAGCAGTCCGCCTGCCAGTACTTGAGCCAAATACACAAGCCCGCACACAAACATATGTACAATACATTAAGATATAGTTCATACTATAATGCACAACAGCCTGTGGCAGTGGCAGTGGCAGGGGGATGGGGCATGGGGCATGGGGGAGGCAGCTAGACAATGCTGTAATCTAAAAACACAAACGTGCAATTGTGTTGCTGTAAATGTGGCCAAGCGCATGTGTGTGTGTGTCTGTGTGTGTGTGTGTGTGCACTCGACACGGAACGGCGTGGGAATATATTACAAGTTGGCTGCCGCCATTACCAGAAGTATGTCAGTGGCCTGCGGCTGGCACTGGCTGGAGTCAATGGCAGCGACATCTTAAAGCAAACTAAATATTTAAACTAGCGCAATGAAAGCAAGGCCAGCAGGATGGCCAGCACTCGGCTGAGGCTCTGATCCTTGGCTCATTTGGCTTTCCACACAGATCGCAATGTGCCGAGGCGGGCAATTAGGAGCGAGACGGACAGCGCCAGACAGGGCTCGAGTGCATTATGGCCAGGGCCATAAAAGCAGTTGGTTAACTCACTCAAATCAAGCCCAGTCAAGACGGACGTGCGCAGCTTTAAGTCCAATTGCAGTTGGCCAAACAAAAAGCAAACTACATAATTCAGCAGAAAATTTTATGTCTTCATCTTGGAGAGTCAGCAGCTCGAGGCGAGTGTGTGTGTGTGCGTGTGTGTGTGTCTGCGATTGTGTGCATTTGCTAAAGGAAACATTAGCAAGTCTAGACACCTACGTCATGCGTCATGGCAGCCCAAAAACGTGAGCAGGAAGAGCGCTGATGTAAAAAGAAAGCCAAAAATTGAGACGTCAGGCAGACAAGGACGTGGTCCGCCAGCCAGACAGTCGAACAGCCAGCGAGAGGCCACGGCCACGAGTCTCAAAGCCAGCGGCAGCCGCCTCGGCACGGAACAGGCCAATGCCAAATGGCAAATGCATTGGGAAGTCGGAGCTGCCTGCCTGACTGCTCGACTGCTCGACTGCTCGCCTGCTGGCGCTTGAACCTTTGGCTTGTTTAATATGCTGAAAAATACGCGTCCCGACTTCCTGGATTCTTGCGCTGCGCTTTTTGCGCCCGCATTCCTTGTGCAGGCAAGTCGATGGCTTTGCCTGCTGCTGCTGCTGGTGCTGATGCTGCTTTTGGTTCTGGGCTGCTGCTCTTTGACACATGTAAGTAAAATGTTGGCTTAGACATGCATGCAAGCATGAGTTGTCATTTCTGTGTAGCTGTGGCATGTGCCACGTCGCCTTGTGTAGCTGCAGCCCCACTCAAGTTCAGCTGAAAATTCTTGCAACCGGTTTTAAAATGATTGCACTCTGCGCAATATATGCAAAAATTCAACGTCGAACGTTCGCTGTGAACCATTTTTAATTACACCGCATAATTGGAATTCAATATCAGACCGCGCTGGGGTCACCATGCATATGCCAAGCGAAATTAAAATAACCCAACCCCATGCCCATGGCCCTAGCCGTGGCCATATTTGTGGGCCAACGTGGGGTGCACCGAGAGGTGCCATCGAAAACTCATGAAAATGCTAGCATGATAACAATTTTCCAATTACCGATTTTACATATTTCAAAACGCGAGCATAAATATTTATGGCGCAAATTTATGAAAACTAAACGTGTGCAAAGATACGCCCCATTCTCATGCAGAAAACAAAGAGAGTCCCTGGTTGTGCAGTAGACGAGTATGCGTATGCGAGGGAGAACAAATATATATACATGTGTACATACTACATGTATAGTACTATATAGTTCTCTGTACCTTTATGCATACATAGGTACACTGAAAGTTTATAATTTTTATTTTAAAAATAAATAAGTCAAAATTTGCTAATTTATTTAAGAAAAATAAAATCTTTGCATTCAAGTTTTTTTAATTAAATCTTTTGTGAGCCTGGATGAGTACGATGTTAGTACGTTGCTTAGAAAATCGGGTATATACTTTTTAAGGTGACTTTACAACTCATTTATTTATTTTCTACTTTTTAATGCAATCTTTTGTAACTTGACCCTTGACTTTATTTTGGGTGCAAAGATTGTTTGATTGAGATTTGCACCTGCAGATTACAGGGCGCTTCTATAGAAGTTTATCTCATAATACTGATATTATTATACAAAATCGCCATACACATATAGATAATAGTTATGTATAGTAGAGTAAGATATATCCAATGCAAAGGTCGCCCGATTTTTTGTACTTTTATAAGATTAAAAAAAAAGTTTAGCTAAGTCCTGTTTTGTTCAGTGCAGGTAAATATGCGTATATGTACTATTTGTGGTGGGGCCAGATTTTGCAGTTCTTTCAGCTCTGGCCAAAACAAATACAAAGTAACACCCGATGGCACAGTGAACACACACAACGTGAGCGACGCTGCCAGGGAACTGCCTCTTGCATATTTTTAGGTGATTTGAATTTTTAAGAGCGTAGTAAATTTTTTTATATCCCTGGGGTTATGTGTCACTGCAGCGCTGTCTCTCTCTCTCTCTATCTCCCTCTCTCTCTTGCTCAGTTGGTCTTGGCCCCGTCTGCCTCTCCTGCTATCCCCAGTATCATCAACTGGGGCAAGTGCTGGCGCAGCGGCTCTGATTGCGCTAGCTGCGTGTTTAGCCCTAAACTATGCAATGCTGACGCTTGCTTAGCTGGCAAATGGCGTTGCAACGGTTTACATTACAACACTTTCACTCTGCCACCGCCCAGCCCCATCCACCAAACTGAGCTGCAGTTCCTTCTGTGTCCTGGCTGCATAACTGGCTTTTCCCAGCTGGCGACTGAATGAAAACTTGTGACATTGACATAAAGCAGCTCCATTGGCGCTGGCCCCATTGCATAGCACACTTTCCGGCTTGCCGCAGTTTGTTGCAAGCACGACAAGGCGTCGCCTGTAACGTGCACTCGTGTGCTGTCTATTTTACGCCTACGCGAAATGGCTTTTTAATTGTTGCAGCGACCCTCGCACTTTACACTGATTTCCCAAAGCTCACACATGCTGCACACACACACACAGCTGTAGACCGGCGCAATTGCCAGCAATTTGTTTTGCGGCACTAAACAAGTTGCCCTCGCGCCTTTGGCTGCGTTACAAGCGCTAATTAATCTTCGCCACCAGCCCAGCCAGGTGATATGAAGTGCACGCCCTGGGCCAACTAACGCACCCGGCCCCGAGCTGGGGCCCACAGGCAGACAGCCGGCTGCGTGGCCTGGCGTATTGTGGCAGCTTATTTCCGTCATTAATTAAATTACGCAAAAATGTTCAAAAGCACATAAATCAGTCGGCGTCATTCGGGACTCGAGGCTGCCACTAAAAACTGTTGGCCACGGCCAAGCTGTTTGCTTTTTTAGTGCCCTTGCGGGACGACTATAAATATTTATGCGCCACACCGCCTGGCCTGCAGAAGTTATATTCAAGTTATGGCTCCACTCATCCCCAGTCCTCTGATTACCGCCTCAGATAAACTCATTTAAATGTTAATGCAGCGGCAAAAGTTGCCTTTGCAACGCTTTCGCTCAACTCGCATCGCATGCATTTTATTTGCCATTTTTTGCCCAGCGAGTCGATGAACATCCCAACTGGCCAGAGGCAGTCGGCGAAGTGGTGGCAATAGTGGTTGCCATCCACTACATATACGTTAAGCCTATACCTATACCTATCCTCTGCCATATCTGTAGCAGAGCTTTGGCTCGTCTTGGACCAACATGTTACACAGTTTAATAGCTGCAGCAATGTATTTAACCCCTGAGCGGGTGCGGTTCAATGTGGTGCGGTGTGGTGCGCTCTGCATGTTAATTAAGTGGAAAAATGTTTGCGCTGGGTTTCTGTTTCCTTTTTTCTTCTTTTGGGGTGGCAGCTTGTACTAAGGGTGGTTGCTAGACGACCCACTGTTGCTACACCTTTCATGTTTGTAGCATAATGAAATATCATAAATAATTGAATCATGCACAATTCAAAGTTTTATGAAATCATAATTGTGTATACAGATGTCGACATAAGTAATCAAAAATGTTATAGCTAAAACTGAAATACCAACGCAATCGTTTGGCCAAGTTAACAATTTCAACAGTATTCAAACCAATAATTTGCTGTTCAAATTGTTTTGAAATACTTTTAAGCACATGTTTGTCCTGAAACATATTTTAATGCAGTGAAAAAAATTAAAAAGAAAAAACCATCCAAAAATTCAACTCTCATGAATATAGTCAAAATATTTATTGGATTCAAAATTATAAAATTTAGTGAAATACGATAGTTACACTGTTTAGTATAGTTATTTAATAGTTGGGTTCACCAATTAGTGCATAAATGAAAATATAATGATTTACGCTAAATTTTAAGAAAAACATACAAAATCAAACAACAAATTTTCCCAATTTTTCTTTGCTGTGTAATTACCACTTTAGTTGCCTTGTGAAATAAGCCGTGTTTACTCATTTTCCAGGCCATTGGCCTGCGCCTTATTGCCAACTCCAGCTCCAACTACTTGACGTTATTTGTTTATAACACATTTGCGCATCATAATAACCCACATTTTGTGCCACATGGTAAGGCATTTCGTGAGTAAGCTGACAGCCATTAACCTGTTAATGTTGCAATTATGCGGCAGAAATTATGTTGCTATTTGTTTTTTTTGTGTGTTTTTTTTTTGTTGTAGCTTTGCTTTGGGAAATGATGAGCTGCCTGGGAGGAACGCGACGTCAGTAAGAGCCATAAATAAGGCGCATTATTAAAGTTGGCAACACTGAAACAACACTACATAATGATGGCCAGAGGGGAGAGACAACAGTGTACCCTGGCTACAAAGTAACTCAACTAAAAGAGGTAAGACATTGTCTCTCTCTATGTGTGTGTGTAAGTGTGTGTGAGTGTGGCAAACAAGCTGGCAACATAAACACAACGAGCTCAAAGTCTAGCAGCACCGGCAATTTTAATTACCCACATTGTAGCTGCGTTTCTTGAATGTAAATAAAACTACAAGTTCACATAAAAGGATAGCAGAAACACGACTCCATCCATATCTGTGTGTTGTGAGTTGTGTGCTGTGTGTGTGCGTGTGATTGTGTCTGAGTTAGACAACTATAACGTCGCTCGTTTTATAAAGAAGTCCTTACCTCATTAGCGCAAATGCCTGGTGGCAGCATAAGAGATTTAAAAGCTTTAGACCACTCCGAGTTGTCACATTAACTGGCTTAAAGGACTCGTTGTATGCACTCCTTTTGGGCTATAAACCGACTCTCTCGCACAGTAACTGCATTTGCTTTTCCCCCTATTATTTTGGGGTGGTCAGCCGTGTCGAGGCTTGCATGCTGTCTGATTTATTTCGTAAAAATCATAAAAACGTAGACAAAAAAAAAATATAATCATAATAAAAGAGAACACGAATATAAGGTGTGCCGCCAAATGATTTTCTTTAGGCGCCTTATTTATAATAATATTAGGGCTTTTTATACGATGTGTGTCCTTGTGCTCCATGCAACCATAAATCATGTGGCTTGTTTGCTCGGTAAGCGTAAAACTGGTCGGGGCCTCATCAAGGGGGGGATGGAGCTTGTCTCTTGCCACTTTTCGTTTACTTATTAGATTTGGCCGTTTTCGTCGTTTTGTCGCCTTCATAATACCAACAAAGCAGAGCACATAATAATATGCTTATTTCAAGATACACCTTTTGTGTCAACTTCAGAGAGCTGTAGCTCTCCCTTTCGCTCTCTCTCTCTCTCTCTCTCTCTCAGTCTGATTTTTCTTTCGGTCTCTTTGCGTTGTCAGCAGTTCTGTGGCTGGGCGAGACCAACAACAACAATAACAACGACAGCAACAACAATGTGAACAACAACAACAGCAACAATAATGCCGCTGGCGCTATCGTGCCAAGCGGCGTTGATTGGCAGCAGGTCGCGTGTGATGGGTGGTTGTGTGGTTGGGTGGTCCTGTCCTGTTATTTTCTTAATTTTCAACACGTTTGCTTCTTTTCGACTTGATTATCCTTTTGGTGCTTGTGCGCCTGGAAAACGGAAACTGAAGTAGCACAAGACGCGCCACCAAACGAATTGCCACACAAAGGCGTATCTATTTCGTGACAAAAGGCAACTTTACTGGCAGCCACTGTGTTTGCGTGCGTGTGTGTGTGTGTGTGTGTGTGCGTGAGTGTGTGTCTGTGCTGCGGCTTTGTTGCCTACTTTTCTGGCAGCCTATATGTATTTACACCTGAAAGTATGCTAACGTCTTGCAGCACGCACGCTACGCGTTGCGCCTTTCAGCTGTCCCGCCCTCACAAACCGCTCCGGCTTTTACTCCACGCTCCTCTCTCCACACTCCTTGCCTCGTATGCGCATAACTTTGCACCTCGACCAAATATCTGCCGACGAGTGGCCCCTAGTGCTGAGCAACATTAATGTAACCGAGACCAGTATATGTCAAACCGTAAGAGCTCTTTAACTCCACGAAAGGTTATTTTAAAAATAGTTATCCAAATTATAGATTCATAATTAATTATTAAATGGTTCAATTTCTAAAATATAATTATTGTGCATCTATTATTAAGTTCAAGGCGTTATTGCCCCGACAGTCACAAATGCTTTAACATTCATGTTTTTACACAGTTTTACCCATATCTGTCTTTACAACCGTGACTCGGAATTGTATATATATACAATATATACAAATGTTGAATTAACACATTTGTTTTTGAATACCTAACTGTTAAAATCTTATTTATTTTATGTTTGGAAATATTTTGACCTACATTTTTCACTAAATCTGAGCAGGTGCTTTAATAGTTGTTAAGGAACATTCCTATAAACAATGTGAAACTCAAATAATTTAAATAAAATGCTCAGTGCCTTTACTTTAAATACAGAGCAAATTTCCAGCTGGAAGTCGACATAGCGAGAACGAAAGTACACAGGTACATAAAAAAATATATTATATATATATAAAAAATTTAAGAATTTTTACATTTTATTTGTACATTGAAAAAAGACACAAATTTGCTATATTAAATATTTTTGCTTATTTTCATTTTATTATTCTTTTCCCGATTTATGCACATTTTCATGTTTGCCCTATGCAATGCTCACAGATAAATGTTTCTCAGCACACAACCTTCTTGACTAGTGAAATATATATATATATATATATGCAACAGTCACTGTTGGTCGAAATCACAACATTTGCCATCTCTAATGACCAATCGTGAGACACACTAGTATGTGTTTCGAGCCAAAGGCAACTTGAGACGCAGCTATGTGCGTGCTGTCGCCTTGTGACAGAAGTTATTCGACCGGCAACTGTCGCCCCGTGCCACGCCCATGTAGCCCAAAGGCGACTTTAAGATTTACTACATTCATGTGGTTAGCTTTAAGCTCCTTGGCAGCAGCAGCAGCAGCAGAAGCAGCTTCCTTGGCAGCAGCTTGAGCTCACGCTCAGCCAATTTAGCTTCAACGACGCGTGGCCTAAATTGTTTTAAATTACAAGGCGGTCATTAAAGTGAGGCCGTTAATCCTGCGGGCAAGCGCACACAACTATGCAGCACACACACACGCGAATATAAGGACATATGTACATAGGTACATATGTACACGCCGTCAGGTATTTCCGGCAGCTCATTTCCGTTTCACCTCAATTGGGTAAACGTAAACCTAAAACAAAACAAAAAAATAAAATAAAACTAGGGAAAAAGCAAAGCTGCAAAACCAAGCAAAAATAAATATGGAAGGACGAGTGAAAAAATAACACAAAGGGTGCCCGAGACGAAAGCCCACATGCAATGCCATAACTAGACGCAGCAGGTTTCCCGCCGGCCGCCTTTAAGAAGGGTGCATAAATTAAGGCTAAGCCAAAGCGACGCGACGCGACGAGTTGCAGTTGACCGTAGGCAGGAACAGATACAGCTAGCTTTGTGGCAATGTTGAGGCCAGCCAGTCAGCCAGGCAGACAGTTAACCAATGTCGCCGACGGCGCCGTCTTGCGGCAAAATTTAAAGACAAGCGCCCCTTGGAAACAAGTCAGGGTGAAGACGACAAACGGGTCGACGTTAGAGGGTAGACGGCACTTGTGCAACACCTCAGCATTTATTTATGGTAAAGAATTTAAATTTCAAAGCACATTGCATACTTGCAGGCGTCAGCATTTAGGTGGATGGGGGGGCTTACGGGGGGGAGAACCGGGGTACACCCCTCAAATTAGCGCGCTTCCCTTTGGGTTTTATGTGTTTACCTTTTATGATTGCTAGCCGGCTGTTGTTTGCGGCAAAGCTATACTATACTTTAGACTTTATTTTGGCAACACCCCCTCGACGACGCTCGACGCTCAGTTGCGGCATAAGTGTGGCAAATTGCGCACTCACACACACACGCACACATACATTTACAGTAACAACACATAGCAAAAGGAAATTTGGCCGAAATTGCGCGGTAATTGCAGCCGCTAAATTTCACTTTTGTTTCGCAAGCCGCACTCCGAGCTGTGCCATATGTGTGCCTGTGTGTGCTTGTGTGTGTATGTGTGCCATGGCAATTGCCGTGGCTATAGCTACAGCCATGCCGCAGCCCAGCAGAAATTGAGCAGTAACAAAAAGGAGAATTATGCGGCAACAGAGCGTGTCGGAGGCCGCCCTGCACCGGCCCTGTCCTGGCCCCAGCACCGCATGGCCGGCAGTTTTCATTTTTAAATTGGCGGTTTTATGTGCAATTGTGTCTGTGTGTGTGTGTGTGTGTGTGTACTTTGGCGTGACTAACACACAAACACACACGCGCTCGCCTCGCCCCCCACTTCGCTGCTGGCTGTGCGCATTAGCAAATTTTTATAGCACACTTCTGAGCGCAATTGCAATTTAATGCGCCCAACCACATGTTCCACATGCGGCTTTTATGCTCCACGCATAATTTAAGCAACGCCAAGCCGCATGCAAAACGCTCGCCGAGATTTATATTTTCATATTAGACCACATTTGACATTCGAAATGTTCGCAATTTGCCACACACACAAGAAGCAGCTAAATCTGTCTGTGTGTGTGTGTTTTTCTTTTGATATGTACATATTAAACGACTGCCACGTTAGACACGTGTCTCCTTGTTGTTGTTTGACTTGGCATTTGGTGTGTCTGATATGCCATGTTGATGGCATTTTATTGCAGTTCTTGTTGTCTTCATTTGTGTGGCATATCGTGTTTGAGTCGCTCTTTATACCCTGTAATTATTATAAATGGTAGAAATGGAAGGACTTGCTGATTGAATAAAAAAAATATGGCTGTAAATCTTTCTCTCTTTTCGGCAAATTGTCAAACACAAGGCTGAAATATTTTAAACATTCCATTTTGGTTATTTATATACATATATATTTGGAATTTCAAAAGCTTAAAACAGCAAAAGTGTTATTTGTGTAGATTATCGTATAAATTAAAATTTCATTTTTTAAAACTTTCTTTGCTGCCCTAAATCGCTGTGAACAACAATTTGAAGCTGCGTATAGGCACCTTCAAGTCGGGCACTCTCAGCTAGAGTAGTCTGAGTTGTTTGGCTGCTGACGTGTTGAAACGCCCCTGAGATGTGCTTGTTTATCATAAACTTTAGCGTTACGTTGTCATATAAATTAAACCATAAATGGAGTGCATAATTCCGGCATTGATTTCGCTTGTTCGCGTGTCAATTTTAGCATATTCGTGCCGCAGGGGCCGCAACGCTGCGTATACGTGATATGTACTTTGCACGGCGCAGCAGCAGCAATAGCCAAGAATTCTTGGCAGCCCAATAAGCAATGCCAGCTTGCCACACATGCAACAGAGATATGAACAAGTCCATGGTCATAACTTTGTTGGCTGTTGTCTGCCTTTTTGCATTTATGCCACTTTATTTATAGTTCGTGTGTGTGTGTGTGTGTGTGTTTGTTTGTGCTGTGGGTGCGGATCAGATCCTTTGTTTCACGTTTATTATTTATAATAAACGACTGCACATACCAAGCAGTCGCAGTCGCAGTCGCAGTCGACACTGCCACTACCCGCCCCACGCCGTCCACCTATCATTCAATATTTAATAATATTATTGAGCGTGCCGGCCATTGTTTGTGAGCTGCTATTGTTGTTACTCTGGTAGGGGCAGGGGTTGGGTTCGGGTTGGCTTATCCACTCAAAGAAAAACGCCATTCTTATTCAAAGTTCGAGCGGAATAGAATTTCGACACTTTTTTGTTCTAAAACATGAAAAACATTTCGTATTCCATATTATTAAAATGTGAATAAAAAAAATTCCTAATTGAATTTTGGTTGAAATGTTGTTTGATATTGCACTTGATTTAAGCATAAAATTCTAGATTTTTCTCTGAGTGTATTCATCGTTATCTATTTGGAAACGGGTCAATCGATTTTGTTCGCTGCTTTCTGGCCCGATCCATTGTAGGCGTTTCGTTGTGTGAACAATTTTCAAAGGCACACACGCACACACACAAACACACACACACTCGCTCAATAATCAAGTTCTTGAATAGGCAAGCAATAATTAGAAATTGGTTGTTTGTTTATCCACAGGCATATTGTCCGCATGTACATATATTTTTTCCTGGAGTTTGTGTGATTGCTTTGTTAGGCGCTGCCATTGTGTGTCGCTTAAATGATGTGTTAATAGAGTGGCCCACATACACACATGTGTGTTGCCATATGAGTTGTTCATATTGCATATTTCTAAAGGCGTTTCTTAGACAGGCTGCTTGACCATTTAGCAGTTCATTCCTATGCATGACCACACACACTCACACGCACACACACACACTGGCACACACGCAGCGCAGCCCCTTTGACCCCAAACAGCTTCCCATGCTGCCTGGCTGCACTTAATGCAATTATTCTATGGCCAAATTCCACGCCTGACAATAAACCAATTTAACTTTTGCAATATGCTTGGAATTACCCACTGAAACGATGGGCAAGTTCAACCCCCACGTTGTTGGTCAAAATAGTTTGGCGTCCACGCTGCGCATTGACAATAGATAAATTGTATGAGCGGGGGGTGTGGTCGGGCGAGGGTTGCTCGCTTTTATGATAGCTGTAAGTATTTATTTATGCGACTGAGCTTTTGACCAGCAGCAAAGACGAAGCAGGAGAACTTGGCAGCGTTTTGAGTGACTTTTCAACCACCCGTATTAGTGGAGTGCTCCTCGGGTCAATTGCTAGCGTGTTTTATGCTATTATGGAGCAGTGGAGTAGCTGCTGCCACAGCTTGAATAAGTACTCGCATGTTTGGCAACTGCTCGAATTGCCTTTTGCCATGATATGTGCGGTCAGTTGTAAATGTAATGGTCAAATATTAACAGATAATTGAATTAAGTGTAAATAAGTGCCAGCGAGGTGTGTGCGTAGGTGTGTGTATGTGTGTGTGAGTGTGTGTGTGTCTGATAGCCATTGATAAAAGCTAATATTGGTTATTTATGCGTAACGCTCTTATCGGGCATCTTTAAAGCTTTAAGTTGGCACTCGATAAACTGTTCAATATGGCGAACGTTTAATTAAAAACAGACAACATTCTTGTTGCACAGCAATGTCGCCTTGCTGTTGCTGTTGCTGTTGTTGTTGTTGTTGTCGCTGCTGGCAGTCGTGTGTCAGCATTGGCAGCATAACACGCTGATAGCTGTTTCCTGGCCCTAGCCGCAACGGCCATGTACTGTTAATTAAATCAAGCGACATGTGTTTAAAATAAATTAAATAAATTCGCATTACATTGCATTACATTATTTTTAATAGGTGCGCGCCGTGCTCAAGTGCAATATATAATTATAAATGAAGAATTCCAATAAGTTGAACGCTTAAAAATGCGTTCCTGAATTATGGCTGACAGCCCATTAGCCGCATTTCGCAATAAAAACGATCAGTGCCGAATGTTTAATACCTTTTCAGCCATATATATATATAGTGCTTGACCTTGGTTAAGCACTGATAGCATGATATATTTGAAACAATTTTGCTTAAAATCTTAGAAGTATAACAAACAATAATCGATAATAAAATAAATAAGACATATTTTGTGCAAACAACACTAAACAAATGAAAATAAAATTAACACGTCCAAGTGATTTTAATTATCTAGCGAACACTGTAACTTAAAATCAATATAATTGTTGTTCGTACAAGAACTAAATATTCATATACATATTTCCAAATATTTAAATAGCATAAATACACAGATATTTTACTCAATCAACAATGTCGAACAATATATTCAATTTGGTCGAAGAAACCTTTTTTTTTAAATTTGTAATATAGATTACAACAGATTTATGTAATGGATTCACTGTACAGGGAAATAACAAACCAACAACCAAAAATAAAATTGCAAAAAACACACCAACTGTTATAATAAAATTTAGTGGCAAAGACATTTTCGGTTTAATTAATTTGTAGTCATTAACTGGAGCTGCCTTCAAATGAGAAGCGACAAGCCCGAGACGCCTGCTCTGTGTGTGTGTGTGTATTTGTGTGTTGTCGTTTTGTTAGTAAGTGTCAATCCATGCACACTACCGCACACACACACACACACACACGCAGAACGAGTGGAATAGAGAATGTAATACTTGGCGCTGTGGTGCACCAAAATGTATGCCACATGTGATGCTAAGCAGCAGTGTGTGTGTGTTTGTGTGTATGTGTGTTCTGTGTATATGAAGATATATTACATTTTGCGGCCAACGCTGGAGTGTGTGTATCAGACATGTATTTGTACTTGTGGCTTTTGACTGTTTGGCCAAACGTTACGCATAAGTTGAATTATGGCACTTGCCACTCGACGCCGCCGAGTGCAAAAGCTGCAGCTGCAGATGCCTAATGAAGTTGTTTAGCGCCGGGCAAGTGCAGGCAGCCCTGATACACTACGAAATTGGGTCAACTGTGCTGTAAATTATGGCTTAACCGAATTTCGACGACGCACGGCGCTAACAAACAGCCAAGGAGCCAGCTGAAATGTGAGTAAGCAAGCAAAACCGCTTAGACTTTTCAGATTGGGTTTGGGTTCGTGTTGGGATTTGGTTTAAGGTTGGGCTCGCTGCTTTTGGGCCATGTTATTTCTGGCACAAATCTCATCAAATGAGCAACAGGCCGCCCACAGCCAGTTCCGTTCTGCGTTTGCCATCAATGTATTGATTTTGTGTGCGTCGTGTGACAATTTGTCAGCTTTTGTTAAATTCACGTTGCCTACTTTAAGGCGAGCAGTCCGTAAATTGCGTATACGCCGCGGCGCACAATCAATGTGCTGGGTGGGTGTGTGTGTGTGTGTGTGTGTGGGTAGGGATGTCTGTGTGGCATGTGTGCACATCAACAAATACCTGACTCAAGATTATTTGTCGTTGTCGCTGTTTTGTTGTTGTTAATTTTGATGTGGGCTGTGTGTGTATACTACATGTAAGCATTTTGCTGTGGCTTTGGCTTTGGCTTTGCCTTCAA
Source organism: Drosophila colorata (assembly GCA_035041545.1). Lineage (NCBI taxonomy): Eukaryota > Metazoa > Arthropoda > Insecta > Diptera > Drosophilidae > Drosophila > Drosophila colorata. Next base: position 323,019 of record JAWNLD010000449.1, read on the forward strand.
ATTGTTTTCCGCACATCAACTTTATTATGCCTTAATAATTGATGCTGTGAGATGTGGGACGATGGCCAAAAGCTCAGGTTGACATAGCGCTATCAATTCAATTGTGTAAATTTGCTGATGGATTTATGGAGCGCTGGCGAAAGTTGTTTTACTTTTTCCTTGGCTTTGTCTACCTGCTTTGCTGCTGGTCTGCCCGATGCTTGGCATAGCGATTACAGCTGCAAAATTGTTGCTTAATTGCTGGGCCGAGGGGTGGCCCGACGCCCGTCCGGCTGTTTGGCTGCTTGGCTGCTTGGCTGGCTAATTTACCCAGCCAGTCGGAGGCTACCCACATACTTACCTGGCGCCAAACTTTGCCGCTTTGCCAGCAAAAGTTTTTCGGGCTGCTTTTGTAAAGTGGGCAGCGCTAAATGCCCCAAATTCTTTAAGTTTACAAGCAAAACATTTGTGCGCAGTTTTCATTTTTCTTGTTTTTCATGTTTTTTTTTGTTGTTTTTTTTTTGTGTTCTTTCGCTTTTTGTATTTTATTTCTTTGGGCTTGCGTGCGTGCACGAAATGAGGGCCGAACGTTGTTGGCCAAAGTGTAGCAAGTTTTTGTGTATTTTTACACCCTTTTTTGGCAGCGTATTCTTTTAGCTGCTGTTTCTATTTACGCAACGGCCGCAACTTTGGCCTGGCATTTGGTTTTCCGGCTGGCCGTAGCCGTAGCTATTGCCGTCGGGTAAAAGGGGGTGGGGGGCGTCTCGCTAATATTCGCCATTAAACTTTTGCTTGTTTTTCTTTAATTAACAACGCAAACATCTGATATGCTACTTTTTACTTTGCTTTGCTTTGCTCTTGCTTTTCGCCTTTGTTTTTGTTGTTGTTGTTGTTGTTCTTGCTGTTATTTTTTTTTGGTTTTTTTCCATTCCCCTTTTTGTTGCTTACTTTTGCCATTGCATACCTTTATTAAGTTTCGCTTCATTTTTACTTTTTGCGGGTCCCGAGCAACTTTGGTGCTTAAAATTTGTACTCGCCGCTTGCTTTATGCCGGCCAGGGAAAAGGGTTAACGCCTCCATTCTCCAGCTCCTCTGTTTGCATAACGGTCTGCCCGACCACACGCCGCGTCCGCAAACCGCCTCAGAACAGTTGCGCTTTGTCTTTGATTTGATTGCATTAATTGTTTAAATGGCTGCGGTTATCTCGGTTTCGATAAGGACCTTGCTCTCGGCTTTAAAAATTGCAAACTGTTTATGTCTATCAAAATATTTGTCTTCAATATCCATTACGTAAGTCATTCAGCTAATTGCAAATTAAATAATTAAGTGCCTCCTTTTGTTTGGCGCAAAGAAAGGCATATATTTTCTTTTTATATTATTCAATTCAGAATTAATTATAGACATACTTTGGATTTGAAGTGTAAAAATGGGCAGTATTAAGGAATTTATTTTATAGTAAAATATTAAATGTAATGTATCCCTTTTATCTGTGTTCATCAATATATAATAACAATATATAAATATGTATTTTATGCATTTTTAAATAAATCATTTAGATAAAAAGCTGCATTGAAAAAATTAAATTTTTGTAGTTTTAAAAATATTGAAGAGACGTGAAAATTAAGAGTTGTGTGTGTTTTTTATTATATCCAATTAGTGTGTCAATTGTTGACCGGACTATTCAAACAACAATGAATTGATTTTAAAATGTGGGGGAAAAAATGCATTGTGCGACACATTTGCGAACAATGACCGCAAAATATATATATATATACATATATGAATACCACATTAGTTTATAATTTGAATTAAATTCTCCGTTATTGCTCAGGTGCCGCAGCACCAACAAGCCCCAGAGCGCTGCCAACACAGCTGCAGGCGAAAATATTAGCAACTATAGCAACGGCAGCGGCGCCGATTTGGTCAGCGGGAGACTCGTGTGGCACGAAACATGGCGCAACTGTCATAATTCCACATGAGTGTTAACATTAAAATTAAAACTTTTGCGCACAACTTTTTATTTACTGCTCTGCAAATGAACTAAGCGACACAGCAACAGCACCAGCAGCAGCAGCAGCTGCTGTCTTTCAGCTGGCATCAAACTTTTGCAGCGCACTGTAAGTGCATGTGTGGATGACGGTAACTATAGCTGAGCGCGTGCGGGTGGGCGGCAAATGGCTGTGGATGTGGATGTGGATGTGCGAGGAAATTAAAGCGGATTACTTAATGTGAGCTGCATTTTTGATGCACTTGTGTGCAATTTTCATGTTTGATTTAGCCAAATGACTTTTAATTATTCAACAAGCAAAATATGGGCCACACATGAATGCAGCGAAAAGCCGCTTACCACCGCACGGGCTGCAATATATCGGCCAACAAATCTCGGGGCTGGAATAAGCTCACTTTAAGTCCATAAAAACACCACTTGAAAACTAATTAAACACTAATAGCAAACAACAAAAAGCTGCGCAAAGGCAGCTCAAGTGGCGGAAATGCCAGCCGGCCAGCAGCACAGCTCAGCCTGCAATTAAACCAAACAAAACAACAAAAAAAAATATAAAAAGAAAAAGAAACGAATAAAAGAAAAGCTGCACAAAACGCAAAACTTTTTAATTTCGCTCGAGCTGAGGGCTGCGAGGAAGCACAGGCTGCTGGGCGCGAATGAGTCTATAAGTTGAAGTCGATTCCGCTGAAACGTCTTGCCAAGGAAATAAAACAATGGCCAAACAAAAGCAATACGAATCCCGCACGAGCATTGGGTGCCAAATGGCCACAGCGAAAGGATAACAGACGCTCGCTCTGCGGCGACGGCGGCGGCAGCGGAAGTGAAACGAAATGGCAAATCAATGGAAACAGGGATAGGGACAGGGACAGGGACAGCAGCGGCGACGGCGACTGCAGACGTGGGCGGCAACAAAAGCAAATCCGCTTAAAGTGAAAATTATTCCTCAGCCCAAAAAAGAAAAAAAAAAAAAGAGGGAATCTTGTGCATGTGTACAAAAATGGCTAAGCGGCTGTCCTGGCCAACTTCTGGCCATTCGCGGCTGTATCAGCCCTAAGCTGTTGACTTATTTACCAAGCTTCGATTTGCTTTGGCCGCCTATTGTTGTGCCAAGATTTGTATGCACGGCTTAGCTGCTCAACAATTTTTGAAGGCGTTTCCCATTTAGTTTAGCCAGATTGCGTGAAATAGATAAGACGAATGTGCCTTGCCATACTCTGCCTGTTAACGGGTCTATTAGTTTACGAATTTAGATACATATTCGGCAGCAGCAGCAGCAGTTGCTGCACTTACTTAAAGCACAAAATTACAAAATGAAATATGCAGAGAAGGATTTATGAAAATGCTCGGGACTTACCTTTGTGATGCCGCAAGTGATGGCCAACAGCTGCTGCGCCCGTGCAACAAGGTGGCTCGTAATATAAATTCCAAGTGTTCTCATAATCCGCCCGAGCATTATCCACATAAATTATTTGCGCGCCGAGCGCAAGCAGCCAAGCGCTGAGCAGGCTCTGTCGCAACTTGGCCATGGAGCACATGCTGGTCCTGGGCGATGGCTATAACTGAAGCAGAGGCACACTCGCACACACGCACACGCGGACACAAACACACGCACACGGACGGGCGTGTGATCTGGCAAAGCGGGCTGCGAAAGTTCAAACGCAATGCCAACAAAAATGATGCAAAATCGACGAGCGCGCTTTGAGCACGGCGGTTACCATTGAGCCAGGGAATACTGTACTGATCGCAGCCCTCGACTGTTACTCACATGTTCGCCGCGACAGACGCGAAACTTGACGCTTGGCAAACGGCTTTAAATGCGAATGTGTGTGGGCGACGGGCGGCGGACGACGGGCGACGGACGAGCGCACGGCACGAGCTGCGAATACAAACTGAGTGGCCAAGGCACGAGTAACTGTGTTAAATAAACACACGCAGCACGAAGGACGCGACGGCACGAAGTGACAGCTCGGCTCCACGTTTCGGCAACTCCGGACACCTGTGCTGTAACGAAACGAGAGAGAGAGAGAGAGAGAGAGAGTGATTGAGTGAGTGAGTGAGTGAGTGAGTGCGCATGCGCTTGGAGAGCGCGGATATCAGCCAAATATCCCTGTATATTTCCCAGTGTTGTTTATGTTTACGAGCCTGGCCAAGTGTATTGAACTCATTTAGAGAGTGCAGCAAGCAACGTGCAGCGCTATGCGTTCGTCAGCAACAACAACAGCAACAACAACAACAGCAGCAATAACAATAACAACGAATGCAGTCCGCACATTTTCAAGGGTAACTGCAGACACATTCAAGCTGAAGTGCACACAAACCAGGCAGCAGCCTCCGCTCCTGACACCCCCGCAGGACCAAGTGAAATGCAGTTGCTTTAAGCGGCGAGACGAGACTGTTGCCAGTTGAGCAGCAGGCAGACAGGACACTGGAGACGGGAGACGGGAGACGTGGACGGCAACCGGGCGACAGGAACCGCTAGCAGCCAAGCTGGCCCAACAGCCAGACTCCCCGTCCCAGACCCCGACCCCGACCCCGACTCCGGCCCAGACACACTTGCACTTAAAGCATTTTCGTGCATTATTATTTATGCATATGCTTGTAATTGCAGTAGAAATACTTTATGTGTGTGTGTGTGCGCTCAGACTCTGGCTAAATGTTTTCTTCTTTTTTGCTTTTCATTGCCTTGTGGCTTCGCGTGCTGCCTTGCGAAAATTTCAGCACAATTTCTATGCTGCATTTGTGTAGGCTGCAAAAAGTTCTCTTAAGGCCAGACATAAGTCACTCAGACAGTCACGCAGACGACTTGGCCTGCCGGGCAGACACTCCAAGACAATTAGATGGCAGCCGGTAGATGTGTATAAATGTGTGTGTGTGTGTGTGTGTTTGTGTACACTTGGATAAAACTGAAATAGATTATGTTCGAACTTCATATTTTTTGACATGATATTTTAAACAAAAAATTCCAAAAAATTGTACTTTTAAAAATACAAACAAAATGCAGAATCAATCTAGCGAAGAAATTATGACTAAAATGCCATCAAACATGAAAATCTGTTAAGTTTTGATAAAGTTATAAAAATTCGGAAGCTTTACATCTCAACATTTTTGTACATTTTGGCATGAATAATTTTTGATAATGATTTGAATACTAATTGTGACACCCACAATCGATTAAAAATCTAAATTTGGAAATCTAAATTTTGAAAAAAGAAATTTCGAAAATGGGTAAAGGGCGTACATCATTTTTTTTAAACCAAAAAATCCAAAAATTATTTTTTTTTTAAAATTCCTTTATTTTCAATGTAAAATCAATCTGAAGTAGCTGAAATATGGTAGCTTTAAGTGTAAAAATGTTTGTCAATTTGAATGTCTTTACACTTTATCTTAGGCTGATATACACGAGAACATAGCACTGACGGATTGACGGACGGACAGCAAGACGGACATTGGACTAAAGGTTTAATTTAATAATTCATTTGTGTTTACTGCACACCATATTCTAAGCTTATAGGCCACAAGGATTAAAACTGTTGTGTCCTTGCGATCGACACTAGTATTCTCAATTTTTCTTACAGTGTAATAACTTGCAGACAGCCCCACAAGTTTGAACATACTTTTGCTATTTATAACGCGCTTGGACTTGACTTTGGAATCCAGATCAGACCGAGGCCAGCAGCAGCAAACTGTCTGCTCGGCTGACCGCAAGTTAGCAAAGTTTTGGCATTTGGCGTTTTCTGCATTTCGACTCAAATTTTGTGCATTGGTATTCGCTCTCAATCCCAATATGTGTGTGTGTGTGTGTTTGTGTTTGTGTTTGGAAGCCAAGACAATTTGCGGCTACTTTGTGCAACAGCGAAAAGCATAAGGCTTTAATTTGTTGCATCATGGAAACCCAGACGATTGTCCAGACAGCGCAGCCAGCACATGCTAAGCACGGCATCCTGAATGCCGTGAAAGGCGCACCTGTCGTGTGCAGTGGAGCGCACAAAAACAAGCTCAACAATTGCCTTATAAATGCCCTCAAACTTGGTCTAAAACGGAACGAGTTTTGGAAAAAAAAAAAAAACTTTGATTAATGTGCGCTTAAAGAGCCGGCAAATACGTGAAAGAAGGCGCTGCAAAAACAAGGACAAAACTTTTCATAACTTTAACACAGCCAAACAAAACAGGACCTGGCAACGGGACGGCACAGACAGCCAGTAGACCGCGTGCAGCCGGCGGCTTCTTGGCCAAAGCGCAACAAAAACTTATGCAATCAAGGCAAGGCGCAACGGAGGCGGCAACGTTGGCCACAGTACCGACAGCAGAAACAGGGCCAGGAGCAAGGCTGGCCTGCAGTTTCAAGGCGCCGCACAACAATGTCAGCAACGGCAACGGCAACGGCAACGGCAACGACGACAGGACGCAGTACACAGGACGCAGCCAAAGGAATCACAGCGCAAAAGCGTTAAAAAATGAATTGTAAAACAAACAGCAAACAAACGACCAACATTTGCTGAGGGCACACCCACATACACACACATACGCGCGCACACACACACAGAGCACAACACAATACACAGCAACAGCCACAAAGTAGCCGGCGACCCGCAGCGACCCGGGGCGTCCACTAAACTGCTCCAGCCGGGCGGGACGCCAAAGCCAGCAGACCGGCTCAAGCTCACCAGCATTCGCAGCCCCGCCCCCGACTGCGCCCGCGCTGGTTAATAGAAGATGTAATTCGATGCATTTAATGTTGGCAACGGCAAACGCTGCAGGTTACCCTCCAGGACCAGCCAGCAGGAGTATACGGGCAGGTAGCGCCGCCCACATGCCGAATGCGACGACGATACCAGGTTCAGGTTCAGGTTCAGGTTCAGCTTTGCCTTTTTTATGAGTTTGCATTTGGCTGCTATTCATCCAGTTCCATCGTCATCGTCATCGCCGTCCTCCTTCTCCTCCTCGTTCTCCTTCTCGTCCTCGTCGTTGTTGTGTTTGAGTTGCTTACCTAATCCTTGCAAACAAGTTAAAAACGTTGTAAAACAAACAACAAACAGCACGAAATGAGTGGCAACTGGCGCTGGCGCTGGCTCCGCTAACGGCTGACATGGCTGTCCGATGCGCTCCACAAAAAAGCAAAGGGGTAATCAGGAAATGGAAAAATGCTGCATACTTTTCGGCGAATGTGCGTCGAGAAATAGCAGCTATAGATTTGGCGATAAAACAAATATATGGACACAAATATATGGAGATATACGATTAGACTCCCAAATTTAATAAACATCTATTCAATATTATTGCACACACAATAATAATAGAAACAGCAGAGGCAGATAAATTAAAAGCAAAAGTCATATATTGATACTCGATTTTTATATTATTTTAAAAATAATTTATTAATTTGTCTATTAAAATGTTGGTAAATAAATATGTAAAGCAAAGTAAAAATAAAAAAAAAATAATTTTAGGCTTTTCTATTTTTATTGTTTTATTATACATTTTTCAGTTATATTTAATTTAATTTAATTTTTGTTTGTGCCCATAGAAAGTTTCTATGTTTCACAAGAAATTAAATATTTTAATTCACATTTAAGTGACTTTTCAGAGAGAGGCCAGATCATTTTCCCATTTCGAGAGGCATTTCTCCAATTTAGTTATTGGCTTTTTTTTCCAGTCAGAGAAAAACAGTTTCGTTGTTTTTGGGTGGAAATTGACAGTCGTAAAGCCAGACGCATTTGGGAAATAGAAACGATTTTGACTGACATCGAGTGCCATGAGAAATACAAACAATCATCAGGCAGGCAGTCTGCTGTTCCCCCGCCAGTCGTTGCTGGTGCCCCTCCGCCCCACAGCCCACATTCGCCTGGCAATGATGGTAACCTCAGCAACCTGCGCCGCGTGCCACAGCAATGACAAGCGTCGCGGCAGCGCTAATAGAAATTAAACGAAAGTGCTGCACGGCTGATGGGCGCCGCGGTGGGTGCAGGGGCAGCGGTGGTTGCCAGCCAACTGCAAACCACCCAACCAGCTATACAAATTCGAGCCACCCTGCAGCGTGTGAAGGTCGAGCTGAAACGAAGTGCAGCGGCGGGGTTGGGCTGGGTTGGGCGCTACTGGGCACAGGACGCAGGACGCAGAACGCAGGGCGCAGCAGCCGCACATTCGCTTTCATTTCGCTGGCTGGTTTTTGGACTATTTACATTTGCTTTTATTAATCATAAAAAATGCTGAAATAGCCGAAATTGCCGCGCAGTCCGCGCTCTGCGACGGACTTGGCGCGGAGCTGCTTGGTTATGCGACCGGGATCGTGCACGAAAGCGCAATTTGATTTTAATGGCGGCAAAATGTTGAATGTTCGTCGCACAGGCAGACAAACAGACTGACAGACAGACAGACAGACAGACAAACAAACAGACAGATAGACACGACATTCGGACAGCCGGAATAGAGAAGCAAACACGCAGACAAACGGGTTGTCGTTTTTATACCGTGTACCCATTGGTGGGTGAAAAACGAGGTTTATTATGTGTACCAGTCAATATGCGACATCTTCGATACCCTAGTATGTACATTTATTTTCTTGGCCAGCATTAACAGCCTAAACGATCTATATAGTCTACGAGAGACAGACATTTGAAATGTTTAATATTTATAGTCTTATTTTTATAATATTTATTGTTTATTTAAAATCACCTATCGCAGCTTTGGTAGAATTGCATAAAGAGTGGACGAATGGCAACCAGTGTGAATTTCATAAAGATTGGCCAATGGCCTCTGTGTGTTTGTGTGCGTACAGGGTAACAGCAAGTCGAGCACTCTCCACTCCACTCTTACTTGTTTGTCCTGCTGCTGTTGCCTTTCCATGCAATCAGACGCCATTTGTTGACGTTTGTCTGTGTTGGTGTTCGTTAATCTGCTCTGCTGCATGCGTGTGGGTGTGAGTGTGTGTGTGTGTGTGTGTGTGTGTGTGTGTGAGTGGGTGTTAGCAAGTGCAAGGCTCACGCACACACACACGCACTTAGCTAAGCCGCCTGTTTCATTTTGCATGCCCGTGGCATATGATTGTTTTTCTGCATGTGTCCTGTGCGCGTCGTGTCCTGCCTATTGCCGTTGCCGCAGCCGGCGCTGCTGCTGTTGCATACGTGCGTGCGTATTATTTGTTTGTTGCTGGGTTTGTCTGCTTCTAGTCGATGCATGTGCGTGCGTGCAGGGGCGCAATGCCACTCGTCACTGTCATTAACGGCATTGTTGCCCGCCGCGAGTCCAGGTCCTGCTCCAGCACCAGCACCAGGACCAGGACCAGGACCAGGACTATGCGCAATGTCAGTGTCACCGGCAATGGCAATGGCAATGACAATGGCCAACCACCGGAGCGTTCCACTACATATTTTAAATATTTAAATGACATTTTTCCAAACGTGCAGGCGACGCGCCCTTTAATTAAGGTGACATTGTGTCTACTGTGGCCCCTAAAAGTATGCTCCGGCAACTATCAATTATTTATTTGCTGCCATTTAATCAACTAATAATTTAAGTCGTCTTCAAACATCCCGCAACACGCACAAATGTCATTTTCAACAATAAATTAGCCCTGAATATATACTGGCAAATATGCACTGAGAGAAAAACGCTGTAGAAAAACCAAAACGTACGGTAGACCGCATTTTTCCTACGATTAAAAGAAAATTCAGATTTTGAATAAATTAAAACTAAAACTATATTAAAATTGCAAATACTTTTACTTTCTTCACACTAAGTTTTTTTTTAGAGTAAATTAAAATTGTATTTAAGTCTTTTATTGAGCAATTTTCGGTTTATAAAACACGTTTTTGACAGCAGAACTTTATTTCCCTGACCGCCTCGGTCGAACTTCAATTGGCATTTAAAACATTAGGTTTTTTCTCTAACTGTATAATACATATATGCATTTATCTACTTGACTTGCAGCGCTCATAAAATTTATTGCCGCTGTGTGATCCTTGATAAGCAAGAGCAACAAGAACAGGACGCAAGAACACAACAGGACATTTTGAGTGCAATGCTGCGACTTACTGATACACGAATCCAGGGTATGTAAATCCACCTTAACAGACGTTCCACTGTGCACAATCGGCAAGCGATTGCGTGCCCCGGGGCGACTGCTATTTGTTTGCTGATGTTTGCAGAAAGTCAACGACAAGTCAGCGCGCCCACACGCCACCCCAGCCCACCTCTGTCCACCCCACTCCGCGCTACAGTGCCTGCTCGGGCGTGTGCCACTGATAAGGGTCGCCCAAGGCCCAAGGGCAGGCCGACTGCCCAGTGCAATGCTGCATGGGATTTACTCTAGTTTATTTGTTAATGGTTTATTTATTAATTCCTGCGGATTATCACGTCAGACAAGGCATCACAACAACAGCAACAACAAAAACGAGAGCGAGATGGAGATAGAGCACGACGGGCAATGAACGCCGGACAGGAGACAGAGGGGCAGGACACAGGGCACAGGGCACAGGGGCACAGGGTACAAAGTACAGGCTAAACGGAAACGAGCAGCGACCGCACACGGAAACGCATATGCCAGGCATTAAGGGTGGGTGCATCGCTGGGTGCGATAACGGTTATCGTCCAACTGGAATTTGTTGCTAATAGCCAATGCAACATGGTCTAATCTTTAAGCCCAGGCAGCAGCCACAGAGGCTGTGGCGAAAGTTTGAGCAAATTGAAATTTTGTGTTCGCATTGAAATCATGCATTAATAATGCTAAAACACTAAATAGTTTAGGCCACACACCGACACAATCAGACATGTGTGTGTGTGTGTGTGCACACTTGTGTAAGAACTCATGCAAAGTGCCAGGAACATGCGTACACAATTTCCTAAATCCTCTGCAAGTCATGGAACGTGGGTAAAACCGCCCGGAAATTTGAAATTTTGTGCAAGTTGAAGAACTCCTTTTGCCTTCAGAGCTGCTCGAGAAAAGCGAGCTGGCTGCTGTTGCTGCTGCTGCTGCTGCTGCTTGGAGTGCGTTTGACAGCACGCATGCCGTTGTCAATGTCTACAGCGAGTGGTGTTCAGGCGTGTGTGAACTTCCGCACTTGCACACAAAAACCCCACGATAACACAGCAGGAGCAGCAGCAGCAGCAGCAGCAGCCGCAGCAGCAGTTGAAGAAGCCGCAGCAGCAGTTGAAGCAATCGAAGCAACAGCAACAGCCGTCACAGCAAAAATCTTTCAAATATAAGCAATTAGTAAATAAATTTCAACTCAAATTGCCTCTGGGTGCGATAGAGGCTTGGCAACTCTGGCATTCATGGACATCAACCCGACACTTTCGTAGTTGAAAACCTTTTAAAGTATTCAATAACATTGAAATTCAAACCCCGCCTGCTTTCGGCCGTCCACTGTCTGCTGCCCCCGCGGTTTACGCCCGACGCGCTGATGGACATGCCTGCAAATTGAATTTCTCACGCTTTAGTAGCATGCCTCAATATATATACATATATATATATATTTATATATATAGATAGATAGATCAACGGCGTTGGCAACTGATGGAAATTCGTAATTTTGTGTAAAATTTCAGCAAAAGTGTCAAGGCACTTCATTTGGTAGCTGGCATGACGAATATTCGTCTAGTAACTGTTGTAGCTGAATGTCAAAAACGCTTCCCATTTCACTGTCCTTTGAAGTGGACGACCCGCGTCAAGTAACGTATCTAACTCGTACCTTCAGTCTCCAGCAATAGAATCAAATTTCATTTAGTTGTTTTAACAGCTCTTTTTGGCAATATTATTTATTCGATTTATTTACGCAACTAAGTGCTTTAGCCTAGCAAAACAAGGCATTACATTTTTGGATTTATAGAATATCTATACGTATAAGAATAGATTTATTTAAATAAAAGTGCTTTTCAGTATTTTGGAACATGTCAGGCACTGATATGAAAAAGAGTGAGAAATAATATGCTAGTAAACTCTAATTCCCAGCTCGAACGATATAGAATTTGTTCTTCTTTATTAAAAAGAAAATGAGGAATATTTATGAATATTTGTAAATTAAATTTGAAGTACTTCCATGCTGAAGAATGTGGCAAAACCACTTTAAATTGGTTTTTCTTTTAAATTTTTTAGTAGATACGACATTTTTTTATTGTTGTATAATTCTCATCTATCCTAATCTGTGGGCAGATTTTTGAGACACTATTGATGAAGAGTTAAACATTTCAGCCTGCACGGAAAAAGGTAGAAAGTGTCAGATTTCTCTGATACGTATACATTTTGCCAGTATCACCGATATTATTTTATTCCTTTGTGGTTTTTTTATGTATTTCATTGCTCTGTGCTTTTGATAAACTGTCGCTAAGGAAGATACAAAAAAAGCCCGATTCCGCTGTATTTCATTCTAAACTAAAACCAAACTATTTCATTCTAAACTAAAGTTGAAAAGATTTTAAAACTAAAAGCTCATTTGAGTGGGGCACACAGATTGCACATAGAAGAAGCCAAATGCGTTGCTATGAAATCTATTCAATTACATGTTGAAAATCATATTAATTGAATAATCGCATTGGATTTTAATTAACAACTTTATAGCGACCCCCGTTGCCCGACCGCCCGGCGACATCAAAGGCAGCTCTCAATTGAAATAGCTCAGGTTAACTCAGTATACCGCCAAATAAAGCCACTTAGCCTTATGTGCTGTCATTTTGACTACCAGTTCTGCTTGCTGTGTCAAACAAAATTGAATGTCAAATTTTATATATACTTTCATATGTGGCATGAATTTGACATTGAAATTTGCATATGCCATCAATGCTAACATTTTGTTTTTGTTTTCATGCCCTTTACCGAGTGTGTGTGTCTGTTTGTGTGCGTGTGTGTGTGTATTTGTGCATGTGCAAAATTTCTACAAGTACAAACAGCGGGGGCGGGTGGGTTGAAATGTTTGCCGTGGTACTGACAACTGGCAATTGGAACGGTGCGCTAGTCGGGGGCGTGGTGAGAAGGGTTTGGGGCGTGGGGTGTGGGGTGTGTGTGTGTGTGTGGTGCTTTGCCTTTGAAGTGTGCCAGCTCGGCGCTTAGCTGCTGATAATCCTTTTTAAATAAATTTGTTGGCACAAATCGTTATGCCGCCCGGGGGCTGTGGCACGCACCTTTTTGCAACCCCTGCTGAACGCTTGAGAGGTGCGTTCGCAGCGCTCAATCGCCGCCTGTGGCGCGTTGCGTTTTTCTGTGTTTGCCAAGCATGTTAATACACAGGAAATTAAACACTTATGCGGAAGTCATTGAAAAGAATTGCGCAAAACTCCCACACAACACATGGAGCACAATTTCAAAGTGTCTGTGCATTCAATTATGCGCAGAGACAACAACCAAATAGCCCAAGCAACCAGATGACAGCAGAGTGTACGACTACGAGTCACCTCGTATTTATGTTCGCCTCACTTAATGGCATTTTATTGGAATTTTATGCATTTACATTTAAATATAAACATTTTTTAATTTTGCTGATTAAACTGTGTCAATGAAATATATATTTTCTGCTCTATATCTTATAGATATGTGCAAAATGTTTAAGAAAATTTAAATATGAATACATAGAATTTCTTTAATACTCAACTCTTATTATATATTTAATCTCTCTTAACAACAACAATTAACAATTGAGAATGCCATCACTGTGTGGCTTTCGTATAAGATCTTTCTAATGAATTCTGTGAGCAAGCTAACATTTAATTAAGCCGCCTTAGGCTATTTACTACAGGGTATCCACAGCAGTAACCGGAACACAATGGCCATAGTCACAGTCATGTACGTAAAGTCGATTATTATGTGGATGTAAAGTTGTTGATGATGAGGATGATGATGATAATATTGTTGAAGTTGACGCGACCCACCTTCACACACACAAGCGGATCTTTAATTGTGTGTGTGTGTGTATGTGTGTGTGTGTGCCTCGCATTAGCACAGTTAAATGAGTGCAGCAGGCAGCCAGGCAGTCACCCAGCCAGACGTAATCCCGAATAAAAACGCACTAACCGAAACAAAAACCCACAGTCCGTGGAGAAATTCATTTAGTTTGCACTAACACGCTGTCAACAAAGGGCAAGGGATTGGGTGGAGGACAACAGGGACACAGGGCAAAGGAGCAATGGGAATACAGGGCCACGACGACGGCAGCTTTTGGAGGTGGGCGCTTTCCCAGCGAACTTAAGCGATTTTGCATTTCATTACGTTTTTGCTTGACGCAGACGGGCTTTCCACTATGTACATGTACATGTACATATATCTCTATGTACGTGGGTGTGTGTGTGTGTGTGAATTTCGGTGGCGGACCGACAAGGACGCAGGAGCCGGCGACGACTTTGGGGCTCCCGTCGCGTTCAGCTTGAAGATAAACAAAATACATAATCCAAAGGCGTACACAATAATGGCGAAAGGGGTTAAAGGGGTCTCTTGCCCAACTGCCAGACAGATGAATTTGCTGCTGTTGTTGTTGTAGTTGTTGCCTTCAGTTTTGTTGTTATTTTTGCTGTTGAAGCATAAACGGCTTGAGGTACTTAAATACTTTGAAAGCGCATTGTAGCGCAAAATGAGGCTCAATCGGCACAGATTGACCCCATCGGATTGCGTGTTGTGTTATGAGATAATTGCTTTAAGAAACCGAAAAGCGGCAACAGCAACAGCAACAACAACAACAACAACAAACACACAACTCAAGGGGCTATCAAACATTTTTGGGGGCGTTTGATGATTGACACGCTGCCAAACAAACTTAATGAAAAGCATAAATATTTAAGTTCCCGTGAAAGCGCAGAGCTAATAAAGGTATTTTCAGGGTGGGTTAATCCATCCAAAAACCAACACAAAGTTTTTACACGAACTCAAGAGTTTCGATTTAGCAAAGCTTTCTCATTGGCTATGATAGTAAGTCATTTTAAAACAAAAAAAAATTCTTTTTAGGATTTAAAGAGCTTAACTACGATACGAGAAAACTAATTTTCTATAAATCCATTTAGATTTAGATTACGAAGCTTTTTGTTGCTCAGAATTTAACATCGGTAAAATCTTTTCATTTCAATTTTACGCACACAATAAACAACAAGTAAGATGGCTCTAGTCGGGTATGCCCGACTAGGAGATACCCTCAATCGAGCGGCAAGCTGTTACATACACTTAAACCTCTTTGCTGTCATACACAAACACTTCCTTCTGCCTGTTAAATACATTTGCACAAAACCTTTATACCCTTTTCAGATTATAAAAATGTATATGATTTGTTGTGTGTGTTTTGGCTGCAATAGCAGAAAACAACATACTGACAGAGAGAGGGAGAGCGAAAGTGAACACTGTAAACGTTGTCAGCCATTGAGTAATAAGAACAAAGAGATGAATTCCTAATACTCAATTAATGTTGATCCTCTTATGTGTGTGTGCGTGCACTGCAGGCTGCAACTTCCAGAGAGAGCGCCCACTGTTAATGATAGTGTGAGCGGGAGACGCAATTCTTAGGCATGCATCCAGCCGTGCGCTCTAACGCTAAGAGCGGCCATTGTGGGTGGTGTGAGCAAGGAGAGCTATGTTAACTGCGTGCTGCTCTTAGCTGCGATTAGTGCGAATGCCGGCTTAGCATAGGTGCGACAGTAATTGCATGATTTAGTCTCTGTGCGTCTGCGCTGTTGAGCAGACGTGTCTTTCGCGTGCGCGCATGTATATAAAAGCGATTCCTTCGTGGCGTGTGTATGTAAAAGCGTGGCGTGTGTGTTTATTTAATTTCGATTTATCCGTGTTAAGTCGGGCAAGCTAGTGCAGCTGAATTGAAGTCGGTCAAAATAGTGTTTAATATTTGGTGTTGTTATTGCACAAAAAAATCAAATAATAATAATAACAAGTAAGATGGCTCTAGTAGGCTGCCCCCGACTAGAAGATACCCTGAACCAGGCGGCGAGCTGTCGTTACATACATTTAATGCTCTTTGCATTCATACACACATTCACAAAGTCACACATACACACACACACACAAACGCACGCAGCAAGGTAAGCACTTTTCAATGATTTTTTCATGATTTAATTGTAAATTTCTGTCTTGAAGTTGCACACAAAAAATATTATCAAGTAAACAAATGAAAGTAACTATATAGGGAAGTCTACGTTAAGCAGTGTCTGTATAAATTAATTTGCCAATTATGTGGCCTACATTTTCATTATTCTAAAACAAACCAAATGCATTTGAACTCCGATTAAATAATTCGCACAATTTTCGACAAAAGTCGCCTCTTATTTTTTGTAGTGTGACGCAGACCAAGTTACAGTTGCCGCAAACGTAATTCGTAATTGTGATTGGCAACGGGGAATGCGTTGTTTAAATGCGGCAAGTTTGCCTGTAAGTGGATTTGCCTATTTTAAATAGGTTGCCAGCAGAAACGATGCCAAATTGCGGAAATGCTCGTAACGTTGAGCCCCTAGCTCACACGGAACAAGCCTCTTAAATTGTGCACGCTCATTTAGCCTTAAATGACAATATTACAGCGATTTACATTAGCTGCGCTTTAAAATCAGCAAGCCTAGACAAGGATACAGAGAGAGAGAGAGAGAGAGGGAGAGGGGGGCGCAGAGGAGAAGGACAGGGGAACAGACATCGACATCGATTAAATTGCACAACAGAATGAAGCAATAAACTTTTAGAGGGCCAAGCGGCAGCCAATAGTCGTGCACACACGCACACACGCACACATACAGAGAGCGAGCAGGAGACGGGGAAAATCAGTAATGCCAGTCAACTTTTATAAGTGTGTGTGCGTGCGTATGTGTGTGCGTAAAAGCGGGTTAAACGTGTGCGCTTCAAATGACCAAGCGACGTTTAGCAGCCGATAAAGTCATTCAATGTGGCAGCCACAGCCGCAGAACAGCACGTGAATGCCGTCGGTGCTCGGACTCAACTCACTCTCTCTCTCTGGGGCCTGGAACACTGGGTCCCTGCAGTTATGTTGGGCTACTGGGCATGTGTGTGTGTATGTGTGTGTGTGTGTGTGGTGCTCATTTTACGCTTTTGTGATAAAGTAATCAGTTGATGTTATTTGACAAAGCGAAGATAAATCGATAGATTGGCTGCCAGCTACGTAGCTGCTGTCTTGTCACTGACCAGTCGCAAATATAAGTGGGTCCACGAGCGAAATTGAATTGGCCAGAAACCGCAGAATGTTTATTGATTTTATCGAGCATCAAGCATACGCACCGTATGCCCATCAATTCCGATGCGTCGTCTGCAAATTGCAATGCAATTTTATTTGCGCACGTTTGCGGCAAAAATATTTACAAATTCGATGTAAAGCGCATATTTTATTTACCTGAATACAAAATGAATATAAATCACACACACACACACACACACACACACGCGCACGCACAACAAATTTGATGTCAAAACAAAAATCAAATAGTTGTGCACACAAAACGGACACAAACAAATAAACATTTGAATAGGCAGACAGAAAATTGTTGGCCACGCAAATTGTCTAGACGCCGGACAGTGCATGGCCAATAAAGCAAATGCGAAAATAACCGTATATAAAAATTAACAACGGCGACGACACGGCAGCAAAAAGAGTGCGAAAAAAGGAAAAACCCAACATAAGCCCAGCGACAGACGTTGACAGACAGAACTGAAATAGAGACAAAGAGTAAAAACTGCGACCGTCTGAACTAAACCACTCGAAAACTGAATGAACTGACTCTCGATTTGGCGGGGCGGACGGGGCGGGCGGGGCTTGGCGCCTACAATGTATGAATGAAAATCGGAAAATTCTAAGCAAATAACGGTGAAAAAGAGACAAACAGAACAGAAATGTGCCCGCAAAATGGAAGCAAAAAAAAAGTTCGAGTCATGAAAATGGACTCGGCTTCAGGTTATTTCGGCCGCTTGACCACAGTGGATCTGCATGGACGAATGTGAGTGTGTGTGTGTGTGTGTGTGTGTGCTTGTGTGTGTTTGTGTGTGCAGTGAAATAAAAACGCAACAAAGCGCAATCATCATTATCGTTAAAAGAGGCGCTTACAAAACTAGACAAATTGCCACTTTAGAGGCCAGAGGCAAAGCCAAAGCCTGGCCAGCAGCAATGGCAGCGGAAGTTGGCGGCCTTACGGGCCAACGTCGCGTATGAGCAACGGGCGAGGCGTCTATAATGACCTCTGGGCAATGGTGGCAACAAAGAAACAGAAGCAGTTCGCACACACACACACACACACTCACACACACACACAGACACACACCGAGATGTGCGCTTAAAACCAAAATGGCGCACATTAGAGACCGCAGAACGCACGAGAATATGCTAGGAAATTGTGCGATGCCAGCCAACCAAAAACTGTGCGAGTTGCCAAATGCCAGCAACAACAACAAATACAACGAGCAACAAGCTACACAAAATGCTCATAATCAACTGGGCTGCCTGCCACAAAAGCAAGTGTTGGCTTTAAGCAAAAAGCAACAAAAAAAAAATAAAGTAAAAGAAAGCAAAAATAATAAAATAACAAAGCAAGATTTCAGCATGGAAAGTCAGCAAGTTGGAGGTCGGCACGCTGTTAGGACAGTTGGCTCATAAAAAAGGCATAGGCCAGCACTTTTAGGCTTAATTATAGACACGCATAAACGCACACACACACACGGACACCAGACCAGCCCAAATGAGCGATTATGTGTCGAGCTTAGCCAGCGAATTCTGCCATTTTTATACTCGTTCGCGAAGTAAAAAGAGTATATTGTGTTTGTGCACTGTCCGTCTGGCTATCCGTCTGTCTATCCTTTAAACTTGGAATATATTCTCGTGTCTATCCGCAGAATATAAAATGTGAAGACATTAAAATTGTCAAATATTTGTACATGTAAAGCTTTCGGATCCATAGCTCCAATATTTCATTTTCACATATCTTTGTCAAAACCGAACCCATTTTCATGTTTGATTGCATTTTTGTCATTAATTAATCTCTAAATAAATTCTGCGTTTAAAAAAAAAACATATGCATTATTGAAGTTTAAATTTAAATTTGTACAGTTTGTTATTGCACTGTGAAAGAGTATTGCGCTGTCGGTTACACCCGAATGCAACGCTCTAACTTGTTTTTTTTTGTAATTTGTCCATTTGCTGGTCAATTTGCAGGCTTCTAACACACTGGCGAAGAGCAATCATTAATAGCGAGGTTGTTGCTGGCTCTATTTTTTTCCTTTTTTTTTTTTGGTTTTGTTTTTCTTTTGTTTGGCTTGGCAGCTGCTCATGCAATGGCGACAGCAATTATTGTTACAATTAAAAAACCATTAAGCGTAATTTCGTTTTCGTTTTTGGTGATGGTAGCAAAAAAAAAAAAGTAAAATAAAATTACAGGACACGGCATTTCCGGTAAACGCAATGAAAACATTAACTTGGCCAGATATAGGAATCGATAAGCTCAGCAGCTTGGAGGCTTATTATAGTTAAACTATTTTGGTGCAATAGAACAGTTTATATATGACTTTTGATTAATTATCGTACCACCTAAAAATGTTTGTTTTAATGCACTTCCATTTAATTTCTTTCCGCTGATGATTTAAGACAGATATAATTATTTCTATTCTTGTAATTTCATTTATTATTTATTAATTTTAAACCTAATTAAGGCAATACCGACTTAAATTTTATAAATAATCGTTCAAAAGCAGGGCAAGTGAGCCTTATTTAGAGTTAAGCATATGTACGAATCCTTTTTCAGTCTGATACGATCTATACAGCGAGTACCTTAAACTGATTTACTAAATTACTAAATTACTTATTTACTAATTACCCTAATTCATTTTCCAACCTTGTCGGATTTCAATGATTTAGCTGTGAAATTTCAGTCAATGGAATGAATATAATATTTATCAGTTTTGGCAAATCTCTTTATGTTGGAAATAAATTATTTTTTAAATATGTACGGTCATTCGTAAGTCATAGATTTGCATAAATATTTTTCTCCTAATATTTTTTTTGCATTTGAATAAATGACCTAATAAGCGTGAAACGCTTTGAATAGACAAAACAAAAACAAAAAAGTGTCTGCTGACTAAACATTTAAATTGTACACCTAATTCGATACTTGTTATAAATCAAAAAAGGCAGCCAGATTTATTTGATTTACCCCACCAGCAATGTTGACATTATTTCATTGTATATTACACATTTATCTGTTGACAATATTATAATGTCCACTTATCGAGCATAAAAATGCACTGTGTACACATTCAAAGGCACTTTTGTTGTGCTACATCAAATATGCAGTAATAACAAAGTAATTGCTTCATTCGTTTAATGATCGGCAAATGTCTTTGTTGCCCCACTGGCTAATAATTGAATGTGAAGTTGTTATTGTAAGTGGCCTTCTTGGACAGTTTACTGACTCCACTCGAGTGGAGTCACTCGGGCGAGTAGTTGCCCCTCTTTTGTTATTGTGCTTTATTTTATTTTTAGGGTAGCAAGCAGTTGCTTATTTATGCAAATAACTTTGTCCTAATATCGCACAATTACTACAATTTGACAAGAATTCTGTTTTTTTTTGTTTTTTTTCGTACAGAATTTTGGATACGTCTTTTTCGTTGGCTAGAACTGACATGCAATGGCCAAAAAAAAACACAACCGTTGATTGGCAGCTGTCGCACATGCAAAATGCGCGCCAAATTGCCCGCACCTGAAGCCTGATACTAAGCCCTCTGCACCAGCCTGATCCTGATCCTGCCTCGCTCCCGCTGCCGACTGGGTGTCAAAGGCGCTTAAATGCCTTGAGCATGCCGCCATAGTTGGCTATTTTCCCATCTTGTTTTTTGTTTTCTGTGCTTTTTAACCTGTTTTTGGTTTTTATTTTTTCCACTGCAGTTTTTGTCCGTTCAATGTTTTTGGCTCTTTTGAGCTGTGCCGCTGTCGCTGTTAGTGCCGCATATTTTCTTTTCATAATGACCAAAAACAGACGACGCAGTTGCGCTGCCTGAAATGCTTTTGAAGTTCTTTGTCGCAGTTGCAGCAGCCGCGAAAACGTGCGGGTCGCGGACGGGCATGGGCATGGGCATGGGCATGGGCATGGGCAGGCGAAGAGGGGGCCAAGGGCAATGTTAAATGACCTCGGCATGCGATGCGCTGCCCGGTTTTGTTTTTTTGTCTGGCTTGCATTTTGACCGTATTTTCGCTGCCTTCTGGATATTGTTGCTGTTGCGTTTGGGCCACGTTCCGGCATACCCAGGTGCTGTCGCTGTCGCTGCCGCTGCCGCTGCTGGCAGCTTGCAGATTCTGCAGTTTTTTGTTTTAGCTTTTCTTTTTTGCCCAACGCTTTTTATGTGTTGGCCAAACAAAAGCATTTCGGCTTGTTGGCTGTGTTTCTGCCCGCTCTTGCGCGCTGCTAAGTGGCAATAACAATTTGAGTTTATGCATATACAATTTATGCCTTGCATTTCATTTGCTGTTTCCTCTATTCCCAGAGAGCTGAACGCATGACGAGGTTTTCACAATCTCACGCTCGCCCTTAGCACAGCTCAGCACAGCTCAGCTCAGCTAATTTTATGCTCTAATAGCAATTGGCATTTATGTGCAATTAGCCTGCGAATCGGCCACGAATGATGGCCATAATAAATGCGCCCAAGCTGGCGAGAGAAGTTGCAAGTAAAGAGTCAAGCGCCAAGAGCTGTCCAACTGGTCAACTGGTCGTCGGAGGGCGCAAGCTTAATGCAAACGACTTCGAGTTCATGAAATGGCGAACAAGACATAAAAAACGAGATGCAAACAGGTACAAGCCAAGTATCGAGAATCGAGAATCGAGTACCGACCACTGAATACTGAACACTGAATTCTGAATGCTGAATACAGATTACTGAATGCCAAAGAACTGGCAATCTGAGAGCCGAGAACTGACGCTGCAAGTTGCCAGTTAGCCAGTTTGCCAGTTTGCCAGTTAGCCAGTTTGCCAGTTAGCCAGTTGGTGCATATCAAATCAGCAAGGGACACTTGAGCCCAACTCAATTTCAGGTTATCGTACATTAAAAACAAGCCAACACTTATACACATCCACCAAAATATATATAATTTTGTACATATGAGAACTTTGGCTGATGCCGTCTGTTGTTTGTTTGTATATATATTCACCTCTGCTGGAATGCAATGCACAATTCACAATTCAGATATCTTCGGCTCACTCAGGTGCACACAGTTCACGACTGACTGTCAGCTAATTTTGGGCACTGCACACACACAAAAACACACAGTTGCAATTGATTTGTGAATAATTCATGCACTTTATGGCATTCGGTGTGCCCATGTACTTGTGTACTTTCGCACTTATGTATTTTGTTTTGGCTGCAGCTAATACGAGTTAATTCTGGTTTCGTTTGCCACAGCAGAAATGCGCGCCCCACATGCAACTTGTACCGTTCAAAACGCGTTTGTAGCACAAACTGAAACTGTTTCTGGTTTTCGGCCGTTGCCGTCGTCGTCGTCGTCGTCGCTTGCCAATTTGCTCGTCTGCAGCTTCGTGGGGCATTCGTTCTCTCGCACTCGCAGTGTCGTCGGCAGCGCACAGAAAACCAGTTTTCTTCGACTGGCTCCTTTCATGCTCGCAGCTGGCAACGCTGTCCGCGTTTGGGCCATGTTACTGGGTACACTTGCCGGCATTTGGTTAACATTTGTTTACGTTGCAGCGCGCAGGCGTTAAGACCAGCCAGCTGTTAACTGGAGTTGGTCGCTGTTAAGGCGGGCTGGCAGAATGTTGTTGTTGTTGTTGTTGTTGTTGTTGTTGCAGCAACTCGAACTCGCGACTACTGCTGGCATTTCATGTTGGCCAATCAAAAGCTGAGCGTAGAGCTTGGCTTTGTCTAAGCACCAGCCATTTCAACGTAAATTCAGCCACAGCAGTTTTCGCAACTCCTTGCCCCTTCGGGGCGCTACTCAATTAGCACAGTTCTCACATGCCTCACAAGCACTCTCAGTTTCACAGCCAAAAGCACATAAATCTGCCGCACAGCACATAAATTCTTTGCCAAAAACCATGGACTGCCAAACAAGCTAGACCAATGTCCATGGCAACGGTCAGCGCGAAGGGCAGAGGAACTGCACGAAGAACAAAATTGGAAAACAAAAGGCCACGCTGATGACCGCAGCGCCGAGTGACAAGCTGCAGCTGCAGCTACAGCTCCAGCTCCAAGTGCAAAAAGACCAGGAAGCGCCAAGTGGAGGTGGAGGTAAAATTTACAAAAAATTATTGTCCAAGACTATCTCTGCTAGCTCTTTGCTTGCATGCAAAGATTACACAAAAATAGTTTCATCAAACACAAAAATTGTTGTTGTTCCAGTCACTTTTTTCATATTTACTTCAAATTTATTAATAACAACCAGAACTTAAAAAAAACGTATTTAAATAAAAATATCCAATGAAACAATTATGTAATCATCAATATTAGGTATTTTGAAAACTTTTGATGAATTCGTTGCCTAAAATAAATACATTGAAATTGAAATTTAAGCATCAACTCGCTCTAATTAAATAATCAAAACATTTACAGTGTTCACTAAACGTGTATATTCAGATCGAATTTCGTTACCTATGCAGCAATTAACAGTCTGTGTCGAAATTACCAATATTGACTGCTTGATTGCGGTCAAATTGAGTTTAAATGATTCTATTAATTACGTTCTGTTACTCAACAGCCTTCCGTTTCGGTAGAATACGTCTAATTTAGGCTTTGCCGATCAATCGGAGTATAAAACGTAATAATACTTTATTTAACTTGTGGGCTTAATTGTTTTTATAATTATTTTTAGAACACACCGATTACCACACAGAAATACAAATTGAGCCGAGCTCCGAGTGTTGTGGGACGAAAGTAATTTGTAGAAATCAAAGTAACCCGTTCCAATAATCAGCTCAAATTGAACAAACAGCAAGCGTGCAGCATTGATATGTTTACGAGCATTTTCATGCATATTGAAAGGAGACGCTGGCTGATTAATTTGTGGCCAAGTCGAGTGATTGGCCATAAAAAGGAAATCATTCGGCATTAAGACATGTGCATAATTTATGCGCAAATTAATAATGGCACGTAGCCAATCATTTGAATGCCATTAAATTAATTTCGCCACACCCAGCCATACTCACACACACGCACTCGCACACACTGATAAGTTTTAGACAGGTTCAATTACATATGGCGCGTGTCTTGGCCATCTCATATGTTTTACCTGGCACCGAAACTGAAACTTAATGACAGGACATAAGCCACTGAGTGGTAGCCATGACGAAAATACTTCAAGCAGTTACACACATTCATCAATGAAATCAAATAAATATCGCTTGAGCTTGGCCAAGGCGGGGCAAGCGGCTAGTTCAGGTGGCTGGCTCAGCAGCTTGAGCCGCAGTGGCCCGCTGAGATGCACGCATATAAATAACCAATGATGCGGCATTTATCTGGATCCGACTTGCTGTAGCCCCACAATCAGTCTCAGCTTACGAGCCCGAGCAGAGCTAAACGGGCCATTGAAACTGAAGACGTCCATTGTTGGCCTGGCCGGGGCTGGCCGGGGCTGGCCTGGCCTGGCTCGCATCCCTGGGCTAAAAGGGATAAACGTTTAGCATGGCCTGCACGATTTTTATGTAAGGCACGTGTTGTTGTTGCTGTTGCTCCTATTTCTGCTGCTGTAGTTGCTGCTCTCGCTTTGCCGCCCACAACCTCTGTTGGCCGTGTGTCCGTGTGACTGTTTCGCGTCATTTGCTCTGATCCCAGTGGTAATTTTGTGGGCCGGGTCCGAGCCCGCCCCCTTCGACTGTAACGCAACACCGGCGCAGAGCAGTCGAATTTCATTTGATTTGACGCAATGGCGTTTCTGCCTTTGTGACTTTCAGACTAGGGCATGGCAGTGTCTAAAGTTGTCAAAACAAAACGAACAGCAAGGACCAACAATAAGTGCCAAAAGCGAATGAATGGATGAGCAGCAGCTCGACAAGCTCAACAGCCATGCAGCTTCTACACCTGGCAGCGGACCAACTGCGTTGTTGGCCACGCCCAACCCCAACTGCCCCACTTGAGCGGTGCACAATGGAGCTTGGCAGCTTGGCAGCTTGGCAGTGTGTAACCTTGTCAAAACAGAATATCGCTTACCAAGTCGTTTGGCAATTTTTCTCAATTTTCACATAGAAACTGAAATGCCCGAGCATCGAAAGGCTGCGAAATTGCATCTCCAAGTGCGCCAAGTGCTCCGCCTCGGCAGCTCGCACGCTGACTTGATGTTTGGGCATCCAATTTGAGGTGCACGTCCCCGCTGGGCCACGGAGCAGGGGGCAGGGGGCAGGCGGCAGTGAAGAGCTTGATATCCACCGCACACACACAAACTAACGCAAGTTGTGAGGCAGCAACAAATAAGCGGCTCTAGTGCTGCTCTGCTCTGGTGTGGCCTCTACTTGGACTTGGGCCTGGTCTGCGAGTGCTGCACGATTGCTCTTTGGTGATTTGGGAGCTCGGAGCTGGGCGCTGAGAGCGGTTGCTGGCATCTGCAGCTGCAGCTTCACAGTAGAGTTGGGCGCGTGTCGTCTTTTCTTTCGTGACACGAAAGCACGAAATCAAAAAATTAAAAAATAAATTATTCATTAGCTTTTAAGCGTGCGTCGAATGAAATTGCAATTCGACAATCTCAAAATTTGTATTATTTCAATTAATCTCCACACCCGCAAGCCGAAGCGGCTCGAAACCGAAAAACCAAAAAATTTACTCGAACCAAAGAATTTTTTTTTTAAATGGGCTTGGATTATTTGTAATCGAAAAGAAAATTTGAGCTCCAAAAAATTATATTGCCAAGAAATATAATTGATTTAGTGGCTGCATAAATGAGATTTCACTAGAAGATAACCTGCCTCTTAATTAAAAAAAAAAGTAAAATATTAAAAAATAAAAGGAGAATATAATATGTTTTCTTATAAATAGAAAGTGTTAACAAGCTAACCACTGACAATTTATTTTAACGTGATATTAACTTAATATTTATTTAAGACAAATAAAAAATATCGTCATTGTTCGTGTTAGAGAAATTCGACACGCGCCCATCTCCAATAGACAGCCACACAGACGTGCACAGAAACAAAGCACAAATTGTTGTATGTAATTGTGCGTTACTCATACACATCAACACGTGCCACACACACACACACACACACACACACACACACACACAGAGAGAGAGAGACACACACACATGCACGGCTCACCTGCTGCTGCGTGCGGCGAATTCCATTGCATACTTGCCGGCGCGCTCGTTGGCTGTGCAAATAAAAAGTGATATACGCGCGACACTGAATGAATATTAATCGCCTTTTTTGCCTTGGCATCTGGCCATTCGACTGTGGCACAGCCACAGTCTCAGCCACAGCCACCTTAATAATACCTTCAGCTTGACGCCAGCTTTGGCCCAGCTGGTTGGCTGATTTGGCAGCTTAAATGATTTCCGCCAACGCTTCAATGTGTGTGTGTGTGTGTGTGTGCTTTGTTGGAAATACGAGTAAGTATGTGTGATTTGTTTGAATTTGACAAAATTTATTAGTTTCAGTCATGCCTATTGTTTATCGTGGCAGTTCCGCTTGTTTTCATAGTCCTTTCAAATAATTCCCCAGCGTTTTATTGAATTTCATTTTATTCGTACGCCTTTTTGTGTAAATTGCTTTTAGTCCCAAAAAAAAAAAAAAACGCAAAAGAAAGAACCGAAGCTTTTTAAAGGCTGTTAAATTCAACACTTTTTTATACATTTACTCGGCGCTGTTAATTCCTCGCACAAAGCAAAAGGTGACGGCCATAAAATGGGCCGAGTCGCAGTCGCGACCCTTCTGCGAAAGACTCATTCGAAACAAAACATGTATTACTTATTATAGCCCACTCCAGGCCGAGCACAGCTTGTCAAGAGGGTTAACAGCCCCCTCGCCCCGCCCCTCACTTCTGCTACAAGTAGTTCGCACCTTTGTGGGGCTTCGGCGCTCAAAACACAAATTTCGGGCAATTCAATTTGGTTTTTCATTTCACTCGCTCTCAACCGACAACTCTCGTTTTTTTTAATGAATTTGTGTATGGCAAATTCTCGCATTAAATTTCGCAACGAGCACAGGCCAGGGGCACCGACAGAGGAGAGAGGCCGAGTCCGAGGCAGAGGCAAAGGTGTCAACTGCGGCCAGTTGTTGACACCTTCGTTTGGCCAATGTGAAGTACTTGATGTGGACAGAGTTCTTGTTTAGCAGACATTTTTACATGTTGCCATCAAATTTATAGTTAATTTTCAATTCAGCTGAACAGGTTTCAACGAATGGATTTTGTTTGGGGCGCCCCGCCCTGCGTTCAGGTGGCAGCGTTGTGTCAAAGCCAAACTTTGCAGACAACAAAAGCTCAGCGCAGCAGACAGCTGCACAGCGGCACAGAGGCAGCTGGCGAGGGATCACACTGCGTATTGAACGGAACTTGTGCCCCCCAGCTCGATACGGCAAAGTTCTGAGTGAGTTTGTGCTCAATGCGCAGCACTAATTGCCGCCCCTCCACAAACTTGGGCGGACTACGCCCGTGCGCCAGTGTATGGGGTGTGTCTAAAAACGCAAATAAAAATTCGCAACGAAACTAATCTGCAAGTGAACCCGATGAACAGCACACACACACACACACATACACACACAGCTACAGATTCACAAAAGCAATTTGTTTGCGGCGCACACTATTGTTGCATTATTATTGTTTGTTGGCTGCGTCTGGCCCGGTAGCTGCGACACCCCGCCCATGCCCTTGCCCTTGCCCTTGTCCTTGTCCAGGAGCTTCGTGAAGCTGCCAGCGAATAGCAGACGCGACAGTTGCAGCAACACGCAGCACATGTTTGCCGCCTTGTCGGGCCGCGTTCCCACTTTATTCTAACTCGTTTTGCCCATTTTTATACCCTGAACCCATTGAAAATGGGTAAACAGGGTATACTGGTTTTGTGCAAATGTATGTAACAGGCAGAAGGAAGCATCTCCGACCCCATTAAGTATATATATTTTTATCAAGACGACGAGCCGAGTCGATTTAGCCATGTCCGTCTGTCCGTCCGTACGTCCGTCTGTTCGTCTGCCCGTCCGTCCGTCTGTACAAAAGCTAGAAACCTAAACTAAGCGACTATAGATTCTCCTAATCCATACGCACTACAAATTTATATTTTTTTCGATATCTTGCTCCGTTTCATTATTATCGATAAAAATCGATTTTAAGACTTGGTTTTCTTGGTTTAAGAGGTTTAAGTGTATATAACGACAGCTCGCCGCTGTGTTCAGGGTATCTCCTAGTCGGGTGCTCCCGACTAGAGCGCTCTTACTTGTTTGCACTGTGTGTGTAAGCCCATGTGTGTGTGTGTGTATGTGTGGCCTGTCCTTGCGGTGTATTTAACCTGTCTGCTCGTTGGATTACGACAACTCACCCACAGGCAGACAAACACAAAGACAGACCGAGAGTCAAACAAACAACAAAGCATGTATCTATTCATATGCCACTTTGGTGCATGCCTGCGTGTGTATTTGTGCGTGTGTGTGTGTGTGTATACTCTGGTAATGCAATACGCATGCAATGTGGCACACACCCCGCCGACGCGTGCCTGCCACAGCCACAGCTGATACTGTTGGGCCCTAACGCACACGGCTCCACTTCTTCGGCAGACATTTTAACGCTTATTTTAGTTTTGGCTACGCTTCTGGTTACACACTCACACCCACTCACGCTGACACACACACAAACACACACACTCAGAGGCAACCACAATGTTCACACTAATTTGCACAAGCGGCGTCAACGCGTCGACGTCGCTTGCGTGTTCTTTTCCAGCTCAATTGCATTTCACACTTTGCAGTTGGCAGCGAGTCCCTTTGGCATTGACTGCCGGGCGTCAACATTGCCCCTGCCCCTGCCCCACTCGACAGTCCATTGATTGCAGCATTTCAATTTAATTTTAACAGCGCTCTGAATCAACTTCCCGTTTGGGAAAATATTTACTGGCAAATGTTCTTTGGACCCACTGTAAATTACATTTCTTGAAAATCCTTAAATACGGCACAGATGAAATAGCTCCAAAAACCTGAAATAAATTGTAGTTAGCATTAGCCTTAAGAAATAAAGGTGCTCTAGTCGGAACGACCCGGCTAGCAGATACTCTGTACCCAATTGCAACCCAATTGTACTTAAAATTTCAAGCACATTTAATTCTTTAATATGCTTGAATAAAGTACAAAATACTTATATAAGAGTTTTCATACATGAAATCCGGGTAAAACGCTCTTAATGGAAGTACTATCTGTTGCCCCACTTTTATAAAAATGAGAGTTATAAAGAATTAAATATTTACTTCTGGGGAAAGTATTGAAAAGGGAGAAAAAAACAGACTGACAGATGTTATCGAGTATACTGTTTACCATAATCAAGAATATTTATACTTTAAAATTCTGAGAAGCCTCCGTTGACTTTTACCCACAGTATTGTTCTAATACTTTGTTATTATAATCTATCCACAACTTTTAATGGATACAGGGTATATGACTTTCGAATTAAGCCCACCTGATGTGAAATAGAGCAAAAATATGATCGTCAGCGAAAATTCTGAGAAGCCTCCGTTGACTTTTACCCACAGTATTGTTCTAATACTTTGTTATTATAATCTATCCACAACTTTTAATGGATACAGGGTATATGACTTTCGAATTAAGCCCACCTGATGTGAAATAGAGCAAAAATATGATCGTCAGCGAACTCCTCGAATCGCTCAGAATGTGGAACCAATAACTTAAGCTTAAATAGACCAGCGCGTATACGAAAACCAGAGCGATCAGCAGCCAAGGTAAAAGGAACCAGCGAATACCCTGCGAAAAAAGGCCCAACAATTGGTATTTAACAGAATTTCAAATTTGTACTTAGCTCACATTAATGGATCCGACAAATAGCAGCACGCTGGCAAATATCTGCATTAGGCAGATATGATTCATAACGTGTTGATCTGTAATTCGTTATCTAGTTAATTCGTTATCAGTCGTGGCAAGGGTGTTGCACGTTTACCCTCCTTGAAGTACCCTGGCAGACACTCCATGAATACAATGAAACCCATTGAGATGCTTATGGACAGCAGGGCAACCGCCAGTCGCGTGTTTTTACTTTGGCACTTGGGGAACATTTCACAGAACGCAGTTTGAAAACCCGATCTTCAAGCAAGCAGCTCACTTTGACAACTGAGCGCATAAATCACTTCACTTATATAGCTTTTTGTTCCTTATCAGAATTTATTTCTTATTCACTTTGACTTACTTCTGAAATGAATAAATTTAAATAAACATTTATATAATACATCTATAAATATCCCTCAGTTTTAAGGCTGGATACACCAAATTTTGCAGACAGATTACTGATGATCTCCTCTAGAGATCAAGAAAAATGTATACTAAATACAATGGAAAATAATAAAACCATCTGCAAGTTTAAAATAAATAAACTCTTAGCATTGTCGTCTGCTGCATATTATATTCTGCTTTTAATAAGGGTTTTCTTGGAGCGCAACATGATCAACATCATCAATACTTATTCTCCTCGAATTTAACGATCAGACTTAAGTTACAATAAATACAAAGCAAACACTTCTTATGAATTCTACAGATTGCTAGCCTATAGAGAATTAGCCTATATTTGTAAATAAATGCTTTACCCAGAAAATATATGCAACTATGACTAAACTATTTTACTTACGAGGGAATACATAATTCAGAGTGCTTTAGTAAAATGTGATATCTACTTTTTACTTTTATTGCGGATCAAGAATATATACCCTATAAAGCCTCTTTCAGCATAAAAACACTTGAAGAAACCCAATATAATTTGAATAGTAATTTTTTAAGATTACTGGGTAAAAATAGGCCAGTTTACTAGAAAGCAATACCATATTTTATGTATTATTTTGGCCATAGTTTGGATTAGGTGAGAGAAAATATATCAAATCCCAGAGAAAATATCTTCCAGGAAAACAAAATCAACTGGACATGTGCAGGAGAGTTGAGACTTCCTCTCTTCCTCAGGAAAGGATTAACCAATTACGGTAATATTTTGACCTCAACCAAGCACGTGAAAATTGTTTTCAAGCTGCTGCTTGTGATGCCTTGTGATTGAAGTGAACCTGACCACAGAATATGTGAAAAGTATTCTCCGAAATGTCAGTATACGACGAGTACTTAACAAGGGTAGTACACACACACACACGCGCGCACACACACGCACACCATAAGTAGGAGGCAAACGCGTTTCGCGTAAATTAGCCAAGTGTAGACTTCATTAAGTAGCGCCAGTAAATTAAGTGCTAATGTTGAAAGTTTTGACCGCTAAAGTGCGCATTGCAATGTAGCTGTTGCTGCTGTTGTTGTTCGCGCTACGCTTCCGGCGGAAACAGTCAACAGCAGCAGCAGCAGCAGCAGCAACGGCAACGGCAGCAACCACAACAACAACGCAAGTTCAACAATAACAACAACAACAGCAACAGCAGCAACGACTCCAAATTGATGATGTAGCCCAGCGAAAATTGCACTCACTTTCTCCAGTCCCCGGGGTACTTTCTTTTGGGTAGCTGCTGTTGCTGATGTTGCTGATGTTGCTGCGTGTGCCACGCAGTCTGAAAATTTTTAATGCTTTAATCTTGATGCTAATAAATCTTGAAGTTGGCTGGCACTTCCACATTTCTTTCGGGCCGGGCCAAAGGGTTGCCCTGCTCTGGCTAAGGGGGCCACCGGGCCAAATACAATTAGACAGCTGCACGCTTAACAGTCTTAGTTTAAGCCAATTTGAATGCACTTTACCAGGCAACGACCGGCAAAAACTAAAAGGGGTCCACCTCCCAGCCTGCCCCCGGCCCCACTCCATATTCCCCTGGCTGTTGTTGGCCCCCCGTCTTGATTGCTGGTAATTACAACTGACGCTCAAAAAGTGTGAGCTCTGTGGAAATTGCCGCTGACAGTTTGGCAGCGTCGCTTTCACTAATCGAATTGCGAGTGGCTTTATGCGTGCGCCTGTGCAATTGATTAGCCATGTTTCAGTTATTAATACTCTATCACTTATGTACTTGTTTGTATATGTAAGCCCATGCTGCCTCAATCGTTCTATCGATTAAAGCGGCGACGGCGATTTTTATGTCCACCAAAAAGGCATTCGCCAATCGCAGAGCGTTTAGAAAAAAATTTAATTTTTCCCCTTCTAATTTGCATGCAAAGCAGCAGCGGCAACAACAGCGAGGGAAACATTCATCGTTGTCGCATAGTGGCACAACAAAGATATTTCATGTTTTCCTAAGCCAATCAAAACAGCAAAATCGTTAACCGTTCCGAGAATATGCACTCAATCTTCTCAGCCACCTGTCAAATTTGGTGACAGTTAAAACTAAGGGTGATGTCGGCCATGATGAAAACCAAAATGAACATTCCACACAGCAAAAAAAAACCTTTTCTCATAAAATAAATAAATTTTTATTCGAACCAGCTAAATATTATGAATTCCAAGTTCTGAATACATTTGTTAAAGTTATCATTTCAGTACCTTTGTGGCCAGCACTCACTTGCTAAATACCCTACTCTACATGTCAAGTAGAGAATAGTTTTGAAGCCCTGAGCTTGACTCTTGACCCACTGTGCATTGGTTGCGCTGTCGCCACCAGTTGGCAGCTGACACTGTGGCTGCTTTTCCCCTTGCGGTTTTGCGGCCAGAAATGAAGCTCAGAGTTGTGACACACAACTGTCAAAGTGGCCCGTGACAAATTTGTTATTAGCGCAGGGCAAAGGCTTCAAGCTTCAGGCTTCGGGATACAGGCTTCAGGCTGACAGCTCGACTGTCGCAACGGCTCGGCTGCATCTGCTGGCTTCCTTGTTTTATTAACTCAGAATTTATAGCCCGCCATTAGGCGCTGCGAATTAATCAAATTTTTTATTTGCCGTTGCGCACAAAAATTTTACAACATAAATTTGTATTTAAAAATGAGTTAGCTACGCAGCTTGTGCTGGTTGTTTGTGTTCCAGCTACCGTTGTTGTTGTTGTGTGTGTGTGTTGTTGTTGCTGCGCAGCTTTGAGTCAATTTCACGCCGTCTCACCTGCCAAATGAATGCCATTTTTCTTGCCAGCTTCTTATTATGTAAGAATTTGTCATTTTCGAGCATGACTCGACTAGATGAAATGCAATTTAGCCTCACAAGAGGCATTTTAATGTTCTTATTTAATGGTCGCTTTAAAGCAACAAGCAAACACAAACGAATAAACAACAAAAACAACAACAACAATGTGCCCATTGAGCCGTGCAGCCTGAGCTCATCAAGCGAAACTTTGTCCAGAGCAGGCAGCATATGTTGACCATTTGGTTAGCCGGCCAGCTGGCCTGGTCTAAGTTGACTGGCTGTGAGCTGTCTTATGCCCAGAAAAAGTGCAAAAATATGTTGCACATAAATTTGTATTAAGTTTGCCGCTGTCACTTTTTCGTTCGCCTAAGCAATGTGGGCAGACAGCATAACGACATAATCATAAATTTAAATATGCAACCCAGCGCCCCACAGTTGTACTCATGTAAGTATGTCGACCCCGCACCCTAACACACACTTTACATTTCTTGCCAAAAAAAAAAAAAAAAAAAAGAAGTAAAACCGAAAGAAAAAACCCAACCTTTGCAGTGACAGTTTCACTTTGCCTAGCATAAGGAATTTCAGCTGCCGCCACACACACACATGTTGCCCCTGCTTTATGCGTGCTAAATGAAGTTGTTGCGAATGGAAAGGGGGCGGTGGAGCTGGGCTTGGATCGGGACTGGAAGTCCGTTAGCCTTGGCTCTGCTAAGTGCTGCATGCCAAACAACAATTTCAGCACACAAACCTCTGGTACACAAAAAGAAAACGGGTGGTAGAACCTAAAGAATTTTTCAGATGAGCCTTCGACGACTTTTTAGAAAAGTATTAACGACTATATACGACTTATATTTAAATATTATCGCACTATTTAAAAAAGTATTAACTACTTTATACGATTTACATTTAAATATAGTGACGTTTACTTTAAATATGCTAAATAAATTTGTTTGTGGTTCCTTTTACGGTCCAAACCAATGGCTCTCCTTGAGCTTCGGTTCATTGGTTTTGGTTAAAACCATTCTCCTAATTTTAAATACATAATAATATAATATTATATAATATAATAAGTATAATATAATATAAAAATCAATATATGTTAGTTTTAAATTATTTACTCCGAAACTGTTATTTTGAAATACCAGAAATTTACCAGAGATTAAAAGAGCTAGAGACACACAAATATCCATAGTCTAGCAGAAGCCTTGAGCTGGGCACAGGGTATGCCCTGGTTGGGCACTCCCGACTAAAGCACTTTTACTTGTTTTATTCTGTCAACTTTGCAATTTATCAAGTCTTTTTCGATTACTAAAATGTTTATTAGAGAATTTACGAAACCAAAGCTCGTGTTAATATTATCAAAATGAAATATTTTAAATTCTGAAAAACTGTTTTTAATGATTTTCACTTGTTTAATTTTTTAAAGGTGAACAAATTTTAATTTTTTTATAGCTATTTAAAAATGTCTTAAGGCAATCACGAAGAAGACTCAATGTTTAAAATGCAATATAAAGCTTATATCAATTTGAGTTATCAATAATTGTTGGAGCATATCAATGAGAAGGCACATTTTTCTTTGGCAATCTCAAAATTTGGACAGAACACCGATAGTAAATCGAGCACCTGCACCTGGGCACAAGCCATCAGCCATTCCCGGTCTATACAATAATTGTATATATATATAGATATAAAGCACCCACCCATTTGGGCAAAGATTTCCCAATACATAATCCCAAAGCAATGACAACAACACCGTAAAATGCTTTGCAAATAAGCCTGCGCAGGGCAACAACAAACAAACTATGGGCCAACTGCCCCGTAATAGATTTAAGGGCAGAAAAGCAGCCCAAAAAGAAGCATTAGTTTATTAGAGTATGTCTTTGTGTGGGTGTGTGTGTGTGTGTGTGTGTGTATGTGTGTGCGGCTGTGTGAGTGGGTGTGCACAGCTTTAATAGTCGGGTAACAAAATAAACACAGTGCTTACACAATGACCAAGAATATCTGTGCTGCCATTGTGTTTAGAAAAATATTTAAATGGAAAATCTTGGGTAGCCGGCGGAAAGTTCTGGCTGGTTCTGACTCTCGCCTTTTTCTCTCTGTCTCTGTCTCTGTCTCAGCCTTAGCCTCTGCCTTGGTTTCTGTTTCTGTTACGCTTGTAAAACATACAAGGTGCTTCCGCAAAGGATGCGCAAATAATGTCTGTAAACAATTTTTATTGCTTTCTGCACGAGAGAACCGACTCGGACTGGAACTCAAATATCAGACGCTGGCAGATTTGCTTAAAAGTAAAAGTTGTTGATAGAAATCACAAAACACAATAACATAAATTGCAAAATGTGACAAAGGGTTGCCCACATCCACATCCCCCCTTGAGAGTGCCAGACATTGGGTCAGCCTGCCAAGGAATAAATAACAAAAAAAAAAAACCAAAAAAGAAAAAGAGTAGACAGTAGGCAGTAGGCAGAGTTTGAAGTGTGGTCATGTGTGTGGCAGCTTCCAAAGTTGTGTCGATGACATCAGCAAACAACAGCCGCAGAAATTGAAAAACTAATCCAAGGCATATGACGCATTCGGCAACGCCAACGCCAACGCCAACGCCAACTAAAAGACGAAGCTTAACTTTCGCAAGTGATTCGCATTAAAAGTTTAAACTTGCCAAATTGCCGGCACACATTCACGCACACACACGAGCTGGATGGACGCTTAAATCTAAGCCAGGCACACCTAGAACCAGCTAAGAGTAGACCCGGCCAGGAGCCGGCTCAGCCAGCTCTGCCAGTCTCTGCCGGTTGGCAAGAGGAAATTGCTTGCTTTTCATAACTAAAACTTGGGAAATTATGAAATTCATACAGGAAGACAATTTTCTTCCACATCTAATTCGGTCGCCCGCCCCCCTCCCAACCCCCGGCGGCTGCCGTCCCCTTGTCCGCCATATTCTGTGCAGCATTGCAGCCTGAAATTTGTTTGTGGTCTTAGCCATAAGTTTGCCCGTCGACAGGCAACTTGCGGTGGCTGCCGTTGCTACTGACTTCTGGCTGCTCCTGGTGCTCGCCCTTATCCGAGAGATTTGCAGTTTTTAAGCCCCACCATTTGGAAGGCTTGCAGTCGTTCCGCCTCCCCTCCCTTCCCTTTCCTGTGAACACTTCTAAGCAATTTCGGTTGCTTTTTTGCGGCACTTTTGACGGAAATCCTATCCGTCTGGCCCCACACAACTCTCCGGCCAATTCGTTAGCTTTGTTTAACTTGCAATTTGCTGGCAACCGATAGGTAGCTACGACTAGCCACAGCTTGGCCACAACTGACTGGCATCTTGACTTTCATTAGGACAGTGCATATTCTCTGTGAGTCAGCCACAGTTACAGCTTTCAGCTTTCAGCTTTCAGCTGCTGCTTCTGTTTCAACTTCAATTTGTGTATTGCAAATGGCTTGCGATGGCTGGCAACAGGTTTAATTCATTTTTTATGGCTGCATAAAGCAAACCATTTATAAAGATATAAAAGCGCAAACAAAAAAATGTATATATATATATATATATATATATATATATATATGTATATATATCTTTGTGTATATGTTGCAAGGCGCTGGCAAAGGCAAGGCGCAGCCCAAAACCAATGAGCAGCAGGAAATCTAAAAATTACATAAGGGATCAGGGGATTTTTCGATAGAACAGCCTCTGCTGCGAGATTGTCGCACAACCAGCAACAACAACAACAACAATAGGAATAGCAACAACAACAACAACGGAGACAACGCCAATGCGCCTTTTGCCAGCTCCATTTGTTATTATGCTCAGCAGCGTGCAAGGATGCCGTCCTGGCCACGTTTGTTTAGTTTACGTCCGATTCCCCATGCAATAACTTAAAAAATACACGAAGACAGTCCGACAGGCCGACAGCTACGGGCGGCCCAGTACCAATAAATGCCAGCCAGAGCACCTTGGCTCGGCACGAAGGTGCTCCAGCTCCGGCTCCGGCTCCCCCTACTCCCGCAGCCAAACAACAATAGGCAAACAGCCGCTGGGCACGGAAGTGCCGCCATGACGAGCATAATTCTAACATGGCCAACACCCCATCAGCGGCGAAGCAACAGGGCTAGTACCCAGCCCGGTTTGGGCCACGCATCGGCAGCCAGTAGAAGGAAATCATATTTTCTGAGCTTATTGACAGCGTAATCAGAGCCAATGTTTGACAATACTCATGGCAACAACAATGCTCAGACGCAATAATAAAATACAAATACAATTTATAGTTATACTACTTTTACGGGCCGCCTTCAAAGGCAGCGCCACAACAAAACTGGTAATTCATTACTTTATCGATGCCATAAGTTCGCACCGCAGCTGGGACCAGGTCGCTAGTTCGCCTCGTTGCTGGTGTTCATGTGCCCATTCTATAGTCAAACATCTGTAGATATGTGTATCTACACACACACACACACACACACACACACACAGTGTAAGCATTTTTGTGTACACAAAAGCTGACAATTTATAGCCCCAGTCGTGTGTCGTCTGGCCGAGTTAAAACCCTTTGCGATAGGGCAGGAACCCAAAAGCGAACTTGATGCTAGCCTCTTGTGTACCCAAGTTCCTGCTACTTACCAGACTTTTTTGTAATTATACTTCAAATTTCATAGAATCGAAAGGTGATCCCTTAGGATATCTTTTAAAAACACGGTGTACGTCACATTATAAAGAAAATTATATAATATATTTTTATGAGTTCGTTTATCATCATACACATATCCAAAAGCTAAATAACAATGATTAATAAGTTAGCTCTTTAAATAGGTTATAAAATTTACAAAAAAAAATATATATTTTATATTTTTACTTTATTTCAACTAAGTTCTTATGGCAAATTTTTAACTTTTTATTAATTGATTTAAGCATACACTGAGCGAATTTGAAATTAAAAATAGGCAATCAAATTTCGGTGCAATTTGCCCAACATATTTTATAAATTGAGTACAATGCTGGCATAATTATGTATAGCAAGTATTTTTTAGGATTTTAATACGTCCTCCATCCATATGGGCTAGTATTCGAACCTGGATCCCTGAATGACTGGGTTACTCAGGAAACTCATCTACCCACTCATCTGCACGATAAACATATATTATACATCTTTAGTCTGAGTTAAAAGCAGTAACCAACATTATTCAATAAAATCGTATTTTAGTGCCGTTAAAGGTTTCAGTTTTTATTCAAGTGTACGTGCAGTGGCGAGCTGATAATATTTTTATTGGTTTCATTGCTTAAATATTGTATATTAAACATAAACAAAGCGAGGGCATTGTAAACACTTCATGTGCGGATGGCAAATGTTGTTGTTCAGGGCACTCGAGTGCCCAGAAATATATTGACTCGCCACAAGAAATACAAACACCTTTGCAAAGCGCTGTCCAATGACAGCTGGACAAAAACTACAAACAGCAAAAACTAGCAACACCAATAACAATAACAATAATCACACTTTGTTATAGTTAAAGCAAGCACGAATTATTATTATTATTATTATTATTATTGTCGTTCTGGCGGAAAATGCACAAGAAAGCGAAAAAAAAACAAAATAAACTTTTCTCATTTTGCACGCATGACATACGACTTCATTGGGGAAAATTTCGCCTGAGCTCCCAAAAACTATGCTATATAAGCTGAGAATTGTTGGCAGCGCAAGCAGGCTGGCAAAATAAATAAATGGGCTAAAATTGAAAATGCATAAATGCTTGTTAACAAAAATACGAGTGCAAATGAAAATTTAAAATATGCATATATATTGAAAATAAAAATATTTATATATATATATGTAAACATGTGTATACAAAAGCAATTTGGCCACAAACAAAAACAAGTTGGTACACATTAAAACAAGGCCACAGCTGTGGGACTGTGGCTCGGCCAGCTGTGAGCCTACGAAAAAGCGGAATTTTAAAATGTCGCCCACAGCAAATTGAAAATTAAACGAAAAACTTTAAAATAACTATATTAAAGTGTGAGCAGTGTGGGGCCGTTTTGGGGAAGCGTCAAAGAAAAAGTTATATAAAATGTTTTCCTTCTTGCTGACCCCAATTGTAGGCCCGGCCAGGCTGCTTTGTTGCGCAAGTGTTGCCAACTTAATAAAATGACGCTCAAGCATGGAAAGTTGACCGGGGCCAGGACCAGGACAAGCAGCAGGACCACAATGGAGCCTGAGGACCCATCGCCATCGCCACCACCAGCACCAGCACAAATACAAACAAGCTAAACCAAGTGCATGTAAAAAGTTGGGCCAAAAAATACATTTCCCTTCTTTTTGGCAAGGCAATTTTTTACAGCCACTGTCACTAAGTTCTTTATACACATACACAAAGACATTTGTGTACATATACAAGGATGTATACACTCATGCATACAGCCAAGTTTGACCGTTGTGCTCATATTTTACAGTTGCTGCGGCCATTGTTGCCGCTGTTGCATGTTGTGCACGTGTATGTGGAGGGTTAGTAGTGCCACAAGTCTCTGCGGAGTGCCTAAATTGAATATCATCAAGGCTCAAATTAATGTCTTCAGCACAAACTTTGCCACTTGAAGCATATTTCGCCTGCCTTCGTCTTCGCCAGTTCGCGCAGTTTTTCTTTCTCTGTTTATGCTCCTGCTGGGGCATTATCGGCTTTGTCACGAACTATGTAACGTCTTCGGATTGATGAGCTACTCGATCAAAATATGCGGATTAAAATTAAAGAAATCTCTTTGTAACGTACTTTTTCATTTGCGATCTTCTTTATCAAAAAAGAATTTAGTATAAATCAGCATTTGTTATTAAATATATGTTAACCAAACTCAGCAATAAAGAAATTCACAAAATCTATTTTCAATTATTTAATTTTGAAAAATACTTTTCAATTTTCAGAAATATCTTTATCTACTTTGTGAGTGGATCAGCTTTGTGGCAGGGTATTTATTTTTTGGCACTCGTAAGACAAATTTACTTTCTTCCTCGTATTATTTTTGGTTTTGTCCGCTTTTTTTTTTTGGTTGTTCGCACTTTGTTGTTGTTGTTATTATGCCATTGCAAAGTTCTTTGCCAGTATGCAGCATTGTAATTGTTGTTGCTGTTGCTCTTATTTTTGGTGGCTCACAAAGTTTTCCGACCCGCAAATTGAAATACTCGTTCATTCTGCTAGTAACGCCGGCATTTTAGCTAATTGCACGCACGGCCGCCAAGTTGGCCAGTGATTTGATTTTGTGCCCCATCTTGGGCGGTGCTGGGCACGCGTTGTGCCGTAAACCACGGTGCGTAATGCATCCCCTGAGTCCCACCTAGACCCGGCCAGAAACCCACATCGAAACAAATCGCATTGCCGAATGGATAGCACGAGAAACAACCCGGCGTGCGTGTTATTAATTCCAGCCAATCTATTAAAAATGTAAAATGCATGAGCTGCAAAGACAATTGCAGTCGGAACTACTTATATGGCTATACATGGGTACATCTTATATATATGGGTCTGCTAATGCACAAGGGAAAAGTCTGGCCGTCTGGCCGTCTGGCCGTCTGGCTGGCTGTTCGACTGTCTAGCGGCACGTATCCTCTAAGCACAGGACTCTATCTGTCGTCTGCTTTTGATGTTGCCCCGTGCGTGCCTCGTGGGCAAGTCAAACCGTGAGACGCCTCAGCTCTCCCTCGCTCCGCGTTTGCTGCATTATTTACGCGACGGTTCTTGTTTATTGATGTTTGTCTGTGCGACTGCAGGTTGCCTTTGCGCCGTCTTACCTGGCGCTTTGTGGCTTTCACTAGCGGCCCGCCCCATTCCGGGCCGGGTGCCGTCAACCCCCGTTGCCGTCACAGCCACTGCTTACATATTCATGAGGGTTGCGGCAGCAAAAGTAGCCAAAAAAGAAATGTCTTCGTGTGGGCATTGCCAAAAAAAAAAATAAAAAAAATAAAACAGAAGAAGAAGAAGAAAATATTGCGGTTCAAGTTCGCTGAGTTCGTAACTTGGGCTGCTTTAGAGTTTTACCCTTGTTTATCTGCTGATGCAGCCACTCCAGGGAATTGGGCTAAGACCTAGAGTGTTAGTCCGGGTGTTACAGCCGCCGCTGCAATTTGCCGTTTAAATATGCGGATTTAATTGAGTTTAATTGTATATGAAAGGAAAGATTTGTATTTTGATTATTTGCTCGACTGCATCGCTGGCAACCGTTCCACATAACACCCCCAAAAAGAGTTCTTCCCACTATTGTCTACAAAGAATTCAATATTCGTTTTTTTACAGTGGTTTCTACACTAGTTTAAGCAACTAAAACATTACAATTTTTAAAAGCCAATTCTGGTGTTCTATTTCTACTTTCTGCATTTATTTTACTAATTTATTTTTTACCCAATTTAAAAACTTTCAAAATCGCTTTTTATAGCTTTTAAAGTTTTAATTTCGCTATGTTAGCTGAGCTTTGCTTAAATCCAATATTTGTATTTCTCTTTATTTCGGATTACTAAATTTTACTTAGAGCAGAAATAACACAAGCAATTGAAGAATACGATGGTAATTTTTGGAGTTTTTTCAAGAAATTAAAAATATACTTACATATAGATATACTTAGGGGATACTTAAAAGCTTTCGTGACATAAGAACTTTGTTTCAGCTTAATCGAATTTTGAACTTGTTTCTAATAGATTTAAGTACAACATTCTTGGCCATTTCTGTGAGTGCAAATATATTTAATTAAGATAATTATTCAAATAAATATATTTTATGGAACTATCAAGATTACAAAAGTGGCAATAGAGTTATCCCAATTAGCGCATATCCACTGTACCCACAGCACCCATATAGAATATATATGTATATGCGAAGCTGAAAACAAAGAAACGCTATGCAAAGGTCGGCAGCTTATCAAAATTTATATATTTAAATAGCATTTACCGCTACGCGCCCGCTCCATTGCAGTCTATCACGGTGAGGCCTCGGGCGGCACAGATGAAAGTTTCAAGTGTCTCGTACACTTGCACACACACACGCACACACACATGCTTAGCCAGACAATCCATGTGCGATACACTGAATTGACAAAAGGGGTAGTTGGCACAAACACACTCGCACACATAGCTAGAAAAACAATTTCACGGTTATTCCTGGCAAATATGAAAAGTAAAATGTAATAGCCCCAGTCAGGGCCCCCCTTGAAACATAAGCACCACCCCCTCCAAGCAGGGCAGCAGCAACAGCGCCGCATATCAAGCGGAAACGGAAGTCAGACACTTACATATGCGCGCGTAACTTTACGCCCATCGTCTTTCTAGTTGTTGTTGTTACTTTTGTTGTTATTGCTGCTGATTTGCTTTTCACATTTTTCGTTTTTTGTTTGTTGTTGGTTTTGTGGGTCTGTCAGCCCTGCGGCATATTTCAACAGTTGCCAACCGTAGTTGCCGCTGTTGTTGTTGTTGTTGTTGTTGTCATAATATTGGCATGCATATATCATTCTGACGGTCTATAAAAATTTCTACACCAAATGCCGCTAAGGGTTGAATATTGTTGTCAGCGCTGTTGCACTTGTCATAAATCTGAGGGGGCGAGCGCTGCGTACCGGGTGTCATTTGCTATTTCGTTTCTGTAGAATGTAATAAGCCTCAATGGACTATCGCTTATTTTGATCCTAAGTGGTTGATAATAAATTGTTAGTGAGAAATTTTCGATGTCATTTCAACTCCAATTGTTGGGGGTTGTTATGCACTGCTGTGCAAATGGGGGACGGGGGGCGGCGGGCGTCCATCCAACCCCTTTTCGGCCAAGTGTCAATACAATGCCAAGTGGAGGAACAACAAAATACTTTAACAAATCAAATGACGCCGAATCGAAAGGAAACGAATTCGGTTATTTTCGCGTCTGCTTATTTATTAAGCACGTCCACGACCTG
The DNA here is from genome assembly GCA_035041545.1 of Drosophila colorata. Taxonomy (NCBI): domain Eukaryota; kingdom Metazoa; phylum Arthropoda; class Insecta; order Diptera; family Drosophilidae; genus Drosophila; species Drosophila colorata. The sequence continues at coordinate 366,020 of JAWNLD010000449.1, forward strand.
GGATTATACGCACATACTCACACACACACTCGTTCTCTTAACTCACCTGCAACTCCCTTTGGCAACATTTTTATTAATATTTAATGTGAGTTTCGCAACTTTTGCCAGCGCCGTGTCCTGCCAACCCTCATAAAACGCAACTTTTCGCACAACTGACAACTCAATTCGGCAGCTCTGCCCCTCCCCTCCCCCGTCCCGCTGTCCACAACAGCACGTGCCAAATATTTTTGTCGCCGTCTGCGGCCCCTTACATACTGCATGCAAAATGACGCAAGCCGCGCCTCCTGGAGTCCATTAGACGTAGTTCTTAGCCTGCATAGCAGTATAATGAAAAATTTCAGACGCCCCTCACCCCCCCCCCCCCTAAACCAACGTTGACGCCCAGTCAGCCCCACTCCGCTTGACTGACGGGGGTTGGCCGTGATTTGCTGTGTGCCGGAGTAAGGGGCGGGAGAGGGGGGAGTGACGACCCAACTAACGCTCAACGCAACATAAATCATAAATATTTTAAAGTTTCAAATTACCAGTGGCAAAAACAATCAATGCGACCATTCCCCCAGAGCACAAAAGACGCTGTCACAGATGTCAGCATTTGCAGTGCCCGAGGCCAGGGGCGGGGGCAGGGCAGGAGCACAGACAGGGACAGGAACGGGGGCTTTGCACAGCGCAATCAGCTCTAATCGAATAAGAACCAATGCTGCATGTGCTAATTTTTTTGTGGGCGATCCGCTTGACGAACCTGTCAAAACTCTGTCAAAAACTGACTGCGTAAAAAGCTGAGATTCTTGGATATATAAGAATACGAAGAAAGAAAGAAAGTTTCTGATACTAAAGTACAAACCACTTTTTCACAACTTTCTATAAAATGCCCAATGTAATTTTACTTATTGAGACTTTATTAAAATTGCAAATTTGAAGGGTGCTGAAAACTACATTTAAAAAAAAAAACTGCTTTAGCACGTGAATATCATTTGGATTTTATAGTTTTTTAACTACTCTACTATTAAACACGACTGCTCGATATTATACAGCTTTTTTATCCATCCATTTTCCTGACATAGTAATATAAGTTGATCAGTTTTGTGTCTACATTAGATAGAAAAATAGTTGAAATCGATTTTTGTATCAATCATTAACAGGCAGTCGCATTAAAAATGGCTTCAACCAGTTTGTGCTGCGTGTTTGTAAATATCTTTAATCTCGTATTGGCTAACAATAAAATAGTAATATAATAAAATAACTTAATATTCTTTGTTGTTACTTGTGATGATTGTTGGATACTTATTTAAGTTAACTGCGCTACGGAAAGTTCCCGCAATAAATAAAAGGCTTGTAGCCATGAATAGCCCTTAAGCCTGAAGCGAGACCTGCGAATCGCAGGTGGCAAATGAATGGGCGGGGTGCGTGCTTACTTATTCACTGCCAGGCAGTTATGAATATTACAGAATGCCAAAATGTCTTGTAAGTTCGCTGAAGTATGTAATATGCGCGCACTTTTCATTTGCCGGTAACAGTTACCGTTACCGTTGCCGTTGCTGTTGCCATTGCCGTTGTCGCTGCCGTTACCGTTAGTGACAGCGTAAAATGGCGGCATCTTTTTTGCTGCCAACCTGTCCCGTTCGTCCGTCCGTCCGTCCGTCCGTTAGCTGCGTTACGGTTACGGTTAACGTTGCAATTCATATAAAAATAATTGTTTGCAGGCGCACATTCATTATGTGCAATGGCAGCCCGGGCAACAAAAAGCCGCTTCTGCCGCCTTCTGCCTTCAGCGTCAAGCAAATGATATTAAAAATGCAATTTGGCCAAAAATGCGTACTCCTTGCCCAGATCCTTTGGCCCTGGCTGGCTCTGCTTGTCCTGCTTGTCCCCGACTTGGCTCAATCGCTACGCACTTGGCAATACGCAATTCGCATTTGTAAATTGCATTTCCAACCGGTTGCCCGTGTCCTTTCACAACTGAAGTTGCAATTGCGCTGCTTTGCGTTGCAGGACATCCTCGCCGTCCGCGTCGGACATGCGCATCAAATTAAACGCCCGCGCGCAATAAACATTAATAAAAATCACACAAAAATTGCCATTCGCAAGGTGCAGCCGGCAAATGAAAATGGAAATTGCTCATAAACAAGTCCATCAAATAAAGTGCACACAGCTGAAACTGCAAAAGACAATAAAACGAATGAACGCAAGAAAAACAAAAATAAAATGTATATACACTTTAACGTTTGATATGCAGAATTGTTTATGCTCTACTTGAGAAGCAAACAAATATATTGACCAATAAAATATAAGTAAGTACATTGAAGTCCGATGCTCCAAACTACTAGATACTCTTCTACGTCATGTCCAAGTTCACAAATACATATAATATATATTGTGTGTACAGCTCTTTAGAAGTTTTTTTAAGAAAAAATCTATTATATTGTCATCCTTTATTCAGTATATTATTTAAAAGATGGTACAAATTCTGTTCCGCTCACACTTAGATTTAGAAAAAATTTATTTTTGATGGCTTTTGGTTTTTTGTTAGATTGTTTCGGATCTTTTGCGTTATATACTGTGCCAGGCAGCAAAGCGACTATTTTGTAGAGTATAACAGTGGAGCCATTGGTGACTTTTGGCGTTAAACCGCAGCACAATATTAACAATGACGTATACGTAGCAGCGAACATACAGACGCACCCATGCACACACACACACACACTTTCGGCTACACAGACACACGCAACAGCGACCACCGCAGACTATCAAATTTTAATACGCCAGCAGCTTGTGCCTTTATTTCATAAATGTTTAATGAAATTAAGCGGCAAGCTTTTTGGGTGAGCTGGCCCAACTGTGTCTGCCCCACCCATCGCAGCCGTCGATGCGTCCGTGTGTCTGGCTGCCCGAAAAAGAGTATTTCGAAATAAATCATAAAGTATAAAATACATAAGTAAGCCAGACAGTTGGCCAGCCAGTCAGGCAGCCAACAGGCATTATATTGTTTGCATACCTTTTTAAACGGTTTTAAAAGTTGGTTTTTATTTAAAAAATTTGTTTTTTTTTTCTCTTTATTTTAATATTATTTGCGTGTACTTTTAACCACAACTAAAAGTGCGGCTGCTAAATTATGAAATAAGCGGTTTTTATATTGCTTTTGATTTTAATGAGTGCGACTCTGTAGTCGCAGGCAGACACACGAACACATAGATACATTTTTAAAAAGGTCAACTAAAACAAGCACACAAAATACGAATTATACTTCCGGCAAACAAGAGTCAGGCTGGCAGGCAGGGGGAGATGGGGCGTGGGGGAGGTCTACGGACTGCGGGCTGGCAACCAGGCAACACCCCGAAAAATATGCAGCAGAAAAACTACGTTAGAGTCGAAACCGAATAGAGCTGGGGTTAAAGTCGAACAGCCATGCCGTATATGCGAAATCAAAAGTTGTTTATGACTCAATTTGTAGTTTTTGAACATGAATTATTGCAGCTGCGCGCCAAAACGAAAAAAGCAGTCTCAAAAAAATATAAAAAAGAAATGAAATGAACGAGCAAATGCATGTGTTCTCTGGTGTGTGTTTGCGTGTGTGTGTGTGTGTGTGTGTGTGTATGTCCCAAGCAACACGAAAAATGTGCAAAAATTGTATCAAAACTAATTTCACAAAGAGGAAATTAAATATGGCAAAGTTTGACATATGACAGATTTGTTGCTGCTGTTGTTGTTGCTTTAGCATTGTCTTGATTTTATTTATTTACGAGTATCTCTTTATGTATGTGTGTGTGTGTGTGTGTATGTGGATCTATATGCAAAAGCAAGTAATTGAAACATTTCGAGCTCCTGCACATGTCTCACTGGAAGCTGTCGGACGGGTGCAACATGCAAATTTTCAATTTGCAACAAACGCCAACATCATGCCACACGGGAGAGCGTATTTTGGCAGCGTATTTGACATTTCATTTCAATTCATTTGGCTTTCAGTTTCTTCAACGCAAACTTTTGCCTGCCACTTAATTTAGTCAATAAGATGCAAATGATCTCGACGCTGCTCTAATTAGAAACGCAGCCAGTCCAAAGGCAGCCAGTCCCAAGCCAGTTCGTTAGTTGGTCTTGTTTTCTATATTAAAAGCTGCGGTGCTTTAAAGCTATGCATAATCCAGTGGAAATTTCCGCTGACAGCGTCAACGTCAACTATTGCCTGATGCATTACAGCATTTCAGTTAAGCTTTGAACATGGGCGTAGTACCATCTAAAAAATTCAATATCAGAATAATTACTCTCTGCCTCTCTGCCAATACACAATTTTTTTGTCATTTTAAATCATGAAAATCGCATTGAAAACCGGTGTAATATTTTAAACAATCTATAAGATCTGAGGTAAATTTATTTGTATAATACATCAATATAAAAATAATATGTTTAATGCATACAAATTTATTTATAAAACAGTTATTAAAACACCCTATATATATATATATATATATATATAACAATTTTATGATCAGTCAGTTTATCAACCAAGCTTTCTTAAATTAAAAATGTTTATAATATTGTATATGGTCATTTAAAGCTTATTACAATCAGTAAAACCCGCATAACTCAGGCAAATAAGATTATATCTTCGAATGATATACCTTTTTAGACTCGTACGGATCGGGATTATCGATTGGCATTCAAAAATCTCCACTCTAAATTTTGGCCAATTTTGACAAAAATGGCAACGGCAACATTTTTTGCCAAAATTGCGATAATTTGAAAATCAAAAATTTTAAATGCAGATCGAATCTATAGATTTAAACTAGTCGAAAGAGGTGTATCTTTCCAAGATCGGACTTTATTTAACCAAGATAGAGTCACTTAAAGCTTATTACAACAGTAAAACCTGCATTACTCAGGCAAATAAGGCCATATCTTCGATTGATATACATTTATAGACTTGTACGGATCGGGATTATCGATTGGCATTCAAAAATCTCCACTCTAAATTTTGGCCAGTTTTGACAAAAATGGCAACGGATTACATCACAATTTTTGCCAATTACAAATCTTAAAAAATACACTTTTGCTGCATTTCATAGTTCATAATCTAAGTTTAAAGAACGTAGAGTCCCGCTTCGCTCTTTGGTCTTTGGCTTACGTAACGGTTTCGATTTCAGGCTGGGAATGGCCAGCACTGGTCCTGTTGACACATTCGCCGAGAGCGTATAATTGGATAAGTTGTGCTTTAAAGGCTCGTACAAATGATTGTATATATTTAATAAATATTTGTTGGCGCTCAGGTGGAAAATGTAATCAAATAAGAGCCAATGTGCAATTATTTAAACGCCAAAACCCGAAATATGTAATATAATATTTATGCACATGCAGGCCAGCTGTTGGCATTGCCAGGACCGGGACCATTGCCATTGCCATTGCCACTGCCAAATGTTTCATGGCTGACTACTTATCGCTTAATCACATCAGAGCATCGACCAGTGTGCTGGGCCATAAAACATTTAGCAACATGAAACCGTTACTGTTACTGTAACTTTTGCCAGACATCAAAGCCAATCAAAACGGCATTTCAATAATATCAGAGCACTTCAATCGCATCAGCGAACGGGGCGAGGGGGGCGGCAAACACACACACACACACACACGCAACCAACAAATGTTGTAATGTGGCAAGCGTGGGGGTGGCAAATAAACGATTTGTGCGCAAATATCATGAGCATGAGCATGAGCTCACTCCCAGCTCCGACAGACAAACACAGACACACACACACAGCCAGACAATGGGTGTGGCGGCAATTGTGTCAAACGAGACTTTCGCTTTTCAACAAATATGTCGTTGTCCAAAGCCCACAAGATATCACATGTGTGCGCGCGTGTGTGTGTGTGTGCATGTATTAGCCATAACATAAAGATATTGCCAGGCACATAAAGATTGGCAGTGAACGGAAATGTTGTTTTGATGCAGGGCCAAAAAGGAAGAAATTATCCAAAATTTAATGTTACTTTTTTTTCTATATTTTGCATGCACCATAACTGTTAATTTTGGACCATTGTAAGGCTGAAGGAATATGCCGTCAAATGCTCCAGCTGCTCCATTTAATCACACTCCTTGTCGGTCTTACTCGCCTCCGTGCGCGCCTTATCACATTGGCAAAGCGATTCGGACTCTGGCTCTGCTGGTTGTGGCAGCGGGCATTTAATATCATCGGCAAGTGGAAAGATCTTGTTCATGTTGATGGACTTCTTAGGTTGCGGCTCAGCCGTACAGGAGCACGAGGAGGCGGTCAAATCCGGACAGTCTGTCGCTTCAGCCACCTCAGTTCCGACAGTTTCCGCATTTGAATCGCAGGGACACATGTCCTCCATGGTTTCCTCCTGGGACGCGCTTAAGTCCGTCAGGCAATTGATGTCTTCCATTTCAATCTCGATCGGTTTTGGTTCGGGAACACTGTCGGCGGCCGCTCCTTGTGATTGCCTCCTACAGGTGCCGCAGCACACGGAACAAACCGCAGAGACGGGCTCAGCAGCTCGAGGAGATTGTGGCGCTTGACCAGCTGGAGTTTGAGGAGTTGCAGTTTGAGGAGTTGCAGTTTGAGGAGTTGCAGTTTGAGGCTGCGAAGCTCGAGCCGATGGAGCTTGTTCAGCGTTTGTGCCACATATTCCACAGGGTGCACCGCCAACAGGAGCTTGCATGGTCTCCGGAGCTTGGTACATATTTCCGTAAGACTGAGCACAGGGTGCATTCGCAATTGCTTGACATATTGAACAGGGTGCGCCTGCAGGTTGTTGTGGTTCAGGTACATTTGGGCAAGTCTGAATGTAAGTGGGCCGCTCACTTGTTGCAATGCTCTTGGCTTCCGGCGCATTATAATTCGTATTACAGCATGTCTCCGAACAGATGCCACCATTTTCGATGCCCTCAACGTCGTCCATCGTTTCGCCCCCGTCCGCATCCGCTTCCGCCTTTTTCTCCAGGTACGCCTCGCTCGTTATGGGACAATCCTCTAAGCCGGAGTTCTCATTGTCGCTGCTCGCGCACGAGCAGCCATTATTGAGGACCGTCGAATTGCTAGCCGTCAGCACATTTCCATATTTGGCCAGCAATTCGATGAGGACACCATTCGTCCAGCCAAATCCCGTCTGGTTCACATACTCACCGCCGGCGCCAGGACGGCCAAATTCCTCGCAATTGTACTGCAAGTGAGGGATTAGTTGACATTGATACGACTGCGCAGTCAGCTCACCTTCTCGAACATGAAACCCGTCTTGGTGTACGCCTCATAGTTGTTTCTCACCCAGCGCTCGGTCCAGCGCGTGGACACTTCCTTGGCCTCGGCCGTGCCCAGATTATTCAAGCCCTCGATCAGCATGTGCATCATGGGCGGCCAAATGTTCGGATAGTCCCATTGCTGGCCAGTGTTGCTCAATGTGTGCGGCACACCGCCCGGAAAGCTGTCCAGCTTATTCTCCTCGATATAGGCCAGCACCGACTTGGAGATCTTCTCCGTATCAGCTATGGGATAGGCGTGAAACCAGAGCGGCGACAGATTTGTTACCACATAGAAGTCACGCTGCATCTTGTTCTTGAGATCGTAGTCCAGCCAGACGCCGCGCTCCTCGTTCCACATCACAGCGGTTATGGCCTTGATCAGGCTGCAGGCCAAGTTTCGATATTTCTGCACGTTGGCCGTTTTACCCGCGAGCGTATTGAATTCGGCGAGCGTCTTGCAATTGCGGAAGAGCATGCAGTTCAAATCGACGGGCACGATCCAGGTGGTCTTGATGTTGGCCAGTGTGCCCACATTGTTGCCGCACTGGGAGACGAACCAGCGCGAGCTGAAGTCCATGCCCGACTCGCAGGCAGCCTTCAAGTGTGAGTAGTGCTCCTCCTTTTCCTCAATCGTACAGAAGCCGTCGGCACTGGCCACATCCTCGCGATAAGATTCGGGCCGCGGTCCCGAGGACTTATCGCGATATTGGTACATGGTGCGACCCTCGACCTGTACCGAATGATTCTTCAAATAGTTATCCATCTCCAGCTCGAGCAGCGGCAGCACTCGAACGGCGTATTTGTCATCTTTGGTCAGCTCCACATACGACTTGACCATGGGCGTCAGCAGGGGCGGCTGCGAGCGACTCCAGTAGTAGATGCGGCCGCCGTTGGGCACGGATTTGTAATTTTGAACCAGATACAGCAGATTGTCGATCATGCCACGTGCCGTCTGAACCATGCCGCTGTAGAGCAGGCCGCGCACGATCCAATAGGTGTCCCAGTAGTAGAACTCAATGAAGCGTCCGCCGGGCACGATGAACGGATTCGGCACATAGATCAGCGAGTACATGAGCGGGCTTGTCCGCACACAGTCCTTCATGTTGCGGCCCAGCTGTTTCCAAATCCGATTCAAATCGGAGCCAAACTTTCGCAATTGTGGATCCTTGATTTTCTTCAGAAAGCACGGCTCACATCGCCAATCGGGCGGACACCAATACTCCATTTCGGTGCCCGGCTGATCGAAATGATTGTCCACGAAGTTCGTTAGATGCTTCACGGACGACTCGTTCTTCTTGCACGAGCTGAACAGCTGGTAATCGGCGAGTATGCGCTCCGGCGAATATCGACAGCTCATGTCGACAAAGTACTTGGAGTCCTTGTACAAGCCAGCCAGTTGCACTGCTCGCAGCAATGGCCCGGAGCAATAGATGGCACTATAATATATATATATATATAGATAGGTATATATATATCGTACTGAGGGACAAGAATTCAATGGATACTTACCCATTGGTGGGGGCCGTTTGCTTGTGCCCGCAATCAGCGCTTTTGCGAGCAGACATTTTGACTAAAAAATATTTGTGTGTGGAGCGTGTGAAGCAATGTGACAAACTGATTAAACCCAATCGGGTGCCAGGCGAGAATCGGACAAGTCAACTATAGTAAACTAATGTTTTGATATGTTTTGAAAAGACTCGTAAGCTCGCACAAATTAGACGGTCAGTCGGATAATGCAATAAATCAAAAGGCAAGCATAACATCCATTATATTGACCATTAAAACAAATTTGTCGACATTTGCCATTAAGAGTCAACAATGCTCCCCGCCATAAATCAGCGTAAATAGACAGGAAGCGCCTTAAAATCTGCTACACAAATGTGCCCCGCCACTGCCATACATTTGTTTGAAATTACCATAAATGTTTTGGTCCCGTACCGTACCCCGGCAGCCCCTAAAGGCGTTTTGCCTAAAAGCTATTGGCCTCTTGTCCATTTGTAATTTCCAGACAATTTATCAAACAAGCGAACTGAAGGCAAACGGCAAGAAACGTCTGACAGACAGACAGACAGACAGACAGCCAGCCAGACCGAGCGACAGAACGAGAGGGAAACGACGGCAAAGACAGAATTGAAATGGCGCAGAAAATGCGCTTCAAGTGGCCATGGACCAGGGAAAACTCGATTTTTCGAATGAATCGACCGTCCGACCGTTCGACCAGGCCCACAGACAATTGAAATCGGCCGCGCACCACTTCATAAATTTCGCAATGCAAGTTTGGCCACCTTCGGGAAACTTTCGCTGCGATAGCAAAAAGCAGCAGCATTCAAATTAGGCATGTTTGAAATTCGAGTCGTCTGCAAAGTTTCTTAGCAAAATACAAAATTTAATTGTATTTCCACGTATTCCGAGCTTCGACTTTAACTTGGCGACTTCTGTGCATGCGACAGGGCTCAAAGGATCGTCGAGCCTGCCATTTGCCTGATGCCAATAAAACGCAGTGTATAATTAATGCACCGGCTTCAAAAGTGAGCAATGCAGGCCGCACATTTGCAGAGACACGCACACTGACAGAAATCGGGCAATCTTTATGGGCCACCTTATCGATTTAAAAGCCAATCTGTTCTTGGCATGTAATTACGGTTCACAATTTTCGAGTTTGGTTAAAACATCGCAATATTGCAAAACAAAAAATCTGCCCATCTAGCTAATCTAACTATAATAATGTTTCCTGGAAATGGTGAATTTAATTTTATAAAAAATTAATGTAAGATAACTTTTTAAAATGAATATTTACTTATAAATCTTATCTAATCTATCTAAGCAATGTTTCCTGGAAATGGTGAATTTAATTTTATAAAAAATTAATGTAAGATAACTTTTTAAAATAAATATTTACTTATGAATAAGAAGATCCGCTGCAAATATAACAAATAAATGTGTGAACATCAAGCAACAATAATTATTTTTGGTGCCTGATATAAAAGTAAATAGCAGTAAGTTTTTTTGTGTTTGTGTTATTTATTATTATTTTTTTTTTGTTACCTCGTATAACTAGCTTAAGCTGTCATTTATATTAATTTGATGTTTGTTTATAATAATTAATATACATAAAATGCATACAAAAAAACTTTCACAAAATTTAATGAAAAAAAAAAATTAAATAATAGTAAAAAAAAATGTCGAGTATTTTTTTGCAGTGCAGGCATTCAGAGGACGCACTGTTGACACTTGGTGCGAGGCGATAGCCACGGGCGAGACATTGATCAACTTAACGAGCCGAGCAGCGGCAGCTGCAGCTGCAGCAGAGGCAGCGGCAAGCGGCTAATTGAGTATGCTCCTTTTACGTGGCGCCTCTGCCAAGCCGCGGCCAGTTGCAGTCGTCCCGACTGTCCTGTTAACACACTTCAACTGCGTTTGCTTGTGGCAGTCGCAGCTTGTGCGGACCGTGCGGACCGTGCGGCCTGCGGTCAGCAGCAGTGCCAACGCACGCATAAATCAATAAGTGGCCGTAAATTAATTAAAATAAAAAGAAGCGCATCTCAAGGTGCCGCCAGAACGAGTCCCGCTTTAAGCACCGCTCAGCCAAAGCAATCAATCAAAATTGCAGCTGCCTTAGGACGTTGGGTCGAAACTCGAACTGAATCACGTAAAGCCATTCCATGGCGCATGATAAATTGTCAGCACGCTGACGTTTGTCTGCAGCGATTTAAAAACTACTTAAAATGTAAATGTTGTGTTTCCCAGTTGCTGCTGTTCTTGTAGTTGTTGCTGCTGCTGCTGCTGGGCTGTCGTTGTGGGTGGGTGGGTGGGTGTTGGGTTTTATGCACACGTCACAGCGTAACGCAGACTGCGAAAATCATGTTGTTGACTTTGAAAAAAATATGTGTAAAAATGCGCTATTGTAAATAACGACACATAAACACGCAGCCAGAGTCTGAAGCTGACTGACTGACTGCCAGAGAGAGAGAGAGAGAGAGAGAGAGCGAGTGATGACAGGGCATTGTCAACAGTCAGCAGAATGGCAGCAGCAACAATCGACACACACACACACACCCAGAGTGCACATTGTGTTTGTGCCACGCCTTTTTTGTTAACAAATACATTACATTTCAAGTGTTAAACTTGCACTTGGCATTCACTCACTTGTTGTTTGTCTCATCACTCTGCAGGACCTGCTCACCTGCTCTATATGTATCTGTATAAGCTCGCATCTCATCCCGTTGACTTGCCGACTGTGTTGTAGTTGTCAGCTGCAAAATGGGTAATGATATTTTTATCAACACACAAAAGGAGAAATACATACATATACATATTTAATAAGAATATCTTCAGACTTTATTGACGTAGCCCGTTGATTAAACTCTCAACTAAAGGACATTTGGTTTACTACGAGTGAAAACACAACTTAACTGAGTTGTACAGTGGCTGAAAGAAGTGTGTGTGCATAATACTGTTTTACATTCAAAGAATACATTTAAAGTTTTTTTGTTTAAGACTTTTGCGCATTTTTTTTGACATATTATAAATTATATCATTTTATTTATTTATATATTTAGAATTTATTATTATTAATTTATTATTTTATTAATTAAACTGATTTATTTAAATAGGATAATTGCTTCTGACTTAATTGCGAGTTCTGCGCAACTCGTGATCATGCTAGATAATTTCGTAAAGGAGACGAAAGCCAAATAGGACTAAACTTTAATCTGGCTATATTAATTTTGAGTGCGTTAAGAGCATAACGGACAGACGGACGGCAAGCGCATAAGCAAGTTAATTACTCTGTAAACTCAGAGATTGTGTCTGCAGCAAGACACACAAGCTATTCGAACTAATCGCATAAAGTTTCATCCAAATTGCACCGAGAATGGTCAAGTGAGCTATAAATTCCGCTGTCAAAATACTTGACAATTGATTAATTGAAATTGACTTTGAAAGTTGGCTGATAAGCAGCCAGAACAGCAGACTGCGTACAGTCGTCGCCAGGGGAAGTGGGCTGTCAATCAGCCAAAACCAAATTGACACACACTCTGGCACACACACACACACACTCACACACACGCGCAGGGCACACGCATTGTGTGGTCATTTGTTGATGAGCTAAACTTTGACCAAGAAGACATGTCTGGCACTCAGAGTCTCATCAAACAAAGGGCCCAACGCACACAGACGTCCAAATTAACCGAAACTAGTTAAACAGAAAAGTTTCCTTCAACAATATATATATATATATATATAAATACATATATTTCTACATGTACAAGGGCAATCGGCGCATGTATCTGAGTGCTGCTGATGTTGCTTTTGCTCATATCGAGTTGACAACTTAAATTGTTAGTTGGCCGATAAGCGACCAGTCGGCTGTCGGGGCACCCTCCACCGCTCCGACCCTTGCCCATTGCCTGAGGGGGGCGTCTATAACATTTTTATTTATTTCACTATTTTTTATGTGCGCCGCGGCGAACGGGACACGCGCCACATGCCAACGACAAACAAACAAATAAATAAAAATCCAGTTTCGGCTGCACCAAACCAAGTTCAGTTGAGTCGAGCCAAGTCCGGGGCAGGGGCCAGGACGGGGTCAGCGTGTGGAGCGTGTGTTTTACAAGTCTATTAACTTGAAGCGCTTATCTAATGCTGACAGCAAGTTTTTCACTTTGCCAAAGTTTTTCTTACCACACACACCCACACACACGCACACACACACACACTTACACACACGCCCACCCAGCAAACGCAACTTCCGCTGCTGCTGCGTTTCCGCTGCGGGGGGCGCGTCGCCGGCATTAACTTGCCAACTGCCAACTGGCAACAGTTCAAATGTTGTAGCAAATGCCGCACATGTCAATCATTTGTTTTGCCATTTTTCTTGCCGCCAAAGCTGAAAATGATAGAGAAAACGATACCAGAGCTATGCATAATGTATGGCAGCTCATTTCCCTTCAATTTAGTGTTGGTCCACTTTCCGCCCGGGTGTTGATTTACGTGCACACACACACACACACACACATACACCTTCCCACACTCAGAGAAAAATGCCTTGCAGTCGGTTAGAATTCGTAGCATTTTGCTCTTACATTTTTTGTAACATTTTAAAGATTTTAAAATTGACCATTATTGTTGAATAAATAAGAAAAACAAACAATCCAGCCAAATTTGGAGACTGTAGCTCTAAAATTGTGGGAGACATGGATTTTTGCGGTTGAGAGATAATCTCCTGAGAGGAGATTATCAATAACTTTTCTGCACAAATTTGTCTATATCGCTTTAAAACTGAGAGAGATTTAATCGATTTGCCACGCCCCCAGAGGGCTTAGCCAAACAATCTTAACAGTTTATTTGACGAGGATATATACGTGTATATTCGCCAAGTTTCCAGTCTCTAATTTCGTTAGCGGCGGAAAAAATAACGTTCGTTCGGACACGCGGGCGGACAGACAACAAGACGGACACAAACACAATATCCTCGAATAAATACAGAATACTCATTACTCATTATTATTTTTCAGTCACGGATAAATAGAAATTCTTTGTTTTTTCTCCCAGTGCAGTTGAAATTCGCTTGTTAACCACATGAAATCTTTGGAGGAATTGAGCTCCCTTTAAGCATTCAGCTTTAAAGTGTTAGGTTATCAAGTGAAAGGAAAAGTGTTGAAGCCAACTGTTAACTTTCACACTCGTTGGGTCGGTGGCCACAAATACTTGCTACGTATAAGCAATTTCTGATTTGCTGGCAACAGATACAGCTAAAAGGATACAACTTGTTGGCCATGCCGACGAAATGGTCAAGTGAACTTGCGCCACAGCTCCAGATAGAGATATGGAGAGAGAGAGAGAGAGAGAGAGAGAGAGAGTGAGAGAGTGAGATGGAGGGAGAATTCTCGCTTCATTAAGCAGTAACTGCTTTACAGCCGCACTACAACTTGGCCCAGTCGGAGTCTGTGCTGGCTCGCATTGCTAAATAATATTTATGAGCTGGCTAAATGTTGCCATCAGCGAAAGCGTCATCTGAGCCAGTGAGTTGCAAGTTGCAAGTTGCAAGTTGCAGCATCGAATCCTTGAGCCGTGCCACGACACTTTTCAATGAACGCTGCGCATTATTGTTATTAGTTTCAGGTTGGAGCACATAAAAACTTCAACGGCAACAGCAGTTTAGCAGTTCAGCGAGTTCCAGTGGTTACATTGTTGCATAACAAGGAACAGGAACAGCAACTACAGCAACAACTACAACAACAACAACAGCAACAGCAATGTCATCGCTTGTTGTTGTTGCAGTGCCCATTGGAGAGTGGAAGCACAAAGCTTTGCTGATGCTATCTGCGAGCATTGTCGCTGCCATTTTGTTGTTGTTGCTTTTGTTGTTGTTATTGTTTGTGTAGTTGCTGCTGCTGCTGTTGCAGCAACATGTTGTTGATGATAATGCTGTCGTTAGACTATGTTGCCATTGTTGTGAGCTGAGCGGCAGCAGCAGCTGCGGGGGCATCAACAATAACGTCAGCTTAACTAAATGAAGGTCCAAGTGTCATGGATGCTTCTCAACTTTGACACGACATCGGGCTGCTGCCACTGCCGGCTTCGGTGTCGAGATTGCGGGTCCGAGTCTGGCTCTAAGGCGCCCTGTCAGTGCAGCTGCAGATGCGGGTAAGAGTGCGGGTGCGGGCGCTTTGTTGTGATTGCAAGTAAGCTACCAACTTTTATGTCAATCTCTAGTTGTAAAACTTACTTATAAAACTTAACTCCTGGCAATAATCGCATGCCAAGGGCTAACAACTGCCAAGCTGGCAGCACAAAAGCACCATCGGCATATGTTTGCCCAGTTTACAAAAAGTTGGAATTAATTATATTGCTGGTTTGTTTAGTGTTCAAGAGGTGTAGAAGCATGTGCGAAACTAGTTTGTATCCCTTAGTAACTTTATACAAGACGATAGTTGGCTTAGATATTTACCTAACGTTCGTTCAATGTGAAAAACATTTATTACAAATATTTGATGGATTATTTAAAATCAAAAACTTAAAAATTAATATTTAATTCATGTAATATATAATTCATTTAAGCTAAACGACTAGGTCTTCGACTCAAAAAAGTATTATTAAAACCATTGTTATTATAAATAAAATATCTTTCCATCTTCGTCTATTATATAATTATATTTTGTTACTATGGGAAATGCCTTTCTCCTTTTACACATTTTAAGTTTTTAGTTTCAGTCTTTTAGTTTTCGGACTCAAGGTCCTAGTTGACATTCATACGTATATTTACTCAGAAAAACCAAGAATTTGGTGCTTAAATTAAGTATACGTACAAACTTGAATAGGTTTGTAATTGGAACAGCATTTTTTCTCGGAGTGCACAAAATAAGCGAAAACGTTAAGAACTTGTGGGAACTTTCAAACCAATATTTTACACAAATGTTGATTAAAAAAATAAATAAAACTTGTTTGCAACAAATTACCAAAATGAAAGGCAAACATTTTATAATTAAATTTATGCTTAAGATAAGAATTATATTTATTTTTAAGTACACCTTTTGTATAGGGCACTCTTGTGTTTCTTTTAATTGAACATTTTCTACAGGGTTTTTTTAAAGCCATATATCTTTCTATCGCATTCAATCAATCTTGACTTGTTTTTCAGGCCAATTGCAGCTTACTAATATATGTTTACCAGTTTTTGTGTGTGGTTTTCAGTGGAATTGTCTGATGTCAGCACTTAAACTCATTAGGCGCCAAAAAGTGGTGCAGCAACAAATTGCAGCTGCAGCAATCGGTGGTTACACTGAATATTTCTGTTATTTAAATGCAGTTTGATGGTCATGCAAGGGGCGGGGCGCGTTGGGTTCATTTCCATGTGCAAAATGCTGCGCATTTTTGAGTGTCATTTACAGCAACAGCAACAGCAACAACAACAACAACAGCAATAACAGCAACTTATTAACGCGCAATGAAAGCATTGAAATTGACCGCAGCAGCAGTGGCAACAACGATGATGATGACGACGACGACGACGACGACGGCGACGACGACAAACGGAAGCGGAAACGGCAAATAAACGCACGAGCGCTTACGTGAGTGCTCTACCGTGCTTTGGCCCTGGCTCTGCAGCCCGCAGCCCGCAGCCCCTATGCGTTTGTTTGCATGCAACGTGGGGCAGAGCGCGGCAAACGCGGCAACGAGCATTTATCTGGCGCTCCAGACCTGCCACGCCTCGCCGCCGCACGCTGCAGCCATAACATTGCGGTCGGTTGTTGCATGTTTGTGCGGCGCGCTCGCTCCTTTTTCGTTTTTTTTTTTTTGTTCTTGCATTCCTCTTTGTTTTTTTTTTTTTGTCGACACGATGCGGCGCCATCGGTTGCATGCACGGCAAGGATTTCTCTGCTTAATTTGTGGTTTTCCAACCAAACAGCCGCCGACGAGAGCCAGCACATAAGCCGCCAGCCAACTGGCCAACAGCAGCAATTGCAATTGAGGTTGCAGTTGCACGAATATTCCGGGAAACTCTTAAATATGATTATGGCAAACGGCATGACATACACACAAGCACACACACTCGCGCAAATTGTGTGTGTGTATGTGTGTGTGTTTGTGTGTCCCTGCCGCTGGCAACTGCAGCTTGCAACATCAGTTCAGCTGCAACATCTTGTTGCTGCATTCAGCAAATTCTTGGTGACTTGCAGCGACCTGTTATCTAACTAAGTGGGCCAAAACTATTGCCGCAAACTTGATTTAATTGTCGCACATTACATGCTGCACACCCTCGGTGGCCATCGTGCAACACAATGGCGTCCACAACTGGCAGCCATTTGCAATTACACGGAAAAATGCGCCCGCAGCGGAAACGGCAGCTATGCAAAGTACGGGTTCAACAGAAGCAACAACAGCAACAACAGCAGCAACAACACCAATACTAATTGCTGGTAATGCAACTGCAAATAATAACAAACTATGTGGCAGTGTCCTTTGTGCGCTCACCTCGCCCCTCCGCTCGTGCAATGAAATGCGCCATTTGCAATTGTAGTTTATTTAATACATACCACAATTAGTGTACATTGAACACGCGAACAAACAGCGCGAGCGGTGCCAGGGCTGCCATGTTGCCACACAATTTGAGGCACAACGCAACGCAACGCAAGCTGCCATTGCAGTTGTCACAGAGGTGATGCCATTAAACGTTTCATTTGTTTTTACACGACCCGCAACAAGGTATAAAATTCCGCTAAGTGCTTTCAACCACATTTAAAACCGATGCATTTGGCAAAGGCGACTCTTGTCGTCGTATTACACTTTTAATATATTATTATTCATATACTACTCGAAAGGTATTGAAAGTGTGATGGCAGAAACATTGAAAAAGATAGGGCCTAAATTCATTTAAATGTTGTCAATCCATCTCTCGCTCCCTGAAGCTCTCTCCCTTAAGTGAACGCGACTTAAAGTCGTGACGTATTTTTTTCACGACAACACGCACATCTTAACATGAAGTGTTACACAATAGTTTTTTTAAAACTTATTAGTTTTTCCCTAAATTACTTAATTAAAATTGCTTTTAAGGATGCTTTTTCAAAATATTTATAGTAAATGTCATATTTATCAATGAAATATCCATTGACTACCACCAATTATTAGCTCATTACTCAATGTAGTCTAAGCCAATTTTTACTTTGACCCGTCAACAGTTAATTGATTTGAAGTGTCGAGCGACACGCACTTTAACCGAAGGGCTCAGCAGGTTACCAAGCGTTAGCAACGCTTACAACTGTGAATATGTAATAGATATTAGATACCTATAGTCGAAATACTCTAAAAGATTCGTGTTTTTCATTGTTTTAATAACATTATTTCATCAGTTTATTTTGGCAATAAGTTCAAGACTATTAAATATTACATTGAAAAACACTATTTAATTATTTGAAGAACTTAATTATTTTTTAAGAAATACCATATAGCCAAATATTTGACTCAATTGAGTTAATCTGTAAAAAAAGTTATTTCAAGAACAATTTTTTTGGAACTGTTGACGTTTTACAATTGGTAAGGCAAAGACTGCTTTAAATGCTTAGTACATACAGAGGTTCCACTGTACATAACTGTTATAAATGTACAATCATCGTTCGTATTGACAGAATGTACGTACATATATAGAGTATTCCATAAATAAAAGCGTTAAAGTAATCAATAATAAAAGCAGTTTTTATGTTGAATGGCACTTAATTTTTTGCCTCAACTAAATGCCAATTAAAATTCGTAATTATTTTTTAATGGCATTTTGTGGTCAATATCCGGCGAATCATTTCAAAAATCCCTTTGACGGGAACGCTGACGGCTGCCCGTCATGACGTACGCATTTACGAGTGGGTCCAAGTGGCTACTTGGAGGGGATGATGGGATCGTATGTACTCATAAGCAGCTAGAATGACGGGCCCGGCCCAAATGGCCAGTACTCGTATCAATATCAATTCCGGTGCCATGACTTGTCAAAGTGGCGCCCAAGTGTCAGCAGCCAAGTCAGTTATGGCCAAATTGCAAGCAATTGCAGCACAAAACACTGCGATAGTGCCAACAACAACAACTATAACAGGGGTAAGTACAAGAAATCGCAATAAGGAATAAGGAGCATTGTTCAGCATGCCGAAAGAGCCCCTCGAGGCACTTGCTCTATAAAATTCAAGCAATCATCGCCGTCAACATTTCGTTGGGCTCCACAGGACACGTTGCGAACATGCCGCAAGTGACAATCATTTATATTTAATAAACAACTAACGCATGCAGCACAACGACACAAAGCAAGAAGCGTGCCTGCAGTTGCCACACACTCACACACACCCCAGCCCCTATCCTCCTCGTGACTACTGGTTGCGGTATGGCAGATTTGGTTCTATGTCGTATAAACGCCCCCGCGGCCAAAGCGGGAGGGACGACGACAGGTCCAAGACAATGGCCGTCGTCTCAGTACGCTAGAAACGGTTTATCATGCATTTTGTGTTGTTGTAAATCGAATCGTCTGAATAATGCAGCAGGTACTACACGCAGCAGACGAGTGGGCGGGGCGTGCGGCACTGGCAAAGTGATCAGCGCCACACAAAGCAAATAAATAAGCAAGCACGAAAACTAAGCATGAAAACGAGCTATAAAAACCAAGAGTGCTCTGGGCGAGAGAGAGTGCCTGGCTAGAAAACACCCTGTAGCCAGTTGCAAATTAGCGTAGTTTACATACACAAAAATACACGTACACCTACACATAAACACACTTGCCACAAGCTGCACGGTTTGGGATTGCGGCTATGTTGAATAACATTTATCTTAATTTTCTAAAAAAAAAAATTTATAAAAGTTGGCATTCAGAAAGGATTTAAAAAAAACCCTACAAATTTAGTTTTTTCGGTTTTGGCAGAGTACAGTTGGATATTCAAAAATGTAAATATAAAAATCAAATATATATTATTATTAAAATTATAAAATCGATTTTGATCGAATTTCGAGATACGTTGACTTATTCAGAAAATGTGGCTCTTATAGTCTTTTAGATCGACATGTATGTATATACATACAAATAAACAGACTGACAGTCGGAAATGCTTTTGATCCTGATCCTGATTAAGCATACATATAGATGAAAGTTGCCTTCTGCTTGTTACTTGCCATTGCTCTACTCCATTATACCCCTTTCAATTGGGTGCAGGGTATAAAAGGAAAGAAAACAAAAACAAGACAGCACAAAAAGAATGTACAGGACACTGTTTCGCTTTGGGCGGCATTCAAATTGAATATTGAAAGCACAAAACTGCCAAACGCTTGAATTATGCATTAATGATGTGTCTCGCTCCGCTAAGCGGCAGCGTTGGCCGTGCGCCCGTGTGGCAGGTGAAGGGTTCGTCCGGCGTGGCATAAGCAAAAGGACATGACAAGACAATGGCAATGCGTCGTCCTCGCCAACCACACCCCCATCCCCAACCCCAACCCCACCCCACAGTCCACTGGGCAGTGGCCAGTGGCTGCCAGAACTGCTTATTAATTTTTTATGCGTCTGCTATTTTTATGGTTGACATGAAAGCGCTTTGCCCCGAGCATTTCATGCTGCTCTGCAGTCAACTTTTTTGTGTTTTTTAGTTCTTTTTTTTTTTGGTAGAGTTGGATTTGAATAGTGTTTCCATTTTGGCCGCATTACTTGGTAATAGTTGGTAGATGTAAGCCATATTTCAAGGTCCATCTGCGGTCAGCTTGCCATTTATTTATTGAGCAATTACATTTGGACAAATGCAGTTCATTGCTTTTGACAAAGTACCAATACACATACATACATATGTACTTAGGTATGTGTGTAATAAATCGGATTAAAATCATGCAATAGAAATGTACCAACCATAGTTTATGCATTTACGAGGCGCCCAGAACGCACAATTTTAAACACTTTTGAATAGCCGAACTCCACTCGCGAACTCCACCGAAGCAATTTCAATAACTATAAACACTTTATCGAATGGACGCAAGCGTTGCAGAATATTTGCACGTACACAAAACTATATAATGTGGTACTAATGTACTAAATTTGAATTTTTTTTTGTATGTAAACACATGTTAAACCTTTTAATGTTATAATCAAAACATTGTTTATGTGATAAACAATTGATTAAATGACTTAAATAATAACATTTTTATTTTCTTAGCACATTTAAGAGGTTTTTTGGTAGAAAGAGCGACGAGTATTGTTATTCACCATTGATACTTATTCACCATTGTGCTATTTGACCATGGGCTTAGTTATTTACTAATCTTCAGTGTGACCACAAAGTAGCTTGCAATATCAAATTAAGCGCCGCATTGAAATTGGTTATTTATATTTAGTTTTTTTTCAATTGTTTAACCGGTTTGGTCTAGTTCTACGCTGCACTTGGATCGCAGCTGCTGACTAACTGCTAAATATGCGTTATGTGTGTACAGAATGAATAAGAATGATCGTATTTATGTATGTACATAGGTAATATATATTAGGTACCTATGTTTATCTACAGTGTACGAATATTGTCTTCGTACACTTTTTTTTTTTTTAATTTGGTTGACTTTTAAAAGAAATTCTAAACAACACTAAGACAAGTTTTTATGCTTTGTTTACTTTGCTGTATAAAGACATTATTGAAGTGCATTTAGTGTCTTATTTTGGTTTTGATTGCATAGCTAATATGTTAACTACGTTTACGGATAGATATTAGTGTTAAATTAAAGGTAATAAATTGAAGAACGCGACTGCATTAAAATTTCTTTTCAGATTTTGTTTTATAAGTCAACGAAATACAAAGTGATTACTGTACGAAGACATTATTAGTACACTGTATGTAGTATACATCTGTGCATATCTCCATATTCACCTACATCTCTGTGGCGCTGAACGCCGCTGAAATCAGTTGACAAAAGACGTTAATTACCGGCATTAGCGCACAAAACGCAGGCCGGCTTATCGGCTCTATAAATTGAGCGCCGACCGAAATTGTCCTGGAAAGTATGCATGGCCGGGCGTAACCTGCGGCCGTACCGCATAAAACCCATTACATGCCGCACGGCACCAACCCCGACCCCGCCCACACACGCATCGGGTGACCACAACATGCTGTAATGTGTGGCTCCAACCGCCAACAGTCCATCAACGTGGCCAACAGTGTTTCGGAATAGGCTGCTGCCCGGACTGAGGGCTTTAAACAATTTTGTTGGAGGCTGGGCAAACTTAATGGCAAAACGCTAATCTGTGAGGAGGGGGGGTGGCAGCTAAGACAAGGGCCACTTAAGGAGCGCTGTTGCCAAAGTCGCGCCTCGTCGCGCAGCAGCTGACTGATGATGATGATCACGTTGATGATGATGATTGTAATGTGCCTGGTGCAACAATAACGCCACAAAAGCTTCATATCCTTTGAAATGACAAAAATTTGTTGCTTTCAGTGGCGTTTGACGTGGTTTGGGGTGGCTGCTCCGCTTGACAGCTTCGCGGAGCCACAAGCCAGTGACATCCATGCCAGCAGCAGGAGCAGCCTTATCAACTATGCAAGGCTTTGTCTAAATGATTGTCTGTGTGTGAGTTTTGGTATCACGCCCCTTTTTGGCTGCTGCTGCGCTGCTGCAACCTGTTATTCGTTGGCGTCTTTTGTTGCGCTTAATGAATTTTACGTAAATTTTACGAGCGCTGATTTCTGTCAGAACGAACCCGCCCCACCCACCACCCACCATCCTCACGCCCAACGCCCCAGCTATTAATCTACACTTTAGCGTCAAGTACCAGCACAACCCTCGTTCGTTAGTTGGCTCTATGTAGACGTGCGTGTGTTTGTGTGTGTGTGTGTGTGTGTGTGCTTATAATGACAAGTTCAACAACAACTTAGCATTGTCTTCGAAGGACGTGACGCCCTGACATTTGTTTGCTCAAGTTATGCAAATATTTTTACAGTCAAGAAGTTTTTGTTTAATTGCATATTTTGACTCGAATTACGCGTGTCATAAAGCAAGGATATGAAGCTTACCACGGCATGGCTGACAATTAACCTGCTTATGGCTGGAAAGAGTTAGTTGGCTCACGACTTTGCCATGTATCCCCATGAATATAATAAATGAGCGTATACATATAAAGCATAAAGAAAGCGTATATACAGGCACAGTTAATTTCAAAAATTTAGCATTTCGCGCCAACATACTTTAGACACTGAAAACTTTAGGTACACACTGTTCACTGTTCGCACTGATTAACAGAATGTTATGTGCATATTGAGCTTTACAGTGCCAGAGAGGGTTATTTAACATTTTCCCTGTTTAACACTTTGCATTAATGCGGGTAATTTAAAAAGTTAAAAGATGTAAGTTTTACTTATTAACAAAATAGTGTAAGGCAAAGCGACGGTTTATCGACGTTATTATAAATCCAAGAACATAACTACGATTGATTGCAGCAACACTAACATACGATTTTGTTGCTTTAATTATTATGTCGATCTGTCCTGTTTTGCGATAAGTAGCTGGCAACACTGTTCCACTAACAAGCTTAATAGGGACATAATAATTTCCCAAATGCTTTTTATTTTGTCTATTGATTCGATCGATTTTCGATAGTTTCGCAACTAAGAATAACAACATTTATCTCGATCACATATAGGTATAACAAATATCGATATTTTGTCAAAAGTTCTACTCAAAAGAACCCTTTACAAGATGAGCGCGGCCCTAACTCCCCGAGAATCCGGCGAACATATTGTTCGGCATGCGAAATATTTAAAAGTTGTGCGCGCCGGCATTGATCGCATTGTGGAGAAAATTGTCGAAGGCTTAAAATGTAAGTAACTATAAATGTTTGTATATATACATACATACGTATACCATGTGCTTACTGAACCGCCAAAAACTGTACTTTGATTTAAATGCAGCCAAAATCATCGATGTCGCCAACTTCTCGCAGCATGAGCTCCATCCCAAGCCCGACGATGCCCACGCCGCCAACTGGGTGTTCCTTGTGGACACCCTAAACTTTTGCTTCTGGACGCCGCGTGAGTTGTGAAACTAGTGCTAAATAAAATAAACAATAGATATTTACTTAAACAATGATATTTTCAGAAAACTATACAAAGTACAAGGTGAATGGGTACACGGGTTATTTTGCAATGTGTGCTGCCGTTAACCGAGCCATGGAGGAGGGCTTGGACATAACGAACCCCGAGTTCTACGCCAAGACGGACCTGAGCACGCTGTCGCGTATATTTCGCTCCGACGACGGGTCGACAAAGATGCCGCTGCTTGAGCAGCGTCTGGAGTGTCTGCATCAGGTGGGGCAGCGTCTGCTCGACAAGTGGCAGGGACGCTTCGAGAACGTGGTCAAGGCGGCCAACAACTCTGCTGTAGCTCTGCTCCAGCTGATAGTGGACGAGTTTCCCTGTTTCCGTGACGTGGCCGATTTTGCCGGGAAAAGGGTTTCCATTTTGAAGCGCGCCCAAATACTCATCGGCGATTTGTGGTCCTGCTACCGCGGCGAGGGTCTGGGCCACTTTGAGGACATCGGGAAGGTGACAATGTTTGCGGACTACCGCGTGCCGCAGGTGTTGGTGCACTTTGGCAGCCTGGAGTATACCTCAGAGCTGCTGGAGGTGCTGCAGAAGGACACCATCATGCAGAACGGCGATGCCATGGAGGTCGAGATACGCGGCGCCTCCATTTACATCATCGAGCAAGTCAAGGATGCAGTGCTCGAGGTATTGAAGGAAAAACATCCCGATGTAGACGCACGTAAAATCAATTCCGTACTCATCGATCAGTATCTCTGGGACTATCGACGTGCCCATGCCGACGAACTGGAGTACATTCCATTCCACAAGGTCCTCAGCATTTACTACTAAATCGAAGTGATTAATGTTAATCAATAAAGTTTCAATGCTTTGGAAAAATGCACTTGAACTCCAATTTTATAATACGCTTCCAATTCCAATTATTGTTTGTAAAAGTAAGAGTATCAGAGCTTCGACGTGGCAGAAGGCTTTTTCCTACGATTCGGTTCATCGACAATGGTTTTGTGTTTTATTATAGAAACATGCGCGGGTCAAAAGCACAGTAAAAGTCGATGATTAAATAATTAATTTTTGAAATCGCGAAATATGTATGAATTTGTTGCCGTCTAGAATCAAATCTAGAAAAGTAATCAACGGAGAAACAGACCTAAAATTTCAGATAGGATTTCGATTAAACTTCTAGACTTCAGTTTGGGATCAACATTAAACTAATGATTATATAAAGATTCGGGTTTCGAACCAGTTTACAGCCTTTGTTTACGGATTTTTTACACCAATATCATAAACCGAACCAATTGCAAACTAGCTTAAAACTGGTTTGGTTTAATTTTAATTAATAAATATTTATATTGTGTTTGCTTAAAATATTCTACCTATTATATATTTATTATACATATATATTATTAAATCATAAGTGAAAATCATTTTTAGATATAGCAGACAAATTAGTGAAACATAAATAATAATCATAGATCAAACAAAAGCTGAGGTCACTATCGGGAATCATAAAGTCAACTGACCATTGAGCATTACCTGACATCACCGTCTGAAACAGCCCGCTTTGAGCATTTGTTGAGTGCCCTTTCTGTGTTCTTTGTCGGTTGGTTGGCCTCTATATGCACTATATAGCGAGTGACACGATTTCATTATAGACACAAAGTGGGCTGCGTTGTCTGCGCTAAACCAGACGTTTAGAGCAGAGACGTCTTCCCCCGGGGCGAGCCAGGTTGCAGTCGGTGTCAAAGTCGGAACTGGGCACAAACGTGCGTTGATAAGCGACAATTAGCTGGTTAGGCCGAAACGCGGTCAATAGTTTAATGTTACCCACGTTTGGGGCTGCGGCCAAAGCGGCCGCTGGGGGTAGAAAACGACGTCGCCGACGACGCCGCGGCACAGTTAACGTGCGGTCTTTGGCGCGAACGGTTGTTGTCGACGGTCCACGGCACGGTCTCCACATGTATCTCACCTCAGCGGCACAGATTTAAGGTTTCCCTCGTTCGCGTAGTAAGCGAGTGAATGAACGAAACGTGCGAGCTAACAGAAATATGCAAATACCCATAGACGGGCCGATAAGATAAAAAGGGGCCGAGTGATAAGCGCGGATTAGTGCGGATGCTGCCCTGGCTGTGCGTGGGCGACAACCTCAACGAAAAGTCACATTTGGCTGCTGGATTTGGGCGTGCATTGAACTCCGC
This sequence comes from Drosophila colorata, assembly GCA_035041545.1. Taxonomy (NCBI): domain Eukaryota; kingdom Metazoa; phylum Arthropoda; class Insecta; order Diptera; family Drosophilidae; genus Drosophila; species Drosophila colorata. The sequence continues at coordinate 391,990 of JAWNLD010000449.1, forward strand.
GAATAATGCCGAGGAACGAGGGCGAATCCCAGGCGGCTTTGTGCCTCGAGTGGAAGCAGCTCAACTACTCCGTGCCTGCCCAGGAGCAGAGCAACTTCAGCTTTTGGAACGAGTGCCGGAAGCAGCGCGAACTGCGCATTCTACACGACGGTAAGCTATGCGGCGTGTGTGTGGGAAGATCGGTTATTCGGTTCGGTTGCCCAATCGAAATTGATTGTGGTTTCTCTGCAGCGAGCGGGCATCTGAGGACCGGCGACCTCATCGCCATACTGGGCGGTTCGGGGGCCGGCAAAACCACACTGCTGGCAGCGATTTCGCAACGGCTGCGCGGTAACCTAACCGGAGATGTGGTTTTAAACGGCACGGCCATGGAACGGCATCAGATGACACGCATCTCCAGTTTTCTGCCGCAGTTTGAGATCAATGTTAAAACTTTTACCGCCCACGAGCATCTGTATTTCATGGTAGGTCATCCCACCCTTATGAGCAGCACTGACCTCTCTTCCAACGCAGTCCCACTTCAAGATGCATCGCAGAACGACCAAGGCGGAGAAGCGGCAGCGTGTCGCGGACCTGCTGCTGGCGGTGGGGCTGCGGGATGCGGCGCACACGCGCATCCAGCAGCTGTCTGGCGGGGAGCGCAAGCGCCTCACCCTGGCCGAGGAGCTGATCACGGATCCCATCTTTCTGTTCTGCGACGAGCCGACCACCGGCCTGGACAGCTTCAGCGCCTATACGGTCATCAAGACACTGCGCCATTTGTGCACCAGGCGGCGCATTGCCAAGCACTCGCTGACCCAGGTCTACGGCGAGGATTCGTTCGGGACGCCCAGCGATGGCAGCACTGGCAGCAACTCCATTGAAATGGAGATTGTCGACACCTCACACGAGAGCCTGCTGCACGCGATTAAGGAGCTGCCCACGCTGAGCGTGCTCAGCAACAGTGCCCACGGAGTGCACAAGAAGGCGGCCATCTGCTCCATTCACCAGCCCACCTCCGACATCTTCGAGCTCTTCACGCACATCATTCTCATGGATGCCGGCCGCATCATCTACCAGGGACGCACCGAACAGGCCGCCAAGTTCTTCACGGAGTAAGTGACATGCAAATAAAAATTAAACAAATATTACACGAACTCCAAGTTGAAGTCTCTAGCTCTTAGATTTGGTTCGGGAGATTGCGGGTTAACAACCAAATACATAAATACACATGAGTGTGTATTTGTTTGTTCACTTTATGGGCTCGGAGTTGTCTGCGTCTGCATACATACTATATGTGCATACTTTGGACAACTTTGTGACCCCATCTTCACCCAACATAAAAGTAAACGCTTGCCTATTTTATCACACTTTTTATCTACTCTGAAAGTTAAGGAACGATCGGGTAGTAAACACAGAAGTTATTTAATTATTTAATTTTCGGATAAGCTAGGTAAATACACTCAGAGAAAAAAGACAAAGAATAAAATACAGGAAAATGTTTACTTGCGGACAGAATTCGTAATTCAAGAACATTTTTCATATTCACTAAGCTTGAAAACTTAAATACGGTACACAATCAAAGAAATATTGAAAATAAAATATGAAGGCAAATTTTAAGAAAGAAAATTCGTGTGTAAATACTCTATGCTGTACCTAATTACCTAATTTACAAATATTTATGAACAAAATGTTCTTGAAACTTGAGCTACAAAATTAAAATAATAATTACAAAATAATATACGCTTCTTAGTCGAACTGTCTTGACTAGAGAAATATGATTTTACGCAAATACCTGAATAGCTGCATGCATTCCCCTCTTGTTCCCCCGCAGCATGGGCTTTATGCAGCCGAAGAACTGCAATCCCGCCGATTTCTATCTGAAGACCCTGGTCGATGGCCAAGGCTCTGGGAATGCGGGCGAGCTGCTGCGTGCCAAATACGAGCACGAAACTGATGGACTCTACAGCGGCAGCTGGCTGCTGGCCCGCAGCTACAGCGGCGATTACCTGAAGCACGTGCAGAGCTTCAAGAAGATACGCTGGATATACCAGGTGTACCTGCTGATCGTACGCTTTATGACCGAGGATCTGCGCAACATAAGGAGCGGCCTGATTGGTCTTGGGTTCTTCATGACCACCGCCGTCACGCTCTCGCTGATGTACTCCGGCGTGGGCGGCCTGACACAGCGCACCGTGCAGGATGTGGGCGGCTCCATATTCATGCTCAGCAACGAGATGATCTTCACGTTCAGCTATGGAGTGACGTACATCTTTCCCGCCGCCCTGCCCATCATAAGGCGCGAGGTGGGCGAGGGCACCTACAGCCTGTCCGCCTATTATGTGGCCATGGTCCTGTCCTTTATACCGGTGGCCTTTTTCAAGGGCTACATATTTCTGTCGGTGATCTTTGCCTCTATCTATTACACACGCGGCTTTCTGCTCTACGTGACCATGGGCTTCATCATGAGTCTCTCTGCAATCGCAGCGGTTGGCTATGGCGTCTTCCTCTCCAGCCTTTTTGAGAGCGACAAAATGGCATCGGAGTGCGCGGCGCCCTTTGATCTGATCTTCCTTATATTTGGCGGCACCTACATGAATGTGGACTCGGTTCCATTGCTCAAGTACTTCTCGCTCTTTTTCTACTCCAACGAGGCGCTGATGTACAACTTTTGGATTGACATTGACAACATTGGTGAGTGGAAGCTGTTTTTTTTTTATCAAAGATTAACAAATTACTAAAATGCCGATTTGTGGATTAATATGTATACATACAGATCTGTTCTTGCTTGCTTGCCATTATTACCCTTTTTTGAATTTCTCTTCTATTCCGCCCGCAGATTGTCCCGTCAACGAAGAGCATCCGTGTGTCAAGACCGGCTTGGAGGTGCTGGAGCAGGCGTCATTCCGCACCGCCGACAGCACCTATTGGCTGGACTGTGTTAGCCTTATGGTGGTGGCATTGGTCTTCCACGTCGTCTCGTTCACGCTGCTGCGGCGCTATATCAATCGCAGTGGTTACTATTGAGTTGGGCTTTTATTTTACGCTATTCAGTTTACATTGTTTACAATTCTTAATTGGCGCATTTGTCCTTGGCCAGGAGTTATAGTACCAGCCGAATAAATGTTTTTATTCTTATACATATTCATACGTAGCTACTTTAGTTAAAAATTTTCAATTTTATGCACAAGCTTTTTGCATTATCATACTCATTTTTTAACTTTTACTTCAGCGAAAAATATTGCATTTCATGTAAGTGTATGTGTATGTGTATGTGTATGTGTACGTGTATGTGTGTATGTGTATTTTTATGTATGTATATGTGTGTACGTATGTAGTCGTCTGTCTCTTTTAAAGTACTCCGGTAGAATTCAAGTACCGCGATTTAAATAAATTAGGCTAGAAAACAACCCAAGCAATATGGAACAACACTTTGTAAGAATAAATAGTTTTTGAAAAAAAATTTAGCTATCGAACGAAATCTGGCGCTTCGCCTTGGCGCCAGAGTCGCCGCCGGCGGCTGCCGTGGCCTGCAGCTTGCGGCCCGAGCCGTTGCTATTGCCACCGCCTCCGTAGTAGGGACTGATATTGCGCTGGTCCTTCCCGGTGAAGTTCTTTTGCGCCGAGCGCCGCTGCTCGCAGTGCACATTCTCGCGCAGGGCCAGGCCGCCCAGATTGCTCTTGGACGAGCTGTTCTGCAACGAGGGATTGGGCTGTACGGGCAGCTGCTGCGGCTGCTGTTGCCTAAAGAACAGATCCTCCGGGATGCGTTCCATAAAGCTGGACTGCGTTGCCGAGGTCGATGCTCCATTGCTCTGGCTCATCTGGCTGAAGCCGAAGGAGTCGATCGAGTTCTCGCTGCCAAATAGGTTCTGCATGGATCCATCCGCCTTGCTGCGCGCCAGCGACATCTGCGACAGCGACTGCGAGGAGCTTTGCGATAAGAGCAGCTTGCGCTGCGCAAACTCCTCGGGCCCAATGTAGCCCGAGAGGCGCGTGGCGGACTGCCGCCTCGCCTCGCTCTCGTGGCTACGTGCGTGCAAATAGATGTCGTCCGGCTGCTTGCCGGCTATCACGCTGAAGGCGTACTTCTTGGCCAGCCTGCAGGTATCAAGTGGGAGTCATGAGCAAAGTCTGCCATCAAAGTAAATCAGCCGCATACTAACCGCAGCAAGGTCTCGCTGTTGCTGGTCGTGTGTCCCTGATGGAACTCCTGAAAGATGCGCTTCACAATGCGCGCCAAGTCCGCCGCGTGCTGCCGGAAATTCTCGTGCTTGGCCGATATTTTTCTGTCCTGCAGCGCCTGCGACACGGCCCACAGCAGTTTCTAATCAGAAAAATGGGAATTTAGAGTTTCCTGTGATTATAAGATTACGATTGGGCCTCACCTTTCGCTGATTATCCGTCATGGCGCTTTGCGGCGTTGCGCTCATTTCCGAATGTGCGCGCTGCAATTTGCTGCTGGCTGCTGGCGTTGTGCTGCTGCCCAAATTGCTGCTGCTGCCGCTCAGTCCGTGGCTGAGGCGATTGGCGCCGCTGAAGTCCATCTGCTGGACGTAGGCGAGCGTCTTGTGCTGCGCTGCTGTGGAGGAACCAGCTCCAATACAAAAGCTCTGACTCTTGATCTTGAGGGCGCGCGGCGTGAGACCGCTGCTGCCAGCGCCGCCGGCGCGGAACAGCTTGCTGCTCTGACTAGCTAGTTCGGCGGCATCCTCATCGTCGTTCGCGTTGCGTTTGCGCTTGAGCAGCGACTCCAGCTGATTGCTAACGCTGCTGGCAGACGCGATGCTTGGCTGGCTGGCGTTGTCCGGCGAGAAGAGCGCACGCTTCGATCGCTCCACACGATTGGCAATCTCCGGCTTGAAGAGCGGCTTGGGCGGAATCTGTGTCTGCTGCTGAAGCGACTTGGCCGGGCTTTGGAACAGCGCGCGCTTCGAGGTTTCGCGCGATGGACCCGGCTTGATGAGATCGGTGCGATAAAGCTGCTTGCGCGCCGAGGAGGACGGAGTTTTTCGAGCTGAATATAACAAACATATAAGTAATTAAGTGCAAATCGTAATTAAGACTCAGAACTAATTTGGCAGACCCAGGATACAGGATTTAAAAGCTACGATTGCGTTTGAAAACGTGCACATACAGTCAAGACTTTAATAATCGCTTTTTATTAATTTGAAAGACTTTAGCTATTATTGTCTATTAAATTCACACATTCTTCCACTCGTAACACAAATTTTCACATCCTTATAAAAGCTCTTTTATCAATAGCTAATGGCAGCTACATAAAAGAAAAAAAAATACCTGGACGAAAAAACTTGTAACTATTTGAATACATTTTAAATGAATTTGTTAATCAGCTGAATATTTATTACTGATATCATCAAACTTTATATATTAATATCAAATTCCATAGGCTGCCCTGATTTCGAAATCAACTAATCCAAAATAGAACAAGAAAGAACATCTATAGAAGATGGTCAAATGCAAAATTTCATGACTATAACAGAAACAGACTGACTGCACTAAGACGGATCTCTATATGCTTATATTCTCTACAATAAATACATATATGTATGTATATATATATATATGTAATTTACCTTTCTTTTTGCTTCCTGGCGTTTTGCGTTTTGGTGTTGCTTTTCGTTTGTTGCGTTCCTTTCTGTTGATTGAATTGTGTTACCACTGTACTTGATAATCGTAGCCACAGCGGCAGTTACTTACTTTTTATCCAGCAGTATTTGCGGACCTATGGAGCTGTTCAGTTTGATAGAGTTGGTGGCCAGATTCGCCGATGAGAATATGGCTCGGCGCTTGGCCAAGTGACTAAGCCGATTGCCCGGCGATTTTGTGAGCATCCTGTTTGGAAAAACATTGTCAAGAAACCCGTCCGCTTGAACTGGTATTTACTGAGCTACTCACTTCATGCGCATGTTGCGCTTCTTGGCACTGGACGGCGAGCGCACATAGGACGTTGCCGTCTCCGCACCCACGTAACGCTCCACCACGGACAGGCTGAGGTACTCATTTTGTTCGGCCGCCTTGTTCAAATTGTAGCTGCAGAGTTAGAAAATTGACGTTATGTGTGGCTGCAAATCGAGCGGATCGAGTATGGCTCTTACCTCAGGCCATGCTGGCGCACGCCGAGCACCTCGCGCCAGTTCATGCTCTGGGCTTCGAGCAGGCTGTGCGTGGGCCTGAACAGCGAGGTCGTGGCACATATTCCGCTGTCCTCAATGCTGGACGGCGGGGGCTCAACTAGGAAATTGAGCACATTTGCTTTCATATTGACCACTGTGCTGATGACATCGATGTCGGGTGTGGTCACTGTGGGCGGCGGGCGCACACCCTGCAAACAGCGCCGTATGCGCCGATAGAGTTCACGCTCCCGCCGACAATTCTCGATGAAATGTGTGCGGGTATCGCTGCTCGCCAGCTGAGTGTCCTGCGTCTGCTCGTCGACGAAACTGGATTCCGTGGGCGCTGTCAGAGAGAAGCGTGCGCTGGTGGTATTGTGGCCGGCAGCTGGGGCCTGGCTTTCCTCCTCCAGGGCCTCAGGCAAGTCCTCAAGCGTTGCGCCCAGCCCCTTATCAGTCTGGTCGTCGCCCTCGTCCTCGTCGTCGTCACTGTCAGCAAACAGATCCGGAGAGCGTTCGTTATTGATTTTCTTCAGTATAAACGATTCCGACAGCTGCTGTTCCTGCTGGAGTGGCTTTTCTGGCACAGTGGGAAAGCGGGAACTGCTGGGCGCCTCGGTCAGACTCTTGATTTTGCCGTCGAAGGACAAGCTGTCGGGTGCTGTTGATTCTCTGATTGCTGTTGCAGTTGTGGCCGGCATATCGACGGCATTGCAGCTGTTCTCCTCCAGGATGCTGCCGTAGAACCGGGGAAAGACAATCATGCCCGGCGATGACTGCTTAACTGTGGCAACTGGTCGCTCCTCCGGCTCGGGCAGTTTCAGATTCTGCAGCTGCGAGCCGTACAGCTGCTTGTTCACCTGGCCGTACGGACTGTCGCCGAAGCCTCGGAACTGCGACTCCTGGCTGCCGAGCGCACTCGTCTTGGTGGCAGTGTTCTCCGTGCTCAGTGTTACTTTTGGCTTCAGCAGATATGGTAGATTCATGTTCTCCTCGTCAGATATTTGGCCCTCATTGTGTTCACTGAGCGACGACTGCAAAGGGAAATCAAATTGCTTTCACTTTCATTAAGCGGAACCAAAAAAAACTCTGCCTACCCCGCTGCCCGTGGAGGGCTCCGAATCGTAGCTGTTGTTGATCTTAAGCACCGTGTTCGCGTTAATCGCAGCCATTCTCCAAGAGTTCAACTGGAAGAACGCAAATAACACATGATTTATGGGTTTTTTTTTGGGATATTTTTGGAAGTACAGTCAGAATGCAACTGAGCTTATGGGGCTTATGGGCAACACGGGGCCATGCGGGCGTGTTTATTGGGCACGCGTAAATAAATGTTATCAGAACAGCAATTACAAAATCCATTTACCTTTTGAAATGTGGCACTTTTCACTAAATGCTGCACCAAGCAGAAAACGCGCGCGCATTTGTTGCAGTTGTTGCACAAACCTATTTGACTTATACAACTTGCACGATGTTTTCGGTGGCTGTGGCTAATACGCCAGTAAAATTGACTTCATATTTACGCAAGGTATTTCAATCTTTTAATTAATAAATGATATTGTTGTTGTAAGTGGTATGTGGCGTGCGTGAACATCTGCCACCAAAAATTTGGCGGCGGCTCTGTGGTAGAGTTGTATGGAATCGTTCCGAACAAGTTCGATCGAACTACTCACTTAACTGAACGAGCGAACTGCGTCACAGATTATAGTTCATCATTCGATTTATTCCTATTATCTTTCATGATCATCGTGCTATACCTACTTACTTAAACATACAAAATATGTATACAAAATAAATATGTCCCAAATGTGATATGTTATACATATATAAAGCGCAATGATTCTTATAATTTTGCTCATTTTTTCGTTGATAAATAAATTATTATTTATTAATATATGTAATTTATACAAAACAAACCATAATGCGACTCAATGGAGCAAATGGATATGCGTCAAATTAGCAATTTGCTTCAAATTAACGTGCGTCAAATTAGAATCAGTCATTTTGCGTCGAGATCGGAACTTGTTTCCGGGACCGGAACCATATTTTTGTTTTGCATTTATTTACGTCTTTAAGCACTAAGTCTTATACATTTAAGTGCAAAATGGTAAAGAATTTGTTCAAGTTGCTGCCAATATCTGCCAACTATTTTGCATAAGTCCATGTATAATTATTTACAAATATTTTAATAGCAATGCTGAATAATAAACATTTTTTTTTAAACATATATATTTGTTTATGCTATTAATGTCGATTATTTAAAAGTCTAAGATTTCTTAAGCAAATACAGATAAGTTCGAAAATGTATGCTTGCCGCCGAATTCATCTCAAAATTACCTAACACTGAATGCACAGAATGGTTCAGTTCTAATGTGAACTGCTAGTTCGATAGATTTATTGAATCTAAATTACGTTATTTTCGAGAATGGTGGGAACTCAACTTGTTAGCCCCTATTTTGCGCACATTAAAACTGTAATTAAAAAATAAGTGCATTATTATAATAAAGAATTTAATTCTTTAACAATTGTGCATTAAAAAGTATTTGATTTAGTGCTTAAAAGCTAAAATAAACGCAGAACCACATTTTACGGTATACCAATGAACAAGCCTCCATCTCAGCATCCCTCCTAACCATGGTTAATCTTAACGTGATGGTTAAGTCCCGATTGCTGCCGAAACTTTGCATCGCAGCGTAAGCAGCGAGAGATCTTGGTCACCTGATGACATTTTTTGTTGTTTGATTTGGTTTTCGAGGCGCGCTGGTTGAATTGTCTATTTAAGAAGTTTGTTTGACAGGATTCACAATTGTTTTAGTATTGGGATAATCCAGTTCCTCAGAAAATATCCTTTGTAAAAAAGCTCATCTTCTCACCTCTTTGCAGTGGTTTATATTATGAATGGTGGAATTCTATATTTTAACAAACTCTATTTAAAATATCTAAATAATTTTAGAAAAACCATATATTCACCTCAACTTCGCAGAGCCCCGAGATTTACCTGATATTTTCGACCTGAGACCGGGCTTTCCTCTTCTTCTTCGTCGTCCGCATGTCTGTGCTCAAAAAATTTTTTAAATTCGTGCATCGCACATAAAACCTTAAATGACTAATTCAACAAACGGCTTGACAAAAATATGCCGCTAGTCCAAACGTCCTTTAATTAAGCTGCCATTAGCACCTCCTTCAGGATGATTCATTTATTATTCAGTGTTGCAGAAGTGCAATGCCAGGGCTGCGTCAAACATATCGATATATCGCGTTTCAGCTATCGCTGCAACCAACGATCGATCGATTGGAATTGATTTTAGCGCCAAAACGTGCGCTCAGCGCGGCAAACTGCTGATTGCATTGTTGTTGAAAAAAAGCGAAAAAGTAGAGCACAACCCATTTCTCCAATAGCTGACTAAGAATATTTATATATCTGACTACACACACACACATATCGCAATGGTTAATAACGAAAATGAAGTTAGCAGTGGCCAGCAGGTCATTTGGATCGGCAGCCACGACCAGAACGCGTTCGTCAAACAATTGGAGCACAGAAACGTGTATTATTATAAAAAGTGCGTTTACGGGCCGTTGACGCTGTCTGTGGGCGATTACATATTGGTGGCCAACGCGGATGCAGCAGAGCCGGACACCGTAGAGGGCTGTGACATCGCAAAGATCCTAAATCTCTACGAGCTGCGGGAGATGACCGTACGCGAATCCTGCCGTGCTATTGTCCAGTGGTACTCACGCCCCCAGGCCATACCGCATAAGTATTTCGATGAGGACGGCCTGTCCATTGACTTTGACATTGAGATCATCGAGGAGCATCGTCCCTACGACAACGACGTGGCCCTGGGCTCCATATTTCGCAAGTGTTTCGTGCTGGAAGGCAGCGCCAAGAAGAGTGCCGAGCAGCTCATTAAAGGGATTAAAGTGCCCAATAATTGTCCAATGTTTGTGTCCCGCTATAAGTTCCTGAAGGTGAGCAACGCCTATCGCCTCATTCCGCTCGAGATACAGCTCGATGGCCGGGATTCGACGCGCAAAAGGCACTCGACCAAAGGCGGCAGCTCGTCGTCCGCGCGCAAATCAATCTCCCGCCGACGCGTCTCCACAGCGGCGGACACTGAGCTGCCCGTTGAGTTCATCGACGTCAACTATTTCAACTGCGAGAACAAAGTGTCGCCCATCAAGATTGTTGGCGGTCGCAGCGTGGTGCGTCTGTCCGAGAAGAAGAAGAGCCTGGGCGGAGCAGCCGTGGCAGCTGTCGCCGCTGAGGCAGAGATCAATGCCAACTATCTGACCGCCTCACCTCTGACCGAAAAGAATCCCAAAGTGGCGACACCAAAGTCCCGAGCATCGGCCGCCCGTCGCAATCTGAACCTAAGCCTGGACAAAGGCGGCGACACCACAGCCGATTCCGATTGCCTGAACTATTCGATTGTGCAACAGACGCCGGATCCCAAGACGCCCTCCAATGACATGAAAATCAAGTTGCGCATCTCGGAGCGCCGGAAATCGGTGCGTTTGGAATCACTTGACGATGAGTGCGATCCCTTGGAATGTGCGGCCACGAAAAGCAGCGAAACGCCCAGCAAGCAGCGACGCAAGCGTCTGGGCGTCACCAATGGCGATATCTATCACACGCCCACCAAGAAGTCCAAGGAGCTGCTGGAGAATGTGGGCACCGAATTGACACCACGCTCCACGCGTCGCAAAAGCATCCTCAAGTCGGCCACCACGCGCTTGGGTAGGTCACCTGGTCATCCTTTAGCTTATATTTTTTTAAATAAAACTCCCATTTCTCTTTGTGGCAGCTGAGGGTACGCCCAGGCGCAGCATTCAGCTGTCCAACATTGTGGAGCAGCGCATATTCAAAGACAACGATGTCATTTCGACGCCAAAGCGCAGTCGCGCCAAAGTCACGGACGAAGCAGCCGATGCGAGTTACACGCCCAAGAAGACCAGCCAGAAGACGCCAACGCGTCCACGGCGCATGAGCACCAGGGAGACCGTTGCGCCGTTGACGCCGTCGCAGAAGCTGAAGAAGATACGCGCCGGCGAGCTGAGTCCCAGCATGGAGCAGCGTCACCAGCCCGTGGATGAGCGGCACAAGTCCCAGCTACAGCTGGCGCGCGAACAGCTCCACGTCTCGGTGGTGCCCAAAAGTTTGCCCTGTCGCGAAAAGGAATTCGACAACATTTACAGTTTCCTCGAGGGCAAGATTCAGGATCAGTGCGGTGGCTGCATGTACGTGTCGGGCGTGCCGGGCACAGGCAAAACGGCCACGGTCACGGGCGTCATTCGCAGCCTGCAACGTCAGGTTGCCCAGGATGAGCTGCCGGAGTTTGAGTTTCTGGAGATCAATGGCATGCGTCTGACCGAGCCACGTCAGGCTTACGTGCAGATCTACAAGCAGCTGACGGGCAAAACCGTATCCTGGGAGCATGCACATACGCTGCTGGAGAAGCGCTTCACCACGCCGGCGCCGCGTCGTGTGACCACGGTGCTGCTGGTCGACGAGCTGGACATACTGTGCAACCGGCGGCAGGATGTCGTTTACAATCTGCTCGACTGGCCAACGAAATCGGCGGCCCGTCTTGTCGTGGTTACCATTGCGAACACAATGGATCTGCCCGAGCGCTTGCTGATGGGTAAGTACCGCAGCCGAACTGGAACTGTCCAACAATTGCTAATTTCTGTGCACACTTGCAGGCAAGGTAACGTCGCGTCTGGGCCTCACGCGTCTCACCTTCCAGCCGTACACACACAAGCAGCTGCAGGAGATTGTCACCGCCCGTCTGGCCGGCTCGGAGGCATTCAAGGGCGAGGCTGTGCAGCTGGTGGCACGCAAAGTGGCCGCCGTATCGGGAGATGCCCGGCGAGCGCTCGACATTTGCCGGCGGTCAACCGAAATTGCGGACACCGCCGAGCAGCAGACCAAGTGCGTGAATATGCTGCATGTGCAGCAGGCGCTGGGCGAGATGATAGCCAGTGCCAAGGTGCAGGCGATCAAGAATTGCTCGCGTCTCGAGCAGATCTTCTTGCAAGCCGTCGCAGCTGAGGTCACGCGCACCGGCGTGGAGGAGACAACATTTATGGGCGTTTACATGCAGATCGAGACAATTGTTGCATTTATGGGCGCGGCGCTGCCAGCACCGGGACGCGCCCTGCATCTGTGCTCGAAACTGGGCGCCGAACGTCTGATCATCTGCGAGCACTCGCGCAACGATCTATACCAAAAGATACTGCTCAACGTGAGCGCCGACGATATACACTACGCCCTGCGAGTGGAGGGCAACTAATTAAGGATTATGTTTCTTTTAAAAGCTTTTAAATTATTTCGTATTTAAGCGTCATGTTTAAACAATTTAAAGTACAAACTCGTTGATAGGAATACCAAATAGAAAACCAAAACAGTATAACAATCGTAGAGGACTTTGGGTGAGAACACGGAATAGATAAACAGATGGTAGCGAAAGCCGAGCATCAGGCACAGGTAGAAGGCAGCCGGCAGCAGTACCAACGCAGCATACAGCGGCATCACCAGGGTATCGGCTGCCCTCGCATACGGCGGCTGCAGCTGTATGATGCCCACGCTGCGCAAATCCGTGCGCAGCGTGTGCACGATTAGATAGAGGAAGGAATGTATTTCGGCGCTGTACGTGTTCAACGTAACGAAGAGGCCAACAATGACCGGATTATAGCTGGTCTGGCCAATGTAGCCGGGATTCAGATCAATCGTCGCCAAACTGTTCGAGTTGCCCTGATAGAAGTAAAACATTCGGGCCACGAATACGGTCATCATGATCTTGTACACATGCACCAGGCGCACGGAAAACTTGCGCGCCGTGGTGCCATACGCATCGCATAGCTTGTAGGTCTCGTCCAGCGTGATGAGCATCGTGGGCAAGAGCACAATATTCTGCACCTTGTAGAGCAGCGCGACCAGCATCAGCGAGCACGTCATGTTGGTTTGCAGCAGCTTCACCAGATTACTCGCCGGCTGCTCATCCAGCAGACTGCGTCCGCCGTGCTGCTGCGGCAGTGCTGTGCGGTAGCCGAGGACGAAGACCAGCGCCAGGCAGCACCAGAAGAGCACCAGCACGGGCAGCAGAAAACGAGCCCTGTGGTCGAGTATAAAAGTTAAGCAATCGCTAGATGACAGTATGATAATAATTATTCAAACTTACGCCATGTATTCGGGTAGGTCGAAGAAGTGCACCTGACCGTTCAGGCCACGGAAACAGTAGACCAGCAGGAAGCCGATGCCCTTGAATACGTCCTGCGCTGTGTTGTTGAACTTGCGCAGGCGTGCCCAATACAGGAACAAGGAGAACAGCATCAGGGTGCTTTTGATGGCCGTCAACCGGTGCAGATAGCGCATCAGTGTGAGCAGGATGAGCACCACGAAGATCTTGCGCTGCCGCCACAGGCAGGCCGAGGCAATCTTATGCAAATGCCGTCCATCCAGCTCCACATTAGCCTTGGTGATGCGGCGACGCAGTGTCCTGAGTGCGGTTACCAGGAGGAGCGTGTTGCCCAGATAGTACCAGGTCTTGTACTCAAATTCAATGAACGACGAGGAGCCCAGCGTTAGGATGCGTATGACAAAGCAGAGCAGTAGCGGTAGCGGCAGCGGTATAGATAGCTTCAGGCGTCGCGAGTAGAGCGGCGGCAGGGCAATCTTCAACAGTGCTTGCGCCACATCAATAGTCAGATACACGGAGGCAACAATGGGAAACAGCAGGAGCAGGCTGTGCAGCATGGAGCTGGTGAGCACCAGATCCAGCAAATGACTAGCTACATTCAATACGACGCCAATGACCAGCGAGAAGAGCAGTTGAACCACTTTCAGTCTGTGCAGACGCAGTTGCTCCGAGGCAAGATCCAGAAACAAAACGGTCAATATAAGATGCAAGGAGCTCTGCAAAGGAGAAGCTTAAATAAAATATGAAACAAAAGCACGGCAGCTGTCGGCACTTACAGCAGTTGTGAGCGCCAATCCCACGGCTATGAAACCGTAATCAAATTTCACCAGCGACTCGGACAGCTGGCCGGAAATCTCACGGGCTACGCGCAAATAATTCAGCTTGGCATTCTCATAGTGCACCTTGCTGGCGCTGCTGCCGTCGCCGAGGCGCAGCGGCTGCAGCAACTGTTTGTGCAGCAGCGTGGCATTCTGATACCAATGATAGTAGTCTGGCAGGAGATAAGAAGAAATCAATAGAGGATAACATGCCATATTGCGCTACTTTACCACTACGCCGGACATTATCGTGGCCAAACTTAACGCGCGCCTTGTTGAGCAGATGATGCGCATTATAGAAATAGGCGTACATTTGCTGCTCCAGCGTCAATGTTTGCAGCATCTCCGGTATGAGGCAGCCAATGGACATGGTCGGTATCTCAATGGACAGCAGCAGCGCCAGCGTCGGCGTCAAATCAATTTGATTGTAACGCTTGGTACTAGCTCTAAGATAGAAGTTTATAATGTTAGCATAGAATTGAGACTCAGCTTTATTTTTCCTTACGTGTCCTTGCTGCAGTTCCTGCTGTACAAGTAGAGTGGAACTGTGGTCTCGGCGGGCGTATTGCCGCCGTGGCCACCGCCATCAGCCATGCCATGATCTCCGGTCAGCATGAGCAAATAATTCTGCATATTCTATGAAAGACAAAACAAACATTTGCATTAGCCTAGATTATGAGCTATAAATAAATCATAAATAGCTTGCCTTATGATCTAGTATCTTTTTGAGAGCGTCATCCATTTCCTTTAGTTTGGTTTTGACCCTTGGACTGGCATTGCCCTCGACGTGGCCAATGTGATCGAGGCCCAGATAGTGCAATATGAGCAGCGTCCAGTCTGTTTTCTCCAGCTCCGCCTCCAGCACACTTGTCACATTCCGATCGCCCTCGTGGAAGTCGTTCACGTAGAAGGAATCATTGTTGGCGGCGACTCGCGTAAATTCGCTGGGAAACAGATGTACCCAGGTGTGATCGCCGGCAAAGGAGACCACAGTTTGGCGCTGCTTCAGGCGATGCAACAGCGAATCCTCCACTTGCTCGGTGTGGCCTATATTGAGCGCAATGTCTATAAAATTGGACAGGGTGCCGGTGGTGATGCTCTTCAGCCGCGGCATCGTCACCGTGGGTATGTCCACGTGCAGGCTCAGCTTCAAACAGGCCCGCCCATGGGCCGCTGGCATTGTGGACTCATTGGGAAAGTCCTCGCGCAAGGCATCTATCAGGAAGAGTATGAACGAATCGTAGTTGGTCGGCGGTGGCTCCAATCTGCAAACCGATTATCGAATTTAGCACATGTGGCAAGCGAGCACTGGTTCCAATAACTACTGATAACCAACTTACTTTTCACCGTGCAGTGTTGTTGGCCGGTCAATGGGCACGCTCTTCTCCTGCTCGGCAACGGAGTAGGAGGCCGGAAAGAAGCCAATTAGAAAGAGCAGAGCGCCGCATATGAAAAACGTTAGCATGTAGAATGTGTAGCCAAGGCGACTTTTGTGCTCCTCCATTGCGATTGTTTTGGCTTGAACATTACAAGAATTGGCTGCCGTGCGGTCGCCTGACATGTAAACAAATACTACTGAACGCAGCAGCGTTGCCAGATGTTCACACATCAACAAGGTTGGCAGTCCTGCCAAGCAGCTGATTGGAAGCGAATTGCGTTTGGTTTGTTTATATATTTTAATTAAATGCCAAACAAATATTGCAACCTAAAATGGAAACGTGCGGCTTTATTATGAGCAGAGCTGACGATTTGGAAAATTTTCTAATGCGCTGCTCGCACTGCACAGTTGACGTGGAGATTGACAAGTGGCAGGAATTCGTGCTGCACTTTCGGAATACGCACGGATTGGGATCAAAGGATTACTCAAGCGTTTTGGAAATCGAGCAAATTGCTGAGACTGAAAGCAGCGACAAGGACTTGTTAAACGTGCCCGTGGACGAGCAGGAAGTGGACACCAAATCGAAGTCTATTACAAGGCTGAATAGTACGTCCAGACCCTCCTCAGCGCTGTCGGAAACCAGCTTAAGCGAAGATGAAACGGCGGAAACTTCAAGTGAACCCAATACTCAATCGGAGGAGGAGGATTTAGAGAAACCCACTTCGAATTCGCCTACATACAAGGTAAACATTATTAGTTTGTTATTGTTAAATATTCACTAATATTCCTGATCTTTAAGTTCAATCCTTCATTTTTTCGACGAGATCCGCGCACCTTGCAGTTTATAGAGTCCTATAAAAGCCAGCCCTGCCTATGGAATCCTGCCCATAGTCGATATAAAGAAACGACCGCATGCAAAGCCGCATATAAACAGCTAATCACCGAACTGGAAGCCAACACATCCGTCACATTCTCGGAACATTCGCTGAAGGTGGGCATCAAAAAGTTGCACACACAATTTAATTTGGTGGAGAAGCGTGTGTTGAATGGCAGCCAAAAGGCAAATTCAGTGGCCTTTAATCACTATACAAGCTGTGCCTTTCTAAAAGCATGTCAAGATCCCATGCGCTCCTTTAAAAATGCAATAATTCAGGTAGTACCCAAATCAGGTGCCCTTAACTATTTCTAAAATTGTTTTGCCTTGCAGTTGAACTTCTCTAAAAGGAATAAGCTCACCACAGACTTTATACAATTGTATGCCAACTTTCCTCAGCTCTACGATAGCAAGCACAAGGACTTTTCAGTCATGGGCGCTCGCAAGCAAGCTTATGTGGCAATGACGGCCGCAACTACACTGCCTCACAGTGGCATCAACTGCGATGACGTCTACCTGGCCGTACAGTGCCTGCGGCAATGGTACTATAAGAGCACCAAGCATGTCATTAAAACGGCCAATGAATCGGAACAGTTCTATTTGAAAGCCTGTGCCTTTTTGCCGCCCAAGATGTTTAAGCTAAAGTTGATTTGTGAATTGTGCCAGCAGGAAACATCCTCGGATCATGTGCTGCAAGCGCACATGTGCAAGGTGCACAACATTGGAGAGCTGCCCTTTAAGTGTGCCTCGTGCGAGCGCAGTTTTGTGGGACGCGGTGAGCTGGCCACGCATATGCAACGTTTTCATATTGGCAAAACACACAAGTGCAATTATTGCGACAGGAGTTTCGCGGTCAACTCGGATCTTCGCCTGCACATACGCACCCACACCGGCAATAATATTCTGTGCGAGCTGTGCGGCAAGGCCTTTAGACTGAGATCACAATTGAAGCTGCATGTCACTGCCATACACACCAAGATTCGGGCGTTTAAGTGCACCATGTGCCCGAAGGATTTCCTGAAGAAGGTGGATTTGTCGGATCACATCAAGAGCCATTTGAACATACGCGATAAGATATGCACAACATGCGGCAAGGGATTCACCAGTTGTCATTCGCTCATTAGGCACCGGCAAATACATTCAGAAATTAAGAAGTTTGTTTGCAAACTTTGTGAAGCAAGATTCTCACAGTTTGTTGGTCTAAACTCGCACATGAAACGGACGCATAACATTGTCCGGAATCATGCACAGAAACCTACAGACACTGCAGTTCAAGAGCAAACAATTAGTTGAAGTTTTTATAGATAAATAAAAAAAATACTTTCAAAGCTAAATAAAAGTAAGATTTGAACTTTAAAATGCACTCGTTTAAATGCGCCACTGTTATCGATAAACTAATAAATCGATTCAGTATCGGATCGTTATACAGCACTGCAACAGAAGCAGCTGGATTCTTCTTGGCGTAAATAAAGAATTGCGATTTATTAGGCTCCTTAAACCGCTAAAAATGGAAATATGCGGCAGCATATTAACCAATAGCGACTACACCGAGTTTCACCTGAAGTGCATATATTGTTCAATTGAAAGTGATCTCAAAGACTGGCAACAATTCGTCTTGCATACGCGCAATGCGCACCTTTTTGACGATGCGGATAGGGATGAGGAAAGCGTCCAAAGTGAAAACGAAGCTGAAGATGCCCAAGTGGAGCCCTACGCAGAAACCGATAACAGTCTGGTGGACATAAAGGAAGAGGACGACAGGTGGCCCAACGAAGATGTGGAGCTTTATGTAAGCAACGTGAATGGAAATATCCCGCAAATTGTCTCCCAATTTAATTGGCATTTGACCATTTCAACAGGAGACCTACGAGATCTTTAAGCATGAAGATGCCTTACAGTCGCCAACAGACATGGAGGCACCTGCATCACCCACACTTAATGGCATGGATGCCAAGTTGGAAATGCCGGACGAAGAAACTTATGGAGAGGAAACTGAAAGTCAACAACAGGAAGAGACGGAGGTAAATCAATTTGAAATTAACTTCAATGTAGTCGCTAATTTGTGAAATACTAGGAACATATCCCGGAAAATATGTCAGAGGTGGGTAATAACTATTCAGAGGAATGCGACAGTTCAACGGACTCTGATGACGAACAGGAGGAAAACCCGCCCAAACGCAGCAGAACCAACCCCATGACGCTAAAGCGCAAGGTAAATCTGTTTAATAGAGTTATTTTCTTTAAAATAACTATTACAATTTACAGCTGAAAGTGTCGTTCATTCGGCAAAATCCGCGTGTGTTGCACTTCATCGAGGAGTTCAGGAAACACCCGTGTTTGTGGAACCCAAACGATCGCAACTTCAAAGATGAGATAGCCAAAACTGAAGCCTACGATGCAATGATTGAAGCCATGGATAAAAAAGCCAATGTGCTCTTTACTGAAACCGAATTAAAGAAATCCATACAACAATTGTTAAAACAATTCGCGATTGCCAGCCAAAAGGCGGACAAGAAACAGTTGACTGGAATGCCCGCCCGTTATCTGCTTCGATGTAAGTTTCTTAGCATGTCACCATGCTCGGACGGAAGTGATGAAGACGAAGAGTCCAAGACGGATGTGGTACAGGTGAGATTATTATATTATAACATTTTGTTTGGCTGTTCAGGGTAAAGTCAGTAAGTTAAAAACAGGGTATAAAGCACACAAAAGGAGCGACCTTTGGAGGTTCTTGAACTAGTGTACAGACAAGATGCTTACTTTTTGCTGCTTTATACATTGTTGTTGGTGGTTCAATAAACAGACGACTTACCTAGAAGCTGCCAGCTTGCCAGTACATTATTATGAGTTTTTTTTCACTTTATATTGATTTCAGTTAAGTTTCAAGGAAATCAACGACATGACAACCACCTTCATTGAAACGTTCGTTAAATTTCCGGTGCTGTATGACAGCTCTCTGCCGGATTTCAAATCGCTGGACGCTCGCACCGAGGCGTACATTAAGATATCGCAGATGCTAGCGCCAGAGATACGTGTGAACGAAACGGAAGTGCATTTGGCCATCATGAGATTGCGTAAATGGACATATATGACCCTGCGGCGCGTTAAATCGAAGGAATTGCGGCGCGCCTGCTCCAAGTCGGAGCTGCACTATCTGCAATTGTGCAGCTTC
Organism: Drosophila colorata; assembly: GCA_035041545.1. Lineage (NCBI taxonomy): Eukaryota > Metazoa > Arthropoda > Insecta > Diptera > Drosophilidae > Drosophila > Drosophila colorata. Next base: position 411,544 of record JAWNLD010000449.1, read on the forward strand.
CTGCCACCCAAATCGGAAAGCTTTGTCATCAACTGTGAATACTGTAATAAGCGATTCTTCATCGATTACAGTCTTCGATCGCACATGGTCAAGGTACATGATGTGGGCGAGCTGCCATATCTCTGCTCCCAGTGTCCGCGCCGGTTCGAGAAGGCGCACGACATGGAACGGCACAAGCTGCGCCAGCACTGTGAAAAGTTGCTCAAGTGCGAATACTGTGATAGCAAATTTTCATTGAAAACCGACCTGAACGTTCACACACGCGTCCACACGGGCGAGAAACCGTATGTGTGCGAGCTGTGTGGCAAGCCCTTCAGGCTTAAGCTGCTGCTTGACTATCACATAAATGGTTTTCATTTGAATCTGCGGCCATTCGAATGTGATATCTGTCATAATACATATCGAAAGAGGGTCCAGCTGAAAAACCATATGAAAGCTCATCTAAATATTAAGGATAAGAAGTGCGACGAATGCGGTGCAGCCTTCACCTGTCCAACCAGCCTGTCTCGGCATCGCAGGGCTTTTCATATTAATCCAAAATTACGAAAATAATATTTGACAATATTACCCTATTATTATAAATAAAAACATTACATTTTTTTACCGCGCGCCTAATTAATATAATTTTTAATGCCGCTATCCAACACTGTTAAGTAGCTGCCCATATTTATCGATATCTCAGCTCTTCAGCATGCAACAACAATAAAATGTTTACTTATTTTTATTTATTTTAAATTGTTAACTACAAACAAGTTTTAAATGTGTTCAATATGGTGATTTGTGGAACAGTTTTCGTGCGCAACAACTACGAAGAGTTTGTTTTGAGCTGCACGCACTGTAAAAGCGATTGCGACGTGGAGTTAAGCCTTGATAGATGGCAAGAATTCGTCTTGCATATAAAAAATGTACACAAAGTGGAATCGGATGAGGACGGAATATCCTGTGCCAGCAGCATCGAGATCAAAAACGAAACCGAAACTGAAGATTATAACGGAGTAGATATAAGGGACTGTTTAACGGAAGCGGCATTTGTGGATTTGCCCAACGTGTCGAGCGACGAGGAAGACGATAATGATAGTGAATACGAATATGATACGGAGGTCAGTTCATATTATAATTACATTATATATTTTAACAAGTTTCCCACTTGCAATTAGATGGCATGCCAAAATGTTGATGTCCCCAATACCGAAGTGGAATGTAAAACAAATAACTTTACACCAACAGTCAAAGTAAGTAATTAAATGCGCAATATGAGGAAAAACTCAAACGATTTAAAGAAGTAATTTTCCACGCCCGTATTTAGTTTAATCCGACATTTTACCGGCGCAATCCACGAATCACGCAATTCATTGAACTGTACAAGGGACAACCTTGCCTCTGGGATCCCAAAAACTCAGCGTTCAAAGACAAGGAAAAGCGCAGCGCTGCATATGCCACATTAATTGATCAGCTAAAAATCAGCATCAATGTGCATCTTACTCATTACAAGCTGAAGAAGTGTATAGCCAGCCTGCACAGCCAGTATGCGACGATAAGCCGTCAGAAGCGTACCAAGAAACTAACGAAATTACCTTTGTATTATCACGAAATGTATAGTTTCCTGGGGAAACGCTGCGACGTTGACCTGGAGGCGAACAGCGACGAGGAAGGCGACGACAACAAGATAAAGGTAAGTTCCGCTTGAGATAAAAATTTATATTTATTTTAAAATTCGTGTCCTTTTACAGCTGGTCTTTACCGAAACAAATCAATTGACGACACAGTTTATAGAGCAATATGCCAAGTTTCCGCAACTGTACGATCCGGCTCACAAGGACTTTTCCAATCTGAGTGCACGCAAAGCGGCCTACATTGAGATGACTGAACTGCTGGCCACTGAGATACCCCTGGGTGTAGTTACCCACTACGATGTCTATGACAGCGTCTTGGGCCTACGGCAATGGTTTTCCCGTAAAATCAAAGGTCTTACGGAGACGCAATCGATTGGCCTATTAAAGGCCGAAAAACGTTACATAGAGACATGCAAGAGTTTCTTGCGAACGAAAACATTCCGCCAGAAAATACCGTGCGAGGTGTGCAAGACCAGCTTCAGCACGGATCACGCATTACAGGCTCACCAGTACAGGGCGCACAAGTTGGGTGAAGGCGGCTGGTTTAAGTGCACGCTCTGTGAGAACTACTTCGAGCGGCGCTGCTATTTGCAGCAGCACAACCAGCGTGTCCACATGGGCAAGATGTTCAGCTGCAGTCGGTGCGAGCGCAGCTTTGCCTTTTCCAGTCAGTTGAGCAACCACATGCGCACCCACGACGAAACCCACATAGCCAAGCCATTCGTGTGTGAGTTTTGCGGCAAATCCTTTAGGCAAAAGATTCACTTGAGCAATCATGTGACGGCTGTGCACACCAAAATACGGGCGTTCAAGTGCACCATGTGCCCCAAGGATTTTTTAACCAAACGCGATCTCAAGGATCACATCAAGGCACATCTCAATATACGCGACAAAGTGTGCGAGATTTGCCTAAAAGCGTTCACCAATGCGAACGCCCTGGTCAAGCATCGGCACGTGCACAAGGAGAAGACGCTGCAGTGCAGCCTGTGCAGCACCAAGTTTTCGGAGCGTGTTAGCCTGGGGGTTCACATGAAACGGACGCATAAAATCATACGAAACAGTTCAAAGATTGCGGAAGCAACGGATACCGCATTGTACTCAAGCACATTCCCAAAAGCTGAAGATAATTCAAATAAATAAAACGATACTCATAAAATTCTCTGTCAGAGTGTATGTAGGTTTTGGTTTCTTTTTTTTTTTTTGAATAAATTTTTGTTGTTTGTATTTGGCTGTTTTACAACACTGCGTGCGAGGAGCTAAATGAAAAACAGCTGTTTTTATTTTGATTGGACTGGAAGTTTGCAGCGTGCGGTTACGTGCATCGGTTGTGCTGATTATGAGAGGTCTACTGGGTAAACTTTGGCGACAATGCGATGCAGTCGCTCTACAGAGACTACCCAGTGCGTTGACAGCCGTTGCCGGCGGTCAAGGCTCTTGCAGCAGCTGGGCTAGTTCCTGTTCATTCGCCACCAGTGTTAAAGGCAATCCAACGCTCAATCCAAGTCAACGTGAACAGCCACACTGTAATGTGGGCACCATTGGGCATGTGGATCATGGCAAGACGACGCTAACGGCGGCGATCACCAAAATCCAATCCAACAAGGGTCTAGCCGACTTCATGTCCTACGAGCAAATTGACCGTGCGCCCGAGGAGAAGGCGCGCGGTATAACCATAAATGCCTGCCACATTGGCTATGCTACCAAGGATCGCACCTACGCGCACACTGACTGTCCTGGTCATGCGGATTACATCAAGGCAAGTTGCCTATTAAGCTTAATCATGCCTAACTGAATGTTATTCTGTTGCAGAACATGATTTCGGGTGCGTCCCAAATGGATGGCGCCATATTGGTGGTAGCCGCTACGGACGGGCAAATGCCACAGACTCGAGAACACTTGCTGCTGGCCAAGCAGGTGGGCATCCAGCACATTGTGGTGTTCATCAACAAGGCTGATTTGGTCGACCAAGAGGTACTCGAGCTGGTGGAGATCGAGATGCGTGAAATGTTGTCGGACTTTGGATTTGATGGCGTTAACAGTCCAGTGATTTGTGGCTCTGCACTGCTGGCCCTGCGCGACGATCAGTCCAAGTTCGGCGTGCCCGCCATTGAGCAGCTTCTGCAGCACTGCGACACGTATATACCGACACCCACGCGCGATGTCAAAGCACCATTCATACTGCCCATTGACAATGCATTTACGGTACCCGGGCGCGGCACTGTTGTCGTGGGCACCATTAAACGCGGCACCATAGGGCGCAACGCCGATGCCGATCTCCTGGGCTTCAATCAGAACCTGAAGACCAGCGTCAGCGACATACAGATCTTTCGCAAGAGCGTGCCCCAGGCACTAGCAGGCGAAAATGTGGGTGCCCTGTTGCGTGGCATTAAAATATCATCTGTGGAACGTGGCATGCTGCTGTGTGCGACCGGCTCCGAGGATATATCCAATCACTTCGAGGGCTCCATGTATCTGCTGTCGCGTGCCGAGGGCGGACGCTTCAAGCCCATGCTCTCCAAATACATCCAGCAGCTGTTCAGCATGACATGGAATCTCCCAGCACGCATTGACATAGGTGAGTCCACCATCGAGATAGTTTCCAGCAGCTAATATCCGGACTTTTGCAGTGCCTCATGATTCAATGCTGATGCCCGGTGAACATGGTCGAGTGCGCGTCACATTGCTGCGAAAAATGGTCATGACACCGGGTCAGGCTTTTACCATACGCGAGAATGGAGCCACTGTGGCGACGGGCATGATAACTAGCCGTTTGCCTTCGCTCGATCTGCCAAAGAATAAGCTATCCAAGGCGCTGGTTAGTTGCTAATTGCTTTTATTTGGACGCATACATTTGTATTTGCCTTTTGTACAAACTCTTCCGTTTAATTTCATTGTACATGTGTGTATTTAAATATAATGATTTATCATATTTTCAAACAAATGCCAACAGTTAATAAATTTTTGCTTGATTCAACACTTCAGTCCCTTAAAGGGGGTTCGTTCGCGAAACACGCTAATACAATTATAAATTACAAAAAATATGAGAATACATAAATGGAATACAGCATCGTTACAAATATAGCGCACTATATATGGTATATATATGTGTATATAAGTACTTATTATCTTAACACTTACAAGTCTCTGTATTGCAAACGTTTAAGGCAACATATCGGCCATTTTATACATACATACTATAACATTTTCATGTTCCTTAAGTACATGTTGTTTTTATAATAAGTATATTTGATATATTTTCTTTATGTAAGGTACAAGGTTAATTTTCTTTTATTGCAATTTAGGAATGCTTTTCGCTGGGAGTTTCACTCCCACATGTACATACAAATAAATTTGTTTATATTGCTTCTGGTTTAAAACCTTTAAACATGTTTTTCAATATCGCTACAACTTGGCAAAATGGCTGGCGATACGGTTCGAAAGAAATATAGGAATATGCAGGTCAATTGGGGATATACTCTTTAAACTAAACAGGAACTACATTTAGACATTTGCTCTATGCTCTTAGGCATTCTGACTACATTTAGCTAAGACTCGTATAATACAAATAACAATAAAAAAAAATACCTAAATCACGTCAAATGGCAACGTCCAATAAATGTTCACACGCACTCGCTTACAAAATTTATATTTTTGTGAGGAATTCATCGAGATTTAAATGCGGCGGTAACTCGATTTCCTCCAGCTTAATGTCGCTGTACTTGAACACCACCTTAAAGGGATGTATGAAATTTTGATCCATTGTGAACTCGTCGCTCTTTGACTGCAAGTAAAATCATATTATAGTATATATAGATGTGTACACATATTTATAGAGAGAGTGAATCTCTCGCTTTTTACCATTTGACGCGCATTCAATTTCTGCGTAAGCTTATCCAGGAAAACGTTGGTTATTTCGCTCTCATAGTCATCCAGCTTGTATGATTTCATGACCTTTAGCACCTGGGCGGTGTTAAGCGACGTACACAGATCACAAATGGTTTGCACATCCTCCTCACTCTTGCGCGACTGCAGCAGCTGGGACACCTGATTCAATGGCGCCAGTGGCAACAGCACCTCATTCGACTAAAGAGACGAAAGTTGTAGATTACATTTGATGGCATTTAACTGACATTTATATGAGATTTACCATTCGCTTGTCGCGCACCCAATCCTCAATGCAGCCCAGATTATAGCGTATTATCATGCCCGTCTCCCACATGCAAATATCGCCGCGCAGCATCAAACAATTGAGTGCCACGGCGCAGACGAAATACAGGAGTTGGCTAAATATCTGCTCCGCATAGACACTGTCCAGCCCGAAGTGCTGGAACTGCTTGTAGAAATGCTCGAGCTGGCCAATTAGCTGCTTCCAAGCGGGCACATTACCATGATCAGGTGAGGATGTGCTGCGATTGCGCATAGCGTGCGCGTGGCGAGTGCGTTGAATCTCGTCATTATTCAGTATGGCCGGCACGATCTTGGGGTCCAGCAGACCCTGTATTTGCATGACAAGCGCCTGGTAAAGATTAACAATGAGATCGAGTATAACGCGTCGATACTCGTAGAGATTGAAGTTCTTTAGTTGCTGTTGATTCTGCTTTTCCGTATTAAATTTAACATATTCCTCAACATCGCCGTATTGCTTCAATAAATTTAATAGCCTGCAAATCGAAAGAAACTTTATGAAACTGGTTGAACTATAAATGAATCAGATAATCTTACGTTATGGAGTTGACCAGCCATATGACACGGTTCTCAATCGGATGCGGTGTTCTATGCATTTTCTTGATTTGCATAACAAATTTACTCAGCAGTTCGCGTACATCGTCATCGGCATTCGTCAGATCAGTATAGCTGCAAACGAATAAATGGATTAAATGAAAATGATTATTTATTTTTTCGACTGCTTACCGAATGCACATGAAAATTAGATAAGCGGGAAAGCCGGGCAGCAGCCCGACCACAGTTCGCGGTGTTAAACTACTAAGCAGACGCTGCAGGATCTTGTCCAGATCACTGTTGTGGAACTTCATGAGTCCGAGCGGATTTTGAGACTTTTGTTTGGTGACATTGGCGCCAACATCGTTGTTATTGCTGCTGTTCGCCGCCTTGTTGCGAATCATTTCCTCCTCCAGCTGATTCTCGAGCTTGCCGCCGTCCTGCCTGTACGCCTTCAGCTTGGCATTGGCCAGTTTCAGCTCATCCTGCACCAGCAGATACTGCGTAATGGCTTTCTTCAGCTCCAGGCGCAAATAACGATCGTTCTGCTTTAGTGTGTCCATATTTGCCTGATCGAATTCGTCGATGCTCTTGAACAGAACCTCCTGCATTTCATCCTTTTCCTGATTGAGCCGCTCGATGGCCTGCGTCATTTCCACCAGCTTGCTGTTGTGCTCCTCGGTTATGGCCTTTAGCTCCGATTCCAGTTGCCGGTTGACCAGCTTCTGTGACTGAAACGCCTCCATGATTTCGTGCACATTGCTGGCATCGCTGCCGCGCAATTGGAGGCTCTCCGGCTCAATGGAGCGCAACGATTGGCTTTGCTGCAGCAAAACCGCCTTCAGTTGGATGCATTCCTCTCGCCGTCTACGCACTTCCTCCTGCAGAGCCGCATGTTGTGCTGCAGACACAAGTAGAAGAGAAGAGTGGGAAGGAAGGGGGAGAGGGAGAGGGAGGGGAATTGCGATAATCAATAAAACAACTGCAATGAGCGCGCGCATTACGAATGTTACCATTGAGCTCGTTGATCTCAACACCGTGTTTAATGCTCGTGCGCAGCTGATCGTAGTCGCTGCGTAGTTTCTCATTCTCTACCTCAAGCTCGGAGACGCTATGGCAAGTGTGTGGCAATAACATACATAATATACATAATTGTAATTAGACTAAAGCTAACTGTAAGCGTGTGTTGGTGTGTGTGTGTGTGTTGCACTTAATGTTGCACAAACAGCTGCCCAAGTAGTTGGTACTTACCGGAACGAGTCTTCAGTGGGCTTGTTGCGACTGGCCAGCTTTACATACTGCTCCTGCAAGCTGCGATGCTTCTGCTTCTCCTCCTCGAGTATGGAGCGTAGCTTGACCACAATGCTGGTGCTATCAAAGAAGGAATCTATGGGGGCACACACAACATTAGCTTAGCATTCGAATACTACACATAACACTCTATATACCATTCTTGTTCATCAAATCCGGATGTCTGTTAATGTCCAGCGTGTTCTTGGCGGAGCCATAGCCCACATCGTCCTCGTTCTGGCTGGACGCATTGCTGGCGGAGCGTGCATGATGCATGCCATAGGTGCTGAGCCCGTTATGTTGCTGCTGGGAGCGACTCAGCTCCTCCTTGAGCATATAGTTCTCGTTCTCGATCACCTCCTTGTCCTTGATGGCACGCTGATAGGCTTCGTTCAGCTCCTTATTGTCTATTTCGGCCAGCATGCGCTCTTCACGATCCCGCTGGCTACCCTCGGCACTCTTGGCCATCTCGATCATGGAGTCCACTTGCTTGCGCAGCTCGTCGTTCTCTAAGCACCACACCTGCTTCTGTTGGCTCCACTCCTCCTGCGAATGTCCGCTCTCCTCCAGCAATTGCATTTTCTCATCCCGCTCCGACTCTAGCTGCTTGTTGAGTGCCTCGATCAGCTTATCCTTATCCAGGCAGGCGGCCTTAATATTCTTGAATTCGTGCTCCAAGTTCTTCTTCATCTCCAGCTTCATTCTACAAAAGAGAGAGAGAAAGAGAAAGTTAAAGAGATCTCTGCTTTTACCACAGCATTAAAACAGACTTTAGCACGCTTATCTCGCTGGTCTTGTGCTTCAGATTGCTGTTGTCCCGATTGAGTTCGTCGATGCGCTGCTGCATGGATATGATCTTGTTCTCCAGGCCCATGTACTTGTTCTCCATATGCGATATGGTCTTTGCCTCCGCCTTCAATCGCTTGAACTGGCGTCGCGCAAGGAACCGTCGTACCGCCGCCTGGCAAATAATGATGCTGCGTCGCCGCTTCTGGTAGGCGCGACGTGCCAGCACTCCGCGCACAAAGCGCTGAATCTGCACGGCCCGATAGTAGTCCCTCATGGCGAAGAATCTGTTGCGCGCCAGCATGCCACGCGCATATTGCTGTATGCCGGCCACCGAGTGGCACAGACGCAAGTACCGACGACGACATAGCCAGCCGCGTGCGTACTTGGACAAAATGAGAGCGGCGCGCGCCTCGCGCAATTTCTGGGCACGCATGCGCGCTAAATAGCCACGTGCATGACGTTGTATGCCAAAGATAATGCCCTGTAATTTTAGGTAGCGGCGTCGCTTGATGAATCGTCGCACCACCGACTGGACAATGGTGATGTATTTCTTGCGCAGATTGGCCCGCACCTGCTCCAGATAAGCCACCTGTCCGGCCCTGAAGAAGATTTGCGTGTTGCCAAATCGATATTTGTCCTCGTCCAGTATCCATTTGAGCACAATATTGCGGCAAGATTGCTTCATGTCGTTCTTATCGATTTGGTTGCGATGCGCCAGCAGCTGATAGCGCATATAGAAATCGGGATAAAGCCAGCGGGATGGAAATCCGGCGGCTGAAATGCGCACCGTTTCCAGCACGCCGCAGGCGCGCAGCTGTTGAATGATTTTGGCAGTCTCCCACTTGAAGGCTACCTTATCATCGTTGGGCTGGAACAAAAGACAGAGTTTTTGTTTAGAGAGAGCTTTTGTAAAATGTATAATGTATATACCTTGATGCAGCGCACATAATGCGGCGTGGTGGCATGCAACGTAGAGATCAGCGAGGCCAGACTCTCCTGGAACTGTGAACCAACAGTTTTCTTGTGCTGTTTCGATGGCACCACCTGATGAAATCAAAGAAAAACAATCAATAAAACCCACAACTAGCTAAGGCTAAAAAACACAAAGTACAAGTTTGTTTATATAAGACAAAAACTAACTCTTCGACGCGTCTCATTGAGTTGCTGTTGACCCCGTTGACGATGTGTACATTTTTTTTTGGACAGTGGACAGAGTTTGATGGACGACAAGCGTATGGAAATACAAATTAGCAATACAAAGATTACAATATAATAAGCCAGAAGTTGTGCAGTAATTGGTGTTGGCTAAAAGTGGCTGCTTTTGGGCCACCCACAAACCTGTTTACGATTAGCGCTGATCACAACACGTCCACCCAGCGTGGTGGTATTCTTATTGGCATCCGTGCCGAGCGTGTCGACCTCCTCGAGTATCATGACTTGTTTGCACAGCAACATGTTCGACTGGGCCATCACATTGGTCAGCTCCTTGGAGACCGTGTCGCGATTCTTTTCCAAAAATCCATTCACATCGTATTCAACCGTATCCGAAAAGTGTTTGATAAAGAAACCTGCAACATTTGAACGTTAAGTCGAAACTTGTTTACAGTGTTTTACGTACTTGTGTTGCCAAAGCGTGGCTTTTCAAAGTGCGGAAATTTAGCGCACTTTTCCACTAGCTTAACCGCCCAGCTCTCGTCGGAGCCCTTGGGCATCTATAAGAAATAAACAAAAATATTTACACCACATAAATAACAATTGGTGTCTTCAGTACTAACTCGGCACTCCTCGTCAAGCAGATCGAGCACACCCAGCCGAGATTCAATTAGATCAATGCAGGGCTGATTGTCATAGAAATCAATCATGGTCCAGGTAATACCCTCTTTAAGGTACTCCTCCTGCTCCAACTTAAAGACGTGCTGATTGAATTGCTGCTGGAGCTTTTCGTTCGCATAGTTTATGCAAAACTGTTCAAACGAGTTCACCTCGAACGTTTCGAAGCCGTAGATATCGAGCACGCCAATGAAGCTGCACTGTTTGCTACCGTTATATAAGCTCTTGTTCAGCACACCGACAATATACTGAAAGAGCTTGGCATAGATGTGCTTGGCCAAGGCATCGCGTGCCGCCATCGCCATCTCCATGTTATTCGGTATCAGCACATATTCATTAACCGACTCTATCTTACGCATCAATAGCCAGCGCCGCAAATCATCAGCTTTGATCTTCAGCAGATCGCCAGTTACCTGCAAGTGCAGATCATTTTGCTAAAAGAAAATGTTTTCAATTAATGATTTCTTCTCAGGTTGATTAATTGCAATTTACAAATATGTCACAGGATTCGGTGTCGGCCTCATCGCTGCCATCCTTGTACTTCTTGGACACCACAATGTTGCCCAAATGCAAAATGCCAGCGAGTATTTTAACAATATCGGCAATTTGCTGTATGGAGAACCCCAGGACAGTCATGGCCTGCACCGTTTCGTTGAATTGATCAGCATCCGAGACACGTTCGATATCTGGTGAGCCGCCCATATTCAAGAATTGATAACTATCCTGATGTTCTGCAAGCATTATATTTATCTTGAATTAAACAAAGTTTTTTTTTTATATAAAATCTGATTACTTACCCAGCACCAATTCCGGATATTTGGCACGCGCCGCGCACAACTGATAGAATATGTGATAGTTGCGCTCGCCCTGCGCCTGGTAGACCACTCGAGACTTCTCCAGCAGATACGTGTGCATGGTGGCACCCTGCAGGTACATGACGCCCATGTGATTGGTAAACAGCAGCTTGGTGAATTTACCGAAACGGGAGCTGTTGTCGTTGCGTGTGGTCTTGGCATTGCCGAAGGCCTCCATGATCGGTGAAGATGCCAGCACCTTGCGTTCGACCTGTGTTTCCGACTCGGAGCCGCCAACGGCGGCAAAATAACGCATCGCATACTTGGCCGAAACGGTTTTGCCGGCACCCGATTCGCCGCTAACAATGATGCTGAGATTGCAATTCTCACGCTCCAGTTTCGTGTACGCCTCCTCGGCCAGAGCGAAGATGTGCGGCTCCAGTTCGCCCATGGCATGGCCGCGATAGGCGCGTATTATATTCGGACCGTATAACGGTAGATCCGCGTACGGATTGAAGGCCACCAAAATGATGCCGCAGTAGGTGTAAATAATTTGGCGTTCGCTGAAGCGCACGCGCAGATTATACAAAACGCCCGGCTCGTGCAGGTACGATAGAGTCGTCAAATCGTTTTGACCTACCAAAATGGCCGGATTACGCAGTGGCGGCAAATCGCTGCCATCCGGTTTCAGTTTAATCTCCTTCAGGGCGCCCGATTCGGTTTGGATTTTCAGAAAGCCGGCACCCTGGCGATAGCTCTCCTCCAACGTGGCGCTCTCCCATACCTGCTCCGCATGCGGTATCCAAATCTTGGAGCCCTGTCAAAGCAAACATAACGACATCAAATATGGAACATGACCTGGGGCAAGTTTGCTGCAATTGTGCCTTGAATGCAGAATTAAGACGCTTAAAGCCGGGACTTGTTCGGCCCCCATTCAAAATATACACGCACATGCACACAAGTCACACACATGCATATGTAGTCAAAAAGCGACACGCTTATCAGCGCGAAAGTTCTGATAAGCCTGTGATTCATTGCTAGTCTATTTTCTTCCCTAAAAATGCACCATGACATCAATAGGCTGCTGGTTAAAATGAAAAAGCTAAAAAAAATAATTTAAAAAAATATGAAATTGGCGCACAAGCACACGCACACACACACACGGGCACACTTGCAGCACACGTTGTTATTGTTATTATGTATGCGTTTTTATAAGCCACTCGTTCTTAACACTATTGGACGACGACGACAGCGCGCAATTGCCAACAGTGCACTTGTGGGGCATCAATATAACGTATGTGTGTGTAAGTGTGTGTAATGTACCTTTGCGTATAGCATCTCCTCGCTTGACATGATTGCAGCGTGTGTCCGTAGGACCAGGTGACAGCTCTATGCACTCAAATACTCCACCGCGACTCCGACAACAACGAGGCGATTGATTGATGCGCATAAAACCCGTTAGTTTAGTCTCCTCAATTTCCAATTGATTTTGGCTTAAGCAGCTAATTTAGCCTATTTTCCTTTTAGTCTGTCGTTTTATTTATTTTTTATTTTAATTTTTATTAACTTCACTTCTTCATTATTAAAAAAATTTGTAATTTAAATTTATATTTAATTTAATACTTTAGGCCAGATGGATCAAATAAAATAAATAAACTTTCTGCTACATTGGTAATTTAGAAGACACTGCTAACAATAAACAGAGAATTCGCCCCGTCGTCGTCTCTAAACTGACTCTGACTGACGTAGAATGTTGTGTGTTGCCAAAAAGGGCAGGGTTGTCACATGGCCCCACAGTTCTGGCCAAGTTAGCAGCGAGACAAGTATGCGGCATTTATTATGGGCTGACTGGTGTCATATTTGACAATATGCCCAACAATTTTTAAACTCTATATTTTTTTTTAGCATTTTCAATTGCACTATTCAAATTTAAGTTTTTCGCGGCAACGAAAATATGAACGTTTTTCAACACTGTCTACATACCCGCAGCCAGTGGTCAACACTGCGCGTTCGCGTCCCAGCTGCAGCTGTCAACATTTCCCGCGCAAAGCCCAAAGACGGCGCGTTGTCCACAACCTCGGCAATAACAAGATTGAAAAGTGCTGCTAAGTGCTGTTGTTGTCTAAAAAAAAACATACAACTAATAAATAAAACACACGGAAAATGTCAAGTCCCGCTCGTTCACCCAGTGTCGGATCCGGCACACCAAAGCAAGGAGCGCGTACGCCCACACGAGGTAAATTTGGGCTAGTTTAAGTTGAGTTCAATTTTCCAAAACTTACCATGCATATATAGGCATTGCTGCGCAGGATGTAGATACGCCTATGCGTATGGGCCCTGGCCGACTGCCTGTTAGGCCCTCGGACAACATCAGTCTGCCGCCAACGTCGCCGGCCAATGTTAGCCTGCCGGCCACTAGTCCGGCGCGCGGTCTGGGTGGCATGAGCGAGATCGATCTGAGTTCGCCCCTTAACTACGGCACGCCTAGCTCGATGGGGTCCATACGCACACCGCGCTCGGGCATTCGTGGAACGCCGTTGCGTGCACGCCCCGATATCCGTACGGATAAGCGTATGCGTCAAGTGGCCATTGGCGGCACCTCGGGTGTAAGTAGCAACCGTAGCTTGTGTGATTTGGATATTTGTGTAATGCATATTCACCATTGCAGCTGGAACCCATAGCCGAGAAGGGGTCAGAGGCCACCGATCCCGTGTCCGAATCCTCGGCAGCACCGCAACTGGTTGTCTGGGGCACCAATGTGGTTGTCAGCCAGTGCAAGTCCAAGTTCAAATCGTTTATAATGCGCTTCATCGATCCCAGCGCCGAGCAGGATGAGATCTCCGAGAACATTGATGTGAATCAGCCATTGTATCTGCAAAAGCTGGAGGAGATTCACACGCTGGAGGAGCCGTATCTCAATCTCAATTGCGCGCACCTAAAGACCTTCGATCAGGACATATATCGCCAGCTGATTTGCTATCCACAGGAGGTGATACCAGGCTTTGATATGGCCATCAATGAGATGTTCTTCGAGCGTTATCCGGCCGCCCTGCTGGAGCATCAGATCCAGGTGCGCCCCTTCAATGCGGACAAGACGCGCAATATGCGCTCCCTGAATCCGGAGGATATGGACCAGTTGATCAGTATTAGCGGCATGGTTATTCGCTCCTCGAACGTAATACCCGAAATGCGCGAGGCGTTCTTCATGTGCAACATTTGCTCCTTCTGCACCACCGTCGAGGTGGATCGCGGCCGCATCGGTCAACCCACGCTGTGCACCAACTGCAATACCAATCACTGCTTCCGGATCATCCACAATCGCAGCGAGTTCACGGACAAACAACTGATTAAGCTGCAGGAATCGCCGGACGACATGGCCGCTGGCCAGACACCGCACAATGTCCTGTTGTACGCACACAACGATCTGGTGGACAAAGTGCAGCCCGGCGATCGGATCACAGTCACTGGCATCTATCGTGCCACGCCCCTCAGGGGCAAGGGCCTGAACGTGAAGAGCGTGTACAAGACGCACATCGATGTGGTGCACTTCCGCAAGGCGGACAGCAAGCGGTTGTACGAGGAGGAAGAGGGGTGAGTACACCATTTGGCACTTTATTTATGTATTTTTCACTTTCCCTCCTTTACAGCAAAGATCACATTTTCCCACCGGAACGCGTTGAGCTGCTGCAATTGCTGGCGAAGAAGCCCGATATCTATGACCGCTTGGCACGCGCCATTGCGCCCTCCATTTACGAGAACGATGACATCAAGAAGGGCATTCTGCTGCAGCTCTTTGGCGGCACCAAGAAGAAGCACTCCACGCTTGGCCGCCAGAACTTCAGATCGGAGATACATCTGCTGCTTTGCGGTGATCCCGGTACCTCGAAATCGCAAATGCTGCAGTATGTCTACAATCTGGTGCCACGCTCGCAGTATACTTCGGGTCGCGGCTCGTCGGCTGTGGGCCTGACCGCCTACGTGACCAAGGACCCGGAGACGCGTCAACTGGTGCTGCAGACGTGAGTGTTATTCTTATGAGTTTTATATTTTATAATAGATTATCGTAATTTTCTAGGGGCGCCCTTGTGCTGGCTGATAACGGCGTCTGCTGCATCGATGAGTTCGACAAGATGAACGATTCCACGCGTAGTGTGCTGCACGAGGTGATGGAGCAGCAGACCCTGAGCATTGCCAAGGCTGGCATCATTTGTCAGCTAAATGCTCGGACTTCCATATTGGCCGCCGCCAATCCGGCCGAGTCGCAGTGGAACAAGCGCAAGAATATCATCGACAATGTGCAGTTGCCTCACACGCTGCTGTCGCGTTTTGATTTGATTTTCCTGGTCCTGGATCCGCAGGATGAGCTCTTCGACAAGCGTTTGGCGAGCCATTTGGTATCGCTCTACTACGTTACCCGTCACGAAGAGGAGGATACCATGTTTGTAAGTCACGATATTAAAAAGTACAGCGAGTAGATTGCTTTAATCGCAATCCTTTGCAGGACATGAGCGTGCTGCGTGACTATATTGCCTATGCGCGGGAGCATCTCGCGCCCACGCTGTCGGATGAGGCCCAGCAGCGCCTGATTCAGGCTTACGTCGATATGCGTAAGGTGGGCGCCGGTCGTGGTCAAATCTCAGCTTATCCGCGTCAATTGGAGAGCTTGATACGTCTGTCGGAGGCGCACGCCAAGGTGCGTCTGAGCAATGAGGTCGAATTGCGTGATGTCGAGGAGGCGTGGCGGCTGCATCGCGAGGCGCTCAAACAATCGGCAACCGATCCGCTTTCGGGCAAAATTGATGTTGGCATCTTGACCACCGGATTGTCGACAGCCGCACGCAAGAAACGCGCCGATCTTGTCGCGGCCATCAAAGAAAATCTCAAGAAGAAGGGCAAAGTGCCCACCGTACCCTACCAGAAGCTGTTCAAGGAGATCAAGGAGGGTTCACAAATTGTAAGTTCTCTCTTGAAAATGCCAAATATGCACCAAATGCTTTATATGCTTACATTTTCAGATGATTACACGTGAACAGTTTGAGGATGCCCTAAAAGAGGTGCAAGATGAGGGCGCCATAGTTGTTATGGGCAAGAATACTATTCGCATTTGTTAATTTAATTGCAGAACAACAACAAAGCTCATTCATTCCTAGTTTTAAGCAACAAGTTTTTAAATAAAGATCACGTTTTTAAATTTCAAAAATTTTATTTTTATCGCGTTTGAATGTAACATTTTTCGATAATTTCTGTTCGATAAGTTTTTGTTGCCCGCCGATAAATTGAAAGGAGGTGTTACCAGAGTATTGGAGACAGGAAAAATACCAGCGCCGTGTACGTGTGTTGACAACTCTGCCTTTTGGATTACCTCACTCGCTCTGCTGAGCGAGACAACAAGCGCACCATTAATAAGCAGGCACAATCACGGCATAACAATAAATGCTTTGTTTTTCCAAGCCCCGCTACGAGCGTAGTAAAGTTTGGATTGTACGTGCGAGGAGGAGGACTGTTGCGTCACCAGGCCCCAAAACCCAACACACGCACCGCCCACCCACACAGCGCTCAAAACGGCAGCCAAGGAGATCAGCTGACAACGGCACGGAAAACAGGAACAAACACAGCTTTAACTGCTGGATGAAACATGGCATCCACCTCGGCCGGCACACTGGAGGGCACGCTAAGCAAATGGACGAACGTGATGAAGGGCTGGCAATACCGTTTCTTCGTCCTGGACGAGAATGCGGGCCTGCTCTCCTACTACACCGTAAGTGATCATCACCCCCTCTCTCTCTGGCTTCCTATGTGTGTGTGTCAGTTGACAAGTGTTGGAAACTTTGTTTTTATCTACTCAAATTGGAGCTGCGTTGACTGTTATCTTATCAGGGCTCGTCACCCGCAACCCAAATGCCGCCAATTAATCAAATTGCATATGCATACATACATGTGTATGTGGATGTGTGTGTCTATGTTTAAATAATTTATTTATTTACTTAATTTTTGCCTCAGCTGGCGCTGCGCTTGCTCGCTGCTGCTTCGCTTTTTGTGCGTTTTGAGCCTTGGTAGGAGCTTTGGTAGAAATCGTAGAACCCGTAAAACATGAGCACAATCACAAATATAAAGTACGTAAAGACTGAGCGCGCAACGCCGCAATTGAGCGATACCAAAACGGCGTGGATTATTATAAGCAGAAACTGTATCATCTGCATAACGGTAATCGACTTCTTAACGGGCATCAGTGCACGCACAATACTCTTATCCGCCACGGCGGCAATCAGATAATACGAATACATAATAATATGCACATTGGAATTGAGCAAGACGGGAAAGAGGGCGTCGCAGCCTGCAAAGATTATTAGCGATTAAGGATCCTCAAGGATTAAACTAGTGTAGTTAGCCAAATACTTGCCATTTTTGCGATTGTGATTGATCAGCATGTAGATGAGCGTTACTGTGGTTAGATGATGGAACACGTGTAGCTTGGTCACTTGATTCTGTTTCTTGCGCAGCACAAAGATCATTGTTTCAACCAGCTCCGATATTTTCAGCCAAAATAGGAAGTACGCCAATCGGTAATGACGCTTCATGCGTTCGTTCGTCTCCTTCAGGACGCTGCATTTCCAGAAATACACGATAGTACCTTCAGTTATGTGCAGTATCTGGCAGAGGCATTAGTTTTAATATAATATGAGTAAGACTGCTCTAGTCGGGAATGCCCGACCAGGGGATACCCTTCTACCACACGTACAAATCAAAAATATATAAAAATGTATAAAAACGTGAAATATTCTTAAACTGTGTTTACCATACGAGAATTTACAAATCGAATTTGGTGTCCTTAGCTCGTATAGCTCCTGAGATATACTCAACAGACCGGGACAAAAAACCATATTTATCAATTTTAGAAAAACGAGGCGGCTTATTGACAATTTGATCTGCGTATAGTATACACTATGTTAAAAAATGTTCGACACGCGAATACGGACGGACAAATACACGGATTCAATTGCCCATAAGCACACTCCTTTTGTTCTCCATTTTAAATGGGTTCAGGGGAAAGATCCGCAAAACTTACCTCATGGACAACAAATATGCACGAAACCACCTGCACTATATTATGGACAATAATCAGTTTCTTCAGCTCGTACGGCTTCCGGGACTGCATGAAGCTTTAAAGCACAAAATAATATATTGAATTACAGCAAGCGCTTTTGGACTATTGATGCAATTGAATTGGTAATTTTTTGTTTTTGTGCAAAGTGCAGAGTGCGCGCTTAAATTATTCTAACAAAAGCATTGAATTGGAATTGGAATTGGAATTTCGCTTTTGTAGCTGGCTGGCGACTTGAAACGATACTCACTTTGGTCCCAGTTTGGTAACTAATAGCAAATATATGCCCAAGGCGCCCAGCATAAACCAAGGAGTCGACATTATCGCAGGATGCTCGATTTCATAAGCTGCAGGCAGCCAATAAAAAAAATTTCATGTTTGTCATATTTTTCCAAAAAATTGATCTCGAAAAACATTATTATATTTCACATCTTACGCGTTTCACTTGTTGCCGCGTCCATTTTATAGAGTTTGTTTGGAAATCCTGTAGATTCTGCGTATGATCGCTCAGCCTGGCTCCGAACTTATTTACGTTGCAGCGTGTCCGACTTATCGCTGATATGTGAGCGATTGTCAAATGCCCGCTTGAAGTTTTAATCGCTTAGGTCGGCAGCAAAGTGTATTAAATTATGCAAAACATAAAAGCAGGCAAAAAAGAACCTCATTTGGAAATGTGTCAGTGACCGTTTTGCCTGACGCTATTTGACTATTCAGACGTCACATACAAGTCCAACACGTGTCCCAACGTTTTTCAATTTCCAATTGCGTAGTATCTATGACGGCCCTCATTTGAATTTATTTATATTTTTATTTGCCATTTGCAGTCCAAGGAGAAAATGATGAAGGGCGTGCGACGCGGCTGTGTTCGTCTTAAGGATGCGCTCATCGGCATTGATGATCAGGAGGATAATACGTTTACAATAACTGTGGACCACAAGACCTTTCACTTTCAGGTAAGTGTGGGTTTTAATTTCAAATAAAAAAACATTCGGATATACTTTAAAAACTATTTTTAAAAACATATTAGTATACATTTTTAAAACATTAACTTGTTTTTTAGTTTTTAAATTTTATTTGATTATTCATTTATTAAAATTAGTTAATTAAAAGAAGTCTATTTAACTATTCTATAAAAGATCTTCTGTCCAAAGTCTAATACCAAATGATATAATCTCCAATCAATCATTATTAATTCTGGAATTATTCATTTATTATATATATTTTTTCAAAGTATATAACGTACATAAAGTATATAACCTTCACGATGTGAAAATAGTATATTGGTTTTGTGCAATGTCCGTCTTGCTGTCCGTCTTTGCGTCAGTCTGTCCGTTTCTACATATGGATGTGCATTATGAGAGTTCGCTTGTAGTTTTTAACGATTGCGTATAATTCTTCTTGGCCTTAAGGTGAACCCGATATTGAGTTGTCGGTGGCACTGTTGTCTAACACGCAGTTTAATTATTCGGTAGGCTCTACGTTTTATTCTTGTTCACGAAGTGAAAAGAGGTTTGTGGAGTGAAATTTTTCCATATTTTATTGTTTTTCATGCTTACTTGTTTTGGTTCTTATTACACTCTGAAAGAGTATTGCACTGTCGGTTACACCCGACTGAACTGTTCTTAATTGTTTATTTTAATGGTTTACTAAACCATTTAAGTTCAATATTTGGATTTTCACTATGTTAAGAACTTAAAATCATATTCAATTTATTTATATTTTAAATGTAAAAAAATGAGTGGAAAATTTATTTATTTATTTAAAACACATTTTTAGTGACAACATTTAATAACAAAATGCAAAGAGGGCAAACCATAGAATAATTTACGGTTATTTTTGAAACAATATAATATATATAATATACATTTTTTTTTTAGGGTTTAGAAGAAAAAAAAGATTTCGTATCGTACAATATTATAAAAAACATCAAAGAATCGATTTCAAGAACACAAATTTAAATTTAAGGCCACATTTAAAATTTAGGCACTTTCGAATAGTTATCTGAGTTTATAAATGCATCTTTATTTTCCTTCATATAAAAGACATGAGAACATTATTTTCTAGACAGCTTAATAACCCACAAACATTACAGGGTATTTAAATACATTTATATTATTGTGCTCATGTGGGCTGCAAACTTTTGAACTGGCACACAAACTCACCCTAGTATATATACATATTGATATTACATCATTGTGTCTATGATACCCTTGCAGCGGGTATACCTAATTTGTCATGAAATATGTAACGCATTGAAATACAGCAAGCATATTTGATCCATTACATATATATGTATATATATACTTGTAAAGTATCAACAGTCTAGTTTCTGTATTATCGGTAGAAATTTGAATTTCTGTATAACGATATATTCAAACACATAGGACCGATAGAAACAATCAGAATTCAATTAAATACAGAATCAAATTGCACATCTGATATTTGAATATACATATGCATATAAACATTTATGTTAGGGTATAAAATCTTTGGTTTCCTTGCTTGTTTCTTAGCTATTTCTTTTAAAGTATTTTCACCGATTTTGCTTTTGCTTTCGCTTTCACTCCCCCCCGCGCTCCACTTCGTAACGATAAAACTTATTGGCAACGAAACGAACCACCCAACCACTGACCTGCCCGACCACTCAAACCACATGCAGGCGCGGCACAGCGATGAGCGCGAGCAGTGGGTGCGTCGTCTGGAGGACACAATACGACGGCACGCGAATCGTTCGCGTTTGTGGGACAGTCAGAGCGCCTTCTACATTGCCGGCGGCTACACGAAGGAGTCGAGCGGCAAACGGGCGAATCACTTGGAGCTGGTTGGGCGACGTGTCTCCGAAGCGGACGCCTATCTGCAGCTGATGATCGAGCAGACCAACGTGAGTCTGCCATCTGCAAATATATATCAATTTAATATTAATATATATAATGCTAATTCCGAACAGGCGCTGGACAAACGCATCGCCGAGCTAAGCGACGCCACGGAGCAGGCCAAGTGCAAGGCGCTGCAGGATAACGCAAGTGTGAGTAGACGCAGCTTTATTAAATGCATTCAAGGAGCCGCAGCTACAGCTAAACGAAGAACCTGGCGTTCAGTTCGGTGAGCGCAATCTCCAGATGCAGCTCGTCCCTGAAGTTGTTCGTTAGCTTTTGCATCTCGTTGAACGAGATGCGCCAATAGTTGGCATCCACTGGCATAAAGCGGCACGTGTCCTGGCTCTGGCGCACCTGCCGCACGGCCACAATGCTGCTGGCCTGGACGGCGGCATCGCGTCCGCACAGGTTCAGCGTGGCATTCAACTGCAGCCGGTTGTGCGGCGTTGCCAGCCAAATGACAAACACCTGATCCGCGGGATTGGCATGGGCCACGGCACGCCGGGCGAGCAGCTTGTCCTTCAGAGCGGCGTTCGCTGCCGTCTTGCAGATGAGCACCACGACGGGCACATCGCTCTCCAGATGCGCATGTTCCTGCGGCAAAAAACTGTTGTAGATCTCGCGGCGCGCCGATGGCAGCGACTGCGTCTGCGTCTGCTGCTGGATCAGGTCGCCTGCATACGCGAGCAGGCCGAGCACACGATTCTGCTTGAAGTGACAGCTTCGCGTGTCAAATGACAGCACCACCCGCTGACCCTCGCTCAGCTTGTGGCAGCGCTGCGAAGTGGCTGTCTCGTCGTTGTGATCGCAGAGGTAGTGCAGCAACAGCAGCTGGCTGTCCACGCGCCGGCGACAGTGATCGAATAGACATGGACTCGAGCCGCAGCTGATGACCAGCTTGCCCGCCGGCAACTGTTGCTCCTCCAGCTGCTGCCCATCACTCTCAAACTCCGGCTGGTGCTCGAACAGCGCCTTCTGCTGCAGCTGGCCGCCGTCAGATTGCTGGCCACCCTCTTGCCGCGGCTCGTTGATGCTGGAGGCCAAATCCTCAATGGCATTCACATCGTGCCAGCCCGTCAGATCCGCCTGCCTATTCTGCAGGCACTCCATTTCCTCGCGCAGCTGCCGCACATCGGCGCGCAGCTCCTCCAGCTCCTGCTTCAGGCAAAGCGATGCCAAGCGCTCATTCGTTTCGCCGGTCAATTGCGCAGAGCGCAACTTAAATCTCTCGAACTCCTCACGCATCTCGTCAATGGTCCGATCCATGGGATCGAACAGTTCGCCATCCATTTGGCCAGCAGAATCGACAATAATAATTAAATTCGTTGTCTGCGTTTGTGAAATATGTGAAACGTGTTGGAAATTTCTGTTTATAACATTTAAAAATTTAGTCAAAAGCCAAAGTCAAGGCAAGCTGTCAGATGAATTATTGATTTTCAATGCAAGTTCAGGGTTAGCCTTTAGGGCCAAACCCCGGCCGTATTATTAGATATGCATGAGGCATGAGAAATTTTGCCAGCCCGCGCCATCTGCAGCGGCGCAAACAGCTGCTCATTTCTTTTGGCAAACTTCGAGGCAAAGTGTGTTTTCGCAACAAAACAAATAACCGGGCCGACAGTCGTTCGGGCAGGCGGGCGGCCGTTGCAGTCAGTCCATCCGGCATGGTTATTTAATCGAGGTCTTGACACCTTTTCGTGCTGATTTTTATTCTTGTTTTTTTTTTTATAATTTTTTTTTCGTTTTTTTTTTTATACCTTTCTTTGTTTTTTGTTTTGTTTCTGGCGATTTGCCTCTGACGTTGGTTTGTTTTATTGCACTTGCAGGCCATGTTGGATCATATCAAACACTCGATTGTAAGTCTGCAAATTGCCAAAAATATGGCGCACCCCATCAACGGCATTTACAACGGCCCCACCACGATGACAACAGCAACATTGGCAGCTGGCGGCGGTGCTGCAATTGGCAACAGCGGCTGCAGCGGCAGCGGCAGCAGCAGCGGCAGCGGCATCAGCGGCAAGGCCAACGAGGCCAAAAATGAGCTGGCTGGCGACGATGAGGATGATTCGGCAACGGAAAATGGTAAATGTCATCCAAGTGCAAAATACTATTTGGCGCTCACATTGTGGGTGGGGGAGGGGGGGGGGGCAAGTTCTTTTTGGCTTGGGTCTGTTTATTTTTATAACAGCTCGGGAGGGCTATCTTAACTTTATGATGGGCTTTGCAACGGCATAATCTTTCTGTGGTTTTATACTCGTTTCATCGAGTGAAAAGAGTATATTGGATTTGTGCAATGCCTGTCTTGCTGTCCATCCGTCTATCCATTTGAACTCAAATTTTCACATGTAAAGCTCTCGGATCCATAACTTCCATATTTCAAACTCCCATAACTTTGTCAAAACTGAACCGGATTTCATGTTAGTTGTTGGTAAAATAATGAATGAATCTTATGTTGAAACGAATTATTTTGAATGCGCCTTTTAGTATTTCAGGGCATGCACAATTCGGTGTGCTGTTGAAAATTTTTTAATGAGCTTGTAAACAAAATATGGCATAACTTGCATTCAGGGTCATACGTACTTATGGATACACTACATACATATGTATACATGCTCTATATGCATGGCTATGGCCCAAGTGGCCTCTTATCGATGGATTGGCAATTCAAATTTAAGTGAAATGTAATTGATTAATGAATCTGTGTGCGTGTTTCTGCGCTGTGTTCACTTTTCATTGCAGCCACCACAGCGCCATTGGGACTGGTCGTACCTGAGACCTCCTATTCGAGCAGCGAGGGGGAGGAGGACTTCTACGATGCATACGATGATCCG
The DNA here is from genome assembly GCA_035041545.1 of Drosophila colorata. Classification (NCBI taxonomy): domain Eukaryota; kingdom Metazoa; phylum Arthropoda; class Insecta; order Diptera; family Drosophilidae; genus Drosophila; species Drosophila colorata. The sequence goes on from JAWNLD010000449.1 coordinate 435,385, forward strand.
TTCACCAGCCTGGGCAGCTCACCAATTGGCTGGTAAGTGTGCGAAAGCGGTGCGAAACTGCTGACATCAACAACAGTTATCTCGCTGAGAGTGTTCACAGTGTTGCCATGTGAACCGAAGCCGGTGAAGCCAATGCGTACAACTGCATATACTATATGCATCGGTGCTTGTACAAACCAGCCTACATATGTATCTATCTCTTTGTTTGGCATTTGGGAAGCGCATGCGCTCTGGGCAATGCAACTTGCAGCACACACACACACACACACGCACAGCATTTAAGTTCGTCAGTCGCCCGTAAATAATTTATGCAATTTCACAAGCTGTGCCGTAAGCCGATTTGGCAACGCTGAATACGTCACAGCTGACGAGCTGCTGTCGTCCTCTGCTCAGGCCTCGGGTACGACGTGCAATTTACGATTTCGTCCTGTCAGTTTGTAGCTGCGTTCGTCGCTGACTGTTGACTGTCGACTGCGCCTTTGTTTATTTCTCTTATTCTTTTGTGCGCCCAATGTAAAAAATTAGCTCCATGGCGCATTGCTCACAGGTTAAAATTTTGATTTATGTTGCTGTGTGTATGTAATTCCGTTTCCTTGGTTTTTCTGTGTGTGTGCGTGCGTGTTTGTATGTTTTTGCGTGTGATTTGTTGCGCACAGCTGGCGCCGCAAGGTATGCAAAACAAAAGTTCACAGTCGCCATTTTAAAGTGTCGCATGCAGCTTCAATTGCATTTGCATCCGGACCTGACAGCATCTGACAGCCAGCGTTGCCATGTTTAAGAAGTGGGTACGTCGCGTTAGCCTAAGGTAAGCACCACTTGCAAATGTGTTGCGTGTGACCGTCTTAAAAAATAAATGAACCAAGGGACCCATAATATGAGAGACAGAGAGAGAGAGCGAAGTATAGAGACAAAGAGATGTGTGTGTGTGCCCAGGCTGACATCATGCCAAAAGATTTAAATTTTGGACAATTCATAAATTATGCAAAGCTCCAGATTCGTTTCGCATACAGAATATTAATCAGCAAGTTTTTAATAATTCTGCAGCGCCACGCGTGGCTTTGCAGAGACATCGCCCACGCACGATAAGCCGCCGGACAGTTATGTTGGCGCCGCCGGAGCAGCGGCAACAACAACGGCAATTAACACAGCGACAGCGGCAACAACAAGAACAATAGTTGCGCCGCCAACGCTGCCCGAAATCGATGAGACTGCTTCGAGCAAGGTGCCCAGCTCGCGATCGTCCAGCTATGATAATGGCATCGATTACGATGCCCTGTACGAGGAGGAGGAGGAGATGGACCTCAGCATGGAGGCGCACGGCTCAATGATAACGCATCTGTTGTCGCAGGTGAAGATCGGCATGGATCTCACCAAGGTGGTGCTGCCCACGTTCATATTGGAGCGGCGCTCGCTGCTCGAAATGTATGCCGATTACTTTGCGCATCCAGATTTGTTTCTCAAGTAAGCCTAGAATTAAAAAACACTCCAAATACTCATTGTAAAAACAACCCAATTCCTTTCAGAATCTCAGAGCTGGATGAGCCACGTGATCGGATTGTGCAGGTTTGCCGTTGGTATTTGAGTGCTTATCATGCCGGCCGTAAAAGCGCGGTGGCCAAAAAACCCTATAATCCCATACTGGGCGAAGTATTTCAGTGTCATTGGGAGATTCCAGGTATACTGACTCCAATCTCAATTGGCTGTACAGCATGTTAACCAATGAGTTTTTAGCAGGTGAAACGCAAGATGGAATAGAGGTGCGGGATGGTCCAGTGCCCTGGTGCCGGCGGGATCAGTTAACATTTTTAGCGGAGCAAGTGTCGCATCATCCGCCAAGTGGGTTAACAATGCCAATGTAATCATCATTAGCTTAACTAATAAATCATTCTGTTTTTGCTACAGTTTCAGCCTTTTATGCAGAGCATTATAATAAGAAAATTACATTTACCGCTCACGTCTGGACAAAATCAAAATTCTTGGGACTATCCATTGGGGTGCACAACATTGGCGAGGGCGTCGTTACCCTGGTGGATCGCAGCGAGGAGTACATTGTTACGTTCCCAAATGGCTATGGCAGGTATGGGATACTCAATTCAATTTGAATGCTCAATAATTAAATAATAATTTATGCTTTGTAGGTCTATTTTAACGGTGCCTTGGATTGAGCTGGGCGGCTCAGTTGAAATCAAATGCCCACAGACCGGGTACTATGCCAATGTAGAGTTTCTCACAAAGCCCTTCTACGGTGGCAAGCGTAACAAAGTCAGCGCCGAGGTGCGTTAAAATAGGATAATATATTTGTCGTATACAATGCGCTATAATGTACCATACTTTCACTTAGATCTATTCACCCAATGATAAGAAGCCATTTGTTTCGATTGCCGGCGAGTGGAGCGGCCTCATGGAGGCCAAGTGGCATGATAAGAATGTAAGTGGTAATTGGCATGCTGCATTTAACCTTAGTTGTATTTTGTATATTTAGAGTTGTGTATTAATTAATTTTCTGCTAACGTTATTGTTAAAGTTGAAACCTTTTTGGCTATCCTAACTGTTACACTGCGCCTAAAACGCTGCAACAAACAACAAGAATACGAGTTGGCAGCTACATACATGTATACATCTATCTATCTATCTACCTATCTAACTATCAATCTATCTGTCTACCTATCCACCTACTTATCACTTACCTCCTGCTGCCAATTTACTTTTTTGCGATACTTGTACTTTTCTCTTAAATAGTTTGGGACCACATTTCACTGTGTGTTGACTTTGTTTATCTAGAAAATTAAAACCTCCAACCACAACCAATACTAAACTGCCTGCCTGCCCAAGTTTTGAATTTCCCTCTACATCATATTGTTGTGTAGATGTTCTGTGTGTGTGCGTGTGTGTGCTTTTGTTTGTTTAAATGCTGACTAGCACGTGCATCTTTAATTTTCTAGAAAACCGAAGTATTCGTCGACGTAAATCGCATACCCATATTTAAGAAACAAGTTCGACCAATCGTTGAGCAGGATGAATATGAATCGCGACGTGTTTGGAAGGAAGTGACGGCGGGACTCAAGTAAAATTCTTATTTCCCTTTAACTAATTAGCTGAACTTGTTATGATCCTAATAAAATGAATATTCAATTTGTATTTAAAACTCCATCATGAACAGATTCAACGATATTGAGCGCGCCACGAATGCCAAATTTGTTGTGGAACAGCAGCAGCGCGATCAGGCCAAGGTTCGCAAGGAATACGATCTGGCTTGGGAGCATAAGGTACTCTATATGAGTTATATTAAATAAATATTGTTAACTAAATCTTTTTTGATTTCTTGTAGCACTTCAAACCCATTGGCGACAATTGGATATATACAAAACCGTTGAGTCAGCGCATGTATTTGCAGGAAAAGGAGGCCAAAAGATAATGCATGAAATGGTTAGCCGCTAGAAATGCCAACACCAATGTTTATATACGTATATATCAATATTTATATATAAATATATATTTATATATAAATATATATATATATATATGTGATTCATATCAAGAATGAGCCTAAATTATTGTATAATTTCCACAAGTGCGCAAAACCCAGACACAAACACTGACGACGATACAACGTAACATATGCAGGAAACTAGACGTTTTACAGAATAATGAGTTATGAGTTAAGCGATAAGAAACCATCTAGTGTCCGTTTAATAATTGTAAATAGTTTATACACACACACTCAGAACAAACAAACGCCATGTTTAAGTAGACAGTTGCAAGCCACAATAGTTGAACGACACAACATAAGCACCTAACAAACAATGGTTGATAAATAATGAATCTAATAAAACTGCAATACAATATTATATACAGAGCAAAACACTTTAATAGTCTATACGCAACATACTCGTATAAAGTAACATATTATTAATAACATACATATGTACTAGCGTGTTTCAAAGGCAATCGCAGTAAACTGCAACACAAAGGACACCTAAAAGAATACCTTTTACAATATACTAACACAACACATAATGCGATATATGTATATCGAAAGTTGTAGATTACAAAAAAGAAAGGAAAACGAAAAATGTTAGAGATTTAAGCATAGAAATTCTATTTTTTAAATAAAAGACTCTAATAGACGAAATACAATACAAAGAGATATCTAATAGATACATATACTATTAATAATTAATTCCTGTTTTCAAAACTTTAAACTGCACAATTGATTTTGTCAAATAAAACAAATAATGATCAATTTAGTATTATATATTTTTCCCCAATTCCATTATCAAAATAATAATAATAAAAAAGAAAAAAAGCTTTACTTACAACCCGCAGCCAAAACTCCAACGAAATGTCGGTATACAGTGAAAATAAAAATGAAAAACGTTTGATCAATTTATAGTATTAATCAATAGCTAACATATAATTTAGTTGGCATTGGCCAACAATTCAATAACCACACGGCAAAGCTATTTTTTTTTGAAAACTACCGAATACTCTCACGCAAAGTTAACGCAAAATGAAACGAATAAAAAATATTACGCTTTTAAAATGGTTGAAAATAATAAAATATACAAACAAATATAGGTTATCCAATACAGACAGCCGCTTAAATGACCCTAGTTACGTATGTATGCCAAACACAGATGCATACATATGTACATATATTTTTACGAATTTCTCTCTAGAGTTAAAACGAAAGCAACACACACTAACCACATAGAATTTAAATCAGCCATTAAAATAATATTAGTAATAAGACGTTTGCAAAATAAAACTTGTTCTTAGCGCAAATAAAACAAACTCGTTCATTTTTTGAAACTGGTAAGTTGCGCGCCAAGTGGTTCGTTCATTTGAGCCTGAATACTGAGCGGTGGCAACGCTTCTATTTGACAGCTCGGAGCGGTGCCAGCTTATTTAACAAATTGACGTGGCTCTAAATTTTAGTGTTTAGGTGTATTTAGAGGCTGAAATTGCAATGCGAAAACTTTTGCACGCAATTGGTCCATTAAATTAAACGGTAAATCGGTGCTGGAACGGTGTTACACTATTGCTTAAAGTACGCATCGAAAAACACAAAGGCGACAAACGCGAAAATCGCTCAGTGTGTGCAACAGAGAGCGAGAGTGCGATTGTGTGTGCGATAAAGGCCGAGGCCCGCAAGGCAGCGCCGTTGTTCATTGTCAGCTAAAAAAAAGTGGAAAACGTAAAGAAAATTTCGCTTGTTGCGTGCCAATTGCAAAGAAATTATTAAACGGCAACTGCAATTGCCGAATAAAACAGACACAGTGCTGCGAAAAGTGTGTCTGCAGCAGCCAATTAGCGAGCGCAGAAGAAGAAGAGGCAACTACAAAGTGCAAGTGCTGGTCAAGTACACAGAGTGTGACACACACACGAACAAACACACTCGTTCCAACGCCCTTTTTCCAGCGATCCCAATAGTTTGGCAACATTGACAACAAGAAAGGTAAGCCTAAATAAACTGCTAAAATGCCATTCACTCGACGACGTCATCAACGTATGCGGCGAGAACACTTTTTAGCACCAGGCAGGCAACTTGTAGTTTTGCCTTATCACACGGCCGATTAGAGTTGATAAAGCACAAAGCGCAGCAGCAGAAGAAGCAGCAGCCACACGCCAAGCCGAAGCTCGTTTCCAATGTCGCATTCCCAGTTCAATAAACGCTTTATCAAGTACACCGACTTTATTGAAACAAATTTGTCTCGCATTTGTTCGCTTTCGCAGTGTGTAAATGAAAACCACGTAGCTCGCTACATTCTTCAAAAAAAAAAAAAAAATGAAAGAGAAGACTAGTTGGGAGTGCCCGACTAGGGTACACCCAGTAGCCAGTAAAAAAACTAAAAAGGAGCTGAGGCCTGCCCGTCAAAAAACTTGACGTCAAGAAAGAAAAAATTTCGTTATGCAGAGTGCAAAGCAAATTGGCAATTAGCCTGCATCAACGGGGAAAAGCATTTGTTTGTAATTGCAAATGCAAAGTGTTTGTACAAAAGCCGTTACCTTGGCCACGTACAGCTGATAGCATATTATTTTTGGGTTATTTTGTAGGTGCTAGTGGGGTGTTGGGTGCTTCATTTGATTGTTATTGATATTGATTTGGAGTACATATATTATTCAAATGAAGAGCCCTGGAAAAACTGTGCCAAAGCAAAGTGCGCGTGCAAGCAGCTAAATAAACAAATGTACAAATTTATATATACATATATATATATATTGTAAATATGATAAATATTTTAAATGTAGTTCGTATCTGTTTGGCGACACAGCCAGCTGTAAAGTGTTCTTGTTGTTGTTTTTGTCTGAGCACGTTTGGCAGCGTTTATGCTAAATACTGAGTCAACTAGTTCTGGTTTTATAAAGGTTCTGTCATTGAGCCGATAAGATAAGGCAATAACGCGGCCTTCACGTAGAGGCCTTACACATCAATTTAGACAAGTTGGATAAATTGATAAGCAACCAAGCAAGTATTACCTGTATTTTAACTAGATTTTCCCAGAAATCTTGCAGTCCAACAATCTCGGTCAAAATTATTATTTATATTTTTATGTATATTTTAAATTTAGTTTTAAAATTTTCTATACAACAGTTTTCCGACTCTGGGGGTAAATTATACATAGACGATGAAATATTATTAAATTAATTATATTAAACTTAATTATATTAAACTTTAAAAATGTTATCCATACAATTTTCAGGCCTTGAGGCAAAGCACATATTAATTTATTATTTATTTATAGCCCATTATTTATTTAGACCTTTAAAAAAGAGTTTTTATCTGAATGTATGCACAAAAAGTTACGATACAATAGTTATTTCGCCCATATTCCGACCTTAAAAGTGAACTATCAAAAATTGATAAAAACACGTATTTATTACTTTTATAATAAAGATCGCATAATAAGCAAATAAATAATAATAAGTTAATGCCTCGCCTTTATTTTGCTTCGAACCATTGTCTCAATATTTGAAATATAAAAGAAAAATATTATTTTTAGGACATTGTTCTGTTTTGTGGCTTTTTGCTATTTTTTTTTTAATGTTTTATATAAGAAATAAAATATCTTATCTTAAGGTTGTGTTGAGAGCTTAAAAATATATATGAATTTCGTAATCGAAACGGATGAGTTCAAATATGGTTTGTGGCCATAATGCCAATAATAAAAAATCAATTTAAAAAAATAAAATATAATAAAGGAAAAACATTTTCGCTAGAGTTTTTCCTAATTTATGACTTATTGTGTACTTACACTACAAAATGTATCTATTGTAAAAATGACGGCTGCCTAAATCTTACATTTGAGTTGATCATCAATCAGTCAATCAATCAAACAAACAGTTGCAAATATACATATAGATAAGCATTAACTGATGCGCTTTCTTTCTCTCTATTTTGCAGCTGCATTCCATGAATTAGAAGCGAACAGCGCAGGATGTCGGCTTACAATACAAATTTCTCGCCATCCGCGCCAAACGGCAGTCAAGGCAGCTTGGTTAATGGTCAGCAGCAGCAGCAGCAACAACAACAACAACAGCAGCAAATAGAACAACAGCTCCTGCAGCAGCGACAACAAGAACTGCAGCTGCAGCAGCAGCAGCAGCAACTTTACCTGCAACAGGTGCAGCAGCAGCAGCAGCTGCTGCAAAAGCCCGTCGCGCCGCTGAAGCCAGCACAATTCCAGCAGCAGCAGCAGCCGCCGCAACAACAGCCCACGCAGTATCCTTTAAATGCCACGCCTCCTGTTGCAGCACCGCCTCAATTCGACAGCAATGTGATGAACAAGTTTTTGCCGCCAACAGCCCTGAGCAACGGCCCAGCGCCGCCAGCCGTCCCACTCAGCCAACTGCCCGCCCAGCTGCGACCGCCGACGCTCAACGGACCCAGCCCCGCCGCTTCAGCTGCCGCAGCACCGCTCATCAATGGCAGCAATGGCGCGCTGAGCACCAACTCCTCACGGACGGCATCGCCGGGCCTGATTCCAAGCGGCGTCAGCCTGATGGCAGCGGAGTCGGGTGGACCGCCGCCTAAACTGACGCCATCCAAGCAGGAGTATGTGCAAGGACCGTTGGGCAGCACGCTAAAGTCGCCGCTGTCGACAGCAGGTTCAATGCAGCAGCAGCCGCAGCAGCAACAGCAGCAGTTGCAACAGTCGTATTCTGGTTTGTTGCCATCACAGCAGCCATTTGCCGGTCCCACGTTGGGCGCCGTGTTGCCGCCGCAGCAGTCGCGGGCTGCCACGCTGCCACCACAACAGTCAGCGATTAGTCAGCCACACAGTTCCATATTGAATGCCCCATTGCCGCACCAACAGCCGACGATTAGTCAGGCGAACTTCACGTTGGGCGCCCAAATGCCGCCCCAACAGCCGACGCTTAGTCAGGCGGGTTCCACGTTGGGCGCCCAAATGCCGCCCCAACAGCCGGCAATTAGTCAGGCGAGCTCGATGTTTGGCGGCACATTGCCGCCCCAGCAGGCTACCGTCGGCCAGGTGAGCAACTTGACCAACAGCATGCAGAGCATGAGTATGAATCCCAGCAACGGCATCGGACCCAGCCCGACGTCGTCGTTTGCACGCAAGGATTACCGCTGCGTAGCCACTGGCCTGGCTGGGCCCGTGCGGCAAGTGGAGTCGAGCGGTGCCAACACATTGCTGGCATCGAGCGGACTGGCGCCCAGCCTGCCCAATCCCATGGCTGTGCCCTTTAATGCGGCCGTGCCCAGCAACAAGAGTCCGGCAAGTGTTTTTGGCGCCGTCACGGCAGCGCCAAAGCTGGCCAGCAGGCCAATGCCACCAGCTGATCAGAAAATGGCATATGGCGTGCCAGCACCAACGCCAGCTCCCGCACCAGCACCGGCTCCAGCTCCAGCTCCGGAACCGAACAACAATGCGCAGCGGTCAACAGTGCAACGGCCGCCGATGTGGCAGCCACTGGCTGCGGCCATGCCCAGCATGCCGGGTGCACTGGCGCAGGGATTCGTACCGCCGGCGCTGCAGACCAACCACAATGTGCCATCGCAGGCGCAGCTACCGCCCTTTGGAGCGCCACCAACCACGGAGCAGCAATATCAACAGCAGCAGCAGTATCCATATAAGCCAGCGTATCCACAGCAGATGCCGCCGCCACCACAGCAGCAACAGCAGCAGCTACAGCAACATCAGCAACAACAACAACTCCAACAACACCAACAGTTGCCTGCGCCCGGCATGTTTGGAGCTCAACAGACGGCCAGCAATGCGCCACTCCAGTATCAGGGGCAGACTGCGCCCCAACAGCCGCTGAGCGTTGCCCAGCAGGGCTTTAGCCGGCTGTGGGGCCAGGACACCGTCGATCTGATGCAGAACAGGCACATCCTAACCCCCGCCACGATTGCGCCTCCGAAGGTTGTGCTGCACAATCAGTTCCACGAGTCCATCAACTGCAATCCGAGCATAATGCGCTGCACCCTGGCCAAAATCCCCGAGAGCAATTCGCTGCTGCAAAAGTCACGACTGCCTCTGGGCATAGTCATTCATCCGTTCCGCGATGTCAACGTAAGTGCCCGGATGTCATTCAATGTTCCAGTTTGCTTATTAACTGTAAACTTGATTATTCGACAGAGCCTGCCCGTGATACAGTGCATGAATATTGTGCGCTGCCGCCTGTGCCGCACCTACATCAATCCCTTTGTCTATTTCGTGGACAGCAAAATGTGGAAATGCAATCTCTGCTATCGCGTAAACGAGCGTAAGTCCAATGCTAGCCCAACCGAGGCATCTTTTTATTGAGCAATTTAATTGTAGTGCCCGAGGACTTCCAATTCGATCCGGCTACGAAGACCTACGGGGATGTCACACGCCGGCCCGAGGTGCGCTCCAGCACAATTGAGTTTATAGCGCCATCCGAGTACATGCTGCGTCCGCCACAGCCGGCCATGTACCTGTTCCTGTTCGATGTGTCGATCATTGCGCAGCAGAGCGGCTACCTGGAGGCCGCCTGCTCGGTGCTAAATCGCCATTTAGATGAGATGCCGGGCGATGCACGCACCCAAGTGGGCTTCATATGCTATGACAGCTATGTGCACTTCTACAGCATGGCCGAGGGCCTGAATCAGCCGCACGAGATGACGCTGCTAGACATCGAAGATCCCTTCTTGCCGCGCCCAGACAGCTTACTAGTTAACCTCAAGGAGTGCAAGGAACTGGTCAAGGATCTGCTCAAGCAGCTGCCCAAACGTTTTGCCCACACGCATGATCCCGGCTCGGCGCTGGGTGCTGCCCTCCAGGTGGCCTTTAAACTGATGGTGAGTTGGGCCAGTCTTCAAAAAGAAATTTAAATCTATTTATATATATTCATTCACAGCAATCGTCAGGCGGTCGCATAACCGTTTTTCAATCGTGCCTTCCCAACAAGGGACCTGGGGCGCTTGAACCGCGCGAAGATCCCAACAATCGTTCAGCCAAGGATGTGGCGCATCTGAATCCAGCGACAGACTTCTATAAGCGTTACGCTCTGGAGTGCTCCGGCTATCAGATTGCAGTCGATCTGTTCCTGGTGAATCAACAGTATAGCGACATGGCCACCATCTGTGAGTGGAATCTGAAACGACATAATAGTACTTTAAATATATATGTATATGTGCTAACCTGTGAAATGTTGCAGCTGGCGTTAGCAAACACAGCGGCGGCTGCGTGCATCACTTTCCGCTGTTCCAGAAGACCAAGCAGCATATGGTGGACTCGTTTAAGCAGTGCTTCAAGCGCTATCTCACGCGCAAGATTGGCTTTGAGGCGGTGATGCGCATACGCTGCACACGCGGTCTCCAGGTGCACACATTCCATGGCAACTTCTTTGTGCGCAGCACGGATCTGTTGTCGCTGCCCAACGTCAATCCGGATGCGGGCTATGGCATGCAGATATCGTACGAGGAGAGCCTCACCGACGTGAAGACCATTTGCTTCCAGGCGGCGCTGCTCTACACGAACAGTGAGGGCGAGCGGCGTATTCGCGTCCATACGGTGTGCCTGCCGGTGACCGCGTCCCTGCCCGAGGTGATGCATGCCGCCGATACGGAAGCCATTGTGGGCTTGCTCTCGAAAATGGCGGTGGACCGTTCGACAGGGTCGAATCTGTCGGATGCCCGCGACGCCTTCATCAATGCGACCATCGACGTGTTCAATGCATTTAAGATTGCACAAAATCTGCCCTCCGGCCAGTCGGGCCAGTTGATAGCACCACGCAGCTTGGCGCTGCTGCCGCTCTACATTCTGGCGCTGCTCAAGCACGTGAGTGTTGATCCCCGCAATACCTTGTTGTTGTTTTTGTTGTAACTAAGTGTTATGCTGCCGTTTTTGTAGCCCGCTTTCCGCGTGGGCACCAGCACGCGCCTGGATGATCGCGTTCATGCCATGGACTGCATGAAAACGTTGCCACTGGACCAGCTCATGAAGTACATCTACCCCGAGCTGTACAAAATCGATGCACTCGTCTACCACGTGCGCAACTCCAACGTGAGCACAACGCAAGACGACGACGAAGACGATGACGAGCTGCTGCCGGAGATGCAACGCCTCCAATTATCTGCGGAGCAGTGAGTTCTTACCTTTGAACAACAAATTGTTCGCTTTCTAACTAAGTTAATTATGTTTACTCCGTAGTCTGGACTCGCGTTCGATATTCCTGATGGACTGCGGCACGCTAATAATGCTTTATGTGGGCCTCAATGTGCCCACTGATGTTCTGAGGGCTGTGCTTGGTGAGTTTAATTAATTGTCCGATATTCCAAAAATATATTATTTAAAATATGCATCAGTCAGTGTATTCCAAATATTTTTGGAATTATGCAAAGTTTGGGACCAACTTTTTTATGATTCTTATTTTACATAAATCTTAACATTTTATTTAATTAAAAAAAATAAAATAATTATTAAATAGGAAATCTTAAAAATTAAAATTAAAAAATAAATGTTAACTTGATATCAATATTTTTAAACCTGTAGGCATAAGCTCGACGGCGGAACTGGCCGATTATGTATATGGTTTGCCCAGCGTTGTCAGCGCCGAGAATGACGCACTCAAGCGTTTTATACTGCGTCTGAACTATGACAAGCCCTACGCGCCGCTGGTGCAAATTATCAGGTGAGTCCAACTGGAGCATCAGTTGTAATTTTATTGTAATTCCAATCTTCTTATGCAGGGATACGAGCACTGCCAAGGCGCAGTTTATTGAGAGATTAACGGACGATCGCAGTGAATCTAGTTTGTCATATTATGAATTTTTGCAACACATTCGGGCTCAGGTTAAATAGTATATAAGTCGAAAATCCTACTACTATTGTATACAACATAAATATGAGTTTCTTCGAACTTAAAAACAAAATGAAAATGAAAATAATATTGGTGACTAAAGGTAGGCGGCCAGTCTGTCAGGCAGGAGAAGCTTCAGCCAGCAAAGATTTATATAGGCTACGCATTGCATGTTCATAAACCCCCAACACCCCCTTCACCCTGCAAAACTAAAATATGTGAAACTAAGTGCATAAGACATGTAAACAAAAGAATGTTAAATATAATATGACTAAGTAAGGGCGAGTGCTGCGCTTTGGGAGAACCAGGTGTAAGCGCCGCATAAAGATCGTAGCTCGTTCTAAAAGAAAAAGCGAAACAAATATATTTGTCCCCTTCGGCATAGATAATTTTAAAAGTGCATGTATTTATTTATTTGTTGATTTGTTGCACTATGAAGAAATAAGAAAAAACTGAGAAATTATATTTTAAAAAATCAATAAAACAATGAAAGGCAAATGCTGTCACAATATTTTAGTCCTCATATCCTGCAAATACTAGTTCGAAGAGCGAAAAGCAAAGTTATTTATTGTAGCAATAACCACAAAATGTATATTTTTTTAGTCACATGTGCTTTGCGTTTCCAATATCGACGCCTTAAAATTATATAAAAAAAAACTCTTTTTTTCTATAATCGATTTGTTTTCCTATAATATTTAGTTGATTGCTTGTTATTGCTTTGATTTTTGCCTTTGCTTCAGCTGTGTTTCCGTAGTATTTATTTTCCAAATAATAATTTTACATACTTATCTATAAGGTATTGGATTGACTAAACGATGGTATGCAGTTAGTTGCAAATTAGTTCATTGTAATTTTGTGTAGTTAGCCAACATATTTCAATGTTTGTATTGGGAACAGTAGGTATATATACTTGGTATTGTGTGAGAATGCATTGGACTGCTATGGAACGTTTGTCTTAAGATTAAAAAAAATATATTATACATAATACAACAACAATAAAATAACTTTATTGAATAAAACTTAGGTAATTCAATGACATACACATGCAAAGTAGTTGGGAAAAACCTTTTGTACGATTCAAGAAATAGCGAATATTCAATTTATTTCATTGAAATGTATTAACTATCGAGCGAAATAAATAAACGTATACTGTACCATAAATTATAAATCATATACAATAAACATAGAAGGCAAAAATAAAATTTTAAATAAAGCAAATAATTGGTGAATTTTATTGTCAATGGAAAAATGTATATATAATATATATATATATGCATGGAGTTTATCATAAGTTCCAAGCTATTTTTATTTTCAGCTATTATCAGAGTTTATAATTTAATCAATGAACAAATACTTTAAACAGTCAATTTTAAGAAGTTCATAACTTAAGAGAAGTGAAATTAAATTAAAAATAAAAAAAAGCACCGAGGATCAAAATCATAAAAAAGCGGTGTGTGGTCTATGAAATCAACCGGAACTTGATTTTTGAATTGGGCAATAATAACCATTGGCCAAATTCGATTGCATTCTTGCAACGTACGATTTTTGGGCCGCCTATGTGGAAGATTCCTAATGCAAAATTACAGCGAAGTCAGGAGCTCGACGAAATATTTGCACTCCCTAAATTTATACTGCATACTTCAAAGGGCGGCAATTGAAATCAGTGTAAACTTTTCGCTGGTTTTTTTATCACGTGGTTAACTTGAAGTCCTTGCCAAATTGCAAACACGGGACTCACTGCATGCGGCAAGATTATGGTCAGCCTGTTAATTAATCCCAGCTTTTCAAAGCTCAGTTATCCAATTATAAATAAAAGAATCAAATAATAGTAATTTTCATCTGTTTCCAACAAAACGTACGAAATATCAAAGACTGGTAGACTAATTAAATGAAATTCACTTTATTAACGAAAAGTCCTTTAAGCAACTCCTTTATGTTTCTTGCATTTTTTCAATTTCCGATTGACAAAGTAATTCTTTAAAATCGCATCCGTGCGAATTTCGAAAAGGAATATCATTCAATGTTTATTTAAACGAGATATTTCGGTTCCGAATTTTTAACCCTTTGCAAGGGTATAAAAACGAATTGTTGATACTGTTATTTATAAGTTATTCAAGCCTAATACAGAAGTGTTCTTTTCCTTGAACTCCAACATAAATGTTTATATAAGGGCATCGCAGTCCAGCCAAAGATTTCTACAATGAAAAATACAGTCTTCAAAAGTCGTGAAATGTTAACAGATAATCAAAACTTACGGATTAAAGAAGGGCGAACGTGGTGGATACTTTTGTTTCGGTTGTGTCGGAAACGTGGAAATTACTCTCTGTTCCCACTGTGGAGGAATCTGCATTGTCTCCGCACTTAAATCTATCGTTTTCTCCGTTGCATTGTGTGATAATCGTACGTGCTCCTGCAGGAATTCCAGACTTACGTAGACATTGTTGCATTGTTCACACTTAAAGCGATTTCCGGACTCGGTGTCCTTTTTGATCATGTGCGCTGCATGGAAACGTTTATGGTGCTTTTTCAACTCCTGGTCGGAGCGTAAGCTTCTGCCGCACACGTCGCAATTAAAATATTTTGTAATTGTGTTTGCTGGACATTCCGCGAAATGAATCAGCAAATGTTGCTGCAGTTCATCAATATCCGTGAACACTTGCTGGCAAAGAAAACAGTTAATGGCACATCCTTCGCAATCCTCCAGCTCAACAATATAACAATCCTCGTCAAGTTGTCCATTGGTGCGCTTATCATCAATTTTGTTTACGGTTTCGATAGGGTTTTCGCTATTTGCTGTCGATGATAGTTTATGCAGCATATCTAATGTTGCTCGCAGCTGCAAGATGCCAGTGTTGTAAAATCTCTTAATTATGCTATAAATTGTTATTATGTATTGGCATGCAATATAATTATAAGCTAACAAGTGTTGCGAAATTTCTTTAATTTGGCATCGACCAACACATTCGTATTAGAAATGGGCGCATCTCAGATTTTTCGAGCGACACGGCACTCACGACTAGGCAATATTATTTTTAATTTTTCTTAACATATATTAGTTATTTAAATTGATATTTGTACTTAAGAAAAATAACTTTTCGAGTTCAACGGCTTGTAATCTTATTTGGGCTTTGCTTAAAAGTATATTAATAGTTTCTTTATAACATTTTATAATTTTATTCATACGTATAATTTATATACAATTCCCTTATACATACATACATATGTCTGTACACACGATACTTTTTTCTCGAGCACGTCGTGCGTGTTCATGACACAAAAAAAGAACAACCCGCGTCCATCATAAGAATGGTATTATGCGATAAATAATATATTCATAATACTCTTATACTTATAATACTCCTCTACTTATACTTATAAGAAACTTACGTGCAAATTTAGCTCCATTCCGTTGCTAGGGATACGGTATACAACATAAATTCATATACATACACATATACGATATTTGTTTTACGAATTTCACAAGCACTCTCATGTATACATATGTATATGCACATAAATATGTATATGAATATGTACACTGGGTGTTTCCTTTTATTTTTATAGAATGGTCTGTGTTTCTTTCAAGTATTTTATTGCTGTGCGCAGCATTATTTTTTTACAGCTCTGCACGTGTCGCGTGCAAGAATTGAACTGCGGACAGCGAGCAACTGAGCTGAGGTTCATAAGCAGATCGTTGGGGGTGATTGTGTGTGTATGTATGCATGGAAGTGTGTGTCTGTCCGCGTATTCGTCACTCTCTCTTTCTCTCTCTTTTTGCGGCCAGCTTATGTTAGATTGTCAAGGCTGAGCTGTTTACAGTGTGTGAGAAAAAGTCATAAAAAAAACATACATTTGTATGTATGTACATATGCCTGACCCTTGTTTATGATCAGTTGTCCTTAAGGGTAACTTAATTGTTATTTATTTTTATTATATAAACACATAGCACATGTATGTATGTATCCATACTAAGGATGTATACGAATAGTTAGTAACTACATATTCAGGAGTTCTGGTGGTGTCAATTGACCGTGGGCGCGTGATAGCGATCGGTCCATGAGATACAACGCCGTGCCAGTCCAAAAAAGGGTAAGCAGGTACATCCTTCGTATTTTTTTTTGTTTTTTCATTTACTTTGTGTTTGTGTTTACATGCATATTAAAACATATCTCGTTTTATATCTTTTTGTTGCAGGTAGTGCACATGTTGGAATCCACAAGATCAAGAATGTGAATTTTATTGAAACGCATAGAAAAATTTAGATTACTTTCCTTTTAATAAATAAATAATATTAAAATAGCATTGATTTTTTAATTAGTGGATATATGGTACCTATATACTTGTATTTCAGTACAGTGGCCGTCAAAGCAGGTGACAGCGCTGCCGCTTCTCCTATCCACTCGTCTGACTATGCATGGATATCAAAAGGGTAATGCTGTCTCTGCTTCTAATCAAGCGGGAATGCAATACGGGTCTTTTTTTTTACACATGCTACCCTTCTATCCCATAGTAGTGCAACGCCGTGCCGATCGCCTCCTAGTCTGATTCCTGGGGATGTATCGCCGTGCTAATTCACCACTCGCCCGCATTACAAAAGAGGCAGGACTGCCTCCTTTACTATTCCCTGGTGATCTATGTAACACTGATGGTTCGTCTCGTTTTTGCCATGCGGCAACAGTTTATGAAAGTATCAAATTATTATTCAAGTGCATTGAAAAGGGACAAATTTTGATATAGGAATTGTAAAAATGCGTATATTATTCAGTTGCCCAATTGCCCGAACACTTAGACATGTTATCTACTTTGGACTGATTTTAAATGAAATAAAACTGCGATTTTTATAATGAAATTAGAACATTTTATTATTATTATTATTATATTTATTGCAAATTGTATTCTTATTCGTTATATATATATATATATTCTTATATTCGAAATATAATACAAATAATTTGAATGTACTTACAGTGCTATATTAAAACAGATTCCACAATTATCTCGATCGCTGTAGCTCGCCTCAGGCTAAGAACCAAACTGAATGTGGCGCAATTATAAAAATTTTCTGCTGACGATGTTCGTATACAGAACGCAAACCAATGGAATCAACCGCTTTATATACTCGTTCAAGAAGTGAAAAGAGCATATTGGGTTTAGGCAATGTCCATCTTGTTGTCCGTATGAACGCAAGTTCTTCGCCGCTATTGAACATTAGAATATGTACTTGTGTATACCCGCGTCAGACTAAGTGTTAAGATTTTTCTGCTACGCCCACTAGGGGCATATCGATAAAATCGTTATATCTCCCTCACAAAGCAGTCTGTTTTCTTCTAACCTCCTCTATTATTATACTGTGAATGAGTATTGCGCAATCGGTTCGCAACATTCTTACTTGTTTACATTTTTATTTTGTCAGAGCTAGCAACTCGTCAATCTCAAATCGCCCCATCAAGAATGCTTTATCAACAATATAGAGTTTATTCCAAGCACAACTAAGTTCACTTATTTGTGTATAGCATAATGAATTGAAATAAAAAACTGGTCAGTTTTGCAACTGAAAATGTTTTCAAGTGGAATTTTATTCAGTGTGGTGTTGTATTCTGGTTGGAATGTTTTATTTTTGCTTCTGGGTAAAAATAATCAGTGATCTTTACCAAGTCAGCAGATTTTCGCGACGAATTCTTATCAGCAAATTATAATAAATATATATTTATACACTGCATAATTGACATTATATTTGAGATTATCCGGATGTTATACAAGTTAATAAAAAAAAACCGTAGATCGACAGCTTTGCTGTCAATTACGAAATGCTCTTGCTTGCGATAAGCTTAGAGCTGAATGTTCTTACTCAATAAAAAAGCACATTTGGACTTAAATTAAAATAAATATTATATAGTTGCTATAAGCGGCGACAACGTAAATCCAATTAAATTCCTCTACATGTAGGCATCATTGTTCCCCCAGAGATTTCTAAAAGCGTACAAAAACAAAATTAAATAAACCCATTTGAAATGCACTTTTCTTGTGGCACATACGGATTAAAATAGGGCGACCGTAGAGCGTATTTCTGCTTGGCAGGCGGTAGCAGGCAGGCATCCAGCTTCTGGTTGGCCACCTCCGGTGGTGGCACATATTTGGCGGCAGACTCTGTGGCCGGACTGTAATTGGCCGCCGCAACGGCGTTCAACAATTTGGTGTTCCAAACAATACGTTGCTTCTGATCGCACTCGGCGCTCGCTGACGGTGACGCTGGCCTGCGAGGACTCTCTGACTTGAGGGCCGTTGGTGGCGCAGTTTTGTCGCACTGTTCGCCGTGCTTGTAATGCATGTGCTTGATAAGAAAGGTATCCCGCTTGTAGGTCTTGTTGCAGATGTGGCACTTGAATTGCTTTTTGGACCACCTTTTAGTCGTGGTTTCGAAAGGCAGCCGGTGCTGCTTCAGATGCGCCATAAGCGACATTGTCGATTTAAAGACTTTTGGGCAGTATTCGCATTGCAGCGGCTTTGTCGTCTCAGGAGCTGGTATACCCTTGTCCACTCGCACAGCCAACTTTGTTATCTCAACTGTGGCTGGTGGCGGCAACGGGCAGTGATTCGGTGCATTTACTGGGCCCGGATTTATGTGTACGTTCAACTGTCTGGCGTGCAAGGTCAAGTGCGCCCGCAGCTTCTCAATGTCGTTGAATGGCTGCCTGCACAGATAGCAGGGTATATGCACCGCATAGCCCGTTAGCTGCTGTGCGGGATTGTTCCTGGACAGCATTGCCGTGAGTAGCGGCATATTCGGCGGCGGCACACTCATGCCCAGCGGGGAGAGCGGCGGGGTGGCCAAAAGCGTTGGCATCAAATTCGGTTGGAAATCCGATAAAGGCCAATTGGCGCCCAAATTCGTTTGATTCACTTTTGGTGGGCTAATTGTGCCCAAATATTCCACATCCTCATCATCATCGTTGCTATCATCATCGCGTAGAGTCGACGCCGGACTTTTGGGCAGTTCGAATTTGGCACTCAACTGTTTTTGAATGTGCATTCGTAATTTTAGGCCCTAAACGCCATTAGCTTAAGTATACGTTTAACTTACCAGTTCATAATTCATATTATTCAGTTCTTATCACTTCGCTTTGCTCCGATTAATTCAAATTGGACTTCGCCTGGCTCGCTCCGGGCCGAGTTGTTCGCATCTAGAAATTTCACAACGAACTAAACTAAGTTGTTTTCGAACGCTCCTTATATACTTCACACAGACACACGCACACAGATGCGGCTGCGCGCTACTCAACTATGCATGTGTGTGTGTGTGTGAAATGCAGCGCGATCCCTTTTTAGATAATTATGTTTTTGTGCTCTCTTGCTGGTTCTACCATCCTGCCTTACTGTTATTTCTGTGCGCATGCGTCTTCTCTTTCTTTTAAGTTACAAATCTATTCGCAGAACACAGGCGCCTGTCAAAGGAATATTCGAAGTTTACAACGCACACAGCAAAATTCAGTGGTGTATACAACAATGCTTCTTCTTACTGTTTGTGTTTTGTATGTATTTATATACTATATAAAAATAATACATATGTACAAATCTCAGATCTTGGGCTGGTTAATTCATTTGTGCATGTCTGTGCATGAAATGTTGTCTTTTTTTTGTAATTTCCGGCGATAAGCACTTAAAATTCATATAGTACGTACATACTAGAGGTCTGCATGGATAAATTCATATTTTCGTCTGCAGTTTGTACAGTGAATACTGTACCCACTTTTATTGCACACTGATCTCTTTGCATTGGGTACATTAAAAGCGTAATAAGAACGGTTCAACTTTTTACTGCACACAAGCCAAATTAATACGTAGTGTATTCTACATTTGAAATAGCCGGCCAAAGCAATATTAATTTTTTCACAAAAGATTCCTATTCGAATATCAAATGTGCAAATGTGAACAAGTTTTGTTCTAAGAAAACTTTAAAAACTACTAAGTCTTCTAAGTATACTTTAAAAACTACTAAGTCTTCTAAAAATTCTAAGATTGAAGACGTTGATGATTCTTTATATAATTTATGTAATTGTAATTTAATCTAAAAATGTTAAATATTAATTAAATATTTTTCATATATTCCTATAGTCAATACATGCAGTAAACACATATAAGCTGTACAAGGGTTTTCCTTCACTGTGCATATTGTATACTGCGCAGCAAACGCTATATTCGTGTTCTTGTACACTTAACAGCAGCCACCCAATAACATAGGTACACCAGCACATGTGAATGAGTACACCATTCTCTAATACAGATCTACAGTATTCACTCACATTCACTTAACAGAGGATAGCAAAACGCGCATGTAGCTTTACAGTGAATGTCGTATGTGCCGTTTTGCCTCTCTAATACATACAAACATATAAATGAAGCGAACGCTCGCTAATTATTTCAATCGCGTTTTTAACTCGGGATCACAACTTTTTTTTTAAATAAACTTAAGTTTTTACTGGAAATTTTTACTATAAATGAATGGAAATTTTAAACTTCTCAACGATACGTCCAATCGCGTTTTTAACCTTAATTCGGGATCACAACTTTTTTGTTTTAATAAACTCAAGTTTTTTCTAGAAATTAATGGAGATTTATAGGAAAATTTAAAAAAAAAACAATTAAAGACAAAGAGAGAGAGAGAGAGAGAGCAAGCGTGAGAGAAATGGAGAGACAGAGAGATAGAGAGAAATGTAGAGAGGGAGAGAGAGCGAGACATGTAGAGAGAGAGAGAGAGAGAGAGAGTAATGTAGAGAGAGAGTGAGAGAGAGAGTGAGAATAATGGAGAGAGGGAGAGTAATAGAGATAGAGAGAGCGAGAGAGAGAAAGTAAAAGTTAGGAGAAAGAGAGAGATTGGCAAGCCACGCACCTAAAAAAAATCAAATTTGCAAAGTATAACTTTAAAATAACGCACATCACAAAAAAGCACTGAAAAGTTGGCGGGCATTACTTAAATTCAGGGGAATTCCATAAAAAAATGAATGGAAATTTTAAAATGGTCATAACTTCTAAACTATAGCAACCAAACCAATAGCATTTTGGACTTAAATTCGAGATCACAACATTTTTTTTTAAATAGGAGTGAAACTTTGCGCTGACACAGAAGTTTCTAAAGCAGTTACCTTTTATAGCGCAAGTATTCAGTAATAAGGGTTTTAAGTAGTTATACTAAATATGAAAACTTCATTCCTAACAATGATAAAAGCCAAACTCGTAATGATAATAAAAGACAATTAGTTTTAGCTTTGCACAAAATTCATACTTTGGTACTTATGTATTTTTGAACGTATTTTGAGAAACAAATTTACAACACTAGATTAAAGCTCCGTCCGCCTTCTTGACGTACTTCAATATTCGCAGGATTGTCGAAGGCGTTACGCCCTGGATGCGGCTGGCAGCGGCAATCGTTTGTGGCTGTATGAGTGTCAGCTTTTGTCGCTCCTCATTGGACAAGCTCAACGATTTGGAGAAGTAGTCAATGTCAGTGGGAATGCAAAGGCGCTCCTCCCGCCGCACATCCTCCACGTCGCGCTGCTGCTCATCCACAAAGAACGAATAGAGCGCCTCTATCTTCAGCCTCGTGGCCATCTCGCTGTCCGCCCGCAACCAGCTCAGCTCGTCTGGACTCAGGTCTATCAGCTGCTCCACTGTTATGTTGTCTGCCGGCACGGCGAGCATCTCGAATGCAGATCTCTGTATAGAGGCCTTTGCCTGTGGCAGGCTCAGTGCCTGGCGCCAGAAATTGCTGTGCTTCCTCAAACCTCTCAACGCCTCTATGCCGGCCTTGAGCTTGTGTTCGGTCTGCTGGAAGTGCTGATAGCGCCGCTTGCCGACCAGCCCGAATTCGAATCCCTTCTGGGTGAGCCGCATGTCGGCGTTGTCCGGCCGCAGAGAGAGCCGGAACTCGGCGCGACTGGTGAACATGCGATAGGGCTCGTTGGTGCCCAGCGTGGTCAGGTCGTCGATTAGCACGCCGATGTAGCCCTCAGTGCGGCTAATCGAAAGCTGGCGACCATCCGGGTGCAGTGTTCTGCCAGCCGCATTCGCCCCCGCTATGATTCCCTGGGCGGCCGCCTCTTCGTACCCTGTGGTGCCATTCAACTGGCCGGCGAAGAACAATCCCGTCACTCGCTTTGTTTCCAGCGTGGGATACAGTTCACGTGGATCAATGAAATCGTACTCTACACCGTAACCGGGCTGCACCACTTCGGCGCGCTCTAATCCCTTGATGGCACGCACCAGTTCGACCTGCTGCGCGTGCGGCAGAGTGCACGATATACCCTGCGGATAGCAGAGCGGGCTGTCGAAACCCTCGGGCTCGAGCCACACCTGGTGGACTCTGGCGCCGAAGCGCAGAACCTTCGACTCAATAGAGGGACAGTAACGCGGCCCGGTCACCTCCTCCGTGACGTGGCGATTGACATGTAAATTATCGCGCACGATGTCGTTCACGCGCGGCGTCGTGTAGGTCAGATAACAGGGCAGCTGCTCCTCGGCGGGCAGCCAAACCTTCTGGTTTAGAAATGAGAACGGCATGGGCGGATCGTCGGCTTCGTGCCTCTCCAGCTGTGAGAAGTCCACGCTACTTCTGGCAATACGCGGCGGCGTTCCCGTCTTCAGGCGTCCCATGCGAAAGCCGAGTCGGTTCAGCGCCTCGCCGAGTGCCTTTGCGGGCTTGTCTCCCATCCGGCCTGCCGCCCTCACCTCCAGTCCGATGTTGATATGCGCGCGCAGGAAAGTGCCCGTGGTGAGCACCACCGAACGACTGCGCACCAGTTCTCCGTTCTCCAGTAGAACGCCGTTACAGCGTGTGCCGCTGGCCGTAGCTTCATCTACATCGATTACAAGATTATCCACGGACGCTGCGCGTATCTGCAGATTGGGGGTGTTTTGTAACTCCCGCTGTACCGCCCGCTTGTAGAGCTGGCGATCGATCTGGGCCCTGGGTCCCCACACGGCCGGCCCACGGCGCTTGTTCAGCACCTTGTAGTGCACGCCTGAAACATCGCAGCAGCGGGCACAGACACCATCCAGGGCATCCACCTCGCGCATCAGATGCCCCTTTCCAATGCCACCAAACGACGGATTGCAGGACATCTCGCCAATCGTGTCCAGTTTGTGGGTGAGCAGCAGGGTGCGGGCACCCATGCGGGCGGCAGCTGCACAAGCTTCTGTGCCGGCGTGCCCGCCTCCAATGACAACTACATCATAAATATTTCTCTGAGTTTGCGTGGAGTTAAGTCGGCTTCCGGCCAAGCCTCGGCTCACGCAATACCGCAGTTGCTGCATTTATCAGCAGTCGTCAACTAGTGTTGGGTATTGTTTTAAGTTACAGCAGTTAAAAGCTGAAGAGAACTAATCGTTGAACTGTTGAACTGGTTAGCTCAATTTCGAACTTGATTATGTTCGGCTGAAGTTTGTTTGCAGACTTTTGTAATTATTTATAAAAAAAATATTATTATAATTATTAATATTATATTATTGATATTACAAATAATTAACATTCACATATGCCTTGTTTACTTGTTTATCATTTAAAGAAATTATTTCCCGAAAATTACAAGCAATTAGAAATATGTATAAATTAAATGAAAAATATATGTATATATCAATTTAAATTCCGATTTGAGATTGACTTCAATTCCAATATAAAAGCTTAGATATAACCCACAAACGATCGTAAGTATTTCAGCTAAAGTAGTTTGCTCATATCACAAGGCATTTTTCAACACTGCCATCGACACATTTAAGAATAGTACTCACTCGATACCAATGTAATTGTTAACAGCTGCTGTCATCTGATTTGTTTTTATTCGGCTATGTGGATAGTTTACGCTTTGCTGGTGCATTTGTTGCTGCTGGGCTCCATATTCGTAATATACTTTCGGTCGCCCGTTATCGAAGGACTACAGCCACAGAAACCGCTCGAGGCTGAGCCGCCTGCCGACCGGTTGGTTCTGATAGTCACCGACGGACTGCGGGCGGAATCATTTTTCGCGGACAACTGCAACCATGTGTCGCACCTACGCGAGATATTTCTGCGGGAGGGAATAGTTGGCATATCGCACACCCGCGTGCCCACGGAGTCGCGGCCCGGACACATTGCGCTGATCGCCGGTCTGTACGAGGATCCGTCTGCCGTGACCCGAGGCTGGAAGGAGAACCCCATCGAATTCGATACGGTGTTCAATCGCAGCGAACACACGTACGCGTGGGGCGCCCAGGATGTTCTGCACATTTTCGAGAAGCTGGCCGATGGTGGCCGGCCCATGCACTTTGATGCCTACAATCATGATTTCGACTTCTCGGGCCAGCACAAGACGTACAAACAGGACGAGTGGGTGTTCGACAGGGTGCCCTTGCTGCTGCAGCGTAAGCATGAGGAGCTAAGTAAGGCCAAGAAGGTGGTGTTCTTTCTGCACCTGCTGGGTCTGGATACAGCCGGGCATGTACACAAGCCGGGCACGCCGCTCTTCCTCGAGAACCTCAAGTTTACGGAGCACGGCATCTGGCAGATTTACAAGCGATTCGAGGAGGCCTTTCCCGACAAGCGAACAGCGTACTTGCTGACCTCAGATCACGGAATGACGGATTCAGGTAAACAATAATATGATTTGGCCCGTCGTGATGCTTACATATATTTCCAACTTTCTTGCAGGCTCGCACGGCGCTGGTGGTATATATGAAACAGATACCCCATTCATGCTCTGGGGAGCTGGTGTTGGAAGCAGTTCATATTCAGGCATCACCTTCGTGGCCAACGATGACGGCGTGAAGTTGCCGCTGCATGAGCTGGAACAGGCACAGCTGACGCCACTGATGTCTGCATTGATTGGTCTGCCGCCGCCCATGAACAACTTTGGCATGCTGCCCTTTGGCTACCTGAACGCTGGTGACAAGTACGAGGCAATGGCGGCGCACAGCAACGCCCTGCAGATTCTCGCCCAATACGTGAGCCTGCAGGAGCAGCACAAGCGCGGCTTCTTCGCCCCATTCTTGAGGAGTTTCGACCAGCTGACATCGGCTGAGGTCCGTGCTTATATATCGGACACTGCAGAGGAGCTGCTGCTGAATCAATTTGAGGAATCGATGGCCAACAGTGCCATCATCATGGAACTGGCTCTGGAAGGCATCGACTACTACCACGGCTACTATTGCAATGCTCTGTTGATGTGCACTACGGCCACCTTCTTGGGCTGGATTTATTACTTGTATCGCCTGCTGGTCCAAAATCCAAAGCCCAAAAAACTCGCATCGACTCCAAGTGGGCGCACGTCCTGGATCACCCTGAGCCTGTGTTTCGCAGCTGTGCTGCTGATCGGCTTTATTCTGGCACAACGTGTCCCACTCTCCGTGGGCTTCTACTTGCTGCTGCCACTGCCCGTCTGGATGTTGGCCCTAAGGCAAGCCACGGTCAGCAGCGACGGCGCCGTTGACGTGGGAGCTTACGCCCAACCAACAGTGGCTCGCCGCGCACAGGTCTCGCCGTCGCAGCTGCTGTTGCTCATTGCCTGCGCGGAGCTTCTGGTCTTCACCTTCTTCGAGCGCCGTCTGATTTCGCTGTGCTTCGTTGCCTTTGCCTGCTACAGCAACTGGCGCGTCTTCACGATCAACTCGGCGCAGTTCTTCCTGTGGTGCCTGTTGGTTGCCTCACTGGCCTGCTTCCCGTTGCTGCCGCCCTCGGTAGGATATCAGAACAGTTACTTGCTGCTGGCCGGCATTCTGCTGCTCCTCCTGCGTGCGCTGCTGAGCGACGAGCGCCGAACTGTCAGATGGCATACCAAGTGGAGCAATGCCTTGATTCTGGCGAACACGGCCGTGTGCGTTTATCTGCATAGCCACCAGATTGCGGTGCCGCTGGCCCTAAAAATGCTCAGCTGGCTGTATTTGGTGTACGCATTCGTGTCCATACAGCTCAGCAAGGAGACGGCGCTGGAGGTGCGCCTGGCGCAGATTTGCTACAATCTGGGCGCACTCTACACGCTGATGTGCACCTCGTACGAGTCCCTGTTCGTGCAGCTGCTGGCCATGGAGCTGGCCACGGCGCTGGCGGCGCAGCGTGCGCTAACCGAGCCGCTGCAGCATCAGCAGACATCGCTCCAGGCCTCCTTGCGCACAGCCTTCACGGTTCTGCTCTACACGTTCTTCTCGCTCTTCGGCAGTGGCAACATTGCCTCGATCAGTTCTTTCGATCCGAACATCGCACGCTGCTTCCTCAGCAACTTTGCGCCGTTCGTAATCATGTACCTGGTGCTGCTCAAGCTCGTGCTGCCCATCGTGGTGAACATGTCCATCGTGTACACCTACAGCGAGTACGTGCGTCTGCATGAGCGTCAAATCTTCATTTGCCTGCTGCTCATCTGCGACATTATGGGCCTCAACTTTCTGTTTCTGGTGCGCAATCGCGGCTCCTGGCTGGAAATCGGATCGTCCATATCGCATTTCGTGATCATGGAGATCGTCACGCTGGTGCTGCTGCTGCTGGCCTTCGCATCCAAGCTGCTGCTCAGGCTGGCCAACTGCGATCGGGTTTTGTCCAAGCTGCACTAAGTATTTCTACGCGCGTTGAGATTAGGTTTGAATTACGTATTATCCGTACTATTGTTAAAAATTAATTTTTATAATAAGAACTTACAAATTCCGTGATAAAACTATATCGACCTCTGCGAATAACCAAAGTTGACTAGTTTAAATTAAAGTACTAGATATATTTAATATATTTATTTAGCCGACTTTCTTTGTATGTATAAAAACAGAGAATTTATCTTGTCCCCTTTAAAATGCAATGCAATAATTACTTTATTTATTTTGCAAAGTTAAAATAAACATATTCAATAAGCGTAGCTCTAGAACTATACAAAAGTTTTATAATTATAATGTATGAAATTGACGAGCAATTGTTTAAAAGCCGTCCATTGCGGCTTTGCGTTTGCGTTTCTGGAGCTTCTGTTTCATGTCGGGCGCCTTGCCGCGCACCACAGCTGTCTTCAGTCGCTTGGCCGCCTTCTTGCGCTCTTGCACACCGGCCTTTCGTTTGGCCGCACGCACCGGATCATGGATCTTCTCCTGGGCGACGGCCTTGCGGCGCTCGGCACGCCGCACCATCAGCTTGGTCTGCACCGTGTTGCGCAGCTTGTCGTAGATCTCGGGCCCGATCCGTTTGCGCAGGCGGCTGCCCACACGCAACGCCAGCTGGCGCAGCTCCATGTCGACATTCTGATCCTCCTCGGACATTTCGCGCACGAGTGCCTGCAGCAGAGCGGGAGCCAAGCGCGTCACTGCATCCACGCTCAGCAACGTGGACAGACTTTCGATGAGCGAAAACAGAGCCGTGCGCTGAAAGTAGGATGGATGGATGAATATTTGTGCAGAGATTCGCTATTTGCTGATACTTACAATGCTGGTGTCATGTGGCGCCTTGGACACCTCCTTGTTAATGAGAAAGCGAATGTTGCGCACCAGCCAGCCGAGATTTATTTTGCCCGCTGGCAGCTGGTCGTGCTGCTCTCCCTGCGCTTCCTGCTTGACGCTGAAGGGCACATCCCTCAGCATGTGCGCGACAAAAACAAAAAGCTTCACCATCTCGTCAATCATTTCCTGGGCCGTTTCGCCGGGCGTCACCTGTGCGCACAAATCGAGCACCAAGCTTTTCAGGTCCTGCGCCGGCTGGGCGTAGATGAACTCCAACGCCTTAACATCATCGGCTGGCTCCCGTTTAATGCCAACCAGCTGCTGGCCGACGTACGCGTAATCGTAGTGGGCCAGAATCTGCGTCAGCAGCCTGACCGCATTGCAGCGCACCCAATTGTGCTCGTGGCCGAGCAGCCGCTGGCTGGCGTACGCCAGCTCATCCACTGTCAGCGCCAGCTCCGCATCGCCGAGCAACGCCTCGCCGCAGTGCTCGAATATCTTCAGCAGGCAATACTGCAGCTGGATTAGCTGATGGTCGACATTGCGCTGCTGCTGCTCCAGCAGCGCTTCCGCGTCGAGACCGGCGAGCAGACCGTCCTCGTCGGCTGCTCCATGGGATTGCTACAAAGAAGTCCACATTTATTATGGTAAGTGCTATAAATTCGTTTACTAACATTTAAATGCCATCGGTTTATGACAAATTTTAATTTTGGAAAGTTTTTAAGTGTCGGATTATTTTCCAATATAAGCGTATAAAAAGTACACCTAATTCCCTTTATATATTTCTCTTTTTACACAAATTGATTTGATTTAACACGATTTTAAATATTCTTTGAATTCTTTTTATGCATTTTTTTTCATCACAGAATCACAAGATTTTTCAAATATTGTTTATTGCACTTTTAAGTTGCTTTTTTTTTAGGTCTGAAACCAATCAACTATTTTCCATATAGCCAATATATATATATATATATATTTTTTTTTTACTATTTTCCCATTTAATCAATTTTTTTTGTCTTATTTTTCCCATATACTAAATTTTTTTTATTATTATTTTTGTCCCCAATTTTCACCAATTTTTGTGAACTTGTCTATCGTGTAAAAAAAGAGTTACGTGTACCCAGAAAAGTTGCCCTTTATATTTTTTATATTTATATATATATATATATTTTTTTTTTTACTATTTTCCCATTTAACCAATTTTCTTCTTATTTTTCCCATATACTAAATTTTTTTTTTTTATTATTTTTGTCCCCAATTTTCACCAATTTTTGTGAACTTGTCTATCGTGTAAAAAGAGAGTTACGTGTACCCAGAAAAGTTGCCCTTTATATTTTTTATATTTATATATATATATATATTTTTTTTTTTACTATTTTCCCATTTAACCAATTTTCTTCTTATTTTTCCCATATACTAAATTTTTTTTTTTATTATTTTTGTCCCCAATTTTCACCAATTTTTGTGAACTTTTCTATCGTGTAAAAAGAGAGTTACGTGTACCCAGAAAAGTTGCCCTTTATATTTTTTATATTTATATATATATATACTGGGTACTATTTTCCCATTTAACCAATTTTTTTTTCTTATTTTTCCCATATACCAAAATTTTTTATTTATTTTTTTTTTCACCAATTTTTGTGAACTTTTCTATCGTGTAAAAAGAGAGTTACGTGTACCCAGAAAAGTTGCCCTTTGACCCGGTTGCCTTGCTTACCTTTCGTCGCCGCTTGTTGTGCAGCGTGGACTCATCCACGAGTGCTGCCGCTTCGCGTCCGGGAGCGCGCACGAATTTGCCGCCAGCCTCCGCATCGCCCAGGGTTAGGACGGCCACCAGCGTGGGCAGGACGAGCGGCAGCTGCTCTGCGAAGCCCGCGCGCTCCGCCTGCACGAAGCGGGAGAGCAGCGCCGACGCCAGCTCGCGCACGCCTGGCTTCTGGGTCGACTGCGGCGAGGTGAAGAAGAGCATGGTCAGGTCGAGCAGCGGCTGGCGCTGCAGTTTGCTCAGTCGGCCGAGGAGCGCCTCCAGAGCGCCGGCCACGGTGCGCCGGCAAGCGGAGTCCACGTCGTTGACCAAACGCGTGCCCAGCGACAGATAGAGGAACTCCGAGTGCTTGGCGAGCAGCTGCAGCGGGAACTTGTTGATGATCGCGTGCATGAACTGAATGGCCGACTGGCGACCGGCGGTCTGCGTGTAGGCGAGCTGCACGGACATGAACTTGAGCAGCTGCTCCACGCGCTTCTGCAGCGGATACTCCATGATGTACGTGATCAGAATGGAGCGCGACTCGTCGCGCACGTGCTCCGACTGCGAGATGATGGACAGATCGGCCAGGCGCTTCATCAGTTCGTGCAGCGAGCGCGTCTCCACCTTGCGTCCAACGAGCGCCTTGAGCAGCGTGAAGCACATCGTCTGGCTGCTGCACTCGCCCTCCTGCAGCTCCTGCTCCACGTGCAGGAGCAGCTGCTCGATCTGCTCCTCGCTCAGCGCATAGTCCTGGCACTTGCGCAGTAGGGCGACGACCGCCTTGAAGCTGGCGCGCACCAGCTGCGCATTCTCCTCCTGACGCGTGGCGCCGAACGTGGAGAAGTTCTTCAGGATGTCAAAGAGACGGCTGACCACCGGGCCCAGCTGCTCGGTGCCCAGCTCCGCCAGCTGGTAGTCGCCCAGCCAGATGGCCGTGTAGCACTTGATCGCATAGCTGGTGGTGCGGGCGTGCTGGCTGTCCAGCGCGTCCTTTAAAAGGGGCAGCAGCGGGTGCAGGAAGGGCTGATAGTCAAGATCCGCCAGCTTCTTGCGCTTGAGCACAAAGTGCAGCAGCTCCAGCCCGAACTCGATGAGGATGTGCGCGTTGGCCTGCGCATTGGACCTGACCCGCTTGTTGCCCGTTGCCACGCTGCGGCGTCCGGGCGCCGGCTGCAGCAGCATGCAGTCGGGTCGACTGCGTCGCATCAGCGCCTGCTGCTTGTCGCTGAGCTGGCGCTTGGCCGTGCCCGGCAGCAAGTCCGTAATGCTCTCCGACATGGTGCCGTAGATGAAGATCAGGAGGCTCTCGCGCGCAATGTGCGTGTTCTCGACGAGGCCGGCGACGATCTTGGCGAAGCACTCCTGTATCTTTTGCGTCACCTTGCGCGAATGCGTGCGCGCCAGCTGCTCCTTGAAGGGCAGCAGCAGGTCCAGCAGGCAATTGTCGCGAATGTGCCGCGCCGCAATGTTCAGCGTCAAATAGCTCTTGGCGCTGGGCTTCGCTTCGGGCGTGTGCGCCACGATCTTGTCCACCTCCTTCTCGGCGCTGACGTCCCCGAAGATGTCGTTTAGGGCCACCTCCAGCAGATTCTGCAGGCACAGCTCGATGTGCGCCGGCTGCAGTTGGCCGCGCAGCGCGTCCAGCACTCCGTGCAATGTTACCGAGAGCACGTGCACCTGGAAGCCACGCGTGAGCAGCGACTGCAGCTGGTCGAGCAGCAGACCCAGCCAGCTGCCGCCCAGCGTCAGCATGATCTTCTTCAGGATGTCGCGGGTGAGCATGCGCACCGATTTGAGCGGCGAGCGCAGGAACGTGCACACCTTCATGAAAATGCCTGGCGAGCGTGGTGAAGAAGAAGATTACATCGATTCGAATTATTATGCACTATGCCTACCTGGCAAACTGTTGTCCAGCAGCTCCTGCGGCAGCTTCTGCAGCAGCTTGACCATGGCCAGGGCAATGGGCACGCGCTGTATTTCCTCGTCCTCCCGCTCGTAGCTGAGCCGGCGGCGGTTCACCTTGTGCTTGTTGTCGTAGTTGGTCTTCTCGGTGATGGCTCGATGGAGCGTGGGCAGCAGGACGCTGGTAATGGTGGCCATGACGCGCTTGGCCGCATTGGGCGCTAGAGGCTGGGTTAGCTGCCGCTGCTTGGACAGCTCCGCGTGCCCGGCCTCTCCTCCTCCCTGTCAGCATCGAAGTCGATGTCGATGTCCGCTGGCAGCTGCTCATTGGCAGACTGGGCCTCCGGTTCCACGTCGATCTTCTGGTTCGCCTGCGCGGGCGACGTTTCGGTCAGGCGTTGCTTGAGCTGCACGAGCAGGGCGCCATCGGCCTGGGCGTGCGTCAGATCGAAGTGGAAGGCGTCGAGGATGCGCACGACCAGGCGGACGCACTGCTTCTGCTGGCCGTGCGCCAGGCGCAGGCGCTGCAGATAGTGGCGCAGCACGGCGTGGTACTGCTGCCAGGGCAGGAGCTCGCACATGACGCCGACGGCCTCGATGGCCGCGTCCACGAGCGTGTGCTTGCCCGCGTGCTTCTCGCTCATCAAATAGCGCGTGGCCAGCGGCAGCAGCAGCTGCGTCAGCGTGCGGGCGCAGGGCGGCGTCTGGCGCCAGTTGGCGCCACCAGCAATGTTGACCAGATGCTGGAGGCCACGTCCGTGGCGCTGTGTCTGCAGGTGCAGCATGTTCTCGAAGAAGTCGACATCCGCGTCGTGGGCGTCGGCCAGCGGGCCGAGATCGCGCAGCACCTCGTGCGCGTCGGGACATTTGCGCGCCAGTTCGCCCAGCAGGCCGATGGCCTCGTTGCGCGCGTGCTCGTGCCGCTCGTCGCGCAGGCAGCGCTGCAGCAGCGGCAGCAGACAGTCGTCCAGCCAGTAGTGCAGCTCGTCCGCGCCGGGACGCTGGCGAAGATCGCGCGTCAGCTGCGGCAGCAGCAGCTTCAGCAGCTCGCCGATGTTGACGCGCATGCCCAGATCGGAGTCGTGGCGCAGCATATAGAAGCAGTTGTAGGTGACCAGCAGACCCAGCTCCAGATCGACGCCGGTCGCGTCGTCCGCCTTGCGCTCCAGCAGCTGCTTCAGTTCGGTGAGCGCCTGGAGCCGCTTGTCGTAGTCGGGCTGCTCCAGCCAGCGCTTGTCCCAGGCGTTCAGCTGCAGCACGAAGCGCGCCCAGTCGCGCAGCGTCGTCGCCGCCGCCTCCAGCTGGGGCTGCTCCTTGGCCTGCCTGGCCAGGCGCTTGGCCATGTCTGCGAGCAGCTCGCAGAGCAGCTTGCGGGCGGGCAGCGCGTGCACCTGCTCGAAGAGCGGCGCCAGCTGGCGCACGTAGTTGTGGGGCGCGGGCACGCGCTGGCTGAGATTCGACAGCGTGGTGATCAGCTGGAGCACGGTCTCCGGTCCGGCGCTGGCCGCCTGCTTGCTGAAGATGGGCAGCAGCAGCTGCAGCAGCAGCTCGCAGGTGTCCGCCTGCTGCACGTGCACCGTCAGCAGGCTGAGAATGTTCAGCTCCCGTCTGTCGAGCGTCTGTTTGCCCGCTCTCCTCTGGCGCCAGCTGGTCTGGAGCAGCTGCAGCACGTCGGGTATGTGCGGCTGCAGCGTGGCCAGCGCTTCTGTGCCGTGCTCCTCCGTGCTGGCGCTCTCCAGCAGCTGCTCCACCAGCTGGAGGAGTGCGCGTCGCACCACGGGCTTGGCCTTGTCGTTCAGCAGCAGCGCCATCAGATGGTGCATAATCGGCGGCGAGGCCGGCGACGGACGCCGCTGCAGCCAGGATTGATAGCCGGGCTCGCCGCCCCACAGCAGCAGCAGCTTGAGCAGCGGCGTGGGCGTGTGTATCGAGTCGTGCGGCAGGCGCGCCAGGCCCGGCCAGACGAAGATCTCGCAGACGGCCTGCAGCTGCGCCGTCTGCCACAGCTCCGACATGTCCAGCAGCTGGCCAAAGTAGTTGACCAGCGTTTGCAGCGCCGCGTGGCGCACATTTTTGTACGCAGTCACCAGCTTGCTCGCCGCGTGGCCCGTTCCGGCGATCACCTGCTGCGCGACGGCGCCCGCCAGCAGCAGCAGCTTCAGCACGTACAGCTGGAAGGCGGCACTGAGTCGGCCGGCGAACTCCTTCCGTATGAGCTCGAGCAGATTCACGATGCGCTGCAGCTGGCGCCCGGCAATGACGGCCGTGGGCTGGAACTGTGTCCGCACGTGGTCCGGCAGGCGCTCGATGGGCTGGCTCGTGTACTCCTGGAAGCGGCCAAAGGCCATTTGCAGAAAGTCGAGTATCTCGTGCTCCTCCAGCTGGCCGAGGAAGCGCAGTATGAGCGTCTTGCGCTGCTGTCCGCTCAGCTGGCGCTGCCCGCCCTTTGTCAGCTGGCCGTACAGCACGCGGAGTATGAAAGGCAGCAGCTCGGTTCGCTGCTGGGGCGACAGGCTGGCCACATCCAAGCCGGTTAGCGTTGCCTTCAGCTTGGCGTCGTCGATGAGGCCCGCCAACAGCTCCTTCTGCTGCGTTAATGCGGCTGGCTGCTTGTAGGCGGAGAGGCAGTCCAGCGCCAGCTGCTGCAGCTGCCCGTTGGGCCCGGCGAGCAGCTCCAGGTAAAAGGCGCGCATCTCCGACTCACGATGCAGCGCCTTCGGATTCGGCTGCGACACGAAGCAGGCCAGTTTCAGCTGCAGCGTCTGCAGGATGAACTTCGCGTGCGCATTGCGCGTCTTCCGGCTCTGGCGCTCGTTCGCGTTCCGCGCCGCCTTTGTCGGCGGAGCCTTCTCCACGTTCTCGTTGTCGCCGTCGTCGATCTCAATTTCTTCCGCTGCAACGGGCATGAAATATAACACTCATAAATAAATGTAAATACAAATATTAATAATTTATAATAATTAAAATAATAATATAACAATAATAATAATAATACTAATATACTGGCAACTAACGATATTAATCTAGCTATAAGCCACAAAGAAACTGGCTAGCTTTATTTAAAAACAAGCCAGAGCGTTGCAATCGGGTGTAACCGACTGAGCAATACTCGTTCACAGTGGAAACGGTCTTAATTTTGATTGTTATTTTTTTTAAATATCGATTTTTTGTCATTTAGGGATCAGAATTATGCGTGACCGAAATTTTTCAGCTAAATATTTTGAGCAGATCATCAGAAAACTGAAAACTCGATATTAACAAAAAAAAAAATTATAAAACAGTCGAAAACTGTCTTAAAATTGTTTTTTTTTTTTTTTAATATCGATTTTAGTCATTTAGGCATCAGAAGTGTGCGTGGCTGACATTTTTCAGCTCAATATTTTGAGCAGATAATCAGAAAACTGAAAGCTTGATATTGAAAAAAAAAACAAAAAAAAAAAAAATTTTAACATTTAACAGTCCAAAACTGTCTTAATATAGTTTTTTTTTTTAAATATCGATTTTCGTCATTTAGGCATCAGAAGTGTGCGTGGCCGACATTTTTCTGCTCAATATTTAGAGCAGATCATCAGAAAACTGCCTGCTCAATTTGGCGACTAGCTCAAAGATGTTCTAATTTGACCTGCCCCCAAGATATTTGAATTTTTTAAATTTCCCCAGTGGGCGTATATAACAAATGTTTGTGCAATCTTAAGAGCATATCATCAGTAATCTGTCAAAAAAAATGTATATATCTAGTTTTAAAACTGATGGAGATATTTCGATTTTATCGAGTTGCCACGCCCCCAGTGGGAGTTGCCAAAATATCTTAACACTTAATCTGACGTGGGCTTACACAAATATATATTTAAAGAATTCTAATGTGTTCATACAGACGGACGGACATTGTAAAAACCCAATATACTCTCTTCACATCGTGAACGAGTATAAAAATGATCTTTGGAGTGTCGAATCCTTGCAGGCATATCTTTGCCACAGCAAACATAAAATGTGTTTTCTTTTGTCGGCTTACCCTTTGTCTCATTGAGGTTCCAGGTGTGCTCCGTGCGTTCCAGCTGGGCGCGATACTCGCGCTCCACGAACTGCAGGAAGAGACGCACCAGATCCGCGTTCTTCAGCTCCGCGATGTTGCCCAGCTTGGGAATACACTGCCAGAGCAGCTGTCGGTAGTTCAGCGCCTGTTGCAGGGTCAGCTGGGTCTGTGCCTCCTCCAGGGGCAGCAGCGAGGCGAGGGTTTGGGAGTTGAAGCTGGGAGTTGAGCTGGGCGGTTGCAGGGAGGCCGCCTCCAGGTCGTAGTCGATGCACGCAATTGTCTGCAGGAGCTTCTCCTTGAACAGGCTCCAGAACTCGTCGGTGGTCATGACCTTGACGTATTCCGCCAGCAGCTGCTGCACCGGCGCCCACACAAACTTGAAGTTGTTGTAGAGCAGGCCGAGCAGCAGGCTGACTGCGTGCTCCTTGTAGTGCGGCAGCTGTGCGTAGCGCTTGAACTGCGCCGCCGCCGGCTCCAGGTGCTGCAGCTCCAGCAACAGCTCCCGGTAGTTGTGCACCGTGGGCTCGATGCAGCTGGCGGCAGCAAAGTGCGCATAGGGATTGTGCTTGCCCTGAACGGCGCCCAGCAGCTCCAGGCAGTGGGCGGCAATGCGCCGGCATTGCGGCACCGGCTCAGCCAACAACTTGGACACAGCATTTAGCGTGGACGCCGTGGCGCTCGCACTCAGCTCGCCCTGGGCCGTGTTGAGCAGGATGAGCTGCAGGCAGGCCAGCGCGCGCAGGTCGCTGCCAAGGAGCGGCAGCAGCGTCTGCTGCAGCTGCGCGCGTAGCTCGCTGGGCAGCCGGAACTTGAGCAGGGCGTGCGTCTGCAGCAGCAGGAGCAGCAGCGTGCAGTCGGCCAGTCCAAGCTGCGCCAGCTGATTCCTGATGGCAGTCTGCAGGCTGCGCTCCAGCGGCTGCTTGTTGAATCCGCGCAAATGGGGCAGCAGCAGGAGCAGCAGCAGCTGCTGCTCCTCGGCCACGTTGATGTGCTGGATTTGCTGCTCCATGAGCTCGAGGGTCTGCGTCTGTTTCAGCTGCATGGGGTACGCCTGCCAGTTGGCCAGGCTGGTGGCATCGACGAGCAGCGGTCGCTTGTGCTGGACGATGCGCGCCAAGAGTTCCAGCGCAGCCAGGTCCAGGTGCTCCTCGTAGTGGGCGACCACGTGGGGCAGCACCGTCAGCTCGAAGAGCTTGTAGTCCAGCATCTGCAGAATGAAATCCTCGTAGACGGCACGCGACACGCGCCCGACCTCGAGCTGCTTCTGCAGCAGGCAGCTGGCGTCGAGCTGGCTGAGCTGCGTCTGGCGCGCTTGCAGCAGGCTGCTGACCAGCGTGCTCAGCTGCTGCAGTGGCTCTGCGCCCGCGCCCGCGGCCGTGTGCCGAGCGAGCAGCTTCAGGACTGTGGGCACCAGCAGCGACAGCTCCGCAATGAAGCGCCCCTCCTTGTGCACGACAAGCGGCAGGATTAGCTCGAGTAGCTGCACCGTGGCCGTCCGGCTGAGCTGCTCCTTGGACGCGGCGGCGCAGAGCTGCTGCCAGAGGACAACGCTCTGGTCGGCGGCCACAAAGTTGAGCAGCAGACCGAAGCAGTGCTGCACGATGTCCGCCAGCAGCGCCGTCTGCTCGCCGGTGTGGCTGCCGTCCGCGTTGGCAAGCAGTTGAAGGACATGGCCCAGCAGGTCGGCGGCACACGTGTGCAGGTGTCCATTGACGCCGCGCAGGATCTCGTAGAGGAGGCGGGCGCAGCCGTGCACGCTGGCCACCTGTTCGCGCAGCACCGTCTGCAGCACGTAGGCGAGGAAGCGCGGAAAGTCGCGCACATCGCGTGCGATGTAGGCGAAGCACTCGACTGCGAAGTTGGTCACGTGCTCCGCGTAGTGCTGCTCGTCCAGCAGCGGCAGAATGGCGTTGAAGACGACGCCAATGTTGCGCTTTAAGTACGACTTGAGTGTCTTGAACAGGTGCGCCAGACAGATGAGCGTCCACTCCAGCTGCTCGGCATCCTGCGTGTTCAGCAGGCAGATCAATCTGTCCAGCACCCTCTGAAAGTATGCGTAGAACTCCTCGCGCAGATCCCGAGCCAGCACGTAGAGCAGCTCCAGCAGCGGCTGCTGCGACAGATTCGTGGCCGTCGCCAGGCGCTCCAAGAGCAGATCGATGACAAAGTCTTTTTGGTGCAA
Source organism: Drosophila colorata (assembly GCA_035041545.1). NCBI lineage: Eukaryota > Metazoa > Arthropoda > Insecta > Diptera > Drosophilidae > Drosophila > Drosophila colorata. The sequence goes on from JAWNLD010000449.1 coordinate 472,969, forward strand.
CAGCTGCGGCAGGGTGACAATCTTGCGACAGCGCTTGCTGAAGTAGTTGTACTCCTCGGTCAGATTGAGCACGTTCCACTTCTGCAGCGTTTGCTGGAAGTAGGTCTCGTTCTGCGCCTCCTCCAGCTGCTCGTACCTGTGGCCAATGTGGTAGAGCGCCAGGTGGCGCAGGTCGATCTCGTTGACGCGGTCTGTGAACGACTTGAACTGCGGAGCCGCATTAGCAAAAGTTCACAATGGCCGCTGCGCGTCTGTGCGCCACTTACCCGAAACGTATTCGTGTCTTTCGACTTTTCCGTTATTGCGGCCATTTTGGTGTCAGTTGTTGCAATCTATTGAAACTGTTTTACGCACTTAAAAAGAAGTTATTTGAAATATAAATTGTTTTATGCTTGCAACACGTGCACATTGTTTACAAAAAATTCTGCACATGGAACTGTTACTTAACATTACAGCGTGAATAACATTGCCAGCCGCTTATAACATGATCAGCTGTCTTCGCAAAAAAGCACTAATTTAGCCCGAAAATTGTTTTAGTGTGAAATGCAGCTAAACAAATGCAACAAAACAATTTAAAGCGAATATATTTTCATATAAAAGGAGGGAATGATTGCTCTTAAACTCAAAAGCACCATCGATTGGCTAAGAAAAGTTTATACATTTTTTTATATAATCATTTAATGGCTAAAATACGGTTATAAAATCATTCAAAAATTATATTTGGAAAAAATATACCCATTATTTATTGCACATTTATGCAGACTCCTGTGCTTGACGATATTCGTGGACTGTGCCGCGTTCCACGAAATTGTGGGCATTTTCAATATCTTTGGCCGGATTAGCTTTGGATGAGTCGGAGCTGAGTCCGTATCCACCACCACCAGGTGTTTTCATGGCAAACGTGTCCTGAAAGATAACTGGAATTAGGACTGCTCTAGATCCAAGATCTCTTGGATCCCGTGCTGCACTTACCCCCGCCTCCACATCAATGCAGGTCTTGCCAGCCAGGGCGATGACGCGTCCGTCGTGCTTAATGATCAGATTGCGTCCACTCTTGCCCGGCTCACCGCCGGCTAGGCCGTAGGGCTGCAGTGTGCGACGCTCGGTCAGCACGGATAGGGTAACCGGCTTGCGGAAGAGCAAATCGCGTTCGACGCCCTCGCCGCCGGCAAACTGTCCACGCCCGCCGGAGCCGTCGGTGCGCAGACAGAAGCGCTTAAGTATCATGGGATAGCGCAATTCTAGGATTTCCGGGTCGGTAATACGGGTGTTGGTCATGTGCGTGTGCACGCCGCCGGCACCATGCCAGCCGGGCCCCGCCCCCGAGCCGCCAGCCACCGTCTCGTAGTAGCCCCACTGCTCGTCCCCAATGGTGATGTTGTTCATGCAGCCCTGCGAGGCAGCGCAGACACGGAACGCCTTCAGCACGGTGTCCACGACGCGCTGCGAGGTTTGCACATTTCCACCGACTACGGCAGCGCCCTCCGAAGGATCTAGTATAGAGTTCTTGGGAATCACGACCTGAATGGGCGCCAGGCAGCCCTGATTTAGGGGCACGTCGTGGCCCACCATGCAGCGGAGGCAGTATATGAGCGCCGACAAGGTTATGGCACGTGGCGCATTACAGTTGCCCCAGACCTCTTCGCTGGAGCCGCTGAAGTCGCACAGGGCCGAGCCGCTCTCGGGATCAACGGTGACGCGCAGGGTGATGGGCGAGCCGTCGTCCATAAACTCTTGGGCCTGCAGCACCGTCGAGCGCGTGCGCTCCAACGTGTCCCGGCCAATCTGGCGCAGCATGTCGCGCACGGCCAGCTCCGCGTTTCTCTGAATGTGCGTCATGTAGGCTTGAACGACGTCCAGGCCATAGCTGTCGATGAGCTCCGACACCAGGTGGATGCCCTTGTGGTTGGCCGCGATCTGCGCCTTCAGATCGGAAAGATTGTCGCTCAGGTTGCGCGTACCGACGGCGCCTTTGGCGCCCGTTGGCGTTGTCAGGCGCTGCACAATCTGCTGCTCCTGGAACACCCCGTTCTCCACGATAAGGAACGACTTAAAAGCGGCTCCCTCCTGGGCCAGCGATGTCGAGTGGGGCGGCATCGAGCCCGGCGTAATTCCGCCAATGTCCGCATGGTGTCCGCGCGACGCAACAAAGAACACGGGACGCGGCTGGCCCCTGCAATGAATTGGATTTGTAAATAGGAGTCCGCTAGGCTACCACGATCTGTCCATTACTCATAGAAGACGGGCGTAATAACTGTCAGATCGGGCAGGTGCGATCCGCCGGCTTGGGGATGGTTCGCCAAGATGACGTCGCCATTCTTCAGCGTCGCTCCGCGCACACGCAGCTGGTACTGCACCGTTTCCTGCATGGCGCCCAGGTGTACGGGAATGTGTGGAGCATTGCTCACCAGGCCGCCATCCGGGCCGAACAGGGCACAGGAGAAGTCCAGGCGCTCCTTGATGTTGGTCGAGATGGAGGTGCGCTGAAGAACTCTACAACCACATAGTATTCAGATGATGCAACTGATCCAAGTCGAGCTATGCTTACCTGCCCATCTGCTCCGCAATGCTCATGAACCGGTGGCTGAAGATGCTCAGATGCACTGGGTCCAGTTCCGCGTTGATGCCATGTTTGCCGCTGGTCTGCACATCCATGATGAGGTCGCCGTAGGCGGTCACGTGAACGGCACATTCCGGCTCCACAATGATCGTGGACAGCTGATCGATGAGCACGGCGGGCCCGGAGATCTTGTGCCCGGCCAGCAGATGCTTGGTCAAATAGATGGGCGTATGAAATTCACCCTGATCAAAGTGCACCTGGGTGTAGCCCTCGGCTGTGGGCGTCAGCTCCTCGGCTCGTTCCACCTGCGTCTCGGGCGGCGTCTCGTTCTTGCCCAGACCCCGAATGCGAATGTCATCCACGATGATGCGTCGGCTCTGCAGCACAAAGCCGAACTCGGTGCGATAGCGCTCCAGAAAAGTGGCAGCGAAGTCGCCGTACGCAGCTAGCAATGGAGTTGCCTCTGAATGCTCCGACAATCGGTCCTTGTCGGCGGTGCACATCAGGGCGCCATCGGTGGCCTCGTAGCGCATATGAAGGAAGGCCTGCAGCTCAATTTGCTTGAAGCCTTGGTCTGCCAGCTGACCATGACACTGTTTGGCTAGTGCATCCAAGCGCTCCTTCAGCAGCTGGGCATTCGCCTCGTTAAACTCCACGCCGCTGGGCTCCTGCACCTCCTGCACGACGTCGGCGAGCGCCATGCCGTAGGCTGAAAGTACTCCGGCGTACTTATGCACAAGCACCTGAACGGGCGGTCAACTGGATGAGATTTAATCGCCCTAAATGTCAGTTAACTCACCTTGGCTATGCCCAGGTTGCGTGCTATGGAGCAGGCATGCTGTCCGCCGGCGCCACCAAAACAGGAGAGCACATGGTTGGCGGTGTCCAGGCCACGGGACTGGGTCAGAGCGCGTATCGGTCGGCACATGGTCTCGTTGGCCACACGAATGAAGCCCAGAGCCACCTGCTCGATGCTCAGAACTCTGGAGTCGCCGCTGGCTTTCAGGTGTTCATTGATTTCCGACTGCAGCTCGCTGAACTTGCGCTTGGTGAGTTCGTAGTCCAGAGGTTCGTTCTCGTCCGGACCGAAGATCTTTGGAAAATACTGGGGCAGAATGCGACCGAGCATCAGGTTGGCATCCGTAACGGTCAGAGGGCCGCCTTTCTTGTAACAGGCGGGACCCGGATGGGAGCCCGCCGACTCCGGACCCACCACAAATATGCCTGAGCGGAAGAAGAGGCGGGATCCGCCGCCCGCAGCCACCGTATTGATATCCAACTGGGGCGCCTGAATCGTCACGCCCGCCGTCGTGCTCTCGATCACGTGCTCATAGCTGCCGGCGTATCGAGATACGTCCGTGGACGTACCGCCCATGTCAAAGCCAATCAAAGGCAGATCGGTTTCCCGGGCACCCGTCAGTGCGTAGCCCACGACGCCGCCTGCCGGTCCCGAAAGGATGGCGCGAGCGCCACGAAAGTTTTCCATATTAGTAAGGCCTCCATCCGACTGCATGAAGAGTACATCTACACCGGACAGTTGATTTTCAAAGCCGGACTTAAAGCTGCAAACAGTAAAAACGGTAAATTAAACATATACAGATTTCAATAATATATAATAATGCGTAATACTACAACAAACATTCTTTTATTAGCCCGTATAAAAGTATATATATTGTTTATACATATACTATAAGAATGTATTCTTATTCGCTCTGCGCTTGGAGCAACTTTTTCGCAATAACATAATTTAATAATAGTAAATGTCAAATTTATATATCATATCATGTCAACATATCAAATTTAGAAAGTTCTGATCGCTAGCTTTTATACCCAGTGCATCACCGACCCAATAAAGTATTATACATTATATACTATAGAACTTATATTATATACTAGAGAACTTGAGTTCAGATTTGAGCACCAATTCGATCGTATTTGCTTTCCCAGCGAGGTATGCCTACTTTTTTGTCCTAGACTGTTCTGTTGTCAGAGTTTATGTTTGTTGTTTTTGCACTGAGTGTTGATCGTTTGCTTGTGTTGGTGGCCGAGCTTTGCAAACACTTTTGCTGTTGTTTTTTTTCTCCGTCTCGCATTATCATTATCTTAATCTTTATTGTTGTCGCGCTGTTCTCGGCGCTGGCTGATTTTAATGTTTGGATTGGCGATCAAAAGAGCACTCTCATTGCACTAATTTACGGGCGAGATTGAGACGCAGTTGGGGCGGGCACTCACCTGGCCAGATAGCGATCCACATGGGGCGTCAGGTAGGCCTCCGCACAGGCTGTGTAGCCCCGGGCCACCACCCGGCACATGGGCATGGCCTTGTGCGAGAGCGTGACGTGGCTGAATCCCAGCTCGGTTGCGATTGCCCCAATGCGCAGCTCGTGCTCCGGACAGGCGTAGCTGTGGGCAAGCACCACGGCCACCGAGTTGATGCCCCGTTGGCGAGCGACGGCTAAGGAGGCCCGCACGGAGCTCTCGTCCACGGGCGCCACTTCCAAATATTTGTTGCCGGTCACGCCCTGCAGCACCGTCCACTGGTGATCTGGCGAGAAAGTGCATCAGCAATTTGGAGAAGCAACTGAAGCGTCAACTTACTTAGCTGGCAGCGGTCCGCCTGCTCCGGCACAATGCGGCAATCCACCTCGACGACAGTCTGGTAGAGATTGGCCGGCTTGCGTATGTTAAGGTCGAAGATCTTGGGCCGTGCTTGGTTGCCGATGTAGAGGAGATCGCGGAAGCCGCTGTTGACCACCAGCACGACAGGATCGCCCTTCCGCTCGAGCAGGGCATTGGTCGCCACGGTGGTGCCCATGCGCACCCAGCCAATCTTCGACGTGTCCACCAGCCCAGCCGCAGTCAGATCTGCGCCAGTTTCCTGCCGTTACCACATAATTAGTTTCAACTTTTCTTTTGCTAAATCCTGAACTCACCTCTCTGAGTATACGGCGTATGCCTTCCCGGGGCGCGTCACTGTAGCGCTCGGGATCTTCAGAGAGCAACTTCATGGTGCGCACTCGTCCGCCGGGGCAGATGCATAGCACGTCGGTGAAGGTACCCCCGCGATCGATGGCGAAGCAATATTTGTTGCCCCCATCGCACGTGACACCAGCAGAGACCATATTTCAAATTGCGCGACTCTCCAAGCAAAGCGATCGTCACAAACTAAACGAGTGCCGCCGTTACTTGCCATATTTATACGAACGCAGCGCGCAGCTCTCTCTCCCGTTTGCAGTTCGTTCTGCCAGAGCTTTGGTGCTCTCCGAAAGCTGTAACAATTGGCGTGCTCTTTTTCGCACTAGCCTCTCTGTATGGAATACTTTAACTTTGAAATGCCAGTTATCATATATTAGGAGACTATGCTTGTGAATAAAGTTAATGCACATTTAAATCATTAGTCTATGTGGGCAACCAAAAATACACCCTGTAATACCCTGATACCCTGTAATATTGCACTATTGTTTTGTGACAAAATGTGTTTTGTATTAAAGAAGACTTTTTTTTATTAAATAATTTATGAGCTCACAGGGTACGAGCCCATTGAAAACTGGTAAAAAGGGTTTTGTAAAATATAAAAGACAGGAGAATGCGGCATCTCCGACCACACAGAATATATATATACATGATCATGGCTAAATACGTATCCTTTATAAGGTCGGAGATCCTTTTTTCTGCGTTTATACGTAAATTTGAATGCTCTTAGTTTAGAAGTTATTCAAGAATTCATTTTCCATAGTGGAGCCAAGCGCAGCCGCTGAGTAATAGTGCGCAGCTTGCTGTGTGTGTGTTTGTGTGTGTGTGTGTGTGAGTGTGAGTGTGAGTGTGTGTGTGTGTATGTAAGTAGGCAAGGGGGTTAAAATGTATGTAACGACAGATTGCCGCAGGGTTCTAGTCGGGCACTCTCGACTAGAGCCGTCTTACTTGTAGTTTCAGAGTCTGGTCAATTGCAACGACGCCCTTCTCCGCGATTTTCAAGAGTACAGGTAAGGTTTCCATGTTTTCGTTTTATTTTTAGTTAAGTGTTTATATAGTGCATTATCTCTCAATAATTTTTTTGTGTTCGCTTTTATGGACTAACTTTTTCAACTCGCGCTCTCACTCCGCCCTCTCTCTCTCTCTCTCAATCTCTCTCGCTCTCTCCCCATATCTTCTCTCTCTCGCTCTCCCTCCATCTCTCTTTATCTTCCTCTCTCTTTCTCTCTCTCTCTCTTCCCTCTCTCTCTCTCTTCCCTCTCTCTCTCTCTTCCCTCTCTCTCTCTCTTCCCTCTCTCTCGCTCTCTTCCCTCTCTCTCTCTCTCTCTCCCTCTCTCTCTCTCTCTCTCTCTCCCTTCCCTCTCTCTCTCTCTCTTAACTCTCTCTCTCTCTCTCTCTCTCTCTCTCTTCCCTCTCTCTCTCTCTTCCCTCCCTCTCTCTCTCTTCCCTCTCTCTCTCTCTTCCCTCTCCCTTCCCTCTCTCTCTCTTCCCTCTCTCTCTCTCTTCCCTCCCTCTCTCTCTCTTCCCTCTCTCTCTCTCTTCCCTCTCCCTTCCCTCTCTCTCTCTCTCTCTCTCTCTCTCTCTTCCCTCTCTTTCTCTCTCTCTCTCTCTCCCATCTCTCTCTCTCTCCCCCCATCTCTCTCTCTCTCTCCCTATCTCTCTCTCTCTGCCCCATCTCTCTTTCTCTCCCTCTCTCTTTCTCTCTCTCCATCTCTCTCTCTCTCCATCTCTCTCACTCTCTACCTCTGCATCTCTTATTCTCCGTTTCTCTCTCTCTCCATCTCTCCGTCTCTCTCTCTCTCTAACTGTATATAGGGTATAATGGTTTGTGCAAATGTATATAACAGGCAGAAGGCGCCACGGTTGTAACGACAGCTTGCAACTGGGTGGAAGGGTATCTCGTAGTCGGGCGTGCCTGACTGGAGCTCTCTTATTTATTTTTACATAAAGTTATGTGCGAATAATACAAATATTTGAAGCTGAAAATAATTGGATTGAAATATACATATGCAAACAGAAAGGAGGCTTTATCATCAAATAATTGAACAATTCACCGGTAAGTCGATTCGGAAACAACCATTGTTTTCTGGATGTCGGCCAAGGTGCGACAGCCGGCTAACGCCATGGATACTTGAAAGTCCTCTCTTAGCAGTCTCAGAACTTGCTCGACGCCCCTTTGGCCCCCACAGGCCAGGCCCCATATTGCAGGGCGACCTATGAAAACCATTTGGGCACCCAGAGCCAGGGCCTTGAAAATATCATTGCCCTCCCTGATGCCGCCATCCAGCATAACAACTAGGTCCTTGCCAACGGCCTTGACAACCTCCCGGAGGGCCTCGATTGTGGCTGGCGTGGAGTCCAGTTGACGTCCGCCATGATTGGAGACTATAATGCCAGCGCAGCCGAACTCGCGGGCCAGTTCAGCATCCTCGGCGGTTAGAATGCCCTTCACAATAATGGGCAGCTTGGTCAGCGCCTTTAGCCAGGTGATGTCATGCCAGGTCACTGTGGCGTCGAACTGGCTGACCACATACTCGTGGAGGCCAGAGCCTCCCATGGTCGATACCACGCCGCAGGCCTGTTCGCCGTGCAAGTTGGCTAGACTCAGGTGGGCTGGCAAGCTGAATTTGTTGCGCACATCGGCCCGACGTTGGCCAAAGACGGGCGCATCAACGGTCAACACGAGAGCCCTGAAGTTCGCCTTCTCTGCGCGGCGCACGAGGCTTTCGGTGAGTGCTCTGCAAGAATAAATCACCAATTACTTGGAACTCGCGGGCATGTGCCGGAGAACCCACCGGTTCTTGTATATGTACAGTTGGAACCACATGTGTGTGTCGGCTGACGATGCGGCCAAGTCCTCCAACGAAGTTGTCGACAAAGTGCTCAAGATAAATATGGATCCGGCCAAGCCGGCGGCTCGTGCGTTGCCTATCTCGCCATCCGGGTGCGCCATCTTCTGCATGGCAACGGGCGCAATGCCCACAGGCATTTGCATTTGGTGTCCGAAGATCGAGCAGCTAATGTCCAGCCGTGAAACATCACGCAGGCAACGTGGACGCAGTCGCAATCTAAGCATTATATAAAAGAAACTAAGAGCTTTTATCGGCTTATCGATAAGGCAACTGCAGTAGTAATAGTAATTATAATAATAATAATAATATTAATAAAAATAATAATAATAATAATAAAAATAATATTAATAATAATAATAATAAAAAAAAATAACAATAATAATGATAATAATAATAATAATAATAATGATAATTATAATAATAATAATAATAATAATAATAATAATAATAATAACAACAATAAGAACGTTGCAGTCGGGTGTAACCGACTGCGTAATACTGCTTCACAGTTTAATAACAGCTTAAAACAATTATTGTTGTTATTTTTAAAAAATGTCAATATTTGTAACTAATTCTGACATATGTTTGTTATTTAAAATTAATATAGATTTTTTTATTTGCCACGCCCCCGTACGTATTACTATTGTCGATGCAGGCCAGAATATCCAGTGCCATGATATCAATATTCATCAGTATATATTATTTTAGTGATAGAATTATTTTCGGGAATGTCATCCGATATTTTAGTAAATGCGAACCTTTGAAACGCTGCTCGGTTGAGTCCCAGCGTTAGCTGCTCCCCAGCGCCACTTTTATAATAGTCGAGCGCATTTTTCTCAAGCTCGACGCTGGCCTTTTTCTCAAAGTCTGACAGGCAAACGAAATCCATGCTCAATTATTAAATTGTTAATAATAAAAGAGCTCTATTGGACCGTGTTTCGGTTTGTGGAATGGACAAAATATTCGCTCTATTCTTGCTTTTATACATACGTCGATGCAGCTTTAAATCCATAAATACTAGGAAATGCAAAGTAAACAAGTTAGAATGTTTATGTTGAAATTGCTTGACTAGGTGATACCCCTTGGGCTAACTATGGCAAGTGTACAGCCGACAGACTGGCAGGCATTCCATGAAATCTAAAGTAGAAACCTATTAATTTCTTACGGAGAACTCAAGCTAACCATGAAATCAAAACGTAAGCCAAGAAAATCGAGCAAAGATCGCAGAATAAATTCTTACTACTCAATGGGTTCCCCTTGAGTAAGAGAGAAATAGAGAGAGAGAGAGAGAGCGAGAGAGTAGACAGACAACATCATATTACCGCGATTGATATGACCGATATTTACTTATAGATTTGGGTCCCTAATAACGAAATGGACTTACAACATTTTTGGAGCAATGTTTTTTTCTAACATTTTTTTGTTCCTTATAACTTTTGTAAAGTTTAGAAATTCAATAGATATAGCAATAATTACATAAATTAAATAGTTCAATAATAATTATGAATACCCTGTTCTTGTCTGTAAGTGTGAAAACATATTATAAAAAATAACTTTGAATTGTGGTATGGGCGTCTATTATTGTGTTATTATTATGAATCTTGGTCCAAGAGAAGATGGCAAATTGTTTAAGTGGCTTTCGAGGTAAAATATTTATTGACTTAAAAGGTTTTCTCGACGCTCACGAACTCTGAAAAAGTTTCTTATAGAGACTTTCGTATGGAATTGTTTACATCTTTGTGACATGGTTGGACAATTGTTAACAAATAAAATAAGAATTATATAACACCCATCATAAATGATTATTTGTACTGGCAGCATTTGGTTTTCGTGTGTAAAGTTATGGCTGAAGGGACTGAAAGAGCTTCGCTAGCAGATCCTTCAGCTGGGCAGCAAATGGAATCTTCTCGAACTGCTGCGGACGTTCAGCTTGGACCACCTCCAGGTGATCGAACAGAATTGTTAATCGCTTGTACAATTTGGTGCCGCGCAGCATGGCCTTGCACTTGGCGCTGAAGCCGAACAGCTTCCACAGACAGAGGACGACCAGGTGGTGCTCCACATAGGAGTCGACGTTTGAGTCACCGCCGCCACTGCCGTCCTGCACCGGCTGTGACGCGATGTCCCGCAGCAGGTCGACGAACTCGGTCATGTTCACCAGCTGCATCCGGTTGCTGTTGCAGAAGCACATGTTGCGCAGAATGCGGAGGCAGCGCAGCCGCAACTTGCTCAGTGGCGGCGAGCGCCGCACGGCGTTGAGTAGGCCGTGCAGGTGACAGATCTTGTAGCCGAGCTCGTATCGGGAGAAGATCTCCCAGAAGGCCAGCCAGGCGAGCAGCACGTCCGGCTTCACTTTGGCTGCATTGCCGGTGCTGGCTGGCAGAATCGTATCGAACATGTCCAGCACGCGCATCTTGCCCAGACTCAGGCGTCCCTCGGCGCACGAGCAGCAGTTGATCATCACGCGCAGAGCGGCCTCAATAATGGAATCGGAGCTGCCTTTGGCGAACTCCGACTTGACGCTGGGCGTCTCCTTTTTGGTCGTCTCGTGGTCCGCCACGCGCACCATCAGCTGGAGCAGCGAGTGCGACTGGCTGGAGAGCACCTGCGACGTCTGCTTGCACATGTCGAAGGAGTGCTCCGTGAGCAGCGTGGTCAGCCGCACGGTCATGTGCTTGAGCATCGCCGAATGCGATAGCCAGGGCCACAGGCGGACGAGCACACGCACCACCCTGGCGGCCATCACCGGATCCGTGATGACCGCCTGGGGCGTATTGTGCCAGTGCATCAGCATGTTGAGCAGCACCAGCAAATTGTTGATGATGTCGCGCGACTTGTGCGCGCCCACGCGACGCACGTAGACGGTGGCGTTGCCCACGCTGCCGTCGTCGAGAAAGGTCTCCAGCAGGTGGATGACGCGCTCGAGCAGCTTGAACTGACGCGCCGCGTCCGTCACCCAGGTCGACTGCTTGAGCAGATTGCCCAGCACCTCGCAGATCTGCACGTGACTCTTGGTGGGCGCCTGCAGGAAGCTGTACGTCTTGGCCGGATAGTGCAGCTCGAACAGCTGGTCGAGGCTGTGGTAGAAGAGCACAATGGCGTTCGTGAATTCCCTGGGCGGCATGGCTCCGGCCGGCTTTGGCGGCGGTTTTGGCTTCGCCACGGGCTTCAGGCTCAATATCTTGAGCTGTTTGTTCAACGAATTTATATTGTTTTCCTTGTCATCGCTGTCGGAATCGGTGTCCTCCTCCTCGTCCTTTTCCGTATCGCTGTGGTGAATTTCTTCCACGTACGCTTCGAAGACCCTCAATAAATTGTGCTCCTCCGCCGCCTCCTGCATCTTGATCAGCAGCAGCGAGAACGCTGTCAGCGTGTAGCGCTGCACCGTGCGATGGACGAGAACGCGATTGAGGCCGTAGAGGAGCAGATCGAAGAGCAAGTCCGGATGCTTTTTAAACTTCTCGATGAGAAAGTCGTAGGCATTTGGATCCTTGCAGAACACCATTAGCAGCTTTAGCATTTGGACGAGCTGATTTTCCGGCACCACCTTCTGGTCGAGCACGTCGTTGATCAGCGAACAGAAGCTCTTGAGCAGCACCGGATCCCGGCAGATACTGCGCTGCAGGAACTCAAAATTGTGCTGATAGCACAGCGCATACAGCTTGCAGATCTGTCCGGCGCACAGCTCGTGGTAGGCGCTGCACTGGGGCTTGCCAGGCGTGGGCATTTTCAGCACATCGCTGAGGGCGTTCATGAAGGCGTGATCGCAGAGCACGGCGCACCACGCCGGCTGCAGCAGCACCATGCGCACACAGATGCCCACGTAGCAGGCAATGATTTCGCACGAGCTGTTCGCCTCAGTTCGCTGGGTTTGCTGCTTCCGGTGCAAGCCCAGGTGCAGCGCGCCAAGTGCCAGGTGAGCCTGCTTCAGGAAGGCGTGGTACATCAGCAGATCGCTGCACGCGCTTGCGCCAATGTGCGGCATCAGCAGCTCGAAAACGCGCCCGGACAGCTCACGGATCAGCAGCTGCTCGTGCCCGTCCAGCATGGTGGTGATGCAGCAGGCTGCCAGGCCGCCTGGCAGAAAATCGTGAAAGTCGAGCAAAATGTTAACCATGTTGCTGCCGCTGCTCTTGATCCAGTAGGCCAGCGACACCCAGGCCAGCGTGCGCACCTCCGCGTCGCTGTGCCCGCACAGACCCAACAGGTAGCGCAGCACCTTGCTGCCACTGGAGCTCTTGCAGCTGCCGGCCGGCTGCAGCTTGGCCTGCGTCTGCAGGTGGCAGATGATGAGCAGACACTCGCGCTGCCACTGGGCCCCAGTCTGCGTGGTCGTGCGCAGGTTGCTCGACAGCTGCACAAAATGCTGATAGTAGGCCTGCAAAGGGAAGGAAACAGAATCTAAGATTGAACTCTGCCAAAAATCTTGTTGACGAATGAAATTGTTAAAAAAAAAAATTGTTTTGAAAAATTAATTTTTTTTTTGTTTTTTTCTTTTCCTGATTTTTAATTTACTTATATCTCTCATAAATTGTTTAGTTTTTATTCCCTGCAAAGGGCAGGAAACAATATCTAAGATTGAACTCTGCCAAAAATCTTTTTATCAAATCAAATTGTTTAAAAAAATAATTGTTTTGAAAAATAAATTTTTTTTGTTTTTTACTTTTCCTGATTTTTAATATACTCATATCTCTCATAAATTGTTTAGTTTTTATTCCCTGCAAAGGGAAGGAAACAGAATCTAAGATTGAACTCTGCCAAACATATTTTTATCGAATAAAATTGTTTAAAAAAATAATTGTTTTGAAAAATCTATTTTTTTTTTGTTTTCTTCTTTTCTTGATCTTTAATATACTCATATCTCTCATAAATTGTTTAGTTTTTATTCCCTGCAAAGGGAAGGAAACAGAATCTAAGATTGAACTCTGCCAAACATATTTTTATCGAATAAAATTGTTTAAAAAAATAATTGTTTTGAAAAATCTATTTTTTTTTATTTTTTACTTTTCCTGATTTTTAATATACTTATATCTCTTATAAATTGCTTAGTTTTTATTCCCTGCAAAGGGCAGAAAACAATATCTAAGATTGAACTCTGCCAAAAATCTTTTTATCGAATCAAATTGTTAAAAAAAATAATAACAATTGTTTTGAAAAATTCGTTTTTTTTTGTTTTCTTCTTTTCTTGATCTTTAATATACTCATATCTCTCATAAATTGTTTAGTTTTTATTCCCTGCAAAGGGAAGGAAACAATATCTAAGATTGAACTCGGCCAAAAATCTTTTAAACGAATAAAATTGTTAAAAAAAAAAAATAATTGTTTTGAAAAATAAATTTTTTCGTTTTTTACTTTTCCTGATTTTCTCTCATAAATTGTTTAGTTTTTATGTGATAAATGGAATATTTTATAAAATGTTCTACATGAAATATTCTATGCATCCTTTTTATGAATTTCGCATTGTATACATATAAATACTGAATTATGAGCAATGGGAAATATACATAATAATAGAGAAATAATATCTCAAAATGATGAACAAAATAATTCTAGTAATATCAGTGATATTGCAGTATTATGCAAAAGTTTGGGTATTATTGTCAGAAAGTGACATTGAATGGAATTTTTTTTATGTTAATATTAGTTTTACTTTTTAAATTAATGAATTTTTCAAATCATAATATATATATATATTTTTTTAAAAATATTTTTAATGAATTAAATGGTGTCAGCTCCATGCTGAATTATTTTAAATTCATGAAATATACTAAAGTAAAATCTAGTAAAATCGAAAAGAGTTTTTAATATAATTTATTTCACTTTTAGGTTGTTTGTTTAGGTCTGGAATCAGTCTACTATTTTTCGATTTAGCCAATTATTTTGTTGCATGCATTGGAAACGTATCTATTGTTTAAAAGGAGAATTAGCTGTGTATTTCATACATTGAATAGATAAAAAAAAGCGCATTATTAAATCGACTAGCTCACTTTTGTTTGTTTGGAGGTAGAAGATATTTTGTGCTAAACGTGCTCTCATTCTTATGTAGGTATAAATACAAACTCATCGCGATAATTACAAAACTTGAATGGAAAGTGTATACATATTTAAATATATATATATATCTGCTCACCTGTATTTTGGCGTTGTCCAATTGCAACGGCCTCTCGCTGAGCTGTCGGAGGACGGTTAGGAGACAGCGCACGTGTTGCAGGTTGCGCAGCTCGAAGTTGCTGCGCGCCAGGCTGCTCAGCTCCTCGAAGAGTTTGCCGTGCCAGGTGAGGTTGTTCGGGTGGCGTTGCCAGCGCAGCAGCTGCACCAGACAGTCCGTGACCAGGTGCAACAGATTCAAGGAGACGTTGTGATCGCGCAGTATCAGTATGAAACTGTGATGCGGGTCCGTCTCGAGGGCGTTGCTCAGGCCCGCCAAAACCTCCGGCAGGCGATGGCGCAGGCAGCTCTGGCACAGCTCCAGCAGTGCAACGTACAGCTGGCGATCCGCGTCGTTGCCGGGCGCGAGGCGCAGATACTTGTGCAGCAGCAGCCACAGGCTGCTGCACTGCTCCGGCAGCATGTCGCTGCGCAGCAGCACCAGGAACAGCTGGATGCTGGCCACCAGCTGCTGCAGCGTCTCGTGGCTGCTGCAGTTGCTCGCTTCGATCAGTTGGCTCTCCACCTGCCGGTGGACGAGCGAAGCCTGGACCAGCGCCAGGTCGGCGGGCTTCAGTTTCAGCGTCTCCCTGATGTCCAGGTCGTGGACTGTCGACAGGGTCAGCACTTCCGGTGAAACGCAGACACTGAGCGCCACAAACAGGCGCCAATGCTTGGCCTCCATGGCCGCATTCCCGTCAAAATGGTTGGCCAGCAGATTCTGCTGCACGGCGAGGCCTTCGCTGGCGGCCGACAGCGCTGGGGTGTTGTCCAGCTCATGGCTAATAGGCACCACTAAAGCGGAGAGGTCAACGTCCAGCTTGAGGTTCGTCTCTGTGGCCGTCATGTGCTCGTGGAAGAGCAGCTGGAATATGCAGACGCTCAGCTCGGTGCGCAGCTGCGTCTCGTGCGGCAGCAGGAAGAGGCAGCGCAGCAGGCAGACGAGCATCTCGGCGTTGTCCTTGAACTCGTGACGGAAGCGTGCGCTGCAAAAGAGCACTCGGAGCAGAATACTGACCGCTGGGAGCAGTGTGTCGGTGTCATCGGGCGCTCCTCTGCTCCTGACCCGCAGCAACGGATCGTGCAGCGCCTTCAAGCACAGCACGTAGGCGCCGTCGCAGTTGGTAAAGGACTCGACGGCCTCCCAGTTGTGCAGCAAGACGTTCAGCTGGACGAGCGTCGACTTTCGTATGCCCGGCTTCAGGTCGGGCGTCTGCAGCAGCCGGAGCAGCGCCTGCAGACTGCGCTGGAAGGGCAAATGCGAGCGCTGGCTGAAAATGTTGCGATATTTCATTGGCGGCTGAATGGCGCAGATGTCGTGGCCGATGAGCTCCAGGCACAGCTTGTCCATGGCGGGCCTGTATTTGTGCTGGTGGTCCTGCCAGATCAGGATGTAGGCGATCCGGCCAATGGCATCCTTGCGCAGCTTCGCATCCGGATGGAACAAGTAGCAGACATTGCCGCGCAGCGCTTGCGGCGGCTCCAGATACTCGCCATCCGGATCGAACAGCTCCCAGAGCATGTGCTGCAGCTGCGGCTGGTGGATGGCGCGGCACACGAGCAGCGGTACCACGGGCAGCACAAACTTGAATATCTCAGCGAAATCCTTGCTCGAGACGAGCTTGGCGAGTCCAATCACCATAATCAGGTAGTCCATGCACCACTGCTGCAGCTGCGGCTTCGGCTGCGGATGCCAGCCCAGGACGAGCAGCTGGCGCAGCAGTTCCGTGCTCATGGGCAGGCCCAGGATGCGCTGTTTAGCCAAGACGAGATTGTTGCTGCCCGCCAAGTATTTGGTGCCGTTCATGAAGGCGTGAAAGTGCTCGACAACGGGCTGCTTCAGCAGACGCAGGACGCAGCTGCTCAGCCGGTCGTCGGGCAGGTGGAACAGCGTGTGGAGCAGCGACTCCGCCTGCTGGCGCAGGTCGGGCTGGGCGATATAGAAGCCCGTGCACTTGACGACTGCCTGGCAGAGCTGCTGCAGCAGGAGCTCGCTGCCGAGCAGCGCGAGGGCGAACGAGATCTCGTGCTGCACTTGCAACAGCTCCGTTGGCAGCAGTTTGGTGTCCCTCACCAGTTGGGTCAGCGCCAGGCCGTAGGCCTGTTTGAGGCGCAGCATTTGCTCCTCATTGGGCTCGTTCTGGGTGTAAATGGCGCCGCACAGATTGCACAGCTCCTCCATTCGCATGGGCACACAGGACAGGTAGGAGCTGTCCAGGTTGAGCGGCTGCAGCAGCGACCAGGCGGTCGAATTGTCTATGCTCGGCTCAGTGGAGACACTCAGCGTGACAACGTCCAGCAGCAGTCCATTGAAGATCAGCGATTCCAGTCGCGGGATCATCAGCTTCCTAACCAGGCTGTCGGTTTCGCAGCTGTTGGCCACATCGAAGCTGCTGCAGTAGCGTATCAGCTTGGGCACAATCAGGCCCAGGCGCCGCACCAGCTTCTCTGGCACGGCTGCATCGATCTCGGCATAGGTTTTGATCACCTCGACGCTCAGCTCGATCAGGTGCCAGTTGTGGCCGCAGTGCTCCAGCAGCGGCGGCCCAATCAGCTCCAGGCAGCCGTTCAGTATCAAGGCCAGGACGCTGGAAATCCGCAGTTGTTGGGCGGATTCTGCTTCTAATTTAGCACTGAACGCGTAGTCCAGAGATTTGCTGCGAATGCTGAGGCGACGCTGCAGCAGCTTGACGATGGTGTAGAGCGACCGGTTCACGTGCAGCAGCGCATCGCCCGCCTGCAGCTGCTGCACGTGCAGCAACTGCAGCAACAGATGCGGCGGCTGCAGCAGCTGCTCCACTGGGTAGTCGCACAACTTGATTTGCAGGTTGGTTAAGTTCACCTGCAGCTGCTGATCGTTGTCGATGGTGAGCGTGTCCACCATGGTCTTCATAGTGGCCAAATCGTCGACGCTGGCGCACGTCCAAGCCGCCTCATAGTCGTCTGGCCCGATATCGAAAGTCTCCATCGAAAACAAATCCATTTCGCCGCTGCTGCAGTGGGATTCGCCTGTAAAAGGCAAAAAATAACAATAAAATATACAAGTAAGATTGCTCTAGTCGAGAGTACCCGACTAGAAAATACCCTGCAACCACCTGAGAGCTGTCTATCGGATCTATCGTCCGATCTTTAGAAGATTTTCAGAGCTTAAACAATTTGGTGTGATCTTTAGAGGAGGTCATCAGTAATCTGGCTGAAAAAATGCTATGCATCTAGCTTTAAAACTAATGTAGATCAAATTATCACGCCCCCAATGGGCGTAGCCAAAAAATCTTAACACTTTATATATTCCAAATTACCAGACGGACATTGCACAAAGCCAATATTCTCTTTTCACTTCGTGAACGAGTATAAAAACTATCTTTCTGCATATGGTATGGCAGAATCTATAGGTCTCTAGTGTTAGTAGTTTTCGAGATCGATCGACTCAGCTAATCCTGAGCAAGAATATCTAAAATTTATGTTGCCTCCTACTGTCTGTTGCATAGATTTGCGCAACACCATTATATGGGTAGGGGAAGCTCTTTGAAGAGATGTCTTCCAGTTCGGGGAAGTCTTCCAGTGTGTTCTTACCAGAACTGTTGCTGGCGCTTGGATTCGCTTCTTTGTAGAGGGCGGTGATCAGACTTTCCAGATTGTCCAGCAATTCGATGGCGCGTGTTGTCTGCAGGCAGCGCAGTATTTTGCGTATCTTGCCCAGCTCTGTGAGCAGGCGCTGGCAGGGAATTTTGCGCACGACAGCGCCGCCGTAGTCGGAGCGCAGCAGCTCGAGCATCAGGGCGAGCACGCGATCCGCGGCTGTTGGCGGCGTGTGGCCGAACCAGCGGATCAGCTGCTTGAGCAGCAGCAGCGGCTGGAAGTTGATCTGCTCGCCATGCTGCAGGCAGCGAATGAAGCGCGTCTCGACCTGTTCCAATGCGCGCATGCGGATTTCGGGCGATTCATTTGTTAGTTTGGCGAGTTGTTGTTCGCCCAGCGAAATGGTCAGCTTGGAGGATGTGGACATGCTGGCGTTGCATCTGCAAATGATTTACGCTGTATATGTGATTACACTTGTGTGTTTCCCTTACTTGTTCCTGTTCCCTGGCTGTTACATACAAATTGAATATAATTGTTGAAATTTACAAATAAATTTTTAAAGCGGCGTCAGCTTTCGCGCGTTCAAAGAAGCCGGCATTTATTTTTCATTTGACGCCGTTGCCTTTTTGAGTTTAGCAGTGCTATTATTTGACATTACGCATTTTGCGTTCAAACAACGCACGCAATTTGGAGTCAGCGCAGCATTATTATTGATAAATATTGTTTTTTCAACCTGGCTTTTTTTTAGTATATCACAGAGACTAAAAGAGCTAGAGCTACCAAAGAGACCAGAGATAGCTACTAGAGCACACACAGCTCATGAGTTCTTATAGGATAGCTCCCATAAAATTGAAAAAAAAAGAAACCCAATTCAACTAGTTCTGGTTCAGGTTTTAGGGTATCTCATAGTCGAGACTTGATCTATATCTGCACCTTGGGTCATATATGTATGTTTTTAAATATTTAATGTGCACACAAATTGATAGGGTTCAGGGAATCTCCTACTCATAGTTGTTTATATTTCTTATTTCTTTGGAAAAAATGTTAAGTTGATAAGAAAGTGATATCACTGGCAAATAACAGCTGGGGAAATAACAAGCTTATCAGACGCGATAAAATTGTTGTCTCGTTTATGTGAATGTATATTAGATATGTAATATATTCAAAGAGATGCAGTGATAACAGCTTCCAATTTTATGGAATATTGTGGATTTCTGCTCTTTTGATACCCTGTAGCCATTGAAGTGAGTGAGAAAGTGTACATCAATATATATAATATTTATATATATCCGTGCCGATTCAAAATTTTTAGCACTAAAAAAAATACATAAATTGATGCAAGTCTTTAAATTTTTGCGCTCTCTGCTTTATTTTCAAGTGTTTAGTAGGGACAGTCGACTTGCGAGGCATAGTTGCAGTTCAGTAGGCTAATGTCGAAGTAGAGTCCGGCGCTGCACTGGAAGTCGTAGCGGGTGCCACCTGCGCACTGATAGTAACGGTTGCAGTCGCCGATGTGATGGAAGTAACCATCGCGGGAGCAGTCCCCGCTGGAGCCGCCGCCTCCTGGAGTCGGTGTAGGTGTGGGTGTCGGTGCAGGTGCATCAGTCACAGTGCCTCCGCCGCCTCCACCACCACCGCCGCCTCCACCACCACCGCCGCCCACATTCACGCCCAAGGCTCTGTTCATTGTCTTCAGCAGGGGGTATTTCTCACCGCACAGGCCGCGGAAGTCGTCGGTCTCGATGGACCAGGTCATCGCGCCGCCCAAATTGCGCGACTCCACTAGCTTCATCTTGAGCTCAATGCTCTCCACGTTGTCGTAGCCAATCCACTGATCGCCTTGGAACGCATATGGAGATTTTCGCTCGCCGTCGAACACAGTTGGCCAGTTGTTTTGGCAAATTTCATGATAGCCCAAAAAGCCCGGCTCCCGGGTGAAGATACCAGCGCCTCCTGGACCTATGCAAGCTGCACCAGGCCAGTTTTGGGAGCGGTCCGCCATCTGGTAGCTATGGCCATAGAATCCAATGCCGAGGATTAGCTTCTCAGCCGGCGCGCCTGCACAGAAAATCATTGGTACATGGCTGGATTGGTGAAAACCTTGGGATTAGTCACTGACCTTTCTGCAGCCAGTAGTCAATAGAGGCCTCCACCTCTGGGAATGGAGCATTGAGACCCAAGTAGCCATCCATTGCCATGTGGAAGTCATAGGTCATGACATTAATGAACGTCAAGTGCTTGGAAATTTCCGGAATATCGTACGAAATGGTGGCAGACGCTTCAGAGGCGCCCACGGCAATGCCCAGCTCCAAGCCGAGGGGATCGAACCTGCAGCACAATGTCAAACAAATTCTTTCTATTCAGCTCGAATTTCCACTTACGCTTCTTTAATTTCCCGCAGCAGCGTCACGAAGTTCGCTTTATCGGCCCCGCTGCCGCCTCGTTGTCCGGGATACTCCCAGTCCAAATCAAGTCCGTCGAAGCCGTGTTGCCGGATGAACGCCAATGTGGAGGATATAAAGGTGGCGCGTCTTGCTGGGTCGGCAGCCATAACCGAGTATTTGGCAGAGCCCTCGTTCCATCCGCCCACAACCGCCAACACTTTCAGCTTGGGATTCTGCTGCTTCAGTGCGATGGTCTTGCTGATGAAGCCTGCCACAGGATATTCACCTTGAATGAGGAGTATTCAGAGATATGCAGGCACTTACCCAAACCATCGTCCATATCCAGCCATGAGTCCAGGGACTTGAACTCGCCCGAGTCGGCGATGCCAAAGAAGGTGTAGCTGATGTGCGTGCACAGGAAGGGATCAATGTTGGCGGGCTCAAATTTGCCGTCTCCAGGTCGATAGTTGGCCCATGTGCCCCAATAGCAGTTGATCAGCTCTGCAGGACACGAATCGAATCAGAATTGATTTTTATCAATAAGAGATTGTTATCCTTGAGCAAGGACTCGCACTTACTGTCGCTGGCGACCAGCTGACCCAGGCAGATAAATACCAATACGAAGCTTGCGAATAACTTCATGTTGCTCGCTCTGGCGTTAGGTTCAATTTGCCGTTTCTTTTATAGGTCGTGCACCCGCTGCCCTTATCAGCTGCATAATCGCCCACTGCCTGCGTAGATAATGTTCGCCACCCGCCGGCCAAGTCACCATTAAAAACAATGTCTTAATATATTGCATCCACTGCACAATTTAGATTACGCAGGCCTCCGTGGGTAAAGTGTAAACACTTTCTGTATTTCTACTTGAATATGCGCATAAATTAAATTTCGACTAATACTCGATTCAAGTGCAACTTGCCCAATTCCATTTATACTGAAGCTGTATTTTAATCAATTTCGCATACTACTTGAGATTAATAAAGGCGGAAACCAGCCGAAGTACCTTACCTTTGCCGTGCTGTCATTATATATATTATATATATATTTATTTTTGGTAATCTATAAAATCATTCGCGTGATTTGGCGGAATTTCGACCCCCCGTAAATCGGTACTGCCTTCTTTTATTATTTGCTGCTAGCAAATTTATTTGAAAGCACAAATTTCATCATGCTTTAAAATAGGAACCCAAGTTAAATAATAACAATTTACAACATAAAATGAAGTGCTAAAAGCAAATAAGTATAAGAAAAATAAATATATAAATAATTATTGCAAATCTGGCCACTTAAGTTGTTGATCAGAAAACAAATAATCAGTAATCAAAAGTTAAAAAATCCTTTAGCAAATGTACGTTAAATTTCTAAATTCAAACAAAAATATAGTTTTGAATGATTATTCCTTAGGAGCTTTACTATTCCCTTGGAGATGGAGAGTTATTCGATCCGATCTAATTATATTCTTAATCAGTATTTATATATTTTCAATATATGGTCGATATAGCTACCGTTATGAAACTTTGCAGGCAGTAAAATTCATTTTTTAACGAAAGCATTTTTAGTTTTTTCAAAATATCCGGAAAATAAATTGGCAATTAAGAAACCAACAACATTCGTTCCAAATATATCGGTTTTGTTTGTACAACGACTTTGTTTTCAAGCGTTAGCTGCTATTTATCAAGTGGTTTCATTCAACTGACTTCGGCATATTTACTGCCTGCAGTCTGCATGGAAACGGACAGAAAGACAAACGAAAATAAGTTTTTATCGTCTAAGTAATCATCATTAGTTTGAAATACCCACTGCACGCGTATAAGAAATTTAATTTCAAGTATACAAAATTTAATTTTGTTGGCCCAGCAACAAATGTTAATCGAATTTAAGTACGTGCGAACAATTGTTAAAGTACTTCAGAGCAGATATCTCCAAATAGAACACTTTCGACTGGAGTACTCTTAAGTTATATTGGCTTTAGGCTGATTGATTGTCAATTGGTGTGCCTAGATTTTTATTATATTTTTAAAGTATTTACGTTGGCTTATATTTGAAATACAAAATGAATCTTGGGAAGAAATCATGAGCTTTACATGTTAAAATTTTTGTTAATTTTGGCATGATTTTTAACAAAAAATTTGAACCCCCAGATTCACTTTAAATATTGTTTTTATACTAATTGTGACAACTACAATCGATTAAAAATATTAATTTTGAATCCTAAATTTTGAAAAACAAAAAAAATGTTTTTAAAAATGATTAACAACAAATTTTGATTTCATTAAGGTATATCTAGAGGACAAATCACGATCAAAATGCCCTCAAGCATAAAAATCGGTTCAGTTTTAACAAGGTAATGCAAATTTAAAATATGGCAGCTATTTCCGAGAGCTTCACATATCAAAATTTTTGGTCAATTTTAATGTGCCAATAAAAACCGTAGCTTTTTATCCGACCTGAGCCTACCTAAGTACCTAGGCTAGGATGCTGCATTGAATTGTAAATTTGTCCTGCTTTTTGAGGTCCAAGAAAATCACCCTCTCATAAACTGAGAAAAGGCCTGAAGTCAAAGTGCAGCCCAGGCACCTGACAGTTATTGTTATACTTAAGTAAACCAACATTTTTAGATCGTGTAATCAAGTATTTATTTATTGAGTTATTTATACAGTTATATGCTGGTATTACCAGCGCAACTTCCTGTTAATCGTCTTCAGGAGTGGATACGACTCGCCGCAGCTACCGCGGTAGTCGTCGGTCTCCAAGGACCACACCATGGCGCCGGCTAAGTTCTTGGAAAGGGCAAAGTCCATTTTCCACTGCACGCTGAGGACATTGTCAAAGCTGACCCATTGATCTCCGGAAAAGGCATAGGGTGCAGCATTGTTATAGTCGAAAACGGTATGCCAATTGTTCAGGCATATCTCATTATAGCCCAAATAGCCACCATCACTGGTGTAGGGTCCTGGACCGCCCGCACCACGGCTTGCAACTCCTGGCCAGTTCTGAGAGGCGTCTGCCAGCTGGAAACTGCGTCCATACAAGCCAATGCCCAGCACCAGCTTGTTGGCCGGAGCACCTGCAAGCACCAGGCGTAAAATTAACCCAAACAAATTTCCCAATTGGTCACCTACCCTGGTTCAGCCAGTAATTGATGGAGTTCTCGATGGCCCACTGTGGCGCATTGAAACCAGTCCGGCCATCCGAGGCCATGGCAAAATCGTAGGTCATCACGTTGATAAAGTTCACCTGCTGTGCAATGTTGGCGATTTCGTAGGAGGTGCTGGCCGTGGACTCGCCAGCGCCTACGGCAATGCTCAGCTCAAACCCGTAGGGCGCAAAACTACAGATAAAAGTTCAAAAAAAAATAAAAATTAAAATTAAAAAAAAAAGGCTTGGAACTGTGAGGAGATACATACGCTTCCTTGAGCTCGCGCAGTAGGGTGACAAAGTTGGAGCGATCTTCCCACTTGCCACCTCGCTGGTTGGGGTACTCCCAGTCCAGGTCCAGGCCGTCGAAGCCATTGTTGCGCAGCAATTGAAGAGCGGAGTTGATGAAGTTGCGGCGCTTGTTCCAGTCGCCGGCCATGCTAGAGTACGGAGCAGAGCCCTCGTTCCAGCCACCGACCACGGCCAAAACCTTCAGGTTGCGATTCTGGTTCTTCAGGGCAACGGCCTTGTTGATGAAGCCCAAATCGTAATCCAGCCATGTATCCAGCGATCGGATCTCACCATTATCCTGGATGCCAAAGAACGAGTAGCTCAGGTGAGTGCAAAGGTTAGCATCGATGTTGGATACGTCAAATTTGCCGTCGCCAGTTCGGTAATTCGCCCACGTGCCCCAATAGCAGTTGACAATGCCTGGCAGATAACAACGGTAAATAAATTGGCCAACTGTTTGCATTGGCCATAATCGGTACACTTACGTTCGCCGCTAATGAGTGCGCTCAGGCTGAGAATGACAAGGATGGCTATTAGCTTGCCCATTTTGGACTAATGTAGACTGTTGTGATTTTGCCAGCTGCCGCCGCCTTTATATTCTTTTCCTTATCGTAGGCTGCATTACACTGAGACATATTTATATATGGCCACTTCAGAAATGAGTAATGTAATATATAAATTTGGATTTATATATAAGTTTAATTTATTTGAACGCTGTTTATACTAAACTTCCACTTCAACCTAATCAATGAACAGGGCCGTACCTTAAATTATCTCTTTTAGTGGCAGCTCAGCGAATACATAATTTTCTATCCGAGCGTTATAAAACTGTCTGAAAAATGGAAGATATGAGCAAGGCATTTAAAAAGGTCTTCAACTGATTTTTTTTTTTTTTTTTGTATACCCTAACCCATTAAAAATGGGTTAAAAGGGCACTCCCGACTCTTAATTGTTATTTTTATTTTTTTTTCAATTTTTTTTATTTTATAATTCAATTACTGATCTTGGGACATATTTATTAAAAATCAAAAATAAATAATATGCTCTTGCGGGCATATGGAATATATGCGCTGTAAATCTACACTAGACTATATATTGTATAATAAACTTTGTTTGCACACACCAAATTTATTTCAGCCGATTTTTTCTATATAATTCCATGTTTTGTCAATGACAAAAACTCATTTTTCGGTCGATTGTTTCTATGGTAGCTATAAGTTGTAGACGTCCGATGCTGATAAGAACTTCCAGATTTGTTCGGAGCATAACAGCATTCTTTAATTGTACCGTTATGTCCAGATATCTTGAAAATCAAAAACGTTTTCATAGAGAAACTCATAGTAAAATTTCATGACGAATTAAAACTGAGAGACGAACATGTCTGTCGATACTGATCAGGAATATGTATATATATTTTATAGTGTCGCAGACATCTCCTTACACATTTTGTGACAATAATTATAATACATCTCTGCATGGGTATATAATGTATGTGTGTATGTACGCATACATGTGTTATATGTGCAATATACTCTATAAAAACTGGAAAATTGGTCCCCCAAATAAATATAATATTTCGCATATGTATTCTTAAACTTTAAGTTTATTAACATTTCTGGTTAATTTTGCAAAAGTTACTATAAAACACAGTTATGACCGTTGTTGGACTTCGAGATTCATCGAGAATGTGAAATTCAATTGACAAAAATAAATAGAAAGTTAACAAATACATATATTCAGCTGCCAAGGGTTGAAATAACGGTAATTGCATATTCAAATTTCAGTGCGTGCGTCTCAAAGCATCTACGATGCATAGTTTGACTATTAAATACATTCGGGCTGCTCCAGATGGCCGTCGAGACCTAGTTCGAGACGTAGATCTCGAACTCCTTGTAGGCCAGCTCCTCGCCGGCGTAGGGTATGTAGCAGCAGCCGTGCGAGGGCTGCACCTTGCCCACGGTGACGGTGCCGTCGTGGGTGGCGCGTCCAATGAAGAGGGGCTCGCCCTCGGATGTCTCGCCGGCGGGCACAGCGTTGGGCGGAATGTTGCCAGCTTCGACTGGCAGCCACTGGCCGCCGGCGGCGCACAGCACCTCGTACTCGTTGTGGCCGTGTTCGCCGCCGCCCCAGGCCACGTAGGTGACGCCATGGGACGGATGCAGCTTGCCGGGAATGAGTTCGCCCTCGTGACGGGCGCGCGCAATATACAGCTGCTCGCTGCTATCGAAGCCTCCCTGCAATGCATTTGGCGGCACCTCGCCATTGGCCGCGGCTACCCAGGTTCCTGGTCCGCTGCCAGTTGGCGCGGAAAAGCCCATAACGGGCGCCGAGGGTGCGGCATCTACAGAAATCACAGTTGATTAAAGTGGTCTTGAGATACATTGATTGGACGCCTACCGTCTAGCAGCCAGGTGCCGCTGGCGCCCCAGCCCGTGCAGATGCCCACAAAGTTGACCGGGAACAGGGAGCCGGCATCGTAGGACAAGAAAGCCGCCGCCTCGCCCTCATTGCCAACGGTGATGACGCTGTCGTACCAGCGCACCCAGAAGCCACGGAACTCGCCGGCAGTCAGGATGCCGGGTGTGGGCACTTCGACAACATCGGGCTTTTGACCATCCTTGCGAATGACCGACTTGGTGTTATCCCAGCCGCCCAAGAAGATCTCGTAAATGGGCGCGCTCTCCTGGGGTCCAGTGGTCAGCGCAATGTGGGCATCCTTCGCCGAGCGCACCTTGAAGGTGAAAACGCCGCCGCTGGCCGGGAAGAATTGATATTCCAATTTATCAGGTGTGTTGATTTCTAAAAAATATAAATATTTAGTTACAATTCGATGTGCTTCTTGTTGGCACTCAATACAAAAATTCGAAGACACCTGCGAACTAAGAATAGCACAAACAAGCAAATTTTTGATACTGCACATTTGTATACCCTGTACCCCCAGTAAGGTAATAATCATATATTCAAATTGAAACGGAAGGAGTAATCTGCAGCCCTATTATATGTACGTAAATATTTTATTTTGTATTTTTTAAAGATAGAAAAATTATTAAAACTAAATTATTAAAACTAAAGTAGCACTGTCTGCTAAGGCCTTCGCCTATAGTACATAAATATATTTACCTCGCTAAATCGAACAGCTGAGTAAAGACACTAATTACGCTTGTATACAGTTACGTTCATCCGTAAATTTGTTTAAATAGTTAATAAACTAGGAACAACCTCCATATAATTAAGCAATATGTAAAAATTCTTTTAATTTGTACACGAAAGTTCGAAATTTAGTTACACTTATTTAAAAAAAATAAGATAAGGCACACAACCTATCCGCTTGGTAAAAAAATACTCTTGCTAACTGGTAACTTTGTCAGGAACATGTGCAACGGTTGTTTGTCGTTAGCATATTTTGCCCACAATGTGGGCGAATTTATTGAATTATTTCAATAACCATATAAAATGAATATGAATATATTCGAAATTTAGTTACCCTTATTTAAAAACAAGAAGATAAGACACACAACCTATCCGCTTGGTAAAAAAATACTCTTGCTAACTGGTAACTTTGTCAGGAACATGTGCAACGGTTGTTTTTCGTCAGCATATGTTGCCCACAATGTGGGCGAATTTATTGAATTATTTCAATAACCATATAACATGAATATAGCAACCTACAGGGTATTTGGCTGTAGAACAACTTTGTTCTTGAGTTTGTTGTTATTTAGAAAACGACGCATTTGGCATTGGCTTTGCATGATGTCATTTTTATTGACGCCGGTGGCGAAGCATTTTCTAAACCGACGCGATTACTCATTGTGAACCGCTCGGCTGGAAGCCCAGCTCCACATAGAGCTAAGCTCTGTGAGATCTGATACAAAGTTGCACTAACACAGACACATTATGATATATATGTATATGTACATATACATAATATTTGAGCACATTCATTTGACATGCAAAACAGAAAATATTTAGCGGGTTCTCTGAGAAAAAACAGACGACTATAGCTTCGTATATATGGATGAATACACGTATTTATCTACATAAATAAATCTGTATATAAATCTGTAAGTCGCTATAGTATAGAGATATGTATCTGCTTGTGGAATGGAAAATGTTTGCACAAATGTTTGTGGAGAATGACATCATTGTGGAGCACCTCGAGGTCAACTTGCAGTCAATTTTCGCTTGCTATTGATTATTGTCAAAGGTCAAAGTACAGATAAGAAAGTGGTCTGTATTTTGGTTCTTATTAAATGACGAACCAAATTTTATATATACCAATATAATTTGGTAAACTTTAATTTATTTTAACCAATGCGTTTATGCTTGGAGGTGTGGTCTCTGCAACTGGAGTAAGAAATCGTGTTCTGAATTTTTTAATCCATTTGATCTGTTTAGAATGCCCAACATATGAGACCTTACGGTAATTTTACCTTTTTTTGTAACAAAACTTTCTTTATTCTAATTTAGGGCAACGCCCCTATACAAATTATAGCTATGGTATAGAAAACTTTGTTAAATATCGAGAATTGTCAACACACTTTTCTTGTTTTTTGTTTTTTTGTTTTTTTTTTTTAAATTTTGGATGCAGGCCAAAAATTAACCAAATTACATGCGAGAGAAAGAGTGAGAGAGAGCGCTGTGTCAGCCGGCTTTTTTGGGCTGGGCAATAAAACACTACGTCAGGCCACAATAATTTGAGGCCAATCTATTATGCCTTTTCCATTTTCCATCGAAACCACTCGCACAACTACAAAGAAGCACTCACGACTTACCAATAGGCATGGCTGCTTTTTTGTTAGATTCGACGTTGTTCGCTTTCTGAGATTCTGATTCAAACTAACGCAACGCGAAATTTCACTTGCGAAGTAAACACCTGCTTAGCCAGAGAGACAACACAAAAAGCTCTGAGAGTTGTCACGCGAGCTTTTTGCGTGCGAAGTAAGGCAGCTACACGAATGTGTGTTGGATCGGGCATCGGGGGGATCTTTGTCTATTGAATGCTGGTCAGACTGTACTAAATTACATACATTCAACTTGAAACCTCTACAAATTCTCATACACATTTACTTACAGTTAAAGCTCTCTTTCTGCTTTGTTAAGCAACAACTCTTCTGCCATACATTCGGCAAGACAATGAAATAATCAATTTCGACGTTAAAAAGTGTGACCACATCTAAATTTGAGCAAATGCAACTATTTAAAATTGTTACAATTCTGAAAGCAATCTTTGAAACGAGCTAAATTAATATTGATTAATAAATTCTTTACTCATTTTCAATAATCATAAAGAAAAACAATATTTTTGAAAAATAATGAATACATTTTTAATGAGACAAAAAAGATGTTATTGCTTTGTAACAATATTTTATAGTATGATGTCATGTATGTTAAATTTTAATAAAATATTTACAGATTATACGTTAAAAAAAACACTTTATATTATTTATTAATTTGTTTTCGCTAAGCATTTGTACCATTTTTATTAGCATATCTGTAAATCTGACAGCTTTGCATAGAAACAAGTCGATGGTAAATGATACATCTCTCGTGTGAAAATTAAAGGTACGTAAAATGTGTTAGTCACAAGCTCTGAAGATATAGATCATAAAAACCTATTTATACACTCATAAACACAGATACACTCAGAGAAAATACCAAAAATGTTGCCCTTAAAAAAGTATTGGCTTTGTCAAATCCGACCAAGGTGACTATTTCTTTAAAAAAGATTTTTTAATTCTAATACAGTACTTTATATAGGAAATGTTGTGTTTCCATATCCTTTGTACATATACGAAAACTCTTGTAACAAGTATTTTGTACTAAGTTCTGAATTTATTTGAATTTCGTGCACTTGGATTTAGAACAATGCATTTTTCTGAGTGTATGTACATACATACATACATCATTCTGTTGTGTCCGAGATGAACTTTAAAAAGCTTCCGCTGAGGCGAAGCTTGTTAATTTTTATTCGCAATAATCTCGAATTTAAATATCATTTCTTGTGGCGTCATATACCAGATTTATTATATTTGTCATGCAAACAGTCTGTGAGCTGAACTCTAACGATAACGTCATGGATATGGCGTGCAATGTGTATTCGAAGCAGGATTACCTTTTGTATACCTCATATCAATATGAAAATGATAGACCATAAGGGTATATTAAACATTCGAATATTGCCAGCTTAAGCTAATGTCGGTTTTATTTTATTTGTCAAATACCAGAAGTATAAAGGTATATAAAATGTCTATAAAACATTTTCTAAGTTCTGTAAAACAATAGGGAAAGGCAAAACAGTCGAATTACAGTAAACACAAAACGCATGAAACCGAAGAACACTCATTTCATTTGAATGCATCTGTTTCGAAAAAGGCTTGTGCAGTCTAAATTCCGAACTTGTAAACATACAGGTTATATGGAATAACAGTTAATAGCTTACCGCAGAGACTAATATTAAAAGTATGCAGAGTTACTTATATAGAATTTATGTTTTCATAGAATACTTAACGATGACTAATATTTTTGTTTGTTCAAGCGTCTTTAAATAAAATATGGCACTATTTTAAAGCATATCTTTAGGCTGAAATTTCAAGCGGTTTTACTATTGTTGCTTATCAGGCAAAGTAGAAACATTACTGTTTTTCAAACAATATACAATAAAGTTTACGGAATATATTTTAAAAAATGTAACGAAGTTATTTGAATGAGTGAAATACTAAAATATAAGAAATACTTTTAAAATAATGGTATATTCAATAGAATGAATTTCAAATCGAACTCAAGCAAAAGTAACTTGCTAAAATTCTCAAAGTTTGAGAATATTCACGCCAAGGATAATATATTTTTATTCGAGTGTCTACTGTACTTATGTGTTGTATGTATTACATACATATGCAAGGTAGCTTAAGACATTTGCAATTACCGTTCATCTTTTTTGTTTCATGCCTTTTGCTCGGTTTTCTTATTTTCATATGCTGAGTGTTCAGTCGTTTCGGTTTATTCTGTTTGGGAACTGCGCATGCGCGAAAGTTTATGTGTGTTGTCTGTTCATAAATATTTATAACGAAATATAAGCAAACTAAGGAAAATCGTAAATGAAGTGAATCGATCCATTAAAAAGGAATGCTGACGCTAATAAATCATTTGATACATGCATTTATATATATGTACACCCATGGTCAAAAATATAAGTACATTATCAGAACTTTTCCTGCTCGTCAAATGTCTCTAATTTTATTGAAAATATTTATTCAATTTTTTTGACTAACTCAATTTCATTGTGTTCATAAAACAATGCTTAAAAGTAAAGAAAACTTAGTCAAAACTAAAAAGAAAATTTATTTTTTGATCATTATGTAAAAAATTGACAAAAAATGGTTGTACATCTTTAAAAAAATGGCTTATCAGGAACATATTTCAATCATGTATTATATATTTTTACAGCGCAAGCCGAAAATGCGTAATTGTTTTTTATAGTTTAGTGAATTCTTCACGGGATACTTAATATAAGGATTCTGTAGGTCTTTCGTGCCAAGTTTCTTTTCGAAGAAATCCCAAAAATATTTTTTAAAAATTGGTTAAGAATTTGCAAAGTATTAGGTATTAATGTCGGAAATTGACTGGACAGTCCATTGCGAAGTATGTATAAATGTATATATATTTGGATAGAAAAGTTAAGAATTTAAACAACTACACTGCTGTAATTGCAGTGGTTGTTCGCATATCAGAGTGCAAGGCTACTCTTTTATTTGCACAGTTGTACAAACAAGTTTTTATAGTGGTAGTAATTTTATTATACTTGATACGAATGCATTGCTAGAGATAATCTGAACCCAAGTTGTGAATGGGCTTATCTGAAAAAGTAAAATTGAAATGTCCATTACACTTGGAGACGTTAGAAATGTCTACTGCAATTTACTTGCACATTCGCCGAAATGGGAGTCAACTGAACCGACTTGTCTAGCCAGCTAAAGTAAACAAGTTAATTAAGTTTAATTGCACTTTCCATTGTTTTGATCGCACTGCTTTCTGTATGTACTAAATATTCATTGCTTCTGTTCAATTGACATCGCATTAATTCACTTGAATGTTGATTACTGGTATATGCACAGTGTTGCAAATATTATCAAGTGGTTCTATTAATTCAAGCCCCTTAACTGGTACTCGATTTCCATGAAGATAGAACCATACTAGATACCTACACGGCTTCGCTCTATCTTGGAGCAGTTGCATGCTGACCAATTGAATTTACTTAGTGTTCACAGAGTACTCCGTGTGCCTTTTGTTCTAACTAAATAAATTTACACTATTCAATTGAGATTTCCGCTATGGATTTGCACATTTCAGTACATCTGACTATCTGCGCCAAGTGGATGACCGCACTCAATTTACGTTAATTCAGTTCTTTGCACTGACGCAACAACAACCCCAACCCGAACCTCATTTGCAGTCCGATATGCTTATATAAACACACTATGTACATACGTATAGCTCCATGCTTAATCGCAATTGAGATTTACAGCTCTCAACACATCTCCATGTAAATTATTATTTTATTGACTTCATTATTAATACCGTAAACAGACCATTTAAATAAGATATTTATCCTTAACGTTCTGTAGTTGTTAACCAGAAAAATCGTTTCAAAGCTACAAATAAACAAGTAAGAACGTTTCAATCGCAATACTCGTTTACAGCAACAAAAAATTGCGTTCATACGGACAAATTCGTACTTAAACGAGTAGGAAAATAATATAAATAGAATTTGCATTTGTTACCTTTTTTTTACCCTGCTTACAATTTTAATAAAAAGTTTATAAAATTAGTGAATTTATTTAAAGATAGTTTTTTATAAATAGCGGCCCTCAAAATCGCAAAAATCAGTATATTCCGTGGTTACAGTTTAAAAGTCCACGCAATAATCGATAAGCCCCTTCTAGATTACTTTAACATGTTTTTACACTGTATAGCCAGTCTGGTTTTCCCGAATAAAGCACTCAACTGTGTTCCCAAGTTCGATCGTGCATGACAAGCCCCCAAATAGTTGTCGCTCCCACACAAGCGTGCGCCCCCACATTACCAAAATAAAACATACAAAAGTGTTCTATTTGATCATAAATAAATATTTAATGCTGACCAAGAATATATATATATTTACGTATATACTTTATATGTTCGGAACTTCCGCCTTCTGCACGAAACCGTTATACCGGTATATACGGTTTAATGTATGGATGTATTATTCTTAAGCTCAACTAAAAATTGTTTGCTGTCAATTTGGCAACTCCAGATTTCGCTCACTCCTGATCTGGAATAAGAGATTTGGCAACTGTTTATTCCATTTAATAGTTTGTTAATAATTTTAATTTTTGTCGCATCAGGCATTTAACCATTGATAATTTACATTCACATCGATATAGTTTGCCACTAAAGGTCATATAAAAGGTCGTTGTATTTTCACTTTGGTATTTAAACTGAATGTATTCAAACGTGTTTTATTGAGAAAAAAAAATACACAAAAACCAAAACGCAATTTTCACTCATTGTTGAAAAAGCACAAGTTTTGGAACCGGTTCGCTTTCAGGGGCCGAGTGTAGAAATCTACCAGCAGCAACAGTTGGCAAGGGCACCTTGAAATCGAGCCAACCCAAATATGTACCAACAGTAAACACGTGAAAATGTTTATATGTATACATTATACGGTCCGCTTGAGGGTGCAAACCAAATTGTCATATGTCTAAACATTTTGTTTGGCAAAATAGTGAGCGCGTTGTCATCAACCCGTCATATTTCAAGTGCTGTTGCAAATTGCATCAGCTGCGACAACAGCAGCAGCAGCAGGGGCCGAACGTCGCGACGCGTCGGTCACTGCGCGGGGAGTCGTCAGAAAGAGTATATCAAGAAGCTCGCCGACAACCGGCTACGTGTGGAGTTGGTCGCGTGTGACGCGCGACGCATAATGCCAAGAACTCGCTTACTCTCTGCTCTCTCAGTTAATATGTGCACCATATTTGGAGAGAGGGCATATTCAGTCTTTAAAGGGTATGCACCAGCAATTGTTGCTTTTGATTATTTTTTAATTCATTATATTTATTTTTCCAAAGTACACAGTTACTAAATATTAACACATTATTCATCAAAAAATAAATAAAATAAATTTAATTTCGATGCTAGCTATTCTTAAAGTATTACATATTACATACTCGCAGCCGAACAGTTCTGTGTAATAAAGGTAAAGGTGTGGACAAGTCGAGAAACGTTTTCAGCTACAAAAATTGTGTTTGCTTTTTATCGTAACAACCGTCAGAGTTCGTATCGCTCTTTCTGTCTTTCTCTCTCTCCGCTCTCGTTGGCTCGACAACAGTTGGCGGTGCCCCAACGCGTAAACACTTAGATATGCATATACCAGCTTTGTGTGTATTTATTAGTATGTGTGTACACGAGAGACAGGAGAGCCGCGACAACTATTTATTTACATGGAGGAACTTTGCGATCGCCGTTAGTCAGTTTTGCAACGTTTCGCAAGCAGGTCGCACGCGCTCCTCTCGCAAAGGCGACCAATTGCACAGACAATTTTTTAGTGATAAAACAGACGCGTGTTCTGTGATAAAAATAAAGTTTGCCAAAGAAAAACAAAACGGCAGCCACTTCTCGAATACTAACAACTTGGCGACCAACTGTGCGATAAAAGCAAAAAATCAATACCAATAGAATACAACATATTTTTCTCCATAACAAGCCGCGTGGCGTTCTACAAATTTCACAATTCCATTTCAAGAGGACTCCAGCCAATTGCAACACAAAATGAATGCCAACGGGTAAGTTTCTGATTCTCATTACGAACAGGGTGCGAATAAGCAGTTGCATTTGCATTTGCATTTGCTTTTGCACATCAAGTTGCATAATTTTCGATTACGAATAGGAAAAAATAAAAATTACAAACCGTCTGTTAGTTAGGAGGTGCTTTCACTTTTCAACCCCGAAAAGCTTCCCAAGAGCCGTGCGTAAGCATTGCCACATGTATGTGTGTGTGTGTGTGTAGGAAAGTGTATTTGCACAGTTTTGTTATAAATATCCTTTGTTTTTTGCTTTGTTTTTGTATCGTGGCCAAATATTCATCTCTGTCGCGGCCTCTCACGCATTCGCGTCACAATATTCTGCTTTCTGCGTTGTTTTTATTGCAATCGGTGTTTATCTCAATTCTTGTTTTTTCTTTTCAATTGCCAGGCGAGGCACGAGTAAGAAAATAGTAAACAATCAGACTTGACGGAGCCTTGTTACTCACAATGCTTAAAAGTAAAGCGGACAAGCAGTCCTCGGTAGATGAGTTGCCTAAGTGCTCGGGCATTTGATAGGCAACTGAACAACGAGGATCCGGGTTTGAATACGAGGCTGGCTTTTATGGGTGTAGTGTAGTGTAGACGTTAAAAAAAAGTGAACGAGCACACAATTTAAAACAAAAATAGCCTCTAGTTTTGTTTTATCCTATAATTCCAACATACTGCAAAGTAGCAAATGAGCAATTTGAATCGTAATTTTTAAAAAATTCGTGCTTGACAACAAGTAAAAACAATTAAGAGCGGTTGTAGTCGGGTGTTAACCCAATAGTGCAATAGCAACCAATACAAATTTTTTTCGAATATCATTTTATTTTGAATAATGCATATATATATTTTGTGACCAAAATGCCATCAAACATGAATATGACATGACATGTCAAAACTATTGTCAATTTGAATTTGTCTGCATGAATTTGGTCTATCCAGCTTTAAAAATGGAGGAGATATACAGCGAGTGCAACGGATTAAACAGGTTCACAAATCGCCTTTTTCAAAACCGTCACATTTTTAGACGTGACCAAATACAATAGTTACTATATCAACTGCAACCAAATTGCATTACCTTACCTATGTAATCGTTACAGTACAGAGTACAGCAATAAATTATTTATCAGTTTAACACGTGTTGCAGCCCGAGGCCCCCGTAAATGCTTACATAGTTTTCTTAATGGCGACCTTGTAGGTGTTTTTTAAGCATTGTTTTGATACTTCAAGTGAAAAGAGTCTATCAGTTTTGTTCTAGAGGCACTATAGACTAATCATGACCTCCTTAAAGATCAAGCCAAAAAAATGTGGCCACAAATTAAAAAAAACTGCATTTCCTAAAGTAACAGTTTGATGGTAAATGCAGTAAACTGAAATAATTATTAAACCGTTTTCTACTTTTATTACACTGTGAAGAGGGTATTGCTCGATTGGCTAAACCCCATTATTATTATTATTTGTTGTATTGCATTGGTCAACCCGACCTTTGGAATATAAGTGTGCGATTGCAAAAGATAACTACTTAAAAAAAAATGCACAAAATATTTTCGTGTTAAAAAATAAACTTCACCCTTTATAAAAAATAATAATTTGATAAGATTTTTGCAGAAAATATTTTCGTGTTAAAAAATAAACTTCAACCTTTATAAAAAATAATAATCTGATAAGATTTTTGCCTGATTTTCTCATGCATGACTGATTGAAGAAAATGTACAAGACTTTCCAGCTAAAGTAAATAAGCTTATATAGTTTTTTTGGCCCCTCACCGTTTTTATCATAGGCCTTCCCTTAGCATATTTATTACGACAAAAAAAAGTCGAGTGCAAACATATTTAAATTGTAAACTTTAACAAAACCCAAAACAGATTAGCAAATTTAACAGCAATCCAATTATATATTTACATATATATATCATATCTCTATCTGTTGTCTCACGATGTCTAGCGTTCGAGCCAATGAACTTTTTAGAATCTGTAGCTGCCAAAAATTCGCAGAGCCAACTGAAATCTTTTTTAAGCAATTCTAAAATCAGTTCACCATCAAGCAATGCACCGTAACGGAAGCTGTTGACCAGGTGTGGTTGCAGCAAGGTTCGGCAACAGCTGGCCAGATTCTCGATTTGTCTTTATTTACTCTTTTTATTTTGGTCAATACGAATCGCAATTGGTAAGAATTCGGTAAGCGCACAAGGTGACATTATCTCAGAATTCCTGTGCAAATGAAAATTTAGCACTTTTGCAATAAACGTAAAAATCAGCAGTATTCCCGTAATCAGCTTATGAATCATTCAGAAATCAGAAACTGTTATCACAAGATCTATAACAACCGTCAGAACGAGGAGAAACGTGCCCCCTTTTGAAAATATTACACAATTTGTTAGTACAAATTAATATAAATGAGTGCAATTCTTTATCGCGAATAGATAAGATTGCAATTCACCTAGCTGAGATTGCTTGTTGCTAGCGATATCATCTATATGTCGATTTATTGACATTAGTGGAAACGTGGAGATAGGTTAAACTTTATTAAGTATCTAAGTCATAAAAATGTATGTAACCAAAATATCAAAAGAACATATTTTTCCAAAACTCAGAAAACCGCAAAAATAATTATAGCCGTTTAGTCAACTGGATAATAATAATACATAATTTATCAAAAAAAATATTGGTTTTTAATTTTTTGTTAGTTTTCAGTCTTCTCGGAGTTATAGTTTCAGCCAGTCTTAGTTCTTTCCGGTTTGAGATTTCCGAGT
Organism: Drosophila colorata; assembly: GCA_035041545.1. Classification (NCBI taxonomy): domain Eukaryota; kingdom Metazoa; phylum Arthropoda; class Insecta; order Diptera; family Drosophilidae; genus Drosophila; species Drosophila colorata. The sequence goes on from JAWNLD010000449.1 coordinate 510,468, forward strand.
CTGTCAAAATGGACGCTATCGAGTTGGATTTCTATGTCCCTTTTTGGCTGGATTTATATATCCGACTGTACATCTGACTATTCTCATACACATTTTATTTGGCAATATTTATATTTTCATAAGTTGGCTCTTGCTGGCAATGTTCCAGATTGAAAACCTCTGCTAAAAATTAAATTTCAACATGTTATATATGAATTGTTGCATACTTTCAGGCTGTTCATGAAATGTGAACTGTGCTGCAGACAAAAGCTTACTGCTATGAGTTTTAGTAAGTCTGTTAAAATCAAAAACCAATTTTCACAAATATTTTCACATTAGCTTTGTAGCTGCGAAAGCTAAAATAGAAGTCGTGAAAAAATCAATTAAAATAATTCTTTTTAATAACAACCAATTGTAAATTGGCTATAACAGGATTGATTTATGGCTAATAATTTTGAAATTTAGGTGAACGTGTGCTAAGAGCCTTATATTCGGTTATATCATGCAATGGCCGCCAATCTGCCGGTGACATTAACGACTCCATAAATCATATAAACAATTACAATTATATGCCTGCATATTTTGCAAAATAAATCCCAATTCAAATAGTTTAAAAATGTATCTAGTTCGACAAAATGCAGATCTTCATTTCTTGACTAATATACATATATTATACAGTACATACTAGAAGTAAATGCATATATCCGCTCATTTTAATTGAAATGATTTATTGCTGCGTACTATGGACGCAAACAACAAATACACAAGCAGAAACCTATGCAAATTTATCAATACGTGGAAATTAATAGATACGATTGTTAATAGTCGACGTATACCCAGCAGGTGTGCAGCGAGACGGCAGTCACGACCTGTTCGCGCCAACACTTGTTGAATTTGGATTTTCCAGCACTCGCTGATGACGCCGCCGTCTATGTGGTTGTGTCTGGCTGTGCTGTGATTGGCCGATGCTGGGCGGTGTGTCCGCTGCGTATACGTAATGCGAATGCGCCTACGTGCAACAGGTTGTATCTGATCAGCAAATCTGCCGATCAGCTGGCTTTCGTTTGTTGCCGTTTAGTGTGCTCTCTAGAATTTCCTGCTTGATTGCATGTTCACACCTAATCTAAGCTCTTGATTATCGATCGATGTTAGCTTTGTTATTCGCTGAACAGCTCGAGTTGAGGGCTCTCTCGTCGGAACACTCACAGCCAAGTGCGTACGTAACCGATTCGAGGGAGCGCTGTTCCACTGATAGTGCCTGTAGTGGCAATAAAAACACGACACTGGCAATCTGCTTTATAGTAGTAATATATAGTATTAGTGTATTGTAATCTGTTTTGCATATTTCGCTTGGCACGAGCAGCGTTCAGCTATCGGTCAATGATTCCCTTATCATACGCGAGCTGCGGCGACAAAATGCCATCCCGTGTCTTTGCCCATTTTCTCTCTCGTCTGCCAACCGATTGCCAGCTGAAATAAATGCGCTTGGCCAGGACTCCGATTCAATTGGCGCAACTCAGAAGCGCTTTCTGGCCATTGCTGAGGCGAAGTACCGCCACAAGTACAGCGCGGATCAACAGTAGGCTCAATCGCGAGACCATTAGATACAGGTTGGTGCCAGATACTCATTTCATTATCACTCATTATCTATTATCTAATCGCTGTCGATGCAATAAAGCCTGCCTGAATTAGCTGCAAGCACTCGCAATAGGCGGTTGGCCTTGACGCCAGCACATAATCGCTTTAAATAAATTTTAGTGTTATTTTATTTGTGCTCCATTGAAAATGTAATCTTTGCGCTAAATCAAAAACTGAAAGACCAATTTATTGTCTGCGATAATGTCGATTCAGCTAGTGTCCCTTGACAATGGAATTCTATGTGTAGTTGACTTTATTAGCCACTAAATACTTGGGCTATATTTTAGCTATTTGCTTATGTCTTTCTGTTTTACATGGAAGTGCAAAAATGCAATTCAAATTGCTCATTACTCAACTGAAGTAATCTAAACTAAGTGACATATATCACAGCTGTATATTTACCTCCTTACATTTCGTGAGCTTGTATAATTGAGTTATTGACAAATAGCCAAAAAGTTTGCTCGATTGACAGCTGTTACGGTTAAAACGACAACCGGAAGGGTTGGAGCACATCTGGCATAGTTGAAGATCAGAAACATGGAACAAGTGGGCGGGATGCGATGGGAGGAGATGGGGCGGGGGTTCTGTCAGTCAGTGCAAATCTTATTTAAATTTAAGACCCCGTTGCATGAGGTTAGCCAGTACGACGTCTGGCGTCAAACGCGCAACATCGCGTCGACATCGCGATAACTGATTGGAAGAATAAACCAAAAACATTTAATCACAAAAGGCATCGACGGTTAGACGCTCCTGTATATGAAAAAAAATTATTTTATATACTAAAAACTAATCGTACTGAATGAAAAACTAATTCGTATATAAATGTACATAAATTTATATGCAGTGTTTAAACAATAACAAAAACTGCCGCGCAACTGTGGAACCGCAAAAAAAAAAAAGACTGAAAGCAAAACAAAGCACTTTATATTATACTCGTGTATATCTAAAAAAAAAATATTTAAACTTAATAATTGCAATTAACTTAAAGCCCGCCGCGAGCGCAGTCAAACAAACCTCTACAGAAAATAATCAACACAATTAAATTGTAATTTTCCCAGCTTTTTTTTGTTTAGCACATTTTCGACGTCGTTTTTACTGTTATTTGTGGCAACAACACTTTCAATAGCTGCGATCCGACGAACGCTAAACAGGGTGCCTCGAACACGTGCAACTTGGCCAACAGTCGCCGTGGTAGCTGTCAAAATCGCTTTGCTTTTAGCCGTTAAGTTTTGCAAATAAACAATTCAGTTAATACGTCAATAGTTAACGCCGAATACAAAAAAATTCCCAAACACGTGTGTACACATACATGCATATGTAGCATATACAGGGAATACAGTATGTATGCGAGGGCTCTGCGAAAAACTGGATTTTGAGACAGTGTGTTGTTCAGAATAACACAAATATTATAGGAGCTAGATCCATCAAATTGGGTACGTACGGTCTTCTATAAAAGTCGATCAGCTGTATAAAGCAAATATATCGAAATATATATGTTATCATGTTTATCGATAGGTACGGGTACTTATTAAAGGACCCCCGTTTGTAGATTTTGAGACAGTGTTTTTTTCAGAATAACACAAATATTATAGGAGCTAGATCCACCAAATTGGGTACGTAGAGTCTTCTATAAAAGTCGATCAGCTGTATGGTAAGCCAGTATAAAGCAAATATATCCAAATATATATGTTATCATGTTTATCGATAGGTACGGGTACTTATTAAAGGACCCTCGTTTGTTAAATGCATTTAAATGCACGCGGGCTCTTTGGTGAGAGAGAGTCCGGTCAGCATTGTAGCTTTGATTTCGATAGGGGTTTATTGATCTTGTCGTTAATGAAATACATACTTAGCGCTGGATTAATGATTGCAAATTAATAATTTCGATCAAGTCAGGGAAAGGCCTTGGCAGACCGACTGCACATTTACTATGTGCTGCCAATGACAGTCGCTTATCAGTTGAGTTTTGCCCTGAACTTGTGACTAAGTGACAGGTATCAGGTGTAAATGTACAGTGGAATTTGATGTGTGGAAAGGTGGTTGGCAACGCGCTTGAAAATTGTTGGATTCCATTAGAATTGAGCACTGTGCGAAGTTAACTCTCCGTTCATTCTTTGTTGGACAGTGTAAGATAGCTCAGATTCCGATGGAAGTCGACTGTGATTGACGTTGATTTGCTCGCTTAGCGCTTTATCATTGACCAAGGCAAAGGGATTACGTCAAGCTCCTCCACTTGGCTCTCTTGGTCAATGCCCAAGCTCTTCAGCAGGCAACCTGTAAATTGCATGCCCCTTTACACAATCGAAGGTTAAGTTCAATGTCAAGTACAGGATCTTGTTCATACTGAGACACACAATCTTTCCGATAAACTCTTATCTGCAGACGGGTGTTATTAATATCAGAGAGGTCTCGTCCAATGTCAAAGGGGAGACCAAAGCACCAATTGCCACCTCAAGGCAATTGGAAACAGCAAAGTTCGTAACCTCTGTACAACAATTGGAATTTGAATGGATTCGTAATACGCAAAACAGATTTAGCCTTAGCTTGACTGTACATTTCGCTTTTTTTTTTTTGGCATACGCAGTCGACTTTAAAACCAGTTAATTCAGCTGGGCTCCGGGGCTTGCAGGTTTGTTGCACCAATATAGAAAAAGAGGTGAATTCATTTGGCAAGGCATTTGATTGTGATCAAATTAAACGCCATTCTCAGCCCTTTAAGTACCAGCCAAAAACTGAGAGAAATCGTTGTGGCAAAAAAAAAACCACTTTTAAACACAACCAACGTTAGGTAATGGGTATATTGAGGTGCAATCATTATGTAATTAATGATTAATGATTGAAATGGTTTATCATGTAACTTGTTGATTTATCGTTCCAGGTTGAGTTTCAGATCTAAAGTAATTGATCGAAAATTCGCAGTCATTTATATACTCCGTTTTCGCAGCAAAACAGAGTATATTGGCTTCTAATTTACAACTTGTATGCAGTTAGTGCAAATATTGTAATGCAGCTTTTCTCTTTTGTTTGCATTTCAATTAGTTTGCATTAATCGAACAGTTTTCGAAATGTGTATGCTAATTAGCTTATTTGGCAATTAACTTACTATTCACATTATTATAAATGTCGTCCTTGAATCTTAATCTTGAGCACGAACGTTTCGCATTTTTTGCATAGCCTGGCTGCAATTAATTAAAACGTGCTTGTTGGACCATTTTTGGAACGGGTTTTCTAACTGATATTCTGTCAGATTTCTACACAGTTTTTTGTTTTTGTTTTTGTTTTTGTTTGGATTTAAGATTTGAGAACAAGCCAGTTGAGCTATTGGACATGCGTATACAGTCGTCACAGACGTTAGTCAGGCAATAGGCAATTACCACTAACAAATCAAATTCAAATAAAATATATAATCCCAATTCGCAAAATAAATATTATTATTCAAGAGTAAAGTTTTTCATTAATTTGGTTTTTTGTATACACATACATTTATATGGACTTACATCTGATTTCCGACGTTTTTTTCGACCATACATTTTCTGAGATTATAAATAAAATTAAATACAAGTTTGCTTCTCATTATATTCGATCCGCCTCAAGTAGGTAAAACGTTTAGTAAAACGTGAGTCGCGGAATGTAATCAAATGTAACAAGGGAAATGAATCCCACTAATCACCACATTAAGCTTGCTGAAAACAATTGCGCAAGTCGCGATTCGCAAATCTGTTTGAGCGACGGTTTTAGATAGATGTCTTTAGTTTTGAAAAGTAGGGCTGAAATTAGACTGATGCATTTTTGTTTGGTTTTTATTTTGATTTTTAACGAGAACCGGAATTAGTTGCTTCCATATTATGCATGATTTAGGCGGAATCGGAAACAATATTAAAATATGTATGACATATGCAGAGCTGAAAAAGTATGTATTTGTGATTGCTGTTTGAAAATGCCAACCACGTACCAACTGGCGTCTATTTGTCATCGCTGCCGCAGTAACTATTGAAAAGTCCATTACACCCGTTTAAATATTTGTTCAGCAAGTCATTCAGCCAAAACAATGGAATGGCCTTAGTTTTGGGCGTTTCATATTTATCAGTAACACATTCAGAATCGGAAGAGTGTGAGTCTCAAGTTTACGTGGCGTGGCAAGGGAGTCTTCCTTATTCGCATATCAGATCGTATCCGAAATAATATATATGTGTCACTGTTAGTGATAATTAGAAAAGAGATCAGCCAATTTTCTAGTCAGCTAATTGTGCGTGCCATTTAAGGCATCAATTATGTCCCATTTGAGTCATGCTTAACAGATACTACGTAGACATAAGTGTATTAAAAGTCAAGGCGTACGCTACTTCTGGATTGAGTATCTGATTTTATTGTCGTGATATTTTGCTAATAAAATCACGATTTGTGACTGTGACGTGTTGCTCGCCCGAGTTGAATGCATTAAACTCCAATTAAACTATTGATTCCGTTTTACCGTCGTCACAATTAAAAACAATGATATGCCCTCTCCCACAGCTACAATTAAATTGCACAAGTGTTTCGATACGCTTTGCGGCCAATTGGCGAATGAATTAAGTATCTTTTGTCTCTGAATAGCACAACAATACATAGAGAGAGAGAGGGAGATAGTGAGAGAGAGTGAGCGAGAGAAGGATAGAGACTAGCACTGCTCAGTTGTATAATCGCTTGAGACTGGGATAAGTAATATATACTTAGATTCCGAACAATATACACAGCACATTCCAAGTCCAAACAATACATCATTTACTTGTTTGCCAGAATACACAAAATGAGACTGGATACAATATATGCATGTATGTATATAGTACGGACTGTATTCTACATTTATGCATATACTCTAGTCAAGTGAATATTAACTAAATGCGACAAATCTGTAGAAGTGCGACATGCATCGTATTTCATTTCTCATCACATTTTCCGGTCAGTGATCAGATCCCGAAAAAAGTATATGTGTCGTATGCAGATGAATGTTCAGCTCTTTTTATAAACAGATCTTTGTTAAGCCAATTTCTATATTTTGATGACGTCGTGGGTATTATTTCGGGTGCATAAACAAATCCGTATTCAGCAAATCAGTTCAATTAAGACTTGTTATAGCCGTGCTCGTGGACTCACATATGTATGTACGTCTGTACATAACTACGGATGTACGTACATCTGAGAACGTTGCGACGTAATTTCGGTCCATTATTTTGTACAGTGTGACAGTTCTCAGCCAAATGCATTCGCCTCTTTGCAATTTCTACGGTATTTTGCCAGCCAAAGTATTAATAAATAAATTACATATTTGCATTCTTATAATGTAAGTTATAATTTTATAGTGCGGGCTACCAGCTTTATTCGCAGCGTATTTTCCCGAACGTATGAGCTTTAAAAGTCCCATTCGAGATATAAATAAATAACTCGATCTGTACGACTTTTCTAGGCAAACCCTTAACGATATGCATATGTATAAACGATATTAAGATGTACGGAAACTTGTTGTTGGCCGGTCTATCCCCATAGGTTTGCTAGGGGGTTTCCACTTTTCTCAAATCAGTCTGACACTAATTGTAAATGGGCCACTCACAGTTAATTATTTGGATTTCTGTGCTGGTGATTTAATTTACATTTAGAGTACGCCTCAATCCCAAATCGGAGTCGTAGTTCCCATTCTTTTATCATGCCAGCACTCAATGTTGTCATGTCATATCGTAACCCCTTACATATGGATATATACTGCAAGTGTATTCCGCGCTGATTGTGGTGTGCGCTTACAGTAGAGCCCGGTAAAAGTGATTAATTCTAGAGTTTCAGAATTTTGATTATCATAACCGCAGAATGTTGTTGCGCCCCAAACATTGCCCGGTTCTATAAAAAAGCGGGTCTCTACCAACTAAATACGGGAATCTTAAACATATTTATAAAAATTATATAAATTATATATTAATTTCAAATATAAAATTAACAGTTTGTTGATTTTTCTGACTTGACTTAAAATGAGTTGAACAAGTTTTCAAATGTGGTTCACAGTAGATCTCGAAATCTAATAATTGAATCCGATGTTTGGCTTATATACAATTTCCAAAAATGTATGCAAAGATCGGATAAATCCAACTTTAACTGCCTAAAATTAAAAAAATTAAATTAATTAAATTAACATCTGGTCCAAACATTTTTGTGTAAAAAAGTATTTTTTCTCTTCGTACATTTATTAATTGAGTTATTTTCACCCTCTCTAATTGCTGATAAGTATTATTTTTGACTATAAACTTTGCAATAAAATAATCAAAAAAAATACGTCCAATAACTAGATATTTAGACCAGAATATTATACCGAAATATTAGAGAATCCTTATATATCCCCTCAATACAAACACAAGCTCGTACGCCTGCGCCAGACCCACAATTTAATCAAAAACAAAAAAGTACAAATGCAAATTGAGAGAAACGATAACTACAGCAGAAAGAATAATAACAACAACTACGGCTAACTAACGGATAAATTAAAATACCGAATATACTTCGGCTTCGGCTCAGCTACAATTGCCACTAAACCGATTTAAAAATAGAATATCCGCTTAACGCCCACTTCGCTCGTGCCCGCGTTCGGGTCGTTTGTCGTGTGCCGATCACTGATTACTTGCTCTTGATCGGCAATAATAATGGCGCTGTCGCTGTCGCTATCGCCTCGCCGTCGCGTCGTTTTCGTCGACGTCGTCGTCGTCGTCGTCGTCGACGAGGTTCGGCAATTTATTTTATAAAATGAAAACGGCCCAAACAGTTAGAAGTATTCTTGCACTGACGGGGCGCAGGTTGTGTCTGTGCTGTTGGCGGAAAGTGCAGCTAAGCGCGCGAATCTTGTAATCGGGACCAGATAAGCCTGAATGCGAATCCTGCATATAACCTACTTTAAAATACTTTAAACAGAGATCCGCAACGTAACCTTCTGATTAAAAAGTGCTGTTCGCGAATTAAAAAGCGCAATTTCTTTGTATTTTTCCAACTGTGCCAAGTAAAAGTAATTTTTTGAAAACAGCACGAGCCCCGAGAGTCTGATTATTTAGGTACTCACGCGTACTTACATACATCCAAGTGCTTGTTTGTATGTCTGTGCATTAGAGAGCTAGTGAGCGGCCAAGCGATTAATTAATCCACTGTACAAATACACTGAAATATACCACAGCAGTTCCTTAGCCTCAGTAAAATGACCAAGACAAACGTGTTCCACTTAATGATCCTCTGCTGCCTCTGCTGCCTCGCAGCCGTGTCGCAGGCGAGAGCGAGGACTCTGACTGAATATATCGCGGAAAGCACCAATGCCATTGTCAAAAATGTCGAAACCTACGACTTTCCCTCCTGGTAAGTTTTTGCTCTCAGTATCGCTGAATTATTGCGTCTTTTCGAGTGTGTGCGATAAAATGTCACAAATCTTATTATTGCTCCCGCTCGAGGAGAATAATTAGATAACATAGTATATATAAATATATATATATGTATATACTTGGTGCATTACTTATATATGTAAGTATGTACATGCACATTTATCAACTGGTTTCAGTCCCCGGACGAACCGGTCGACAATTATCGTACCGAAAATGATTAATTCTTGCATTACAATTTTTATATTCTATATATTTGCATACGTACCCCCATAAATATATACTTATATATATATACTATATATACACATGATCGACGTGCATTAGAAGCAAACAAACACGATTTACAGCTTGTAATTATATTCTGGGGCAGATCCTACCAGACAGGTGCTCAACCGCAGATCGAACTAAAAGTTGTATACCTAAATGTATTTACAATTCATTATTTGCACTAATTAATGACGTCAGCCGCACTATTACAATTTTTACGGTCGCAAAATAGGTGTTAAACTTAGGCGACATTTAAGCTAAACTGCTTTGTGATCAATTTAGCTTCTTGCAATTATAAGTACACTTCGAGACGAGAAGTAATTAATATTGAACTTACTTTCTCCTTTTTCGTAGCAAAACAATTTTCAATATAAAACGAGCCTAATAAGTAGATAAACAGAAACACATGTTGAAGCAAAAGTCGGTCACGACCAAAACAATATATACATATCTAGATAGTTTATGTAGTGGATAACTGTTTTGCCGCGAATTACATTTAAGTGCATCTATAGATGCAAGGTTTACCTGATGCAAACTAGTGTTGTAGCTGAAAGTGGAAAAAAGAAAATATGCATCGATTATAATTCGATTAAGAAATTGATAAAAATATATATATATATAACATTAAGATCTAACAATCCAATGAATTTTAATTTTATTCAGTTGAGATATTCATTACATCAAATTTAATTTGATTGATGAAAGGGGCAATTTTAATCAGCATACATTGAGGAAAAACAAATAATAACGTTGCAATCGGTTGTAACCGACTGCGCAATACTCAATCACAGTATATTAAAACACCAGAAAACAGTGGAAAACGGTCTTAATTATCTTATTTTATTTTATTTTTTAGTATTATTTATTTTTTTTTTTATCAAAAAACGATCTATAGAGGAGTTCATTAAAAAAACTGTTTGCCAAATTTGGTGACTCCAGCTCTAAAGTTGTGGAATATGTGCATTTTTGCGGCTTACCCGCGCCAAAATATGTAGATTATATCGATTTGCGAATCCCATTGTATATAATTTGTGCAATTTTTAGATATTCTTTATACTTTTTTAAAGAATTTATAAATAGTTCAAAAAGTTATATTTTTTACACATTTAAATTGCTGCCTTTCACTAGATATTTAAACTAATATTTTTTTTTTTTACGAAAATTTAAAATTTTTTTTTCTATTTTCACTTTGAATATTAGCGAAATCTACTGCTATGGACCTTTACTGGACACTGTGCAGATGGCGAAGCTTTTTCCAGACTCGAAGACTTTCGTGGATATGAAACTGACCGTTTCGCCCGAAAAAACAATGAAGGACTTTGAGGCTTTTATGGCTTCCAAAAATAGTACACCCAGCAAAGACGAAATTCGCGAGTTTGTTGATGTGCGAACCAAACGCAAACAAATTAAATTAGAATTGAATTGAAATATTATTTGCATTAATTGTAGGCTCATTTCGGAGCGAAGGGCACCGAGCTGGACGTGTGGACACCAACAGATTGGAATGAGCATCCCAGCTTTTTAGATCTTATCCATGATCCAGACCTAAAACAGTGGGGCGTGGACCTGAACAGCATCTGGAAGGAGCTGGGACGCGAAATGAAAGACGACGTGCGCAAGAACCCGGAATATTATTCCATTATACCCGTTCCCAATCCCGTTATAATACCAGGCGGCCGCTTCATCGAGTTCTACTATTGGGACTCCTACTGGATCATTCGCGGTTTATTATATAGCGAGATGCAGAAGACCGCCCGCGGCATGATCGAGAACTTTTTGTCCATTGTGGAGCGCATCGGATTCATTCCGAACGGCGGCCGTGTCTACTACTGGGGTCGCTCACAGCCGCCGCTGCTGACGGCAATGGTTAAGTCCTACGTCGATTTCACAAAGGACGATCTGTTCGCCATCAATGCGCTGGATGTGCTGGAGCACGAGTTCGAATATTTCATTAACAATCACACCGTGCAGGCCAAGGGCTATAACCTTGCCGCATACAGGGACTCCTCGTCGGGGCCACGTCCCGAATCGTACAGCGAGGATGTCGAAACATCGGAGAACTTCCACACCAAAGAGGAGAAGGAGGACCACTATAGCGAACTGAAGTCAGCCGCCGAGTCGGGCATGGACTTCAGTTCCCGTTGGTTCATCAACGAGAATGGCACAAACGTTGGCAACCTCACCAACATCAAGACGCGCTCCATTGTCCCAGTCGAGCTGAATGCCATCCTCTATTGGAACGCCAAGATGATTGCCGAGTTCCACGCCAAAGCCGGCAACGTCGAAAAGATGACAGAGTACGAGACTAAGGCGCAGAAAATCAAAGAGGTATGTTCCCAAATAAGACGGATTCTCGAATCGTTTTCGTTACCATGGGACCCTTCTTTCTGCAGGCGATCCAGGCGGTCTTGTGGAACGAGGAGGTCGGCTGCTGGCTGGACTACGACTTGATTAACGAGAAGCATCGCAACTATTTTGTGCCCACCAATCTGTCTCCGCTGTGGGTGAAGGCCTACAATATTTCCGATTCGGAGAAAATATCTGAGGCCGTGCTGAGCTATATTAAAATGAACAAACTGGACACATTCCCGGGAGGCGTGCCGAACACGGTCTATCAGACCGGTGAGCAGTGGGACTTCCCGAATGTGTGGGCGCCCATGCAGTATATTCTGGTCGAGGGTCTCGACAATCTGGGTACACCAGAAGCTAAGGAGCTGTCCAAAAGTTGGGGTCACCGTTGGGTCAAGTCCAACTTTGCAGCATATCGCGAGACACTCGCAATGTTTGAAAAGGTAAGCAATATTACAAAAAAAAAAATATAATAAAATACGTCACTTTAATTAATTAATTATTTATTAATGCTAGTACGACGCGGAGAAATTCGGCGGACATGGCGGCGGTGGAGAATACGGCGTGCAGAAAGGCTTTGGCTGGACCAACGGCGTGATTATTGAGTGGCTGGCAAAATACGGACGCCAGATCTCATTGAGCGGCAATACGGGCGCTGCAGGTGAAAACGAGAAATAGAACAGCTATGCCACGCATCCAGACAAAGCAAACACAACGCAGTCATTATTGAAATCATTATCTAAGCATCGGCATAGTCTTTCCCTCAGTTGTTACGCGTGTTGCTCCAACCTCGGAGGAACATGCACATTTCGATGTACACCAAAGCTGAAAGAGATGCTCAAATTTATTTATAGAACCATCTCAAACGCGTATTCATTGCCCATCAATAGGCTAAGTTCTCTATCTGTCTCACTGTCACACTCTCTCTGTCTATAACTTTCTCCGTATCGGATACAATCAACGATGTCTTCAGCAAGCACAAACTAAGTACAAATTCAGTCAGCTACACCATAAATTCATCCTCTCAGCAAGCATCTGGATTTACGCTCAAGAGATATGAGAACACGTCCGGATATGATTGAATTCCAACCACGACAACACACATCTCGCTGCACAATGCCTCTCTCTTTATATATATGTATATATAGACATATATATTTCAAGATATATATGTATATATCGCTTTTCATTTGTCTTCGACTTTGCCTTCGCCTACGCCTTTGTCTCGTCTCGCCTCGCATCTATATCTGTTCTGTCAAATTTAACGAGTGTCGCATCTATGCTGCGTTTGTTAAGCGCCAATCTTTTTACGTAAGTGTCTTAATAATCATTTGTCTTTAAATTTTACTATATTTATTTTAGTTGGCACGTTTTTTTTTTATGTAAGGTAAAACTCCTCATCAGAAAATTGATCTAATCAATTTTCAGCCAAAACTTTTCTGCTAAATACATATTTTCACAATTTCTTTTCAACTTCGATGTTTTAACATCTTTCTAATGCTTAAAATAACTGAAATATCACATACAATTTTTCAGCAAAATCAACAAAACTTAAAAAAAGAAAACCATTTATTTTTTAAAATTAAATTTGTTGGCTATTTTTTTTTTCTTTACTGCTACACAGAATAGTTTTTAATCTTGAATTCTTTACTAATATCAAATTTTACGTACAATTTATAGCAACAATGTTTTAAAAAAAGGAAATCATTTATTTTTAATTTAAATTTGTGTTACACAGAATATTCTCTAATCTCTTGAGAAACTTGAATTATCAAAATTTCTTTTACAAATCATATATATATTTTTTTAATTGATTTTTGTGGCCAAGGTGTTTTTTTTATTTCCTTCACTATAAGATAGAATATTATTTAATCTCTTGGGAAACTTGAATTATAAAATTATTATTTTTACCATTTTCCTACAGCTCCCAGCAGTCGGACAATCAGCCTGTTGTGCGTGACAGCTGTAGCGTTAGTGGGTGCCCTGGCCGGCCGATTCATCTGGTGAGGTAAGCTATGGCGATTGATTTTTAATGCGAAAAGCACATGTGCCTGTCAGAGAAGCAAATTATAGTGACATATTTATTTCTTCTTGTTTCAGAAAACGACTGTGTGCCAACTGTAATTGCCCCATATGAAAATGTGATTCCCTTTCCCCTGTGTGTATGCGTATTGTTCGTTTCTAATTACATGAAAAGCCTTTTTAGTTTTTGCTTTGTTGAATGCGGAGATTGCAGTATTAGATACAGTTGACTTATTGTTAAGTGATGTGAGTTGTATGTACAGAATTTAACGGGCATGCCCAGATTGTTATTATGTTTAATATTATACAAATATTACGTGAACATGTACACAAATTTATATGCGTGCATGCATACATTTATAATATCCTCGCAATCCCATGAAGACAAATTTTGTTATCAAATCACAATTTGATATATTAATGTTGTTACTTGTCTACTACATAAATTGCCAAATTATTTGCTCTGATTTTGAAATAAAACACAAATACTTGTTGCATGTGCATCTGTTTTTTTTTCCGAATACTGAATACACAATTACAATAATTACTTTTCAACTTGCAGGCGGAATTGGTTCAAGTAATTCAGCAGTAAATGAGAAGCACAAGCTACAAGTGTACATAGGTTTTTTTATTTTTATATTTTTGCTTTGCTGGCTTGAAATTCAATAATGGAAACTTACATAAAACACAACTAACACGACTTTAGAAGGTATAGTAAAACTAGAGGACTGAGTAGCATGCATCTTTACATAGTTTGAAATCTTAACGTTCTTTTGCGACTGGATATGACACGGTTCAATTTGACAATTTAAAAAAAAAGACACCACGATTGAAACACAAACTCACCCAAAAACAAATAAAAGAATTATAGTACACAGAACATACAAACACACAACACACAGAAAATAATAAATATTTGCCGTCGCAATAATAATGACGCACCATCTGCGCTGGGAACCGACTAGTTTGACTGCTGTGGTTCATGACTAAAGTAGGGAGCGGTGTTGGGCGTGAGCAGAGTGTGACAGATATCGCACACACGGGCCACACGCTTCCGTGGTCCCGATGGCACCGTTTTCGTCAGACATTTTTCGCAGTAGATGTGTCCGCAGTGGCGGCAATGTATTTTGCGCACCATCACCGTGAAGCCGGCGTTGCACGTGGGACAATTGTTAACGTCGTCGTCGTCCTGCCAGCGCACCTCGGTGTCGGCGTGCCGCAGCTCCTCCAAGGTCATCTAGAAGATTCAAATGTGAACGCATTAAGTCTCATGCTTAGCCCTTAAGATAATTGTTGACATTGTACGAATAAAACAGAAATAGATAAGTGCTAATATGTATTTAATTAGATGCAGAGCTTACCTGAAGTGTTTGTGATAATTTGACAAAATCCTTTTGCACCGTTTCCATTGTGGACAACTCCTCCTGCAGCGTCTTTATTTTGGACTTATAGTCTGAATTAGTTTTTGTTAGTTTTTCCTGCGAATCGAGTGATGTCTGTGATTTTTAGCCAAGTTAGAATAATATGGAGTACTTACGTTGGCATCCTGAAGTTCTATAATCTCAACACGGCACTCGGACAGCTGTTTGTTCAGCTCGGTCTCCTTGCGCTCCAAAAGGGTTTTTGAAGACTCGTGCGATTGCACCGCAACCAGATGTTCCGTGACGCGATCTCTGCGGAAAAAAGTAATGGATTTAGTCTAGTCTAGCATAATTTTGTTATCAACGTCTTACTGCAGCGATTTAATATCTAATTGCACTTTGCGCTTGTAAGCACGCCTCTCATTGTTGCTCTCGTCCAGCTGGGCACGCAGTATTTGGATCTCATCCAGGGAGCTAACGCACTTCTGTTTCTCGTATTCGCTGCTGACGCGAGCCTGGATCAGCTCGCTCTGCTGCCGCAGCATGAGCTCCTGCAGCTCGACGACCGTATTTGGGAGATTAATGTATTGATTTTCGATTTCTTCCGATGTGGCCAGATAGCGACCGGACAGAAAATCGTTGTCCGCCTGCAGCGTTTCCAGCTGATGGTTGACCCTCTCCCGCTCGTCCGTCACGCGCTGCAGCTGTCGCATTACCTCCTCCTTGGTCTCCAGGAATTTTTGCTGCATATCCAGGAGCTGTTGCTCGTTGCTCTTCACCTGCTCGCGCAGACTTTGTACTTCACTCTTGTGGGCCTCGCGCTTCGTTTGCCACTGATTCTCCAAATCATTGCGCAGCGCCGCCTCCTTGCTCAGCTGTCCCCGCGACTCAACAAGTTGCTTTTGGATGGCCTCCAGCTGCTTCTGCTGCTGCTTCACCTGCGCGCTCAGCTCTTCAGAGAGCTGTGCGGCCGAGCTGCAGCCACTACAGCTGGGCGCCGCCAAATCCGTTGATGTAGACGTGGACTTGTGCACGGCATTCGCAGCATTTACGTTTGTCGCAGTCGCCTCCTCCTCCTCCTTGCGCTCGGACGTGACGGTCTTTGCCTGTAGCTGCTCGTCTGTTTCGCGTAACTTTTCCTTGAGCGCTTTCATTTCCTCCTGCAGTTGCTCCACTATTGAGTGCATCATTTCGGCATCCTCCGCAGCCTGCTTAATCGCATAGATTAATATTTATGGACAAAGAAGTTTGTGTGTACTCACATATTGCTTGACGTTGCTTTTGGCTGTGCCACGCGCATTGCCATCGACAATCTCCTGTTGAAAACTGTTGTTCAAGGAATCGCTGCCCAGTTTCCGCACGGATCCGAGTGTTTTCTTCACCTGATTCAGGACGTGCGGCGCCAGGCCGCCGGATGGCTCTGCCGTGCTCATTTGCTGCATCTGTTGCAGTTGCTGCTGCTGCTGACGTAGCTGCTCCAATTTGATACGCTCCAGTTCAGCTTTGTATATGACCGATTCCTCGATGGTGTCCTGCACCAGCTGCTGCAGCGATGATATCTCCTCCTGGGCCTTAATGTCCTTCAGTTGCATTTCGTTCTCGGACTTTAAATCGGCCACCATCAGGTGGCTCTTCAGCTCGTCCAGCTCATCCTGCAGCTTTTTGCGCTCGGCCTCCTTCTGCATGTAGAGATCCTTCATCTTGGCACGTTGCGTATTAAACTCGTTCTGCATTTTGCGCATCTCGGACTGGAGCAGTTCCGTTTTATGCTGGTAGGTCGCGTCATCATCCCCTGGGTAAGTGAATTTCTTTCGAACTGAGTGCCGATTTCATTATTTAGTGACTGATTTGCTTACCGTTGGCAACCTCATGCGGAGCTTCCGACGTGCTCTCGTTTTCCTCCATTTTACAGTGATTGAGGCAAGGCAATAATAACAACAATTATGTTTATTTTACAACAGGGCTGCAAGCCATGCAAGTTAGAGATGCGCAAAAAAGAAACTCGCCCATTCAATATCTGCGATAGATATTACAACTGTGAACTCTTCGATAAGCTCAGTATACTTGAATAACTTTTGAATAAGGCAAAATGAGGAGATTAGGTTTTTATGAGAAACATAAGTTTTAAAAAATTATTTCCTTATTTCTATTTATATAACGCTCAGTATAGCAAACTGAACGAACAGATGCTGACAATCAACATTTTAATGTTTTATGCATATTCTTATCTAATTCAGAATAACCTTTGACATATATAAAACCGACTTAAATGTATATTCTTTTATTAATATTCAATGAGCTGTTTGCGTGCAAAATATATTGGTATATTATATTTTAAATAATATAAATTAAGAATTAATTTAAACTCTAAAACTTGTATCCTTAATACACGGTGAATTCACAAGCAGAAATAAACACAAACTTAATTAACAAACTTTGTTATTTTAAATTGTGTGTAGCAAATAGAAAGAGCTAGTGCTCACAACAATAATATCGATAGTTTGTTTCATTCATATCGATTTGTTTGCAGGTCTATAACACACCTCTAATGCACATGTGTTTTGGAACGCAATAACTACGAAAGTCCACAGGGTTTTTTTATTAACAAAAAGGAAGAGTATCAACGTTGAAATGGTAAAATGCACACTGTAGAAAAGCGCAGACAAAATATAGAGTGAATTTCAATTGCAGGTGAAAGGAAAGAAACCATATATTGACCGGAAGAAAGCTGTCACCTTTCATCTGGTGCACCGCAGTCAGCACGATCCTCTAGTGACCGATGAGACTGCTCCACAGCGGGTGCTCTTGGAGGCGAGCGCAAGGCAGGTGCCGGCCAAGCAACAAAATGAAACTCCTGTGGATGGAGCGAAGCGCCAAGAGGAACTGAAGAAGTTCGGAATTCACTTTGACGACGACTATGACTACATGCAGCATCTGAAGAAGCGGGAAAACGATGTGGTCTGGGAGTACATGGAGAACCCTAACCAAGCTAAGAAGACAAGCGAGGAGGATGTCAAATCTCGCAACCTGCTTTTGTTGCCCAGTTCCGTGTTTGCAAGTGAATTCGAAGAGCCTGAAGGCATGTTGAACAAAGCTGCTCCGCAGCCTGGCCCGCGTCCAGATTGGGATCCCGATGTTGTTGCAGCTCTTGATAGCGACTTTGAGGAAAACGAAGATTTGGAGGACGATTTCGTGATGCAAGCGATGGGCAGCGATGATGAAGAGAACGATGATGATTGGGAGGACCAGGGCGACAACGATGATATGGACTTTGATTCGGATAATCTGAACGAAGATGAGAACGAGGATGAGCTTATGGATCGCCTTGGTCCGCTGATGCGAAAGAGTCGCTTCGACGACGAAGAAACAAAGTCGCGCTTCACGGAATACTCGATGTCATCAAGTGTCATCCGGAGAAATGAACAACTCTCATTGCTGGATGATCGCTTCGAGCAATTCTATGCCAGCTACGACGATCCCGAGCTGGGAGATCTCGCTTTGGAAGATATTGAGGGCCAGTGGCATCAAAAGCATCCCGTTGTAATGCAGTGTTTCCAGGAATTTAAAAAGAAAGTCTCGGATTTAAATTATGACAAAAATTGGGATCGCGAGCGCATCCACAAATACGCGAATGTTGTTGATGGTGAACACGATCCAACGGAAGAGCTCGTCGATTACGAGGTAGATGGCAGCAAGGACAAGAAATGGGATTGCGAATCGATACTATCCACCTATTCCAACATTTACAACCATCCCAAACTAATCGATGAGCCGCGCCCCAGCCGTCGTCCAGCACCCATCCAAATCGATCCCAAAACGGGTCTGCCCGTAAATGTGCTGCGTGGTGAAGCCGACGCCCAACTCACAGCCAAGGCGCTGGCCAACTTGGCCGATGATTCACCAAATGCGGCAGGTCCCAAATCGCTGTGCGCCAAATCGGTCCTGTCCACGCTCAGCGTTCTTTCGATACGCCCGAAAGACGAAACTGCGGAAGAGAAACGCGAGCGAAAGCGTTTGCTGAAGGATTATCGCAGCGAACGTCGCATCGAGAAGAAGGCCAACGCCGATGCCTTCAAGGAGGAGAAGAAGCGACAGACACATGTGAAAATTAATCAGCGTACCAATCAGCAGGGCTCTACGATTGTTTAGGCCTTTTCAAGGCCTCCATTTAGCTTTAGTGCCAAGATTTGTTCATTCTTGAGAATGCTAGTTTTAAATCTCAGTCAACATTTGTTAATACACATATGTATGAGTACATAAATATATTTAATTCAAATGTACACTTTTCGAAACGAAATACCACAGGCATTAATTATTATCTGGTTATCAAAATATTCCATTGACTACCCACAGCCATACCAAAAGAAATCTACACTTTATTTGACGCAGGTATACAGAGTGTAATAATGTAATAATTGCGTGCATGACACAGGTGAACAAGGCTGTAAAAACCTAAACCTAAAACTAAATATCCGAATAGAATCTTATCTGGCCTAGGTTTACCTACAAAACCAAACAACTTGGAAGTATCCGAAGAGAATACTGTCTTATATAATTTCACCTATATAAAGTATCTTTGTATTGGTTGAATTCTTTTATCGTTGCGATCATAATGTGATAAAGTTTAAAAATACTTGAAGCAATCAATAAATCTGTGACCATAAACTCCAAATTATTATTACAAGCATATAATATAAAGGAAATAGCCATAAACTGTGAACCTAACTTGTATATAAAACTGGATACTGGCCTTCTGCTAAGACAAACATCCATACACTAGCTAGGGATTTGGTTTACGTTTTAATTGCAGTAATATATATTATTACGTCCCTACCAAGTTATGGGAAAGAACTACAATTTTTTATATTATTTTTTAAATATTTCCCGATTTCTTAGTTCGGATATCTAATATTCTAATTTTCCCTCAGCCCTGCACGTTAGAAAATTAGTCCGAACTTTATACAATTTATGTATTAAAATTGAAAATTATACCTCTTAAATTCTGTGAATCGAAATATTTATCCTTGATGAAATGGAATCCGCGAAACGATTTCTAACTTCATTGCAGTATTAACATGCTCCTTTTAGGATACCCTACGTGACACGTGCATTCATATGTATGTCTACATGTATATGTATGTATACAACTATATAAAGACAACTACGAGCCACGCAATAATTAGCCCCAAACTCGACAGCGCAGCCGAAAGTGGGGCTAACTACAGCAGTGGGGCATATGGTGTCGAAGGCCGATTTGCTCAGAGCCATGCAAATAAACATCCTTACATCTATATGCGAGCGAAAGCGTGCATAAAATGAAATCTAAATTTCATTGATAACTCACACTTTTACTTGTAGTTGCGTCCTGCGGCCAACTAGAACAAGCTGACATAACAAAGGACCTTTGCCTGTTCCTATGACAGATGTTAATATCAAAGCGAGCAGTCTACGAATATATATAATAATGAGTATATAAATATATAAGTATATGTCTGCATTTGTATTTATATATGTATATGTATATGTATATTCACTCAATATATCGCACTTTAGTCCTAAAAACACTGTTTAGACTTTCCCACGAGACGTGAGAGAATGTAGGCGCGACTTCCAGCTAGTTAGTTCGCTGGTTAGCTTCGACTTTTCGCAGTGGTTGTTGCTGCTGGCGAGTCCCCGTAGCACCGAACTGTTGTGGACTAAGGCCGACCAGACGTATACTTGATGCATGTAAGTATGTGCACATGTATATCGAATTGTGTGCAGCTATATAAATATAGATACCTGTACATACGAAGGGGGGCTTCAGTGTTTGTGTGACTTTTGCCGTCTCAGTTGTTTAGTGTTTGGTTATTTTGTGGAAATTTCAAGTCAAATTGCATAGATTTCATTGGAAAGGCCGACGTCAGTCATTTTACCAACTACCTTTGGGGTTTTTTTTGCCACACTAGTTAGTTCTTTGACGGAAAGGTGCAGACACATTGTGTTTGGCTATTTCATGCATGCGTGTGTGTGTGTGTGTGTGTGTGTGTGTGTGTTTTTAGCCGGAGCCAGGAATTACGAGGCTTACATTTTGGCCTTCAAAAAACCCTTCGTAAATGATATATATTTGCATAAGCTCTTATTTATAGAAAACATGCAAATTATTTTAAAACATGATTTAGTTACAATTATCCAGAGATAAAGTTGAAATTCCGTATTAATATACAAACATACAACACGATTGTTGTTTTTACCAAATGGAAATATATTCGTACAATACCACAGACCCTAATTACTGGCTCTGAGCACCATCGAGTACCAGAACAACCACGTACTATTGCAAATGGTTAAAAGTCCACATGGCCACATTTCCATGGCGCCTAACGGAACCCAACACCAATTTGGAACCAAGCTCGAACTCGCACGCTTTCCCAGCACGATACTCGCAACTCATTGTAAATGGAAACCGTCACAGTTGTCGTGCCCCCCCATCCCGGCCACCGTCTCCGCCTCCATCTCCACTAAACTGGCGGGCAGCGCGAGCGCCGGCGTCGCTTTGCTGTTGGGACCGCGTTACATTAAAGTGGCAAGAAAGCAGCAAAGAAATTCGCGCATTTTCAGTTCCGTTTAGTTCCTGAGCGAAGCCGAAAGGATTCGAACGCGCGTCGGCCAGCAATGCGGTAATTCCCACACTGTTCCATTGTCCAGCCAAAACAGAGTGTCATTAACTGTTGGTATTAACGGAATCGGGTCTGGCGCCAAATAGACTAAAGTGCCGATACGACTCGGTTGCAGTCAAATCAAATATATAAAATTCGAATGAGGCCCAATATGGACTAGTAATATTAGAGAAAAATTTATTACATTTTTAAGTTTTTGAGTTTGTATTTGTATCTGTGGTTGAAACTGTTTGTGCTCAAATATAAAAATAAATAAAAATGTAAAACCGACGATTATAAAAGAATATATAGTTCTTTGTCCTTATAAGTGAAAGACCATTAATTAAATTTGTTTAAAAAATTAATTAGAAACGTGTGTTTTGGCTTACGCATTCATTTAAAATAAATCTATACTGATTTAACAAAATAAGTAAAGCTCAGCCGCATTAAACAGCACACGTAATTAATATAAATGGATTTCCAGACTCAATTAGTGAGATATACAACATATGGCACACATACGTTTTTATGGTTTTAAATAAAATGCAAAATATTCCATAAATATTCTAACAATTAAAAATGTAATAAACGCTGATCTTGATTCAAACGTATGTCTGTATATGCAGATATGTTCAAACATGTACGGGTAAATATGTGTGTGTGTGTGTGCTTCAGATCTACATTTCAAGCGTGTGGCAGACGCAAACGCCTCGACTTGGGCTTAGCCGGATATACTTCATCTTGCGGTCCACTCATTGAAGTGGAATTTTTAATTTGAATGGCGAGAACTGTCATTTCCATTGTCAGTGCCAATGTCAATGTCGGTGTCGGTTCCTATAAGATATAGTTTACATACATAAATGTTCTTTACGCCTTACATAAATTGCAAACTGCCAAGGTATCTTTTGTATTTCAAATGCTCAACACAAGTAGGTTCTTAAATGTATGTATTTGTACGGGAAATTTTTTTTATTATTTTTATTTTTATTTATTTTTAATTTTTTTTCCTGACATAATGTATGTGCTTAGTTATATACTTTTGAAGCAATATACATACATATATAATTAGTTACATAATTTTAAAATTCAACAGAATAGCTTAATCTGAGATATTTGCTCATTCTTTGAACGAAACCGGTTCGAACTCGGATGGTTTTGTTCATAAATTTTTACTATAAAAAAAAACAAAAACAGATTTAAAAAAAATATAAAAAGCGGGACCGAGCCGAGGTTCGAACCAAAACCTAGGTTCATGATGGTGAAATACCAGTTTCATGAACCGAACCCAAAACATTGATTCGAACCGTGAACCGAACCAGCGACATATTTTTTTTATGGGCTTGCAGCCCTGCCCTTTATCGATCATAGGTAAATTCTTCCATTATCTAAGACGTATGTGTAAGGAGCTTGCTTTGCGTACCGACCGCATTGTAACGATAATATTTAAAGCGCGCGCGCTTAAGTGAAATCGGCACGCGATTCAATTGTCTTACATTGACCGAAGGCGCGAAGTGTGCCGCAATTGGCACACTCTCGTGTGTGCATACGCACACACACACACGCACACACACACACGCACACACACACACGCACACACACACACAGCTGCGAATGTATCTACCCGCCAGGCGAGCTTAAACGTCTCAGTGGCTATCATTTGACTTGTGCGCCTGCCTCCCACACAGATGGACCGATAATCGCACACAATCTATGAACATATGTGCATATCCGACAGCAGAAATCATGAGATAAGTGTTATACCCAGACTAAGTCGCTGTGACATGCTCGCATACGAAGATACGTAGCTTCGTATCCGTGCCTGTATTTACATATCACATACACACACATACACACACACATACACATGCATATGTATCTTGTGTGTAGTGCGGTAGTCGCTGCCGAGTGGACGGCGGTTTTTTTATTCGATATTCGAACGCAAGCTGAGCTGGTGCCGAGTCGGTGCTGATCCAAGAACCCAGCTGGGCACACGAAAATTAATTATTGCTGCCTACATGCCAACGAGCAAATATCGCGAATATATCCTAATCCTCCTTCCCTCCCCCCAACCATATAGTGTTCGTATCCTCTTAATGCATACACACGGAGTGTAGCATACTTACACACAACGAGTTTGAGGCGGTTTTTACGAGTGCGCTGAAAATAAAATTCAAATTCGATTTCGATTTCGATTTCGCTATCGTGTTGCAGATTTCATAAAGCGAATTATGAAATTCCCACGTCGATGTAAAGTGAGATGATTTGAGGTTTGGTTTCATTTTCTGTTTCGTCGTCAACATCATGCTGGGCAAATACAACACAAAAGCATTCATCTCGCTTGGATTGCCTTTCATATTGATGTGGTGAGTTCATATTACAATCTCAAGGTTGTCTCCCTAATAAACCCTCTCCTGCATACACATACATATGTGCATATTTTCGTATCTTTTAAGTAAGCCCAATATTTGTTATTCAATTGGGAACATAGGGTATTGTGGATTTGTGCTAATGTCTGTCACAGGCGGAAGGAAGCCCGACCCCAAAAAAAAAAAAAAAAAAAAAAAGTGTTAATATGGTTAAAGTTAATATGGGAAATAGGTAAAACTGACCATATTTGTTCTGTGACAATTTCTGTATTAGGCAGAAGGAGGAATCCTATTAAGTATACACAAATATTCCTGATCAGGACGATGTGCAGAATCGATCTGTCCGTCCGTCTAAAAGACTTCTGTCCGTCTGTATGAACGCAGCGATAATTAACAGACTAATGTGCTGTCATAAAAATTAATGCTATTTTTTATACAATACAATAAATTAAAATTAAAAAAAAAAATAAAAGTTTATAATTTTTTTAACCAATATATATACTCAATATACCCTATACCCTAAAAATGCCCCTTCGGTCTGTTACAGACATTTGTACAAAAGCATTTCGACATCTTTGAGCAATTTACAATTTTTACAGGGTATTCAAATGTATAGCTACATTTGCTGCATTGGATTAAATATTTTCAAAACGATTTCAAACAATATGCACCTTAACTAAGTATTTGTCATTTAATTATATGTCACTGTACGGAAATTGCATATGCGCTATTTGGTGCCCAGCATATCGAATATAACCTTTGCATGGTTTTTCCGACTATTGGCAATCCATTTGACAAACCCACCAAGGTCAATTGAATCACAGCCAATGTGATTCTAGCACGAATAAAAGCCAGCTTAAAGCCAGGCAGGGGCTGTCAGGTGAAAACAGAAAATGAAATGCACATATATGAATATACATTCACAGCCAGACAGCCCCAGACACGAAGGAAGTTAATTTCCAGTTGGACTTAAATTGACAAAGTTTATAACAGTGGCATGTGCCCCTGAGGGCCAAAACTGGGTCTCTACTCCATGTCCATTCGGCCGTATTCACAGACATGCATGAATCCTAATACCAATTGTATATACGTACAATGCACATAGATTGATGTATGCATATATTTTGTTTTTCTTTGAGTATTTGTTATTGTATCCGATTTGTATTTTTGTCCATTTTCAGGATTAGTGAGGCCACGGACGCCCACGTGAACTACAACTACACAGCGAAGCCGCGCGTGGTTCTTCCGCCTAATTATGTCAAGGGTAAGTTTGCAATATTTCGGCGTATCCGCCTCTTTACGCTACTGCGGTGCATTTGGACTGCATTCAACTAGGGTATTACAACATCGTAGCCCAATAGAAAAGACATTTTCGACCCTTTTAGGTCTTTAGTATATTATTGACAGGCTTGACAGCTGGAGTCAGCATAAATATTGTTGACTGTCTGTCTGTCCTAATTTAGCCAAACTACTGCCTCAGTGCTGATAAGAAAGAATTCCATTTTGCTACCAAGGATACAATTTTATTTGCTTTATTATTATACCACATATTTGCTAGTTAGTTTAATTTCAGTAAAGTCGAATCACATTTGGATAAAGAATCGAAAAAATATAAATAAAAATATAAAAATTAAATTAAACAATACGGGTTCCATTTCTGCTTATACATTTTGGCCGATTTGCCGATGAGATCGCTATTAAAATTGTACTATTGAAACAATAACATTTGCTGATGGGATCGCTACTCAAATTGTACTATCGATACAATATAACAAAAATATATTTGGGTAAGGGTACAAGAACTTCGGCACGCGAAAAGAGCTGTGATTCATTTGTGTCATGATTCGCTTTTTTGCTACTGTTGGAGCATTGCGTGTGGTTTTTATCGTGACACAGCCAATTTCAGGGCCTCTCGCCGCTGAGCCCCTTTTTGTCTTCAGACGGTTCATATTCGCTTAACTTTTGTAATTACTACTTATGTACATATGTCAATGTATATAATGTACAAGTGTATATATGTTTATATCCACCAATGTGCACATGTACGTAGGTCCTTGACGTCAACAGAAAGGAAAACTATAGCGATCGATTAAACGAAAAAAATAAAAGCGAATGAGATGAGTTGGAATTTTCCATAGGCATATTTATTTACGCTCATATATACTATATTCTTAACAAACAATCCGGCTCGGACGCAGAACTCGAATATTTTCAAAATCATAAGCTGAACAAGTGACTTTAAAGAAAACTGACTTCGAAGATATTTAGTAGGGATTTCCGTTTTTCTTAATACTGGCTTAGAATGCAATAACAACCAATATACATTTTTTCCAAAATTATTTTATTTTAAATAATGCATATATTAGAAATCAATCAAGAGGTAAAATTTGTCAAAGTTTTGACTAAGCTAGACAAAGTGTTCGAAATCTGGGAGCCATGGCTCCGAGAGTTTTTCATGTCAAAATTTTGGTCAATTTTGGCATGATTTTTGACAACAAAATTGAGCCCCTCAGAATCACTTTTAATGTTGTTTTTATATAATTGTGACAACCACAATCGCATTAAAATATAAATTTAATGAGTAGCGGGGCGGCACATGATATTTTAACCAACAATTTCCAACAATATTTATTTTCCGTAATGCATAAATTTTGCAGAATCAATTTAGAGGACAAACCATGACCAAAATGTCATCAAACAAGAAAATCGGTTAAGCTTTGACAAAGCTATGGGAGTTTGAAATATGGAATATATTTTGGCTATAATCAGTTTCATATGAAAGTTTATATGTGATATAAATTATAGTATAATTTTCTCACCTCGCAAGCTAAGATTCAATAACTCCAGAAACTTCAACTTTGTGGCTAGTTTTCAGCTGAACTATAACGTGCCTTTATATTAAACAATATTTTGGGTAATTAAGGCCGAAACTTAACGCCTAACACCTCAAATAATATTGATTTTTACTGTTGTGTAATAAGCCTTAAGCCCACACTCTGTCCCTGAACTTGAAAAGTGGTTGCTTGCCCAAATTGTCAGTGTATGTATATATGTATATAGTGTGTATGATTTCAGCAGACATACTGACATACAGTCCGAACACGCAAATGAACCTGCGCACGAAATATTTCTGTCTGTACAACACCCGATTTACATAAGCAAACGGGTAACACCTCCTTCAGACGAGTATGTCAACAACAAAACTGCTTGACTTGTAGACAAAGGACCTTAATAAATATATTTTGTAGCGCTATAATAGTTAATCTTTTTATTTGCAGAAATGCGACCGCCCTCGAAGAAGGGTTCCCCAGTGATAGTAGACTTTAGCATATTTGTTGTAGATATTAACTCAATTAACGTAGAGGATATGGACTTTAGGTAAGTGATCGGCGGCAGCACTCTCATTGCTATAGGGGAATAATCATAATGTAGCCAGCCATTACGTATGCATTTTCAGAGTTGACATGTTTATACATCAGCGATGGATGGAGTCCCGACTGGAAATATCTGATGACATATTCGAGGAGGGCGACGATTATGTCACCTTACTTCCAGAATTTTTCGACAACCTCTGGCAACCAGATCCGTATTTTCTTAACTCAAAAATTGCCGGTAAGTTAAATTCCACACAGATATGCATGTTCTCAAACGGGTCTAAAAGTAAGGTATTTGTGTGTTCTGGCACTTTAGGTGCATTGTAATACTGTTCACAGACTCACAATAATAAGAATAAATAGTTATTTAACAATTTGGGAACACTAATAAGTCTTTTCAATGCACTCAAGTTTAGAGATATATTTACCTATGTACGGATTTAATTTGTGTATAATAATATTGCGTTTTTTTATTTTTAATTTTCATTGTTTTTAACATTGCCAAATACAAAACCAAATAATATTTCAACAATGCAAACTTCTACTAGGATTTGGAAGTCCATACATTTCCACGACTTCTCTGCTACGCTATAAGGATGAAAGAGAAACTAAAAACTTTCATCTAGACAAAACTTTAAGTATACTTAAAACTAAATTTAGAACATGTATTTTGTGTTGACCATTGCAAATCGAATTTCAAATGAAAATATCACAATATATTTCATTCATTATAAGATTTTAAAAATATGTATTCGGCTTGCCGAAAATTAAGTACCCTTGCAGACTAAAATGTATCTATGATATACATGTTTATTTAAAGTTTGACAACTTAAAATTTGTTTAACTTGAATCATTTGTGTTCCTGTCTGCTATGTTTATTTGCAAATCGAAAAAGTTTCACGAATGAGTTTGGAAAATTACACTCGCAGGTGAAAAACGGTTGAATGAAACTCTTTCGTTTTTCATCCGAATCGCTGGAAACTCTTAAAAAAAAAAATTAAAATACAGGGTATATCCCATTCGGACACTTACTACTTTTATTATTTTTGTACCTGTATTCCTGTATACCGCACGCAAGTTTATTTCAAATAATGCAGCAAACGAACAATCAAATTATTATTTTTATACATACATATGCACATTTATTTAATCTTTTTCCAACAACATTGGCTACAATTATCTGTCATTGCGTGCAACTGGCAAATCACCCACGAAGTCCTCGAAACCACTTCGGAAATTGGTGCTGATTTCGCCTGGCTGGTGCAGCTAGCCATTAATCGCACGCTGACCAAACCGTTTTCAATGTCATGACCAACTAGAAGTTGGCGCTTGGCGCTAACATTGGGAAACCAGTTCGACCAGCAATTTACCCCCCAAAGTCCATGTTGAAAAGTTGCAGTTGCATTGAGTTGCAGGACACATGAAAATCGATTTGTGCATAGTTCCGAATAAGCAACACTTGACCTAAGGCTTTTCCAAAATTTGGGTTTCAAAATATTTTTGTAGCTTTTTTTAATTTCTCAAATTTGTTCATCCTTTGACAACATAGTAAACCTATGTAGCAGGATTCATAATAAGTTTAATGCCAGTTACCAACCCTTTTGTCCATCTTTATTCGGTATACAGAATGAACGATCTTGTATATCATATGAGAACAAGTTTATCTTGATAACGTATCTTATTTTAGAAATATGGTAAAAAATAATTTGCTCAAAAAGTAAAATAGACGATATCTCCTAGTCGATATCCTCTGTCTAGAGCTCTCTCTCTCTCTCTCTCTCTCTCGTTTTATAAACCTTAAATTCTAGAACTCTTCGTTATACTTCATTATAAGCTATCAAACGTATCTTGTATCTTCTCAGCATGACTTTCAACGAATTTGTCGGAATAAATCTCATTTCAAAATGTTTTTCTTTTGGTGTCCGACAATCACGAACATTTTTAGAGCTATGGTTCCAACTAAGACTAATAACTCCACAATTAGGAAGACTTTTTATACTGTGTTTATTTATTTTTTATTATTATTATTACCATTATTAGTATTATTTGTATTATTATCATTATTATTATAATATTAGGATTATTAGTATTTTTATTATTATTATCACTATTATTTAAATTAATTTTATTATTACTATTATTATTATTATTAATTTTCTAATTATTATATTTTTACATTTTAAACACTTATCGTTGTATAATTGAGATTCGAATTTGAAAATGAGTTGAAGTTGAGTTGAAATCAACAGTTTTTCGTTATTTTTACGCCCTTTGGATTGTTTATTCCAAAATTGTGTAGAGCTTTTAATAAAGGTTTAAAACCGATCGGACGAAATTTGAATAATTTACCCATATAGCCCACCCAGTCGATTTTTGGGTGAATTTTCCGATAGGGATTAAACACACATTCATATTTTTTTGGCAACATTTGTTTCCGCTGTCTGTCGACTATCAGAGATCCCAACTAAGGTGCAAAGATCCTCGTATGCCAAAGGGAGATCACGTTTATTCCCTGCTTTTGTTCGTAATCAACACCATCGCATAAACCACGCAACTGCAAGGCCTCATAGAAACATTAATTAATGCGCACTCTCTGTTACAGCATTCGTGCGAGAGGTCAGAGTTCACAAACTGCCCGTGTTTTATTTTGTTGCGAATGCGCATTCGGATGCGCAGACACATTCGACACACCCGAAATACGCATCCGAGTCATCTGCTTACCGTACTTCTTTGAAGCAGCACGCGCCACCCGCATACCCGTACATCCCCGTAGCCACCTTATCAGACAACGAGTGCCTACCAATTCTATAGTTCTAATCGAGATCACTTTGTTCCGCAACTCTGCAACGTCTTTTCGATGTCTTTTCGTTGTAGAAATAGCTACCCTGACGCACAAGTTCACATCGGTGACGCTCTACAAAAATAAGACCGTGCGATATGCCGCTCGCATGCACGCGATAATTGCCTGCCAGATGGAGTTCCAGCTGTACCCCATGGACATCCAAGTGTGTCCCATCTACATTGAGAGTTGTAAGTGGCAGCTGCACGTGTTACTCAATCCTAATTAAAGAGCTTGCAACATTTCATTCAAGTTTCGTCCAATAATCAGAAGGTTAAGTTGCGCTGGTCCGATTCCGGCGTAACGCTCAATCCGGAATTGAAGCTGCTGCAGTACAATCTTGGCCAGCCGTTGGAGCTGGAGGAGAGCGACGGCTATATGCCCGAGAAGGTGGGCAACTTTTCACGGCTCACCGTCTACTTTCGCTTCGAGCGGCAAATCGGCCATCATCTGATACAAACGTTCGCACCGTCCTCCCTGGTGGTAATGCTGTCCTGGTTCAGCTTCTGGCTCGGTCTGGACGCCATTCCAGGACGCGTTACGCTCCTGGTCACCTGCATGCTCACGCTGGTGACCATGTTCACGGGTCTGCGGGCGGACATTCCACCCGTCGCGTATGTGAAGGCAATTACCCAGCTCTGAACCGTAAACAGCCAAACGCAAACTAACCCGACCTCTGTCATCTTCAGGCGCTTGACCTTTGGATGGCCGGATGCATGGTCTCTGTGTTCGCCGCCCTGGCCGAATTTGTCGTCGTCAAGGTGCTGGACGTGCAGTACCAGTACCAGGTGAACCGCATACCCAAGGTACTGCCCATGGTAAGCACAATTCTCGTCTGCGCTTTTCCAAATAAAGACATTCCCTCTATCGTTCTATCATTCCGTCATGCCATCATTCCATCATTCTGCGGTGCGCAGCGCATAAGCAATATGGAAAAGGGTCAATGTGCAACTGTGGCGAGCTGGGAGGGCGGCGCCGTTCGGTCACGGAAGGCCACACAAACTCCGACCACGCCGGGCCAGGTGAGTTGCCTTGGCACACATGCGAAGCCACTTTCGCCATTAATATCGATATATGGCCAAATCGAAGCTAATCAAGCAGCCGGCGAGGCACGTCCTTTGTGTGCATACTTGATTGAGAGATCTAGCGATTTATGCGAGGTTGTGACGTCACAATTTCTGTTGTAGCTTTGTTTCTTTTTTTTTATTTCAAGTTTTGATCATAATATCTTGAAAAATAATGAAGTTCAGTTTTTGTGGTTATTTCTATAGCAGATATATAATAGAGTGGTTAACGCTGGTAATTTATTTATGCGTTTATTTATTTATTATAAACAGTCGACAAAACGAAGATAAATCAGTACATACAAAAAATATATAAAAATAAATATGAAAAGCTTAAGGCCCATTAATATAATATTTATTATTTGATGATTACATTAAATTAAATTAAATTTTCTACCTTACTTTAAGAACGAATTTTTCGTTATTTTCATACTGAAATTTAAAATTGTGACGTCACAATAATATTTATTATTTGATGATTACATTAAATTAAATTTTCTACCTTACTTAATAACGAATTTTTCGTTATTTTCATACAGAAATTTAAAATTGTGACGTCACAATAATATTTATTATTTGATGATTACATTAAATTAAATTTTCTACCTTACTTAATAACGAATTTTTCGTTATTTTCATACAGAAATTTAAAATTGTGACGTCACAATAATATTTATTATTTGATGATTACATTAAATTAAATTTTCTACCTTACTTAAAAACGAATTTTTCGTTATTTTCATACAGAAATTTAAAATTGTGACGTCACAATAATATTTATTATTTGATGATTACATTAAATTAAATTTTCTACCTTACTTAAAAACGAATTTTTCGTTATTTTCATACAGAAATTTAAAATTGTGACGTCACAATAATATTTATTATTTGATGATTACATTAAATTAAATTTTCTACCTTACTTAATAACGAATTTTTCGTTATTTTCATACAGAAATTTAAAATTGTGACGTCACAATAATATTTATTATTTGATGATTACATTAAATTAAATTTTCTACCTTACTTAAAAACGAATTTTTCGTTATTTTCATACAGAAATTTAATATTGTGACGTCACAATAATATTTATTATTTGATGATTACATTAAATTAAATTTTCTACCTTACTTAATAACGAATTTTTCGTTATTTTCATACAGAAATTTAAAATTGTGACGTCACAATAATATTTATTATTTGATGATTACATTAAATTAAATTTTCTACCTTACTTAAAAACGAATTTTTCGTTATTTTCATACAGAAATTTAATATTATGACGTCACAATTTCGGTCGGTGCTTTATTTGAAGCTTTAGTTCAATCCTTACAAGTTTTATTGACAAGACTGGGTGTTGAATAAAGCCCAACATTTTTAAGTAATCAGAATATATAATATTAAAAACAGTTAAGTTGAGCTTTTGTCTGGTTACTCTTCTGTTAATATATTTGATGCATGCAGTAAAACTACGAATTTTTGCCAAGTTTCCTTCAATTTGCTAGCCTAGTTTAAAAGTTAAGCTACTCTAAGAGCCACATTGTCCTTATTTTCCAACAGAAATTTAAAATTGTACATTTATTTATGTTTATATGCAATTTATACAACTACACTTGAAAACGCTTACCGGGAGCATTTAACCAATTTGTATTTATTTTTTGTTTTTTTTTTAACAGACATCCCTACAGGGCAACGGAGGACCCCCAAAGCCAGCGCGCCGCCAAAGCCTCCTGTCCGTTGCCTGGACGGACACGGACACGGGCGTCGAGAAGATCATGTGGCGTGAGATTGACAAAGTTTCGCGAGCCGTGTTTCCGATACTCTTCTTTGTGTTTGTGCTCCTCTACTGGCCCATACTGCTGATGAAGTCGTCCTAGGATTTGGGGAGTTCCAGAATACACCTTTCTGGACTCCGTTAAAAATTCAAATGGTATTAACTCTCAACGGTATTGGCATTCAAATTGAACACATCGCGGCCCTACACTACAATACCAAATGTGTGTATATCACATATACACACGGGAGCGTATTTAACTATTTAAATAACCTACTGCTATGAGCATATCACTCCACACAAGTACAACACATTCTATACCATAACTACAGTTACCTTTCTGACCGGCCTGCGATTGAGCCGAAGCTTGATCCCAGTGCTCTCCTCGACTAGCAGTGCGAAGAGTGCGAAATTGACAGTTGCTCATCATTATGTGAATGTTATTTTTAAATTGCATGCCCATTCGCCGTCTCTGTATTCGCTTGCATTATTTCCGGGCGCCTTTGAGTATGTGCTTGGTAACCTCAAAGTAGAGCAGGTAACAACGTTGCAGTCGGGTGTAACCGGCTTTGCAATACTCGTTCATCG
The DNA here is from genome assembly GCA_035041545.1 of Drosophila colorata. Classification (NCBI taxonomy): domain Eukaryota; kingdom Metazoa; phylum Arthropoda; class Insecta; order Diptera; family Drosophilidae; genus Drosophila; species Drosophila colorata. Next base: position 544,109 of record JAWNLD010000449.1, read on the forward strand.
TATAATAACAGCTTAAATCAGACGATTAATTATTGATAATTCGGAAAAATATCAATTTTTGTAATTTGTGGGGGAGTGTTTGGCTGCTCGATATTTAGAGGAGGTAATCAGAAAATTGTCTGCCAAAGTTGGGGACTCTAGCACCAAAATTGTGGGAGATATGAATTTTCTTGATTTCCCACGCACCAAATCCTAACACTTTGTCTGACGCGGGTTTTCACGAGCATATATTCAAAATTTCGGACAGCACGACGGATACATCGTGAACGAGTATACAGAATAAATGACAGTATCTTGCAAACTACGTGCTTGGTAGAAAAATTGGCCAAATACCTGGCAATACACAAAAAGACAAACCAACAAGTGATCAAAAATTATTTACTCTAATAACGCATTCAACTATTTTTATAACCAGCGTATATCGAAACAAATATTTAAAACAATTCGCGTTATGCACAGCCTAAATATAAAATTAAATTTTCTTGTCGGCTGATAAATTACATGAATTTATATTAACTTTATTTCGTTTTCATTTACTATTGTGAGCTGTTTATAGAACTAAATCATATTTTTTAAGCTTAAGAAATCAGCCAGAAAATTAATTGGTGCTTTAAAGAGATAATAAAATTTACAACCCTCTAAGGATCAAGACATATACATACATACTTGGAATGTAAATAAGTAGTAAAAAGCTTTTTAGGAATTTTTACACACAATTAAGACAAATAACCAGTTTAGCGCATTTTTAAAGCAAACGGCATTGAAAACAGTGCGATCTTTAGAGCTGTGGCTTTATATATTTTGTATATTATTATATATATTTCATATATTTAAATAGCGCACACACAACAAAATGCTAGGAATACGTACGTATGTTAAATGTAAATCATAAGTAAAGGCGAGATTATATTTTGTATAACTAAACATGGTGTAAATATAAGCCAATTCATATTCAAATCTATAATAAACACCTAGAGAGTTATTTACTGTAGCTACAATATGCGTGTACATACATTTCCATCGGTTAAGTTCTTGATTTAACAGAATTTTTTTTAACGAGGAATCGAAACTGTTTTCTATACTCTAATATCTTTATCCTCAAAGCTTTAAACTTATCTGAATAAAACGTACTCAAATATGCATGTAAGAAAGAAATAAATAAAAACAAGTGATTCTAACCAAAACCATTGTTTCTAAAAAATTCTAAAAGGCCGACTATAAACAACAAAAAAAAAACAGTAGTTCATAAATTTAACATTTATTGGATGTAACCGTAGAGTCTAGGGTAACAACAATACTCTTAACCTAACTATGAAGCGTCGTTGTCCTCCGCATCAGGTTCGTCGCTTTCTTCATCGCTCTCTTCACTAAACTGTGATTCCATGGACTCGTCCTCTTGGCGCCTTATCAATAACATTTCATTATCACTGTCCTCATTTGCAGCGTCGTCTTGGTCGTCGCGTGATTTCTTCAACTCTTCCAGCTGCTCCGCCCTCTCCAGGAGCACACGTATCGTGTACTTGTTGTAGTCACATCTGCACATTAATTAAATTACATGTTTAATAATCTGTTAAACAAACTAGCTCGGACAGCTGCGCTTACATTTTGTTTAGCATTTCATACTTGCGCGAAATGCTTTCGTGCAGCGCCAGCAGAGCCGTGTGCTGGAAAACGCCGTCACGATAGCCCTGGGCAGTCAGCAGGCAGCAGCACCACTGCAAATAGAACTCAATGTGGGGCGAGGACTGCAGCAGGCGGGCCAGTTGCTGCAGCAGGCGCTGGGCGTAGTCGGGCGACAGATCCGCGCAAAGGAGCTCAACTGCAAGGAAAGAAGACGTCGGCGTCAATGTATGCAGGCACGTGCTGTAAGCTAACGGCAATCAATTTACAAATGCTTCGTATGCATGCTTCAGTTCGTGGCACTGGCAGTGGCAGTGGCAGTGGGCCTGCTCCCACCTGGCTATTAGCAATGTAGCTACAAATAGTTCCGCCTGTCAAACGCTAACCGGCCATGTTAATGCAGAAAGAACCTTGAAACTGTTTATTAACGACAAAAACACAAATTTGCACATTCGATCCAAGCGGAGTTGGGTAATAAACGCCTCGAATGGAAGGGTGAGCCCAACTCTCATCTATTTTTAGACATGCGAGAGACGGCAAAAAGGCTATCAATTACAAAAATTAAAAAAAAAAAACAAGGAAAAGAAGCGAATAAAAAACGCACGAAGGTTGTAAACTGGCTCTGCTTGCAAGTTCAAACTACATGGGGCAACTTTTGTGCAGTCTTATGTGCTTGTTATTTACAATCACTTACTGTCCTTATACGGCACGCGTTCCAGCACCAAGGTCACCAAATTGGGCTCATTCAGCTTCAAGGACATGACGAGCGCCTTGGTGAACTCCAAGTTCTTTAGGGCCTCGTGTGTCGCTTTGGGTGTTACTTCCAGCGTCAGATCAAACGGATCGAAAACCACGCCTAAGAAATCAAATAGGTAAAATATTTGAAGAAATCAGGTCTGGCAGTTGACTCACCCTTGTCCAGCGCATATATGCACAGGCCTTCGGTGCCTGCGGCGGCAAACGCCTGCCCAGTGGGTGAGAAGCGTACGGAGAAAACCCGCACCTCGGGCTGAAAGCGTCGTGCGGACATATCGCCCTTGCGTACGCCGGGCAAACGGATCGCCACGTTGCCTCCCTCCAGTTCCTCGCGCTGTTCCACCAAGGCCATGTTGCCGAACTCGCTGAGATGCTTCCGACTGATGAACTCCTGCAAGTGGAGAGTATTCGTTCAATCCCCCATTTAATTGTCACTAATTTCACTCACATTTAAACCGTCCAAACTGTGGTTCTGGGTTATTTGGAATTTCTTGAGCAGGATAGCCTCACGCACATGATATATACAAATGTTGGCGGATTTGCCGGCAGCTAGAATGCATTCCCCATCCGCCGAATACTCAATTGTTGAGAAATAACTAAAACAGGTGTTTAATTGGTTAGATAAAAAGAAATATATATGACACACAATTTTGTTGCTTACTTTGACTCTGCATTTTTCTTGGCAGTTACAACATCAGTCACCAAGCGCCCGCTGCCCAGATCATTGCGTCCCTCAATTGTGTTCACTTGTGTGGCGGCTTTGACATCAAAGATAGTTATGTTGCCGACGAGCGTTGCGACGGCGACCTAAAAAAGGATTCGTTGAAAGTACATTGAATGGCATTATAAATATTGTTATTATTATTATTATTTAAAATATAGGATATAGGTATAAACTATCAACCTAACTACACCCGTTCCTCATTTTACTCTGCTTATTAAATATAAAATATTTATGTTTTATTTAAGTATAATATGAAGTCCGTTTTCTATTATTTTCTATTGTAAAAAAAATTATATTTATAAATTTTTAAATGCAGTTCAATTGTATGGACTTTGCTGTTACGATTTACGGCACTTCGTATTACAGCCAATATAATAAAATAAAATAAAAAAATAAATAAACTGGGATTCAAACCCGGATCCTCGATGTTCAGTTACCTAAATGCCTGAGCACTTAGACAGCTCATATACCGAGGACAGAGGTTCATTTGCATTTACCTCTTCGCCGCTGGGACTAAAAGCCACGCTGGTCACGTCAGAGAGCGCATCGATTGTTTCGTGCTCGCTGTTGGACTCTAGGCAATTCCAAATTTTGACCGTTTTGTCCCAGGAGCCCGAGATAAGCGTCGAAGAAGTGGCGACCGGCGAAAAGGCCACCGAGACCACAGGACCCTCATGACCACTGATGACTTCCAGCAGTTTGCCCGTCTTGACGGACCACAAATAAATATCGAAAATATCCTGGCCGCCAGCAACAACCAACTCTCCGGAGTAGTCCACGGCCACGCATGCGAATTGAGCTGGCGTCGGGGAGGTAAAAGTTCTAAAGTTGCGATACCTATAAAAACATTTGGGAATATTGTGTTAGATGGAATTTGTAAGCATTTAATAGAGGCTGACCTTATGATGTCAAAGGCACGCACTGTGCCGTCCAGAGAGCTGCTAACCAGAAACTTCTTATTGCGGCTGAACTGCACGGCGGTCACGCCACTCGTGTGTTCGCTGAACGTGACGAAGCAGAAGCTGCTTTGCGTGTTCCACAGCTTCACTTTGGAGTCCTCGCCGCCAGTGGCAATGTACTGGCCATCGGAGGAGTACGCGATGCAGGCCATCTCACTGCTGTGGCCCTGCTGCTTCATGATATACTGCTCGCTCTGCCACTCCCACACCAGCAGCTGGCCGATTTCGCGCGAAGCTAACGCCACCCAATCGCCAGTGCAGTTGAAAACTGCCGTCGATATGGGATAGTCGGAGATGCTCAGCGAGTGGATCATGTTCACGTCGGGCAGCTCGTACAGGTAGAAGGCGCCCGTGCTGAAGGCCACGACCAACACCTTCGTGCGGCGATTGTAGTTGGCCGCCGTTAAGAGTGCATCGCGCTTCTCCTTGCGCGGCTCGTTGGCCAAGTAGTGCCGCCCCAGCTTTTTGTAGAAGAATGGGTGGGTTCTCCTAACACCCTCGTCTTTAACTTCGTTCTGGTCCTCGGACGCAGCTTCCAGCTCTTTCTTCACATTTTGCATTTCCACATTGTTTTCGACATCGTCCTCAGATTCGTTTTCGCTGTCAGATCCTTTGAGTTTGAGGCTTGAAGCCTTGCGCTTTGCGGCCGGCGGCGCAGCTTCAGATTTGTCCACTTCAACCAAGTCCGATGGCTCCATGCTGCACTCCCAAAGACAGAGCTGCCCATTCCGGCTCACGGTGTTCAAGTGCAAGCTATTCGATTCGAAGAAGCACGAGACGATGGCATCTGTGTGCCCGCTCAGGTTGTAGGTTCTAAAGTTTCGCGTGTGATTAACGGCACAAATCTTGGTCGAGCTATCGCGGCAGCCGATGGCCAGCAGCTTAGAGTCCGTTGACCAGTCCAGCCACGTGACGTCGTCGTAGCCACCTAGAAAACTGCGTTTCAGCACAAATGGATTGTACTCGCCGGTAATTTCGCCCGGAGAGCAAAAGATGAGCACTAGATTCTCTCTGGCCACCGCAAAATAGGCACCATCCGGGCTAAAGTTGACGCACTGCACTCCGGTTTGGAACTTGTGCCGATGGATCACCGTACAGGAGACCATGCTGATCAGCTGCGCATCGCCCGGCTCATTGATAGCTATCAGCAGGCTGCCATCCGGAGACAGGGCTATGTTTGTGTAGTTGTAGCGAGACTCCAAGGATAAGGTGCGTGACTTGTTGCTTCAAGTAAATAAAACGAGAAGGAATTGTTAGCTTTGTAATACCCTCAGCAAGGGTAAATAAAGAACTGGGAATAGAAATAAATGTAAATCATTGACAAGTGGTGATTTTTTTCATACTTCTTAAGATCGTATACGGTTATCCGGTTGCCCACGGGGCTGATAACTGAATTGCCATCCGGAGTAAAGACCAAATTTCCATTGCAATAAATTGTGCCCAACAAATTCGAAAACTGTGAATATATGCAAGTGCTTGTACTCGTTAGGTTAATTATTACTCATTCTATTTACTCACTTTGTAAGAAAACTTCATAGTGGCGGTTTATTTTGTAATTACAGAGAACCGTTTTTGCGGCAATTATAAACAAAACACACTGCACGTGTTAGTCAGTGAGACGCCAAATCTCAATGTGGTAAAAATACCAAAAAATGAACTAATAATAGTAAACAAACGTTTTAAAAAAAATACCATCATGCTTTATTACCAAGATAATTATTATTCTAATTAAGTTTTTGATTCATATGTAAATAATGTCATATGTTTTTATTTTATTTATTTATTTTTAGATTTTGCTGGAGCTTTGTTCTTGACTCTACCAGCCAAAATACTGCTCTAGTACTACAACTTGGTATTGAAAAATAACAGCTGATAAGAACAGCGCTGCCAACTTGTAAGCTTATTCTGTGAACTGACTGTGAGTGAAGAAGAAGAATACACAATTTCAGGCAAAACACAAATACTTTTAACCCAACAATGGAAAAGAGCAAATCCGCGTCGGATAAGTTGGCCGAACGCAAGCAGCGTTTACTCGACCTCCACAAGCAGCGCCAGGAGGCGCGCACACAAAACCACCAAGAAGTCGTCGCAGAAGACGCACGCAAAAAACTGCCCAGCAATTGGGAGGCTCGCAAACGCCAAGCAGAATGGCTGCTGGCCGATGACAAAGCGCGCGGACGCCCAGTCTGCGGGCAAGGATTATGAGCGCCTAAAGCTGCTCGAGGTGTCCGCCATCGATGCGGAGCGCATAGAGAAGAAGAAGAAACGCAAAGATAATCCCGACCTGGGTTTCTCCACCTACGAGGCGCAGACGGCCAGGCAATACAGCCGCCTGGTCAAGAGCATGCCAGTGCGCGACATGGCCAAGTATGAGAAACAAAAGGCGGAACTGGGCGACGCCTTCTATGGCGGCCCAAACACAACACTGCATCTGCTCACCAAGGACACGCCTGGTGCCATTAACAATATGGTGCAAGACTTGGAACAGCAGATTGAGCGCAGAAAGAAGTATTCCAGACGACGCATCTACAACGACGACGCCGATGTGGACTTTATAAACGAACGCAACTCAAAGTTCAACAAGAAATTGGATCGTTTCTATGGCGAGCACACGGCGGAGATCAAGCAAAATCTGGAACGCGGCACAGCAATCTAAACCTAATTTTAAGCCAAATTCAAATAATCCATTTTAATTTCGAAACGTAGTCTTTAAGTGCATTTTGTACCTAACATACAATATATAAATATATGTACATATGTGCAGTTTATGTTTAATGCCTTGCGATAGAGATGTGCATTTGGCATCGATATATGGAACTTTGTTCCGGATCCACATTTTTGTTTGACGTTTATTAATGTGTTTTAAAAATTTGAGCTCTTACCATTTTTTGAAATATTGTCATTTAGAGATAATAGCTCTTAAAACCTGATATATCCGATTAAATCTTATATATTTTTGTTTTTAATATCCAAGAAAATACCACCATGCTGGTATAAAATACCACACAAGAAACTATAAAAATACAAGCTGCCGATATTGGTATTTTTCGTTTATAGTTTGTTAACATATTTGATTCGCAATTTTGAATGCGTGCAAAATCCTATTTTGGTAAACAGGCATAATGCAAAAGTTCAGCGGACGTGAAAAGTACTTGATTTCGAACACGTTGTGCTGTTTGCCCGTGGTACTACAGGGACGAGCTGTGCTCATCGATCTCCAGAACGAGACATCCGTGGCGGGGATTTTAAGTATCGCCGACGGCCACATGACCTGCGAGCTAACAGACGCCGTTTTCATTGATCGCAACGGGCAGCAGCACGCGTTCGATCAGTTCCTGGTACGCAATCGCATGATTCGGCTGCTGCACGTCCCAGCGGACCTGGACATTGGCCGTGAACTGCTGCAGATGCTGCGCAGGCCGGTTAACAGGAGCGGGGGCAAAGGCAAGCGAACCTTTAAGCAGAAGCGAGCAGAAGATCGCCACAAGGAAACTTTGGAGAGCATCAAAGCTCAGAGAAATGCTGAAAAAAAAATAATAACTAATTACATATACGAATACAACTGTTTAGCATAACATATTTTCATTTCCTTCACATATTTATTTGCTGTGCAATTACATTATCTTAGAATATTATTTTGCTTTCTTTTCTTCCTGGTACTTGTAATGCAGCTCCATGCAGTCTGTCTCCGAAATCTTGATCCAACCGTTCTGGGTCATGTGGTAAACACGAACTATGCCGCCCGAATAGGCATCACGGTGGGTGGCATGGTAAATGGCGCGCCGACCCAGCTCCTGTGCTTCGACGTCCTGCAAGTCCCAATGGTAGCCCGAGTCGAGCACTCCGAAGGCGTAAATGGAACCGCTGCCAACTGAGAACACATTTCCGGGCGTACGCGAACCCTCAGAGTCCACGTAGTACAGGCCGGGTCCGCGCTTGTCGTAGCCGGCCAACATCATGCCCATGCTCAGGCCCATGCCCTTGTACTCGTGCGCGATGTTGGCCATGATCTTGCTGGCCGCTGCCACCGAGATGCGCTCCTTGTTGCGCAGCTCGTGCAGGCGGCATTCCTTGGCCAGCACGCGGTCCCAGTAGACGCAGTCGGCCGCACCGCCGGCCAAAGTGCCGAGCAAAAACTGGTTGATCTCCACAATCTTTTTCATCGTCTGCGAGCCAATGTATTGACCCCCAGTGGCGCGGGAGTCAACGGCCAAGATGACGCCGCCTTGGTACTTGAAGCCGAGTGTTGTTGTGCCGTGATCAAAGTTTATCTTAATTCCGTTCTTACCGGCATTCGCTTGGATTTTGTTCAGGTTCTCAAGGGGCTGCAATATCGTGAATATGAGCATATTTATTATTGTCTTCCAATTCCACTTACATTCTCGAATGGAGGCGCCGCCAATGTGTACGGATTTGCAAGGTTGCAGCTGAATGCATTTAGCTCGTCCACGACTTCGGTGGAAGTCCATGCTGCGGGCTTCATGTATGAAGCATTGGATATTTTACAAATTTCCGCTAGTGCCATTGTATTTATTTAATCTCTCTGCGAACTTTGTCGACGCCGAAAACTGCAAATAATATTTGTGATGAGATGACAAAAATTGACAAAAATTACTCAACACTGATCCAAACATACAGCTCTGGGCAACAAAAAACTGTAACATTTGCTATAATGTTATTAGCAGCGCAATATGATTTTTTTTAAAAGTAAAGTTCTAGTTGTAAAATTCGAGCGAACGGTTAAATAGCAGGACTGGATTGTATTAAAAACAAAATATTATTAATTGCTTAAAATACGTATTTTTTCGATAACACATTCACTGCCAACGATCTTTCAATTTAAATGCAATAGGTGGCAACCATGAACGAAACCTGTTGCCAATTTTGCAATTCGCCTCAATTTTCTCTTCTATTTTCCTTTAGGCCTGGCTTAAAGCCAAATTAACTCTGGGCGTTCACAAAATGTAAGCAAACCTAAACACAAGTTGCGCATTATAATTTGTTAATCGTAAACTAATAAAAGGTCAAAAACTACAAATGTAACTTAAATCGCACCGAAATAAAGCTCGATTCAAGTTGTAAGCCATAAAAATGTGTGTTAATTCGCTGCAAAGCGGTCAATCTCTATTAGCAAAAAAAGTTGTTGGATGTATTAAACGTGTAATTTAATAATAAAGTTAACTCAACTATGAAGATATATACATTCAAATACCATAGGGATCGTTTGTGCAACATATGAAAATACAACATTTTAATACATATGTATATATGTGTGTACGTGCAGGATATGTGGTGGTATGTGTGTGGGTATTTACGTGTGAATGGATGTGTGTATTGAAGTACACCAAAAGTGCAATGAAATATAAATAGAAATAAATATAAAAATAATATTCAAATATTTTTGTTTATCTATCGATTTAAAGTCTTAAAGTTAGTTTTTAAATTAATTTGTTACGTGGTTGAAATTAGCTGTAACATTGATATTGGATACGTTATTAACTGTTAAAAAATATTTTTTTTTAAATAATTAAATTGAAAAGAGCTGTGAGCATGTTAGAACCAATTAAAAAACCTTTTTGAATGTCCTTTTAGACAATGCAGTATGGATCACAGCCTGAAACAGGAAGCCTTGCCGAATGCCATTTCCGGGGTGAGTATAAATAAAGAAATTCCGTATATCAATCAAATAAATATATCAAATAAATTCCTTGAATTTCAGCATGACTCCCGGAACTGGACGACATTGCACGAAGCAGTTGCAGCCGGCGATGACAGACGCGTGCAGATCTTGCTCTCCAGCAACGCTGATCGCCTGGCCAGGGAATCGAGTCAAGGCAATACTCCGCTGCACGAGGCAGCCAGCCGGGGGCTGAGCCGCTGCGTTAAATTGTTGTGCACACCCACGCCCTCGAAGACGCAGCAGAAGGAGAAGAGCAGGCTGAAGACGCGGGTGGCCAACACGATTGAAGCCCTGCACAACAGCACGCTGAGCATCATCAACAACGAGGGTCTCTCCGCACTCCACTTGGCCGCGCAAAATGGGCATAATCAGTGCTCCCGAGAGCTGCTGATGGCCGGTGCCGATCCCGATGTTCAAAACAAGGTGCGTCCAGTTCTACATACATAATTCATAATTCTCTTTTTACACGATAGATAGGTTCCCCAAAAATTAGTGTAAAAAATAGATTGGCTATATGGAAAAATAGCAGATATAAAAAGCAGCTTAAAAGTACAATAAACCAGATTAATAAATTCTTATTAGAGTTCACTTGAGAATTTATTTGACGTGCTTAAACATCTTAACTCATGGAATATATCAAATAAAAATAAATGCATTAATATAAGTAAAACTAATAAAAACATAACAACATTTTATTCGTTTTCTGACAATATTACTGGCAATTTCACTGCTATCGCTTGAATTATTTTATGCATCATTTTGGAAAATTATTTCTCCATTATATTCTCTATTTTTCATTATTGATAATTCAGTTTAATGTATAATGCGAAGTTAAAATGTATCATTTGTGAAAGAATAAAACAATGCACAGAACATTAAAAAATTCATAAAAAGAATTCATAGAATATTTAAAATTGTGTAAAATCAAATCAAATCGTGTAAAAAGGGGGAAAAAAATTATATTTATATATATTATTTATATTTATATATAATTATATATTGTATATTTCATAAATTCTTATTTAATATGTTTTACTTAGTACGGAGATACGGCGCTTCATACGGCTTGCCGTTACGGACATGCGGGCGTTACCCGGATTCTGCTTTCGGCCTTGTGCGATCCCAACAAGACGAACCTGAATGGGGACACGGCGCTGCACATCACCTGCGCCATGGGGCGACGGAAGCTAACGCGCATCCTGTTGGAGGCGGATGCCCGCTTGAGTGTGAAGAACGCACAGGGCGAGACGCCTCAGAGCATTGCGACCAGAAAGAATTATCGCGAAATTAACGAGATTTTGAGCACGCCCAAGCGAATACGCAATCGAAGAGAAAAGCCAAAGGAAAACGAGAAGTCGGCGCCTGCTCCGGACAAAGATAAAGATAAAGACAAGGACAAGGATAAGGATAGTGTGGACAAGGCGATCAATTGGTCTCCCTATGGCTGTCACTATTTTCCCGACCCGCGCTCGTTCCCGTCACCGAAACTGGAAACCCTACCCAAAGAGCCGCTGAAGCAAGGCGAGCAATATTTCCTCGACCTCGCCGGTCACATACACAAGGGACCCGTTAGCGTTGGCAATACCTGCTATTGTGGTCCCTTCTTCCGGCACATAGAAAACAAGTTGAACTGCAACCGGAAGAGCTTGAAGAAGTACGTGCACAAGACCAAGGAGCGACTGGGCCACAAAGTCCAAGCGCTGGCGATCAAGACAAACGACCAAATCGAGCAACTGACGCGGACAATGATCGAGGATCGGATGCGCTGTGAGAGCAAGCGGCAGTACCTCAACGATTACCTGCGCCGGGGGGAGCCGCTGCGTTCCACGTTTGACAATCAGCCCAGGACCCAACGGCTCGAGCGCACGTTGTCCCGTTGCCGAAGCTTGGACTTGCTGGAGAGTAATTTCGAAAGCGGCAAAATGTCGAACTCGAAGAGCGTTGACATTCTGGACAATGAAAGCCAAACGGTCGTTAATGTCGCCTACGATTCCCATGCCAAGGATGTGGCCGTGGAGAGCGACCCGAATGAGGATTCCCATTCCAATTCCAGCATCGAAGTGACAACAAATCGCAATGATGCTCAGGAGGAATTGAAGCAATCGAAACTGGATGAGCTGAAACTGGATTTCCTGAAAGTATCCGAGCGACTGGGCGATTTACTGGAGAAAACCACGCTCATTATGGAGCGAGACAATGATCAAGAGAGTAAGCCGCAGATGTGCTCGCTTTCGCCGGAACAAAGTAATCCATCCATGTACAGCCCGGAGAATCCATGTAATCGGGAGAGTAAGGAGAGTCCGAACTACGACGAGTACACAAATCTACAGCGACGCTATCCGAACTCTAGTGAAACCTCGAATCCCTCACAGCACTCGAACAGTTGGGAGTTTGAGACGTCTCCGCGAGACGCCCAAAAGTATTACCATTGCATTGGTAGGGGCGAAAATATGCTCAATACGGTTATTAAGGCGCTCCGCAAGGATGCCGCTTTTATTGATCACAACAAGGACGACGGGGCACTCAATCAAAATGCAGACAGGACCTGCGGCGATAAGTTACTGTACAAGGAACAAATGCACGATTTTCCGTCTCCGTCCTGCAGCGCGGACGCGGTTTTCCATGCACAGCAGTCGCATGCAAGTTGCCACAAATCCCTAACCCGTCTTTGCTTGGAGGATCCAAGTGTATTTAACGCAAATACCATCAGCATTCCCCAAGGCGATATTGCGAGGCACTCCAGCGGATTACACATGGGGCATAGCGCCAGCGATGCTGTTGGCAAGGTTGAAATCAAAAACAGTGAGATCAAGTTTCTAAAGAAACCAACCACTGGCCAGGTTAGGGATATGGTGACACAGTTGCAGGGCAAAATAGATTCCAATATGAAATACGACAACGACGTGGTCGCCAGCTCCGATCTGCAGCATTCGAATATGATGAACAACAGCTACCACAATGCTGCTGCTCAGCTGCCTTTGCAGAATCCCTCCTCCTTGTACACAGCCCATTTGAGGCGGAAACCCCAACAGTTCGACGCCGCCGAGCGGCATATACCCAAAGATGCATATTTTCACGATCTCCCAAATCGTTCACGAAATCTGCCAAGAAGTCAGAACATTTACTCCGGAGACATGGGCAGTTCTAGGTATCTTCGGAGCTATGCGGGTCAGCAAGAGTTTCACACGCCCAGCTCACCGCTTACACTGCAAGAAAATTACATCAACCGTACTTCTAATATGGCTAACGGCTATCAGCCGCAACATCTGAACGGAAATCTGGTGCAAAGCGTGGGCTCTATAAGAGCACAGCCCATGATTTTTCAAAACCAACTTCCGCACAATGTCTTAAGTCATGATGTCGATATTGACGTCGATGAGATCGCAGCTGTCGGCTTATATAATAATGTTTCCAGCCTAGTTTGAAACAAACCATTTGATCGACAATACGAAAATTGATGTAAAGAATATAATTGTGCAGAAATTGTAGCCACCATTTTGTAAATAGTTGTCACAATGTATTTATCATTATTCTATATATGTATATGTATATGTTATACTGTTCATGTTGCACTATACCAGATATTTGTCAAATTGTGGACGTTTGGCCAGAAAGTGGGCGCATTTGCAGTAAAATTTTAGAATTCGCAGCATTTGTTTTTGGCACTATTTGTCTGAAAATATATGTATGCATGTACTTATATTGTAGTTTCTTGTATCTTTACTTAGGCGTACAATTATGAATAATTACGTTTAGTGTTATTATTGAATTAAAATATATTTTTTTCAAAAATTTTTTAATATAATAGTATTAATGTATGTGTAAATATCAGAATGTCAAGTACATATTTATTGATAACAGATAGTTTTGGTGTTTTGATAGACATGCGGCTTTCGACATTGTACAAATAAATTTAAAAAATGTTTTACAAATTAACTAATGATGACAACTTTGATATCATTATCTACGTATAATATGCTTGCTTGTTAATACATCTTAGCAATTTCCTAAAAATGGTTTCTCGATGTTTAATATTTAATTGAAAACTCTATAAATGATGTTGCAGAAAGTGTACTGCTCGCTTACACTTATCGGCCACTTAATAATATCTTAATTCTGAATAGTCAAATTACACGTTACAATAGCCAATAATTTATTCGCTTTTAATGTAGCCTAATATAAACCTATTAACATTATTTATTTTTTTTTGCATTCTATTGGAAAATGTTTTTCTTGGCTTTAATGAAATGAGTTGCGATAACCCGGCTTTTCTCTATTTAACTTAACAATATTGTTGGTCTTAAGACAGCAGGGATGAGTTACGTTCGCTTGGGACTTTGCAAGTTACGAATATCTTAGATCAGGTAATGTCTCAAAGGGGACTATTGTCCGAGTCTTCGCGCTCTTGGATTGTAGTTATACTTTGCTGCAAGGCATTCGGTGTAAGCCACTCTCTGAAATTTGGTAAATATCCCAGATTAATATTGTATATATGTCGCGGGTCCAACTCACTTTGGTAGGCATCTTTGTAAAAATGGCACACAGGAGCTGAAATGTGCAAGACGGTTCACCCAGCTGGGTATTTCTTGGCCGCAAAGTATCTGTGGATGATGATGATGATGATGTTTATAACGATTATATATCTACGTTTAAGTCGCGTACCTGAGTTAAGTTGCCCGAAAAGTGGTTGCAATTATTGTTCATAAGATGATAACGATCGCCACGAAATTGATTGCCCAATTCCTCGACAATGCGACGCACTTCCTCGTATGTAAAATCGGTGCAGCCAATTTGTATGCTCTGCCGGAATTGGAATTGTTCGCCCAGTTCGTCGTGGTCGCGTGGGGCTATTTCAAAAACGCCCGTAAATGGAAACGGATGGCCGCCGTACGCGAACTCAGTGCCAAATGCTTCTACGCCGGAATGGAATACGCCCAGACCAATTGATGTGGTGTACTCATTAATCCAATACTGCGAATCAGAATAAGTTAGTTATCTTTCAATTTGACAATCTAATTTCTTACCATGTCGTAGACGTTAAGGATAACGGGTTCTCTTGTCCCCATATTGGATGGCAAGAGCTCCTCGTTGCCATCTTTTGGGACACTTAGGCAGCTCGGAAACGACAGGTTGCACGGCAGCCCGTTGGAGAACATTGATTAAATGCGTTGTTGGCTTTCCTTCTATGCTAAAAACAATGTTAAATATGTTTAATACGCACTCTTGGTAAATAGTAAATAACAGTAAATAACTATTTCTTAAATTTGTAATTCGGACATGAACTGCAATCAATTCAATTATCTTACGCATATGCACATAAGTACATATGTACCAAATTACACTTATGTTCGCACATATGTTTAAGTGCGTACATATGTGTTCTTGATATATATACTCATCATCTTCATTCATACATACATACATACATGTAGGCATTACAAATGTGTCATACCAAACAATTCACACGAAAAGCGGCAGCCTAATATACCATAATCCAGAGCGAGTCAACAATTTGTAATTGCCAAATATACAATTCTTCGCATTTATTGCTTTATTTATTTCCGCGTCCGTCTTTAGTTTATACTCAAAATTTTTTTTGTTTATGGATTGATTGTAGAGTTGTGTCGGCCCAGTTGCGTATCGTTCACTGAACCATTTTATCGAACCACTAAAATCGATTTACAGATTCCAACACTTAAAATATCGAACTTGTTATATCAAATTTTTAAAAAATTCGTTAAATTTTCGATTTTTCAGAAATTAAAATTTTAAAAATTAATTATAATATGTTTGGTATGCACTAACATTCACATATCCTAGCCGAAGACCAACGCGTCAAAACATAATAACTACTTAACAATAATATCAATTATAAAAATAACAATAAATTTAATAGTAGTAGCTATAATAATAGCAATTAACTGATAAAGCTTGGAAATATCATACGTCTCAAATGTAAACAAAAATAATTGAGAATTTGGATACTAACTTAATCATTTGTGTGTTTTGTTATAAGTCTTATGGGTTGAAGATAAAAAAAGTTAGTTAGTAGAACAAAAACAAATTGCATGGCATTTTCTTATCGCAATAAAGTAGTCAACCATTCCACAGTTCTGTGTTCCAGGGGATAAAGGAGCTGTTATCACAATAGATACGTATGACTTATTAGCTGCAAGTATTTCAATACTGCGCATGACAGAGACTTTGATTTCGATTCACAAACAACACGTGCTAAACGAAGCTTTTGGCGTCAGTGAGAAGCCAACCGCGAAAGAACAAGAGTCAACGGACGCGACAACAATTTGCCGGCTCTCCGAGTCATCCACAACCCAACGAGTGCTAAGCATATCCTCGGAGCCACCCGTGCGCACGTCAATCTACGCCGTGCTCTCAGTCGTATCTGAGCGATGCGGAAGAACGGTTAAGGTTGAGTCATCCAAAAACGCAACAGGAAAGAGTGTAGAGATAAAAAATAAATTATTTTTTCTGGTAAAAAAAAAATTAAGAAATATTTGAGGCGAATATCAAAGTGAAAATGCAAAACTTGCCATCCAGTGCCATAGAAATACAAAATATAATTTTAAAACAAGTGAATTTCTAGTTGTGGTGTGGCAAATATGTAAAAGTGAAAATGGAAAACTCGCCGTCCAGTTCAATAGAAAAACAAATTGATCATTTTTTGGAGCATTTTAAACGCAGCGCTTCCAAGGCCATCGATACCGAGTGGGTTAGCGGGCCCGACATCAACAATGCCCAGTCCGGCAGCCCCCAACGACAGCCGCCTTTGCAGCGCTTGCTGCAGAGGACCAAAAGCAGATCCAGCTGCCTGGACGTCTCGGAACTGTCAGGTCAGTTTACCCAATAGACTGTTTGAGATGGCCAGAGTAATAATAATAAATTATTCTGGCAAACACCAAGGCCACTTCATGCCCTTACTCTACTCGCCTACTACTATACATATATTGATTTTCCATATGGGGCGTAATGGTAATGGCATTTATAACTCCTTTAATGTCACGGCTGAGCGCTCGTCCCCTTCCTCATAATTATGCGTGTAGTATTATATGGTGCAGTGGTTAAAGAACTTTTGATCAACTCCAGCTTTATCCGATGAAAGCTAGGATTGCGATAATTTCAATATATAAAAATTAAGTTCTTTTATTAAAATCTTGTTTGACCTTAAAGATAACTAGACTAGTTTAAATTGCAAATTATTGCTAATAAAGAATGTTGTAAAGTAACGCTAATGAACATATGAAATAAAATATAATTTATAATCTTCGAATTTTAATCTATATTTAAAAAATTTGTAACAAAAAGCCCCCATTTTTTCACAGTTGGTTATCTACCATTTCCCTAATTGCAGTTTAAAAGAAGTTTGAACTTTAAAGTAATCCAATATCAATGTGCAGGTGAATCTTGCGCATTTTCCTCATTTAGCTGCACTTTAATGGCCGCACTTACGAAATACATTCGCATTTCACTTGCAAAGAAGGGTACATATGCACTTGTATCTAGATATACTTACATATGTATATACAAAGTCGCCCATTGCAATTGGCGCACCGCTGCAAGTGGGTTTCTATTCTATTTAGGGTAGACGCCGCTTATTGCTAATCACCGGTACCCACAATTCTCATTTGTTTTGCCTGTTGCTTTTTTCTAAGCCCACGATATAAAGCATTTGACCTTGTTTCGTTGTTGTTTTTTGAACAGCTTCGAATAATATAGTTTCATTAACACACATTTTAATGCCCTATTTAAGTTTTGAATGCCTGATAGACCGTTAAAGATGGTCGTAATAAACGAGAACTAGTTTAGCTATTGAGCACTTAGTACATTCAACAAGAATTAACGGTCACATTACGTTTAAATAGTATTACGTGTAAATCATCTTTAAGGTGTATGGGTTGGCTTAAAACGTACATTGTATTATGAACATATTTAAATGGTATTATAGTCATTTTTTGAAATTTATCGATTCTGGATAAAATATTCAACAGCTGGGTTCTCTTCTGTTATTAAAGCATTATCGATAATTCTGTAACTCAAAAAATGAGGCTGGAACCAGTAGACTGCTGATAAAATTTGATTCTGAACCACTGTTTTACTTACAAAATATTCAAGAATTCAACAACTATTAATTAATTAAAAATATGATATAAATAATAATAAAAAATAGTATAAAATAATGTATCTATTATTTGCCTTCTTTGGTTCAGCAAACAGAGCTATTACCCACTGTTAATAACAGTCCAGCAGATGACAATGTTATATCCGCTGTTATGTTATTTATATTAGTGCGACTCTTCCTCTTCAGTGTAAAAAATATTCCCGGTGCTCAGTTGAAATACACAATAAATGTTTTTTATATCCTATGTGTATACATGTGCAGTGTAAACACCAGATTTTAATTGCTGTTGATATAAATGAATGGGTAACTGATGATTTTCGTGACGCGCGCGAGTTTTAATAATATTGCAAATGCATAAAATCTACCTATTTATAAATCTATATCTAGATATACAAATACCGTCTTATATGGGAATTCCGTACATAGTTTTTTTAATCATACTTTCAATAACTATGATTAATACTAAGTGTATCTAAAATGGATCTGTTTATTTCCGCTCTTTTGACTTGAGTACACCAAAAACAAATGATTTGACATACCGCCCATAAAGGCCTAACAATAATAATAAATGCTCAAAATGTGCACATATGTAAGTACACTTCTGTATAAAAGTATGTGTACCTAACTTCTCATTGCCAAACTGATATGCTAATTATCACCAAAACGAACAGTCCGTTTGAGGCATACGATAAACGAAATGAAAATTAGATAAGATAATTTCTGCAAGAAGTGTTGTTATTTGCATAAATTGTTTGTGCTATGTCATGTTTAATATTTATTAATATTAGCAATATTAAAGAAAATGGTTTAAAATAGTTTCTGAATGCGCGTTCAATATTTCGTTTCATAAAACTGAGCTAATTGCCTTGGATAATTCGTCATGCCACTGTCTGTATACTGCGTACAATTACTTATAAACAAAGCATTGCATAATATAATTTGAAAATATGCATATGTACGTTGATAATATAAAAAAAAAATATATGGGTTTCATTTGACAATTTACCTGCATTTTCGCAGTTCATAACTTAATGAACGAAGGAATACACTCACATTATAGAATATTAAAATAAATAAAAAAATATTTACTTATCGCATATATATATGTTAGTTTAGTGTCGGATATATAGAAGTGAGAAATACGACAGGACTACTTTGTTACTTATTTAATCTTTTAGAAAATTTACAAATATTTAAAAAAATATATAAAAATATATTAATTCAGAAGATAATAAAAGATTACATTTACAATTGTATACTCATTAACAAATGTGTTCAGATGTGTTACAAGCTAAGCTGAGTTGTTTACTTTATAAAAAATATTTTTATACTCTGTACCCATTAAAAATGGGTAAGAAAGGGTATATTGGTTCTAAGCGAATTTATGTTACAGAGTCAATGAGCTGTCTAAGCGTTACCAACCCGCTGCAAACCTTACTTTTTCACCTTGCCACATTTGTAATACTAAGGTACAGGGTACTTCCCAGTCGAGTCCTCTTGATGAGAGTTCTCCTACTTGTTATATTAGTTACAGAATAATATCTATAATTAAGCATACTTATATATAGTTATGACTAATATAAGTATACGTGATTTAACGATTCATTTTTGTACTCGTTCTTAAAGTGAAAATAGTTTATTGATTATGTGCAATGTCCGTCTTGCTATCCGCTCGCCACTATTGAAGCTAGATAATTGACACTTAGAATATATATACCCGTGTATACCCTCAGATAAAATATTTTATTATTTTATTCAGTCTAAGGACTGTTATTACACTGTGAAAGAGTATTGCGCAGTCGGCTACACGTGGTTGCCAAGTTCTAACTTCTTTATCTATCATTGCGTTGGGTTTCATTAAGAGGATGTGTTATACACAAATATATATATAATCATATTAAAAATCTTAAATACCAACCAATGCAGCAGAATGCAATTATACATACATACATACATGTGTATATAAATGTTGCGCTCTTTTTTAAAGCCAAAAATAAACACACAGAAAAAGGCAACAAAAAAGGCTGATTGAAGCTTTGCGTATTTACGTTGTGAGTTGTACGAATTCCGGCCGGCAAAAGTAAAAGTTCACTCAAGCGTTAGGTTTTCACCTAGTTATACTATGTCTATAGAAAACCGAAGTGTAAAGAAGTAATAATTACGATAATCATCGCTTATCAGTGCATTTATCGCTCTATAATCATAAAACGGGGAAAATGATTCACAGATTTTTCAAATTTTTCAATATATGTGTCATATATGAGAGGTCTTTGACCATAACGACACTTCTGGTATATATACCTTTCTGGATAACAAAGATAATGGCGATAAAATGATTGTAACATTCTTTAATTTAACGGCTGCAGCGGAAAGCATAGAGAATTGGAACAGCTTTGCGGAGCTAAATCTCTGTGTATTTCATTAAAGCTCTATGGCATTGGAGACAGATGTTACACGCTTTACAATTGCCAGTGAGCAGTCAAAAGAGAAGCACACTTAGAACTTTTAGATACATTTATCATACGTGTATCTGAGTGTCTGTGAATCTGTGAATGGGAGATCTCGAGTGTGTGCATTGACTGAATCGTTTTTGCGCTGCTCCAATTGGGTGTTTGTCGGTGCCAAACGAATGCTGCACACACAATTTCCAACTCGACCAGAGGAAAGCAGACGCAACCACCAGTCAAGTGAGCATTGCTGCTCTTAGTTCTGTTCGGATTTGGTCTTAAACCAAGCAACACCATCAAGCAATCACCTTCATGGGTACTTAGACTCAAGTGGCTTCGTGTTTTCTCCGCTCCCATGCTGTTTTTCTCTTACGCAAGCTCTCTCTGTCTCTGTTTGGAGCAGCTGATGATGACGAGGCCAACAATGCTGAGTCTCCCAACCAGACTCTCGTCGTATATCACAGTGGCAAAACCGTACGCTTCGTTTCAGTTACCAGATTCTATTTTCTTGTCGCGTTGTGGAATTGTGATATGTGACTGTTGGTACGGCAAGCACACATAAAGGAAATTGTGGTGTTACAAAACATATGTGTTTAGCTAAACCTTTACCCTCAGCTGTGTTGTGCAACTCACCAGATCATTTGCACATGCTTCCATATGGCAACGAATCGGACAAGACCGCATGTGGAATATTTTCATTGACAGTGGCGTAATCAGTGTTTATACTTCAAACCGTATGCGTACTTATCTGCAGGGTCCATATACCCAGGTAGACCGGTGCCAAGTACAATGGGAAACCTACAAGCTTTGGTCGATGGTATGTTAACGAGTCCGATACGGAATAACTGAGCGATAAGTACACCCGTTCGGGTTCATGTTGTATATCGTGTGCAATTGCAATCTAATTATTCACATTCTTCAATCAAAATAAAAGTAACAAGCAAAAATTCTAATGCCCTAAATTAAATTCAGTTGTATAAGGAAATGTTTTCTATACTCTGTATCCATTTAAATTGGTAAACAAGGGTACATTGTTTTCTTTGCAAATGTATGTAACAGACAAGAGGAAGGATTCAAGAATTCATTTTACATAGTATGGACTGAGGGAAGATCTCTTCTGAGAAAAACCGTTATACCAGAAACTAAATATAATTTTACCCATCTCAACGTAGACCCACTCCAATATAGTTATTATGATGGTACTTACAAAAATACAATACACAATATTAGCCAACTCGATCATTGTTGACTCATTCCCACCTGCTAGTTGCTTAATCCAGAATGAACTCGTACGATAAACAAACTTTGTGGAAGCTGCATAAGACACGATTAACAGAAAGAAACCGACATCAAAGTATGCGGAACAGCTGAAAATTCAATGATTTAATAAGCAAGTGCATGATTCCGTCTATCTGGAAATAGGTCAAAGCTAAAAACAAAATGCTCGATATATACCTTGCATTTGCTATGTAGATAAATGCACAAAACTTATATTGAACCAGATATGTATACTCATTCAATTCAATACGAACTTTTGTTTTTAATTTAATCTTTTTGTTCAATCTGACCTTAGAGACAGTAAGCATAGTTTAATCTACAGATTTCTATAAGCAGTAATATGACAAAGCTATAGATTTCCGTGATTTATAATTAGTCCAAGCTGTGTACAAGGTATCTCCCGACTAGAGTACTCTTACTTATTTTATATGACCTTGTTTTTGAACCAAATCTGTTACCCAAAATACAGTACATTTTAAACTTTAACCCCAGTTTTTTTAAACGGCTTTCTTCAAACAATTTTGGGACATTTGCAGTCGACAATGAGAAGGAAACCCAAAGCATTAAAAACGTTAGCATTTGTTTAACCATTTTAAGTGGTTGCCAAGTTTGGGCATAGATTAAATTTAAATACATACTTATTAGTTGCCGTAAAATATATTTTCTTAAAGTAACAGTAAAATAAATGTTTTTTTCAATAATTAAAGCTTGATGAATGAAGGAAAACAAGCTTACAAAGGAATGGGGAAACATTGCAACTTTAATAGACACAGAAACTCACAAGATTTTCAAATTTTTGTTTGTCAATATTCAGTTATGTTTTTAAAGCTTTCTCATTTTATGTATTTTTTTCGTTTTACGTTAAAATTCAACGCGCCTCCAAGCGGTTTATTGTTTAATGCAACGTTAACTGTTAATTAATTTACATATGTAGCTAATAATAAGAATATATGTTTAATACGAAATGTTTTTTTATTTGCTTCTGATAAAAGACAATGACAATTTTGTACAAATTTCTTTATAATCTAATTAATTGTGTTTTTTTGTTATGCATTCTTATTTACTTCTGATAGCAGACAATGACGTGGAAAGCGCGCTTGCCGAGTCTGAGGCAATTGTGATGAGCGCATCGCAAACGCAGCAGCGGCAGCAGCAGCAGCAGCAGTTGATAAGCCGACACATGATCGACTCTCAGATCTCGGTTAGCAGCGGGGCTTCCATACAGACGGCGATCTTTCAGTCGCTTAGCAATTCGCCGGCGCACACCAATCGCGGCACAGGACCGTTGCAACACACCACATCGACCATCAGCAGTAACTCCACTTCCTCGGTGAACTCACAGGGTGTCGCCTATGCCGCTGAAGCGCTTAGTGCTCAGAGATCCTCCGAACAGATTAACTCGCTACTGGAGCATATAAGTCCAGCGCAAGCGGCCGCCGCGATGAGTGGCGAGGGCGTCCTTAACATAGCTGACGTGGCAGATCTGCTTCATCCCCAGCACGCCATCATTACAGGAGGTCGCTCTCAGGAAGGTTGCCCACTTATTATCTTCCCGGACAACAATAATTTCAATGCAATGGAAGAAGCTGACTATCAAAAGCTTATTTTGTACCTAAGCTCAGTGCCATCGTAAGTAAATGAATACTTAAATAGATAACATATAAAACAAAAGAATAAAATATAAATAAATTTAAAAAAAATTTCTTGAATTTCCTTTTAGCCTACAGGATGCTGATCTCGGCTTCCATTTAGTTATCGATCGACGCAAAGATCGATGGACATCCGTAAAGACGGCGTTACAGCGAATATCGGTACGTGAGATAGGACCTTTTGCACACAGAAAAATGATGACTAATTTATTTTACGATTTTTGTAGATTTATTTTCCCGGTATTATACATGTGGTCTATGTGCTGCGTCCGTCGGGACTCTTTCAAAAAGCTATATCCGAGGTTAGCTCGAAATTTTCTTCGAAGGACGAATATCGCTTTCGGCTTATTGTGTGTTCAGCTCTGTCCGATCTGCATGAATTTGTTGACACCAGTCAATTAACCCCCGATATGGGCGGTTCATTAATATACTCCCATCACGAGTGGATACAACAGAGGATCGTAAGTACTTACTTATCTAAGCCTCAAGGTGGTTGTTCTTATCGAAAATGTTTGCTTGCAGTCGCTCGAGAAGTTTTCAAGTTTGACGCATCAAGTCTCGGCCGAATTGGATGTGTTTATACAAGCCATACATGACACCGAGTTTCCCAATTCTGTAGATGCAACGAGAAAGTTATTAGAGGATCAGGGCGTCGACTATGCGCGACTAAAGGTTACTTTTCGCTACACTCCCCGAATGGACTTTAAACTAATTATTTTAATTTTGTAGGATGAGATTCTGGCTGCTGCCAAACACGGCGAAACGCTGCTGGACAAAATAAAATCGAATGAGGAGCTTAAGGAGTTTTCCGAACGCACTGGCAACGTCAGCGCCATTGAAAGGTATGTTTTTGATGTTCTTGAACTGTCCTGCTACATATTTCTGGAGTATTCTGTTCGAACTTTTTACCTCTTTTATCTGAGTTTCGCGTTCTTGTATTACCTTAACTAATTAACGTTTTTACTAACTTAAAATCTGTTTGGTTTTAATAGCTCTGCACTGGTTTTGTATTACCGTTTATTTCAAGAAAATGTTTTGAAGACAGTATATTTTTATACACATTAATTTCATTTCCTCTCATGCGTACATATTTAATACATATTGTTCAACCAAGCTTTTATCATCAAACAATTGCATAATTATCACATTTCTTAATTTCTAAATAGGTTTATTAAAAGGCAGGCTGTACATTTTTTGCTAGTTCAAGTAAAATTCGAATTTAATTTCTTGCCATCATGTTTTTAATAGTATATTATAGTAACATAATTAATAATTAATTGCCTAATAGTTGAAAATTATATTTTTTCTGATCAAATATAAAACAAAACTGTTGTTAAAATTGTGTTTTAGTATTCAATTCAACAAACACAACAATTACACTTAATGTTAATAGATAATATATTCGAAACATTATTGAATATACCTGGAAACTTTCGCTAACAACTTTAGCCAATATTAGTTAGTATTTAGATATACATTTCTCACAGCTCCTTTGCAAAAAGTGTTTGATAAAATGTTTATTGAACTCGAAAGCGTAAGATTGCTGAGAATGCGGCTTTTTTCTACAGTTATAGAGCTACAGTTACCAAAGTAGGCAGCTCGACTACTGATGAACTTGCTTAAAGATAGCCCATCTGCCGCCCTCACAACATTATTGAAACTCTTAATACCCTACACTCTATAAGCTTTTACTGAAATATTAGTTAAATAAATTCGATCCTTTCGAAACTAATTGGGTTTATTAGAAATATTTCCTTATCATTAAAATTTTTATTTTAATCCGTTGATTCTTCGAATTATTTAAGATTGTAGTTTTTCAATATTGCATTACTTGTTACTTATAACTATCTTTTAAAATGTTCGCCTTCGAGTAACAGATCAGGTAGTTGTTAATTTTAAAGTTATTGTAAGTCAAACTTAATTTAAGATTAAGATATAATATCTAATCTAAATTTTTTCATCATTCATTAATTTATGGCAGCGCATTATCGAGTTAGTTTGATGTTAATCCTACGTAAAATGTGAATTAAATCAACACATAAAAAATCTGCCGAAATTAAAGTGGGTTAAAAATTGCTCAACAATTTTAAAAGAGTAAATGAAAGTTAAATTTATTTTTTTGTTTTGCATGCAAAAAAAATTTTACCTTTACAATTAAAATATAGTTTCGCTTATTGTCAACGAACTATTATAAGACGCATGCATATATTTTTAAGTTAATGTTTGCTAGTATATAAAAGTGGGACCCTTGAGACTTATTGCAGGTAGATAAAATAAATAAATGCCTTTTAAAAATACACACTTCACACATTTGATCGGTTTGACATAATTGAACTGATTTTGAAATTAACATCCGAGCCAAAGATCACACAGAATTGTAGCTAAGCACACAAACTGTTTAATTTAACAAAATAAAAGATGTAATTGCTATCATCGGATTGTCGCTCATCTCACTCATTAAGTTGTTGCCGTCTCTTGTCTTTTATCTTCCCTGTCGTGCGCTCGCTTTTGCAAAACGCTAATGTTACCAAAACATTTTCGAAATGAATACTTGCTTTGAAAATTAAAAACTAAAATAAATAAATAAAATAAATGTGAATGTGCGTAAATGATAACGACCAAAAAAAATATCGATGTGCAGATCCAGTGCAGGGCAGCCAATACATCGCCAACAAATTATTTATCACCAACAATATAAGTTTAAACAACCCCAACATTATGACGATTGTCGCGATTACCGTAGACTGCTGGTCCAACTGGAGGAAACCGAGCGTCGCTTCGACGAGTTCTGGCGCACACATCGCAACCGTCTGGAGCAGTGCCTGTGCCTGCGCCTCTTCGAGCAGGAGTTTCGGGAGCTGCAGGTGAGTGATGAAGGTCTTCACTTATTCGCACTTTAACTAATTTACCGGCTTTTCTTGCAGAACATTTTCGATGGACATCTCAAGACGGTGGCCGACATGACTGAGATCGGCGAGAGTGTGGAGCGCGTCGCCACACTCGTCCAGGATACGAAGCAATTTTGTGCACAGATCAAAACAGACACAGAGCGAGCCGAAGAGGTCATACAAACTGGTCAGCAGTTGGTTGGCTCCCGCGGCGTCTATCCCTGGGAGATTGTGCAACCCAAGTGCGACGAACTGCAGCGCGTCTGCGACATAATAGGGTTGCGCTTGAACAAGCGGCTTGAGATACTCGCTAAGAACAGCGAACTTATGGAGAGAGTTGAAAAGGTGATAAACTAACATGCTCGCTGTAAAGCAAATAATTTAACAATGCGTGTTCACAGGCTAATCAATGGTGTGCCAACGGTGTGGAGCTATTGGCTTCTCAGCGGATCGAGAAGTGTTCGGTGTCGGCCGATCTGGCGGAGCAAAGCCTGCACGAAATACAGGCGTTTATTGCATCTGCTTCAGATTTTAAATTATCTAGTCCAAGTGAATTTAAGAAAATTTTTCTGGAAAGCACGACCCCGGAGACCAAAGCACTTGTATCTCAGGTGAGTCAATCAAAATATTTATATGGGCTAAATTAGTTTAAATTTACCTGGACATTTTTATAAAATATGGCATTTATATGTGTGCATATTCAATATATACGTCTAAATATTATACGTGGAGAATTTGTTAACCGAGTGAACTATTCTCGAAAGCCTTTCTTAGTAGCTAACTTTTTTATTTTTCAAGAGAAATGCTCAAAAACTGGTAGAATTTTTGTAGTCGTTCACGATATGAAAAGAGTTTATTGGATTTGTGCAATCTCCGTCTTGCTGTCTAATGAACGCACAAAATATTTGTTGGATACGCCAACTGGAGGCGTGGTAAATCGATAAAATCTGTATATCTCGCTCAGTTTTAAAGATAGACACTGCAAATTTTGCAGATAGATTACTCCTGACCTCCTCTTAAGATCAAAAATAAATTTTTTTGGCACTCCCACTTACGGCTGACAAATTTATCAGACAGTTTTTTGATGACAACGTTTTTTTTTTCCAAAGTTAAGACCATTTTCGACTGTTATTGTTTACCTAGAAATTTAAATAAAACAATTATATTTCTTTTTAGAATTTAATGTTCGCAATATTTGGAATATTATTTGGCCATTTCAGCCACCTATTAAATGTGTCCCAAATTCTTAACACTTAGTTGTTTCAGTTGCGTTCACAATTCTCGAACACCTGTCAGTTCGTATTTAATTCCCGTCCGATCGTGCTGTAATCGGGATGTGAAAACTGCGAACTTAACGTCGATTATGTAATTTTATGAATTACCAAAGCAACGGCTACTGGACCAATACAGACGCTCAGATCTTGGACTGCATTCGTAATAGTTGTCGATTGTGTGCCAAGCAATGCGATTCTGGTATGCTTCCAAGACTGGTTCTTACCGTCATCAACTAGTTGTTGCTTCTGCAATATATCTGTGAGCGAGTACAGTTAGATAACAGCGCTTGCAATCGGAATGGGGCATTCTTTGATGGTGCAACCAGCGTAATGTGCATTTAATTCCTCATGTGCTATCAATCAACCGGTTCATGTCGCTAAGCGAGGTGGGCAAAGTGGACGCAGGAGAGAGACAAGCATTTTTCTAGTAGGTGTAGCGACTTACAGAAATGCTATTCCTATTACCGGTATTCTTAATATTTATGTTATTCCTATAAAAGATTGTGAAAGCCAAACACCAATAAAGGAAAATATATATTAGGTGGGGAGACGTAATAACTTCAGTTGTGAATTAAACAAAAGCCAAAAGGCCGTTATTGCTAAGCTAGTGTAGAAATACAAAAATGTTGCGTACCATCTTTTGATCATTGTCCAAATACATCTGTTATACAGACTCCTATTTGTCAATAAACACATCTCAGCTGCTGTCAAACATGTATGATCTTTTGTATCATACAAAAAGCGGTGCAACATCATCTGGAACAGCGAACAACACATGTTCGATTGAAAGAATCGTTCGAGCATTACAGAATATGATATAGTATGATGCATGACTTTTAAGCTTTACATTTTAGATTATTCTGTCATACTTTTGTGTTTAGATATATTCATATGTGTTTGCCTTTTTTAGTATTAGGGGCATGTGATTTTTAACTAGACTTTTAATTGGTGTCTTTGCATCTGCTTCAGGCCCGAAGCAACAAAGCGACCCACATATATTCGTAACCTCGCTGCAAGTCCAGTTTTTTGGTTAGGCATCTATTCATTTTTAAGAAATCTGTGAAAAGATGTCGCGGTCATGCACGAAATGGGTCAGCAAGACCTGTTTGGCCACTGCCGTCGGAATATTCTTAAAGCGTTTACATTTTTCTGGACCTCTACCGCATTTGTGTATCTGTAATGATTTTGACACAATTTCGTATTGTGCGCTGGACCGCTTTCATTCCAGTCTCAGCGCGTTGGACCAGTTTCTGAACTGGATATCCTTGCGATTGCATTTGAGTTTAACAGCATCTAAAAAAAGACTATTAACGACGGCTATTAGATCACCCGATGGGCCGGTTGTTTCAAATGGAATTGCATCACATAAATACATCTGAGCTGTTTCCGTGAACAGGCTTAATTTCCGAAAATTAGCTGAGGAGTGTCAGCTAATAGGAAATAAATTTATAAATTGGGTGCAAATTTCACAATTTGATGTTGCGAAACCAAAATTAATAAAAAAAAGTAGGAGAATCCGATTAGGAGATATTCTGTGTTCAAATGGCAGAAAGAGGCGTCTCCCATGAAGTTATATATTCTTGGCCAGCATCATTAGCCAAGTCGACGCAGCCATTTGCATCTGTCTGTATAAACACGTTGATCTTAGAAATTGTAAGAGCTAGATAAGAACCGTGTTTTACCATTTGTAATCAAGTTTATTTCAAATTATTGACAGCCCATTTTTGTTGAAATCAACTATAATCGTTTTTTGCTATATCTCTGAGATTCGAAAATGAAAACAAAAATTTTAAAAAAAATGTTTAGCCAATAATGCATATATTTTAAATGTATAATCAGTCTAGATGACAACACATAACGAAACAAACATGAAAAGCAGTTCAGTTTTGACAAATTTTTGGGTGTTTTAAATATTTGAATATCTGAAATGGAAGATATATGAAACACATTATTTACTTTCAACAGATATTAGAGATATTTAACAATTATCCTTAAATTATTAAGTGCCTTTTAGAGAAAACAGAGAAAATCACATTGCTTAACCGCACGAATATCACGATCAGTAAATATGTAATATATTGGCTATTGCCTGTTAAAGACTTTGCATCAATAGCCAAAAATCCACTTAACGATTACTGTGTGTGCATGCTTATGTCTATGCCCGGAGACACATGTGTATGTCAAGCAGCAAACTTGAGTTCATTCACAGTCGTTAAGAGCGTGGGCGCCGTCTCCTGCAAAGGTCAATGGAAGGTGGTAATATAACTGGTCGTGCGCTGTGTTGGCTCCCAGTTGAGTAATAAGCCATCAGCCAGAGTTGCCTACGTCCCAAATGCATATAAATCGCATAGATTTAGATTTCAGTTTCTTAAATGTTTCTTTGAGTAACACAAACAAAAGACAGAGGGTAGTCAATATAGTGTATTATTCTTTATATTAATTTTGGTCGATTTAAATAAAGCTAATTGTACATTTCGTGTTAAAGTCAATTAAAGACGTAACACTTTATTTCTAAATAGAGAAAAAATAACCAGTATGATTAAAGTTAATGTTTTCTTTGTTTAAATAAAAAATGAACTTTAATCACCTCAACCTCAATAATCTCGTTTAAAAAAATTGTATTCTTGAAAATTGGTTTTATATATTATATATACACATACATATATGGCGATGTATTTTCAGGGTTAAAAGACTGACATCAAAAAGGGTGACTTATAATTTTTAACCAAACAATATATCTTCTATTAAGTTGTTAAATGTATTCTATATGTAAAGTAGTAACAATTTACTTAGATTTCTTATTTAGTAAGCCCAAAATTTAATGACAAATGAAGGTGCTTAAAAAGGGGGACATTTAGTAAGGATTTTTCGTTTAGAAGTATGGAAATTAATTGAAGTGCACTCGACAACTCTGGCCAAAGACACCAGTAATTGATGGAAACACGGGCCAAATAAATTACTTTGTAGTATATTACAAAATATTTGTTTGGTTAACGCATCGGCAGCTGCATTTTGCCATTTGATCAACGGCACATGTTGAACGGACTTTCGCAGAAACCAACATAACTGGTCACTGGAAAGCAATCGCGATGCCTGCCGCAATGCAGCCTTGGCTGGGCTGTCGGTGGCACGCTGAAGATGCGCCAAGATAGTCGACAATGAGCCCGACTGCGACATCGACCCCGGCGGAAGCAAAAGTGAAAGTGCCAATTGTGCTGCGACTGAAAACCATTATATAAAATGTCAAATGTCATGACTTCGCCAAATGCCTGTTGTCCTCTAGGCGCACTGCGATTATGCAATTGACAGTTATCGATTGATAAACCTGCGCTTAGGGAAGCTGCTTGCGCATATCCAAACCTTTTCGCAGCAAGGCTCTAAATTCGGCTTATTGCAATTCAGCATTTTACTGCTGCAAATGAAAACGAACACCCTGGCTCCTCTCTAATCCCTCAGGCTTTTACTAAACTAAACTCTGGTTCTGATCATATTTTAGACAATAGTCAAATTGGGGACTTTTATGTGTGCGATTTTTGACTGAAAAAAAAATTAAAAAACCCAAACCTTTTAAAATTGTCTACTTGTTCTAGCTACTAACCCACTTGTTTTATTCATGTGTATGTATAACAGATAAAAATATACAACAGATAAATAATCATATAAAACCTCTAAAGTTAGAAATTTTTTTTAATTTGTTGTGATTATAATCGTTGACTTGCTTACTTACTTCTTAAG
Source organism: Drosophila colorata (assembly GCA_035041545.1). Taxonomy (NCBI): domain Eukaryota; kingdom Metazoa; phylum Arthropoda; class Insecta; order Diptera; family Drosophilidae; genus Drosophila; species Drosophila colorata. The sequence goes on from JAWNLD010000449.1 coordinate 575,253, forward strand.
ACAAATAATTGAAAAAATAGATGCAGTTATTAAATTGTCAAAATTGTAATTTTTTCACAAACGGCTAATAGTTCTGTGGAAACTGTTTTTAATTTATCATAATGTAACAAAAATAACAAATAATGGTTAAGATCGGACGTTTGGCACCCTAATGGATGGACAGTTCCTTCTAGTTTCACATCTTGACACTTTCTCTTTAAAATCGTCTCATTTTATGTCTCCAACTCTGTTCGAGTTCACGCGCAAGCTGTCAAAAATTAAGTCAACTCATTGAAGAATACCGGCAAATCTGCTCGTTTTGAACGCGGCCGTTTTTATAGCATGAATGTTGAGTTGAGTGAATGACAATAGACGGCTTAAAGTTCCATATTTAAGTCGAACATATTGTCAACGTTATATTGTGATTGGTTGAATGTAGATCACGCGACTCTTGAAATGTAGCTTAGTCGCATGATTCACTCAGAACATCAGCTTAGACACTAACGCAAAGCAAAAATGGAAGTTGTGCAAATGGAAGTTGTGAACACTTATGGCAATAAATAAAGAAATATACTCTGCTGAGGCAACACCTGAAATAGCAGCTGCAATAATCTCTACAAATGTCTATTGCAGGTATTACAGCGCATTGATGACGTGTCTTTGATGTGCGACAAGCGAATAGCGAGCCTCAAGAAGCTGGCCCTCAAACCACCGCGGCCTGTGCAGCAGGTCACCCCAGAGCCAGCGGTTCCACTGCAGCCGCCGGGCGGAGCGCCCCACTTGTTGCGCCGTAAACAAATTAAGGTAAGCGTGCTTGTACATTGAGAAAAACCCAAGGAAATTTGTACTTAATTGAAGGACAAGCGGTGTTATGAACTTGACAACAATAGCGTGTTTTTAATTCTAAAATTCGTAAATATTAGACTCAAATACTTAATTCAATTTGCGTCAAAAGCGTTATTCTTCCATTAAGAATGTTTTTACGCTCACTTCCAACATTTTGTTCAGGTCATTAAAGAAATTTTATTGTTATTTATGAAAAACTAACGGTATATTATGAAATAATTTATACCTAATTTATGAATACTCAAAAATAAAATCTTTTTTTTAAATTTAAAACTAATCGATGAGATAATTCACACATTTTTTAATTTGTCCAATGTTGTATCTAAAGATTATAACATAACTTTCTTTGCCTCTGCTAATTATAAGGTAATTTCAAATATAAACTTGGAAAAAAATCAAAATTGATCAAAATTAAAGATAGATAATATATATATATTTTTTTTGCTGAAATTGTAAAATGCAATTTATAAATTCGACTTGCAGTCGTTCTTTACTTCTGAGTGAATTATTTGAATTTGCAAACTGTTGGATTCATAAAAGCTTAGCCGTATACGCAATATTTGCAACATACATCTGCACATCTCAACTATTATTTTGTATACATCATTTTAGTTGGTAATATGTACACACATATGTATGTAAAAAAGTAAGTCTGAAGAAATGCGACTGCGGCTTATTAACCACTGAACCACTGAATATGCGATGCGTTTTTATTTACATTTTAAATTCGCGTGAAAAGTATAAGATTCCTAATAAAACAATGACACCGCCGCAAGAGTGCGGCCGTGTCTTTCTTTTGGGCTTGCAGTTTTCATTTTATGCCCTGTAGCTATTCAAAACGACTAAAAAGGTTTTAAATCAAATGATGGCATTGTGGATACCCTTTAAGTTGACGATAAAGACTTAGCATATTCAACAAATTATTATCTTTGATGTGGATTGTACAGTTTTGTATATGCATAAGTATTCCTGAAGGCATAAAGAGCAAACAAATGGGTGTTAGGGTGCTTTAGTCGTAAAGGCAGGGTATTTCCAAGCCGAGCACTTTCGACTAGAGCACTCTTACTTGTTGGCTTTAGATTTGTTGTACAAATTTCAAGTTCATTGTGCAAAATTCACACGATGCTCTTTTTATCTGTACAAAAGATTCAGACCTGCGGCTGAGGCCAATTGTTGCACTGACGCTATAAACCAGCCCAACAAAGACCCAAGGCAAAACAAAGCCGAGACGGTTTACTTGCCGTGATAAGACAAATGCCAGCCGCAAGTTTCACTTTTGCTGGCCGCGTAAATCGTAGATTACCGCTCAGACCGCGAATCCAACGCCGACCCACAGCTCGGGGCTAGCTGCGCTAACCACAGGGGTAAGCGACAGCCCCATTAAAAGTCGTATGAGGTCCAAATGGTTGACCGTCAGCCTTCCGAAATCTCATAATTACCTTCTGTGCGCCAACTCCGAGCCAAATTTGTGCACTCAGCTCATAATTGAGTTGAACGCTCAGTGCCGTTTACAATTAGGTCTGCTTTAACGACCGGCAACCAGAGACATTTGCAGTTAAGCATTAGCAGATGTTAACAAAGACCGATGTTAACTTATCTTCATTTTGGGATGATGGTCCGAAATAAACGTCGATTTCTTACATCGAAATAGAAAATCATCGATATATCGAAAAAAGGCTATCGAGTTGAAATTGGAAAAAACCGCTGCTCTTAACATCGATACTTCGGTGTTTCGATTTTTTTTAACATCACTAGTTTCGATTCATTTAATTTAGTTTTAAGTTTATTTGAAGTATTTCGCTAATAGTAATTTCTGGGCTGGTTTGCGTCCACTTCTGATTTGATTGGATTAACCACTTCAGTATCTACTGATCGCAGTTGCAGACAGCTTTGCTTTGCGGTTGTTAAAGTCGGATCGACGTTCATTCGCTTCTAACTGCGCTTGCTGCAAGCTGCACAAAAGGTTAGAATGGCATATCAAACATTTCCGCTGTGCAGCCGGAGCTGCAGAAAAAATAGATTTGCAATTCCGCATTGAAAGTAATAATACTAAAAAAAATAAGTAAAGCAATTTCCATAAATGCACAGCATTTTCTAAGTAGATTCATTGAAATTACAGCTAGCTGTTAAATTGCCGTTGCCTCTAACTTCCTCTGAGTACTATTCGCCTGGCATTTAAAGCCAGGCTTATAAATGCCCGGTGCCCTGAATCTTTATGCATCGTTAACAGATTTAGCATTCATTAACACACGCAAATGGTACGATTAATAACAAAAACACTTTGTCCGACACGTGTATATACATACATATATCCAAAGTTTGCCGTTCCAAGCTCCCTTTGGGAGTAGAGTATTCAAACGCATTAGCTCCTATGTAATTTGCCCGTCAACTGTCCAAGCAAGCGACTCGAATTCGCATAGTGCCTGCTAAAAACCATTTAACAAAGCTTCCCTCTTCACACTTGTCGTTCACAGTGGTTGGGCCTCTGGGACAACTTGACTTTGTGTCGACTGACCTGACTAACCTTATGATTAGTCAACCTCATTGCAGGTTATTTTGACTAAGTGCGTAAACGTAAAACGTAGTTATTATACTCGTTCACGAAGTGAAACGGTGATTCGATAAAATCTATATATCTCCCTCAGTTCGAAAGCTAGATAGATACATCTTTTTGAGACAGATTACTGAAGACCTTCTCTAATGATCGCACATAAATTTGTTTGTATACGCCCACTGAAGGCGTGGTAAATCGATAAAATCCATATATCTTGGGGAAATTTTATAGCTTTAGGCACCAAATTTGGCAGACAGCTTTTCGATGACGTCCTCTAAAAATCGAGCTGAAAATTTTTGGAAACGCCCAAATGTTTAAATAAATCGATATTATTCCGCAATTACAATAATAATTAAGACTGTTATTTGGCGAACGAGTATTGCACAGTCGGTTACACCCGACTGCAACGTTCTTACTTGTTAAAATTTTATTATGCGGGTGTTTGAGGTATCACTATGGTCCACATTCTCAGCAGCGCTTTTATGTGTGGCTCTTTTTTAAATCAAAATAAAACCAGGCTGCAGGTAAACCATTTTAAATGTTTTCTTTCTTCAGTTTTTGCCCCACGTATTTGCCAGACTGTATAGGGCAGGCCGCGGGCTGTGGCAACTGCGATCTGTAGCTGTCCACATGATTGATGTCCCTGTCGAGCTATTGTCTCCAATCTTTTTGCTGGCCAAGTTTAATTTTGTTTTTTCCTTTGCTTCGCAGAAATATGTTATGGGTACTTTTATTGCTCTAGCGACCCGTTCTTGCAGCTACATATTTGATGCCTGAGAGTAAGAAAGGGCTTTGGTGTACTAATGCCTTTGTACATTTGTAGGTACTTGCACAACTTGGTCTTTGGCACCAAGTTTTTGCATTCCGAATAGGTGCATAAGTAGTGCACCTAGTTTTGCTCTGTGCATAAAATGCTGCGGAGGCTGCAGCGATTTCTCCAGCATTGGAGGCCTTTGAGCAACCGCTCGGTCTGCCGATTAGTCCGACAAACAATCGAAAGTCTTTACGTGCATTCAGTTTCTAATTGTTTTTACTTTTTTTTTGTATTTATCAGCTTAAATCAAAAGTAATAATGCGCCATGCGTACGAACTATAGTTTGACAAATGAACAAAAGTTGTCTTTGCCCAAATTGGGAGAATGTTGGGGCTTTCAGGTGGAAACCCTCCACATGGCTGGCCCCCCAGTTGCATTAGCTTGCAGGTTGCCGATGCGTCTCTTTGTGTTGTGATTGTTGCAATCGAAGCTTTTCCATAATTAAATAATTAATCGTCATTTTATTAGGCCCGCGCATAAGCTATGCGCTCTTTCACTTTCACATTTGTTTACGCGCGTATTTATATGTTTGTATATATATTTTATATACACGAGTGTACGTTACGTATGTGAGTGTGCGAGATATTAAAAAATTATGAGACGATGTCAATTGAATGTGTCGCCGTGTTTCGTCGCGCGAGTGTTGTGCAAAGTGAAATATTTTTATTGTCGGCTGCTTATTTGGCATTGTCAAAGCAACGCACGTAAGGTTAAGTAAGTGCAGCAGCCAGCTTGTGGCAAGCGGCGAACTTGTGGCACGAATCTGCGGGCCTCCAAATGTGGCGGGTCTTTTCACCGTTGCCTGCCTCCAGCTGCCTCCAGCTGCCTTCAGTTGCCCGCAGCAGCGCCGAAAGCGGTTTTGTGCTATTCACGTAGTACACTCACAATGGGCCCCTTTTCAATGGGTATTGCACTTACTATAACTAATTATTGTTGTAAATACATTTGCATACAGCGCACTGAACTTGTGAAGGCCCGCCCCGGCTCAGGCAACCCACTTGCCACATTTGCCACAATTTCACAGCACTTAATGCACTTTTTACCTTTTACCCTGTACGCGGTGGAAATGGGTAAATGAGGGCATAATGGTTTTGTGCCAATTCATAAACAGGCAGAAGGCAGCATTTGTAACCCCTTACAGCATATATATTATAGGACTACTAGAAGTAAAAATTTACATTTTATATATTCTGTAATTATTTTTATTAACTTCGGAAAAAAGTTTTTTTTCTATACCTCCCATTATTTTTTCTTACCTTGATTTGAAAACAAGATTTTTAACGCATACTTCACTCTTTGGAAAACTTTCCCTCATTCACCCCAAAATGAAAAAGATTTAAGAGGTTTAGCTTTGACTTTAATATATTCATTCATTTAGATGCTACATTAAAATTCTGAGCTCTACAATATCGCTGGCAAGTATCTTTGTTAAAGAATCGGTTCCTGTTACCGCCGCAGGTCGAATAGCTAAATAGTTTGCACTTCTTGTGTTTGGGGCTGAAGTACCACATGTGCGTGTAGGCTCGACAGCTGCCGTATTCAGGAGGTAGGCTGCAAACGGCTGTAAGGAACTGAGCTCAGCTATGTCCTGGATATTGGACATCAACATATAACTTGCCTATGTAGCCCGCTGCCTCATCGATAGACCGAGTAGAGATGGCAGAAATACCCATCAGCATCAGAATCAAGATGCAGATCCTCACCATTTTTGATGTGGCAAATTTGAAAGATTTTTGCCAATTGCTAGAGAAGACAATTCGATGTACTGAACGAGCTTTTATACTTGAATGCAATGTGGAAGAAGCTGCAGTTACTTTTAAGGTACTTGAGTAAAGTCAAGTCTAATCAAAATTCGTCACTTTAATTGGGGAGTGGAAAAGAGGCAATTTAAAAGGCTGCCAGCCTCGATTTGCACTTGGTTTCTTCAGAGAGAATTCGAATTAAAGACACAAATGCTAAAAGCTTCTCTGATTAATATGCTGACTAATGTTTTAATGGATAGTTGAGTGCTGTTTGAGCTGTTTTATGCATTTCACTTTCACTACAAGTTGTAGCAAATTCGAATGCAAATCCGAATTCAAATCTTTAACAGACATTTTCGACAAATTTCTAAAAAACAAAAGAGCAAAACAACAACAAAAACAAACCGTAAACTGCAACACGTTGTGCATGTCAATCAAAATCAAGTCCACCAAGCGCCGAAAGCCAAACGCTCAGCCAATTAGCCGCTCAGTCAACAGTCCCAACGGATGTCCCGTGCCCGCCCCTCCAGCCGAGAATTTACATCGCACGTCGTCACTTCGCGTGCGTTTGCATTGACTTGGCCATGGTCCGAACATGCGGCCAGCCAGGTCGTCGGACTGTCGAGCCTGGCCGAAATTTCACACCCGTGGAGGGGCCACTGGCTATTTCAGGCAGCTGGCAAATCTGAGCTGCAAGCTGCTACTGCAATGAACAATTAAGAGTTGCCCGACTAGTGGATACCCTAGATCCAGCTCCGAGAACGTACGCAAACGGAAACTAAAGAATATATAATATATAATTTATGTGGTCGGAGATGCGTCGTTTTGCCTGTTACATACATTTTCACAAAACCGGTATACCCGTTTTACCAATTTTCAATTGATGTGCGTTATAGTTAACTGTGTTTGCACACAAATACTTGATTCTTTGATGATTGCTGCTTTATAAGTTTTTATTATATAGTAGTTTCCATGTTACTAATATTTTAATTGTATGTCAAGAGCATAGGGACGTTTACAATTGTCAAGTTTGGTCAGCATATCTTGAAAAACTAAGGTTTTATTTATTCAAAAAGCTTTTGCTACCGATTGTTTTCATAGCTATATATACTACCTGCAACAACTAGACGGACCTATGCAAGATTTCATGACTATAGCTCTAAAACTGAGAGACAAGTTTACACATTTCATGACAAAATTATAATACCCTCTGCAAGCGAATAAAATTAGAGGAGGCTGCAGCAGTTCATTGCACTTGAGCGCGTATCTGGCAGATACGCTAGCAATAATCTCTGCCTTGTCACTGTTTTATTGGCCATCACGTTCCTCACTTGTGCGTACCGAGAACTTTCACATCACTTCCGCATGTCGCTTGGCTACCTGGTCGCCAACCTAGCTGGAGATCGTCTCGCATTGGCCCTTTGAATACGGTGCGCCGCTAAGTGAAATTGTCATTAAATGTGCCCGCCATTCCAGTGCGCCTCTTGACACCGTCTTAGAGCAGCAGTGCTTTAAGATATACCTGTGGGCATAACTATTTCTTGAGCTACGTAAAGAGAAATTTCGGTTGATTACAAAATATTGCGCAAAAAGATGTGGCAATAATTGCGGCTATGTGCTTCGCAGATACTTTCATTAGAATCTGATTAGCTGCTGCGATTTACTTTGATATACGTGACGTCGAACGCTGCCATTTCAGCTTGGCTGCCAGCAGTTCGGCCAGAAAAGCCGTTAGTGCCACGGCGACCCCCAAGACCCAAACAACCAGAATTCCCGCAAAGTTGGACATGGCCAACCTGACTGGCTCGATGTTTATGTCTTCTTGACGGCCGCTTGACATGGTGCTCTCGACCTGCTGCTGTATTTGGACATTCAGATTGTCCGCCACCACGCGGTCTTCCCAGTACTTGTCAAAGCCGGACGAGTGCCAGCGGTAGACCAGCTCGTTGAAGCGCTCGAGCAGCGGCCAAAGCCGCGGCACGAAGGCGACCGTGAACTGAAAGTAAAGATCCTCCTGCATAATTACCATGTGTTCAATGGCCTGTCCTGTAAGGTAATCGCCAATTGCAAAGTGACCTGAGAGAACGAGAGACTTGTGCATTGTTTAATCAAGTGAGAACATTCCAGTCGGGTGTAACCGACTTCGCAATACTCATTCACCGTAAAAAAAGCAGCTTAAAGCAGTCGAAAACGGTCTAAATTATTATTTAAGGTGATCAGAAAACTGTCTGCCAAATCTGCCATTTTCTCGGGATACCCGCCCGAAAGATATATTTTATTTGATTGATTTGTCACGCCTCCTGGGCTTATTCAAAACATTTTTGTGCAATTTTTAGAGGGAGTCATTAGTAATATGCCAGAAAAAATTCAATTATCTAGCTTTAAAACAAAGGGAGATATATCGATTTTATCGAATTGTCACGCCCAAAAGTAGGCGTAGCTAAAAAATCTGTGGCGCAGGTATACCCGCGTATATATTCAAAATTTCAACACAGCTTTAATACGATCGGAGGGACAGCAAGACGGACATTGCACAAACCGAATATACTCTTTTCCCTTCGTGAACGAGTATTGAAAATAGATGTGTGCATAGATACCAAAAGGCAAACGCTCCACGGTGAATCCCATGCGCACCCGCTGCGCCAAACTGAGCAACTGATCATCGCTGTATATGTGAAAGTTATCGAGAAGCTCGTGCACCAGAGGCTATCGGAGATTGACAAAGACGCATTTAGGTGTCGGAAAATGGTCGGAGCAGCGGCTGCTTGTACTCACATCATCCGAGCCGCGAATCGTTGACACCCACGCCTCTGAGTTGGCCGCCCACTGGAGCCTGTGGTCGCGCATGCGCTGCATCGTGTCGGCCGCCTCGCCCAGGCTGGGAATGGTCAGGATGCTGGCCAGGCCACCGCCGTAGATGCTCGTGATAATGATGTCGTTGAGGAAGCAGGCGAAGAGCAGCACGCGCACTGTCACGGAGCGCACATTGCTGTTGCCCGACTGCGATATGAACAGCTTGAAGGTGGTGACCAGTCCGAACTTGGAACTGCCCCACCAGCCATCTTCAGCATTGGACGTAGCGTACAGCTGCTGCTCGCTCCTGTGCGCCAGGACCAGGCCCAGCGTTTCGATGCCCAGGCAGAACAGGACGGCGGCCCACAGCGAGTACTGAAACGGCTGCAGCGGCAAATACCAGCTGGCCAGGCGCAAGGGCGCCGGCACCAGGCAGGTGATGCCCGAGCGCACCAGGTACATGGATAAGTCCAAGTAGGTGTAATCGTCGTGCCAGGAGTACATGGCGCCAATGCATATGTCGGCCTTATGCTCGATGATCATTCCCATTGCTCCGTCGCCCGACATGTTCGGGTAGATGGTGCCCCAGTCGTCGGCGTCAGCTAAACACAAAATTCATTACTCCTTCGTCCTTTAATTTATGACAATATAGACAAGTTCACTCAGAGAGAAAAGAAATCAAAATCCGTCCTTGCAAATATTTGCTTAAGTTATCCTTAAGTGAAACTCGGCAAAAATTAATTTTAACCTAATGTTCATAAGGAAACGCGACCTTGCAAAACAATATAATAACGAAAAATTAAAAAAAAATTAAAAAAAAATAAAAATAAAAAATAATAATAATAAAGATACGTCCAAGTTCGAAGTTTTCTAAGAACGAAATTCGCATTTAAAATAAACAATAAACTCGGAAGTTTTCCGATTATATATGTTCCATATTATATAAACCATGTAAATTTGTGAAAATTAGACATTAGAAAGTTCTAATGTGTATCGAAGCTGGGTACAGGGTATCTAATAGTTCGACATTAACAACTGGAGCAAATTTTTGTAATAGTCACAAATTTTTAAAATTGTTCCTACCTAACTGAAAATTATTTTAAAAACGAAATTAACTAGAAATGACAAAAAAAAGGAAATTAATTATTTTCTCTCAGTGTACACGTGCACTGGTGCGCTACTCACATGTGTCTATTTGCAGCGTGCAATTAAATTGCGCGCAAAAGTTGAGAACCACGCGTGTCTCTGTGCCATCGATGTACACCTTGGACAGTTCCGAGTTCTCGGAGACGCCCACATCGCGGGCATTGCTCTGCGTTCTCTGCACCGTGAAAAGTCCTATAGATGGACGGTGTCAATTGGCCAAATACTTACATGCTTGATGACCGTGTAGGGCCTGTAGTTGAAGCCGGCGATGATTAGCTCGCGGCCCTGCAGGTCTCTCAATTTGTCGGGAAATAACGGACTGTTCTGCTGAAATCGCTGCGAAACGACATTGTAGCGATCCAGCAGCTGCAGCTGATCTGGCCGCTGCGATCGGGGTCCGACGTACTTGTTGGTTTTCAGCTGAAAGTCGGTTGCATTCGCGTAGCTGCGCACCACGAAGAGTATGTTGGGCTGGTCTGCGAATTTCGATTAAATTTCATTTATTTTACACAATTAAAAGTTTTTTTTGGCAAATACCCTGGAAAAAGTAGTCGCCACAACATGTCTTCGGCAGCGCCTGCGCCACATGCGCAAACACGAATTTGTTGTGCAACGAGCGCCAGATGGAGTACATCGATGCCTTCGCGAAAGCGGCCACAAAGCGGGGTATGTGCTCGCCAAAAACCAGAAAACTCTGTTGTATAAAGAGAAAAGTCCTGTGGAGTGCACGATGTCGACCATATTTCCGCCAAGAGCCTACCTCGCAGTGCGAAGTCTCAATGGACATTGTGAGCTTTAGCATCAAATCATCGTAGATCAATTCGCGCTCCTTCAGCTGCCGTTCCCTGGCACCAGCGTCGACCACATTCTGCTTGAAGCTGTCGGCCAGAGTGGGTATATTGATGTCTACGAAGGATGCGTAATTGCCGGCCAGATCTTGTAGCTGGAACTCGTAGTCGTCATGCCACAGGACACAAATTGTGCTGCCGTGCAAGTATCTTTCAACTGTACTCAAAGATATTGCCAATTTCGAGTTACATAACTGGGCAAATACACTTACTGATGATGTTCAAAATAAGCGACCAACTCGTGTCGACGAGTAACATTTCATTCATCTTCATTTATTGACTTATAAGCCAGTAAACTGGCTCTGTCTGTGGCTGTCGGGCAACTGAATAGAATTCACCCAATTTGTATTGGGCAACTTTTGATATGCGAACTCAGTCGTAATCTGTTTGCTCATGTACGCAAATTAAGCAATTGGCCAATTTGCTGCTTGTTGTCTTATGCCAGCCAACGTCAGCACGGACAATTCTGTAACAACTTCTTTCGGCTTGTAAAAAAGAAATTACGAACCTTTAACAATTCCTATCATGTACCGGGGAAGGTCAATACGCTTAAAAATGTAAATTCGTATTTGGTTTACCAACGGATATTTATTTATTACTTATCTCCAGCACCTAAAATTAGTCAAAAAAAACCAACTTTCTGTTAGGCAAGTTGAAATATTTTATGTCATATATTGTCAGCCTATCAGGAAAAAATTAGATTTCGGCAAGTTGGATTACATATCAAAACATAGCAAAAAAAAAAAAAAAAAAAAAATTCGATTTATCGTAATAACGAACCAGATTTATTTGTATTATATTTTATTTGCTTTGCTTTACATGTTCAGCCGGTTATTTTATACGCAAGCTATGGTAAACAATTTAATGTAAGCTCTCAACATTTTTAATTTATTAATATAATATGAATTTTAGAAAAACTTGCCTCTCAAATGCGATCGTTCGAATCGATTCTTCAGACAACTTTGGAATTAAAGTTTCAATTAAATACTAAAGACGAACATAATTACAGATCTTGATAGCTTAGGACGATTGCAAAGCTCAATTTGCTCCACCAAAAGCGAAATTGAAGCGTTTGTACAGACAATGAGGAAATTAATATAAATAAGAAAACAAAAAAACAAAAAGCATACAGCAAGACGAAGACAGAGACTTGAAAGTTGTTGAAAAGAAAGAAACTTTAATTGATTTTAAATGAGAAATTAAATGCGGTAATACTGAATACTGCTCAAAACAACCCCGTGTAAGTCGGCATGTAAGTCGGAAAGTATATTTTCAAAGGGAAAACGACTTTAGTCAATTTTGGATTTCAATCGTTACCGCATTTAAGCACCAAGGGTCAGTATCTTCCACTTTCTAAGATTGAAAGTAAAATGTTGCCCAGCCGAATCAGAGCGTGACTTAAGTCTCTGTTCTTTAATCAAGCTAAACTGCCGCCCAATAAACTCTGGTTTTTACAATTAAAAAATGTTAATCCTATCTCTATCATTTAAGCACAAAAGATTCTAGGCGTTAAACAACAATCATGGAAATGCTTTGAATGCAACATCATTTCCAGCTTCAGTCATGCGCATTGCTCTGAATCTACTTCAAATTCCAGTTCAACATTTTCTAATTTATTCTACTTTTGTGTGAATCGAAGTGTTTGATCTAAAATACGGAGTGAATAAAAAAAAGACGACAATCATAAGTCTCTTTTGATTTGTTTAGTTTTTTTTAGTTGCTAAAAAACTATTGTGTGCGGATCGCTTTTCTATTGTGAAGCTTATTTTTTTGCTGACAAACTGAGGTTTCAGCGATTTTCGCTTGGTAGCAACAATAATTTGGTCAAACAGAAGCTGGCATAGTTTTTTTTATTTCGGGCTAAAATATTATTTGGCCCATTTCAATGCTTGCAATGACTTCAGAGTATATATAGAAAAAATGTATTAATGAAAGAGCTTACATGATCGTATCTTAGCTAAAAGCTAATGTAAACAACTTAGGATTATAGTATGTAATTAATGTATATTGTGCATGGTTAAGTTTTTTGCTCATTAAACGAAACCAACAATTATGGAAACAATGGCAATCGAACAACAATAAACAAAAGAACGATGGCCAACATGGAATTAAACCCAATTTGTCAACACCAATGTCAATTTCAGTTATCGAACGGAACTTGTTTGCCTTTCGTTCAGGGGAAATATTCGCTAATTGTGATTTCAATTGACCTTGCAAATGGTTTTTATAATAATGACACTTATATAGTACATTGACAGAGGCGATTCCGACGCGATAACACGTATATTCGTAATCAAAATAGCTTGATGATATTAACCAAGTCAGAAATTTAGTTATTGTATAAACAACCAATTATTTAAACAATCAGATTTCAATAATTTAAATAATTCTTCACATAATTGCTTGTAAAATAAAATTTTGTAAAATTCTTTGTAACATTATTTTGATTAGTTTCGACCACTTATTGTCAGTAAAAGATGCATATACAATACTAAATACTAAAATGTATCTTTCCATCTAATCCATCTTTTGCGAAACCAGCCAAAGAATAGTTTGTGCAGGCCTATCAATGCAATCATTTATACAGTAATAGTATTTACGTTGATAAGCAACATCGGATAAGCTACAATTGTATATTAAGTACATGATCGGGGCTGCAACGCCGCATTAGTTTTTTCACTTTCACCCGGCGCCGGCATGGGCTTTCCCTACGTTGGGCTTAAATGTCACCGGCGAGACCGGCGAGGCCGAATTGCGTCTGTTTTGGGCCATGATTGCCCCGCTGAGCCGGCGATGAAATCATAAATTAAATTTACGATGCGAGCATCGAGCGGCGCGCTCCGCAGCTTCACTTTAATGGAATTACATTTTCTTCATATACAATACTTATTTGTTATGAGATCATTTCTCTGGCTGTCTTCGTTTTGTTTTTCTTTTCTTTCATTTCTCGTTTTGTTTAATTTAATGAATGAAAAGTCAAAATTTCTTGCTGCACCGATTCCAGCCGCGTTTCACTTTCAATCGTACTCCCCATTTTGGCCACGGTACGACTCTTTGGGCCTGCCAATGGTTGTATTTGGATTGCAGTCTTCAGCTCCTACTCATGCGTAATCCTTTTGTGGGCGCCCGACTTCCGTTTCACGTAGTTGCGCAAGCAATCGCCGCCAATGCCGGAGACGCCCAAATAGCTGAACAAGAGTGTATTAGACAACTGTTGCATGCTTTCAGCCATAAACGGATAAGCACGAACATACAAATTAAGCTGTTCATCGCTAGCCAGTTTGCAATCGTATCGATAGCCTCGATGAAAACGTCTGCACCACATACATTGGTGTATATGTTCACATGTACATATAATAAATGTATGCATGTATATGTATTATCAAAACAACTATCTTGTTTATATGCACTTGGTATCTGTGCTTGCATTTCAATTTCCAGTTGGTTAAAACATAGACATACAAGTATATTAAGAAGAGCTTGGTTTAAAAGTCGGGTGAATATTTTTATCTTATTTTGTATATTTTGTTTATTGAGCAAACTTATTATTCGGTAGCAGTCATAGCTGATCATCATTTCTAATGTATTAATTTCTAATGCATCGAATTCAAACTAATGTGACTGTTATCCTGCAATAATTAAATTTAAGAATATCACAATATGTTTTCAATCAAATTTATTTATTATAAACAGTCGACAAAGCGATTGTCAGCAAAAGTAAAAAGCTACACCAAAATATGTATTTATTTATTTAGTATATATAAGTGTTTAAAAAGTGTTTCTAAAAGTCTTAACGAATTTTAAACATTTCCAACAACCAGCCTGAAGACCTTTGTTGCTCTGCCTTAACATTTTTCTAAGATCCAATAATAAATAATAATAATAATAACGGCAAATATTTATTTACATATATATTTATTTGCCTGTCCGGCCAGCTATGAACTTAATCACAATAATTATTGTCAGTGTCATTTTTAGAACCTACAGCTACATAAATAGGAAGGGCCAACTAAATTCTTCTGCATAATATTTAAATTTTAACAATATGTACACCTGCATCTTATATTCTATTTATATATTTGTATATACATGTTTTTGCGATTCTTCTCAGCTTTGCAACAGTGCGATCCATTTTCTCGGATATACAGATATATTTATATGCACATGTTTCTGCATCTCGTACTAGGCTAAAATAAAAAGAGATTTCTTGTTTTGAGAAGAATTTGTGGTCATTGTCCGAATGTTGCGTGTGTGTTTGTGTGTGCCTGCATCAAACCAAAAACGTACGCACCTTGCATCGAACCGAAGCGCTTACAACCGCACGCAACATGTTGTACACAACCAGGCTGGCCAAGTTGGGCTTAGCGGCTGCAAGCAAACTATCCGCGCGACAGTTCAAGCCGATCTTTCGCAGCTGCAACAACGTCGCGCACGAATCGCAAACGAGTCGAGTCGAGTCGAGCCGAGCCGAGCAGCCAAGTAAAGTTGACGATTGCCCGAGATTTGCATAATTATGAAGAGCCAAAAGCCGTGCAATTGGCCGCGTTTTATTGCCACACAAAGACGCGATCAATAAAGGGCGTGACAAAGGCTGACCTCACAACTGGACCCATTCGCATTTGCATTCGAATAGGACAGCCTAGTGACTGTGACAATATTTGTGTGAAGTGTGACTTGTGAAATGTGACTTGTGAAATGTGATTTGTGAAATGTAAAGCGAATCTGTTGCAATTTCAGTTATTGTCTGGCGCTTAGTTTTTGGACCGTCTTGGCCCAAAACAAGATAAACAAAAGTGAAACTTTCGAAGAGCGCGCCAGGAAAATGCCCATTGGCAAAGTGCCGCAGCCGGTGACACGTCGGTCAGCGGCCAGCGAGTCCGCCAGCGTGGACAGCACGCTCGACTCGCGCCTGTCGAACAGCGAGCTGCTGCCGATGGAGCTGCTCAAGGTGAACTACGTGCACCAGTGCAAGCAGGCCATGATGCGCAGGTCGAACGAACCGCCGCCCACGCCCCATCTGAACAATCCCGCGCGCTTCGTCGGCTATCGCCGGCAGCCGCCGCACAGCGTGACCCAGTTGAATCACGGCGCACGCAAGCCGGTGCCCGCCCTGCCCCCGCCCACGGTTGAGTCCTGGCTACTGCTGACCAAGCAGCCGGCGCAGCCAGCGCAACGGTCCGACGAACTGGACTGCTGCTGCGCCCGCTCGGGCTGCTCGTGCTCCGACACCAGTTCGGACGCCACCGAGACGAGTACGGTTACGCCGGACTGCGAGAAGTCGCAGAGCTGGAACTACCGGGACGTACGGCGCGACCTGGCCGCAGCCGGCGTCAGATCCCGTGCCGATCGCATCGCGTGCATCGAGCGAAGAGAATCGGGTGAGATCGGCCCACCAATGAGCAGCGAGTGCTCGGCCTGCTTGCGCCAGCCGGCAGCCGGGCGATCGCCGATCCGCGTACCGCTGCGAACGCGCATCCCAAAACCGCTGCTGCTGCGCAAAGAGGCAGCGCCCAACAGCGAGGCGAACGCACAGCTGCAGCGGCGGGTGAAGCAGCTCTTTCAGCCGGACACGGTCTACGGCCACAGCGCCGCTCCCCGGTGGATGTTCCAGAAGGCAGGCGACAAAGGCCGCCCAGGCAACGTGGCGCCTTTGGTGGAGCAGCAATCGGCGCGCCTGCAGCAGCAGCAGCGGACCAAGCTGGACCGCGTTCACATTCGCAAGAAGCGCCAGCCGCTGCACATCGTCAACCAGCTGGCGGCTCGGGACAAGCTCCAGCTGCCGAAGACGACGCAGGGCGAGCGCCTGAAGCGCTTCTCGCTGGAGAGCTGCTCGGACTCGGGCGTTTCCTGCTCCAACGATGCCAAGGAGCAGCAGACGAAGCAAACGAATCTGCGCCGCGACGACAAGTGCGTCAGCTGTGTCCAGGTGCTGGACAACCAACAGCCACCAGCCGCCGACAAGCAGAAGCACTGGGAGAGCACAAAGGCGCCTCCAGGCACCGCGCCGTCAAAGTCAACCGCCGATCTCAACGACGTGCAGAACTTTGCCAAGAAGAACGTGACGAAGGCGACCACCAACGAGCTGCTCACCGCGGCCGCCGTTCCCGTCAAGCAGTGCAATCTCGAGAAGGAGCGCAAGCTGAACAGCCTCAAGCAGCGGCGAGCTGAGCCCGCAACGTGCAAGACCACAATTAGCATCGACGACAGCTGGGTGCAGGAGTCGTGCATCGATCCCGGCGACGACTACATGGACACGGACTCGCTGATGCTGCCGCCCGCCCAACAGTCCATCAGCACGCACAACAACAACAGCGTCAAGATCTTCGTGTGCAGCACGGCAGAGGAACCGGACGGAGATGTCGACTGCTGTGGCCGGGCGGGATTGTGTGCGCCTTCGTCCAGCGCCTCGACCTCGTCGTCCGGCTGCGGCGGCTCGAGTCGGGACAACAGCTCGTTGTGCGAGTGCGAGCAGGATTGCGGCACCTGCGCTGGATATCCGAATGCGGCCAGTCCCAGTTGTCTGTCCGTCGACTGCTGCAACGCCGTCGGCGGCGTCTTCTGGAACAACGCCTGCTACGATCTGGAGGCGAATGCCAGCGCCGGCTGCTGCTGCAGCGTGTCCAGCTGCGACGATGACGACTGCTCCTACTACGAGGGCGGCCTCAACGTCCAACTGGATCCCATTCAGGGCCGACGCGGCGAGGTGCTCGCACGCAACAACAACAAAGTGCTGCGAAAGGTAGGAGCCACAAGCCAAACCAAATCCAAACAAACACTCGGCGCCATTCCAGACCCAATAATTATACGCCTCTAATTAGGCGGAAGCTCGAGCTGCTGCTCTCGGTTTCCGCGCCGTCTTTTGGGCCACAAACAGTTTTATTTCCTTTGTCTGCCATGCGAACAGCTTCCACAGCTTGTCTGAATGTCAGTTCCTCATTGTTCAGCTCCACGATTGGGCTTAAACTTGACTTCAGCTAAGTTGTTCCTCAGTGCTAAGAACCTTTCGCATTTACTGTTGGCCAACGTGTTGCCACTTTCAAATGTTTGCACACTTCAATTGATGTTTAAACTCGACAATTAGCATCCGTTTGTGAAATTTCTAGTTGAATATGAAGAAATGCCAATAGCAAATAATTTTTATTTAAGTGCAGTTATCATATTTAGTGGTTTGTTGGGGTCAAGCAAATCTACGAGATATTTTAAACTAGCTCAGCGGCTATTTTTGGAAATTTAAATATCTATTCTGAGATCAATAATTGAGTTAAATGATCACAAAAGAATCGAAAATCGAAAATCGCTTTAAGCAAATATTTTAAGTTTAAACAGTTTTTAAAGCGGTTTAAGGAATTTTTGATTGTTTTTTATTATTTATTCATTATTATTTCAATTTATTTTTTGTTTAAATAATGAATCAGAATCAATCTAGATGACAAACCATGGCAAAAATTACCTTAAACAAGAAAATTGGTTTAGTTATGAAAAATCTGAAAGAAATTTTGAAGTATGGGAGCTATGGTTCCAATATCCTAACAAATCAAAGTTTTTGAAATTTTTTTTGCAAAAATTTTGGTCAAAAAGTTTGACCTCCTTCACATTGATTTTTAATGTGGTTTTTTATACTAAATGTGACAGCCACAATCTATTAAAAATACAGTTTTGCAATTCTACATTTTGAAAAAAAAAATCGAAAATCAGTAAGGGGAATAAAATAATTTTTTTCCAAAAAAATGTTTTTAAAAAAATTATTTTCAATAATTCATAGTATTTTAAATGCAGAATCAATCTAGATGACAAAACATGACCAAAATGCCCTCAAACATGAAAATCGGTTCAGTTTTTGTTTAATAGTTAATAATATATTTAAACATATAATATTTATATCTATAAATAATTTATAATTATTTATATAATATATGTATACGGGAGTTCATTGTATATACTATAAGTTTAAGAACTGAGACAATCACATTTTGTGACAATATTTGAATGCGCTCTGGAATCTAGGTTTTGAAGCCAATATGTTAATGCTTATGATTTTGATTCATGTCCGGGTTGATCGATGTGTCTGAAAAAAGCGCAGCCTGCAACAGGAAATGAAGCCAAGAAGTTCGGCCCAGGCACGACCCGCTCCAATGACACGAAACATTAAAACTCAAATTTGTTTTTATGAAGCAGCCACGAACGAGCAGCTCAAATGAAGCTCAAATGAGTGTAGTATATATATAAATACATATATATACATATATATATATATATGCATACCCAACCCATACCAGAATACGAGTGTATATAGTAAGCAAATATTATCTAACCGTAAGTCGTATATCCGAAGAGCCATTATCGCTGCCCAAAGGTGAAGGTGGCGTGCAGTATGTTAGCGTGTGGCAGGAAGCTTCGTTTCATTAATAAACCCAACAGCAAAAAAGCAACAACAACAAGAGCAACAACAACAGCAAACACTTCAGCATTTGATTTGGCTCGTTGTGGTTTTCATTTCGCGGTTTCATAACAAATTACGAAGACACTTTTAATTTTTCATACACACCTGCATATGTATGTGTTTATGCGGCCGGGGGCTTCATTAACACCCGTCTATTGGGATTATGTCTCATAAGCATGAGCCGTTGTTTGCAGCTAGTTAAATTTGAATAATTGGCAAGCGCCGTCTGTCCACTCAAACCGTAACTAAGCGGGCTGTAAACGACAATAAACATTTGCTTTGCTTCTTAGACCGCCCAGCCCCTCTCACATATACATAAGTATATACCTACATATATATAAACCTTTCAATTTAAAGCTTTGAAGAAAAAAAACTGAGTTTCTTAATTTTTAAGTATCCTGTTTCTTTTATTTTTCCAGGCTCAAACATTTTTTTTTAAATTTATTTGGCACCATTTATTTTTAAACAGCCAAAACTTTATGATTTAATTCAGTAAACGTCAAATAAAAATTATAAGAAAAATTTTAATTCAGTAAACATCAAATAAATATTAAAAAAAAAAATAGGAACTTTTTGAAAAAAAAATACTCCGTTTCTATTTTCTTTTCCATGAATGTATATGTGCATAAATGAGTTTATAGGTAAATGTTTTACCTACTGCTATGGAAGGGGTCTGCCCCAAACAAAAAATCGTCTCGTTTTGGTGCGTGCCGCATTTACCGCTAACACCTTTCACTTTCCCCATTGTCTCTGACGTATTACCAATACAAAGCCGCATGGATTTTGTCATGACACTTCACTGACAAGTTGAGAGAATTCCAGAATTAAATCTGTGCATTTGCAACTGGCTGGCAGAGTGGTTTCCTCACATCTGTCATTAGAGGCAGTCATCAAATCTGACTATTAGAAGATTTGGCTTGGCATCAGTCTTCAAATTCCAAACTTTATGACCTAACGGTGCATAGCAAGACTGAATTTCCGAATTTCTCTGTTCATGCTTATTGGCCTCGATTTAAGCCAAGCGAGCACTAAAATTGGTGTCATCTGCCTGGCCTGCAAGCTGAGCCAGTTGAATGCCCAGCTAATCTCAATGCCCAACTTCTCGACCTTCATGTGCTTTCCAAACTGGGCGCAGTGTGAAGAAAAGTGAACGCCACCGTTCGCTAATTGGCACAATCTGAGCTTACTCGCACTGTGACCATCTTAATTTGCATTGTCTCCAGATCCCACCTCGCTTGAGGGGCTGCCGAAAAGTCTGCATGCGCTTTGACGCGTAGTCGACGACAGTTGTCTTCGGTAGTTTTTATCGTTGTTACGGGAACAGCGTTAATTAATTAATTAATATTTGAGCCTCTGTTTACTGCAACTCATCATTAACAAATATTTGTTTTTATAAAATAAAATAAAATAAAATAAACAAAATTATTTGATAAAGTATTTAAAGTAATACGTAATAAATAATAATATTGTCTACTTATTTGTCGAATTCTTTTTTCTTGTTTTATTAATATTAAATATTTTGTGTTTACAATATAAAGAAAAATTTGGTTAAAAAAAAAACTTTATGTGAAATAACATAAAATAAAATCATTATAAACATTATTATCTTTATATTTATACTTTCATTTATATGGACCTGCTCATTGCAAATTATTTTTTTTGGCTTCTGAGTCCATTCAAATAGATTTATTTTCTGTACCATTTTTCGCTGTTTTCGTGATTTGAGTTCATTGTGTAGAAAGTAAACAATATCGAAATGAAAATGAAAATGAGAAACCTTGCAGAAAAGTGAAGAGCATGCAGGCACTGTAACAAACAATGAACGAGCCAAAGAACAAAGTAATTCTGGCCAATAAGCCGAGGCTGCAGTAATTAAATGCACAAACAGAGTGTGAGCAGCTAACTTGGCCAATTGCTCTGTTGCCTACAGGTTTAGAAAGCGCTAAGGCTCGCCGGCAATTATCTAATACACACACTAGGTAAGGCGGCTAAGAGTTAGCTGAAGTAATTTACGCCTCCCACTGCTTAGAACTTAGCACTAACTAGGTAATTAGACCAGAGTTGCCCAAGACTGCGGCCCATTCAAAGTGACGAGCTCTTGTTTAGGTACGAATCCACAAAAGCGTAGTCGCGTGGAAAGTCGAACGAACGACGGACGGATCGACGGACCGGTAAGCGGTCAAAATAAGTCTCTCGGCCTAGCGAAAGTGGTAACAGCAACCCAACCAAGTAGCCCACAAAAAAAGAACCGTTTTCCACATTTAAATAAACGTTGTCTAGTTAGAAAAGTCTCAGCTCTGGCAAAGTTGTCGAAACCTGAAGATTTGTCAAAAATCGCTGCCAGGCAAAGATCTATGCCAACCGTTCTCTTTGGTATCCGCAGGTCTCTGTATTAATTTGTGTGTGTGTGTGTGTTGTTTTCTTCCGAATGTTGCTTTATTTTAAGTGTTTTGTATGCCAATATGCCTTCAAGTGTTAAATATATAAACGTATATCCAAATATTTATGGTATAAGCTCAATCAGCGAAACATTCAGTGGACTTATATATATTTTTATTGGTGTCTTACAGACTGGTATACATGAGCTTCGACCCAGATCTATGGACGGTGTCATTGACTCTGGCGTTTCGGTAAATGGCGACACCGGCTCGAGTCCCGACAACAGCGAGCACATGCAGAATCAACAGGTATGTGAAACCATTATACAATATTTATATAATGATAATATAATCTATTTCGTCCGAATTTATAAGTTAATAATTATAACTTTTATACACGTGTGTAGCTTTTAATGTTTATTGTATAAACAGGCTAATTAGTCAAACTCTCAATCTCAAATATATATTTATCTGTGCCTAACTAAATTAGTAGATAACTCAGAAAACAAATTCGGCAAAAATCCATTCAATAGAAAACTTTGCGTTATATAAAAACCCCAATTTGATAAAGCTAACATAAAAACATTTAAAATCATGCCGTTAAAACTGGATTAAATTGTTGTTTTTTTTTTTATATATCGAGGGCTCCTGGCTAAGAAGAAAGGAAGAAGAAAATGCTATGTTAAATTAATTGTTTATGAATAAAACCAATAAAGTTAGAGTAGTATAAGATAAGTACAAAAAATCGATCAGTAATTTAAAAATTAATTTTTCTCAATTTCAGGACGCTGAGGCGAGAAAACTCAAGCGGGGTCACGTGCTCTCTGAACTGCTGGAGACAGAGCGCATCTATGTAAACGAGATGAGCTCGATTCTAAAGGTAGGTAACAAAATGCATTAGCAATAGCTTGCCCATATTTGAGTGCTTTTGGCTGTGATATAGACACACTGATAGAGAGAAAGAGATTTTTAATTTTTGAAAAACGTCTGAATCCGGACAAAAGAGAATCAACGGTACAAGCCCGCTCAAAATCATGAAGCATAAAATCCAAGTCTATGCAACTGCCCACTGGTCAGCGAACTGAAACCAATAGAGCATTTGTGGAGCTGTTGGTTCTTCTTGGTGCTCAGCGCAGCGCTCGAATGCCCCCGCTTGTAATTAGTGCATTAAACCCATTTGGCTATGAGTGGCAGCGCATCGAACTAAGAAGCCTCCACTGGTAATTTGTAACCAATTCTAAGCTTGTGGCCTACAGCCCCCAGCCAGCGGCTGGCAATCATTTAGCGATCGGCTCTTGTGCACGTCGGTACGGCGACTCCGAATCAGCAATTTTACTCGAATCCAACAGCATTCGATATGCGTTACGGGGGCTACGATCTGCGCAAAGCTTCAAAACCGAAGACGCCGGGAGCACAAAGCTCATTCCGGCTGCGGCGGGTGCAGAATACGGCTTGTAATATTGTCGGTCGAATCAATCTCAAGCTGGGCGATTCCCTGATCAGGCGATTCAATTTACCGTTGGCTGAGGCAAATGAGCCACGTGAGTCGCCGTTGTCGTTTCAAGGATCGCTGTTTGACTCGCAGGCATCCTGCGGCGGCCTTAGCTACCGCCCCGTCGACTTTCGTCCTCGCATTGCATCCTTCAGTGCGGATCCTGGTGACAACTACATATTTGGTACGAACTTGTGCAACTTTGCCACGCACAACATACTTAATGGCAAATCTACCATCAAGATAATTAATACCCTGCAAGAGTGCGAGGAACGGGAAGCCTCCGAGAGTGATCGGGAGTTCGGTGTCCAGTTTGGAGTTAACAACAGTCTCCCAGTTAACAATAGTCTGCAGCGTTTGAAGGATCAGCGACGCACCATATTCAAGGAACTCATCGAGCTGTCCAGCTGTGACGAGTCTCTGGAGTATCGACTGGTCAAGGACTACCTGGAGTCGAATAGCTACTCCGAAATAGAGAACGACACCGAATTCAAGGACTATCTGCAGCGCAAGAACTATATGGATATACTGGCCTATCTGGAGGACAGCGAGCCCAAAAGCTTTATGTCCGTTTCGTCCTCGCTGGCGCGGGCTCAAAGCTCCTTGGGCTCCCTGAACAACACCAAAATGCTGTCGACGCCAAAGTCATTGAAAAGTCCCAAGCAGGTGCCCACCCTAGACACCCAAATGTGCAGCTCGTGTCGGTCCAGCTGGCAAAACAATCTTAATCTAAGCGAGAACAACGGCCGTACTCAGCGAACGGGAACCGTTGCGTTACATAGGTCGAGCGCAGTTTGGAACAGCTCTTACCAAGAGATACTCAACTTCTGTCACCAGTTTTTCGATAATAGCTTCAAGAGTGCCGCCAACGACAAAGAGCTGCCCGAATTCAAGAACAGCAAGTTTAAAACGTCCAAGTATGAGCGAATCCTTAAGGACTTTGTTGTGGCGCAGGGCTACACCAGCGTCGAACAGTACGTGGAGCAGAAGTTCGGTCAGTTCATAAGAAGTAAACTGAACGCCTTCAACGATCACGATAAATCTGATGTAACTTTAACATAACCACGAGTACATACGATTTCCATTACTTTAGCGTTCTCGTTATATATTCGTTTGCAGGGCTACTTCGACCAAATGCAGTCGGACGAGCTGATGCATCTTGTGCCCGCCAGTCTGCAGGGCAAGGAGGAAATCCTTTTTGGCAACCTGCACGAGCTCTACACTTTCCACAACGAGATTTTTCTCAAGGACCTGGAGAACTGCATTTCAACCACAGAGCTTGTGGCGCTCTGCTTTGTGCAAAGGGTAAGTGCATCAATCGCAGTGTTTTACACAACCTCTTGTTACTCTGTACTTACGTATATCGCTTATGTCCTTTAGCGAGACACCTTCTATCGGCTGTACTCGTTTTATTGCCAGAATATACCGCGCTCGGAACGTCTGCGTGAGACGCTTGTCGACACGCACCTCTTTCTGCAGGAGTGCCAAAAGAGATTGGGTCATAAGCTGCCACTGGCCGCGTATCTGCTGAAGCCCGTGCAACGGATCACCAAGTATCAGCTGCTGCTGAAGGATCTGCTGCGCTTCAGCGATAGCGGCAGCTGCACTAAGGAGTTGCAGAAGGCGCTCGACTGCATGCTAATCGTACTCAAATGCGTAAACGATTCCATGCATCAAGTGGCAATCACGGGCTTCCCGGTAAGCAACACAAGTATTACTGATGTTAATCCGAAACAAACATCGAATTTTCATCGATGATTCGATATATCGAAAAAAAAAATATTATTGAGTTAAATTTCGGAAAAAAACGCTGCTGTTAAATTCGATGCTTCGATTTTTCGATTGTTTTAACATTACTAAAAATAACCGCTGCTGTTAACATCGATACATTGATGCTTCGATTTTTTTTACATCTCTAAGCAATACTAATTTCGTCAATTAGTATCGAGTACATCCTTATGCTAACTGTTATTATTATCCACAGACCGATCTGGCGCAACAGGGCGAGTTGCTGATGCAGGACTCGTTTCAGGTGTGGACCGAGTCCAAAAAGGATATACGCCTGCGCATTAAGCCCCAGCAACGTCACATCTTCCTGTACCAGAAATCCCTGCTGTTCTGCAAGCAAACCTCCAAAGCGGGTCACAACAAGAGTACCTATCAGTTCAAGCACCACGTCAAGGTGGGTACAATTCAATTTACGCTTTCCCCTAATACCTAAAGAGTGGCTTTTCGTAGATGTCGCATATCGGTCTCACGGAGTCCGTGCGGGGCGACACGAAACGCTTCGAGGTGTGGCTTCAAGGCCGCCAGGAGGTGCACACATTGCAGGCGTCTTCCCTGGACGTCAAGAATAAGTGGGTGGCTGAGATCAAACGGGTGTTGCTCAATCAGCTCGAGGAACTCAAGGGCGAGAAGATTAAGCAGTATGGCCTAAACCATCGGGGTCTTAAGCAGACAACATCGTGGGACACGCCCAATATTTTACTGGGCACACCCAGTCGCACAATCAGCTGTGACGCTTCCTCAGAGTCCTCCAACCGCAACTCGAACTGCAGCAGCGAGGAGAACGGCCCCGCCGGAGCTGCCTGCGCCAACTCCAGCAGCGGCATTGGCGACAGGGACCACCCGGAAGGATGCGGCTGGAGCTCGGACTACTCCAATAGCGAGGACGAGATGTCAGTTCACGATGATAACAGCACACCGGTAATTCAACCCTTTAAACTATAGAAACTATGGTGTTCGTCGGATTTATCGGTTAACTATCAACAAATATATTCTTCCAATGCTTTAAATTTGAGTATGTGGACTTGTGGCAACGTTCAACGTGCTGTGGATTTAATTAGCTACGGCCGGGTTCCTGGAATGATTAGTGATATAAACGCGCCACTTGATGTTTGCCTAAGTCTGATCAGAGCTGTTAAGTTGTTGGTCCTTTCGCGAAATGTGATTCCCCTTTTTCAAAATAATAATATACTTGGCGTACCTTAAAATGAAGGCCCAATAAACACCTTAAAAAATAGAATTTATAAATGTGCAGATAGAGTCGAAAGGAGTAAAATTTGTGTAATTAACATAAAGTATATTACTCAGCAGAAAATAATTATTTTACGAGCTCTGTACCTTTCGGTTAACCGAATATGAATAGTTCTTTCTTTCTTTCGTTTTTAATTTAACGATTTCATTCCATGTACCAGTTATGTAGTTGTAGGAAATCTTATTGGATATTTTTGGGCATATCTTTTTTACTTTCATGGATAAATGCGAATAAAATTTTAAAATTAAAAATATCAAACAAAAACGATCGGATACTCGTGGACTTTGATTGATCCGAAACACACATGTACATTTACATTTACATTTATATATACATATTTATTTTTGTACATTTTCAATATCATAATGTCAACCAATCGGCCATCGCCTGATAGCGCTTCCTGAATCTACTGGCGCAGTGGGCGTCGTACAATATCGATGGTGCATCGTCCTCAACGCACTTTGCGCGCAGCAGCAAATCAAACTCCAAATTTTATGTTTCCGTTGACCACTGAGGTGTGGCTCCCATATAAAGAGTACTCACTGTAGCTGTAATACTAGGTACGGCACTTGCTACCCTGTGCACGCTCTTACCTGTGTTCAAATGCTGCTTGTTAGCGTATGCGTCCAATCATTTGTCAGCTATAGCTCGCCGACTGTAATTAATCGAAAAGCTAATTTCGCTACATTGTGTTAGCTGAAGTTTTAGCTAAAACTATTTTAATCATTGTAACAAAAGATTCACAAAGTCAAACCGCATGCTAAGCACTCATAAGCCCGCTTTACAGTTTCTCGACATTACCAGATGCAATTCATTAAATATATAGGCTGGTTCGATAGATATAGCTTCTATAAACCTGTGTAGTTTTGAAACATGCTACATTTAAAATTAGAATGTCGACCATCTCTTTGTTATTGTTTGACAAATATATTCACTACATAATCATATTAGTTAGCATCCAATCATCGGTATATTTTATCTGTACTGATTTAAGTTAGGCTTTTGTCTTAGTAAATCAGTTCTTGCAACTTCACAAATTATGCCAACCCGGCTACCCAGTTACTTTTCTTAACTGGATTTGAAAGTATCTCAGAAACAGAACCCAAAAGGTTAACTGTTACGTCATGAAACCTTAACTAAAAAAAATTAATAATGGAGAGAATTTCCCATTGAACATGGGTTACACAAATGCATAGATTTTGGCTAGAGCTTTCTTAAAACGCAATGAACTTGTATATATATTAGTATTTTTATTAAAATTTTTTTAAATCAAATTTGTTTTAACTCCCATTTACGTTCATCATTACATCATAAATCTTATCAATTAATTAAATTGAATTGAATATTATATACGTGTAATTGACAATTAATATGTGCGTGTGGCATTGTATTTAAAAACATATATAAACATATAAACACAAATATGGATGGTTCAAAAGATATTCGAATTTATCTTTTATATCTGACTTTATTTTATTTTTAACTTTTATTAAAAAGCGGGAATTTGGGGATAATTGAATATGTTATCAAAAAATACACACTATTTTTTGCGTAAGATTTATGCATTATTCCAAAGGCGGGGAAAATAGATAGAGAGACGGACAAACAAACATGGCTATTTTCCATATAGTGGAGTAGGGCTATTTCACACATTTTTACAGCTTTATTATTTTTTTTTTGCCGAAGTTTGTAAAAGTTCTTACAATACATATATATACAATATGCTAGAGCAGTTCACTTAGTTAAAAAAAAAAATCTAGATAAATTAAGAACCCTAATAAATATGTACATATAGCTTAAAACTTTTAAAAATACATTTATTTTAGTCTAGGATAATTTGTAACTAGCTTAAAAACATTTTCGGCTACGTTAAGAAACGCTTGAAGCTTATATTAACAATACACAGTAAAGACTAACAGAAATCCGAACACAATATTTGAATATGCTTGCCTATATACTATATACTGTATACTAAATGCTAACGCTAACCGACACACAATAACCTATCGTACACATTTTGCTTCAGGGCAGTAAATTCATTGCCCTGGCTGAGTACACGGCTATGGGACACTCGGAAGTTTCGATGCGAGAAGGCGAGGCCATTGAGCTATTGAAAGTGGGCTGTGCTGGCTGGTGGTACGTCCGTGTCTTAGGTAAATGCTCTAATCAAACACCTTTTAACTGCCTGCTTTGTAAAATATTTGTATATTATTAATTAACGAATGCATTGCTTGAGGATAATCACAAATTTACTTTTGAACAGATACCAATGCAGAAGGATGGACTCCGGGAGCTTATCTGGAATCGATCAATCGAAAGTCGTCACGATCATCGAGCTGTAATCAGGAGCGAATAAATCAAAAATAAGCAGCTGCTACAGCAAACAGCCACTCTACACATCTACACACATCAAATTTAGTCCAGTAAACGATGCCTTTCAAAGCTAAATCTATCGCCTTCAATAGATAACAGTATTTAAAGATGTTCTTCTTTGAATCCCACTCTATGCAATACTCTCATTTTACTTACCCGAATCTGATAGAAATGCCAAATAATCGACACTCAACTTATTTTTAATTTCCGAATACCGTTGGTATGGCTGAAGTGTACATTTTGGATAAAACAGAAGTAAGAAAAAAAGAAAAAAGTATTTCGTGTTAATAAATTATTATAAAACTTGCATTACTCTTAGTAATTCGTATTTACATATGTATGTAATTGTTAGTTTCTAGTCCATAGTATACATTTCATCTGCTTTACTTAACGAAGACATAGAACATATATATACATATGTATTAAAGTACACAAGCTATTTAGTATTTTGAGGACTGTTACAATGATTGTTAAGGACAACTTGTCGAATATTTCTTAAATTTGATTTTTATTTAAATATGACACTCAATTATAATATATTTATATACATATACATAATTATAAAATACACATATGTATGTATTAAATAAACATAAATAAAATAATGTATTATTCGATAGCCGATGTTGATACCAGTCTTACTAATTCAGTGATAAGTCAATTAAATTCCAAATGGGGGCGATAACTATTTGCCTAAGATGACCTGAAACTGAAATCTGCAGGACTGTGCTGAAGTTTTTATTATAGCTATTTTGGAAAAATTACTATTTTTGTAATATGTGGTCTCAATCTGCAATAGCATTAAAACTGGGGGAGATATATAAATTAAACCGAATTGCCATCCAACGTCAATATTCCTCACTTCATCGGTTATCTCATGAAGTTTTTGTTTTGAGTAAGTAAAACTACATCACATTAAATAACACTTGCAGTTCTGTCCTAACACTTATGCTATATATATTATATCCCAACCAACATTGAACATGAAATCATAACACATAAATAAGCCAGATTAAGTTTTAGTTCATTATATATTTATTTGCAAACAAGATGTTGATTAACCACCAAAAATCCAAAATCATGGCGATAACTTGTTTCATTCTTTTTACATCGAGTTCTGAATACATGAATACACTTGGTTCAACTGAAGTACAATAAAATAACACATTATCTCTGAGATGGTTGTTACTGAAGTCCGATCCAGTTGACAGGAAACGGTTGTTTGTTGTTGTTTTAATTCGATTGGCGAGTTGGACCGATACAAAGAAATAATAGAACTAACAAAGGAATGTGATTATTATGAACAAAACAATTGTATTACGTACATATGTAAGCATACACTTGACTTAAATATTAGCATATTTAATTCCATTTAAACTTTAGCAACAAAACTTTGGGAATATTATACAGTAAATAAACAAATTTCTTCAACTTTAAATAAAACATGTCAATACTAATTGTGGTTGTGTGCCGTCAGCGACAATTGCACATGTTACAGCGTGTATTTTGAAGTTGAAGCACAGATTTTAGTTGGCAGTTACTCTGCTATTCATGTAGAATTGTTGCGCAGAGAGCAACAGGGTCAACACGTAGATGCACGCCGCAATCCAGCAGTTGTAAGCATTCTGAAAGCAAAAAAGAAATTGTTAGTCTTAGAGAGAATTATAAGTGATTTTTTCTATGAAAATTGTATTTTGAAAAATACTCGTGCTTATTGTAAATTTTCAAATGAAAATTCAATCTTTATAAACCGAAAAGCAAGGTAAATGTATCTCAATATACAATACCATAATATTAACTTAAATTTGATAACTGATGTCTTATAATCAAATAGATATGCGTAAGTAAAACTGGTAACAAAAATATATACACTATTCATGCAGACTTTTACTCAAATTTCACCATTATACCCTTTTCCACACATTTTTACCGGGGGTAAAATAAAATATATGAAGATATCTAATATTTAACCAATATACGTATATACACATGTATATGTGTGTATATGTATAAATTTAACAAGCATTGCGAACCTTGTTCGCATTTTAAAACAAAACTCATATTGAACCAACCTGATTGTACGCATTGTTCGCAGCTGTATAAAATGCATCTAAACTCGGATACTCCTCCTCGAGTGGCAAATCCTCAATCAAAGCCACGCTGTGTATGTAGAAGAACAATCCCATGAGCACCTGAAAATGGAAAATGTTAGTATCAGTTTTACTCACACATATTTGCGATTTTTCTTCAAGTTTTGATCTTGTGACTGCCCCTTATGACCCAACAAAACAAACCAAATTCAGCTATCGCCATACTTACCAGCTGCACAATGCCCCAGACGGAGATGATCAATCCGCAGAGGGAGCATTTCGGACCACAAATTTTCATTTTGCTAGCTTCGTTAAACGCTGCTCGACGGAGGTGTAAATTTGTTCCTTTTCAGTTGGAATTCTTGTCGATGATTTTTTCGCAGAAGCTAGCAAATGTCAGGTGAAAATCATGTGACAGCTTGTGGTGAGTTTAGTGTGCCCAAGTATGGCCGTCCTTAGTATGCTAGTAATTGTTTTTAAATACCAAAATACTAAAAACAAATGCAACACAAACTGAGAAACTCACATTTGCGTTTTCAATTAAAAAATAGATTAATAGAAGTAGTAGCAGCAGTAAATGTGTGATTATATCTTATTTTTTGTAAATGCAAAATTATATGTCACTAGTCGTAACGTGTATACTTTGTATACATGCAACCATGTAGCATATATGTGTGTACATACATAGATGCATATATACATAATAGAGATGCATATAGTAGTTCAATTCAAAGAGCAAGTTCAGTTCAGCATTTCGTTCGTTTTACAGATTACATTACAGATATTAAATAATTTATTTATACAATAAACAGTATCATTGTGCTTTATAATAATCATATCACACTCACCAAATTTGTATTCTTCATTTATTCCAAGCCAACTGTTGAACTCTTGAACAACATGCACAAAATGAACTGTAATCTAGGATATGGTTCATTCGGTCAGTTAAGTGAGTAATTCAATCGAACTTGGTCAGAACGATGCGAGGCAGCTCTAATACATACAGAGCAAACTGACAATAACAAAGTAAAATATTTACAAAAAGCCTAAATTGAAATAAACAAAAATATCTATGCCAACATCATCGGTTTACCACGAGAAGCAAATGAGGCAGCTCTGTGCCTTGCACGCACTCAACAATCTTTTCCAAGGCGACCAATCCTACACCAAGGCTGAACTGGATGACATTTGCAATAATCTGACTCCAAATGTTTGGATAAATCCACATCGCTCTGTGCTGGGACTCGGCAATTATGATATCAACGTCATAATGACCGCCCTGCAGAAACGGAATTGCGAGGCGATTTGGTTCGATAAGCGAAAGTGAGTTCTTTTCTGCTTACAGAAGACCATCTCTTTTTATACAGATCTCTTCTTATACAGAGACCCCTCCATTATTGACTTGGACGCAATTGTTGGATTCATACTGAACATTCCCTCTGACTACAAATTCGGCTTAATCACACTGCCACTGCGGAGGCGACACTGGATAGCCGTGCGTCGCATTGGGGAGTTCTACTACAACCTGGACTCCAAGCTGAACCAGCCGGATTTGCTTGGCAATGAGGCGGAGATGCTCCAGTTTCTGCGGGAGCAGCTTTCAGAGGAAGGACAACAGCGCGAACTGTTTCTCGTACTTGAGCGAAGAAAGGATGAGGAAAATGTTCGACGTTGGGTGAAAGAGGCTGCCGTTGATGCCGTTTGACCAGGACTACAATGCGTCCATTCTAGTCAATATCCTCTCCTAATCCTACGCTGAATTACTCAATGTATATAAGTATGTGTGTATATATGTAGCCAAAATTTACTGTTGAAAGAAGTTAAACTTTGTTACAATTCGTTTAAAGCAGGAAAACAAGTAGGTACAATTTAAATATTGGAAGAGTTCTTGCACAATTTCAATATAAATGCATTTCATATCTTATCGAAGAATAACCTAGTTTCATAAGTGCATAAAACTTGTTAAACTTATCTGAACCAAGAATGATATGCAAGTGGTTAATTAAACATTTTGTTTTTATAAAGACAGTCTAGAAATTGCTGTTCATTGAACTGCAAGCTAATTAAGCAATTACATACAATTGTACCTTTTTCATTGTTTCAACATGTTGTTCAATAATTGGTTAATAGAATCTAAAACGCACTTTCTAATGTTTTAAAGCTTTAACGACATTTACCATTTATATTTTTCCTCAAAACATACAAAAATTAAAGTGGTTTTATAATCGTTATTGTCGATATAAACGCATTTTATTAAAATGAATACATGCAGTCTAGGTAAATACATAAAATTGAACTCTAATGAACGTTTGTATAAAATGTATAATGATTAAAATATGTTTTTTATATTCGAAGTTGATTCGGACTTAAAATAAGGACGGCGTTAAGGCAGATTTGCATATATATCTATGCAATTGGACGGATATGTAATATTCGATTGAAGTTACGAAGAAGGCCTCATTTGTGATATCCACTCGAAGATACTCGCTCTATATGTCCGTTTGAATGCTGCCCTGAGCTGGAGCTGTGGGCTGACGCCCTGGCTGTGGGCGACGCGGGCGACTAGGCTCGGGAGCGAAATAGGAGGGCTGCGCTAGCGCTGGTGCTGCAGCTGCAGCTGGAACTGGAGCTGATGCTGATGATGTTGCGGCCGCAGCCTGGCTTTGGTAGTAATCGTCGCCGTACTCGCTCACCTCCCTGTTGCCGATCTCGTTGAGTCGTTTGTAGCGTTCGCGGCGCGCTTCCACCAGGTAGAGAACGCCTGCGGGCAACAGCATTACAGCACCAACCACAGCGAGCGCGAAGGACCAGCCCATATCGTTATTCTGCCAGCCGGGCATCCAATCGCGGGAGTCGCCCTTGGCCCCGAAAGTGACCACAGCGATGAAGCCGAAGAGGGAGCCCAGCACTTGGCAGGTGCCTATCGTTAGCAGCAGCACTACATAGCGGTCGTCGTCGCGGGACGTGCGCACAAAGGACAGCGTCAGCGGCAGCGCCAGCAGGCACATCACAAAGCACAACGTGGCAAACAGCTGCACAGCGATGTAGAATCCTGGCAGGAGAAAGTCGTGTATGATGTAGTACTCCTCCTCGAAGACCCACATGCAGCCGGTGAAACTGGTGTCGTAGAACCGGTGAATGTCCTGGAAGTGGTTGAAGCACACCTCCCACAGGCCCAGATTCGTGAAGCGAGGATTCTCGAGACGCCCATCGGTCACCAGCCAATAGGGCGTTGCGAAGGCGATGACAAAGAGCACAAATGAGAGCGCTGAAATGCCAAGGGCAACTTGGGTGCTGCGATTGGACGCGCCCATCGCTCAAGTATTATTCTTTTCTTCAGATTTCAAACAAAACAAATAAATAGAAACAAAACGGATACAACAAATTGAGTCAGAAACACAAAACACGCCCTGCCAGTGTGACCAACTGGTTTACTTAAATTCACCTATCTGCGGCGTTGCCACCCATTTCCCACAAACTGTACACGCATGTGACAACTCTAGATTTGTCTCTTGTTTTGTGGCATAAAAACTTGTTTGCGAAGGCAAACGAAGAAAAATGTGTTTTTCTGGTGTCAAATACAGCTTGGACTGTTGAAAGGGATTTCAATACGTTAGCCCGTCGTGCGTCCGCTCGTCTCATTCATAAAATACGCCGCTGTTTACGGCGGGTGCGTCGCGCTACTTTCACACGGACGCCGACGGCAACACAATATGGCTTCCGAAATCGCGGTGGTAAACATTGGGAACTTTGAGAAGATTCAGAGCTTTCTGAATGACACCGCGTACAAGGAGATACTGGAGAACAGCGAGAACTTCAACACGCGGCTGTGCATCGAGCGCCGCCTGCGAATGCCGTTCCTCGACCCCCAGACTGGCGTCGCACAGACGCACTGCGCGCTATTCATGAAGCGCAAGCAGCGGATGCCCGGCTTCCGGCACGGCCAAATCTACACGTATCCGTCGGCACGCTGGCGCAAACCGAAGCGCCAGTACCTACTCAATCCACACCACAGCTACCGCGCCTACCAGTACCGCGAGCACCATCTTCCGCACCAGCATCAACACCACCACGTACCGGCCTCCGGCGCCGGAACGGTCGGAGCACGTGACCACCACCAGGCCGAGAGTGCAGGTAAAATATGCAGTCACATTTGTGCATTTACTATAATACACTGGGTGTGCACACACACATACGCATACACGTGCATTAAAAGCCGTAGTAAAATCAATAAAACTCTCACAATTGCTTCTGCTTTGTTCAGCCCCAGCCCCGGGCTCAGCCTCAGCCTCATCTGCATGGTAGTAACAAACCCTCAAAAGCAGCAGACTATCACTGCACTCACGAATGCATGCAGACGTGTGTATAGATATAAATATAAATAAAAATAAATGTATAAATATGTAATAAATGAGTTCAACGGGAATTGTATCTTAGAAGTAGTTCGTAGTACAAATGTTGCAAACAAAACTAGCATGAACATAAATTAAACACACAAGTATTATTTTAAGTATCTATTAATATATGCATTATTATCAACGACCTATTAATTTCTTAAACAAGTATAAACTGAAGTCTGTTTTTAATTGTTAATTCTTGATTAACTTTCGAAATGAATATCTAAAACACAAATATTAGTTTTACAAATTTACTGGTCAACTGGCAGTTTAATACATTTTTAAATTTTTTTTTCGTTGTACGTCATTTCGAATTACGGCCGTTAAGCGAGGTTTAAGTTTACTTAATGGGTTTTTTTAAATTTTTATTTATAAAATAAAACTAACCTTTATTAATTAGCTATCAAGTAACTATTCGTAATGTAGTAAATTGTATTAACTGCAATTTATTGAATTAGGCCCACTGTGCACTGAAAACAACACAAACTCAGTCAAACATGTGTGGCTTTAAGAAGAAGCTGCATATTCTATATGTATATAAATTTATATGAGTGTGTGTGTATAGACTATTGTGTGTATGTGTGCGAGAGTTCAAAGCGCGTAACCACCCCATAGGAAAAGCCTCTAACATATTCAGCCAGCATATTGGGGGCTGATTTATGTTGCATGTTATTCGCAAGCAATTATATTTGCTTTTGTATTGGTCCTTTCTAAAGCGTTCACTTTTTTTGCAGTTATTGCGGCCACAGATGGCAACTCAATGGGCGCTTCGGGCGACAATGACAGCAAGGATTCGCATGCGAATGCCGAGAAAGATTGGTTCCACGAGGACATGGACTCGTCCCATTACCATCATGCGGATGACTACGAAGACGACTTCGACTCGGACAATGACTTCGACGAGTCCTATAGTAGCAGAGGAAAACGCAAGCGCGGCTCACGACCCCGGCGTTCAAATGCAACTGTGGATGGTACTCCAAAACGTGGCCGGAAGGGAGGCGGTAAGAAGCATGTCCGCTCTAAATAAATGCCAGTGCAAATTTAACCCTCCTTAAATACCGCAGGTAGTCGTCGCCGGAATGCAACGGATAGCGAAGCAGCGGATCGAAGGCGGCGTGGTGCCGGTAACAATGCAAACACCTCTGCAGCAGCTGCAGCGGCAGCCGCAGCTGTAGCGCACGCAGCCAGCACGGCGGCCGCGGCGGCGGCCACGGGACTTTACGCAACGCACTCTAACTCAGCATCGCCAATTCCCATTATCGATGAAACCTCACAGTCGGCTCTGGTTATGACGGCGACGCTTTCTTCGACGAACGATAAGTCTTCTCTGAATGATGCAGGCGCTTCAAATGATTCGATCCCTTTAGCCACAATGGCCAGCATGGCCATGTCGACAACTCCAACAACTGCTAATCCAGCTGTTTACACAACTGTTAATACGCCACCAGCCAATCCATTGGCCAGCCCCAAAAAGAACAAGCTGCGTGCCGAGCGTGAAGTGGCGCAGCCTTCGCCCTATTGCGACTTTTGTTTGGGCGATCAGCGTGAAAACAAAAAGACCAATATGCCCGAAGAGTTAGTATCTTGCTCCGACTGCGGTCGCTCCGGCCACCCCTCGTGTCTGCAGTTCACGCCCAACATGATAATATCGGTGAAGCGCTACCGCTGGCAGTGCATTGAATGTAAATATTGTTCTATTTGCGGCACCTCCGACAATGACGATCAGCTGCTTTTCTGCGATGACTGTGATCGCGGGTACCATATGTATTGTCTGTCGCCGCCATTAGTAACGCCGCCTGAGGGCTCCTGGAGCTGCAAACTCTGTATGGAGGAGTTCCACAAGCACAAGTAATATAAAACTACATTTTAAGTGAACAAAGGCATCGGTACAGACGTAATTGTATTTTGTGTTTCCACTACATGCAGCTTTTAACTTTTACATATGTCTAATTTAATTTTCATTTTAAGTATTCCTTAGTACGTTTTAATCTTATGTACCTATTTAATTTAATTTTGTATTCGTAACTACGCTTATATGAACCGACCCAAGTATTCTAAGTATTCCCGCGCAAAGTGAATGTGACATGTTCATCATACGAGGTCGTTAAGCATATTCAATCCTTTTCGTATCATTTCTTTACAAATTTTTGTGTAATTTTATGAAATATTCTACAAAATTATTGTTACCATAATGTCAATAAATACTGCATACCTCTTTGCATATTTTACTGCGTTTCTCTCAATGCAACCGATATAAATAAGTTAACCTTAAAATTTTTTAAGTTAATTAAAATATGCGTGCATATTTTCAAGTCGTAAAGATATCAGTTTTTAAATATACAACTTGACGGACAACACTTTTTATACTTTGTATCCCCATAATTGAAAAGGAATGGCAAAATAAAGTTGTGCAATTGATAAAAAATACAAATTTGTAAACGCATCATTTAAAACTATAGACCAAATCTCGTGTCATAATTCATAAACAGATCAATTTTTTTACGATCATTAACATAATTACCATCTTGAGAGTATTAGAAGATCTCCGAAGATTTTTCTTGGTTTATTTTTGTATATCATAGAACTATTAAATTAAATGTGTGGTGGTTTAAAAATTAACATTCGTTTTTACTAATTGAAGTGTGTTGAGAAAAGTCAGCAAATCTGTGAGAAGCAGCGACTGGAGCGATGGCTCCAGGTGTCAATTGGGTTCGTTCGATGCTCGTAAATAGGTTGGCAGCTTGTTAGTGCAAAGATATTTTGATTTCATGCAAGTGGTTTTCCAGTTCTGACAGTTGGCTGTTAATTACCGGGAGCAATCCAAGCAATCCAAGCAATCCAACTTGCGGCAGTTGCACTCAGTCTGCCGATATGAGCCGCGCTGCGTGGTATATTTTCCTGTTGGGCCCGTGCCTGGTGTTGCCTGCACAGCCGAGAGAGCAGCGAGTCCGATCGAAACGCTTCCTGATCTTCCCGCGACAGGCTCCGACAAGACATCAGGTAAATTAAAATCAGCTTAGAGGCAAAGCACAATACGCTTATTGGGATACCCTGAATTTGCAGTTTATTGCCGGCATTGGCATTCCAGCTGATCTGACCCTTGAATCTCTTACGCTTGGCCACGTACTGAAGGCAGAGTTTTTTCTGCCTTACAATGCCAGCGTGTACCGACAAAACCCATATCTGCCGGAATACAAACACACAGCTGTGCCCATTAACAGCGACCAGGGCGAGATCCGCCAACTGCAGAGGAAGCCCACCCAGTTGCGCTGGCAAATTTACGCCTACATCGAGCACATGTTAAATGGGTGAGTGTCGATCAAAAGTTCTTTAATGTCCTATTTATGCTGACATCAGTTTCGAATCCCAGCTACGGATACAACGGCCATGAATGCATGCTGCAAGCTATTTGCGAAGCCAACACAGTTCAGTTCTCGAAGGACTTTAGTGTCGTCCACGAGCTGCTGCATTTGGTGTTTGGGTAAGTTTTTCATTGGCATATATATTCCGATGTTGAGAGTCGCTAAGTACAAAAATTATATACACCAGTTACTTTCTGCAAGTTAAACAGCTTAGAAGAGAATATTAAATGCAAGGAAGGGAAGTCTTAAAACTGACTATTCTGTAAAGCATTCAAATTTAATCAACTCACAGCAGTCAAATTCGCCAGTAATTATTTAGCGAATAAAGATTATACCGAGCATAGTTTTCCAATTTGTTAAGGAGGGAGATATACTAGTATCAATAAGTGTTTATTAATTTTTGTCTTGATGTGATAGCCATATATTTGACCCAAACTCAAGTTAGGCACGGACAAAAAGGGCCTTCGTCATATAGGGATCATCAACTTTCATAAACCAAGCACAGTGGACCTTTTGGAGTTTTTGATCAAGAATTACACATACATCATTAATTTCGTTTAATATGAACATGAATAATTAAATATGAATTGACATACTTATTTTCTTGTATGTTAAGCTTACAACATAAAATATTTATTAAATTATTTTCTTTACCTGTTATGACAGCCCCTCCACGTCGCTAAATGAGGAAGCTGTGGAAGCTTACGACTTCATTCTTGCTGAGAAGACCGACCCGAAAACCAGTTGCGAAATCTATGACTGCGACATAAAGTTACTCGATTGGATTTCGAGAGTCATGCGACTGACTTAACGTACGTTTAATCTGACAGACTAAAGCAAAAGGTTTTTTGTTCAATGTATTCAGAAATAAGTAAAAAGTTTAAAGCAATGTTGGCCACATTTACACATTTACACATATAAAAGTTAAACTACATATAAAAGAAATTGTTAATGTCTTAAAATGTTTTCATTTATTGATTGCCCAGTTTCGCATTTCATATATTCACAGCAAACCAAATATGTACTCCCTTTACGAACAAATAAATTTTA
Source organism: Drosophila colorata (assembly GCA_035041545.1). Lineage (NCBI taxonomy): Eukaryota > Metazoa > Arthropoda > Insecta > Diptera > Drosophilidae > Drosophila > Drosophila colorata. Next base: position 614,594 of record JAWNLD010000449.1, read on the forward strand.
AAAATGCATATATGTAGATATATTTTTTTGACACAACACTCAATATAAAGAATATATTTATTTATGGGAGGACCTTATGTCCGAATACAATCACCCAACCCCCAAAAATAGTTTTGACACGAAATACCGTACCAAAATTTAATTTATCTCATTAGGATTTAGAAAAAAATGTCTCGATTGTTACTTTTATAAAATTTTTTCCAAACTTTCGGCCGTATTTTATTTTTATATATTAAAGATTCCGGTTTATATAGGTAAATTTCATGCTGTGCAGACCGCTCGTGTTTCTTTCATTATGATTTTTGTCCACAGCTTGAACGCAATGCTCAGACGTATAAAATCCTACAAGAATGCGCCGCGGGCTTTAGCTCGAGTGCTGAACGAACCATTGAGCAGACGGGATTTTAAGTCGCGCGGTTTGGGACCGAAGGCCGAAGTCGCATTGCCAATGGAAATGCCCCAGATAACGCCCGATCGCGGCTACAAATATGAAGAGGGCAAGATCTATCACGGGTTCCGGTGTGAGCGCGTTGAGTACAACTCGGACTTTGCGTTTATGTCGTGCAGCCTGCGGCATTTGAACACGGGGATGGAGTTTTGGTATATCGATCGTAAGGACAGCAATAATGTATTCTCAATCAATTTTCGCACTCCGCCCGTCGACTCTACGGGCGCGGCCCACATTTTGGAGCATCTCGCTTTGTGCGGCTCGAAAACATTTCCAGTTCGCGATCCATTCTTTAAAATGCTGAATCGATCAGTGGCCACCAATATGAATGCTCTGACTGCCCCCGATCTAACCGTTTATATATTCTCCTCCAGAAATGAGGTCGATTTCCGGAACATACAGCGCATTTATTTAGATTCGGTTTTTAAGTAAGATTTGAACAAACTTGAACTTTTTTTTTTAACTTTTTCAAAATCTATCTGTTGCAGGCCAAATCTACTGTTTTTGGACTTCCTACAGGAAGGCTGGCGACTCGAGCACAAGGACTTGCACGATCGCCAATCTGAGCTGATGATTAAGGGCATCGTCTACAACGAAATGAAGGGCATCTTTTCGGACAACAACCGACTATTTAGAAAGAGTCTCATAAGCAGCTTATTACCCATAGTATATAAGCATTCAGCTGGCGGAGATCCGCTCCAGATCCCAAAAATAACCCACTCGGGCCTGATCGAGTTCCATCGCAAATACTACCATCCCAGCAATGCGCGTATTTTCTGTTACGGCTCCTTCGACCTGATGGAGACTCTGGCATTCGTGGACAAGGAATACCTGTGCCACAGGGACTGTATAGACAATTCCTACAGCCGCATTCCCCTTCATCCGCGCTGGACGCAGCCGCGCGAGGTGCACACTTCCTGCCGATTTAATAACATGGGCGCTTCGCTGGACAGACAAAACCAAATTGGGGTTGCGATGCTGTTTTGCGACAGGACCGATGTACAGGAGTGCTTTGAACTGAATGTGCTTACTAAGTTATTGATAAGTGGGCCCAACTCAGCTTTCTACAAGGGTCTCATAGAGCCCAACTTCTCGGGTGGCTTCAACAAAAATACGGGCTACTTCTATACAACCAGAGATACGTACTTTTCTGTGGGCCTGCAGGACCTAAGCGCTGAGGACTTTCCCAAATTCAAGCAGCTGTTTGACCAAACAGTTCAGAACGTTGTCGAAAAGGGCTTTGATTCGCAACATATAGAGAGCGTTCTGCACAACCTGGAACTATCCGTGAGACATCAATGCGCGGACTTTGGCAATGAGCTGCTGTTCAACTCGATGGCATTGTGGAGTCATGGTGGGGATGTGGTCGCCAATCTGCGGGTTTCCAAAATGATTGCCACATTGCGATGCAGATTAAAGGAGAATAAGAACTGTTTACAGCAAAAGGTTGAAACGTATTTCGTAAACAATCCACATAAGCTCACTCTAACGATGTCTCCAGACGAATCTTACGATGCGTGTTTGAGAAGGGCGGAAAAGAAGATAGTTGCACAAAAAACAAAGCATCTCAGCGCAGATAGCTTGGAGGAGATTTATCAGAATGGCCTCAAGTTGGAAGCGGCCCAAAAAGCTACAGAAAATGTCGAGGTGTTGCCGTGCCTATCACTTGGGGATGTACAGAAGCCGCTTGAGTTCCCAGAAGTCATGGAAAGTCTCGTTGAAAGTGTCCCCACACAAATGTGCAAGGTGCCCTCTAACGAAATAACCTACCTGTACTGCCTTTTTAATATCACGGGCATAAGTCAAGATGATGCCATGCTAGTACCACTACTGTCCAGCGTACTTAAAAATATGGGCACCACCCAGCACAACTTCCGCGAATTCGACAAATTGGTTCTTTCGAAGACGGCGGGCATTGACTTCAAGGTTAAGGTCGTCGAAAATGTCAAGGACGCCAAATCATATCGAACGGGCTTGATGATGACGACGCACGCCCTCGACAGGAACGTTTCGGATATGTTTGCCTTGTGCGAAGAGCGGCTGCTTCATTTTCAGCTCGAGGACACGGATCGCCTCAAGATGCTCATTGAGAACTACATTTCGAATTTGTCAGTGGGAATTTTAGTTACGGGACACTTGCACGCCATGTTAAGCTGCGCTGCGTTGGTCAGCGATGCTGCCAAATTAAAATCCCTTCTATCCGGGGTAGATCACATAGACTTCATGAAAAAGTATGTTCAACAGAATAGCACAGATAAAATCCGCGACAAATTAACGGAAATCGGGTCCAAGGTCTTCAGCAAGAACAACATGCGAGTGGCCATCAATAGCTCGGAGGCCTTTCAGCCAACAGCCATGGAACACTACAGCACGTTCCTCAAGAACTTGCCCACACTCGAGAAGATAAGTGAAAAGAGCAAGCTGCATTTGCTGGAACCCAGCTTCCAACATTACGTTATGAATATACCCGTCAACTACTGCGCAAAGGCTTTCTTCGCGGTGCCATATTTGCATGAAGATCACCCGGTTTTGCGCGTACTGGCCAAGCTAGTGTCGGCCAAGTATCTGTTGCCCGTCGTGCGGGAGCAAAACGGAGCGTATGGCGCGGGTGCAAGGATCGGCTATGACGGTCTCTTCTGTTTCTTCAGTTATCGCGATCCGCATTCGACGAAGACTCTGGATGTATTTGACAAAACCTACGAGTGGCTAAAAGCGATAAGTGGCCAGCTGGATCATCAAATGGTGTTCGAGGCAAAACTGGGCGTGCTGCAATTGCTCGACTGGCCAATAGCGCCTGGCGAAATGGGAATTGATTACTTTATGTTAGGAGTATCGCAGGAGGAGTACCGAAAATATCGTGCTCGCGTGCTGTCTGTGACAGTCGACGAGCTTCGGGCTGTAATTGAAAAGTATTTTAAGGAGGAACCAGCTCATTTTGGAAAATGCATTCTGGGACCAAAAAACGTAAAAACGTAAAAACGTAAACGTAGCAAGTAAATGAATTAAATATACTTAAAATAATTGTATGTGGGTGGTATCGAAACGTAACACGCTTCACGTTACGCTTGACGGGAGAACGCAATTATATTGAGCTAGAGATTCAAAGTGACCAAAAAAAAAACTGCCGAATCCAATATACTAATTTCCATTTTGGTAGATTATAAAAATAAAGCTTTGCCATAAATATCTTCGATATCCGTCTTTGTTTAAATACCTTATGTAAGTAACGGCTAAAAACTTTGCAAACACAATCTAATTGCTTTTAAATACAGGGTGTGTCAGCGAAAATACGATATTTGTAATAACTTTCATCGATAGCGCCAATCTCGAAGTCATTGGCGATAGTCCATAACTAACAAATATTCACCTGCAAATGGCAGCAAGAGATTCGGTAATAGGGCTGCCAGTGATTGATCCGCAACTTTAATTAGCTAAGCAATAATGTTTAATACATGAAACTAACCCGTGATTCATGTGCACATTCTTTAGCTACGATAACTAAAACAAAGAAACACCGAAATAAAATTCAAATTTGTATTCGATATTCCGACATGCCTTCTATGTATCGATAGATGTCAACAATATGTATTTCCGATATATATTTGTGTAGTTTGCAGCCGACTGCATTTCAAGACTGGATTATTGAAATTGGTGAGTGCTAAAGTATATTTATAAAAACCCAAGTACATGTTCAAATCAGTATAATAGTTGTCATTGTACACTGTAAGCGATGCAATTTCAATCAGTTTCAATCTTAAAAACTGTAAATTTAACATATACGCCAAGTAAATCAATACACACACACATTTATATGCACACAGACGTGCCAAATGAATGCCGGCTGATGTAACTCAGACTCGTGTCGTGTTTTATGTTGGTTCTCTTTGATTCATTTCACCCGATGTTCTGATCCAGATATCATCAGCAACCTGTATTGTGACTTATCATTTATAGACCTGCACTAACAAAAATGCTCACACGTTTGCAATGGCTGAAGGCGATGCCGCGTCCGGCCAGAGTGCTCCATGGGCTGTCGGCCAGACGAGACATTAAATCGTTCACCGTTGACGAGATCGTGAGGGGTGCCGAGACTGAGCCCCAGCCGGCGTTGCACGGCGATGTGCCGTACGTGATGGCCGATCGTAATTACAAATATAGCGAGGGCAAAGTATACAACGGGTTCGAGTGCGAGCGCATCGAGTATATCCCCGACTTTGAGCTAACGTCGTGCACCCTGCGGCACGTGGGCACGGGTACTGAGTTTTGGTACATAGATCGGAACGATGCCAACAATGTGTTTTCCATCAATTTTCGGACCACGCCCTTCGACTCCACGGGCCTACCGCATATATTGGAGCACCTCGCTTTGTGCGGCTCCAAAAACTTTCCAGTTCGCGATCCATTCTTTAAAATGCTGAATCGATCAGTGGCCACTTTTATGAATGCTATGACTGGCCCGGATTACACGCTGTATCCCTTCTCAACCATGAACGAGGTGGATTTCAGAAATCTGCAAAAAATATATCTGGATGCTGTGTTTAGGTATGTAATAAAATACTGTAATTAACAATTACATTAACAATAACTACTGCATTTCTATTCTACAGGCCAAATTTAGCGTATCTGGACTTTTTGCAAGAAGGGTGGCGTCTGGAACACAAGGAACTGCGCAATCGGGACTCGGAGCTTATAATAAAGGGAGTTGTTTATAACGAAATGAAGGGCGCCTTCTCAGAAAACTCTCAAGTATTTACCCAGAATTTGCTCAACAACATGCTTCCCGATCACACGTACGGCTACGTATCCGGAGGCAACCCACTGGAGATCCCCAAGCTAACGCACACGGATTTGGTCGAGTTTCATCGCAAATACTATCATCCCAGCAATGCGCGCATGTTCTGCTACGGCTCGTTTGACGTAATGAAGACTCTTGCATTTGTCGACAAGGAATACCTGAGCCAACAAAAGTGCATAGATAGTTCATATAGCTGCATACCAAAACAGCCGCGTTGGGCGCAGCCACGCAATGTTCACATTCCCAGCAGGCTGGACAGCATGGGTGCCACTTTCGACAGACAGAACCAAATAGCAATAGCCCTGCTGATGTGCGATACAACAGATATACAGGAGAGCTTTGAATTGAATGTGCTCTCTGAGGTGTTGATTCGTGGCCCCAACTCGGCTTTCTACAAGAGCTTGATAGAGCCGAATTTCTCTGGAGGCTACAACCAGAGCACAGGCTATTCCGGTGATTGCAAGGATACATATTTCGTTGTCGGCTTGCAGGACCTGAAGGTTGAGGATTTCAAAAAGTTCAACGAACTTTTCGATCAGACTGTGAATACAACCATCAAAGAAGGCTTTGAATCTCAGCACATAGAAAGTGTCCTCCACAATTTGGAATTGTCCCTGAAGCATCAAAGCCCCCACTTTGGCAATGCATTGCTGTTTAACTCGACGTCGCTGTGGAATCACGATGGTGATGTTGTCGGCAGTCTGCGGGTTTCGGAAATGATTGCCCAGCTGAGATGCAGCCTGAAAGAGAATAAAAGCTATTTTCAACAGAAAATGCAAAAGTACTTCACAAACAATACACACAAGCTCACGCTAACAATGTCCCCCGACGAATTGTATGAGGAGAACTTCCAAAAGGCCGAGACTGATATGTTAAAGCGAAAGGTAAAAGCGCTCGATGCCGCAAAGTTCGAGGAGATTTATAACAATGGCATCAAGCTCGAGACGTCTCAAAAGGCCACAGAAAGTGCGGATGTGTTGCCGTGCCTATCGCTGAGCGATGTAAAAGATCCACCAAAGTTACCAACAATAGAAACGAAAACTGTTCAAAATGTCTCCACGCAGCTGTGCAAGGTGCCTACAAATGAGATAACATACCTCAAGTGCTTATTCAACATCACTGGACTAAGTCCTGATGAGATCATGCTTGTACCATTATTTTGCAACGTAATCAACGATATGGGCACCAGCAACCACGATTTCCGCGAGTTCGACAAATTGGTGCTCTCAAAAACATCCGGCATCGACTTTAAACTGAACTTCATCGAAAATGTGCAAGATGCCAAGACTTACCGAATGGGGCTGATGATGACGACGCACGCCCTCGACAAGAACGTGGCCGATATGTTTGCATTGTGCGAGGAGTTGCTGCTTAATTTTAGGCTGGAAGACACAGACCGCCTTAAGATGCTTATCGAAAACTATATTTCTAACATATCAGTGGGCATAGCAAGTTCTGGGCACTTGTACGCCATGTTAAGCTCCGCAGCGTTGGTCAGCGATGCTGCCAAATTAAAGTCCCTTCTATCCGGGGTAGATCACATAGACTTCATGAAAAAGTATGTTCAACAGAATAGCACAGATAAAATCCGCGACAAATTAACGGAAATCGGGTCCAAGGTCTTCAGCAAGAACAACATGCGAGTGGCCATCAATAGCTCGGAGGCCTTTCAGCCAACAGCCATGGAACACTACAGCACGTTCCTCAAGAACTTGCCCACACTCGAGAAGATAAGTGAAAAGAGCAAGCTGCATTTGCTGGAACCCAGCTTCCAACATTACGTTATGAATATACCCGTCAACTACTGCGCAAAGGCTTTCTTCGCGGTGCCATATTTGCATGAAGATCACCCGGTTTTGCGCGTACTGGCCAAGCTCGTGTCGGCCAAGTATCTGTTGCCCGTCGTGCGGGAGCAAAACGGAGCGTATGGCGCGGGTGCCAAAATAGGTTCCGATGGCATCTTCTGTTTCTTCAGTTATCGCGATCCGCACTCAACAAAGACACTGGATGCATTCGATAAAACTTACGAATGGCTTCAAGCGGAAAGCAATAAGCTGGATCAGCAAACACTATTCGAGGCTAAACTGGGCGTACTGCAGCAGCTGGACTCTCCGATTGCACCTGGAAACGTTGGCATCGATTATTTCCTCTACGACGTCTCTCAGGAGATGTTTGTCAAATACCGTTCCCGCGTGCTTTCCGTGACTGTCGACGAGTTGCGAAGTGTTGTCGAGAAGTACTTTAAGAATGAACCAAAACATTTTGGCAAATGTATTTTAGGACCGGCCAACGACAAGTTAGAGCTGGAGACTAATTTAAAATGGAAAATCATATCCTAAGTGTAGGATATTGTGGTAAAAATCTGACTGTATGTACATACCCATAAGCTACATTTGTTCTGTTTCTATTTTAAACACAGTTAACCCCTATATATGGTTATGTTTTCCTACCGAAAAGCGTTCATTATTTGTTAACGATAATTAAAGGATGTTGTCTTTTAACAAACAAAACTTTGCGAACTTTAGCTTCTGTTGTACATGCAATGAAATTAAACGTGTTTGGGCGTACTTTAAAAGAGATTATCTGAATACGCAGAACACCTTCTGCATAATTTGGAACTTTTTCTTTTAATGGTGCATAATTGGCAACATTACGAAGTCTTTGGAAAATTCTTAAGTTGGAAAATGTTTCCTCATCTGTTTAATACTACCTATAACTAGGAGTTCCATAACTTTTTCTTTATGTGTTACTTTTTTTTAAAGAACTTTTTGTATAATTAACATAAAAAGTCCGAACATTTCAGTAAACATTTTTATAATATTTGGCCGCTCAATGTCAGCATCCAAAGGTTTTCTATGTAGTGAATAAAGAAAAACCGGTAGTTAACTATTTGAGTTACCGGCATCCACCTGACCTACTTCTCTTTTTTTTTTTCAATAAATACTTAAAAACTTCACAATACTCGTTATAACTTAAACATTTACCCTAGCAATATTGTATACAAATGAAAAATATAAAAAACAATAAAACGGTGCCTAGGTGGGGATTCGAACCCAGGACCTGCAGCACACCAGTTAAGCTAACTTAAGCTAACATAATTGCCGACTTCTCAAGATATCTGCTTCAGTATTTCAATATCTGAAATGTGGGTACCTGAATATTGTTGAATATATTAAGTTAAAGTAGATTTATGTTTTCAATGTTAACTATATATAATTGTTCTAAATTGATTTTAAAAACAACTGGTAAACTTTTCAATTTAGAAGTCTTTTCCTTATATTGTTTTTGACTTGAATCGCATGGGCTTGTTTTCTTCCCCAGTCATGTCTCGTCCGGCGACGTTTGCTGAAGACGCAGCTTATTTTAGAGCTGCTGTGAGTTTTTTGCAAAAGTTTTCCTGGATTTACCGCGAATCCAATACATCCTGCCTCAAGGCACTAGACTCAATGCCACGTGATTTCAAGGATTACTTTCTGGGACTATCAAATGAGCAGCTCAACCAGTTTCCCTTCGTCCACGAGCAGTTAGACGGCTGCCCCGAAGAGTTGCTGCGCTTCCGCCAACAGGTTGCCAACTTGACGCCCGCTCCCACTCCTTTATCCAGTTGTGCTTCCAAAGTAGAAAGGAACAATTCCAAACATTCTCGCAAAATAGCACCGAAAAAACTTCATGAAATCGAACAGTTGGCGGCCAACATTTATGGACACTGCCCAGACACGCAGTTCATAATCGACTTGGGCTCCGGGCTGGGCTACCTCAGCGAGGCTCTGCTCCAGCTAAATGAAAACTACTTGATACTCGGATTGGAAGCGGACGAGAAGCGCGTGCAAACGGCGCGCCAACGCAGCCAGGAGTTGCTGCCACAGGAGAGATATAAGTGCATTAGCTACCAGCAGCTATTTATCAAGGCGGACGCCAACTCCTGCGCTCGCATCGAGCACTTCTTATCCGAGCTGGCACAGAGCAAGGACTTGCCTACGGCGCTGCGCACCACGATAATTGGCTTGCACGCCTGTGCGGACCTGAGCATCAGCGCCATGCTATTGTTCTTGGCCATGCCACAAGTGCGGTGTCTGCACATTATGCCCTGTTGTTATCACAAGCTCGCGCTGTGCGAAGCTCCTGCAGACGACGGCTCTGCCAGCAGCCCGTTTGTCAACTTCCCATTGAGCGCCGCGCTGCGTGAGGCAATGTCGAACTACGCTGCGGCTGCCTGCTTCAATCGGCCTTTTATGCGCCTGGCCTGCCAGCAGTCGAGTTCACGTTGGTGCTGCGATGCCCGCTCGCATGCAGAGCACGGAAGTCGGATGTTTGTCCGTGCTCTGGCTGCAGCCCTATGTGACGCCGACGAGCTGACCAAGGTCAAACGATACGATAAGGCTCGGACATGCTGCCAAAGCTCAGGTCAGCCGGATCAACTGACATTTGAGGATATACAGCAGCGATATCAGCTGCACCAGCTACAAAAGGGCCACCCACAGGACTGGCGGGCAGTTCACGAGGCGCGCTTTACTCAACTAAGCGGCAGCTATGCCGACGGACGGGGCGGCCAACTAGCGGAGGCATTGTCTTGTCTGCAGGCGAGCATACAGGTATATTTATTTGTGTATATTTGCTTACACATACCCTGCACGAAACTCCATCAAACTAACTTATGAACGTCTCCCGCACAGCCGCTCTGCGAGAACCTGGTGCTGTACGACCGCCTGTGCTACCTCAAGGAAGTCGCTGCAGGGCAGCAGCTGCGCCTGGAGGCGCGCTACGAGAAGCTGTTTGATGAACAAGTATCGCCACGCTGCCACGTCCTGATTGCCGAAAAGTTGTGATGCGGGCGGGCCAAGCAGCGCTCGTGTGGCGGATCCAGTTGACATTGTTTTCCATGCCGTTAATGCAATTAGCAAGCACTTCGCCACTAGCTTAAAATGCTATTTTAAATTTTGTACTGAGGCCGGCACCGCCAGCCGTTAGCATCAATTAAAATCAATGCCAGATAAGGGAAACTTTGTGTTTCTCCACTTTGCGCTTGCCGTTTAAGAAATTGTTTTGCGTGTAAGTGCTCTGCCTCTTTGCTCATTACTTGTATCACTCCTATGGTAATTAAATTTCTTGTAGTACCCACACAAACAAACATTGGCAAGCGTACGTTCATAACGGTACGTACTGTGTGAGCCTGCACGGAAGTTATTCGGAAGAGAAGTGCATTAGCGCAGAGGAAATTGCTTTAAAGCGGCCCACATATTTTTCTTCTAAACAGCATTTACATTCATGAATATGTCGCAAACTGACAACAGGTACAAACTAGATTTTGTAACCATTATTTCTATATTGTACTTTATATAGTATTTCGATTTATGTGATATTTGGCACCTCTGTTAATATTTGGCATTGGCAATTAAATTGGCAATTGCCAAGTTTGGTCAGAATATCTTGCAAAACAAAAAAGTATTTTACTCAAGAACTAAATCGATCCTATGGCAGTTATATGACATAGTGTTCCGATCCGGCTGACTACAAAAAGACGTACCTATGCGGAATTTCATGACGATAGCTTAACAACTGCGAGGTTTGTATATAAACAGGCAGGCAGACGGACAGGGCTATATCGAATGCGGACATCGATCATTTATATTTTTTGCAAAAAAAAAAAAACAAAAAAAAATCATCCCAATATTATAAACTTGTTATGATATGTTCTCTAGTCGAGAGTTCCATAACATACAGTTGTACCTGGATAAATAGACCCAAATAATTACAAAAAATAAAAACAGACGCTTTACTTCGCGAACCTACCCTATTGAATATGGAATTAAATTGCACATCATTCAATATTTTTGTCACACAGATAGATTGTTTGTGCTTTTGCAGTTATGTCGAATGTGGGAAATAATCCAACCAGTACCTATGCTAAGAGTCTGGGCTTAATTTCTTTAATTTGAAACAGGAACGAAATTTTCTTAATTGGAAAACCTGCCTGAACAGAAAAGAATGGGTATAAATTTCTAGCCCCAAATACTCAATTTCTGGGAATGCTCAAAGATATTAATTATGCCATGTTTGTCAACTGCATTTATTGAACATTTACATTTGCAGAAATTAGAAGACAAAACATGCATAGTAATTTATCTACATATTCGTACCTTAGTTTTATGGTATTCCATTCCAAAGCTAGAGAATCCCTTTCACGCCCCAAAATGAAGTTAATGCAATAGGAAAGTTGGTATGTGCACAACTATTTTTATATACATACAAAGTTCAATTGCATTAATAAATAATAAAAAATAATCAGTACATAATACCTGGATTTGCAGCCAGCGTTATTTGATACAGATGTACATATGTTTTTATTGTATGTTTACTTATTTACAAATTTATTGTTGGGTATTAAAACTTTTCCAGCCCCGTCAAAGATTTTAATACCAGTTGCTGATTTAAAATTGAAACATAAGATACGCTACATTAGTAGCAAAAAGCCAGTGGATAACAAGGATATTAACTGCCAGAGGATCATTTGCCACAACAGGTTGGTCAATCAATCGCCAGTTTTGCCGCTGTCCTTTAATGCCCTGCCCCGGCATCCTACTTGGTGTTGCCGTCGTCCGAGGCTGCGCTGGCGGCATCCAATGCCACCGCCTCGCTGCGGCTCACAATATTGTTGGGCTCCTCTCTGTGTTCGATTGGGAAGAGGGCGTCAAATGACAAGGACACGGCTCATGTGACAAGACTTACGCATTGACATTGCTGCATCGGTAGAAGTTGCTGATGCCCGTGTAAAAGCACGACATGGTCATCGACATCGAGGGTGCTGTTCGTGTCCTGCTGCCCGGTTTCTCGTTGCCGCCGTCGGACTCAGCAAATCGCTCGGCCTGCCGCAAGGAGTCCTTGCTTGGGCCTAGGCCCAGGCTATTTTGCTCGTAGGGCGACAGATATTCATCGCTGCGCTTGCCGTATCGGGAGCCCAAAAAGAAGCGATCATTCCGGGGCACGATAATTAGACGGCGGGTCTTAGAGGTTCCCATTCCGGCCGAGACAGCGCCGCTGGCGCTGGCAGCGTTTCCGCTGGAACGTCCATATCGGCTGCCCACAAAGAAGGCGGGTCGCTTCACCAAACTGGAATACTCTGAAAAACAAAAAGGATAAGCATAAACTGGCCAATAAAGCGCCTTCTTCACGCAGCTCAACCAACCATTGTCCTTGTGGAGCTCATTTTCGGCGTACGATGTATCCGTGGCCGCTGCCAGGACGCCTTGCGCCAGAAAAGCACAGAAGGCGAGCAATAAAATGCCAATAAAAGATTTCCGCGACTGCCTCCGAAGGGCCTTTGACTGCGACATGCTGGCCTGCAGATCTGTGCTCTAAAACAAAACAAATACAAATGTGATTAAATTATGACGGCGGGTGTTCGCAGCCCACCGGTGGGTGGCCATTAAAGGCACAATGCTGACAATGTAATGTGATATGTTTCTGATATCGACAGAGGACTCCGCTCGTTTAAGCTACAGCAACAAGGTGTGCGGTGAATGAGGTCTCTGTGGAGAGGGTGAAATCTTAACTAAAGAATGATTCGCTTCCTTTTTCTTTAAAAAGGATATAGCAGAATTTGAAATAATTTTCTTAAGTCAAAAAGGGAACTGAATTAATTTGCTAATTTAAATATATTTATATTAAATAGGAAATGTTTGACTTATCCGTGTGCTTGTGCTAAATCCTAATTAATATATTCTAAGAATTTTGGAAATATTTATATTGTGGTGCTATAACAATAATAGATAATTATAATCTAGATGAGTTGCCCTAGGCAACTAACTATCGAGGAACTTAATCCGAATCGCAGGCTTGTGATTAAAATTAATTAACTACTGGAAAATGGGTTAAGCTCATAGTATTTTTTATGCCATGCTAATTGTAATTTTCAATTTTAATTTTAAAATATTTTGTTATTTTTGTTTTTCCTTTGACAATAAACAAATTAATTAATGTTTAAAAATACATTACAGGATTGGTTGAGTTAAAATGAACTCAAACAATATATTTTACCGACCTAATGTTAGTTTTGTTTTATTAAGAATTCGGATTTCCTCATGAATACAAAGTTACCTAGGATGTAACGAATTTCGTGCCTCCTTCGGACCACTGTACCCGGATCTTTTGGCTTTTCCCGGTGGCATCAGCTTGTCTTATTCAATTTGTATTCATTAATACGCGTAAAGGAAAATTTGAGTTTGTCCAGCCGGCGACGTGCATTAACGGTAATTACAATCGTTGCACGGGCCGCGAAATGTTCGGCAGCTGAGCTGCACAATTTGTATCGGATGTCGCGCCCACTTTGCCAAGAGTAATACCTTTTGGACACGTAAATTGCGTGTCTCTCGCGCAATAATTAAAATTTATTTTTTTCTGACATTAATAATGCGGCACAAAAGCTGCTTCATGTTGTGCGTGGGTGTGTGTGTGTGTGTTTTTGCTGTATGTATGTGGCTGTAATATGACTTTATATTATATTATAGACTCATGAAGTGAACAGAGCATATTTGGTTTGTGCAATGCCCGTCTTGCCGAGACTTGATACTTGGAATATATACTCGTGAATACCCCGTGTCAGAAATATTGTTAAGGTTTTTTTTATAAAACTTCGTATATCTTGGGTTCGGGTAACCCGAGAAAATCCATATCTCCCATCATTTTTAGAGCTAGAGTCACCATATTTGGCAGACAGCTTTCTGATGATATCCCGTAAAAATCGGGCTGAAAAATGTCGGCCACTCCCGCACCCACAAACTACAAAAATCGATATTGTTCCAAAATATCAATAATACTTAAGACTTTTATTATACGGTGAACGGGTGTTGCGTAGTCGGTGACACCCGACTGCAACTTACATACTTACTGGTAAAATTATGAACTATATAAGAATGACTAAGAATTCATTTTACGTAATGAATAATCAAATTAAATAATTGAAAAGCAAGAGAAATTGGGCTACGATGGCCAATTGATGAAAGGCGTAACGCTCCAACGCTTTGGCTGCATTGGTAATTGGCGCCCTAAGCGGGAGCAGCCTTTCATTTCCTTTTGATGCTCATGAAATCGCGCCAATCGCGATGCAGTTGTAAAGACAGTTGCCACAGAGAAAGAGGCCAACGACGACTACGTGAGCGATTAGGCCAGCCGCGGACAGCATCAGCTTCTGCAGAAACATGCTATAAATAGTAAAGCCCCCAGGAGAAGCGATCAGTAAGCGACGGACCCCGACAACAGTTCGAACTAGCCAAAATGCACTTCGCGAGCATCCGAAACGGTCCCAGCCAGGAGATGGCGCTTCTGCTGGTGTTGTTAGCTGCAGGTGTGTGCATTGCCGCCAGCGAGAAGACGCTGCCGAAACGGAGTCTCGGCGACGGCTCCACGCCGTGGGCCTTGACAAGCGGTGCACAGCTGGGCAACGCTTGGAATCCAGCTGGCAGCTGGGCCAGCTTTGGTGGCAGCAGTGGCGGCTGGAGCGGTGGACACAGTCCGCTGAAGGCCGCGCCGTCGCCCAACGAGGTGGCGAACGCCATTTCGGCTGCCAAGCAGGCGTCGGCGAATGTGCTGATCGCCCAGCAGCAAATGCAGGCGGCCAAGGAGAACGTCCTCAACCAGCAACGGATTGCCATGGAAAAGGAGACGCATGCCGCGATCCTCACGCAGAAGTCCGAGGCAGCTGCGGCCATACAACGCTCCGAGGCGGCGTCCGCCGCTTCAGCGGTGGTTCTGGCCCAACAGCGCCTGGCCGCGTCCAAGGCCGCGGTGGCCTATCAGCAGCGCATCGCCGCAGCTCGGGAGGCTGAGGCAGCTTCGGCGCTTCAGCGGTCGGCGCATGCGGCCGCCGCGGAAATCCAAAAGACGGAATACGAGGCGGCCAAGTTTGGGCAATTTACGCGCAATGGCAACGCAGGTGCCGCCCACCACCTGACGATTATCAAGGATGCCGCCCTCTCGCCCATAACTGCCGGCACCAACCATGTAGCCAGCCTGGAGACCCTCGGCCTGGGACCCTGGCTAAGTGGCAATGGCGTTGGCAAGCCTTCTGCCGGGTCTGGCTGGGTCTAACGAAACTTTGTACAAACTGATTATCCAATATTACATTTAATAAGCGCATTGCAAATCCTGTGTCTTACAATTTCTGGCCAGCAATCTGAATCTTTGGAATGCATATTTTGGATACGCTTTATAAGCAAAAATGCAAAAATTGGTAAAAAGAAAAAATTGATATTCTAGCTTGCAACTGTGCAAATTTATACAACAGGTAGAAGGGGGCATCTTCGATGCCATATATATCTTGCTCGTCTGTCTGTCCTTCCATCCTTATGAACTCGCCGATCTTAGAGACTATAGGAAATATTTTAAATGCTCGAAAACTCATTGAAATCAGTAAATATCGATTTCCAGCTTATGTTTGAAGTACATAAGAGCTAGAGACTCCAAATTTAATTACAATACTTTACAAATCAAAAAATAACTTTTTTAGAGATATAGCTTAGTTTTTATTTTATTTTCATAGTACCCTTGGATATACTTTCATGCTTTCAATTGAAGTTTGGTTCCAGGCTTCTCGAAGTCAGAAACTGTTGACTTCGGCAACTTGTTTTGGTTGCTACAAGCGGAAATACCCACAAATTCGAATCTAACTCTTCTATTTAATTTGTTATTAAGATTTTAAAAATATTTGTTCTGCTACTATATGATACCCAATCTTGCTCTTAACATTTCTGAGATGGATAAACGTGGCCAAAATAACGTATATTAGTGAGAATCTAAAATACACATTTATTCATCATACGATCGTAGAAAATTTCAGACCAATAAATTTTTAGATCCAATAAAATTCAATTCGAGTGCATTAAAATCCAAAATATATTCAAATCCAAAAATTAGAGATCAGTTGTTTGTCTGCCTGTAACTTGTCTTGTTTTATCTACATAAAATGTTGAGGATTTTTTAAAATTATTACTAAATTATTTTTATTCAATATCTTAACTTATTTCACAAAATATTGAACAAAATCAGTTAAAACGAGCTACCAAGGCAATTTGTAATTATTATCTTTCTGCACAATTCTCCAAAACGAAAAACATAATGATTTTCCCTGCCCTGAGCTTAAAGTCTTAACTAAATAATTGTTGCGTTGACAGTAAAGTCCGCTTAGAAATGCTCTTTGCACGTTTGCTTATCATTTTTCTTGCCGTGGGTTGGCTCAAACAAATTAATTACAGGCAATTGTGTGCAAAATAGATCAAAATACCGACCCGTTCTGTTTCAGTTTGTCCACACGCAGGCAATGGCCAGACTTTGGAGCACAGCGTGTTCTTGTTGCTTCTCCCAGGTTTGCACAATTTAGGGGATACTTTTTTTTGTTGGCCAACATGTTGTCGGTCTCACAGGGGCGTAGCCACGCCACATCCTGACCTCAACCTGAAGCTTTGGTGACAAAAACTTCGTCACTGCGTTGTCTGATTCACAGAAATTTGCGCACTTTTGGGACACGCTTTTAAGGCCCCACCCTAGGTGTTGCCCTATTTCTACTAGTGTGCTTTTTGCCTCTAATTTGGAGCAGTTTCCAACCGACACCAAACATACGTCTGTTGTTACAAAGGCTTCTTATGTGGCCATTGCGGGACTGATTCGGTTCAGTTAGCTCGCTGCAATTCCCCATTTCCCCCGTTTTGAATATGCATTAAATGCAAAACTGCATCGCGTCAGCTAATGAACCCTAATTAGATCTAAGGTAGCGCTAGGGATTTTTACGTCAGCGTCAGCTGCTCTGCTGGCTTTTGGTTATTTGTATTCGCATTGTAGGCGACGAAAAATGTATATCCATGCATATTAACAACTGACCCATTTTTGGCTTTAATGAAAACATTAGCACTTGTTTTCGCATGACGAAATGTTCATTTCATTGCGGTTATTTATATGGCAAAAAAGGGAGCTGATCCTAAGATACTTGTAAGCTGTAGGAAGATTTGTAAAACTTAAAAAAATAGATTTAAACAGAAAAAAATTCATTCACCATTAATATATATAATTAATTTAACATTAATAATACAAATAAAAATTGTTTAGATAATTACAATAATAATAATTATAATATTAATAATTTGAATATTTAATATGCGTTATGATTGGGCATAGTAAAAAAGTGAAAAACCTAAATTAGTTATATATTCACAAATCACGTATTCACGTATATGCGTGGGCTTACATTAAATTAGCAGCTATTCCTTTTTGACCAATTGTTATTGTTAACTCAATTTACTATATACTTTTCAGTGTAATGATGTCGCCGTGAGCAAGTTTAGTTTCTTGCGAACCAAAAAGGCGGCGGCAAGCGGACGATAATCCGTTTCGTATCTTAAAATGGCGAAACGAAGACAACGAAGCTGGCAACGTTTGGCTGCGTGTGAGGCATCCTACACACATACATACATACATTATGCTATGTATGTGTAACAGTGAGTTTGAACAAACACAAACAAATAAATTTTAATAGACGTCGCCAGGTGACAAACACCGCATTAACTCGCCCTAAATTGCAATTAGGGAATATTTGGTAATTTGGTAATTGCTGCGCGGGCGTTTGCCGAAAGAGATTCAATCGGCCCCTGGCTAAGAACAAATCCGTAACAACAACATCAAAATCGGACAGCGAAATCTTTTGCCAATTTATTAAAGTTAAAAAAAATTAGAGTTAATTGAATGCCACGCTTAGATATAAATATAGACCTAGATTCTAGCGTATAGCCGCTATCATTTCGCAACTGATAATGAACTGCTAATGATAAGGCCTGGAGCAAAGAGATGACGATGGCTCTGAATTTCCAAATGGTACGTTTCTAATTGATGGGTGCTGCATTGGTTTTTTTCTTTTTTATTTTATTTATCAATTTCGGGGTGCGTCGGTCATTAGTCACGCCAGATAGTTTGCTCGTTTATCTGGAGCTCGAATATTATGGTAGCCACGTACATGAAGGTGGGCCACTGCCATTTAATTGCAGGCAATCATATATTTGTTGGCTCTTTTGGGCTTTGGGCCAACAATGTGATCAGGGTATTGCGAATGTTTTTTAAATCACCATTTATGGTTTTCGGTGTGTCCGCATGTATCGTAAATACTGTTATTACAAACACGCCCCAAAGCTCCCAGTCAAAACTTGATAACAGGTCCAGAATAAGGGCAATATTCGATTTGATTGCAGGCGCAATCGTTTAACAAGGGGTCGTGCATGAAAATCAGGTGAATGAAGACCCCAAACGGACACGTACGAAATTTGATTTGAATTTTTGGCTGATTTGTGCGTCAGCAAGAAAGCAGATGGCCAAATCGACACCTTTCGCTGCCCACCTCTTTTGTTTTTTTTTTTTCCCGCATCAATTTAGGTGTATGCAGGTATACCTCGCCATACAAGTGCGGCATTAAGTTAATTAAGCGACGATGGCTGAACTTGGCGGATTTGTAAAAAGGCTACTCAAAAAGATGAGCATTATTTTGATGGAATTTTAAAGGACCCGTCCTGTCACCCATCAGCTCCATCCTCAGTCCCATCAGCAGCACGAGACTTAGCTTGATTTCTGATAAAAAATAAGGACTGCTGCTTTCCCCCTGTTTATCCAATCAATTTTTTTGTATACCCATTCTGCGGAGGGTATAATATTTTGGTCACGAAATGTGTAACGCAACATCATAAAATATATTTATTCTCGATCAGGTGGACAAGCTATATCAATTCGGCAAGCGGCTATTAGTCTGCTGTTTCTAAGCAAGGTTGTCTCTCCACTTTCAAATATATATAAAGCCAAATTTAACAATTACAATTATCACTTTGCTCTTGACATACGAGAATAATCTAATTTAAATAATAACTTTATATTTGTATTTAAAAAAAATTCGGTCAAAAATAATAAACAAATTATTTGTATATTTAATAAGAAGTATCTTATCCTTATTTCATATATAACTATTACAAGAGCAGAACAATCCGACAAAACTTAGCTGCTGTTTAAGAAGAAGAGTATTCCATCTTCGGCAGCTGGAAGATAGCTGTTCTTTCTTATTAATATTTAACTAGAAGTTCAATTAAGATTTCAACCTCACAGCCCCAGCGCCCCTAACACCAATGGCCGCTGATGTTGACGTGTAACACATTTACCTCAAATTCTTGACAGTTTTCAGCCAGGCTCAAACTTGTGGCTCGCGTATCCGCGGCATCATTAAATGTATTTAGCCAGGCATGATTGTGGATAGCATTTAGCGAGAAGATATGACAGGTAAAATAAACTTATGTAGGTAAATTTATGCTGCTCATATTTATATCCTATATTTTTTATAAAATATATATATCTGCATCCACATGTGGAGAGCAATTATTTTAATCGCTTTCAAAGGAATATGATTTTTTCGAGCTGGATTATTTAGCCACTGCTATATAAAACAAGAAACTGTGATATAGTTGGGAGTGACCGACTAGGAGACGCCCTGTTTTATTTTAAGTATTATCCGTTTTGTGTAGGATGGGAAACTATATCTTAAAAGTGAGTATGATTCTTGATAAGTGGTAAGTAATTATAAATATATATATCAGACCGTTTACAGGGTGTAGAGTACGTTTTCTCATTTTCCGTAACCAAATTGCAACTATTCTTTTTTTATGAACGTTTTTGGTATTGTTTCTTGGCTGTATGCATGAAAAATGGTTAAAAGTTATTTTAAATAATATAATATATATATCTTGCCAATATACATGTCGTTATTTCGACGTCAGGTCGATGGTCAACAGTGAAAATAGCTGAACCTTAATGTTAGATTCAAAGAAATTGACATGGCAAGGACAACAAAATAGACAGTGATAGGAAATTGTAACAAAACAAATAAAACCCCTTCCCTACTGCGTGTGTATGTATAAATGTGTATATATATATATTTATAGTATGAATATGAATACGTGATTATGTAAATAGGAGAGGCATTTGTTGTGTGTGTTTAGCATGATGGGATTTGGCTTTTGTTGCTGCCCGTCAGCCGCGAAATTTTAAAACTGTTTTTCTCTCAGAGGATAGGTGTATGAAATTTATTCACTTTTGTTTCGCATCGGTCAGTGTTGATTTATTGTTAAACGAAAAACAATATTCGAATATTTTTTATTTATTTCAATCATTGGAACTAACCAATATTTGAGGTAAATAGATTTGTGTGTAGATATATTTCTGCATAATCTGGAAGTCTACGGAAGTGTTTTTGTACAAAAAATCAATTTTTGAACGATCGCTTCTACTAGAGCTGGTTTATATAATAATTTGATGGCGATTAGGTTTTGTTCATATGCTAATAATTTAATTTCCATGGCAGCTGTATGAAATAGACGTCCGAAAAACAAAAGATAGCTTTTTCTCTAAGTTGAACTGTGTGAAGGGTATCTGTGTACCACTCACCATTGCAGAACTCTCAGTAGTAATTTAGTTTATACTATGTATATTTTAGAAATATTTTTAACTTACAGAATTTGAATTGATTGAATTTATTAACGCTAGAAAAGAGAACATTTCTGTTGTACTCACCGAACTTTGAATAAGAATAATTTCTAATAGGTAGGGGCGCCTGTTCCCAGAAAGGGAATAAACACCTCATGCACAATTTGCATAGCTAAACCAACACCTTGCCGTTGACTCCTTCTCGATTCGTGCTGCTTAGAGCGCTTGCTTCCTATTTCCGTAAAATTGAAACAAAAGACTATTATCGGGACTCGGGAGCTAGAGCACTGGGCGAAGTGCAAGTGTTGCGCAAAAGTTGGCAGCGTGCAGCGAGGACAGCCGCGAATTCCCTGCCCGCAAGCTGTTGACTAGCAATTTATAAATATTGATTGAAAGAAGCTGCGTACCGACCTACGCCGTGGGCAACGGCAAAGTTTTGCGCTTATTCTTATTGAAGAACAAAGTGCAACCATAATTTGTGCATAGTTATTATTTGTGAAAGATAATCATTCACTCGTTTGGCCAATGGGCAAAATGGCTGTTCCTCTTTGTACTAAGCATTTATTCATTAGGCTCTTCGGGCAGAGACGACGATACAATTCGTCGCTCATTATGACCAGGTCATCACAGCGAAAAGTTTTCTGAAGTAGCAGGTAGCCAATTATCTAGTAATAATAAGCAATTTCATCACTTGAACTAAAGTCAAATTTGGTTTATTCTGCAACTCAATGGGATCTATAAGTTACATTAACACGTCTTATACCATTTATAAATATATACAATAAAACAAATGCATGTCTGTATGCATATGTACTACATATTATATATATATATATATAAGTGGATACAAAATTCGCTACTTTGAACATTTTGTTATTGTAATTATATCGAATCAATTTTTTGTATTTTTGAAAAAGATAAACAAGAGAGTAATCTTTATTCTAATATTAACAGATTTAATAGTTCACACATTGGGATTCCATATTTGAACGCACAAACAGACAGTCAGAAGGTTGACTCAGCTCATCTCCTGATCAAGAATACATATTCTTTATGGGATCAAAATTTCTGTTACATGAACTTGCATAAACCTTATATTATCTTTATTTTACACGTTCACAAAGTGAAAGAGGAATATTGGTTTTGTGCAATGTCCGTCTTGTCGACCGTCCGGCTGATCGTCTGTCCGTACGAACGCAATATTTATCGCCGCTTGAAAATTCCGATATGTTTACCCAAAAATATATAACTTCGACAGTTTTAGTGATGAAGAGATCACAAATTTGGTAGGTAGACTACTGATAACCTTATCTTAGGGTGGAAAATATAATATTTCGGTTATGCCTTCTACCGCTCCCACAAATTACAAAACATCTATATTATCCCAAAATTACAATTTGAAGTTTGAGCCCGCAATGCATCAGAAATGTAAGGTTGCAGCCTTACCGCATTTTATGCTACCGCTAATAAGTATAGTTCTAAAATAATCACTTTTATAGTAATTTTAACTGAATTTGAAAAACTCTAAATTATATTTGCGTCCAAGCTGAGTGTAAATTTAAAAATAGCTCAGGATTTTTTTACTGCTGTACAAAAGCTTCTCAATTTTAAAGATATGCATATAATTTTACCTGAACTGTGCCGAAAGAATTCGGTTTTGAAACCCAACGCTTGAATAAAACTCTTCAATTTTGAAACTTATAGCTTGAATAAATTTCTTTGATTCATTCTTAAATTTTTAAACTTATCGTTTGAAAAAAATAATTTTTTAATTTTTTACACTTATCTCTGCGATTTTGAAACTTATCGCTTGAATGAAATTCTTAAATTTGTAAACTTATATTTTTAATAAAACTCTTCGATTTATCGCTTAAATAAAGTTCTTTGATTTTGAAACTTGTTGCTTGAATAAAATTCTTCGAAGGCTTAAACTGATGCCGAGTGATTTCAAAGCGTTTATTTGGACAACCTACGAAAACCAGGATTGATTGGAACATAACTCACATTGGATGAACGTTGAATTGAAAACTGCACCGCACTGCGATATTGCCTGCTGCCGCTGCCACAGGTAGCTCCGTTGCGTAGCTTTGCGTTTGAAGCGAACGTGTGCACACAACTCAACCGAAGTGAATGAGCGCAGGTCCTTTGGCCGCCTTGGCTTTTATACCACGCAGAACGGGTGACGACGCAACTGCGACAACATGCCACTGGCTGCTGCCTGCCGCCTGCTGGCTGCTGCCTGGTATTGGTGGCTAGATAACAAAAACAACAACGTATGTGTGCGCAACACCCTCGCCAGCTGATAGTACTCGCCGGGCAGGTGACTTTTGCCATATTGTGGCGCTGTTGCTGCCTTGGGCCAGTGGCTTACATAAGGCGGCAACATGTTGCCTGCGACAAGCTAAGTGGCCAGGCAAATCTCGAAAAGGCCGCAATGGCTTACAGCTTACAGCTCATGTTAAATGCATTACTAAAGTGCCGTTAAGATGCAGATCGCCAGGACTTTTTTATATACGTGTGTGTAGGTGGAAAGGTACTTGCCACGACTGAGAGAGCCACACGTTATGCAAAGACTAAAATTATGATATCGGAATTTTATGTGAAAATAACGACAACTTCATTCATAAAGTATAAAGTATACCTACTAAAATAAAAAATCTATCTTAATGATACTTGACATAGATTCGTATTATTAGTGCATACGGCATATATATCAAAAATATAATTGGCATAAAACTCAACAATTTGCTGATTTTTTTAAAATGCTTTTAAAAAAAAATGTCTGACTTTATTAAGCCGTCAGTGTTGTCCAAAAACTGTAAAACATCAGCCTATAGCTTTATATGGAGTCTATAAAAGCTAAAAATCGAACTCGCACCAATTGCAAAGCACAAACCAAGCCTGCAATTCGGGTTTCAACCGGTTCGTAATTGCCATAATTTTTAAATTTTTAACCGAACCCTTTACCGAACCAGTTTGAAAAGACATAAAACCTGAACCCAAACCTTCATACATTTTTATGATTTAAAATTGGTTAAAAGTGTTCTTTGCGCAGCCTTTAAATCTCTCAATCCTGGATACATGGACTTGTAGGACTAAAGTGTCCCTCTGCAGCAGTTGCTTGAAGGGCAGCCATGAGAAACCCATAAGAAGCATACAACACATTATTTTGTGGGATGCTGGCCAATTACCACCTGGTAGCCACGTCTAACTTAACCTAATCCATAAAAAGTAGCCTTTCTAATCTAATCAAATAATGAACCTGTTTGCGTTCTATTTCCCAAAATTGTGAAACAGGGCAGTATTTGTATATATTTACACATAGTTGGGGTGACACTATCAAGTGCCAATTAGATAATAACAACAGAAATCCATTGTCATGCCCACAGAACACGTTATGCTGGCTCGCTAATGCATATTCCATATCGAAATCTGTCGCCGTGACTAATCACACATATGGAAAAATAATTTCGCGTTGAATAAAGATTCCTTTCAAGCGCCCACGGACATCCAATGACAATCCTATGACAATGTGAACAACAAACAAAGTTATCGAAACAATTAAAAAGTTATAAAAAGCCACGCTCTTCAGTTCTTCACATTTCCTTTCTATTAGCTGTCAGCAGCAAAAACAAAGGCGTTTGCCAACTCGACGTCTAAAGTAGTCGTGTGTTTGTACAACGATTTCATTAGCGCATCTTTTAATTAGTCGAGATATTTGCTATAGATTTTCAAATCAACTCGTATTGTAAGAAAAGGCTCTTTTAAAAAATATATGTTTGTATATGAGCGATTCTATGTCGCTGTTTAATATTTAAAAAAAATCTGAAGGAAAATTAATATTTTGAATGTGGGTTGCTTTTCAATTATTATCTAGAATGTCCTTATTTTTACTATAAAAGGTGTAAGATGCAGTCGATATGTTACTCCTGTATATAAGTTTAGCAACAAATTAGTAAAAATAGAAGGGGTTTTCATAAGTACGGATAACAACCCAAAACATGCAAAAAGTGTCCAAGATTCTAGTTGCAATTTATTTTTATTTTATTTGGAATTATGTAAGTTAACAATAAATTAGCCAAAACACATATTATTTATATTATTTTGTATATTATTATTGTTACCAACAGTTCTGTCTGCTGAAAATGTTGAGAGATTGTGTCTGCCCCAAAAACTACATAAACACAATTTGGATTTCACCAATAATATTAAGATTATACTATTTATAAAACACTAAAGTCCTTTGTTCAGCAAAATTACCATGGTCATGGTTATGATCATTATCAAGCATGACCATACCATAAAAAAAAAAAAAAATTAGTAAGAGGGGTGGGGGTAAATGATTTTTCTGATTTTTTCAAATTTATTCACTTTGTGAAAGAGTATAAATATATTGGTAATCCGGATTCAAACGGTTATGTTCAAACCCGCTTTACAGCATCTGTTTATGTGCATATTATATCGTAATTTCTCAGTTTGGATAAAATATTTAATTTGGAAAAATTTGTTTTAAATCGTTCTTATGGAGGTGGAGACACGGTTGTTTTCCTCGGTCTATTAAATAAATTTACAGATCGAACTAATTTATATTTTTGTTACCCAGTTTTGATAAGTTGTAACACGTCTTGTGGTTTCGGGGAGGGGCAACCTCAGCTAGCTCAGTATTCCCAGGGGTGGGTAACCTCAACCCTGACCCTAGACGGTACAAAATTCCAAAACAATTCGACCTACACAACACTACATACGAACGTACTCACATTCACACAAATGATCGGACGAGTTGGCAGGCCCGGTGTTATCGGCCACAACGTACCCGCCCTTCCTGCAACGGCTATTTAAATTTGAACCCCATTGCCCTTAAGTTAGAACTCACGGCCGACTAATTCCATGGCCTCGGTGATTCTCCCTCCCTCACGCTTACTCACACATCATTTTTGTTTCGCTCACAAATAAAATTGAATAAATAAACATTTATTTTTACTTACGTTATCGGAGCTCCAATAAAAGTAAAAAGAGGTGGAGGTCGGTTAATATATGACAGCTACTTCTGCCTCGCACCGGTGGCCAGAATGTGATATATATTTATAGATATAAGCCAATGTAGGCAAATTTGGCAAAATGCGAATGCCGGAATCAACAATGGAAATGATATGAATAATAGAATAAATAATTTAATAAATAGCTTAATAAATATATAAATAAATACGCGATAAATAATGGAATAAATATGCAATAGCTAATTAAATAAATAGGACAGTAAATTAATGAATACATGAGACAGATAAATAGGCAATTTTCTTAATAGCTAAATTGACAAACATGCAACAATTATTTGGGCTTATAAAAGCTGCTCGTTCAACCCAATTGGTCGCAGAAAAAGAATCTTTTGGATGTGCTGTTTGGGCCACTAGTAGTAGTGTAGTGTAGTGTAGTGTGTAGTGGATTTTCATATAGATAGTACTCGTTAAATGGGGTCTGTGCGCCTGTGCATAACCATGAATTCGAATTTTTCTCTTATGGCCACACTTCAGCATTTCCCTTCGTCGCAGTCCCGCCAAGAAAACGTGTTGTTGCCTCTTTCTATTGTTCTGCCTGTCATCTCCTCGGCAGTCCCACCGGCTGTCTTTCTGGTCACTCTGAATTTGGCCCTGTCAACTCACGCTAATCGTGATGCGATGAGGGGCTGCTCCCTCGATAAATTTCCCCACCAGGGTCGCGTTTGTAACCGATAAATAAATGGCGCGATAGTCAAATGCAACAAAGTACAGGATTTAATGACAGCGGCACACTATCGCTATCATATCAATCAACTTGCCCTTGCCTCATACCCCAAAATTTGTTTATCAATCCAAATTAAAGTGTATACTGTTTTAATGCTAGCGTGATTAGGGGCTGATGCAAATACATGCTAAACAGTGAAAACACAGCAATGTACCAATTTGGCGTTGCCAGACCTATATTTACTGTTGAACCTAAATAATCCATGTGAATATAAATATCGCAATTTTTAACTTGATGGCATCTTTTCATCGCACGGTCGGCAGTGTAGATTTTTTTTTTTGTTGAAAGGCGAAAATATAGCGCAGTAAATATTTAAACCAACAATTAACTGGAAACAAAAGCGTGTTTGGTAAAGTACGTATTCTTGAGCTATAGCTTTAAGTAGCAATTGGGCTTATTTAGTATTTTTGCGAATATTTTTGCGGACCAAGTGGCAGGGGATACATACGATAAAACTCACAGAGACGCTGCCAAAGAAAACGTGCGAATCTTTAATTACAAACGCAATAATCAGTCGTTAAAATAGCGCATATTCACAGGAAAGAGAAGCGTAGAAGATAAGGAAAATAATTAAATGTACCCATTTGCTGTAATTCTTGCAGAACAAACAAATCATCGCAACCTTTGACTCCGGCTTCATTTTTGCCGGTGGCGCGAAAAGTACACGCTGCGCGCGTGCGTTGGCCAAGCATCGATTTTTCCGCAATTGCCGCAACTGCAACTGTAGCAGGCGTCCCGACAATTCGCTAACTGGAAGTGTTGTGCCCGAACCATGGGTGCTTACCTGTCGCATCCGAAGACGGACAAGGCGTCCACGGATGAGTTCAACGAGCTGCTCGCCGTGGGCGCCAGCTCGATGCAGGGCTGGCGCAACAGCCAAGAGGTTAGTTAGTTCAGTTAGCCCCATTGTTGTTGCTTATTATAGCTGTTGTTATTCCACTTAGGACGCGCATAATGCCATATTGAAGTTTGATACGGACACATCGTTCTTCGCCGTCTACGATGGCCACGGAGGTGCTGAGGTGGCGCAATATTGCGCCGATAAGCTGCCCGAGTTCCTCATGAGTCTCGAGAGCTACAAGAACGGCAAGCTGGAGCAGGCGCTCAAGGATGCGTTTCTCGGATTCGATAAGACACTGCTCGATCCGGCAGTGGTCAATACATTGAAGATTTTGGCTGGCGAACACAATATTGTGGATGAGGACGGCGACGGGTATGACGAGGAGGACGACGAAGAAGATTTGGCCGAGCTGCACGAGGAGAGCAATTTGCCACTGAACGAAGTTCTGGAGAAATACAAAGGACTGCCCCAAACGCATGACCTATCGTTGCTTAAGACGGACTCTGCTGCCGGTAAGTTAATGTCGACATGCTTGCGGGGTCGTCGTGCTGCTGCCGTCGCTGCCGAAGCGGTGAACAAAGCTGTCATGGATCCAACAGCGAAGCCCGCGGGTTCCTCAACTTCAGCAGCAGCCTCAGCAGCGCTAAATGAAACTGACGGAACTGGCCCAAGTTGTTCGAGAATTAGCAAGCCGGAGCCGGAAGATGAGTCCACAGTGAGCAGCAGCAGTTCAAGCGCCAGCAAAGGCACCAATTCCGCGTGCACCACCAATACACACACTAATAAAGACGAATCCGTCACCAGAAAAGCTGCGGCAGGCAACAGCACCGCCGTGGCGCCAACTGAACAGAACGGCAGCGTGACCTCCTCGGAGGCGACTGGCGTGGTAGTTGTTGGCAAAGAGACTGCCAACGCATCGGGAGAATCTACGGTGTCTGGCTCAAGCGACGGCGCAGACGCAAAGTCGAATGGCAATGTGGACAAACCGGAGCCGGTTGACATTTCATCCACTAGCAAGGAATCTGAAAAGGTTTTGAAAAAGGCAGGCACTGCTCAGGACGAGGACTCCACCGACGATGACGCCGACTATAACGAGAATCCTTTAATTAAAGCCCAAGAAATTGCTGCAGCAGATAGTTCTTCTGACGACGACATGGAAGCAGAGAACGACGGCAATGATGATGACGATGACGACGATGATGATGACGACGACGACGACGATGACGAGGTAATATACTGCTTAACACAAATATATACATTTCGGTTACATCGTCTTCTTGATCTCCTTTAAAAGGTCGCCACCAAAACGAAAAAATCATTTTGCCTGATTCTTTAGTCTTTATCTTTATTTAGTTTTATCCACGATAATAATAACACTCTTTTTTCATTTAATGGCCGCAGGACGACAATGTTAGCGAGGATGACGATGCCGATGAGGACCAACTAGCCAACGATCATTTCTGCGCCAACATGATCGAAGAACCTGGTAAGGATAGTGGATGCACTGCCGTTGTCTGTCTGCTGCATGGCCGTGACTTGTATGTGGCGAATGCTGGAGATTCGCGGTGTGTTATTTCGCGCAACGGCAAGGCCATTGAGATGAGTCTGGATCACAAGCCCGAGGACGACGAGGAGTCCACACGCATTGTTCGGGCTGGTGGGCGTGTGACCCTCGATGGGCGCGTTAACGGGGGGCTTAATTTGTCCAGAGCTCTGGGCGACCATGCGTACAAGACGAACTTGGAGTTGCCAGCAGAAGCACAGATGATTTCCGCACTCCCAGACGTCAAGAAACTGATTATTTCGCCGGAGGATGAGTTTATGGTCCTGGCCTGCGATGGCATATGGAACTACATGTCCAGTGACGAGGTCGTCGAATTTGTGCGACTGCGTCTGAAAGATGACAGCAAGAAATTATCGCAAATATGCGAGGAAGTGAGTTGATTTGACAGTTCATAACTATAAATAAGTCGAGCTTATATTTATTTTTGTTCATCTACAGCTATTTGATAACTGTTTGGCGCCAAACACAATGGGCGATGGCACTGGATGCGACAACATGACCGCTGTTATTGTGAAATTCGAGCAGAAACTACAAGAACTGCGCGCCTCGATAAATCCAGCTGAAACGGAAAACGCGATTCTTGAAGCAGGTCAGCAAAAGAAACAAGGCACCGACGCCTCGGTGGAGCAAAGTGCTCTTAAACGCAGTGCTTCACCAGACGGAGGCGCTGATGGGGCCAACCGTGCCGAGAGTACCAGCAAATCGAAACGATTGAAGATTGAGGGCGATTTGGAGTCAGCGGATGTGAATGCCAAGAACTCCTCCACCGATGCTATCAGCTGCCCAACATCCTCGGTTGATCAGCAGAAGGGAAGTTCCAGCCTTAATACAGGCAACGAGACCGCTGTAGTCGTGTCATCTACATAAATTCTTATATTGAGCCCACAACAGCGGCAAGTGCATCTGCATTTTGATCATTATTTGAAATCAGGCTCTTAGAGCAGTGAAAACAAGAAAAATTTCCAAATTATTTAATGCAAGTGTAT
Source organism: Drosophila colorata (assembly GCA_035041545.1). Taxonomy (NCBI): domain Eukaryota; kingdom Metazoa; phylum Arthropoda; class Insecta; order Diptera; family Drosophilidae; genus Drosophila; species Drosophila colorata. Next base: position 644,504 of record JAWNLD010000449.1, read on the forward strand.
ACATAACGAATATCCATTTGTACACATATTTTTTTAACTATTCATAAATATATTCCTTTTATTTTGTTCTTTTGTAAAATCGTAAAATCATTGATTAATTTTGTACTTTTCATCAACTATGTCATCTAACTCCAAACCATTAATTCATATGCAAACACACAAACAAATATTACTTTAATAGGTCTTATTTTTTCGATGCATGCACACAAACATCTTTTCATATAATTAAAATAATGTATATTGTGACGAGTTATTAAATAAAAGCCAGTAAGAACGAGAACTCCTCCATACAAACAATTCGGAAACTGAGCTAATCTGAAATATATGGGATATATTTTATTCTTATGTCGATATGTTAAATAACGCTAGGTAAACAATTTTATATGGGTCCCCATATGACGAAAAACCACTTTAAAAATTATTCTATGGTGTCTTTTTTTAAACATTTTTAAAATCTGGTATTTTGTTTTGTAGCTTTTTCCTGAGGTAAGCCAACATTTTTGATCATTACTCGAAAACTTCATAACCGATTTTAAAAAGCTTTACGATTCCTAAAAACTAATTAATGTATCTATTATTCAGTCATGCACACTTTCAAATTTAAATCATTAGTCCGGTGTAAAAACTCTATTAGGACCTCCACATTGAATTTCAGTGTGTGCTGCGTACATTTTTAAGTATTAAAGTAAGTTAGTATATTTTTGGTAGACGATAACATGCCTGGACATTTTTTTAGTATTTTTTGTTCTAATTTAATAAATTTTTGTATATTTTTGCAATTAGTACGTTCATATATGGTATATACATATACACACACACATATATATAAATTATATATGTAAGTACGCTTTATTGTTAGATTGACTGCGTCAAAAGTCAAGTTAGCATACTTTTAATAATCCCGTTAAGCGATTAAAATATTTGCCAAAATTGATCCGCTGGCGCTCGCGGCGAGCGCAAGCAACGCAAAAGAAGGCGTTTGCAAAAGCTCCAAACAAAAGGACGTGGACGCACTGAAGGATATCATCGGAGTGGTGGCGGCAGCTGGTGAATCAACTACATCAAATACAACATCCGGGAGCAGCAAAATTGATGAGCTGGGCCGCGCCTTCAATGACAAAGTGCATTTGACGCAGGCGCCCAGCAACCAGCTAGTGCTCCATGCCCAGGAGCCCGACACCATGTCCGGTGACCAGAAAGTGCTATTGAAGGGCCACGCCTCGCAATATGTTAAGTTGAATGTGGGCGGTGGATTGTATTACACGACGATTGGCACGCTGACGAAGCATAATGACACCATGCTGAGCGCCATGTTCAGTGGGCGCATGGAGGTGCTAACGGATTCGGAAGGTTGGTGCCACTTACCCCTTGCAAGGACAAGATAAATGCTTAGATAAGTAACGCGCATACTTTTGAATGCAAGACACAAATTCTTGAGTCGCTTTTCGCTCTGCACTGCCGAAGTCCAGTGGTTACTCATCTTAGTATTTATATTGTCTTTTGATTATAACTTATTGATTACTTATTAATTGGTTGTCTTTCGCTGCGTGCCTCAGGCTGGATTCTAATTGACCGTTGTGGCAATCATTTCGGCATAATATTGAACTTTTTACGCGATGGCAGTGTGCCGCTGCCGGAGACGAACAAGGAGATTGCAGAGCTGCTCGCCGAAGCAAAGTACTACTGCATCACGGAATTGGCAATGTCCTGTGAGCGAGCATTGTATACGCACCAGGAACCAAAGCCCATCTGCCGCATACCGTTGATAACGTCGCAGAAGGAGGAGCAGCTGCTGATCAGCTCATCCTCGAAGCCGGCCGTCATTCTGGTGGTGCAGCGACAGAATAATAAGTACTCGTATACGAGCACATCGGACGATAATTTGCTTAAGAATATCGAACTGTTTGATAAGTTGTCGTTGCGCTTCAACGAGCGCATTCTCTTCATCAAGGACGTGATTGGGCCAAGTGAGATTTGCTGCTGGTCCTTTTACGGGCACGGTAAAAAAGTAGCCGAGGTTTGCTGTACATCTATAGTTTATGCGACAGATCGCAAGCACACCAAAGTGGAGTTCCCGGAAGCACGAATCTACGAGGAGACCCTTCAGGTTCTGCTCTACGAGAACCGCAATGCCCCGGACCAGGAGCTCCTGCAAGCAACATCTTCGGTGCGGGCAGGTGGCGTCAGTGGCGCCAGCATGCACCAGTACACCAGCGACGAGGAGGAAGAGCGCACGGGCCTCGCGCGCCTACGCTCCAACAAACGGAACAACCCCACTTGATTTTTACCTAAGGTGGAATATCCACAGATCTGATGGAGAAACTGTGGTGCTTGTAGCCGCCGTTGCTGGTTCGCCTCTTGATCTTTGGCGCTTGAATCGCTGCTGCAATTTCGCTTTATGTTAGTTCATACACTTACCGAAAAACAGCCTAACAAATTTACCTTTTAATGATACAACTGTGAATATCGTGAGATTAATTGCAATTATATTCTGTATTTTTCCATCTGTCATCCCTGAGAAACTTTTAATCTATCCGATTGTATTGTTCTATTTTATTATTTATGCTAAATATCTCAATCTTAAAAATCAAATAGAGATCTGTAAACATTCCTTATATGTATAATATATATATATATATTTGTAAGCGTTGGCTCTTAAGCGATTGAAAAACATGTCAGCTCTTTAAAGCTATCGCCTTTGTAGGTAAGATAGAGGGTGGGTATTTGCAGCCATGGCAACGTCAAGGTGAATAACAGAAGCAAAACGGTAGACAAATATTAGTAGAAATAGTTGTAACATGGAGGAATTAAACAAGGCTGGTCTCTATATAGACGAGATCTACAGGCTTCGCGTGCAGGACCCTACGATCGCTAATCAGACAATTGAATTGCGGCAAGAGTGCCTGGAATATTCAAGAAACTTACAAGTTTTCAAGAAATTCGGCGAGGACTTCTATAAAATATCGGCCAATTTCGCCAAAGATGTCGAGAACGAAAAATTGCGGGCAATCGGCACACAAAACCAGCTCAAGACAATGGCCAAACAGCGCCAGACGGAGCAGCAAGTGTATCAGAGCCAGATTCTGGAGCATACCGCCGAACTGGAGCGCTTGAAGAGCGAGTATCAGTATCTGCAGCGCATCGAGTCCGAACAGCAGGAAATTATCAACAACTTTTTGATGAACCAATAAATTGAACTTATTTTATTTAGTAAGATTCTTTTGGTAACAAGCTAAGCTGCACAGCGGAATATTTGTCTTGGAACAACTGTAGACTTTGCGGTTGCCACAACCTGGGATGCCGCACAGCTTCTTTTGCGGAGGCGTGGTCGCCGACTGTGCTTGAAGTGGAAATTCTTGGCCCGGCGGCACTATGATGTAAACGCCGTCCAGCGTATTCATGTAGGTGAGAGAAGGGCATGCATGCTTTTGGTTCTGCTTGTTGCGCGCCGCTGCGCGTTGTTTGCCGCTCTCCTGCTTCTTCAGCAAGCGCTCCATCGTCTTTTGCTTGTCCTTTTCGCGACGTTCGTCGGCTTGTTGTTTGCGTTTCTGCGACTTTAGCGCCGCCTTTTGAATCTCCTCGGCCGTCTGAGGTTTCTCCTTCTCCCTGTATCCACTTGGCAGAGCGATAAGCTCCTCAACGAAGCCTGCCAGTGCAGGCTCGGTATCCTGCGTGCGTTCGTACATGGCCCGTTGCCGTGCTGTCATCAGCTTGGGATCCTTGATCTTCTTCAGCTCGTCGTCGACATCTTCCAGTTTGCCCGTCTCGATGGCATTGAGCCAACGCTCCTCATCACTGGATGTGTCGCTGTTGCGCCGTTTTCTCTGCTTCTTCGCGGCATTGCTTGGCGGCGTCGCGGCTTGTGGCGACGTCTTTGTGCTGGGTGCAGGTCGTGTCCGTAGACTGGGAAGTTCACTAGTTTTGCTATTGACAGTTGGTGGCTGAGCGGCAACCTCTTCAACAGGCTCTGGAGCACTATTTGTGTGTGGTGGAGACGGCGGGGATTCTGTGGGTGAGGCAAACCGCGCAGGTTTCTGTCGTTTGCTGCGCTTTGAACGACGATCTTGTGCGAATAAAAATAAATGAATACTTCATCGATTTGTGTTAATGAGAACGCATATACCTTCTAATTTTCCCATGACTTATTGTAAGACTGTTTTGTAAAAAGTTTGTTTACTGGGTTTTAGTTTGTTCTGGCAATGCTGTCATACAGCAACGGCCCTGCCAACCTGTTAAAAATGGGTTTAAATTAGGCTGATCATCTTAACTGTTATACAAGTATCCGCAAAAATCTATGATATTGTTTACTCAGATTTATTTCTAAAATACTACGTTTATGATTAAGCATTTTTTATTGCCGCTGTTTATTTGACACTTAGAAAAGGATAATGTGGCAGCACTCTTGCAGTCACCTGTCCATAAGTAATGGAAAATTTAAAATTATGTTAATTAAGTTTATTTTTAGATATTAACGTATTGAGATCAAACTTATAAATGAACGTTAATGCCTGTCAATCTGATTCATTGGGTCTTAATACAAATAAAGCTAAAAATTGCTTGCATCTTTATTTTCTGATGCCTATCGATGATTTTTGCATTCGATGCTTAGCTGATAAGTCTCAGGTTTCTCATCTTTATTTGCATAATCGCGGGTAATTTAAAAAAAAATGGAAAAATATATATATATTTTTTTTTATCAAAACGAGGTCCAGTTTTCATCACCTGCGAATCGGTTTTCTTTAACCTTTACCTTAGAGTCCGAATTGCCTCTGCTATTAACTTTACCACTAAATATGCTTCCAAAGAGCTATAGTTAAAGTAACAGAAGAAAAGAAAATGTGGTTTACCTAGACTTTTTCCACATTTAAAGTGTACGCAGGTCCCGATCGACATCATGGAAATACCCATATGTAGGATGAGTTTAGAAACTATTTGTAAGCGGTTGACGTGGTGGGACATTATGGGTAATAATCTTACCATAATTTTGTAAATAAAATTAAATTACAAATTTATTATTTAATGATAATGAAAAGCGCTTCAGCACAGATATAATTTTGTTAAAGACTACGATAAATATTAGGCCTTAGAGGTATAACGCACTTAAATGCTACTTATAGAAATTTATAAAGTCGTGCTACCACGAGGTGCTTGGAGTTATGGGTGGTAGGTGGTTACCACAACGTGGAAAGTTTGGAGGAACAGGCGGGAGATCCTTAGGTGTTCCAATTTGAAAAACCAAGTTCATTCCAATTACGATGTGATATTGGAAATGACAATGAAACAGCCAGAACCCAGGATTGTCTGCTCGAAATCGCAAAACAGCATATCCGTTATTAGGTACGGCAACTGTGTCCTTAAGCGCCGGCTTAATGTACTGTCGCTCTAGCATACCACGCTGGTCTAGCTCTAGGGCGTGTTTCAGGTTCATGCGCTTGATATGCGTGTCTGGCGAACGTCCCAGACCAAGAACGTAGAAGGAAGTGCCATGCAGGTGGAAGGGATGGCTGATGTTGATCTGCTGCACTTCGTCGACTAACACGACTTCGACAATCGCATTCAGGGGTATGTCAATCTTATGAGTGCACTGGCAGTTTTCGCCACAGTCCGCCGGTCTTTTGTCGCCGTTGCAGTAGTACTCCTCGGGAATGTCGTTGTACTGAGACAGCATTGGCGACGGCGGGGACACGTACGAGACCTCATCGATAAGGGAGATGAGGTGATCCGCATCAGAGGCGACTATAAAAGGAAAGGGTTAGTGCGTTTGACTATGACGCTCGGTCAACTTGAAAGCGACGCAGTTGCGCCGTGTCCTCGATGCGAGCTGGCCTTAAGACAGTTTTCCACATCGTATTTTATTGTTAGCTTTAGGAGTTGCCTCTCGTATACTACGTATATATATATACTTTGAATGGTAAAAGTGTACAGATGCGCATAATGCAAACATAAACGTAAACATATTCATATACATATACATACATACACATTAACATTAATATAAATATAAATACAAATATAAATATATATAAAAAATAAATACAAACATATATGTACCTATGCTCAATGATAGGCGATATCACCAATCTAATCAGTTTAGTTCGGTTAAGTTCAAAAATAGTGATGCTACAAAAAATCGATAATCTTTTTTTTCGATGATTATCAACACGAGATTCTAATCCGATGTAAAAATCGATGTAGATTTCAAGTTAACATCACTAATTTCTTGCTATTGCACATTACCAGATAAATAAGGCTAGAGTTATAAGCTAAATCAAGTAGTTAATAAATAAACTTGTAATAGTGGTGGAAATAGCACAAAATTTATGCTGGCAGTTAGTACCAGGTAACGGGCGGTACGTGATCACCGCAACGGGGAAAGCGCGGCGGCACGGGCGGCAGGTCAGCTTGTGTGCCAATGTGGAAGACCAGATTCATGCCGATGACAATGTGGAAAAGGAAGTGACAGTGGAAGAGCCAATAGCCCGGGTTATCGGCGCGAAATCGCATCACAACATATCCGTTGTTGGGCACGGCTATTGTATCCTTCAGCGGTGGCTTTGAGAAATCGCGTTCGAGCATTCCCATGCGATCAAGCTCCAAAGCATGCTTCAGATTAATTTTCTTAATTGATTTGTCTGGCGAACGGCCCAGCCCGACGACGTAAAATGCAGTGCCATGCAAATGGAATGGATGACTCAGGTTCGCCTGCTGCACTTCATCAACCAGGACAACCTCCACGATCGCTCCCAGAGGTATGTCGACCATATGGGTGCACTCGCAGTTGGGTCCACAGTTGGGCGGTCGATTATCGCCGTTGCAAAAGTACTCGGGCGGTATGTCGTCGATTTGTGACAGTGGTGGAGCCGGAGGTGATATGTAGGAGATTTCATCAACGAGAGAGGTTAGGTGGTCACCGCTAGGCACAACTAAACATGTGTGTGTTGGTAGCGAACAGTTTGTTTGTTTGTTTGACCCATTGAAGCATAGGTAAGTTTAGTAAATGAGCGCAAGTATATAAGAAGGTATATGTTAGTTGAAGCAAGGATGATGAGTTGGTTAGCAAACAACATAATGCCACTCGGATTATTGACTACGTACCCAGAAATCTGTTGTATGTATTAGGTATGAAGAGCGTTTTCGGCTCGTACACATAAAATCTAAAAGGTAAAAAGATTTTCACATCGGGCCTCTCAACCAAAACACTCTTATCGACTTTCTTCGCGTTCTTTAGATTCGAAACACAAATCGCATCGGGTCGTTTACGGTCGCAAACAGCATCCAGCGGGTTGAGTATCTGTGAACAGTTCCAAATTATGAAAGACTATTAAAAAATCGTTTTGTTAATCATTCTTTGAGTTACTGTGTTTGGCGAAAACACTGAAAAGTATCTGAAACAAATGGTTAGTTGCCGATGTTTATTGATTCGTTATACATATGTACGTATGTATGTACATATATTGCATTCAAAAGGACTTTGTAAAAAAATGAAGATCAATCGTGTAGTGGAAATGAAACGGTGGAACTATTTTAATTTTTCATATTTTATTAAAATTGATTTAAACAATAAATATAAATTTAACGGCAGTTAATTGGGTTTTATCGTAACATTCAAGCTTTACAAATCTCTAAATTTCCCCAGTTTATACATATGTATATTGCAATATTTTGGAAATGTACAAGTTTAATGTCTGGCATACATATTTTGTTATCAGTTACAAATGCATGATGTGTCCTTCGATTTTTAATTTGCAGCTATTATATATGACTGTGACAAGCCAATCAGAGTAAATTTCGTAAAATAGACCCTAGGCATTACATAAGTAAAAAGTTTAAGCATAATATGTATTTGATTTTTATAAACATTTTATGTACATTAATAATTATTTATAGGTTTATTCATTTAATTGTTTTTTACAAGTATTCATAATTTACACTAAGCAAACTCGATCCAAATTCATAACCGGAAAAGTTAAGTTTTGCATAAAACTAGGCACCAGCGTGTAATTTATTGGTCCTATATACATTAGTTTAAATATACATACATACATTTTGTGTATACATATATGTATGCATCTACATACATATATTACAAAACGCTCAAGGAGCGGAGCTAGTCCAAGTTTCGATTGAAGAGCGAACATTTTCAGAAACGGAGCATTACAGGGAGGAAAAGGCGTTTAAAATGTTAACAAACAAAAAAAATCCAAGTCTCAAATTAAATTTCTGGGAATAATTATGGCTCCTCCTCTGAATATCATATAATATTTTTTTTTTTACATATTTATACAATATATCAGTGCAGCGCTTTTGCTTCAGTACATCAGTGTGTACTTTTTGGGTGTTGGTGCGTGGGGGAAGGGGGATATTGCTTTAGGCAATTTTTGGTAGGGTGCAAGCAATGTGCACCCAAGGCAAGCTTTTGCGGAAGGCAGGTAATATCATACAGGTAGGCAGTGATATCGTTGTTATCGAGGAGTCTGTGCTATTTGGGGTATATTACAATAAATACATACATACATATATACTTATTGTGCTGTCTCTTAAACTTTGTACAAACTGGTCGTTCAGTAGGCAGGTCTTCTTCGCTTTACGTTTGTGTGCGGATTTCTTCTAGTTAGAGCCGACGAATTAAAGCCTAGCTTAATTAATGGGAATAGGTGGGGTGTGATCGCCACATGTCGGAAAACCTGGTGGCACAGGTGGCAGATCGGCATTGGTGCCGACTTGCAATATCAAATTCATACCAATAACGATGTGGAAAAGGAAATGACAGTGGAAGAGCCAGAAACCTGCGAATCAAATGTCAATTAGAATTATCTAATTAGAGCAATTTACAACTCTACTTACCGGGGTTATCAGCTCTGAAACGCAGCACTACGTATCCATTGTTGGGTACTGCAATTGTGTCCTTAGTTGGCGGCAGATTGTACTGCCTGTGCAAGAGACCGCGTCGGTCCAGGTCAAGCGCGTGCTTCAAGTTGATCTTTTTCACAGTCGAGTCGGGTGATCGGCCAATGCCGATAACGCTGAATCCGTAGCCGTGCAAATGGAACGGATGCGACAAGTTTGGTTGTTGCACTGCAATGATTATAGATTATTAGTAACAACACACACATTGGTTTATCCAATAAGCCAAGAACTAACCCTCGTCCACCAAAACGACCTCAACAATCGCGTTCAGAGGAATGTCGATCTTGTGTGTGCACATACAGTTGGGTCCACAGTCGGCGGGCCGGTTATCGCCATTGCAGAATTGCTCCGGATTAATTTCATTGTACTGTGAAGTCAGCGGGGCTGGCGCGGATAAATAGGATATCTCATCGATAAGGGAAATGACATGATCGCCGGTGGGAGCCACTGAAAAAATGTGTGTTAGTCATGCTGGCTGTACGAAAGACTGGCAGAGCTGCCTACCCAAGAATCTGTTGTAGGTGTTCGGCTGGAAAAGATCCTCGGCACGGTAGACAAAGAAACGGAATGGCAGGAAAATCTTTACGTCCGGTTTCTCAGCAAGGATTCCACGGTCTATTTCGAGTGCATTTTTTAATTGACTTACGCAGATAGCGTCATTGCGTTGACGATTACATTGGGCGTCCAGGGGGTTCATGACCTTTTATTATGTTAGTTTCGTCAAAATGTCAGTCGTCATATTGCAAGGGGTTGTGTTCATATATACATGTGCACAAAAACCACGTTCAATTTGCATGCGTGGTGGAATATTACATTGTGGAAAGTTTTTTGGGGAATTTGGCGTAAAGGATTTTGAAAGAGATAGAAAAGATTTATAATTATGAACTTGTGAGATCCAGCAGCAGCAGCAGCAGCATTTTGCATATATTTACAACGTATGTATTTACAATCCCACAGCAAAAGATTTATTTTCATATAATACATTGTACTTACACTGACAGCTATGTTCTTAACTGTGTTCTAGAGAATTGCGTTAAGCTAACTCTCGATATTGAGAATAGGAAATGTTGCTTACAGAGCAATAAAATAAAATAAAAAGTAATAAAATAATAAAGATTATAAGTCCAGCGTCATAGACATGATTATACTTTGCATTATCCAAAATGAGGAAGGGCTACAAACCGAAGCATTGAGGCGCCCCAAACGACAAAAATAGTTTCAAATAATTTCTGAGCATATAAAAAATATACAGATTATCCCATTTTCACATGTTTAAAATTGGTTTTTCATTTTTAGCTTTTTGAAAAAGTTTAAAGTAAATAAATAAAAAAAAATTTAAATATCAAAATTTTTACTAATTGAAATTGATTAAAATAATTATTGTCAGTTTGGGCACCAATGCAACAAAAAGTATTATTTTTATGCTCATTCCGTAAGAATGGCGAAAGTAAAAGTGACAAAGAGAATCTGTCGATCGATTTAATTTGCTTGCTATTGGTTCATTACCTATTTTAGGGTAAACATTCGGTGAGAACAGTCGACAAACTTGCAGTGATTTATCGTAGTTCACATCACCGAGCTACGCGCTGTTGTTGGTTTTGAAAACGGAAAGATAAGAATGAAAAGCTTATAACTTACCACACCCTGCGGAATGCCCACATCATAAGTCGGAGGCGACGAAGCTGGCTGATAAGGACCTCTAGCGTAGCGCAGAATGGCGAGTTGTTGGGCTCGTCGGATTCCGCACTCGCCGAGTCCTCGTAGCTGTATCCAGTAGGCGCCCACGGGCTGATCGGCAGTGATGATGAAGTCATAGCGCTCGCCTGTATTCAACAAAGGTATTCAGTGGACTTAAAATGCTTCTGATCGCAGCACTAACCTGAGAAGGAAATAATTGTGTTGACGTTGACTGGATGCACGGACTCGCCGTCCGTTGCAATTACGGTCATGCCATGTCCTTCGATCGTCACCTGAGCTGGGCACACCGAAGCGAAGGCGTTGATCATGCGGAAGCGATAGCGCCGCCCGGGCGTAATTGTGAATATCTCGAGGGGCGTGTTGGTCATGAAGCCGGTGTTGGGATCACGGAACTGGCCCTTGCCGTTAATCAGCATGGATTCGGGATCTTGGCCGGTGTTGACCGCCAGGCGTCCTGGGTACCGCTCCGCAGCATCTTCGTGCAGCCAATCGCTGATCAGCATTATGTGGGTCGTCAGATCGAAGTCGTACAGATGCGAGTTGGGATCGCGCGACGGTGGCTGTCGCACCACAACACTACCGTAGAGCCCATCCAGTTTCTGGAGGCCGGTGTGGGCGTGCCAGAAATGGGTGCCCGCGTTGCCCGTCCACTGATAGCGGAACGTGTTGCCCTGCTGAATGGGACACTGTGTGACGAAGGGCACGCCATCGTAGTACTGGGAGCCACGTTGCCAGATTCCATGCCAGTGGATGGTCACCTCCATGCCCTCCATGTGGTTCTCCACGTCGATGACAACCTTATCGTTTTCGCACACCTGAATACTGGGGCCGGGTATCATCCGGTTCGCTGTGAGTATACCGCGCTCGACACCATCGGCCAAAACGCACTGACAGTGGCTCCAAACTGTGTTGGTCGCGTTTGGCGTGCACACCTGACAGGCACTGTAAGAATAAGACCAGTTGGTACAGCAAATCAATCAAAATTAAAGTAGAAAATGAAGAAGATATGATTCTTGCAACGAAAAAAATCAGCCCACAAGAATATTGCTTAAAATCAGTCCACAAGAATTTTACTTAAAAACAAGTAATAGTTGTATGTGTTTTGGGCACTGTATCAAATCTACTTCGAATACGTATACATACATTTAACTAGGGCGAGCCGAAAAACTGTGCCAGACAACGCCGGGTATTTCCAGCTAGTGTTTACATAATGATATGCATAGATATGTTTATTTGTATACTCAACCCTTTGGTGTTTCTTTGCATCCTGGTTTGCGATGTTTCCAATCGGACCACTTACAAACAGAAACTAGTGGAAACTCGTTTGTTGGAGTATCTGTTCTATGCAAGGGACAAACTACATTGCCAGCGAGGTTGTCGAACTGTCCACATCTGGGTTGGCAACATGGTGGTACTACGGGTCGTATACGCGCTGTGGTTTTTGAAGTCTTGGCGCAGTAGGGCAACAGCCAAGAGCCGTAACCGGAGCTGCTGCTGATTTGCACTTGCGCCGCAACTTGCATATCGTACAACATTTATCTTGTTGTTGTAGCGCGCTTAGCTCTTTGTTTGCTTTATTATGGAAATGCAGCACCTATGGCGTGGGAATTAAATGTATGTATGTAGCATGTGTGTACATACGTGGAGACAACCGCTCTCTGGGCCATTATGCCTCTACGGTGCGGTGACAGCTTACAGGTTTTTTATGAAGCCGCTTTATTTTTTTCCTGGTACTTTAATTTGACTTGGATTCGTATACAAATATGCTTTTTCAATTGTGTGTATGTATTTTTCCCTAACCTCAAGTTCCATGGATTACCAGTTGCTTACTTTGTAGGTCTACCTATGACTATTAAATGGCCACACAAATACATACGTATTCATAGATACATATGTGTGCATGGATGTCTGGGAGAGCGAAAGACTGCAACTCCTACGGACAGGGGCTGTTAAAGCTTTTTCTTTGCTTTTTGAAGCCTTGATTGGATTTCTGGTTTATGGTTCGTCTGGTAATCGTCAGACTTTCAAATTAATTTACTTCATACCCATGTATATATGTATATTTGCACATGTATGTACATAAATAATTTATGCATGTTTTTCGGGTTTCTGTTGGCTGCTTCTTTTTTGCCAAAAGTGTGCCTAATTTTTGTCGGAGTTTTACTTACGCTCCCAGCACGGTGTAGTACTCCAGCGTGAAGTGGTAATAGCAGATCCTGGGGGGCTCCCCCTCGCGACAGGCGCGCGCGCACTCATCGGGTGCGGACAAGGCCGGATTGCGACGGAGCTCGGCGGTGGCACTCGTGGAGAAATCTAAATGGCGAAATGGCGATTTGGGATTAGGCTCGACAACGGTGCCGCTGATCTTGGGCGGATATCGCGCGGAGCTGGGAAGGGTGCCGCGCGAGTTCAGATAGCCGCTGCCGGCGGTCAATGAGGGATTGCCGCTGGCTGGGGCGCCGCTGCCCAAGGTGTTGCTGTTAAGGGGCACTGGACGTGGAATGCTTGCGGCCAGCGAGGGATGCGTCTGCACAAGGCCATGTGTCGCCGAGTAGAAGGGCGAGTCGAAGGGCGTCGAGCTGCTGGGTGTGGCCACGTGCTGCTGCCAGTAGGAGCCCGCTGATGTTTGATCCGGTTGTTTGTCTGCAAAAAAAAAAACAGAGAATAAAAGAAAAACAAAGAAACAAAACAAATTTGTTAATAAACACTTTTTGTTCGTTTGTGAACTTGGAGCTTTTCAATTAATTTTAAAACTCGGTTTGGGGCCGCAGTACTTCATAAAAATCGTGCCCAGCTACGCTTTAAATTAAGTGCAAATTGGCCACAGTTTCTGTTTCTGTTTCTGTATCTGTATCTGTATATGTGTATGTTGCTGTTTTTTCTCTGTTTGGCTTTATGCAATCGCAAGAGTTCAATCAGCTCAACGATGACGCAATGCCGCGAGGTGCGCGATTCAAGTAACTAATTAAGTGCAAAAGTCTTGTATTTGCTTTGACTAGAAGCAAAGCCGATTGGCAAAAAGTTTTAATGGCAATAAGCGCTTGTGATTTTGATTTTATTGTTTTTATTTTATCGAGTCTATATGTCGTAGGTACGAATGTATGTATTCACACATAGTGTGCATTCGAACTTGATACGCTCAAAAATGTGAACAGCGAATTTCAATAAAAATCTTAACAGTTTATTTTATTTTATTTTCAAGTTTCAAGTCTCTAGCTTCAATAGCGACGATTGATTTAATTGTGTTAATACGGACAGCAAGACGGACATTGCACAAACCCAATATACTCTTTTCACTTTGTGAACGAGTATTATATTATAAAACAGAAACAAAAGAGAAATTTTAAAACAATGATTTATATTGTATTGCTTGCGAGTTCCTGTCTTGCGTCTATTGTTAGGAGTTGGTAATGAAATCAGCTGCCGACATGCACACAGCCCCACACCTGTAAATACATCCACAAACCTTACATATTTAAATCGTAAAATATACTATCAATTAATAGAATTGCATATGGAACGGCAGATTGAGGTCACGATCTTCATTTGCAAAGTGAATGCCTTGTACGTCGCGCGCATTTTCAGCAATAAATCGAGGGCTGGGTAGCAGTGATCAGGTTTTAGCGTTACAAATGTTCAGCTTTACAGGAATTCAAGAATTGGTGCATTGGCCATAACGGTCGAGATAATAACATATTTTTCCTATGATGGAAGCCCAATACTCTACTTATAATAATATTAACAGTTACAGTATTGCGTAGTCGGTTACACCTGATTGCAACGTTCTTGTATTAAAATGTTTCTAAAAAAAAAGATCATTTGTTCTTACAAGTCTGAGAAGAGGGTATAGAGAAAGAAGAGAATATTGTGTATATTAAGTTAACATGATAAATAATTGAATGCCAATCGATAGTCCCGATCCGTACGAGTCTAAAAGTGTATATCATTCGAAGATATGGCCTTATTTAGCTGAGTTATGCAGGTTTTAACCCCTTGCCAATTTTGTCAAAATTGGCCACAATTTATAATGGAGATTTTTGAATGCCAATCCGTACGAGTCTCTATCTTGGTTAAATAAAGTCTGATTTCGGAAAGATATACCTCTTTCGACTAGTTTTAATCTATAGATTCGATCTGCATTTGAAATTTTTGATTTTGAAATTTTCGCGATTTTGGCAAAAAATGTGATTAACCCCTTGCCATTTTTGTCAAAATTGGCCAAAATTTAGAATGGAGATTTTTGAATGCAAACCGATTGTCCCGATCCGTACGAGTCTAAAAAGGTATATCATTCGAAGATATGACCTGAGTTGCCTGAGTTATGCAGGTTTTACTGTTGTTATAAGCTTTAAATGGCTCTATCTTGGTTAAATAAAGTCTGATTTCGGAAAGATATACCTCTTTCGACTAGTTTTAATCTATAGATTCGATCTGCATTTAAAATTTTTGATTTTGAAATTTTCGCGATTTTGGCAAAAAATGTGATTAACCCCTTGCCATTTTTGTCAAAATTGGCCAAAATTTAGAATGGAGATTTTTGAATGCAAACCGATTGTCCCGATCCGTACGAGTCTAAAAAGGTATATCATTCGAAGATATGACCTGAGTTGCCTGAGTTATGCAGGTTTTACTGTTGTTATAAGCTTTAAATGGCTCTATCTTGGTTAAATAAAGTCTGATTTCGGAAAGATATACCTCTTTCGACTAGTTTTAATCTATAGATTCGATCTGCATTTAAAATTTTTGATTTTGAAATTTTCGCGATTTTGGCAAAAAATGTGATTAACCCCTTGCCTTTTTTGTCAAAATTGGCCAAAATTTAGAATGGAGATTTTTGAATGCCAATCAATAGTCCCGATCCGTACGAGTCTAAAAGGGTATATCATTCGAAGATATGGCCTTATTTAGCTGAGTTATGCAGGTTTTACTTCTTGTAAGAAGCTTTAAATGACTCTATCTTGGTTAAATAAAGTCTGATTTCGGAAAGATATACCTCTTTCGACTAGTTTTAATCTATAGATTCGATCTGCATTTAAAATTTTTGATTTTGAAATTTTCGCGATTTTGGCAAAAAATGTGATGTAACCCCTTGCCATTTTTGTCAAAATTGGCCAAAATTTAGAATGGAGATTTTTGAATGCCAATCGATGCATTTACAATTTTTGATTTTGAAATTTTCGCGATTTTGGCAAAAAATGTGATGTAACCCCTTGCCATTTTTGTCAAAATTGGCCAAAATTAAGAATGGAGATTTTTGAATGCCAATCGATAGTCCCAATCCGTACGAGTCTAAAAGGGTATATCATTCGAAGATATGGCTGTATTTGCCTTAGTTATGCTGGTTTTACTTATTGTTATGAGCTTTTAATGACTATATTTGTTAAATAAAGTCCAATCTCAGAAATATACACCTTCTGATTTGTTTTATTTTGTATGTTTTCAGATTGGGGAAGTCGTTTGAGGCGAAAAGCGAGCGGCAACAGCGACGAAAACCGTTGGTATGCATTTATTTAAATAATACTCAAAAACATTAGATTAAATTGTTCAATTTTATTTGCAGGCTCCCATGATGAGCTTCAGTTTTTTTAAGTGCCCATACGAGTTTTAAGTACATGTGTATAATACTGTTAAGAATAATATATTTAAATTTACAAAGAGTTTGTTATAAGTAACTATTGAAAAATAAATCTATCAGGTTTTAAGAAAAATACAAATACAAAATTAAAATAACAACATTTATAAGGATGTAAAAAGAAATTTTATAAATAAATGTAAAAAAGTACACAAATTCTTTGTTATTACTGTTGGGAGGAACTTTCTGGATAAATTTTTGGGAGCCGGCTTGCAAGATTTTCATAAAAAATCCTACCTGAAGTACTGAATCGGCTGAAGGTCGACAAAAAAACAAAATTCTATTGCAAAATGTAAAAAAAGCTATTGCATACTTCCAAGGTAACCATTTTGGGACGCCGGTGTACAATATTTTTATAAAAATTTCTGCTAAAGTACCAGGCAAACAGAATAGTCAGGAGGTCGACAAAAAATCAAAAATCCATTGCACAATGTGCAAAATTATATTGCATACTTCTAAGGTAATAATTTTGGGCCGCCGATGAGCAAGATTTTTATAAAAATTCCTGCTAAAGTACCAGGCGAACAAAACCGTTAGGAGGTGGACAGAAAGAAATAAAAGTAAAATTCTACTGCGTACTTTTAAGGGCATCAATTGCAATTATTGCAATCTCTTTCTGCAATATCACAGACACAACTCCAACGCTACAGCACCTGCTTATGGTGAAAAGGGCAAGGGGTAGGGGTAGCTGAAAAGAAGCATACATATGACCATATTCTTGTGCATTTTGCAAGAACTTGGGTTAGGGGCAGCTGAAAAGAAGCATACATATTTCACGACCATATTCTTGGGCATTTTGGAACTACTTGGCGCTTTAGGTTCACCAGGACTATACCCTTGGTATAATTACCAAGGATATGGCGGTCATCTAGAAACCAATGGTTTGGAAGTTTTTTGTTCGGAGGCTTTGCGGATTTGGCTGAATAATACAAAATCTACCGTAATTTAACCATTTACCGGACGATTTGTATGTTTCTTAGCCAATTCATAGTGTTGGCTGTGTTATTTAAAACATTTCAAATGTCTATATATGTCTATAGTCCTTTTTCGGAAAGATACACATCTTTCGACCAGTTTAGATTCGATCTGCACCTTGCCATTTTTGTCAAAATTGGCCAAAATTTGGAATGGAGATTTTTGAATGCCAATCGATAGTCCCGATCCGTACGTAAAAAGGTATATCATTCGAAGATATGACTTTATTTGCCTGAGTTATGCAGGTTTTACTGTTGTTATAAGCTTTAAATGGCTCTATCTAGGTTAAATAAAGTCTGATTTCGGAAAGATATACCTCTTTCGACTAGTTTTAATCTATAGATTCGATCTGCATTTAAAATTTTTGATTTTGAAATTTTTGCGATTTTGGCAAAAAATGTGATGTAACCTCTTGCCATTTTTGTCAAAATTGGCCAAAATTTAGAATGGAGATTTTTGAATGCCAATCAAAAGTCCCGATCCGTAGGAGTCTAAAAAGGTATATCATTCGAAGATATGGCCTTATTTAGCTGAGTTATGCAGGCTTTACTTCTTTAAGAAGCTTTAAATGACTCTATCTTGGTTAAATAAATTCCGATTTCGCAAAGATACAAATCTTTCGACTAGTTTTAATCTAAAGATTCGATCTGCAATTAAAATTTTCATGTTTTAAAATTTTTGCGATTTTGGCAAAAAATGTGATGTAACCCCTTGCCATTTTTGTCAAAATTGGCCACAATTTATAATGGAGATTTTTGAATGCAAATCGATTGTCCCAATCCGTACGAGTCTAAAAAGGTATATCATTCGAAGATATGACTTTATTTGCCTGAGTTATGCAGGTTTTACTGTTGTTATAAGCTTTAAATGGCTCTATCTTGGTTAAATAAAGTCTGATTTCGGAAAGATATACCTCTTTCGACTAGTTTTAATCTATAGATTCGATCTGCATTTAAAATTTTTGATTTTGAAATTTTCGCGATTTTGGCAAAAAATGTGATGTAACCTCTTGCCATTTTTGTCAAAATTGGCCACAATTTATAATGGAGATTTTTGAATGCAAATCGATTGTCCCAATCCGTACGAGTCTAAAAAGGTATATCATTCGAAGATATGACTTTATTTGCCTGAGTTATGCAGGTTTTACTGTTGTTATAAGCTTTAAATGGCTCTATCTTGGTTAAATAAAGTCTGATTTCGGAAAGATATACCTCTTTCGACTAGTTTTAATCTATAGATTCGATCTACATTTAAAATTTTTGATTTTGAAATTTTTGCGATTTTGGCAAAAAATGTGATGTAACCTCTTGCCATTTTTGTCAAAATTGGCCAAAATTTAGAATAGAGATTTTTGAATGCCAATCAAAAGTCCCGATCCGTAGGAGTCTAAAAAGGTATATCATTCGAAGATATGGCCTTATTTAGCTGATTTATGCAGGTTTTACTTCTTGTAATAAGCTTTAAATGACTCTATCTTGGTTTCTTATATATATAACCAATTTTAATAGACACAGGGTATAGCAATTTGGAATTGAAATATTTTACAATTAATTAATGTAGGAATGGTTCGATAACCTACAGTGTTATTTAATTAGTCAATTTGTTTAATCAATGAATCAATCAATTAAACTAGTTAAATGTATGGACAAATGTTAACGGGCAACTTTAAACTGAATTTGTTACCGAAAGAATGTGAGTTAAATAATTCCAAACACACCGATATTTCCAAATTTGTAATATAAACGTTTCCAGAATTCGCAAACACTGTAAATATCATTAGCATAGAATTTTGGTGCCGAAATGGTGTGAAATATTTTCATTGGAAGGTCACCTTGCCGTCCAAAATGTGCTCATAATGACTTTTCTGGCCCCAACAAAGTGACAAGAGCTCAGAGCACAGTCGCTTGGCATTGGCCAAATGTAGCAGATTTTAGCTAACGTGGGTGTGAAAAACAGTTGTTGCATGGCCTACATATTGTCTGTGAAACTTAAATTATTTACACATTATGTAGTATCCGTATGTTTTTGCTAACAGAAGGTTTACTCGTGTGTTACGTTGTGCAAGTTATAGTTATAAGTTATTAAATTAACGAAACACTACCCAGAAGATACAAAAATATAGTCAAGTAGCATTTCTTAGATATTTCTTTGATTGTGGATCATTTAATTAAAAAGAAAACTTTGACTCATGTAGGTACTCGATTAAGTATTGAAGGTAATCGATAGTGTAAGTCCAACAAATAATTAAAACCAGTAATGTAACATTTGTTTTGATTTGCCTAAGGTCACCTTACCTTACTTTCATGAACCAATCATGTTGGGTTCTTTTGTATTTGTGGAATTTGGTTTCAAATGCTTTGTAGCGGCAACCTTGAGTTGAATTAGTTTTGTAGCAACACCCAACCGATCGTCCACTTTATGACTATTACCATAAAAATTACTTTTAGCCGTTCAGCGCTAACAGCCAGTTAAATACACATGCATATGTTCTTGCATGTAGTATTTATAAATTCCAGTACTGACTTTTGTATTGAACTTAGGTAGCACCATATTAAGAGCTGGGATCATTAAAAAGAGTTAAACTTAAGCTTTTAAAATTTATTCTAAAACAAATTTTAAAATCTTATGATTATAAGTCTTTCCAAAGTGAGGATGGTATAGATTTTGTTCTCCAATTATTTGTTTATTATAGAAATAAGTTTGTAACTCCAACGAAAAAAAACCTTCTCTGTTGAAATCATTAAATCCATGTATTTCGCAGACAAAAAGTCAGCAAATTTAAAAATGATTACTGATTATTTACGCGACACAAATCGAAAAATGTAGATTTCGTAAAGTCATTTTCTTGGGGTTACAGTCCCAGATACACCATCACAATTAACAAGGAGAATTTTTGCGAGAAAACAGAGTATTGTGTAGTCGGCAGCACTAGACTGTTGCGTTCTTTATTGAATTTTTGTCAATCCCAAAGCATTTTACCGAGACAGTGGAAAGGCCCTTTCGAATATACACGTAAGTGTGAATACGTTGAAATACGTTCGCTAAAGGCGTGGCCACTCTCGCCGTATCGCCCACTTACTAAGAGTACGAATGCAGTTACTGAGGTAAGTTGGTTCATAAATATGTTAATACGCACGTGCATACCCTATGTTTATTTCAATAACATTTCACTTTACACACTGTCTGGAGGGACAGTTTTGCAAAGTAATGGCGAAAAGCGAAAATACGTACATAATGTTGGTCTGTGCATACATATTTGTATGCATGTGTGTGTGTGTGTGTATGTTAGGGCATCGTGATCAAAAGTTGAGCCAAGTGCCCGCTCGCAGCGGGTTTGAAGCATTTGCCGATCTCTATTTATGCATTTGCGAATACTGGCAAACTGCCTGAAATTGATTAACGATTTGCTATTGCAGCTGTACCTGGTGACAAAAAGCTGCAGAAACGGCAAAAGCAACAAGCTGGCAAAAAAGTGTGCATATGCACTTGCATGTGTGTACATACCCGCATGCACGTATACCGACACACACTGATGTACGATAGTGTGTGTGTCTGTTTACTCGAATGCACGCGTTAGCAATCAGCTTAAGTCACTCGCCATTGCGGCTAGCTGGTTTGGTTTCTCGAGCCGAGCTTGCTTCACTTTCACAATGAAACCGAAAACTCAACTGCTGGATAATTAGCGACACTAAAACAGCGTGTGCGCTCAGGCAATGGAGCAATAAATAAATTAGCTGAGCACCGACTTCGACCAATTACATGAAATCATAGCTAAATTTGTGCTGGCAACTGCTGTGGATGTGCTCTGGATCTAGCTGGGGTTGTGGGAAATCGGGCCTAATTTCCCAGATCGATTTCGTTGTTATTACCAGCATGTTGTATATTGACGGAGAATCGATGTATGTATATAGTATATAAGTACAAGTGAATTAAAAAATTCAACCTGAGCTGGACTAAATGAAAGAAATTTAGGTCTTTGATAAGCTTAAAATGTGAGAATTTTGGCTTTTAATATTAATTTATATATATTTTTGTCGACGGTAGATAATAATAAAATATTTACAAAAAAATTGTTTTAAGTTTTGAGTGTTCAGTCATTAAGGCAACTGAACAACGAGGAGTCGGATTCGAGTAAGTAGAAATCCAAAAGCCAATCTTGTATAAATGTTAGGTTTTTTACTATATCCTATACTTATGATAATAACAATAAAAATAAAAAAATTAAATAATAATAATAAGAATATAGAAATATAATAATAGTAGTAAAAATGAAAATTTTAGTTGATTGCACTCGAACGCAGACCAACAAGCCGCTTACGTATATACATACAATATGAATATAATTACTTATTAACTGGCTCGCTGAATGCAATTCGTTGTTAACTTTGGATACATGCTTACAAATATGCATATGTACCAAGTGCATGACTTCGTTTTTTTTTTTTCAGATTATTAACAAGCGTTTTTATTATACCATGTTGACTTGTGGCCAACGCTCTAATTTGATCACGTTAAACCCAATTATTGTTTGTATTTAAGCGTTGTGTTCTTAATTGTAACGCGACTTTTATTTTGCTTTTGTTGAGTTTTGCATGCGCCAGACTTTTATTTTATTTTCACTTTTCTTGCATAGTACGGATTCATGAAATTGACTGTGCCGTGCCTTCTTGCTGCCTCAGTGCCTTACTTTTAAATACGTTCCTTTTGTGAGCGGCACAGGGGTTCAAACAAAGGCATTCAAGCCGGACCTGAATATGTCTATGTGTAAGTATAAGTTTGTGGAACGCTCATAAATCTTAATAGATTTGTAAACTGGCAAAGTGAAAGTCAATCGGACAGTCAATCCAATTTGCTTTTGTTTTGTGCCGAAATTATCTCGTCCAGGGGTTAAGTACTCATTAGGCTTAGTTTGTTTGATAAAGACCCGGACAGATCAGGAGTCAGAAAACCGTCAGATAAAGTGGCTCGCTTTGGGTGGCAAAAATTGTTATTAGCGGTAATGTGAACTGAATTGACTTTCGAGCGGTACACTGGAACAGTTGGGGTTATGGTCACTTGGTCGCTTGGTCGCTGGATCGCTTTATCGCTTTATGTGAAAAGCGCTCACGTTCCAGCCTATTGGCGGCATAGGTTGCGGTTGTAATTTAATTGTGTTCGTAATGCTAGGGTGTTGCGCAACGGCCGTCGATGCTGTTGCTTATTATCTGGTTTTTACAATTACAATTATAACAATTATTATTTTTATTACTACTACTGCGACTACTACTGCTATTATTATTCAAATTATTATTATATTTGTTATTGTTACTTTTATTGAGAAGTACTATTGTACTACTCGTACTTTTACTGCTAGCACTTTTTAGGCTGGCGTGCTGTTTTTGTTGTCCGTTTGACAGCACTTTTGATTACAAGCAACAAGGTCACAGCGATTTGGTGGCGCCTTGTTGGATTGTTGTTCGGTTTGCCTCATGCTGTTCAGTCCACCGCCCAAGCGAACTTTCACTTTGCCGCTGCAAAAACCTTGCTCATAAAAAAGTGTAGCACTTAAATTTTTGAGTAGTGCATGAGTCATTACGAAGCCGCCCACTGTGGGCGTAGCGCCCTTAAAACAAACGCTAACTGACTGCTTTGAAATACACGCCCACCAAAGACCATTTACCGAATGATCTAGATTAAATAGTCACGTTGCCAATAACCGTGAGCCAAGGTTCCGATAAAGCCACAAAGCGTTCCTTTAATATACTTCCAACGGTTCTCTTGTACAATATAAATTATACGCTTGGTTTCAAGTATTTAATATTTAAATGAAGTCCTAGGATAAATAACAAAAGCAATAATATTTAGTTGGACCAAGAACCATAAAACTCCCCCTAGTTGATAGAATTTTCGCCATCCCGGTTTAAGACATTGCAGAGTTTAAGTCGGGCCAGAGTCGAATTCCACTCTGTGGCACATACTTATGAACTTAGTCAATTGTCTAGTCGGCTCCGTGGATTTACCTTACGAAACCTTTGCGACTTTCCAGCTAGAGTTATGAAACATGTGCGATTTTATTTCTTTTTCATTTCATGTGGCTGACGACGAGGCTGTTGCCTTTGTTACGGTAAGTGTTGTGTCATTGTTAAGTTTGGAATTGCAGCTACTTAACTTTCCACTGATGTCTGACCAATTATAAAATGTAGTTTTCGGCTTTTTATATAGACTTTGGGAATTTCGAACTTCCCTACTCCTAAATTAAGTGTAAAAAATGCGCAAATTTAATAAGTAAAAAATTAAATTTTGCACTCTTTTAATCACAAAAGAAAGTCCATCCAAAAATCGATTTACATTCCACAGGAAATTGCGTCTTATGCAACCAATTCATGCAAATAAGCCAAATTGTAAATTGTTCGGCTGCCATGCGATTAGAAGGGCCAACGTCATATTGTGCTGATGTCTTGCTATCAAAAGTAGGGTAATTGAAAGTCACGACCTTCTATTTCATGCGAGAGACAAGCACAGCGGATTGCTTTTCATATATCGGAGGATTTTGTTAGCTGAGTATTTGAAGTATGTTCACAATTTTGTGACCTCGATGGTACTCGTATATAAATGTACATTCAAGATGAAGGGTGTGGTCAGGTAATTTTTGGAATGCGAAGTGTAATAATGTCGATGATTGAGAGAAACAACTTTTTCAGCTGCAATCCCTTTATGGCAACAAATTGTAATGAAAATGTTAATCCAGACAATGCAATTAAAAATATTATTTTTTTAAATCATATATTTTGTGATGTAGATATAAAGATATATATAGTAAATAGCCTAATATGAAGTATACCGTAAAAATGCACTTATCTATAAAAAGTATTGATGGATTTACCGCCTATTAACAGAGCATTACTTAAGCTAAGAAAAATACGACTGAAAAATATTGATAATAGGCTTTTCTTTAATATGAACCTAAATTTTTTTTTTTTTGAAAATGAAAATGAATGTTTAGTTTTTAGTTTTTCTACGTTTTATGTTCTTTTAAGCATTTTTATATCAGCACATACAAATATATTAAACGAGGAAGAAAAGTTATAATAATGTACCTATTATTTTGACCACGAGTGTAGCTGCATCTCATACCGCAGCGACACACTTCGAGAGTTTATTTCTGCGTGGCAAAACTCAACTTTAGTAATATGACAAGCATCAAATACTATCGCGAACAGTCGCAAAAACTGCGAAGAAAGTTCTACAAATAGATTATGTATGTATGCACATGGCTAAAAAAATTGTTTGCGCTTGCTGCCAATTAGCTTGCCAAATTTCTCAAATTTTACCACAGGTTACTTTAATTATATCAAATGTATACATATACATTCACATATTACATTTAAGTGCTAATGTAAATGTTCGTGTGAGCCAACTCGGTGTCTCTAGCTCTTATTGTCTTTGTTATCGACGCGTTCAAGCAGACATGGCTTGTGATTTTGGGAAAATGCAGACTTTTATAGTTTGTGGGCTTGAACTTTAGAGGCGGTCGTCTATTGTCTACCTGCCAAAATTGGCGACTCTAGCTGTATGGCTGGGAGAGGTATACATTTTCGCTAATTGCCACGCCCCCAGAAAATATTAATAATTTATCTGAAGCGAGTATACACGAGTATATGAATGTATATGAATGTATATTCAATGTTAAGTCTCTAGCTTTAATATGATCAATAATTATGAATATACATTTTTGGGTTTTCACGTGATTTAATCTATTATTTTTTTGTTCTCTATTTTAATTGTTTTTTTATTGTATTGTGTCAAAAAATGGCAAATAATAAAATTGTAAAGGCACGAATTAAGAATAACAGTCTATTTGATTTACGTAGCCGTTTAATCACATTTTTCATTCATATACTATCCATTTCTGTAGAAAGTCAAAGCAATAAAAGACTGAAGCAACGAAGTTGGTAACAACAATGTATTTGTCTGGCTCGAACTTTTACTTGCATTTACTAGCCCTCCACATCATGATAAAAAGAGGATGAGCATCACCCTATTATTCTCCATTAGGAACAGCAAGCCCATAAATTAGCTGCCTATTAACTTGGATGACAGACGATCAATTTGCATTCGAGGCATGAATACATGTGCATCTTTATGTATGCATGTCTGTGGGTACCCCTGTAAATATACGAACATGTAAGCTTACGACTTACGATCGACAATTTTCATTCATTGAGCCACGCGGCTGCTATGAATGAGTTTCTCGTAACCAGATTACAGTTAGTCGTCTAACAGGCAGTCGAGTGTTCACGGCTGTCTCCGATCTTAACGATGTGGGGATTACGGCGCCCATTGATTGCCGCGAATTGTTGGGCTCAACGTGGCCATTGTTAGCACCTCTGCCGTGTTTCTTTTGTGCACCTTGTGCTCGGGCCTCGCGTGCATCGATCTTGTCAAATCTTATAATTAATACGTGTGTGAAATATGTAGATTTGTAGTTGTTGTAAATCAGCTAGGCAGCTTTTATAATGATGATCGGTCGACGTAACGATTCAAGTTCAGGGCCATCCTCTATTTAAATATCATAAGTCAAGACGCCATACGTGTTGGCCACAAATCTAACAGTAATTGTCACACTAGCGATTTCCATAGTATATACATATTTAGTGGACGCATATGTAGAGGAGTACCTTTCACTTAGTGACCAAATGCCTGCAGGAATATGGTCAGTTGTCTTCCGCATCGAGCTCGCCAGCAAGAAACACACACATACCTATACATGCACACATACCTATATGCAACTCACTGTTTTTTGGTTGTTGTTCGCGATTGGCAATTGCAGTGTACCGTGCCGGTGGCCGGTGTTCCATTCACGTGCACAAAATTGCGCCAAAAAATATTAAAAAAAAAAAAAAAAAGACAACAAAAAGAAAATGAAATGAAATAATAAAAAACAATGGTGGCGGCAACGCACGGCAATTAGTCGAAAAGAGCAAGAGTGAGTGAGATAGAGATAGAGAGATAGCGGGTAGACGGCTGAAACTGCCACCACAACGTTCAACGACCATGCAAAAACAATGAAATTAAAAGCTGCAACAGTCACAGCTTGGAGCAACAACAACAGCGTTGGATGCATGCAACAGGCCAGACGTTGCAGTTAATTACGGCTATGTGAAAATGTCAAAAACATTTGAGGCATCTAAAGCCAACACAGCACTCGCATTGACATTCCAAATACAGCTACAGCTACAGCTACGGATACAAATATAGATGCAGATGCAGATACAGATACAGATACACACACAGCTGCAGAGAGAGCACACGGCTAATTAATACGGTTGCTTATTGCGTTGCTAATAAGATGCTCTGTGTTTTTTTCATTGTTCATCGTTTTGAACCTGAGGCACACGTATTTATAATTTTTAATTTTTCGGGGTTGGGGTGAAGTCAAATTCAGCGCTTCGATTTTACAGTTGCATGAGCATTAGCATTACGCGCCGCACGAGCGAACCCAGATGAAATCAAAAGTTGAGCTGATTGGCCGGCAAAGCGTTTCATTCGAATTCTTTAACTTCCTTCCTTGCCACTTAAGAATCGAATCAGCTCCACGAGCGCCGATTAGACGAATGCTGCCAATGTTGGCCAGCCAAGGTAGAAACGGCAGCAGTGACGGCGGCTGCGGCAGCGGCAGCGGCACTGGCGACAGTGGAAGGGGCGCGGATAAAGGGGAAAATTGTTACGGTCTCATTGCGTTGGCATTTAATTTCATTTTCATGTTGATTTTGTTGCTTGGCTTGTTTGCCGTTGATGCGGCCGAGCCACTCTTGCCATCGCTGAGCCTAGTAGATTTCACAATTTTCGATGCTTTTTCCACTTTAGCCGAATTAGACTTTTATTTCTGTATTTAATTGGCTAGCGTGTGTAAAATGTATTTTTATTCGTATATGTTCCTATTTATCTGACTTGTGTATTTTTCTGTTTTGTATCAGAGTATATAGACTTACGCCGACTCAAAATTCAAATCATATAGCATATATAATAAGTGTGTATGTTTATCATAAAGTGAAAGGGAAATGAACAGTCTTTTGTGTCTTGGTCATAAACTTATTAGATTTGGTCAAAAAAAAAAAAAAAAACGTTTGATTTCTTTTTCTTGTTCATAAGTAGTATTTACATTTTGCTAAATGCTCAACACACTGTAATCCGTGTCTTAACAACCTTTACCTTTCACTTCTCTCTATTTATTTTTTTCCTTTGATCTGCGATTTTCCAGTTCCCGTTTACCTATTTCGTGGCATTTATTTCTTTCTCTTTAAAATAAGAAATTTGGCCCTCTTTCTCATTTTCAAGTATACAGCTCTAAGATAATATAGTGATCCGATCCCAACCCGAACTTCAACATACAAAACGATTTAGATTTAGAAACACAGAAAATGCATTTAAATTTTATTTTTTATTTTACCAATCCAGCTTTGGATTCCTCGGATTGAGGCCGGTTTCGTGCAGTGAACTTTCCGTGATCATTTCCAATTTACATTGTTATACCGAAAGTATTGAACTTCTTTTTAAATAGTTTAAGTTGTACAATTAACTTTAATTTGGATATTATGTCTACTGCATATTTGCACGTTTTGCCACCCCTCCCCTAAATATTTTTTCCAATTTTCGTTTGCCGCCACTGCTGAAATTGTGTGATGGGAAAATTGCGAATATAACAGCTGAATGAGTGGAGTTGCAATTTTCTGTAATTTAACAATGTTAATAACTGTAAGGATAAAAGAAGAGTCGAAAACAGCCACTGCAATCGAAGTCACCTATGCTCTAAGCTGTTTTTGTCATTTGCATTACGTGTCGCCAATCAAAGAAATTGGCTACCCATATTGGTGGCATGAATTGCGGTTTGCACCTTCATGTAAGCCGAGTCAAAAGCAGCTGTATCAAAAGCTGTTCGACTGGCCGGACCGCCAATAACTGACGTTTGTCCAAGTGCTTTGGTGCCATGTTCAATTAGGCTTACTAAGTATGTTCAGGTTTGTAGGAATGTAAACTCTCAGAATGATATGGCATTGAACTGCAAGCGATTTGTAAGGTAACTGGTTCATTCTAAGCGATTCAAAGGCAGCACCTAAAATGCAACTGTGATTACTTTGATTAATTGTTAGAATTCAAACATTTAAATTCTTCTTTTTTTTGGAAAAAGCACCCGGAATTAAATTTTGATTTATGATAAAAATTCTTGTTAAATTAGAAAAATGCGCCTCACTTCTTATTAAATCTCAATAGACTTTCAATTACCCATCATAATATATAAACTGTTTGTTAATTGGTTTCAGTCAAAGGACAAGCTCAAGAAGAAATGTATATACTTTATGCAGTCGGAAATATATATTTTGAATTTACAGCCAAACAAGATTCTTTTGTCTTTTTGTGTATTATAAGTGTATTTACTGTCTTTTACTGGTTTATGTTAAAAGACAACATCCTTGGCCACGTTTATTTGCTTAAGGGCTTTTATTACCTTATTTTTGTGTAAGAGGTTAAACTGTTAAGATGGTTAAATAATTGAAAGATAATCTTATTGCCTGCGCTACGGGAAATCGTGAATCTGTGGTAAATAAAGAAATTCCAGTTGCACACATTGCGGTCGTTCAAAAAGCTTGTGAAATCAAATGAAATAGTTTGCACAAACGAGTTGAAAACCAAGACCAATATTTTGACCCAAATGCCATGGCAGCGTCACGTACTTACCGTTCTGACCACAGACTGGCAAAAAAAACACACACAAAATGTGTGGACGTGTGGCTCTGCGAACGTCATATAAATACAGGTAGTAGATATATCTTTTAATTGACACTTGATTCGAAAAAACTTTGTCGAAGTTGTTTTGCAACGTTTGAAGAAAAAAATGATCACATCAAAATCAAAATCGGTGCCTTGTCCAACGAATATGTGCGATCTTATTGAGATCGAGAGCAGGAAGCACCTGTATCGATCGCGACTCGCGACCCGCGAATTGGTAAATTGGTCTAGTTTAGCGAGTGCTCCAGTTAGCCCGGTTAGGTCTTTACAAGCAGTCCCAGCACTCGCACACAAATCAATTTAGGTTATACATAAGTATGTGGGGCCCGCTAACGGCAATGGCATCGCTAACTGGCAAGCTGGCGATCTGGCCAGTTGGCAACTTGGCAGCTGGCCCACTTGCCCCAGAAGCACTTTCGTTCGCTGCGGCAGCGGTTTCTGTTGCCATTTTAATTGCAGGCTGCGATTCGCAACAGGTTCGCACGCAGCCTGGTTGCCCAAGCTTAAATCTTTAATGCATCGATGTTAGTAAATATGAATGTTTTTGTACACACACACAGACACACACACACATTTAACAGACTTGTATTTGTGAGCCTGTTGTGCATAGTAGATAGTAAACGTCTAGACACCACATTGCTCTCTCGATAAGATTATGTATATTATATGTTAGCAAAGACGAGTTCTTTCGGATGTCTGCTGGTCCATGCCTGATTAAATATTTAGTAAAACTATTTGGATTGCATATATTTATGTACATGCTAGATCTTCTACATGCTAGTATGAACAATGAAATCTCTCGGCAACTTCAATGAAAATACGTTCATACCCTGATATATTACTCAATACCCATGCAAACATTAAACATTTGAAAATGCAATTTAGAAGTTGTTGCTAATTGCTTTCAACAAATTGTATTACTTAATAAACAAAAGAAAAAAATAATAACAAAAGGAAATGAATAAACACAGCTCAGATGGGTTCCCAGCAGTCTTTGTATCTATAAAAATGTATTTACTTAATATACATTTATGTAGTCTGTATGTATAGAATGCAAATAAATTAGAAATAAATCGTCAAAACCCGCTCGGTGACCATATTTGCATTAGACAGTTATTTACCTTAATACTTCACATTCTATACCCTGTACTAAAAAGTGCACAGAAAAGGGTATATCATATCAGCCATAGAAATGTATGCGGCATACCAAATAAACCACTTTATAGTACGAATAGGATACCGTCTAGTTGAGTACTTTTGAGTGGAGCATTACTGATAATTAACGTGCAATTTGTATTCATTTCAATGGAATGCTGATTGAATTTGTGGTGAATTTTTATTGGTGCCTAATTTTTGACAGAAGATAATAAAATACATATGAACGAGTATACAGACTGTACTATTGAAGCATGTGTGAAAGATCTCTTCTCGCGAATATTTAAAATTGTTGCATAGTATGTATGTATGGGGGCTGAGATACAAGAAATAATATCTAAATTAGATTGTTTTTCAAGGTTATCATATGATATGTATCTGTGCTGTGTACATATTTTCTTGCGTCTGTCTCTTTTTTTGTTTAATATACATATTTCAATATTTTCAATGCGCTTTCGAGTTTTTGATTATACACGCTGCTTTAATTATAAATTACTTGTATTGCATGTTTATACATACACCCATACATATATATGATATATGAAATGTCGGGCACACCCGTAAACTTTTATGTTAAGCAATTTGCCAAAAATTATGCATAAGCTGACCTTTCAAATCATTTGAGCTTTGGAAAAATAATAAACTCAGAACATCGCCGTTTTTCAATGGGTTTAAATTATTCTCCTTAGCAATTACAAATAGAACGGTGTATCAGTAAATATTAGAGCACCTTTACCGCAAATAATTTATTTTGTTTCCCTTGTAAAAAAAATGGTTCTTTTCATTAATACATGTGAACTCCACGTTATACATATATGTATGTATTTATGTACCATGTGTATTTGGTAACTTAGTATCTATCTATGTTAATATCACAGCGAACACACAAACTCAGTTGTTCTCCCACAATTTGTTGTTAATTTGTTAACATTCTTTTAAATTGGTTCAACTGCGCAATTTTTACAGACCCAGGCACGAATTCATTCAAATCATTGTTTGTCGTAACGTTTTTTTAAAAAATCATGTGAATATTTGGTAAGCCCGCCACAACAATTTGTAAATGCAATTGTCTGCATACCGGATCTACTCATGCACTACTCTGCTATAGCCCAGTGGTTCGGGCGGTGCCTCTAGGGCCCTTGCACGTGAGAGCGGTGGCCATTTGTAGCCGCCAGTTAGCCTGAGTGACGATTTGGGGGCAAGAGTCACAAAATTTGGCAGGCAGCCACTGATTACCTCCTCTTTAGATCGAGGGAAATAAAGAAAAGGCCACGCCCTTTTTTGTTTTTTCTACTTTTTCCCAAAATTACACTTTGAAGTTCATTTTTCTTTCTAAGCGTTTTTCATGTAGCTTTCTTTTGGGTCGAAAGTTTTGTGAAATTTTACCTGCAGGAAGGGGGTTTGGGCTTTTATGTGGTCCATCTAGTTCGATTTATGATTTGAAAAATATTATAACCCCGAACTCGAACCAAGTCATGAAAATGCTCAAATTTTAGTATTTGCAGGTGTGAAGAAGTATAAAATGTTGAAATGTTTGCTCGAATTTAGGCGTCAAAATCGATTGCCCTTTCTCAATTAATGAATTCTTTAACTGTATAAATGTTTATACATATACAAGTAGGCCGTTTCACTTTCTGTTTATACAGTCTTCAAAATTATATATCCAATCACATGTTCAAAAGCCGACGTGACGAACACTTAACCAACCGATCAACTATCTCTTGATCTTTATTGTAAGTTCGTTTTTGAAAGGGTATTTGCTTTTCATAGGACTGGGCTGGTACTGTATCTGCACAATAGCCGCATTCTGCAATCCGCCCGAACTTCCTGGTCACGCTGTTGTCTAAATTGTCTACATTTGGTGATACTTTCGAATATGTTGCTTAAAGACCCGTTTGTGTGTATTTCTGTACAGAGCTTATTACTGAAAATATCTTGAGTCAGGTCAAATATTTGTAAATGGTTGATAAAAAGAGCTTACAGTTTATTTTAAAATGGTTAGATATTTTCTAATATTTTTAATAATTAATAATGTATAAAAAACTATTTTTTCATTTTAAAAACAACTTCTTATTAGACTTTAGAGCCACGAATTTAAGAGTTTATCTAAAAGAGGAACGATATGTTCATTTCAAATGAATGGTGAATTTTATGCAGTTTTTTTTATGTATTTCCATTTTTTACTACAAATCAGAAATAAAGATGTGAGCAGTTTTGAAACTGAAGATATGAAATGAAAGTGGTTACGTTCGAAAACAATGCAAATTAATGGAAAAGCTTATCCTTTTCGTCATTATTTGTATGCAAATGGTACATAAGCCTGTCTTTAGTCGATAGTCACAGCATTTTGCCAAATTTTACAATGTGTCCAATTTATCATTTGAATGCAAGTGAAAGTTATGAGATCCAAACCTTCAGTGGTAGCTAACTGACTAAACACCTGACACATATATTTATTAATGTAAGACTGGCAGCTGACAGAAAGACTTTTGACGCTTTCAGTAGTTAAGCCAGTGCCGACAAAGGAATTTCCAACAAAACACTTTCAATGTGAGCTAATTTGAGCTGCAGCGATTGCAAAAACTCAAAAATTAAAATGCAAATTAAATTGTGGTTATATTGTGTGGCCTTCTTCGAATTGAATTGTGGTAAGGTACATCATTGTACATCATATGTATAATTATATAGGCTTGTGCAGCGTTAACTGGTCACAATATATTCATGTATAAATTATAAAACAACATCATCAACCGAGTTTAGTAATCAATGTTTATATTTGTTCGTATAGAATAAAATTATTTAATGTTTGGTGTTTTGCGATAAAGTCTGTATTTTTGATAACTGCATTGTTAGGTACTTATAGTTTGGCCAAGCATTTGTTTGTCCCATTTTGTGGTAATTACTTCAACAGACTTTATGGATTTATTTTAGTTTTTCGATCTGGCTAACCTGTGTTGGGAATTATTAAAAGCTAGAAATTAAAAAGTAATAAGATATAAATACTTCTGTACAATCTGATCCAAATGTATAAATCAACGGCTTGCGGCCGATTTTATAGTCGAGTTGATTTGCAACGAAGTTTTGGTTTACTCAAACATTATTTGGTTACCGCTGTTGCTTTTTGCCCCAACAAGTTTTCTGTTCCATTTTGCCTACATTACGAGTATAAGTGCACAAGTGTGTGTATATGTCTAAGTAACTTCCACTACTCGCGTTTATGTACAGGTTTATGTTAAGCTTTGGCTGCACGGTAACTAGTTTGTGTCGTGTTTTGCGGGCTATTTTGATTTTTCCGCTGCTGCATTATATTCGACCCAAATTATTTATGTAGTCGAGAATTAAGTGCAGTTTGACACATACAGCTGTCACTTAAATGGACATTCCTCGTATACCCTTTATCTATTCGGTTATGCGGATAATGTTAATATTGGTACATTCATATGTGTTGCATATATGCTATAACTTCGATGAGTATCAGCTGTATTATTAGCCTGCAGTGGCAAATTCGGTTAAATCTGACTCTTATATCATAGACATAGCTGGTTTAAAAACAATTTATATATTTTTATAGTTTATTTAAATTTGCTATATGTCATTTGACAATAAACAAATAAATTAATGCTTAAAAATACATTACTGGATTGATTGAGTTCCAGTAAACTCAAACAATATGATTTTTTAAATTTTTTTAATTATAATTATAATTTTATAAGTTATAAAAAATTAATATAAAATTTAATTAAAAAAATTAATATAAAATTTAAATTTTACTTGAAGAATTGTTTATATATCTTTCTTAGATATACAAGAACGAGTTTCATTACGCTTTTATCTACCTCAGTTGGAGCAGTTAAGAGCAGTTTTCCGAAAATTAAGTTGTTATATGAATGACCGTTTTGTGACTATGTATAGACCGATATCGCATTATTCGGCACTCCGAAGAGTAAGTGCTCATTAAAGGCGTAGGTTCTGAGTCAAGTTCTATGCGCGAGGCAGATGTAGATACAGATGCGTGCACAGATGCAGATGCAGTAATAATGATTGAGGTTGACGCTGGCGCCCTTCCAGTTGCGCGCTGAAATGGCCCAAATCAAAATGGAATTGTCATAAACGGTGGCAGTTTATCATTGCTCGGACAGGTCTCAAGGCTGTTGCGGTTTTTGCTGCTTGGCGCTTTTATGGGCAGCAGTTGCGCAATGATCGCTGGGTTCGCTTAACGCAATTTATTAGCTAGATTTGAAACACAAGGGTATTGCTTCAGCAGCAGCATGACAGGGGCAGGCAGACGCAGAGATTGCGATTGATTTTTGCAAGAAATTTGCAAACGGTTTGCAATGCTAATTAAATTGCCAGACATACTTAAAATACATGTATGACTGCATGTATCTATGAATGTAGTCTGTATATGTATGTATGTAGTATGTATCTTGAGCATACAAATGCTTATATGTGTAGAGACATTTCGCATTATAAATATAAGCAAGCGTGTGCTCGAAACCGAAAAGGAATTGGTAAATTCGCGCGTTTTTGACCCAGTTATGTCACCTAACGCATAAATTGACTAAAAATGTTGCAAATTTTTAGATCATGATAAGTGAATTATGATTCGCAAATTTTTGTGTTTTTAATAAAATCAGCAAGTGCCAAAAAGCTAATATTCATATTATGTATCTGGTGGTGATTAAAGCGGTATTCACTTTTATTTTCATTGTTGTGGCCAACATTTGGGTTGACTATTATTTATATGCATTGGCCAAAATATGCAGATATCTAGAGTGTATGTCCGAATGTGTCCATATAAGTAATAGATGGTTATGGAGTTTAGCAACTCGGAAACATGGAAAAACTTTATAATGCGGTTACAAGAGTGAGAAACCCGTTCGGTCATCATTCACGTTCAAATTCGGACATGAGTGCATTTAAAAGTAAGTCGAAAGTCTTAAATCAATTATTCTCGGCAATGACAGCATCTGGTTAATAGAATTAGCTATGCATATTGAGTTGTTATGCATGGATGTAAATTTCAACTTTCATACATATATGTTCGTCCGCATACATATGTGTGCATATGCATTGTGGCGCAACTGCTGCCAAAAACCCAAAATCCGAACGTGACATTTGCTACTGGCTCTGTGCAAAAATAAAAAATGTATCTCAGTCTGAGCGCCCAGATACAGATTGAGTTTGTAACGGGTTCAACGGGTTTGCTGTTGGAATTTGAATTTGGCGTATATAGCTAGGTACATACATATATGATTAATATGTATGTAAGTGCTTAAGCGATGTACATGCATGTGCATAAACAAATGAACGTACATAAAATTTCATTTTCAGATTTTTAACAAAATTGTACTATGTATATACTTATATATTTATATGGTATATTACTTGTAATCTTGATCCTAATATTTTCGCACTTACATATAATTATGAATATTATAATTCAGAGTTAGGAAAAGATTTCCCACATTTTTGGGACCATCGCTTTGGTACTTTTGTTGCTTCCCATTTGGAGTTTTTTTCATTCATTGCGGATGCATACTTTCTTTGATCAACGTACAAAGATACAATCATATATGTGCATATGTCTGTGCCTACATTTCGTATGTTTGTGTGTCGCCATACAGGAAATTAGAGTAAATTGCCGCAGCGATTTTAGTTCAATTTTTATTTTATAATAATTACACCCATATTGCGTTCAGCTCTGGTTGGGTTTTTGTTCGCGCTGCCATCAAAGCCAATTTTGACAAACGTGCTCAGTTGACGTCGTATTTGAAGTCGATTGCAGTTTGATTTTGGGGTGTGGCCACTGCAACAACAACGCCATAGTTACCTACAGTCCGGTTATTTGTAACTCAAAGAGGCTGTATGGAAGTACATAATATGTATGTACATATGTTCGTACTGTGTTACAAATTCCATTTGGGCCATACAGAAAATTTAAATAAAAACCAATTTACTATTTTCAAACAAACGAAATGCCGCAAAATGCCAGAGAGTTGACTAAAAGTATAGTTTGCCTTGCGCATATAGGTATATATTAACAGACATTCGAATATATGCACACCATACCTACATAAAATATTTTTTGAATTTTGAGATAGCAAAAATGAGGTTTTTCAGGTGCCACATACAAAATTCACTTTTCTATAAATATTCATATAAGTTTAATAAATGTTTAAAAGTATATAAATTTATCTTAGTGTTGAGTCATGTCTATTAAATGTAGTTTTTGATTTTAGCAACAATTTGTTTTTTAATATGTCTGATCAGTGAATAGTAATTTCTTTGGCACAAATCAGCGGATGTTAAATTGCGTCAAGTCGGGGACCATTGAGAATTGCCTGATATATTTACACACGTATGCAATTATATAATATACATCGACATATATAGGTACTCGAATAACAACTCAATCAAATGTAATTACTACCAAAATATAACTATGTTTTCCTTTCGCACCGTTCGCCATTTCCACGTAGTCTAAGTGGGTCTCAAAAAATGTTTTTCTCAGAGGCGCCACTTTCGATATATATACATTAGATATGAATTATGATAAATCACATTGATAAAGCTTAAAGTTAAAACTCAAATTCAACCCAATTACACAATTTCAATTGATTTTGAGTCAATAAGGAAACTGAACAATATGGATTCGGCGTCGAATTCCGGGTTAGAGTGTGGAATTTAAAATGACTTAGTGAAAGATTAAGCCAGTACTATTTATAAGTTATATAAATAGTCGATCAGAATGATATTTGAGTTGTATTAATAATAAAAAGTAAAACCGTTCCGGGTGTAATAAAATAAGTTATAGCACTGTAGTCCAACCGACTCGACTTGGAGGTACCCTGTACCCTATTAATGTGTACATATAAGAGATTCATAAAAAAAAAAATACTGTCGCGGTTTAGACTTAAACCCGGAAGTACGTGCGTAAACTGTATGAAAAAAGTTATACAAAAAAATCTAAAAAAGGCTTTAGAGAAGATTATCAATAATTTGTCTGAAAAAATTGGTGACTCTAGCTCTAAGATTGAGAGAGATATATTTAGATATTCACAAATAACCACGCCCCCAGTAGGTGTAAAATTCCGTATGTATGCAACAGTAAAAGTTACTGCAATAACTGGATACATTTGGGTGACACTTTGTTGTTATACGAATCAGCTAAAAACAATTCAAAGACCATACCGAAACTGCGGACATATCGCAATATGAATTTCAACACTTCCTTTAATGGAAGGCTTTATTCGCACATTTTTATTAAAAGCTTAAGTTTTTTATAAGACATTAGTAGGCTTTAGGATACATATACATAGTGCAGCAATATTTACATGCTTATATAAATGTAAATATTACTGACAACAGCACGGGCACTGACAGTTGCAATTGTTTTGGACTCATAGTCTTTATATATGTGTATATTTATATATATAAATCGCTCTCTTTTATACAAGCGAATGTCAAGTTTGAATATCGAGCTACATACATACATATATGCATTCATACATACATAAATGTATACGGATGTGTATTGCATTCATAGAGTATTTTTATTTATACTCTTAAGCTGTGAGGCAACTGGGATTCGTTTGGCAAGCTGGTTTGGTACATAGGTATTAAAAACCTGCCTAACACAACACAGTTAATTTGTATCTGTATTTGTAAACAACTGCTTTTATATCTAGCAGTAAAATATGGCACAAAGAAAAATATATTCCAATATTAACTAACACGAACATTTTCCGCAGAGTTACCAAAATATCTGTACCACTGAAAGTTGTAATATAATTGGATTCAGATAATAAATTCGGCAAATTGCGTTGCGAACTTTCACGAACTTTGTAGAATAAAGAGGATTTCTAATTTGATTATTACGTGTTCACATGATTTTTGTAAAGCTAAGCTATGTGTAGAGTAATAGTAAAAATAATAATTTGACCGTTAAGACTTTCTTTTATTTTTTTGTAATTACTGTTTTCCACTTTTTATAGGCATCTTCTTGGATTTCTTACTCGTTTTGATTTCATTTACTTTTCTTTCTTGTTTCCTTTGCTTTAGTGAACTTTGCCACTACAAAGATTTTAATTTCAAGTAATTTCGATGTCATACAGATGATAAATGGAAAGTGACGGCTTAATATAACAATACATGCAATATAAATCGTGTTATTGACACTTTTAGAGTGCGTGTATTTGTTGTATCATTAATAACTTGTTATGCTAGTTGGATGGCTTACATACATGTGTACATAAAAGCCAGCATACAGAGGCAAACGAATACATGCATCTGTAAATATATATGTACATCCGTTTGCATATTAAGTATACGCCGCATTTTGTTTTCCTCAGCGCAAAAATGAAAGTGCTCCTCGGACCATGCACAAGGCCACTTCGCCATGTTAATTAATTTTAATTAAAATTTAAATTCGCGCCTCTCTCTCTCTCCCTCTTAAACTGACACTCGCGGCTCGTAAGCTTTATTGTGGATGATTACAATTTAAAAAGCATACAAACCAGGGTGCAGGGTTTAAAGTTTAAATGGAAACAGCAAAGCTGTGTGAAATTTTTATGCAAAGAATAAGTGTTTATTGTTAGATGACATTATCCTATGGAGAGGGTATACAATAAAAATCGGCAAGAAAGTTGGCAACTCAACTGTTTTTAAGTTAATTTAAGAAGTTTAGAGGTTCGAAATTTTCTTTCCTTTGATTGCAAATGTTAAATTTGCAAACTATTATGAGTTTGAAAGAACTTAATAGATAATGACTGTCCTAGTAAACATTTTGATTTTCTATAATGGTTTTTAAAATATGTATGGTTAGCCTTACCCTTAATTCGTTGCTTTTGTTGTGGAGCGCCAACACGTACAGCCTGAACCACTGGTAAATCCGAAAGTAATGCAATAACAGCAAACAGGCCAAGTAAGTGTTTTAATCCCTTTTGCGACATGACCCACTTAGCTAACATTTTTAACTATTTAACTAATAAAATTGTAATATTTTTCACAGTGCACTTGGGAAACACCGCAGTCGCCTTTATATAATAGTCGACTAGTTTACTGCCTACAGGATATTTTGATCGTTTCAATTTTGATGTGCAATGTTACTTGTTTAATGCCACAAGGGCTTGACTATTTGCCTATTAAGCGGTCAGCTAATCTAGATGACCACTTATCGCAATTGCACGAATACAAGACGAATACTAAATGCTGCACAGCGTTTCGAAGCACGCGCACCGCGTCTAAGCACCAAACTGAAGCACTAGGCGGACCCGTATGACTATATAAAATCTTTCGAGCGCACAAACAAGTTACTGCAAGCAGTTGCGGCCGAGCTTACGACCAAGCGGGGAATGGCTAAATGAATCACGCGATGGCTTAAAGAGCGCAAGAAGTCGGTGCAGTTCATAGCAGCAGCAGCAAAATGAGTTGGCCGAGGCCCACAGCGTAAGCTTAAACTTGTGCTTAAGCTCAGCTTGAAGCTCAAGCTCGCAAAAGCTCTTACTGTCAAGAGCAGCCGCCGAGAAGCTAGAGAGAAATGCAAAACCCACAAGCTTGTGTGTATTTACAGGAACATGTTAAGTTTTTAATATACATGTATCTAGGTTTATGATTGGTTTAGTTTCTGGCAAAGAAACAAAACTTTTACGGTACCGTAAATACCGTATTTAAATATTTGTACCGTATTTAATATTTTGATTTTATCAGCGTACATTCATAGCACGTCTTGGCGAATATCGTTTACGATATGCCAACGCTAATCTGAGCTGATGATCGTATCAGAAAGTTGCTTTTGCTATGGTTTCATTCACAACTGTTGTATGTCTTTCCTGTCTTTTCTACTAAAGACAATTATCGGGACCAGTTGTACGCATATATGCATACATATATGTACATATACATATATACATCTACATAAATGTGTCTGAATTGTATTTGGATTTTTAAATGAGTCGCATTTAGGGATTGGTTTTTTAAGGCACATATTTTAAGAATACAGCACAATAACTGAACAATATTAATTTCTAATTAATTTTTTGATTTCTGGCAGTGAATGTTCCTGAAATTCAATTAATCTTTCAATTAAGATCATGTTCACCTCGGTTAGGAGGACACAGATATATTGCTGTGAGTTTACAAAAATGTGTATTTCTATTTGCGTTTGTAAGCAAAAACTTATTTATGTCGGCAAATACAGTAATAATTAATGAAATCAGATAATTTCTCTTAAATTCGATGGTATTGTAAATTGTCTTAAACTTTGAGAATTTGTGTATGCATACACACATGTACATACATAAGTATTTGTATGTATGCATATACTTTCTGATACAACCGAGTGGGATTGTTGCTTTTGGCGTTTCCATCTCAGCCACTTAATCGGTAGTGTACCCCAAAAGATTTGCTCCAGCGCGTGGTGTCAGTCAAATGTGAAATGTGGTCTTTTAATGCAATTGCTTGGGGAGGCAGGTAATGTCCAAGTATTGTACATGCCTGCATGTGTCTGTGGCTGAAACGGTCGACTGGCCAAGGTTAGACAAGGTCGATGACGGAGTAAATCTGGTGGTGAAATTTATTCACTTGGTAAGTCATTCCTATGTATGTACATACATATGTACATGTGCACATATGTATGCACATTCTAAATGTGCAAATGCAAAATTGAATCCTGATCGCAGTTCCATTTATAATAGAGATTGTCAGACTCTAGATATCCACTTACAGTAAATAAGATCGACTTAACATAATGACCAGAGCTTATAGCTTTAATCATATAAAACTTAATTAGCTTCTAGCTGTATCTTTCTTGTTTACCAATACTCGTTTACAAGGGGTAAAAACAATATTTGTTTTCTGCGTCTTGCTTGTGTCCGTCGGCCTGTCTGTCCGTAATCACTCAATTTAATTATCCGCTATTGAAGCTATGTAAAGACTGGAGACTTGAAATATAAACTCGTGTATACCCGCGTCAGATAAAGTCATAAATACACTCTACTGCTTTGAGATAAATGAAATCATTCAGGCCGTTTTCCAACAACATTTTTAAAAAATTTAAATATTAAAAAAATATATTAGTTTCATCAATCGCAGTAACAAAAAATTAAATTTGATTGTGTTATTATTAAGGATGTTTTCGACCGTTATTCGCTGTTATTGTTACAGTATTGGGCAGTCGGTTACAGCCGCCTGCAACGTTCTTGTTTCGCTTTGCTTTGTCCAACTCTTTAAGAGTTCAAACCTTTTCATTTTATTTGCCGATATCCGTTTTGAACACTCACCAATGCACATATACACACATCCGTATACATCCGTATACTAATACACACATACGAATATAGTTCAAAACCTGCCCACAATTAAAATACCTTCACTTTCGGTTTCATTGTGCTTGGCAAATAAAAGATTTGTATCTGCGTGAAGTAAAAACTGGAATAAATGAGAGAATTTGTTGCTTTATTTTAAAGTCAAACACCTCCGCCCAAATGTGGCATGGGAGAAACAAAAGACTGTTGAGCTTACAAATTTATTGGCTTTGTTAATGTGGCATGTTGCGAAAAATAGACTCTTAAAGTAAAACCCTAAATCACGATTTTGTGCAAAACTCAATGCTGCTCGATTTGCCTATGCAAAACCTGAACATGACTTGGCCATTGGTCGAAA
This sequence comes from Drosophila colorata, assembly GCA_035041545.1. Classification (NCBI taxonomy): domain Eukaryota; kingdom Metazoa; phylum Arthropoda; class Insecta; order Diptera; family Drosophilidae; genus Drosophila; species Drosophila colorata. The sequence goes on from JAWNLD010000449.1 coordinate 686,301, forward strand.
ACTTGCCAAATTAGTAACATTAACTAAGTCTTCTTGGTCTGATTTGCATTGTTGCAAATTATGAAGTTTAACCGCATTTAACCACATTTTCATACACCTGTATGAAAATTAGATTGGTGCCAAGCCCAAAATAAATGCATATACATATTGAGTGTTTGATCTTGGACAACATAATGTATAATTCAATATTTAGTCAAAACACACAAAAAGCAACAACTTTAATAAGTACTTTTCAATTTATAAGCTGCTCATTTTAACAATGCAATTCAGAAGTTCACTTAAAAGACTCGTCCAATGTTGGCTATTTAGCCTTTGTTTAAAGATCCTTCAACATTTCGCTATATGGAAGCAGGGCTAAGCTTACATTTGATCTATCAGTCAGAGTCATTCCTATACTTTTAAGATCTATACTTTTAAGATAATCAACTTTTTCTCCTCCTATGTTATTTTCTTCATCAAAGGAAAGAGGCTCTTTAACCTCGAAATTGGGCACTCCCGACTCTAACTTGTTTTAATTAATTCATTTCATAAACATGCGTACAACAGATTTATTGGCTATTATTGTTATAATTAACAACTAAGTTTTCAAGGACGCAGCAAATCAATAACTAAAGCAAGAGTTAAGCAAGTATAATGACTACCCGACTGGTAAATTCCCTGTATCCTGTCAACTATATCTCAAAAATATAGATATCGATTTTTGCGGCTACTCAGCGCTAAATGAGCGTGACCCAAATTATTCCGTCAGTTATCTGTTTACCATATTGAGAGACATATAGAATTTCGCGAAAGTGCGTATCACTTTATCTCACGCCGGAATAAACGAGTATATACCGCAAGTTTCAAGTCTATAACTTCAATAGCGAAGAAAATTGCGTTTTTACGGATAGACGGACAGTCGGACAGACAACATGACTCACATTGCACAAAACTAATATACTTTTTCCACTTTGTGAGTGAGTATAAAAAATGACGAATGAGTCCAAGCAGACCAAGCCTCAACAAACAAATCTAAATCGTTTTTAAATTGCTTTGCTTGCTTCCAATTGGTTTCAGTATTGCAAAATGTGGAAGTAGTATTTTGTCGTCGTATTTTCGCGTTAGAATTTGGTGTGTAGATTCAAGTTAATTAAAGCGCGAAAGAACAGTTATCTTCCGGCTGCGGATATTGAATATTTATTTGTTTATTTGCTACTACTACAACTAGCCTCAGTTTTTAAGCTTGTCTCGAAGTTTTCTACTTGTTTTATGGTATACACAAATCAAGAATATTTCACTTTTTGGACTTATGCCATTTAATTCCTGAAAATGTAATAATAGTTTAACGCATTTTAATAGGATTTTGCTTTGGAATGTACACACATTCGGATGCCTTATTTTAAGTTAAATAATGATCGGAAAACCAACATCAAGGCTTTTGAGGTTCCTATATCGAACTTACTTCAGAAGCGGTCAGAAATTTAATAAAATTCAACTTTTGGTAGTTTTGCTACAATCGCTTTTAATTGCTGTTCATATATGTAGTCTTATTAGGAGTGTGACATAGACTATTGCCACTAAGTGAACAGCCGTTCAAAATTTAAAAAATTGGTATAACGAATTGCTTAACGTATTCGTCGCGCAGGGACTGTGCCCTATTTAAAAAAAATATATATATGTGTTCGGAGATTGATCAATTTTATTGTTGTTCTGTTAAGGAGGCCAAATGGAATTGTTAAAAAGTATTGCCTTGGTTTGTTGGCACATGAACATTTCATTGTCACCTTTATCTTTTGAACAATTTCTAGCAAAAACATTTTCCTGCCATTTTTTTTTTAGTTTGGCAATAGATAACAATATTCAAAATTCATGTTAAAAAGGAATCCGTTTTGCATTGTAGAAAAATGTACTAACGTGCATAATTAATGGACCCTCGTATATAATCGGATTAGCTAAACATCTGTAAATATGTACATATAAAAAGACCTACCTGCAATGCGTACAATCATTTGAAAATGAGACTTCCAGTAAACAATCGCCTCGTTTGCCAAGTAGGTTGCTTATTGGTTTTTTTCGGAGTTGCGACCGCTCATCTGCACACATTTCTCGGCAGTAAGTTGTTGATAATCACAATTGGCCCGGTCAAAACTCATACGTGGTATTCTTGAACAGTGTGCTTACATAACGATGTGAAGGTTGCGTGCGTACCAGCCTGTCCGAAAATCTGCATGGACAACTTCTATATAAGGAAGTGCAGGCTGGTGCAGTGTACTCCCGGCTGTGCATGCCCGGAAGGCTGGGTGCGAAAGGGTTCCGATACGGGGAAGTGCATAAAGCGAAGCAGCTGTACGCGATGGATCTTATGATATTTTTAATTTATAACAATGTATATTCATGTAATAAAAAATATTACTGTAAATAATAATAAATATATTAAAATGCCTGAAAAGTCTTATTATTATTATTATGACTATTAGAAGTATTAACTATCAACCTAACACTAGATCATATGGCATATTCGAACCCGTTGTTGAATTACCTGGAAATCTCCTCTGCTTATAAATTAAACTCCTATAATTAATGTAATTTTGTAGTATATTTTGTATATGTATTAATTCACAAAAAATTAATTTCTTAAATTCAATAAATTGAAAAAATAAAGCACTGTATCATTAATCATGTCCAGTGTATCTGATTCAGCCGTGGTGAATGCCATTGGTCAAAGTTAGTACTAAATATATTGTAGTCCAGAACTTATCCTAAAATGATAGAAGCGAATTTGTTATTACAAAATACTCGGGCATTTAGTTACAACAGCTAATAACAATGATAAAAAATGCAGTTTTGTGTAGCCGACTATGCAATACTCTGTTAACAATGTCTTATATGATTAATATTATCTCAAAGAAGAGACGTTAAAGTCGTAACGTATCTCCATGTCAGTGAAGACAACGTGCAAAATTAAATAATATTTCCCAATAAAAGTTAAGCGAGTTTTATCTTTACCTGTCATCACTTGCATGAACTCTGTAATTATTTGATAAAGAATAAATAATTAAAGCTTAGGTAAATGCAAAAGAAGTGCTAAATTACTCACCATCGAAATCAACTGTTCCTGAGCCATCAGCATCGATTTCCTCAATAATCGAGTCTAAGTCTTGGCTTGAGATTTTGTCGTCAAGTTCGTGAAGAATTCCTCGTAAAGTAGCAACCGGTAAGTAGCCCTTGCCTTCCTTGTCGTATACGCGGAATGCCTCCTTCAGCTCACTCTGCAGTGCGCTGACATCCTCTTCAACCTCGACAAAACGAGCTGCCAGCTTACAAAATTGACTGAAATTTAATTTTCCCGAAGGGCCTTTGTCCACCTCTTTAATAAGCGCTTTCACAGCTGGTGGTTCAAGCTTTTGGCCCATAATTTCGAGTATACTTGAGACATCCGCATGATCGATCGATCCCGTGCCCTCAAGATCGAAAGCTTTGAAAGCGTTGCGCAGAACTAAAAGAGACAAATAATTAGCGGACTCTTATGATTACGAAGTGGCCTAGCTATGTACTTCTCAATTGATCTTTGTCGTACTCTCCCTCGGCCTGCAAAGAAAGATTAATTCAGTTCGTTAAGCATAAAAATGTCAATTCACATGTTCTCAAAATAGAACTTTGTAGTTTTAATTAATTTCGATTACGCCCAATTGACCTATTTTTAATGTAAATAAAAACAGAATTTTTCTATCAAATGGATATCCAAATGTAATCTCATCAATTCTTTAAAACATGATTTACAGATGTATGGAAGTAAATATAAATAAATACATATAACTGTACATATGGTTATATATGCCCTGCAAATGTCCTCTGCTGTGAAACGCAATTTTCATTTGCAAGGCCAAACATTTGTCGAAATCAACAAATCAATTGACTTTTTTGCGGAACACAATTGTACACTCAATGATTTTTTTTATTTTATACATTGAAAATGTAATTATATAACGAACTTACCATTTTTGAATTTTATAGTTGGTATAATAATTGGCAATCTAATCATGAGAGAAATAAATTAAAATTAAAAAAAAAACAATAGTAATTAAAATTATACAGTGCCAATTAGAAAGATTAATATTCACCAAAAAAATAAGTTGTATCAATTAAAAAAATGTACTCTCGATCAGATCGAGTTAGCGCCAGCGTCTAAACGATTCGATGTCTGCGCGCTCTATATAAATGGCAACGACAAATGTCACCACGGGCGGGATATCAACGACGAATCTTGCGAAATTCACTGCAACTTGTGAAACAAATGCCAAATTGTCGTCGTCAGAGCCAATCGATGCTAAACAAATATTCATGCAAGCCATAAAATAGATCTGCATCACGCACGATTTACGCACTCGATCTACGCGACTGCATGACCGCGCATTGCTACAGCAAATTTAAATGTTTGGCTAAAATCTTATTGAGAATGGCTTAAAGATAAAACAAGGAAGATTTTGATATTCAGGTGTCATATATACATATATACTATTTAAATGTAACAGTTACATGGTATAATATTAGAATGTTTTAGTATAGGAACTATAACAATTTAATACCTTTCGAAAATACATACATATATGCATATATATATAGTTGCCGTTCGCAGTGTGGACAGAAAGAACAAATATCTATAGGGCTGCCCATGATTTAATGGCCTTGACCGAGTCTGACGGGTCGATCCGATATTAAATAGTTTGTGATTGTGATAAGATTTTACAGATGTGTAAGAAGAATTTAGATGTGTTCAAGGCGCAAAGATATTCATCTTAAATTGGGCATTTTCGTTCACAGTATAATCGCAACCAGAATAACTACCATAGCACTATTTGTACACATAAAAAATACAGGACTCAGAGCAAGCCCAAACTGCGTGTAGGAAAAACGGCAAGCAAATTCTAATAATGACGAAAATTTAAATTGATAGTCGGCCTGATACCGTCGGCGCTCGCTATTACTTACTTTATTCAAAATAAACAACTACAAAAATAAATAAACAAAATGGAAAATTCATTCTGGAATTACTTTAAAATCAGGACGTAAAAAAGAATCCACATTTATGTACAAATGTATGTACGTTTTTTTTTCCAAAATTTGGGGCTAATTGGCGAGATATTCGTAAATGCGTAGAATATTTAGTATAGACGCACGGACGAACGGACGGAAAGACAGGGCGAAATCGACTCAAATAGTAGGAAGTTTATTTAAATTAATCGATATACCGCGCCGTTTTCTTGAAATCGATATATATCGATTTTTACGCGGGTTTTTAAGTATAAATCGGAATATAACAGCCAGAGTTACCAAATGTAGTATATATGTTCTTGTATAACATACTGATCAAGGATATTTATCTTATGTGTGTATGTACATATAAATAAAATATTTTGGGGAATGCTCATCATCAGCAGTAATTTTATATTTAGAAGCAATAGAAAAAAAACCACTTAAAAACATAAAAAGATATTAATATAAACTCATTGTGTAATTCATATTTATGCATTTTATTTTAAGTAGTACAAAAATTAGGTTGTCTTAGAGCTGAAAGCTAAATAGCTGCTATACCCAAGGACCTCTGCATAACTTTGAGGTTGGGAATATGTGCTTACTCGTTCGTAGGTGCTTCCCTCCACGTAACCCGTTCTTACATTGCACTTAAATTACACTTTTACAGTTAAGCACTTACCCAAGCGGACATCACCATAAGAAATTCCTCAAAATACTTTAGAGGTAATCAGCAAGGACGCCTTAACGGCCATGGGTGTGTAGATTTTCGTACCTTACCGTACTATCGTAGCCAGATTTCTTAAAATGTTATGTTGATAGTTTATAACAACAAGACTAATAAAAATAAAGATTTAATTGAACTGTGGATTTACATAGAATATGCATTCAAACAAAGTAAAGTTTCCTTACGATGTTGCATGCAAACTTGTCTTAAATTTGTTTCATCTATATAGCTATAAAGATTTGGTAAGTTTCTACTAAAAAAAACTGTTAAACATTTTCCATGAATAATCTGCTGTATTTAATTTGGACAAAGAAATTTTGTAGATTGTAGCCAGGTTTTACAAAAGGAAGCCGATAGAATTAAAATTTAAAAATCAATAAACGAGGTAGGGTTGACATCCGAAAGTAATTGGTTGCTTAGTCATCACCACCTGTCATAACTTCCATAAATTCTATAAAAAGAAAGATGTTATGACACATTTTGGACAATAATCGCAATCCCAATACCATCAAAGTCCACAGTGCCCGAGCCGTCAGAATCAATTTCTTCAATCATCATGTCCAAATCATCGTTTGTTAGCTTGTCATCCAACTCACGAAGAATTTCGCGCAAAACTCCGGTTGTAATGTAGCCATTTCCCTCTTTGTCGTACAACCGGAAGGCCTCCTTTAACTCGGCCATCATTGCTTCAGCATCTTCCTCAACCAGGAAACGTGCTGCCAAGGTCGTGAATTCCTCGAACTCGATCTGACCCGAGCCGTCTTCATCGACCTCAGCGATGATTTCGGCTAACGTGGCATCGTCCAGCTGATGTCCCAACATGCTGAGTATGGTGCCAACCATTGTGGTGTTAATGTATCCATTTTTCTCCGGATCGAATGCATTAAAAGCATTACGAAGCACTACGATTCACGGCAAGAAAAAACAAACAAACTCTTTAAAAATGTTGTTTACAAATTTTGCTGCCAATCTACTTACGAGCAGTTTGCTCCTTTGTTAGGTCGTCCTGTAACAAAATGGATTGAGACAGAATTAAGATTAATAATAGTATAATATATATATATAATAATACATTTATTAAGTTCTAAAAAGTTTAGCCTTGCTGAATATTATATTTTATTGTTATACATAAAAAGAGACAAATTCAACTAAAGTAGGTATATATACATATATGTGTATTCTTTTCCGCGCAGATAACTGTTCCTTCTTTTTTGAGATCCACCACAGCAAAATTAATCAAAGCTAGTTACTACTAAAATTATATATAATTATATTTAGATTCTCAGAATGCAGACTGGTATTGAAAAATAACATACCGTGTCGATGTTATTTGTAAAAAATTAATTAAATGTTGTTTAAAAGATAGCTGTCGAATCGTTCTTCTACATGCATATGCCGGCACACACATACACGCGCCGCAATCTGCGCACTTTACTTAGCGACTGCGCTTGTTATACAAATTGATTTCATATAAACAGACGGACAGACAGCGAAAAAAATAACAATTAAAATTTAAAATGGATATAATGGTGTTACGACTAACTGAGTCGATTTAGCCATATTCGTGTCTCGGAAACTACAAAAGCTAGAGATTTAAAATTTTCACCTAAAGGATTCTCCATACACGTAGTATTATTTAAGTTGAGCTTTTTCTTGAAGTGTCGGCAGGTCCTGGCTTCAAAGCAAAAACTTGAATAGGATTCCAGGCTAACTACAAGTCGAGTCTCTTCGAGTAGAGCAATCTTACTGGTTTTTACCTAATATTTTTTTATAATATTTAAACACACAAAACGCCTACCAATTACTAGTTTCGTTCTTCTTTCTAAACTTACACACATGATGTCGGAATTATGAAGTAATGAATACGGGTAACACTAAAAGCTCTGCTGCCAAAGAATGACGATCACAAACACACAACGACTACTTGTTAGGTACACGTTATAGTATAGGATGCGTGAAGGATCGGTTAGACGCAGAAGACGACAATGATGACTAGAAAGCGCGCTGAGGTGTTTTGTTGGATCGCTTGCACCGCCGTCACAATATCAACAAACACGTGCCTTGAAGTCGCACTGCTTCTGCTGCAGACAAACTGCCACTGCCACTAACAACAAAACCTCCTGCTGTTTCTGTTTGGTTGCAAGTGCAGGAATTCGTTTGGCCACAGCGCAAGCGCAGAAAGTCTTTGGGCAGAGGTGGCAGCCCCGCGAGACGGCGACAGCGAGCAGGTGATGCACAGCAACAGGCAGCACAAGTTCTAGTTGATTTACCTGAATGAATAGAAAGAAGCGCAACATACTATAAATTAAATAAAAGCGTGTTCATATTTGTTTATCATGTTGCTGTACAGCTTTGCACAGCTCAGGAATTCTGTGTGAAGGTGCTCGTCTGTGCTCCGTAAACCCCTCTTTCCTACCCACGAATCGTTGCATGTTTATGATCCCAATTTATTTATAACTAAGAATGTGTCAATGCTTTTGCAAATACTTATGTGTAGGCTGTACATAAATAAATACTTAATATGCAGGCGGGTATGACTTTTGGCAAATTTCGCTGTAGCATTCAGAAACTTTTATCAATTTACAGTATACAAAAAAATCAGTTATTCGGAAAAACCAAAGCACCAGGCTGTTAGTATTTTAATCACGTTATTTCCATATTTTGGCCAAGTAGGGAAAGGTATCCAAAAATGTAAAATATTTTTGATCTGCGTAAGTCTTACGAGAACATTTTAAACAACATTTTGTGGTTCTAGCTCTTAAAGTTTCTGAGATATGCTTAAAAAACTGATCTTCGTATGGTATACATGAACTTTAAAAACCAAGCTTCAACTCTTCAGCTCTTGTAGTCTCTGAAATCGGGCTAAATCGACTCGGCTAGTGATGTTGCCCAATAATATATGCACATAGATACTTTATGGGGTCGAAGATACCACCTTCTGCTTGTTTCATACACTTGCACAAAACCATTATACCCTTTTTAACCATTTTCAATGGGTGCAGGGTACAAAAATATGCAACACCTTTCAAAAATTGTCCATACAAATTTTAACAAATCACTTCAAAACAAAGGGCTCAAGACTGACCAGTCAAAATAATAAATTATCGAACTCCCAGCTTCGAGTTTCCATAGGCAGCCGTGCCATTTTTTTTTTTTCAATTTATTGATAGTAATCCCTAGTTGCATATGCACATCTCGCAAATTATAAAAGCTGGAGGTTCCAACTAAATATGCACAGCTCAAAAATATGTCACTTTTTAAAAGCCTCTACAGTTCCCACGAAATGTACTGCGATCTTTTTATATCCTTTTTAAATGGGTAGAGAAAACATTGCCGCGGACTAAACTGTAATTTACCTAGTTTATCAATTTAATTGTACAGTTGAAACACCTGTTCGCCTTGCTTACATGTTTTTTAAATTAAAAGATTAACGTAATTACCGTTGTTTGAACTAACCATAGTTGTGTTGCCCATTTTACTGATGTTTGTTTCTATTTTATTTTATTTTACAAGTTTGTAGCTGAAGTAGCGCGCAAACGGGACGTTTACGGTGGTATCCTTACAAAATAAAGCGGAACGCGGAAATCTTTCCGTTTGAACTAAATGACAGAACTGAACTGGACCAAGTAAAAACGATGATGGAGACACACGAACGGAAACATTCATAAATCGGACTCACACGTAGCGACACAGGCACGTCAACATTCTCATTTATGTATGATGTATTTGTGTATGGATATTTATGGATATGTACGTATACAAGTGAAACTATGTACACACATGCATACATTGTATGTTCGTAGATGCAAGCACAAGTAAAACCGAATTGATTTGGCTGCGCAGAAAATGGCGTGAAAATGTGTTGTGACGTCGACGTTAAAAATCCACTGTAAATCGTCACGACAAAAACGTCGTAAGTCAAGTGCGACAACATTGAAGATACCCTGTACTCAGCTCCGAGCTGCCGTTACCTACATGTATTCAAACTTCCTTTAAATCATACTTTGAGAGAATTTTCCGGCCTTCGCTAACGGAGACAGATCCGCCGGCGAATCCTCGACAATAAGTTTGACTGGGACGTTTAACGTGAACAGCAACAAAAAGGTATGAGGACTCAAACGAACCGATGTACATACTTACATATATACATAATCTATATAATGATTAATGATTAGTAATATTACAATTAGAACTTACCTGATATTTTTCTATTTTTTTTTAATAAAGTTTTGACAAAGTTTAACACATGGGAGCTATGTCAAGTCCTGCTGAATGAATTTTCTAAAACTCCGTTAAAGTTTTCACTTACATTATCATCAATCAGTTAGTCGGTGTGTCAATAATTAATCACTCCAATTAGTACCTACAAACAGCAATATATTTATAGATAGATAACTTAGGAAGAAGACTTTTAATAGTGCCCCGGCATTAAGGCAACTGAACAAAGAGAGAATCCCAGGATAGTCTATGGTTGCAGTGCTTGTCTTATCCGAAGGCGAGAGTTGATAGTTTATAAATATGTCATATTTAATATTTAGAGATATGCATATTTAGTTACATTGAACACTATGGTAATTTACCCCTAAGCAACTGTAAATCCAATATTTAGTTGGCCTATATACATCGCTTTGTGGTCAAGAGCTAGCCACTACACTAGTTCTATTATATTCTATATGTAGATTTCAAATTGACCCAGCTATGTCAATTTCATTAATATTTCAATCGATTGAATCGACCACAATCGACTATAAAAGACTAAACATTTGGTACCGGTACATCTATTAGCATATAAATGTCGTGTAAAACAGGGACTATTATTTTATTAAATATGTGGGAAGTGCAATTGCTAAATGCCTTATATGAAAGCTATTACGATGAACCCAAACCTACTACAAATGAGCCAAAATAAACATTTTTAAAAACCCACCGAAAACAATGTGACAGAACTTTTTTTCATTGTATATTGACATTATTTTTCACTGCAAAATTAAGCAAGAAGCCAAATCTCTTACGTATGAGCACACAACAATAATGCAAAATTTTTATTATTATATACAAGAGGTCCAAGTTGTTTGAATTTATAGCGTTTGGCGTCCTATGCTTAGTATTTTTAGACGTATTTAAAAATAAATACAATTGCAATCATTCTGTTTCTGTAGAACACGTTTCAACTCACGTGCTGTGGGGCAATAATCTAGCGGATTTCGTAGCAATGTGGAACTAAGAGTAAGCATTGCCAAGTTCTAAATTTGTACGCACTCATCTAGCTAATTAAATTAGCAATGAATTCTTGTCTAGATTCAAAGCTCACGAAAATATAAAAGACTACGAATGCACATTCGTTCATTAATGAAGATCCATAAACTTACAGAGAACATGGGTGGATTTACCATGTGTACAATGCGCAAGGCTATTTTTTTTTTTTTTTGGTGGGGAAAGTAGTATTTGTGTATACTATATGTGAACTAACATACCGAATTTAGCGTGTCTAGCTCTTATAGTCCTTGAGATATGTTCAACAAATCTGGTAAAGTCAAGTGAGCAATGCTCTAGTCGAGAGTGCTCGACTAGGAGATACCTCGAACTCAGCTGTCGTTACATATCTATCAACCCCCTTGCGTTCACATATGAATATTTGATTATAACTTATGCTTGACCAGGCTTTTGTATATAATTGTGTGTTATTTATTAAGCAATAAATTAAAAACTAATACAAAAATAGTTTTGGTAATGAGATGATTAAGGAATTATTTATTATATTATATTTTAGGCATAAAATTTATTTGAGTTACCAATTACTTAAGAAATCAAAACCTTTGGGCATTTGCACTTTATCTGGCAAAAGTTTACTATTTTCGGAATGTTGATCTTTGGCGTCGTTTTCAAAATCATTTGAATCAGTTGATACGCTTAACAGAGTGTTTTTTGATCCAAAATTGGTTAACAGGTTAAGTTTCTCATCAGCAACCAAACTTATGGATTCAGTGCAGTTGGTAATTCTTCTATTTGGCTTCTCTTCTACTGAAATTATTTGGTCTTGATGGCATGGCTCGTTTGAAGCAATTTGTTTAGTCGGTGAAATATTTTTAGTACTCACTAGAATACTAGTCAATGGAATTTTACTAATATTTCCAATTGCTGCTAGATTAATTTGCGATTTGGTTTTATAACTGAATGGAAATGAGTGTTCATCACGATAGTCTCCAATGTTCTCATCGTGCAGAATCTTTAAACCAACATTTTGATGAATAAATGTGCATAGGTTTAGTCTATCATATGCATAGATTGCATTTTGCTTCTGGCATGCAGCTTCTATTTTTCTGTTTTGTTCGCTTATTTTTGAGGATTCTTTATTGGGAATTTTTGAGTTAGAAGTTGCAGTTAAGGAGTTATTATGATACCTTATAGATATTTCAGGTTTTATAATGGTATCATTAATAATATTATCTTGCTGAGTTGGTGTTAAAGTAAGCCACACGTGATCATAGGCCGATATCACTTCGCTCATATCAACGGCTATCTTTTCAGCCACTGGATTTAGTTTGAAAAGTAAGCGTGTAACCACTGATTTGCTGGCATTTCAATTCTGAAAAAGAAGACCAAATACTTCCATATAGAATATATATAAAAACATAATTACATGCGATGCTAACATAATCGTTTTTCATGGCTATGACACATGACTTATATTAATGTTGTAATGTGCATATTTTTATACCCTGAACCCATTAAAAATGGCTAAAACGGGTACCTGGTTTTTCACATAGATGAACGTAGGTTGAGGTTCGAACATGAGTTCGGCGCCTTGAGGGTGACGAAACACCGGAGCACATCTTAGAGGTATGTCCAGTGGTAATCAGGTTCAGACTGTCTCAGCTCGGAGCCAGACTCTTTGTACAATAGAAATTGTAGCACTTTATGCACATCCTATAATTATCCTGGATAAACTCTATAACTTTCTGGTGAACGGCACAGCAGCCCCACGAGGTCACTGTGCGCGATGCTCTACCAAATAATAATAATATTGTGCATACATATATATTGTGGAAGACGTGTATATAAGCGACTCGACTGGAGCATTCTTAATTTCTGTATAAGACAATGAATTATATGAAATATCTGATTTATGAACATATGTGTGAGGTCGGCGAGGCGTTTTTCGTTGTGTTGCATCTACATATATTTAAATTGTTACTTATCTTATACTCTTGCCGAGTAGTTTTTATAGGTTTGTCACAAAATGTAAAACACCTCGAAAAAAACATCCCCTCTTTTCAAAACTCTTTCTTGATCAGGTTGACGAGCTGAATTGATATAACCATTTCCGCCAGTCTGCTACCATCTAAAAACTAATCGATCAAAAATGCAATATTTGTTTGAAAAACCTTAGTACCTTTGAAAATATCTTACACTAACTCACCAATTACAAGATTTATTATGTATTTTAGCTATGTTATGTTATGTACATATCAATTTGTACATACATACATACATACTCTCTGGTGCTCAACTCTTCGTGCCGCGTTGCTTAATATACATAGGTTTGACGTGCGTTCATTAATTATTCGGGTAACATCTTGCAGCTTGTATATACAGAGTGCTTAATAACTAATAATTACTTAGTTTTTCACTGGGTAGTGCTCCGAAATGTTTAATTTTTGATTTCCTCGGCAACAATGCACGCAATAGGGATGGTAAAATAAAACATCGTTTTTGCTAGTGCTACGCAGCCGCCTTATCGATGTTTCTTGAAATATCGTCTTCGATAAAAAAGGTCGATAGGACCGGGAAGTTTTTGAAATAGCTATACAGACAACCTTCTCACATTTTTGGTGCTTTATTGATTGTTGTTGCAAATAATCGGCAGCAGAAAGTAGTAATATTGCCGATTATCAATAACAAATAGATATGAGTATTCTTATTCGATTGTTAGTGAAGCTATCAAGTAACATAAATTAAATTCAAACACAGGCCATAACATTTTGGAAGTAGAAATATATTGTATTACTTAAATTATTGTAATAAAGATATAATATAAATATATTGTGATAGGTATCTTCACACAGACAGACAACAGAACATAATAGCCTTGTTTACCCATTTTTAAATGGGTACAGGGTGTACAAAGAAACCAGAGCGGTGTATATGATCCCACTTACCAATGCGGCGATAGACTGATTAAACCAAAATGTTCTGATTGGAGTGTGTTCTATATTGCTTTGGATAGTTGTATATGCTTTTTCTGCATTTTCGTAATCTAATCAGCTGCGTTTTTATGCGCTGTGCCTATTAAAATGGGTAAAGGGTATACTAGTTCTGTGGAAATGTATGTGACAGGCAGACAAAGACAGCTTTGGTTCCAAATATAATATATATTCTTGATCAGACAACCAAACTCAGTCGATTTAGTCATGTCTGTCTGCCTGTTTCGTCTGTATGAACGCATAATATAATATATGAGCTGGAAACTTTTTTTTTTCACTGCTTCCCTTAAATTCAATAAATGTCGATTTTAAGACAAAGTTTTTCGAATATCACAACGATATTATTTGCCAAATTTTGTATGTGTTTTTTGTACACAGAAGAAGAACATTTTATTCTTTCACACCTGAATACAGGGTATCTCCTGGTCGGACACTCTCGACTAGTGCATTATTAATTGTTACAGTAATAATAATGAATAATATGTTGATCTGATAATAGGCATGACTAATTTGATAAATTAACCACACAAATGACAAAAGGGTTTAGTGCTCTGAGAACAACTTGAAAAGTTGACGGTTATCGCTTTCTGAAACCAATAGCTTTGATTTAACTACTTATGTTTAATTCCAAGTCGTTTGATCTGAATAATGAAGAATATTCAAGGCAACCTGAAAACCTCTATCAACCACGAAAAGTCCGGTGGCTAAAGTATATAATACAGCCAGCTGCAATTATCTTTGTACTTGTATTAATTATTTGGAATGTGGACTTTTCAAACGACCAACCACAAGATAAAAGTGTTTTAGTGCCAGCGGATTTGAACACATCGAACATGAAGTGGAATGCAGAAAGCTTTCATTGCGAGAAAAATTTAAGCCAATTGGATTCTGAACTTCAAGATGTCAATAATAAAACTGATTGCAGTCACAATCTCTTACTTCGGCTTGAAAACTACCACTTTCCGGGGAGAGTTATTAAGAGTGATACATTTAATGAAAAATACAGATTACAAAGTTTAATTATAATCAATTGTCTCCTGATTCATATTCATGATGACGCCTTCGATCAAAGTAGCTTACAGAATCTCATTAATCTGGAGCTAATCAATAATCGGATCAAAAAAATAAATAGTATGGCATTTCGAGGGCTAAATAAACTGTGCAATTTCACACTGATTAATACTAGTTCATCATTGAGATGTAACGGCTTTATGATACCGCTGGCAAACACCTTAAGTTCGGCAAAAATTCATTTGCAATACACAAAAAATAAAATTTATAAACCTGAATACTTGTTCGGCCATGCAGAGTATAAACTTCTGAAAGTCTTAGATCTAAGGGGAAATAATCTCGGAGACACAGTGGAAACTAACAGTTTCAAGAAAATGCCTGCCTTGGCGCACTTAATACTAGCCGATTGTAGGCTGAGTAGTGTTAATTTTGAAGTAAGCCAAGGTGACTTCGGTGCTCTTCGATACTTAGACTTGAGTGGAAACATGTTAAAAGAACTGAGCTATCAGTTTTTACTTACTTCAACTCAAAAAAGTATTCATCTAAATCTTGTGGATAATAACTGGGATTGTAGCTATACTACCTTTGACCTCTTTAAGTCCTTAGAAATAAAGCCGTGCATTGCATCTGTAAAAGTATCACGAAGTTTAGTTAGCACTGATGTTACAGATAGTTCAGATAGCATTGAAGAGACTTACTCCACTAATTCGCCAACATTGACCACTGAAGCTCCAGTACCAAATACTACCACAACTAGTCATAAGGCTCCCCCAAAAACTCCTAAAAGTACTGCCGGGACTACACCGACTGCTCCGATTACCCGAATCCCCGAAACCACCGAAGCTATCACAACTACCGAAACTATCCCAACTACCGAAACTATCCCAACTACCGAAACTACTTGGACTACCCAAACCAAATCGGATACAACGGAAACCACCACATTGAAATACGATGATGAATTTCTATACGGTCATATTATATGCGTTAATGCGGCCCAAGAAAACATCAGTAACATATCCGTAACGTACGATGCACGGATACAAATTGTTGATATTTCCAACAGTGAAGTTGACGTTATTTTATCCCAGCTAGACTCTCAGTTCTGGAGCTTAATTTATTTTCCAAATCAAACACTTACCGTCCAATTATTTAAGAACGATTCAGTTGAAATATTGGGCGAAGCAACTGTGAGAGTTAAATATTTAAGCTGCGCCACTTCGTACGTTTTTTGCTTGCTGATCGAGCAAAATACGACTTCGCCATTCAATTGCCAGTCGCATCGAACAACGGCCTGCGGCCTAATGCAAAGTTGGTTTGAAGCCCACAGCTCGCTGATTGTTGCACTTGCAGTAGTCGGAATTCTATTAAGTGTACCGCTTGGGTTGTTTGGTATGTACGGGGTTCTCTGGATGCGTCCGACCTGGATATGCGGAAGTAAGCGATTGGTACGTCCGGCACGGGAATCACAGACAATGATTCTCTTGCCTAGGAACTATGAAAAGGAGTTATACGACGCGATAGAGTAAGTTTGGTCGGATGGGGCCAGTTTATGAGTGCTATAATATTTAATAACCGTTTAATTTTATAGATGTCCAACTTCTGAAGGCAACATTAACGAATATGCAGCATACTATCGCCATTTAGAACAAGAAAAACTGCACCGAGGAGAATCAAATAAATACAATATACCTCCCCTGGAACGCGCTCCATCTATACCACTATCCGGGGGAAAAAGTATAGGACCCACAAATCCTTACACCTATACATATGAATGTTTTGAGCTATATGAGGAACTTTTTTAAGCGCTATATAAAGCACATATAAAAAAATAAACTAACTGGATTTATAAATTAGACTAGACATTATAAATTTCACTTGTTTACTTTCCTGATATTGTTATATTGCTTATTTATTTATTTGTATACCCAAATGTATCATCAAATATATTTGATCAATCTTATACGTTTCATTGGTTTAGCGTGTTAAATTTATTATACAAAATTTAATTATATTAAAAAGATTTATTTCAAAGAAAAAGATTTCAGCACCAACGACTAAAAAATATATTTTTTTGGATTCTTTTTTAGTATTGTTTATAGAAATAGATAGTTACAAATAATTTAATTTATATTTAAAGAAAGCCGTTCATTTCATGAAATTATTTAAATCCATAGCTTGGGATGAGGTTGAATGAATGGCTCAAAAGGATCGTCACTTTGCTAGCGACTATTCTAAAAATCCTTAAAATTCTGAAATAAATTCACATCGAGAAGTTTTTGTCAAAAGATAATTTATCACATAATATAATCACAAACTGTAAAAAAGTTTGATTCGGTTTGGGCTGTGCATTTATCACAAATCAGTCAGTGAGAAAGCACTTTCATATATAGATATAAATGTATATATGTAAATTTTCAGTTATCATATTATTATTAATATTGATTGGTAATATGATAATGTATTATCATTATCAGCGCATACAGTTTTCGGGCGATAAGCCAAACCCAATTGCAAGTGCTCGATGGTCAATATAGCATTATTCAGTTTGCAAATGGTTGACAGTTGTGTGAAAGCTCCACCACAAAAATGCAGGTGGAAAAGTTATATCAAGAAAACAAATCGTGTAGCAAAGAGCACGTTCTATTGAGGTACTTTCCAGTAACAGATTTAATTATAAAATGTTATAATTATAATGGGCATTACAAATTTAGTGACCAATTTATATACCCTGTGGGTAAAAACAACTATTTTGACATTATTTCTGAAACTTTTCACCCAATTTAATTACAATATTTCATTAAAACTTACTTGCAGTGCACAAAATTCCAACTCCGATCATTTTGATGATTCGCTTACGAAATTCTTTTCCTGGCTTTTAATAACTATTTGCATCGGGTTATGTATTATAGTATCAGTTGTTTACATTGTACTTTGGATCAACAGCGAAAGCTATCCTGTTGTTTTGGACAAAGCCTTTCACAAGAAAGCCAACCTCAACTTTGAAGTAGGGGACAGCTTCAAGAAAAATAACGGCAAATCAAAAATTCCACTTCAACTAACAGGGTAAAAATGATCAAATAAATACAAAATTGTTTTACTAACTATCGTTCACAGAAAACTTACCGACCGATCGTTGGCTCGTAATAAACAAGGCTGTTCTGAGTTATTTTGTCGAATTCAATGTTTCAACAACGACAATTTGTACGTGGAGACGGCTGCTGCAATGAATGCAAGTTATTGTGCAGTGATTACCTCTTTAGTAATATCAGATCAGCATCACAATTACATTGAAGATAGTTGGGTCGATCTGCATTTTACCGTGCTTAAACTTGAGCTAATCAGAAGCCAATTTTTGGAAATAAGAAGCGGGGCATTTAGTTCGCCAATGTTTGCAAAGGTTTTACACATGATTTGGGCTAACCTAAAACTGAATGAAGTTAACAATGGAGCACTGTTAGGTCTGTATTCATTGAATAAATTGGAAATCGACTTTAAATTACCCAACATAGGAATGACTTTGTTGCAACCCGTTCAGATTACGCTAACACACTTAAGAATGAATTGCGGCATCTCTTTTAACAGTAGCTCCAACATTTTCGAAAATATATATTTAGAAAAATTGGTTCACCTTGACTTAAGCCACAACACCTTTAGTGGCCCACTTACTAAACGGCTTTTCGCTGGAACACCAAACGTCTCTTATCTGTACCTAAAGCACTGCCTTATAACTGCAATCGAAGATACTGCCTTTGAAGATATAGCTAATAAGCTGATTTCAGTTAACTTAAATCACAATTTATTGACCCAACTCAGCGCAGATGTCCTCGGTATCGGAAGCAGTCTTCAATTTTTAGATGTTGAGCCTAACGACTGGAACTGTAATTGTCAACTTCAATCACTAATTAATTTGTACAATGAAAACAAAAGTATCTTTGTAAGTGCACCCTATTGCCGGATGCCTTTGAACCTCTATGGCAAACATTTTGAAGAACTTAATGCCATGGAGCTCAGTTGCTATCCACCATTAGAAGCGCCAGATAACGTCTTTAAATCAACGGATAAATCGAATAACATAACAATCAATGACAATTTTGAAGAAGTTCCAATAAATAGGAGCGTGTTAGGTGCGATACTTCAATTTAGTTGTACCCAAGCAATCAATATAGATACAAATTTGGAGAACGAAAGCAGAAAGAAACGAGATGTAAATATTCAAAGTGTGCAGAGTACAGGAAAGTTTGTATTTGAGCCGCCTGTTTATGACCTAAACTTGGAAATATTTCAAAACTATACCGTACGCGCCACGATAGATGGATATCAGCTGGCTGATCAATTAAACATCATTTGGTTTACAGAAGAGGTGAATAGCGATGCAAATTTTGTGATCTCATCTCAGAAGGATTACAACTGCATGCGATTTGTAGAGCCTTACATAATAACCGATCCGCTGCTTGTTAACCATACCTACACCTTTTGTATGATATCTGCAAACGATGTCGTCGTATCTCCATTATTCTGTCAGCCCTTGCATGTTCCCCAACAACGAGGCAATGATGAAACTGCTGATATAAGTAGTGCAGAGGGTGAGAAGCAATTTACCATCGCGATGCTTTGCCTGATATTTTTCATATCAACAATATTTGGGGCCATATTTGCGTATCTAGGTATAAAGTCCTTCCCCCATCTTTTGGAAGGTTCCAAAAATGTGGTGGTCATAAAAGAATCAGACAAAACATGTCGCATATCAACCATAGCTGAATCAAAATATTTTAAAACATCGTTTAGCAAAGATCATATTCAGGAGAAGTCATTAGCAATTGAAACCCGACAGTAAGTGAATATATATCTCTTATTCAATTTGCTATTGATCGAAATTTTCTTCTTTTGCAGCCCATCAGAATTATCCACAGAAACATGTAGCATCCAAATTCCCAATTCAGGCAGTGAGCGGTCCTCAGCAACTTGTTTCGAGGAATGTTTCTCCAATATTGAAGTTCAGACCATCGAATATGAGATGCCTATGCCATTCAATGAAAGTTCTAAAATTAGCAAGTACTTGGACGGACACAGCTCTCCGCCACCCTTACCCAAGAGGAATTCGAAGGCCTTCTGCGTGGACCAACAGCCAACATGATAAAAATCTTAAGTTTCTAAAGTAATATAATAATATAAAATATATGTAGAACAAAAATAAAGACACTTTGAAAGTTTCACAAAGATCGGCCAGAGTCGGACACTTACTTGTTTAAATATTGAAATCTTATTTGTAATCCATGTAGCTACTTCGGACTTGGGAGTACATTTATGTGTTTCCACCTATCTGGTTTTTAGTCCCACTCAGCGACCCACGTCGACTATCTGTTTCCATTACTGTGTTATTATTGGAAATAAAAATCAATACGCATTAACCCCTTATCTCTTAGTCGGATACTCTAAATACTGAAGTATTTTGATATGGATAATGTTATGATATTAGCGCTGGCCCTATCAGCATTTTGTTGCACAGACAGTTTAGTTTAAGCAACCGCGTCGCGAGCTTTATTCAAATAGTTCGGTCAAAGAATAAATCAAAAATGTTTATCTTTATTTATATTCTTGAAATACCTTAAGCTTTAAAAATAAATTCAGTGTAATGCTGGGGCTCTCGTCGAATAACCAATCACGATCCTTGATCATATTGTACCTATTTCACGTCTTGTCTGGTTTTTCTGTGGGCGCTCATGATATTAGCTATGACAGTAACGCAAATTTGTCGCAAGAATCAGAAAGTGAAGGATTCGATGTAGAACACGCCATGCAGGTGTTCAGGGAAGTAATGCAAAATATCAGGTAAAGATATGATGCACACATTTGAAATTTTATACATAGATAGATAGATAGATATTGATTATTTGATTTCTGTGCTCTAATCTTAATGCATGAATAAACTGATTGGCGTTTTTACGCTGTGTGTGCATAGCGCGAAACGACTGGTTGCATATTGAAAAAAGTGTTTTTCTTGCAAAAAAAAATTATTACTTTACAATTATTAAAAATAAATTAATTAATATCTTTACCATGTACGAGTGCTGCCTCTGCCTTTTTTAAGATTAGGCTTAGGCTTAATAGACGAGATCTGTTTTAGGAATGGAATAGAATACTTAATATGGTCTTTGTTGGTGTCCTTCTAAATGTCCTCTCTAAATGTCCGAAAATGTTTATGTCATTTATTGGTAGACATCTTACTTTGAATTTTATAACTTGCATTGCAAATAAAACAATAAAATTTGATACAATATAAAGAACACAAAATATATAAAATAAAAGTGAACTAATCTCAATGTTTATATGCCAGTGTTTATCTTGAAGATAAAGATCCTATAATACCCACGCAACCCAAATGCATAAGGGTCCAGTGCCGAGTCATCTGCACTAATGGTCGGCAGAGCGAGATCGCGAATGATATATCATTAGCAATATCGGAAACCGATGAAGTAAGTATATGTTTCAGCTCTTTGCAATTGTCTACATTTTCTAAGCAATTTCTTAATTTAACTAGAGCCATCCATGTGATATCATTGATGAACTGTATCTATTCAACTATAAATTTCTCGATACTTTGCTCCCAGTCGGATTTTTATCCCAATACACCAATAAAATCAAGCTCATTTATTTGGGTATCTCAAATATAACAACTATTGAAAATGGTGCTTTTGGTGGAGGCATTTTCAACCAGATAATTTTTGAAGATCTTCGTCTAAATAAAATTGATAAGCAGCTTTTAGCTAACATATCAGGAGACTTGAAAGCAATTTCAATTATGCAACGTAATACACCCCTACAATATGTGTACCCCGACTTCTTGGATTATGTGGTATTTCAAATCGAATATCTGAAGCTTCAAGTTGGAATCAATTGTGTACGCAATGTGACGGCCGTTGCTCCGATTTTAGGTGCACTTGTTCACGCAGACTTCAGCTACAACAACTTTAGTAACCAATTGCTTGAAGACACGTTCATAAAACTGACCATGGTCGAGACTCTGATCCTGTCTTACTCGAATATTCAATATTTACCAAACTATATTTTCCAAGGTAATATAAGATGGGGACTCAACAAGTATGTATTATACGAAATATATAATTTAATTAATTAATTTTAAATATTTTAAATTCAAGCCAATTGATATTAATTAATAAGTCAACCATTTTGCCCATACTGTTATCTTATTTTAAGGCAGTTATATTAAAGACTCTTTAACTTGATCGAAATTCCGACTCATTTTCAAAGAATTTGCGAGAATTTATAAAATATGTTTATTGGTATAATTTATTTGTGCTCTTCTGCAGGTATGAAATATTTGAAGTTATTGGACATATCCTATAACAAACTGACGACTCTATCTAAAACAATATTTGGTATACACGATATTTCGGTTAGTTTGAGAATTTCCGCAAGCTTTAATATCTGGCACTGCGACTGTCAACTGCAAAAGGAAATGAATGAAATCTTTGCTTACCACAACTCAAAGTTGGATTTGTGTTGCACGTCTCCAGAGCAATACAAAAATTGGATGGTATTTGACGAACGCCTTTGCGAGAGCAAAGATTCAGAAGGAACATCTTCAGTTTACACAACAGCTACGACCACGGGAATAAAATCAACAGTTAGCTCGACTACTGCGAAAAGAACTACCGAAAATCAAATTTTTGTTCCAACACTGTCAACAGCTGCCACAGTGCATCCCAACGAACTCGTACCACTAGAGTGCTATTTGGCTAATAATCCGTCAAACAGCAGCCAGAATATTAAGTGGCCACAATTGACCTTCTTTCCTTCACTTTATGGAGCTCTAACAGTAAGAATAAGTGTCGAGCAGAGTGAAAGTGCTCGATCTTTTGGACTCTTTTGGTTTTCAAAAACAACAAAAGAATATATCATGATGGAACTATTACCTCACGAATATGGTCTTGGCTGTTATTTTACAATTCCATTGCAGTCAATTGTGACGAACTTAATGCCAAACGTGGCTTATACTTTTTGTCTGGTGGACGATCAGCAAAACACTGTTTCACCTTTCAGTTGTAAATCGATACACATTCGTGGTAATTTGGATTCATACTACGATTCCTGGTTTTCGGGAAACATGCGTGCACAAGTAAATACGATTAACATATTATATACTATTGACATAATATAAGGTAGACATTATTTATATTATTCAATGAGCACATATGGGATTAATTGGATAGTAACTCAACTTTTTTGTTTTTATAGATTTGTTGATATGCTTACAAAGTTTGGGATTTATTTTTATTATTTCTTTTCTTCCATATGTCTTAAAATTCGGCACCCAAAGAACACACTTTTCCTTGTATTACGTAATTTTAACTTTAAAAATGCATATATCTTTTAATTATATCAAACATGTGTAGATTGCTTCATATAATACTGTAATATTACTGCATTAATTTATAGAGAAAGCCATTTACATTTATTCGTAGGGAATATCGTTGCTGGTTCTTGGTGTCGTCGTTTTCATGTTCCTAGGCATACTGTTTATGTTTTTGGTTTTAAGGAAGAAACCAGTCTGGGTAAAAGGCAGTAAACGTATCGTAAAACCAAAATACAGTTCCGGCGAAGTTGTCGTCTTACCAGTTGGTAACACAGCGCAGGATTTCCAGCGAAAAGAATTGATTATGCAAAAAAAAGTAAATCGGTAAGTAACATTTAAGTCAGATATTTTGTAATGCACTTTCCCCGTCATGTGTATTTTGTATTACTTTTCTTAAAGATTCAGTTCGCTTATTCCGAGGCGAACCTCAATGGAGAGCCTGGCCAGCAGTGACAGCTACATCAACCCAAACTTGTATGAAGTCATTCCCACCTATATAACATTTGATAAAATACCGCATGCGGATGCACCCAGCCAACCAGGATGTGAAATGTCTAATGACGCCCACTGTCGTCTATCTCTGGCCGATAGAGGCAGTGTCAGGTACGCACAAATTACGCCGCGAACCAAGCGTATTTCCAGTGACCCATTGCCAGCTCTACCTTCTGATTTATCATAAAGCGCTGTCAGCTCAAATTACAAAAGAACTTATAATTCTAAGATGACACAGCATTGTTTTGCACTTCACATAAACAATTAAAGCTTATATGACTTAAAGAAAAAATAATGAATATTACTTAACAATTAAATTAAACGTTTGAATGATAACGCATTGATCATATCATGGCTCCTGCATTTAGAAATTGAAGAGTTGTCAGGCTGTTCAGCTAGTACTCCTGATTTTTTAAAAGAATGTTACCTCCTTCATGTCGAATATTAAAATCATGTGGTCCGATCAATAGGTTCGTATGTGCTTGTATGAGCCTCATCCCCAGTTTTCGTTGGAGACCACATGATCCATCCATCCAACCTTCAGCGGGTTCGACATAGACACTTCTTAAACCATATAGAACATCCTCGATTATAAAAGCGTGCGAAGAAAAACCATTAGCTGCCGACATTTGTTACTTACATAATTTAATAAATAATATTCTAAATCGATATATAAATATGTTTCAATTTATGTTTATGTGAATCGTGATCATATGGACATTTTTTGTGCTGCCTATAGAATAACCTATTTACAAGTGTGCTCCTCGAGTACTTTTGTACATACATCGCATTTAACCTGGCAGCACCAGTGAAATTTGCAGTTACAGCGCTCACGAACGATTATGTTTTTGGTGTTGTAACCTCGGCCACAGCAAAGAATACCGCAGCCATCAAGTCCCGATGAGGATTTGTTACAGACACGGCCGTGCGTACCTAAACGGATACTAGCCATTAGTAAGTTTTATGATAAATATATGGTAAAAACCAGGTGCTTTACCTGACCACTGCAAGAGACGATTGGTGCGACACCAGTCGGGGCTTTCATCCAAATAAATTAAATCGTGCGCTGTCGGAACTTTAAACTCGCTGTTTTTTACCTGAAGACGTCCGCGCTTATTAAGCTTTACTTCAGTAGCCTCTTCATATTTCTCACGCAAATAGTCACCTACAAAATTTAAAATGTAAATAAATTTGAATTCGTATCAGTTCACAAACTAAATCGATTTTATTTATTCATTTAAATTAAGTTAGAACACGGCAATGGACTTACCAATCTCCCTTATGGAGGATAATTGCTGCCAACACGTAATCAAGCTGCAAGAACCGGAGACTCCATGGCACTTGCAAGTTATGCGTGTTTTTTTAATGACGGCCTATTTGGGTATGAAAGAAGAAAAATATATATTTTAAAATTGTGCATAAACAAAATTGACAATCAAAAAATCTCAACAAAAATATATTCAAATGTCTTACATAAAATCTAATTCTTATATCACTAAAAAATAATTTGACAGACAACTTTTACTTCACATTATATATTTTATAGCCAAAAAAAACCCAATACCTTTTCTGACACGGGTATACAAGAGTATATATTCAAAATTTCAATAATATACGAATATTAACATCTGGCTATGAATATTAACAAAGCGCTAATAGTGACGTCGTGCTATTTTCTAGAAGCATTACAAGATGATTATTTTCTTACCCTTCGACCTGCTTCATTGTTGTGCAAATTCATAAGACTGCGAGCCTTTATATTAGTATTCGACAGGACAGGCCCCTCTCCATTCACGGCTCGTTGATTTTTACGCTTGCGTTTACGGCGCTTTCCGTTGTTCTCTCCATGGAAAAGCTTTGAATTCAAAATTTCCCGATTAATTTTCTCCTGTAATGATAAAAGTATAAAATACTTGTAAATAAGTGAATAATTGCATATAATTTCATTAAAAATATGTATATGTAGGTAACCATTAAAAAAAATAGGAAACTATTGAAGTGTATGAAAGACAGAATATCCACAATATACATTTCAGCCTGTCAGATATAGTCGTGCTTTTTTGTATATCAACTAAAACTATATTTTATACATGTACTGTCATATCAAGTGGACAACATTAATTTATAATTTATTCATTAATGAAATTAATTAATTAATTAATTAATTAAAATTAATTAATTAAAAATGTTTATAAATTTGTGGTCTCTAACGTTGAGGTCTCACCTGTAGTTCAAGCATTTCTGTCTCCTTTAATTTCGAATTGAGAATTTCTTTCGTAATTCGCTCCTGGAGCTCCAACAAATCGTCCGAATTAATGCGTGGCTTCGCCCCATATTCATCTCCGCTTTGAAACTCTTGTTTGGGCGGTGCCAGAGACGAAACTAACTTCGACGTTTGACGTATTGTTGGTATTTTCTCAAAAAGCGGCTCTTTGTTTTTATTATTGCTTTTGGGCTGGAGTCCATCCAAATTGGATACCGTTGTACTATTATCTGCCAAAGCCCCAAACTGTTTGGTAGTTTTGGGATTCTTCATATTTACAGCCGACCCCACAGCCTCCTTTGCACCATTATCTTCGATCTGCTTGTGTTTTAGCTGCAATTGATGCTTACCAGGACGCTCGGGA
The DNA here is from genome assembly GCA_035041545.1 of Drosophila colorata. Classification (NCBI taxonomy): domain Eukaryota; kingdom Metazoa; phylum Arthropoda; class Insecta; order Diptera; family Drosophilidae; genus Drosophila; species Drosophila colorata. The sequence goes on from JAWNLD010000449.1 coordinate 712,749, forward strand.
TTGCCAGCACCGCGAGTGCCCCGGCGGGTCTCCCTTTCGCGCACATCAATAAAATCTGTGGCAAATCTAACAATATAAAATGAAAAAATTAATGCTGGAAGGCAATGTGAAAATATTATCTGCTCAACTGCCCTTCGGGTCTTTAAAACTGTTAGTCAGTTAGTTAGATGCAGACTAATGTAAATCGATATGTCCTTTAGTCAGACTTTTAAGTAACTACTTGAACTGAAATGCTTACTTACTTGTATGCGTACTCGAGATTATCACCGCAACCACCCCAAGTCCAGTCGTCGTGTAACTGCTTGGGTCGGGAGCCACGTGAGCAGCCACACGAGGTTAACTGGCCATCCCGACAAGCGCGCGCAATAAAACTAGTCGCAGTAGCTGCGGCTAGCGCATGTATGAAGGCCATTTCTGGGGACCCTGGAATGTTAACGATAAGGACATTATAGCGGTTAGCAAATAAGAGTCCTCTAGATTCGAGCTTTGTTGCATTCATAAATACACAAAATCAATAACACACACATACACACTGCAAGTTGCGCAGTTTACTTAGCGGCTCCGCTTAAAATATATTCTTGAACGACTTTTTAGTTTATTGTCCGATCTTTAGGAAATTTTCATTTACACATGTTTCTGTGGGGCAACTGAAAAAGGAATGTAATATTTAAAACTTACCTAAGCCCGTCATGGGACCAAACACGCTAACATCTTCTGTGGTGCTGCAATTCCAACGCCGATTTTTAAATTGAAACTGGCACTCCTATAGGTAAAATATAAAAAATTAAATTATTTATTTAGTGTACATTCTATTAAAAAATTTTATAAAAAAAAAATATCTACGTTCTGTTACGTTCTTGCGTAATTAATAATATTGTATGTATTATAATTCTCATAATTCACAAAATAGTTTAACCTTTAAATCCGATATCTATAAATGTTGTTTATGAACAAAGACAGCTTTTTTTTGCTAATTGATTTTTTTATTTAACATATTTTTTTTTGCTACTTGGCTTTATGAAAATGGGTTTTTGAAAATGTATGTAAAAAAAAAATCATAAAAATACGCAACAGGCTCAAATTTTTTTACAGTTTTTAAATCGTCGATCTTGGATATAAGATATTAGAAAGGCTTTATTTACTCACTTGTATGGCAGCACGGGCTCCCCGACTTATTGCCGGCATAACGCTCGTGTGCAAGGAGCACAGTTTCTTCTGTCCATATGTCAGTCCATCAAGTGTGTAACAGTTATCTGGATTCAGATCTATAGTCTCTGAGTACGCCATTGGGGTGGGCGTCGTTTCATTGTCGAACTGGTGCATATTTGCGAGCATAAATTCGCGATCGTTGGTCACTCCCGCCGAAGTCATTATAATGTCATGGGCGAAGTAATTGGTCGAGTGGGACAGCTTGTCAGTTGAGACCGGATCAGGATCACCGAGGCTGCCGCCAACATTGCGACGTTTGTGCTGTGAGCGTGTGACACGCGTTAGCATTTGAAGCTCAGGGGCTTCGTCGGGTGACGCCGCAACAGAATGGACTTTAAATGAATCAGGTATTTCAATTGACACAGCAAATCGCTTAGTGTTGTTTATCGTTTGTACGATGGGCTCAAAGCGGGGGCGTATAAAATCGGCTTGGCCGCGAAACCATTCGTCCCGTTCGCGCTGGCGCTGTTGCTCCTCGCGCTGGCGCTGGCGCACACACTTTGGCGAGTCCGGGTTTCTCAGGCACACCGGACGCTTTGTTGTTCGCTTGGTTGCCGTCTCCAAAAGAGTCGCCGCTGTTGTCATAGCCGCACTTTTCGTTGTCGTCGATTGGTCATCGCTGAGCAGATGCACTTGAGGCACTATATCAAAAGTGCCATGTTCTTTGCTGCGATCCATGGTGCCAACGGCGTCACCAATGTTCTGAAAAAAATTGTTTGTCTCCTCGTCATTGTGGTAATAGCCACCAAACGGCTTTTGTCCGGGCGTGTGTGCTCCCAGAGGTACTTTCCGTGTGGGCGGAGCTATTGGAGCGGCATACTGAAGAATTGGTCTTTGGGGCCGCTTCACACTCGCTATCGATCCTGTCGACTGTTTTGCTTTTTCTTTTTGTAAGCTAGGGAATTTCACAAATTTGGACTCAAAGTTATTGTCGCTCTTTGTCATATTGTGCAAAAAAAGGATGTGTTTCTTAAGGTCGTCAATATTTGATGTGGGATCGGGTGGTGGTGTTGTGCTTGTCTGCGTGGTCGTGCTGCGACGTCGTGTTGCCGTGGCAACGGCAGATCGTGTTGGGTTCGTGCTCGATAATACAGGCGTTTTATTCGAAACTGCCCAGCGTAGCTCAGGCGATGAATTTTTTAGTGCCATGGGCACGATGAACTTACGGTCCTCATCCGTAAGACTGGCCGGTAGACCGTTTTCATCCGTATCTTCGTCGAGCAGAATTATCTGCTTCTGGTCCATTTCCTCCTGAATCGGATGAATGCGCCGAGCCTGTGCGCTAGGCGTTTCCAGTCTTTTGGTAAGGTCGGCTTTCACATAGCCTGTCACAGAATCGCGGAGATCCACCGGCTTAATGAATGTACCCAGCTTTCGCAAGCCTTCTTGGTGCATGTAGGCTTGCTCGTCTTTGGTGATATTTAGTGGTATGCTCGTATTAGCTAGCTGCTCTTCGTGCGCCCCAAATTCAATAAATGGCGAGCTGAGTCCTAGACAGCTGTGAAAATGGAAAAAACAATTGAAACAACAGTTTTTCGAGTACAATAGGTTACAAAATTGGATATGCAAGACATATTTATTCATTCTTAATTGTATTTGGTGGGAAAACCAGGGTAATAAGAGCCGTACATTATTATTATTATTATTTGTCCAGAGACTTAATGTATTCTGAATTAATCTGTTGAATTCATATAACTTTAAATTAAGTCCAAAATCCTAAATACGATTTCTAGTATTATTCGTGTCAATGAATAATTTCTCAAGATTAACAAAATAAGTAAAATACCCTCGCAAGGACGAAGAGCTGTCTTTCAGTTTATATTTAGCAGTCGGAACTATTGTTTTTCAACATATTCTATCTGTAATAAATTGCGTAATTGTTAAATTCCAATTATTTGGATAATATGGATATTAAAATATTACTATTTATTACATTACTATTAATAAATTCAATTAAATTAAAAGCTTGAACACCAACTACATTTCCAGTCAATCGTTCATAGCTTTGTGTCATAGACTTTTCACCGACAACTAATATACATATTTTTGAAATGTTAACATTTGTAGAGGTATACTAGCTATTTTGAATGACAAAAACTGTTATGGTTTAATTGGTAAATGAGGCACTACAAAATATTTTATTCCCAAAAACAGTTTTTGGTTTTCACTAAACGGGTTTTTCAAGTTATTTGGTTGTTGAGACATCATCTAAGAACAGTTACAGTTGTTTCAACATTTTGGATGTACATGTAATCTATAGGTTTGTATGTTTGTCAAAGATATGCGCCCAGGTGTTTCTATTATTCTGTCGAAGTTATATTATCAAAGTAGGCCAACTGTTGGCAGCGATTTCTCGTTCAAAAAAAGGTTGTATAAAAGAGAGGCAGCCTCATCGAAGCATCAGTTCAATTCTTTCTTTAAGCCCAAATACAATGAAGCTCAGTCTTGTATTCATTCTTGTTGCGTGCACCTGCGTCTGTCTAACCCATGGATTGGGCGGAACCAGCGGCGAAGGATACGATTATACCTGGGGTGCTATGACGACAACCAGTACACTCATCGCACGGGAAATTATTACCAAAAGCAAAACGCTTCTCGGGACAACATCTAAGACATACACGCTAACACAGGCGGGAACGGCAAAAACTATCCAATATATTAATATAACAAATCTAAAGCGGCTCAAAGGCGCCACCGCTGAAATAACGAGTGGTGGCGTGGGCGCAACGACACTAACTGTAAAGTTTACCTCTGTGCGGGGCGGCGGTATTAAGTCTCAAATTGAAATATGGGGTGCATAATAATGCTTTGAAATAAACTTTAATTTTTGGTGTACAAATTGTATAATTTTATTTTTATCTGGAACTATAAAATCATATATTCCTTACCATATTTTCGTTAAGCATTGTTAGATGCCATCCAAAAGTATGTACCCTCGTTGGTTAAAAATTAAATGAAGCAATTATACTTGTAACATGTGTAATCTGTCAATGATCTGCTTTTTAAGTGTATACCGAATTTTATCCAAATACATATATGACCAAATTTTAGGAAATGTTACTAACGTTTAATATGTTAAAAGCTAAACTCGACACTTTACAATTTAAAGTTTTTCACTGAAGTATTTCCCATCTAGCTTCGATTCAAATTGTTTACGGTCCTTAAGCATTTCCGTTATCATATACCCAAATAATTTTCAAATATTTCTTAAGATATTTTTATAAAAATTGCTACGTTATTTATTTTCCATAAATTTCAACACGAAATATTAAGCCATAATTATACTGCGATTGTAGTTTGATGTTGACAAAGTTAAAACCAGGGCCTCCGGAATATATCGTAGCATGGCCTCCCGTGTTGTTCGTCACCTGGTCGAACGCTCGTATTCCCGTAATGATGCGCCCATTACCAATACCCTAAAGTGTGTGGAAACCGAAATATTTATATTTTGTGTTGTTAGCTAGGGTAATTTTTCGCGTTTATTTGAGTGCAATTATTTACAAAATCACGTGCGTTAATAAAAATGTGTTATAATAGATTTTAGGTATGTACAATGTAAAATGTAAAGGATATTGTTAGCTTTTTATTCTAATTGGGTTGTTGCTTCATTGCACAAATCACTAAAATGTTTGGTAATGGAATTCAAAAAATCTATTCTTTATTTTACATTGTATGATTGCTATTTAACAGTTTATAGTCCATTGATACATATGGTACATATATTTTTATGAATAGTGATGCGTAGTTTAACGTCTATGTTTACAAAAATGATTTAATTTGTATTGTTGTAGACCCTGATTAGATAATGGTTCAATTTCTTGTTACTATTCTCTAACTCAATTGGGATGAGAAACAATTTACACTTTCAAGAAAAAAGCAAAAATTTAATATTAATAAAAAAAGTAGTGTCAAACGCAGTGTCAAAGTTATAACACAATTTAACTGAGCTTCGATCGACATCAATACTTAATTACTTTGTACACGAATTTTTTAAACGTTTTTGAAACTCTTTTTAATCAAATTGTTTTGTTTTAACGCGATTTTATGAATTCTTTTATGCATTTTTTTTCGATTCCAATGTTTGCAATAAACAGTTTTCCGCAAAATTACTTCACTGATGCAAACGCACATGTATTCGACTATGAACTGTCAGCAAATTAATCTCGTAGTATAATTATTTCTGTAGTAAAGTTCTAAGAAAATTTGCCATTTCATCAATGCGAAATTCCAATCAATTATAAATATTATATTATTTCTTTTAGACAATTGACAGACTATAATTGATTATTAGTTTATTAGGTTACACATGTTGACAAAATATTCTCATCTTGTTGCAATGTAACAAATTTACAGGTAAGTATCAATGGCTTGAGCAAAAATGTAAATAGCATGCACACTTATTAAGAGCATTATCCGATTATTGTTAACAGCAATAAATGCATATAGTAATACTAATACTGTACTAAAGTACAGATGCTCTGCTCACATTTGTTGGATATTTAATATCATGATTCACATATTTTTCTGGTAAGGAGCCGTACACAACGTTCTCAGCGTGTAATAATTGCGCCGAATTTGAAATGTTGCCCCATGTGCTGGACACAGAGTAAGTAGGTGCCACGCAGAAGAACACCAAAAGGAAACACGGAGGAACACTTAGGAGCATTTCCAGTTCAAGATTAGGCTTTTAACAAATTGATTTGAAAAATGCTCCGATCCTGTCGAAAATAATGGACTTGTTGCTAGTTCTAGCTTCTATAAGTTGAGTTTCTAGTTGTTTCGAGTGTTATCAGTTATTCGTTGAGTATTTAACATGTGTTTCTGTTTTATTTGTGGGTGCACATAGTATACAACGAGAATTTTTAATGCGTTATATGCTTAGTCTGCTTGTACAACCGCTCCTGATAAGTATAAATTTTCAACTAATTCATGGCTCTGAACGAGACTTTTTTCATGTGATGGCACTCGAAAATAGCTACAAGCACAGATTATTTGTTTAACTTATGCGCAAAACTCAACATGGTGAGTCAAAGATTGAGGCAGTTAAACTTAAAAGCTTATCAGTCGTGCGTCAGCGATTCGGAACTTAAAATAACACATAATAGAAATGCTGTCTTCGGTATGCTAGAAATGAAACACCCTTGACAGTAATTATACTAATTACACTAACTATAACTTCGCAATATCATCTGTGGATTTTGCCCACATACATATGTACACTTATTTATTTAAGTTTAAAGGCTAAGAAGTCCGAAAAATAAAGCTAGACTTAATAGGTTTGCTTATTTAACGTGCTTATGTGTTACATAATCTTTAACAAGTGTACCACATCCTCTGCACTTAAACTTAAAAAATAACGTAATCTTTATACAATTTGATTTCTCTTATACTGGATGCAAAGAATTTTGATTGAAATTTTCATATTATCACAACAAGGCGAACTTGTCTAGTAGGAATTAGATGTTGTTCAACCCACTTCTAAAAATGAAATTTCAACTTTCAGATCATCCTCATTATTGTGGTGGTGGTATTCCGTATATGCCGCCTTGCCTTCACAACCCATTATGACAAATTTGCTTGATAGCGTTGAATTCATTATTGTTAATCTCCGCCTGCGCTCTCTATATATATTTATTTTATTCTCTTATATTCCTTTGGATTCAGACCTCTCTTCATACATGTTTTATTTTGCTCATCTTTAATATTTTTTGTGTCTTTTAAACGTTCTGTGTGATTTTAACCTTCCCAAGATCTCTTGGACTTTCTCCAATGACATTTGAGCTTTGGTCAAATAAGTAATTTTCATATTTATATACTATACTTTACTTAGCGGCTGTCCTTAGCCCCCATCTTACTCAACTCAGCTCGTCGTTCTTACAAAGAATATATATTCATTGTGGGTTCGCAGATGCTTCCATCTTTTATATATATTTACATTTGTTCAGGGTATAAAAAGGATTTACATAAATATTCAGCTGCATAAATGATTTTTTTTTGTACATTTTTCCAGAGATGATAATGGTAAGAGAGTTTATACTTACATCCATGTTGGAACGCCTTGCACGCCAGTTACAGCATCTAGACCGGCTGCAGTTTGCAGCACAAAAGTCATTATAACTGTCCACAAGAGAAAATGCTTCATCTCTAGTAATGACATTTTTCGTGTCGTAATGGAAAACGACTGATATTTAATTTCAACAGTGTAATTATTATTGGCTTTTTGATGATTGGCAGGGTCGTGTGCTTTAAAGGTTTTAGTTATATGGCGAATTATTTTATTGTAGGCGTCATTGAGTTATCATTAATATTATTTTTTTTTTACATTTTTCAACTTTTTCTTTATGTTTATGTGTAAGTTCACAAAGTTTTTAGTTGTTCATTTTGTTGTTTGTAACGAATCGGGCTTGCGCATGACGATTTGTCCTTTATTGATTACTTTTGATCAGTTTGTGTCACTCACAATTAAAGGTAACTGGAAAAACAAGAAGAAATGTTTAAAATATTTTTTTATTACGTGAAAAAATAATTACGTACTTAAATTGTAATCTTTGCTGCTCAACTTAATTGTTAAATTTTTTTAAAAATGTTATAGCCTCAATATAATTGTTTTTTGTGAGTTTTGTCAAGAAAGTTACCAAAAACAACAAAATTACAAAAGTACAAGTTTTTTACGTAAACTTCTTAAATACTTTGGTAAAAATTTAAGCTGTTGTTTGGTTTGTTATAACTAAATATTGAATTGTACATTATGTTGCCCAATATTGTAGAAAATAAAAAATAGTGTCACCTTTTTAAGTCGTGTTATTTCAAATTCGTGGAAAAACAATTCGCGTCAAATGAGAATTAGATGAATTGACAAACTATCAAATATAGCCTGGGTCTCGAACCCGGATCCTCGTTGTTCAGTTGCATAAATGCCCAAGGACTTGAACGACTGCTCTACCAAGGTTTATTATAGATTATAGATTTTAAGTTTGTTGTTGAAATTAAATGTATATATATTTATATATATTTTTTATACAAATATTTATTTTATTTCTTTATACAAATCGGCATTATACTATGTAGTAATTATACATGTGAAACATATACATATGTACATATTTCGATACATGAATTTAAATTCACAAAATTTAGTCCCGGTAACAGCTACGCACACACTTTCACACAGGGACAAGCATGAATGTGTGTGTGCACAAAATAATTTGTAATGTGTACGTGTGCGTGGATGTTCAACTGTTTTGTTAAAAGAGCAGCTTCTCCATTGCATTGCCAGCAGAAATCTGAGCAACAATCCCCAAGTATATGTGTGTGTAGATACATTTATAATACAAACGTGTATAAATCACGATGAAATCCTTTCTTTTCCAATTTGATGTGGATACGGATATTTTCGTAATCAAATGCAGTGGAAACACACACCCCTCTTTAAAAACATACACGAATATACATATTTACATACATACGTTCGTTGTGGAAACAAATTACAAGAGTACGCATGTATGTACGTATGTATGTCTGTCTGTCCGTGAATATGTATGTATACGTTTTGTAATTAGACATTGCATTAACTGTAACTGTAACTGTATGATTTGACACAGATGCCTGGCTTACATATTTTTTTATGTATACATACATACACATATTTAACTGTTTCACGCGCTGATGTTGCTGCAGATGCTACATAAAACTGAAGATATTGCGTACACACACATATGAACCTTGTTTACAAAAACATGTATACATACATATGGATACGCATATTTGAAACCATTCTTGAATTGCCTGAGAAAGCGGTAAACATACATTTGTATTGTCCAGTCTACACTTGTATGTATATACTTATGTATATACTGTAATATAAGACTTGCTTGTACACATATTTTGTTTATACGTATGTTTGTATATACAATCATGTCAACATAGTATGTATGTAGATACGCACATTCATTTTGTTGCTGTGGACACTTTGTTTATATGCACACACATGAAATTCGCTTTTGATACATGTAGCTTACATTTTGTTTATAATTGCACTGACACAATTTTATCAATGAAAAACGCAGTAATATCATAAATATACATATGCATTTAAAAATGCATGTATGTATTTAGTCAAAATGACATACATTCATCGCTTATATATATATGGTAATTTGTGGTTAATAATCACAAAACGTACAGAAACGCGTCCACATTTTGGACTCCAAAAAGAAATAAAGTAGCGCGCTGTGTTTTACTATGAACGGAAAATTGTAAATAACTACAGAACTTGTTTGCCATTGAAGTCTTTCGTGGTGAGTTGTAAATAACCGATTAATAACACGCGTATCGACTTTTCGATATGCATAAGCGATAACTGTGATGTATTTTAGACGAGTTGGCAACACCAAAAGTGGCCCACTCTGCTAATGTTGAGACACATTTGTGTATGTGTTGTAAGTGTTTCTGTTTTCTCTTATATTATGTGTTGGTAAAGTAGCACAGCCTCAATTGAGAATGCAGAATATATACTGTTAAATTGCATTGCATTGCATTTAAATCAACATACATCTGTTGTAATTGTTAACTTTTTCTATTGTAGCTATTATTTGTAAATAATATGTGTACATGTGCAATGAATCAATAAATATAGGCTGTCGATCACTCTTTTTCCATTTCACATGAATTCGGAAATACATTCTTGGTGCGGTCGGATAAACGTATAAGACGTAGAAACATAGACATCTTTCCTTTAAAAAAATAAATAAATGGATCAGTATATCTATCAGAATTCTTGACTTATGTTTAAACGTTAACAAAACGTAATTCTTAATAATTGCAAATTTTGTTATATATTTTGGAATCTCACAGCTTAAAACACCTTCAAAGATATAAAAAAAATTAAAGAGAATTAACTCTCGGTTTGGTTGGAACAAGGAATGGAACACTACTACTACTACTTTCATGACCTTCCAAAAAGGAAATGTCTTAAAATCGATATTTATCGATATTACTTAAATGGAACAAGCTATAAAAAAAAATTTATAAAATTGTCCTGCGTGTGGTATAGAAGATTCTAGAGCCGAAAAGTTGAGGTCTCTAGTTTCTGTTGTTTCCGACGCGGCTAACTTTTTATTATTTCACGTTTCTTTTTATTTGAAACAAAAGAAGTCCGTTCAAATAATGACAAATTTTTTTTTGGGCCTATTACAACTCACGTCTTGTACGATATAGAGGCTGAAATGAACAAAACGAACGAAATTGGGACTCACATGCACAAAACGAGCGATATTGGGAGTCAAACGAACAAAACGAATGAAAATAGAACTCTGATGAGTACTTATTCCCGTATAGTTTTTGATGTAGTTCGTTCGTTCTGTGAAGTAAGTAGTTCAATCGAACTTATTTCGAGCGATTTGGAACAACTCTACTATCGCAGAGTGCAAAGAACATACATCCGATGGCGGTGTTTTGTTAAATGTATGAGATTAATGCATACATTTTTGCAACTGCGGACATAATAATTGAATTAATTTTTGTTTTAATATTAAAATCTTCTTATTCTACTTTATTTTATTATTTTTTTTTTGATATCTTTAATTTGCCGCACACGACTTTCTCATTTACTTACTTTATGTGTATTTATTACATTTTCCTTTAAAGTTGATTATCAAACTATTTTCAGCCCAAACTCTATTCCATTCCGAGAATGCATAAAGTGCCATCGCAGCTTAATGCGCAATAACGATATCGACAATTTTGTCGGAATCAAATCGTGCTTACACTCACGCAAACTTGTTGCTCACGCTTCATTTTAAACCTGATCTTGTCAACACACATACATGCGTACAATTACTCATACACAGGCACAAACATTCACATGTATACACTGACTATCATGTACAACCATTGGCTCATATATACAAACGCATAAGTGTGTGAAGTTGAAGTTCGTTCTTAGTATATCAGTTCATTTTCAATTTTCGGTTCGAAATGTTGTATGCAATCGCATTGTAGTTAAATACACATTTGCTTATATTCATATGTACGTACATATTTAAAACAGGCCCTGCAAACATATATGTATATCTCTAGTGCAAATGCATGTACATATATACATCAAATGTGGGCACACAGAAATATTTACAGTTGCATTAACATCTCCAGTTTTATGAAAGTTTATACATTCAAATATATGTATGTATGTATGTATATATAAATACATGTATATATGAACAAGTGCACAAACACAAGTATACAGGAAGCAAATGAGTGAATATACATACATATTTACATATTTTAAATAATGCGATGATTTCCCTTTTTTCTTTGGTCATCTATGTATGTATGTACGTTCACTTATGTACATTCATAAGTGCATATATTTTTCGATGCAGAAAGTGGCATACAAAACAAATACGTTGTACTGAGCATGCATATGTATGTATGTATGTATGCATGTACACATAAAATTACTAATACTTCAGCTACAAGTGTAGGAAATTAGTGAGCCCGTATTTCACTCTCTCCGCTGCGTAAATATATGTACTACATACGTATCTATAGGAATAGTAATTAAGACATTTGGATATTATTTTTAATTTTCGTGTAATATGTATGTCTATTTTAAGTAAACATACATACATACGTATGTATGTATATTTAACCCTACTTATTGCTAAACATACTCCACTAAAGACGTACATATACATACATAAGTAGATGTGCTTATGTATATAAATACGTAAACGTCTTTCAGTAAGTGTTCATGTGTGAATGTTCAATTTTTATTATGCACAGATATTCGTGTCTTTTTACCAATATTTATGTACATATGTTTATAATTTAAACATTAAATTTTGCTTAGGTGATTTTTATAATTTAGCAGTTAAACTCAAAAGTCTGCATTTACTTTGATAAACAGTATTCCTTATATTATATATATATACTTATACTTATAAGGCATAGCGGAGTTTAATTTTAAAACACCAATAAATACAAGAACGTTGCACATTTTATGTATCTAGCTGTAAAACTGAGGGGCATATATATCGTGTTTATTGATTTGCCACGCCCCCAACGGGCGTATCCGAAAATTCTTAACACTATCTGACACGGATATTTATGAGTATTCAACATTTCAAGTTTCTAGCTTCAATAGCGGCGAAAAAACCCCAATATACTCTTTTCACTCCGAGAACGAGTATATTTATAGAATGAATGGGGTTAATTTTCACTCATTCTTTGTCTAAAACTGCCTGTAAATCTGGATTATTCAATTGGGTTAAAACCTTTAAATTTTTTGCACCGACGAAGTTTAAAAAAAAAATTTAACCAAATAATTTTATTCTTACCATTTTGTACCAATATCAAAAATATTAAATTTAAAATCAAATTTTACAAATATTAATTTTTCCTATATTTGTTTTCAGTGGGAATTACTCTAGTTATAAAAAAAAATATAGAAATTATTATTTGTAAGGCGACGAACAATGTTTTCTGTTCTTTGTGATCAATAAAACAGTATGCCATATTTTAAAGGTATCACAGAAAAATATAAAGTAGCAAAATGAGCAGCAACAGCACCTCGATGGATAACACATGCGATCAGGACTACACGGAGTTTCTCAACGAGTATTTGTTGCAAACTAATTTGACATGCAATGATCCGGAAATACATTATGAAGGTAAGCCTACTGGTTAGAATCTTCTCATCTCTTTTAAGATATACATACATACGACTATGTAAAATGCATTGCTAACAGGACTTCAATAATCTTTAACAAAGACATCGAATAATATTTAAAGTTGCAGGGTTTTTAAATTGCTTTAATGTGTGCTTCATATACTATGTTTGTTATATAGATGGCGAAATGGAGGCCGAGTGGCTAATTTCAGCTGGATATCCAGAACTGACACAACCCTTTGAACAGGTAAGTTAACTCCATATATGCTTTTTCTGGGTGATTGTTGATTAATATCTCTTGCCAAATCGGAGGAGAGCTACTCAATCTTGGCAAGATCAAGCTACGAATATTCAACTTTGAAGAAACTCTTTTATTCCTGTTTGATTCTGAATAAGTTTCCTCCAATAATAATAATATTGTTTACTTCGCAGGGTATTGAACTACGCTCTACTGATCTGGAGCCAGTTTTAGCCACACTATCAAGACCCCATGCCGAGGCGATTAAACAACGTGTTCGGGCGCTCAATCATACTGTAAGAGGGCGCACCAAAAACCGATCAAAACGCAAACCGGATATACGCGATGTCTTTCGTGATTTTGATGTAAATATGCAAAAAAAAAAAAAAAATATATATATATATATACTTTTAATACCAATTGCATTTTAAAAATAAATAACATAAATTATTGACAGGAGTCCAGTACGGGAACTCGATCCCGTAGTGCCACCCCAGACTCGTTAGATTCCGTACACGGAGACGAAGTGTGGGGCCATGCTTCAATGTAAGTTGCGTACACTCCAGCTGACCTTATTTCATTGTTTTATATTCCCACAGACCAAGCTTTGTTAGCATTTCTGACCATAGCGCTGCAAACTACAATGCCAGCGTGCACCCTTTGCTAAACAAACACTTGAAGCAAAAGATTCGCCGGACTCCTAGTGCACCAATAAAATGCTCCACATCCACGGACATATTTCGTGGCTCGCAAGTACGCTGCGACATACCAATGTACTCTTCAGAAGGTATTGAATTACTGGGATTTTCGCGTATTGGCACACTACACATACCACGCAATCGCTCCGGCTCGGATCCTTCCTGTTCTGTTAGGTATGTAGACTGTATGAAGTCGCTAAAAATATTAATCATTAGTTGAACAATCCGACTTGTTGAATCTAGGCGAGTATGTGGGCAAATTATACCAGATTCGCAGAGTGAAAACAATACTTCTTCTGGTGACTCCAGCGACGAGTACCTTCCGAATACAACGTGCATATCGTCATCAATGTCTTCGCCTGAGAAGATACTAAATAAAATGAACTTGGAGTCATCTCAGCAGCAATTACAAAACTCGCCGTCATCACGGGATGGCATCAGCTTTGAGAGTATGTGCCGGGAAAATTCTAGTCAGGATGGCATTGACACCGTGGACAACAGCGTAATATTACAAGGATTCAGCTGCGACATAAGTACAATAAGTGAAACCGAGCTGAAACGTTTACAGCCCGTTTTTTGGCTGGAGCTGGCCACAGTCTTCGATCGCAATCAGGTGTCTTTAGACAAACGAAAACCGTCCAAAAGACGTCGTAAGGAGGAAGGCTGCTTGTTTGGAGTTTCATTGAATGCACTCATACGACGTGACCAACAAATATCCGGTATGGACTCCACTTTAGTGCCACAGTTTCTAGAAGGTTTGCTTGAGGAACTGACAAAGCGAGGGGCAAGAGAAGAGGGTATTTTGCGTGTAGCTGGACAAAAACACAAGGTGCTTTGAAAAACTCCTAATCGATTTCATTAATACTGATTAATATACTTACAGACTGAATTAATTTACAACGAATTAGAAGCATGTTTTTATCAAAAGCCAGAAAGAATTTCACAATTGCTTAGCAATGCAAGTGTTCATGAACTCAGTGCGTTGCTGAAGCGTTGGTTACGCGAGCTGCCCCAGCCATTGCTTACGAGCGAGTTAATACAGCTTTTCTATCAATGTCACACATTACCGCCAATGGACCAAGTACGGGCATTATCAATTTTATGCCAGATGCTTCCACACGAAAACCGCAACACTCTCCGTTCAATTTTGCGCTTTCTGAACATAATTATCGACTTAAAAGACATAAATAAGATGAATTTACACAACGTATCCACGATTATTGCACCGTCGTTCTTCCCACCACGCTATATCCATCCGATTGACAAGACATGCATTGCAGAGCAAGTCAAAATGGCTGCATTGTGCTGCCGCTTAACAAACGTTTTGATTACGCGGGGCGAGCGACTGTTTCAGGTTCCGGAAAATCTTATCACGCAGTCACGTAACCAAAAATCTCGACAGGTATTCGCTTAATATCAAGAACAACTATCAAAATCATACTATAAAATTGATTCATCTATTTTTAGGGTAAACGGGGGCATCGGCGGGTAGATAACACATCTTCAGTACATGCGAGGGCGACGCCTGGACCTTCTGGGATGGCGATTAATAGCATCAGTGGTGATAGTCGCCGTCCAACCTTTAACCCAAGTCATGTACACCGTTTCGTGGTCTGAGCTGGATGGTTCTATGCGTGCTACATCTGTTTTGCTTTTACTACAATTAATTTTGAATTTACTAATGTGTCTCTTTATGCCTTCATTAGTTTGTATACAATAATGTATTCAAAATGGTTGAATTCAATTTGAAAAAGTAGAAAATGTTCAGTAACAGGTATAAAGTTAATACTAAAGTTATTATTTTTTTTAAGTTTCATTCAGAAAAACTTACGTTCTGTTCTTTAACTAATCTGTCACGAAAATTATTCATTTATTATGTACAAATATTTATGGATATGTTGTTATGAGAATTGTATTATTTTTTCTAAAACTGTTAACAGGGTTGGGAAGCATAAAAACATTTGATTTGATTCCATTAAAATCAATAAATATGTATGTATATATTTGTCCCTTGTGTTTTAAATGGTAGCTTATTTGAAGTTGTCTAACAGCTAAAAAAAAGATTATTAAGAGTTATCTGTTACGAGTTGACTTTGACATCACTCTGTAGCGATGGGCATGATTGTTTATGGCAGAGAAAAGTAATTGGCCAAATAATATTTTTTAAATTTTCACTGCAGTGAAAACTTTTAAATTTATTTCAAAATTCTTAAAATTAGCAAAAACGCGAGCATTTTTTATTTAGAGGTCATTTGACAATAGTGCTCAAAAAAAAACTTTTATACCAGACTATACTAAATACAAGAAAAATAATAAACAATTAGTTTCCAGACTTATGTGTTATAGGTTTTTTTTTTAATTTTGCACGTAAACAATTACATAAAACATTCAAATATAAAGAATAAATCTAAACTCAATTTGGGAATTATTATGTGGATTAGCCATGCAACCGAGAATCAAAGTCAGCAGAGAGTAACTTGCCACTATTCACCATGCTGTTATTAAACTCCACCAAACGTGGCTTCTCTTGAGACACAGCTGCAGCTGCCTGATTTTTTGGTCCAACCATGAAGTAGGTGCGTACTCGCGGTTTTTCCTGTTTCACGGACCTGTCCTGTATCCTACTACTGCCCATTGTCTTATTGTTTGCATTCAATGTGGGCTTTGGCTTAACTTGCCACTTCGTTATATTAGGGCGAAGTTTAGTAGGTATCATGTGTGATTTAAGCTCGAGCTCTTTAGTATTGAATACCTCACAGTCCACTTGCATCATCATTATGTCGCCATTGAGCGATGGTTCAGCAGTGGGAAGCAACAACGACATTTTCGGTCGTGAACTTTTATTGTTCGCCGAAGGCGAAAGAAGTATGTGATCCGTATTAAATGAGAGCACATAAAAAGTGTCGTCTTGCCGTTTGATACCTCTAAAAAGATGAATGGGCTCGCTGGTGTTAAGCGAGTTTTTACTGTTATTACTGTGTATATCCACTTTCCGTTGTTTTTGCTCTATATCCGGTAATCGTTCATTATAGTCCAAAAAACTTTTACGTTTTCCTAGGTTCGACGTTTTCCTCTCCATATCAGGCAGTTCCAAATATTCTGTCGAAAATTTAAAGCCATGTGCGTTATCCCCATCAATGTTTAATTTTGTATTCATGTTCAAGTTAAGGTAACCACTGACATTAATCAGTTTTTCTAAATTGGAGGCCAATCGAGAGTATTCTGACTGGTTGTCACTAGAGTTAGACGAAGCACAGAGACCATTACATTTTGTCGGAGATGGGTAATTCAAAGGTGGCGGATCATTTCCCGTGTTAAGTGCCGAAGAGTTCGTAGAATTCCAATGCTCATTTTTTGTAAGGTTTGAGTTCCGACTGATTGGCCGTAGAAAACGTAAAGGCGGCATTACTAATTCCTCCGATTGACGATTGCTTTGGTTTAGCTTCTCGTTGTACTCCTCTTCAGACTCTACCCACAGTAGACGACGACTAATCGGAACAGGCTCATTCAAATTAA
The DNA here is from genome assembly GCA_035041545.1 of Drosophila colorata. Taxonomy (NCBI): domain Eukaryota; kingdom Metazoa; phylum Arthropoda; class Insecta; order Diptera; family Drosophilidae; genus Drosophila; species Drosophila colorata. Next base: position 730,078 of record JAWNLD010000449.1, read on the forward strand.
TGTCGGAAACGATGGCGGTGCTTTCAGCGTCAAGATTTTGCTTAGTAAGATATGACTGAAAGTTTCCAGCATTTAGTGTGACCATGAAAGCCATTGCGAAAAGTACGGCAACATTCTTTTTTACTGTGGCTGCATTCATGTGCTGCCTAAAACTTTTGGAAGTTGGCTTTGGAGCAATTTTAACATGTTGTTCAGATCGGGCAGTTGAGCTCAAAGAGTGCAGCACAAACTCGCAGACACTGCCATTGCGACACTTGCACGTTTTGGCAAAGGCAACAAGCTGATTTCGAAGCGACAAATTGTCCTGTAAAAATATGTGATATAATTACTTTAGTAAAATTGTCTCCAGAGTGTTGAAGATTATAAGATTTATATAAAAAATGTTGCTTTATACTAATCCACACTACAATGTATAAATTATTAAATATAGGTGCGTTAAAAAATAATTATAGCATCTGCAAGGGAATATCAACAGGAACAACTCAGGCTTTTTCTTGAAACTAAATATTTTGAATTTTTAAAACCTCACTTACCTCTTTGAGTTTATAATTCTCTTTCTGAAGATTATTTATTCGAGTCTCCAATGAAACCACATATTCTTTTTTCTTTTTTCGCGACAGTGAAGCAGATTGACGATTTTTGATCATCCGTTGCTGTTTTTTGTACATCTTCTCATCTAGTGTACTTTTACCCATGTATTTAAACGATTCTGGCTCCATGGAACTGTCACGGCTAGTGAAATGCTGCATTTGATGTTGGCTTTTAAGCAAGTTGGACGGCCTGGATGTGTTAGTTGGACACGATGTTTCGACCAAATTTTGGTGGCCGTGTATTTTACCACTTTTTGTCTTCATAACGATTTTTGGAATTTGTTGTTTGATACTTCCGTTGATCTTAGCCCCTTTAGAACCATTAAGGTTGATTTTTTCCATAAGCGCCTTGTAGTCGTTGGAGGAAAGGAATATGGTTTTAGTTTTCCCAACGCAGTCACTCGTAGGTTCGATCTGTATTTTTTCTTGAGATGATTTTTGAGGCTGCGAAGCTAAGCTCGCATCTACATTGACAGGCATGTAAACGGCAGCCGGCACCTTTTTGTCCGCCAAAGTAGTCGGAGAAACCACTGCCGAATTAATTATAGATTTCCCTTTTAGCTGCTGATTATTGAGAATCATCGCTGGAAGTTCAAGTTTTTGTATATTTGTTTGAATACTGTCTTCATTTTTGTTGGTAAAGCTTTGCACATAAGAAACTGGTAACTGTGGCAACTGTGAAACATTACGCAAGGTAGACTTTACATCATTTTGGTCTATTTGCCGATTCTGCCATGCGTCTGAGTTGTCGCTATGTACACCACTCGTCGAACTGCCGCTGAAGCTGCCACAACTTTCCGTTGGCGAGGGAGTATCCCGATCTTGGATATGACCCAATAGATTACCGCACGTTAATTTTTCAACTTCTGTGTTATCATTACAAACATTTGTAAAATGGCACAAGCTTTCAGAATCGGCCACTGACGACATCAAAGATGTTCGGTCTGCTGTGGAACTTGGCGTGGAAGTCGCCGATAAATTGTCAAAGTCAAGCTCCAAGTCATGATAGCCATCTGGCGTTGTTTGAAACAAATCAGAGAACAAATTGTTATTGTGTAATGACGTCTCACGACTTGGAGGTAAGAACGTAGTTGGATCCAACGATGAATCCAGTTGCGACACAGTAGAGCTTATCATATCGTCAAAATCATGGTGGTTGATAAAATAATGATTCGGCGATGTCATAAATGACGATAGTTCGTCTAAAAAAAATTAATAAGATTAACGTTATATATTAATAAACATAGGTTTAAATAGACAGGTGCCTGTGTATGTGCACTTCTATGACTAATTATAGCTAAAAATATGTATATACATTTAAAATAATTGGTTTTAACAAGTGTACATAAGAAGCATCTCCGACCCCTTATATATATACTTTTATTTTTAATCAGACGACGAGCAATTTAAAAACTGGAAGCATATATTATCTCACACTATACGCAAATATCTTGCCATTTTCTTAATATCGAACATTTATTGTGTTTTAAGCATGTTTCAGGAATTGAGCCACCAAATTTGGTATGTATAGGAAATGCACATAAGGATAGTTCACTTTATTTCAAACAATTTTTTGTTGAATAACTTATGTTTACATTGTATGTAGTATAAAAACAAAGATATATAGTTAATTTTGTATAATGCTATTGAATTCATTCAAAAGTGAAATCTTGATAAAATTGTAATCATGTTTTTCATAATTCTAGTGGTAAGCAGGCATCCTTAATCCTTAATGGTAGCCTCTTTTGTTTCCCGGCGGTCGGGTTATATTTTAAATATGAATGTAGGTTGCGTCGACAATAACAACACATTTACATACATTTCATCATGTACATACGGCATACCGAGATACATATACACAAAACGCATGATTCAAATACACTACTGATTAATATTTTCACAATTCTCGTCTCTTGCACAGTTCACGTGGGTAAACCTTTTTTAAAATTTAATTAAGTCATCATAATTAATGTGTAAAGACATAATGACTGTAGGTTTTAGTTGTAAGTGGACAACACTCATAAAAACATTCACTTAAAAACTTACCATAAAGGCAGTCATCTACATCCATTTCACGGCCGATTGTTAATAATCCTTATGAATCAATATGTTTGTTTTACCCATAACAAAAACTCTGTCCAATTCAGTCACCTTACAATATTCTACCCAATTGTCTACGAAAGCAAAATAGGAATGTTGATGGAATTAAAGCTGCAAAACTATCGTACATAAAGCATCGATATCATCTATCGATGAATAATTTTCCACTGTAGGCAATTGTAACAAAGTATAGCCATTTCTCGCTTCACTCGTTCCAAAAAGGTTGGCCGAAATACGAAATGACGTGAATCAAAACAAAAAAAATCCATACAAATCATTTTGAAATTTATATAAAAAAATTTGCCTATAACTTCATTTCAAAATCGAAATAAAAATTAACAACAGGTTTCTATTGTTAATAAGAAAACAGGCTTCAGATTATACTTATTTAAAAAAATAAATAGAATGTATGTATGTACATATATGTACATATGCACATGCAAACAAAAATTCATTGCGCTTCCTGCAATGTGTTCTGTCGAATTTCACCACAGGTTGCATCAATAAATTTTGTGTAAATTTATCAGCTCAGCTTTTATGCATGAAATTTAGCTAAAAATGTAAAAATTAAAGCACAAGACTAAACAATTTCTCCCACACAATTTATTTAAATATTAATTATTATAAAAATATTATTATAAGCAACTACGTCTTTGGATACAAAATTAAAATTAACTTTTGCTCATTCGAAGTATATTTGTTTTTTGAATGATCTAAGAGTGACAAACAAACTTCCAAACATTTACGATATTTGGGATTGTTTCTTTAGACACATTCCCGCTAGTAGCACACTTAACGCCAAATGTGCTACAGTTTTTGAACCGTTTGAGTTTGTTTGTATGTTATCAAGAAAGATGTTATATGTGCAACTGCTGGATGGTTTAACATATGTTGTGAAGTTTGGATAACGTATAATTTCAGAAGGCTGCAATGGGAAAATAGAATATACCTTATTGTTTATGGTATACAAATTTCTAACTTACAATTGACATTGACTCGTTTGAAACTCGACAAAAAGTCATATGTTTTCCTGTTATCATAGCATGTTCGACACGTTTGGTAAATAAAGGTTCTGACCAAGGCAGCTGATTAATATGCGAAAGGAACGTGCGATCATGAAACTCCACGGGATCCGATATAAGCAGTTTGTCTATTAAAAAAAGGAAGATTAAAAGCAAGAGAAAACAATTAAGATATATACGATGTTGGGTGGATGTGTCTCTTTCAATACATTATAAATTATATCCTTTACAAAGGTATTTAAATCCGAAATTTAAATAAATACGTACTTAATAACGATCCTTCAACGACGATGTCTTCGGCAGTCATATTGGTTTGGTTAGACTTTAATTTCCCATATATAGTGTTGGGCATATAATCCAATAGATTGCCGTTGTACAGAAATAAATTTTCTACGTCTGTCATATTTAATGAATAAAACTGATTGACACCAAACATCTCAAAAAATTCACGCACTGGCGTCATGCTGTAACAGCCGGCCAGTTCAATTTTTGGGTAATATGTTATAAAAGACAAACACATTTCTTGTTTTGTTGAGTAACCACCAAATGTGGTCCTTTTGCGATGCGTCGTATCATAGGCGCAGTCTGTAATAATGTAATCTCCAGGCAGAACGATAGTTTCGTTAGCCAACTGATGGAATTGCTGATAGTTATAGTCATAGTTATCATCTTCAATGATCCGTTGCAATTCCTTGCCACCTCGAATATGACGCAGGCTCATTTTGCGACCAGCGCGGTGCGTATGAAGAGTTCCTGATATAATTTTAATGCCATCGTCGGGAAACAACTGAAAGTATTCATTGGCAGATAAATGAGACATTGGGCAGAGATTTACAACTTACTATGTTGGAACATGAAGGTCCACAAATGCCAACATTGCGGTACAGCTTTTGTCCAGGAGGAATAATTTGGGTATCGGAAATAGAAACTCCGCTGATTATAATTCCTCCATCATTTGAACGTATTTGAGGCGTATAATGAATTCGGAATCCAGAACGATCAACGGCTGTAAATAATATCATATTTAATTATGATCAAAATACTTTTAATAGGGTTGATGAGCTTACCACGTAAAGCGTTTGGATTATCGTAGTGTATTTCAAGCATATAATACTTGACTCCCGACGAGCCACCTATCGGTATGCCAACATGTGCGGGCAGAAACTGGCCGGTTGAACCAACAGACCAAACAGCAACTGGCGTGGAACAGGAATCCCAGTCCCGAGGTGTCAACGAGTTGCTGTTGCACACAGTGCCAGTACTTCTTACCCAAACGTCCCACGAATCGGAATCGGAGCCAGGATATGATTTCGTCGAACATTCAAAAAGGGTCATGTGATGTACAACTGTTTCATCTTTTTTACTAAAGAAATTAAATTAAATTGTATTATGTTGACTACCTCGGTTCAGATTCGATACTTACGAAACATGGGTTATTAATGGTTCATAACCAATAATATGATGTTTCCGATTTAGCGCGGGAGCGCTCACAATTTTACACCAATAGAGAGTGTCCATGGATGGTTCAAGAGTCACATTATTTACAATAATGTCCCATTGATGAGTTATGTGATTGTTTGTTACACTTTGTTTTCGAAACACTGGAGTCAGCAAATGCAGTGGCTTAGCACCACGATTCCGACCGTGTCCGTCCAAATTGCCATGTATCGGATCGACATCTCCGAAAGCCCACAAAACTTTAACCGTGTCATCCTAAAACATTAAAAAAATTAAACAAGTGTCATACGATTAAATATTATTTACATACGCTGAATGGAATATCATAGGGGTCGCACGTTTCGATCAAACGTTTGAATTCGACGCATGTATGGGTGCCATTTTGGTAGCCATCTAGAACGTTGTAGTTTTGAGTGTCATCTTGTATAGGTGCTCCGTGCGGATCAGTAGTTGAACCATGACAATCCTATGAAAAAGTATTATTTTATATATTATATTTATTTATATATGTATTACATTAATATATATAATATTATTATTTCTCTGATTTTGAAAAATAGATTTTTTATAGCTTCTTCCGATCTAACGTCGTTTAGTGTGACATTTCTTTAAGAATGTAGAATTTAAAGACATAAAATATGATATGAAAAGAAAGTTATAAAAAGCAATTAAGGAGGTATTCTGTTCATTGTGTAATAACAGCTTAAATAATTTCAAACTGTAACAAATATTGAATTCTATTACTTTAGAGACTCTAAAACAGCGTAAAATCTGGAATTTCTCGATTTGGCACGCTACTACAATTTTATCTAGCGGCTGAGCTAGTTCCTTCCTCAGCCCCACTATCGTAATTCATTCTTAATATTGTCAGATCACCGATTTTATGGCGTTACATACATTTGCACATAACCAGTATATCCTTCTTTCCCATTTTCAATGCGTTCAGGGCTTAAAAAAGATTGCCGTCTGCTAAATACTTAAGGCAGCGTTTTTGTTTATCTTTCCTCAGCTCCGCATTTATATATAGATATATTTATTCTTGGAAAATATTGCAAAAAATAACATTTATATGCATAGTTGCAATAAAACATTTTCAGAGCGCACTTTTAACTTATGGCTGAGCGCTGGAAACACTGTTGAGGATACTCACTAATGCGTTTGGCTTTCCAGTCTGATCGTCGACCCACAGCAGCACCATGTCCGCACTGGACATGCGCCCGTCTTTTCGAGAGAATCCGAGGCCAATGAAACCACGCGTATTTACAGTAACTTTAAAGTGAATATCCTTGTCTTTGACCTGCCACTGGAGCCAGTACAAGCCATTGGCGTCCATCATTTCTAGTCTCTGCCAGTTCTGATGTTGTACGGATTCACGAGAAGCGGAATCTTTGTGATCCTCGTGTCCATGATGCGCACAGATAACGTTTTGACATATATACACGACAATTATATATAAATTCGCAACAATTTTCAGCAACATATTAAGCCTTTTCTTCACTTCTTTTTATATTTTAATTATTAATATTTATATTTGAATTTATTTGTTTATATGCGCCAGTTATAAACAGCGCGCCTTTTGTATCTTCGCACGCCTTTTCCGTTTTAATTTGGCTTCAATACTTCGTTTATGCATGTACTTCAAAGGGAAGGTCATTTCTGAAGCCGGCAGATGTTCTGAAGGAGCTAACACACCACCTTTTTACACAGGTATACACAATCCTTCAAAAATACATATAAATATATATACATACATATGTACAGACTCACACACGATCACCGCTAATATATATCGATACTTTCATATTTAATATCGATATACTTTAACTCAATCGATAAGTGACGAAATATTCATCATAAGAAAAATCGGGATCATTCTTTGTTTTATTTATCGTAAGTAAAGACTTACCAAGCAAAATGGGACTTGGGTTGGTTTAACTTTGTTTTTTTTTTAAAGGATTTAATTTCTATTTCCCGTGACGTTGTGTTGCATAGGTATCAATTACGATGAATATTGATCGTCAAAGATTATCGCCAACAGCTTCGAGATAAGCGAATACCAGTTGAGCACTATCGATGAAAGTTATTATAAATATTGTACTTTGGTTTGGCGCAAATTGTTATGATACACCCTGTGTTTAAAATTAGGATAAATTCGATTGTGTTTGCAATGTTTTTGTAGTAAGCAACTAGCTATATTTTTATTAATTCAACATAAATTAAACTATTAATTAAAGTTGTATATCTCATAATAAATATATATAAAGTACATTTTGAAATATATTTGTACTACACGTCATGATATGATTCGTACTGTTGATGTATTTCCCGCAGAACCAAAAAGCAGATTTTGTTTGGCATGACTGCATGGTAACAGAGTTTCATTTCTGTTATTTTGAGGGAACGAAAACGTCGGCTTAATATTGCGCGATAAGAGAAAAATGTAGGTTACCCAAGCTGCCAGACTTTCAGGTAATAGACAATTTCGATTACAGCTTTTACTTTCACTTTTTACTTTTACTGCAAATATATTGCTGTTAAGATAAGATTCAAATATAGTGTGCGTTTATTGGTAAAAAGTATTCCGTATCTTGAATAGCAGGCCGTCCAATCAGAGACGTTAAAAGTCTAAGCAAAATTATCTATGCCCAAAGGCAGTGAATCTAAAGTTGAATTTAAAAGAGGGTAAATATTAAATAATAATAGAGCTGGTTTATTCGAATTTACCAACACAACTAATTGACAAACAGCGCTTAATTGGACCAAAAATTCAACAAAACATTGCGCGATGGCTCTAAATGAGAGCTAATTCAGGTCAGACACAAGTTAAACTGAAACTGAAACACAAGTAAATAACTTATATATATAAGGACAAATGTGCAACTTCTAAATTTCGCTATATACTTACGATTGATATGTTGGCATTTTTTTAAAACAAAATTCTCCTTATAGATAAGATACAAACAGATTAACAGTGATTCTATTTACAATTTATATGGGATGATTGCAGCGTTTTAAGAATAATACTTATAACGTTATTGAACAATTTAAAAATAATTATCTAGTTTTAATGTTGCTACAATAAGAAATTAAAAAAATAAGTTAATATTTTAAAGGGCAACGAGTTAAAATTACAGAATGCTTGCATAAAAAATTGGCTATAATGCATGATTTGCTATTATATGAACGGATCCTCATAACCTACCAGAAATTTTTGTCTCTCAGTAAAAACATTTTATGTTACATTATTATAATTAAAGAAATTCTAAGTTGCAGTCACTGGGCCAAGAGTTACTGTCTGTGGCTGGGGCATCCGAGGACGTATCATCATAGTAGCCTTTTTTAAAGTATAGTCCCAGCCCCGCCAGCGAAACCATACAATTCCCTGGCGAGCAGTTAAGTCTTGAGGATCATGTAGATAGAGTCCATTTAAGCCACGACCGCAGGATTTCCACCACCAGCCGCCCTTGAAATTAAAAATTGTAATTTTTTGATATTTTAATAAACGTAAAATGTAAACTCCGCAATCAAAAACTCAAATACATAGAAAAGGTAAAGGGGGTGAATTAAAAAATGGCGTTTTTATCATTACCTTTAGCATACTTGCACAGTTGAGTGAGCTTCGATCATTATCTTTATTGTACGTTGAAAATGGACTATTGTTTGAGCCATACCATGGATCATTTAATGAATCACCAGCATTTCCTTCGTATCCATCGATTTCTAGTTTGTAATAATCTGATTCTGAGTGTATTTTAAAATGCGAATACTGAGCATATCTAGAAATAAAAAACGTTAAAAAAAATTATTTAGTATTAATGACATAAGCTGTCATTATTTCAAATTATACTGGTTAAGGTTTGGTAACGATAGATTTTTTTTCAATAAATTGAAGTTCATTTAAAATGCATTTTAAAATAATTTAATAAGTACCTTTTGTGAAGTTAACTAGATTAAGGAATTCTTTACTTACCGCTTGTTACCCTCAAAATCTTCGAGCTCCACCCGCAATGCATACTCTTCATTATTTGTCAGCATATATATATTTTCGTTGCCTAACCAAAATTCTTTTGCAGGCTCGCCAAATCCATTTTTATAGTCCGCCCAATCGCGGTTAAAATTTTCTCGTGGCTCTCCAAAATCATCCCTCCGTTGAATAACCTTATGTTGGATGAAATATATAAATTTTTTATAATTATTATAGCGAGAATAGTACTTTACCGTCCAACCACCATCTGATATACCCTGTTCACAGTACACCTTTAAGAACCAATATGTTGTCCCACGAATTTGCAGGTAAAAAACTCCAGATTGTTTCATACCAGCATTTAGGATATCCACACAAGAAAAACCCTAAAATAGATAATATTTATTTATTATTTTAAGGAATTAGGTAACTTAATTTATATTCTGTCTTATGTATGTTTAATTGTACACATAAATATTTGGAATTATTTTTAAATATTCTTTGCTACACGCACATATTGCAATTTAAAAAATTCTTTTTAAATACATCCTATCATAAAAATATATTGGTATATCACTTTTAAATAAAGTCGCACAGCGACATCGATTAATATTATCGATGAACATATTTTGCCATGTTCTATATGACCATATATTTTTTTTAGTATTTTTATTGGAAAGAATATTTTGAACATTGCTAAGGTCGGTCACACTAATTAATTTTCTTGAGTTTAATAATTGGAGTTTTAATGTTGACAAAAATAATATGGATTATAATCACATATATTCTGAAATTTACAGCTTGCGAAGAGCAAACTGTAGATATACGAAAAACTCTTGTATGGGGCCCAGGACTTAAGCCGGACGACATTGTTTTGCCAGCTAGATATTTTTTTATCCACGCCGTCGACAGTAATGGGAAAAAGTAAATAATTAAAAAAACAAGTAATGGTTGCTGAAATTATTTTGAAAATGGTTTTTGTTTGTAATTACAGATTAGTGTCCCGTCCGCAATTAAAATTCGATATACAAATAAATGGACTTTCTTCGCACGGAAAATGCAGAACCAACATAAATCAAATTGATCGCGGAGATGGGTCTACTATTGTCCGTTACACCGTAGCCGATTGGTGCACGAATGTGGATATCAACGTGCGATATAATGGATCGCACGTAGCGCATTCGCCCTATGTCGTTCGCAACAAGGTGTATTCGGAACGGTGCTACTGTCCGCAGGAGCTCAATCTTTGGCTTTTGAACAACGATTGCTCAGCTTTCAAAGGAGACAAACAGATATCTTGGGACCTGCACTCGTTTAAGCGTGTCAATTTTAGCGCTATTCGAGAAAATCTATTAAAACGATATAATGCTCCCGAAAGTATTTCTTTGTGCCATTATGTGGTAAAGAATCAGCAAATTTGGAGAAACTGCTATGGAAAATACACTGGCTTTAAGATGTTTATGGATGCAACGCTTTCCGCACTGGCCCGAGTTGTTCTCTTGCCCGATATGGAGTTTTATTTAAATCTTGGCGACTGGCCGCTGTCAAAGAAGGGTGGCCAACAGAGAACTTCGGGGCCATACCCAATATTTTCATGGTGCGGAAGTGATGATACATACGATATAACATTGCCCACGTATGATATAACTGAATCCACCATAGAGAATATGGGACGGGTTATGTTGGACATGTTATCTGTACAAAAAAGCGAGTTTTCATGGAATAGTAAAGAAGAAAAGGCATTTTTTCGTGGGAGGGATTCGCGACGAGAACGATTGGATCTGATTGATCTGGCTAGAAAACATCCCGATGCAATAAACGCGTCCATAACTAATTTCTTTTTCTTTCGAAATGAAGAGTATAAATATGGTCCCAAAGTGCCACATATATCATTCATGGATTTCTTCAAGGTTTGCTAGCATGTATATTGAGATCATTTAATAATTCTAATATTTATTATATTTTTAGTACAAATATCAGTTGAACATTGATGGAGCTGTTGCGGCATATCGCTTACCCTATTTACTTGCAGGGGGATCTTTAGTTTTAAAGCAAGAGTCACACTATTACGAGCATTTTTACAGCAAACTGGAACCATATAAACATTTTGTGCCTATCAAGCGTGATCTGAGCGATGTAGTCGAAAAAATTACTTGGGCAAAACAAAATGATTTACGTGTTAAGGAAATTGTGGCAAATTCACGCGCATTTGTGGAAGAAAATCTTTTACCGCAACATATTTATTGTTATCACATAGTTTTGTTTAAGGAGTGGAGCAATCGACTTGTGGCACCAGTAGACGTAGTTGAAGGCATGGAAAAACTTAATTCTAGCTACACTTGCTCTTGCAAGGAAAAGCTACTTAGAGATGAACTTTAGACATTAGACTTTAACAATGCATTTTGACATTTTTGTGTGTACATCTGTGGTGTTTAAACGAATCTCTTTATTTATATTTTTAAAGTCCCAATATATTTGCAACACATTTATATCGGACACCACGACATTCCTGCTTTTTGCGATACAGTAGACCAAGTTCGGTGAGACATGATTACCGCTACAAGAATAACGGGTATATATTATTTTTTCGTCTATAAAAAAGTAAAGTTCTTAAATTGATGAATGATCTACAGTTTGTAATCTAATGTAGAACCCTAATGTATAACCTAATGTAGTATATACAATAGATATACATATATATTTTTATTCAGCACCAATAGCCGGGTTTACATATGCGTTATTGTGAACAGAGTATAAAAACGTACAAACGACACGAAAAATGCACAAATACACGTCACATAAGAGTTTGGACGAAGCCAAGAAAGTAGTTTTCATATAAGGTAAAACATACTCGCCACACACCAACGATTTTGCTGTGCCACACACTCCAGCACAATTAAATATATATACCTTTTGAATCAGTATCAATTGCTGAGTTTATATTGTCCGCGTGTTTGTCTGTTACAATGCTAAGTTTTAAAGCTGTATTGATGATATTGGTAACATTATAATGCTTGTATTTATCTTTTTAAATTTATTTTAATTTTAATTTTTTTATAAGAATGTATTTTAATAAATGTATTAATAAATTTTAAAAAACGGTGTTTTTACTAAGCGTACTCTTTTACAGGGTAATAACAACCAAAATTTTACCCTAGCATTATTTGTATTCATAAAATATAATACAAAAAAATTTTCCACCGAAAACTACCTTTTTAAACTGCCTGCGTGTTAATCCCCCATAAAGTTATGCAAGTTGGACAAGAATTACACGCAATTGCTAAAAAGAAATATATATATATATATATATAAATTCCAATAAAAATTATGCGTCTTGGACTGACTGGAAATCGAACTCACGACGTACCGCAAAAAACATTATCTTCAAAATATTTCTGGCAAGTAGGGGACACTAGATGATCTAAACTCTGCTAGAACAGTTAATCTAATTATCGAGCTACCCGTGCATTATCATTCTTAAAAATTACGTTGTCAGTATTATGGATATATAATTTACCTTGACATCCTTTAGTGTAAATATATCGTTGGTAAAGGTGTTGTTCACTACAGCTGGTTTGTTCTTTACACTCGGAAATATAATGCCGCCTTTCCGGAAAGCAGATTTTGTTGGTGTTGCATTCCACGAAGAAGCAGTTGCCGATGTCGATAGCGTTGCATTAACCACAGTGCCTAGTAAATTATTCAGATTTGTGCTTGAAGAAGTCGACTGTGTGTGCGTTAACATAGCACCAGTTGGGGTCGGATAGGGTTCTGTTGTCATATTAAAGGTCGTAGAAGACGGGGTTGTCGATGAAGTTGTTGTCGCTGGCTCATTTAAATCAGTCAAGTTTTCATCAATAGCAGAGAACCTGTATTCATTTTTAAACAACTATTAAATAATGAAGAGGCTTATCCAAATAATACTATACCTGCTTGGATCGTATTCTACCAAACGATCAATAGTTGGATCCGCTAAAAGTTCAGAGGGGCCTGGTCGTTGTGCTAGGATTTGGACGTCGTCCTCTTGTTTTTTTAGTCGTTTTTCAACCATGTCCAAATTGTTGATTATTAGGTTAGTTTTTGTTTTTAGATCCTGGTGTATTTCTCCGATTGCTCGCTCTTGTCGCTGAGTTTGTGTAAGAAGTGCATCCGATTTAGGCAATAGATGATCAACAGATGATTTTGTGCCCACTACGACGTCCCATACTTCGTCCATTTTCTCGGATACGGAAACCATTGGACGCATTTGTTTAACAAGAGCATCGATTTTGCTAGATTTGATGGATGGAAAGGCCGTTGTTGTGACATTGAATCCGTTTAATTGTTCGTGATGATCCACTACAGCATCGTGAATGTCGTTTATCATACGCAGCATACGGCCCATATTCTCCGATTCAATATTAATGTGAAACTGCAACTTTTTGTCAATGTTGTCGGTGGAATCACGCAGCTGGTTAACTTCAGATGACACATGGGTCATTACTTCGGCGGTCATAGCTTTTGTTATTTCCACAACATTCATTGTAATAGGCTTCTTTTCGCTTGCCTCCGCGTTAAATTCATCTACTTGCAAAAAGTTGCTGTCAATTTGCGTTTTGAGCACTTCAAGTTTTAAGTCAATGTCACTAACTTTCTGATCCAACCTTACCAGACGGCTGTCGATTTGGAATGTGGACATGGACGGGACATGCATTCCACTGTCCGAATTTGAGCCCATTTCTGGCAGAATGTAAATAACATTTGATAGTTTGGAATCCAAACTACTAAGCTTCGACAAAGCCTTTTCTGTCTTTTCCACATTACTGGTAACACGGCTTTCCAAGATTTCTATGTGTCCCATTAGATCCTCAACAGATCTGCCCAGGTTGTCGATTCGTTTCAATTTGCCTTCGAGAGTTGTAATAATTATTTCAAATATACTAAGTAATTGTTGTTCTCTAGAAAGGAAATAAGAAACACAGGTTGCATGCAATATGACATATTTTAGAAATATATTAAATTGTTGTATATGAGAAATAAATAAATGTCCTAGAGTACCGTTACATGCTATACTATCATATCTTAAATTACTCATACCTTAATTTGCTTATTCTAACATACATATATGTTTGGTAGTTCTTCAGTGTGTTAATATTTATACATTTTTTAAATTAAATGATAAAAATGATCGACAGTTGCCCCAGTGTACTCAAAGTCGATAAATATCGATCGTTCATTTTCTGAACATATATTGAAGACTTGCAGAGCAAAAATGACCAAATCGATCATGTGTGTTCTTTACTGCCTCAACCGATCGCGATTAAAAAAAATCAAACTTTATATGTATGAGTTTTTCGACATTTGCATATAATAAAAGAAAGCTAACAAAATGGTCTTTTCGCCAGCCAAACCAATCAATTTTTATCATTTTACGCTTCTAATTTGTGAGAGCGCCAAGATACCATAGTATTTATTTATTTTTATTTTTTTTTGAACTCCTCATAAAAAATACATGCAAAGCACATCAACAGAAATATGGATTTTATGTCTTACATAGCACAGATAATAACAATTGCGTTGGGCCATGATCAAAAATTGTAATAATTTGCATCACATTCACTTTGGTCCGAATAGTCGTAAACAGCACAGTTCGGTTTTATTTACCCATTTCCCACACTCTCGGGCACAGCAGACCGGTTTTGCACCAGTTGGTGCGCAATCCAATCAACGAGTTAAACACTTCTACACGCATAGCTCAAACACAAATGTTTTTATACCCTGTAACTAATGAAGGGATATATAAAATGTAACACTAAAAATTAATTATAAATAACGCAATTTTGATTGAAACAAAAATTTACAGGTGTATTAGTGATAGGCACGATTACATATTGAATCTCATCCACAAGTATTTATTTTCTTGAGACTTAAAAAGAAAGTCACGAACTGATTTCCAACTGTTTTTAGGTTTTTTCACCGGGTATCAAGTAGAGTATTCCTAATTAGTTTGCAATTTAAACACTTGTTAAACTTAAACTTATAAAATGTGTATATTTTTAATATTTAACAAGAAATTTAAAATAACTATTAAAACAAGTTAGAGTGCACTTTTCGGGAATTCCCGAGTAGGAGATACATTGAACCCAGAACTATACAAAGATTAATTCTTAAATATCTTCAAAGTCTATTGTCGGCTCATTATGAAATTTTTAGGACAAACCAAACAGTTTTTTAAATTGTGCGCTATAAAAGAAGGTATTCAAAAAGTTAACTATTCTTATTCTGCATAGGCGTTATAAGAACGTACTAAACCAAAGTTGTTGGCTCTAGCACTTTTCAATGGGTTCAGTGTACCACAACGAGATCAAATGCAAAAATTCCTCGCGCCAAAAACTTATTTTGTCGAAGACAAATTAAAATCATGGCAGTTAAGTTTTAAATAGGGTCTGTCGCAAGTGCTGCTAAATTAAGGCCAGGTCTGAACGACATATTTACGTAAGAGTATGGCAGCCTTGGTATACATTTCGTTTCCAACACTAACAATTTTTTGCTTTGTAAGGCGGCTAAAGTAAACAAGTAAGAACCTTGCAGTCGGGTGTAGCCGATAGCGCAATACTCGTTCATAGTGTAATAACAATTTAGACATATATCCTAGAATTATTTGTAAACAGCATGAATGCAGAATCAATCTAGAAGGTAAATCATGATCAAAATGCCATCAACCATGAAAATCGGTTCAGTTTTGACAAAGTTATGGAAGTTTTAAATATGGGAACTATGGATCCGAGAGCTTTACATGTCCAAATTAAAAAAAAGAAATAAAAATGTAAACACCTTGTTTGATGTAGGCTATCACGATTTAGTATTCCAGGTTTCAGGTCTCTAGCTTCAATAGTGACGAAAAAACTGCGTTCAACGGAAATACGGACATTGCACAAACCCAATATTCTCGTTTCACTTCGCGAAACAAAGTAAAATTTATAATTTGTGCTATTTTCTCAATTTCTTGTTTTTAATTTCAGTTAAAAACAAACTCAGCTGTTTTTGCGAATATTTTTAAATGGATTCCACAATGTTAAGACTTTTGATGTCTCTTGGAGCGCAAGTGTAAATAGCAAAACAGTTGAAAACAATTGTGACGCCAAAAAAAGGCAACTTCAAACTTTTGTCCTTATCATAAGTATCTAGCTTTAAAACTGTGGAAAATATAAATTAATATACTAATAAAAAAATAAAAATAAATAAATAAATAAAAAAATTTAAAATAGATTATGGGCATACAAATTTAAAGATTGGTATAAAACGGTTATAAATATCCAGAAGGTCTATACACAGCTCGACAACTTGTGTACGCTTATTAAAACAAGACTAATACAAGGTCTGAATTTTAATTCAACATAAATAGTAAACACTCATTGAACGCTTCATTGCATTTGCTTTTGGCGCATTATATTCTTGTAAAGTTTTAGCAAATATAACTTTGATTATTTGTTGCCATTTAACAATTAAATATAAGGAATAGATACCAGCAAACAAACGAGTTTGTATTTGCACATGTAATGAATTGTTGTATTTTATTTTCTTTTTCAGCCTTAGTTGTATGTGTTTATAAAGACGACGGTTAACCTGTGTGCAAAAAAACCAGTTTGTTGCCGCAATTGTTTTGACCATTTGATTTCACACAAAAGCGCACTATGTAAATAAGTTTGTAGACACTGATGCAGGCACACTTTCAAATTCTGCAGAGCTTTGTAAAATATATTTTTCAATGTGTGTAAAATATACATATCCATAAACATACAACATACAACAAACATACACACGCATAAGTATATAATCTAAAATTATAAAAACCTTACCTTGTTCGCAAGTTTCCATTACGTGTTGAGTTTAATGTTTTTGCAGCAAGCTTAAAGCTTGCGGCTGCGGTACCCCCGCTATTTATTTGGCTAGCACTGGTCCGTGGCAGCGCCAGGCGATTATTCGCATTTCCATTAGCCGCGGTGGAGCGCGCCGTACCACCAGCGGAGTTAGTGGCTGCCAATGCTGACGAATACGTATAGCTCGACAATACGAAGCCCACGAACAATAGAATGGCTGTTGAAGACAGCCGGCCACGGTATCGGGTCTGCAAAGGTAGCATTACGGCGGACCACGAACTCGAGCCACTCGTATTGGCGTAATTTATTACTCGAGTTAGGGGCAAGCTGATGTGGTTATTGTTTCAATATGTTGAATAACTCAACCGACTATAATTAAAAAGCATCACTGTGAAACATTTTGTAAATATTGGGTTCGCAACAAACTGCCTATACAAGTACACCTTTGCAATAAATTATAAATAAACAATTTTTTCGAAATTTTTTCTTCCCATTCACGGTGTTGACTTGAGCTTGTTAGGAAAGCTTTTTGCTGCAAGAGCAAAAATGTATTATATCATAGATTCATGGTTTCACAAATTTGACAGTTATAAAAACGATCTACGGCAGTTTCATTGTTACAAGTTATGGGGAATCGATACACATAACTATTTTTCACATTTCTCGCATATTCATACATATATGCATATTCATATTTATTCCAACACAAAGGTAATACTTGTATAATTATAAACCGTAATATATATATGTATATATTATTTTGTTGTAATGGACACAAAATATAATATGTTATATATTATATATTGTGCCAAAAACAACTTGACTACACATGCACATTCTCTTAATATGTATTTTCTGTTTTAATACGACTCTTGCGAGTTGCTTGTCGAATTGTTAATAGATGTATTTTATCTTATTATATTTGATAGACGGGCACTCAATTATTATTGAGATTGGGAATAGTGAAAACCTCTGGTATTTAATATTTCACAACCGAACATTTCCGTAGGTGAAACTTTTCTGTATACGAGACGTGCTTAGATCTCCATTTGTCTGAGCTACAATGCAGCTCGCTAAAAGTTCGGCCCTAATTAACGGAACAGCAATACACAGCTTTACAACACATTGAGTAACTCACCACACAGAGAGCAAAAGTGGAACTCGTTTACTGTGCCTAACGAAAGTGAGAGTGGTTTTTATATGTATGTCTTATGTATTTACTCGTATATTCGTCTCTTTAGCTACTCGAAAAGTATGTGAATGGTCTGCAAGTGCACATAAAATAATTACGAAAAAATATTTTTACATAATACACATAATAGGGAGTTCATCATACCTATGATCAGGGGAAAATGTTCAGATAAATTCAGCTATGTGATACTCGCAGAGCCATACTTATGCATACAAGTTTGTTTTTATTTTCACTGTTTTTTATGCAAAAACTTGTTTTTTAGTTTTTTAATTAATCCTGAATATTTCTAAAAGCCCACCGATGTATTAAACTATGTTTACACAGGACATATGTTTTGAAATTAGCCGTTTGCTAATAAAAACAATGTTTTTTCTTTAAGATACACAATACTAGTATTATATGTATTTACATATATATGTACACTGCATCGGTTATTTTGCTGTCGCTTCTTCATTGCCTACTTTTGGTACAGAAAAAATACAGCTTTCTTAAGCTGAATCAGATGCAATCCACAAAGTATGCAATTGGGATCACTGCAGTCATTGCGATCTTGAGTCAAAGTTCACGATTCAAGCTTTAAAAGTGGATCTGACTACACAATTTTTTAATTAATAATTTAAGCTTCAGGTCTCTAGCTTCAATATTGCCATATGAAAATACCAATATAATCTTTTGAATAATGCTGCAAACCGAGTGTGAGCCGGGCTTGAACCTTTATTAAAAATAAATAAATAAATAAAAATAACTGCCTTACCACGGTCGCTTACGTGGATACAAAAAGTGCAAGTACGAGATTTTTCATGTTGATGCTGAAAATTTCATAACGATCCTATTCTTAGTTTACTTAGTTACTTTCAGAAACTTAAGAGCAAGAGCCACAAAATTTGGTTCAGGCGACTATATAAATATTCTATAGTACAATAGGAATGCATTAAAACAAACTTCATCCAAATCGGTAAAGAAACACAGAAGTTATTAAAGAAAAGGTACTTGTATATTGGCAAACCACGTGGTGGCAAGCGCTAAGCGCAGACGTTTTCTGCATGCGTGTACACATATACATACATACATATTTATATGCAACATCTCGAATTCTCAAGCAATTGGTTGTGTGTGTCTAATCTCAGATTTTGATAATGCATATACTGCAACTGTATCTCGGTGGTAGAGATGGCGCCTGGCGCACTATCAGACGCGGGCTGTTTATTTAAATTTGTATTTTATTTTATTTTTAAACTTAACACACTTATTGGACCAAGTGTAACTTAATGCTGGGACATCGGCGATTTGATATATTCTGGAGCAACAGAATGGGGAAAAATTGGTATTTGGCATGCACACTCTCCAAAAGCTGCAACCAACATTTGAAAGATTTACTTGCAGTTTCCTATTTTGTGAAAATGTTGCGAGAAATTTAATTTTATTTTACTAAGTGCAGCTGTGGTGTCGATAGTGTGAATGCAGAGGGGTTTAATTAAATGCATGTAACGATAGCTCGCCGCAGGGTTCAAGTTATCTCGTATCTCCTAGTCGGGCACTCCCGACTAGAGCCATTTTACATGTTATTTAGGTCATCTAGTGGAGAAGAACCATGCAAATAACCCAAGAGAAAACTTAAGCCGTTGAAAACATTCCCAATAATCACAATGAGTTTTTACTTGTTTTAATCATCTGATCTGTAAAATATACTACGTACAAGACAACTACAGATTTATTCCAATTATTTTAAATATACATATCGTTTTACATCTGTAATTAAGTTCACGATTTCACTTTTACGCAAATGTTTTCTTTTATGTTTGCAATTATAAAGTAATTTATGATTTGCTTGAAATTTTTTTATTTTCCCTGTGAGATACGTCGATCTAACTACTAGTATTATTTTGCAACTGAAAGACACCTGAAATCGTATTACCGAATTATTCAACCAAACCAAGCGTACTCTTTGATTTACAATATTTTTTATGTACATAACGTAGTTTTATTTCTTATTATAAAATGTATAATATATATGTAATTTTAAGTAAATTAGTTTTTATTTTTTCGTACTGGATCTTATGTTCAAAAAATTATTTCCTGGATTTTTTCTTTTTTTTTAACATTTTATTTTTTTTTTTGCTTTTTACATCTTTTTGCCTTTCACTTTTTACTGATTCTGTTGACGAACATTTCTTTAAGCTTTTTAGTTTTTTAAGTTTTTTATCCTTCCGTTTTTTATATTCAATTTGATCAGTAGATGGGGGTGTAGTTTCTCCTTTCATTAAGCTATCGAATTTCGTAACTTTGTTACTGCATGAAATATTTTCATCAAATTTTCGAAAGGGATTATCTGGTCGACACGGCCTCGAAGCAATTGTTGAAATTAGCCGCATTTCTCCAGTTTTATGACATTTATAGGCGTTTCGATCTGAATCATAATTTTTTCTCTCACTTTTAGTGCTTTTTGTTGTTGGCTTGTCCTTGAATTGTTGTTTGTGTTTGTGAATCTCGTTAAAAATTGACTCCTTCTGTGTTGTATTTACGAAATCACGTTCATCAGACTTGCGACTTCTATGGTCCTCAAGTTTTCTATCTGTTGTAATAATTCGTTCTTTGCAATCCTTTTCTTTCTTCCTGGAATTATAACCTATTGAACTATGCTTGAATCGACTATCATTTAAGTTTTTCACTGAGGTTTCTCTTCGATTATTCTTGGATCGTTCTGACGACTCATTTCGTTCACTTATAACTTTATTTCCCAATCTTTCTTTTACGGATTTATTAATAGATTTTGGGGAATGCGAACGATCTTTATAATTACTTTTTATAGAAACTGGAGGATCTTTGCTGTTATGTTTAGAATCTATTACAACTTTAAATTCAACAGGTCTTATAGCGTTTATAGCTTTTGCAAAAATTGCGTTTTCTGCCTTACGAATAACATCTGATGTTATTTCTGAATGCTCTTGAATTTTATTAGAGGACGTTTTTTTACAAGGATCCAATAAACTATTGGTTAAATTATTATCGTCTATTTCCCATTTTGATATTTGAACATCATTAGCTTCAGCAGATTTAGAGGATATAATTTCTCTATTTAAATCATGATCTTTAACCTCATCATGGTCAATGCTACTAGATATCTTTTGAGTCCGGTTTTTTGAATAACTGTCAACGATTTCATCAGACGGCTCCATATTTGCATTACCATCAGCAATTTTTTCGATTGTAGGCTCAATACTTTCCGGGAACCCTTTTTTGGTTTTATCCTTTTTGTCCCTTTTCTCTTTTTTATTTTTCTTTCGCTCTGCTTTATCCTTTTTCTTCTTCTTTCGGTCTTTTAACTGAAGATTAATTGTAATATTATTTTCTTTTCCCATATTGTTATTCGATTCCAAATAGTCTTGTGACGTCACTGCAGTTGCATTATTATCCGGATTCAACAATTGAGTACTATTGATTTTCTCATTTCTTTGTAAATTTTGTTCTCTTCTGTCCGGTGTTTTTGGAGGGCTTTCGTACATTTCTGTACCTTCAATTCTCGCTACTTTTGATACCTTCGACTTTGTCGGTGGCGTTAGGCTTCTAGAATGATTCTCAACTGCTTTGTTGTCTAGGTTCTTACTATAGTGTTTTTGTCTTTTCAGAGTAAGATTTTCGTTATTTACAGTTTTATCAATATCTGGATCTTCTGTTTTATTATTCACATTTATTTCATTATCATTTAAACTCTCAATTTGCAAAGCCTCAAAGCCTGGAGGTGGAGGTTCGACTGTATCTGTTTTGGTTCCGTAAGGCTTAGTTAAAGACTTATCTCTTGTACGAGGTTTATATCCAGGTTTTGGCGATGGTGGACGCCGATGTGTATATCTGTTAAAAAAAAAAAAGTACAAGTGTGTAAATAAGTTGAGTGAGAAAATGCGGTAAAAGGAATTTATCATATACAATAACAATTCTTACAAAATAACATACATACATAGTTAAAAATTATAAAAAAAAAGCAAATTTTACTTACTGATACGAATCTAGGGGTTTTTTTATGATTTCAAGTTTTTAAAAATGTATAAATTTATCGAGATGATTTCACATCCAGTCTACATGAAAAAAGTAAGTGAGCTCTAGTCGCAAATGTCTGATTAGGAGGTACTGTGAGGTCAGCTGCAAGGTGTCGGTACATACATTTCAAAGCCCTTGCATTCATGCATACACTGAATCACATATAATTGAATTGTGTGTTTGAATTGTGTTTTTTCATAGTTGCGACGAGTGGGGGAGGTATCCAAAATCGACAGCGCAATACCCGTTCACAATCTAATAACCAAAACAAGTTTTTGAGCAACTCTCTCATACTCTGTACGTGATTTTTAACCAAAATATTATAATATATATTTCAAATGCAGAATAACATATGTGATCAAATGACCTCAAATCTGAAATTGTATGGGAGTTTTTAATATGGGAGCTATGAATACGAGAGCTTTACATGCCTTTTTACCCATTTTCAATGGATTCAGTGTATAAATATAGAATGCGCTCTTAGCCCCGTCTCGACGAGTGTCGTTAGATCATTTAAGTTTGTATTTGTGTGTGTATATATATATATGCATATGTAAACGTGTGCCTATGCACAGTTTTTAAAGACACAAGATATAATAATTTATGGTTGAAATATGCAGATGTTCTCGGAAAGGAAAACTTATGTATTTAAATGGGATATTACGTTAAAGGGCTTCTGCTTAATGTGTCATAAAATTTTATTTATAAACTGGCTTATAAAATATGAAGGTTATATGTATCTGCTTAATATAAGAAGTGCATTGCGTAAAGAAAAATGCAATAAAACTAGAATCGTACGTGTGAGAATAATTTTTTTTTTTACATATTTTCTATTCTCTAAAATAATAATACATCTAACACTGGTCAGCAGCGAAGCAGGTGCTAATCTTAAAACTATCCACGGACATTGTATTAATTATTTCAAGGTTAGGTATCGCAAACAGGTAATATATTTGCAAAAAATATACTGGAGTCAAAGAAAACCATCTGATACTAACTATTGTAAATAAGGTAGGGATATATTTATGTTTTTTCTATCGTTTCAGGAGAAATTTCGAAAATCACTAACATCATAAAAAGTAACTATTGTTACTGCTGTCGAGGATAACTATGTAAGTAAAGTATTCACTAGGTGCTTCAAAAACATAACACACTGTTCTCAACTCTGATATGTAGATTATTCTAAGAAACCGCACATTGTATGCACAAGCAGCGTTTTTATGTCGGAGCTTTAATTTTGACTCTTTTCTCAGAGCAGTAGTTGCAGTAGAAAACTAAACTAAACTATAATAACAAAATTACGTATTCAATTTGTCAAATCTGATATCCCTGTGTTGAGTATGGCTTCAAACTCGAATTGAGCTCGCACTAAATGATTTGAAATGATAAATTAAAACAATTTCAAATTAAATCACTTTAGATGCAAATGGTTTTACTATAAAACGAAATCTTATATAATGTTTGTGAAAATCAGTAATCAGATTACGAAGTAGTTAATCAACAGTTGTCGTTTTATTTTAATAAATAACTAACTAACTAATAGTAATAAGAGATATTTATCTGAATTAGGGAAATTACGCAAGTAATAAGTTTCTTTTGTGTATATCTTAAGCAACCACGTCTCTAATAAAAAAAAGTGACTTACTAAAACAATTGCCCATATTTTTTTCATTGGTAGGCACAATGCAATTTAAAAATGTATATAAAAAACCTTAATGAATAGAATAACCTCTTCTTCTTGTCGCTTGGTGAATTTGATCCGTTACTTGAATGACGTGTAGCTCGGCTTTGTCGTTTTTCATAGCTGTATTCACGCTTTCTTTCCCGAGAACGTGTTCTCTTTTCATTAGAGATCATTTCTCTAGATGAACCTCTATCATACATTGGTGATTTAAAGCGATGCCGGAGCCTTCCTGGGGATCTTGATCTGTGGTGGCCTGGACTTCGACGGCGGTCTACCTTCTGCTTCTCTTTTTCCTTCATTATTCTGTTAAACGCTTCTAGTGGGTCATCTATTAATCTGAAAAAGTTTACAATATTTTATTATATTAAATATATTAAGAAACAAGTAAGAACGTTACAGTCGGGTGTAACCGACTGCGCAATACTAGTTCACTATATAATAACAGCTTGAAACTGTCGAAAACGGTCTTAAATATTATTGTAATTTTGAAAAATATAGATTTTTGTAGTTAGTGTTGTCGTGTGGACGTGGCGAAAAGTTTTCTGGTCGATATTTATAGGATATTAAAACTGAGAAAAATATCAAATTTTCTGCCACATCGTGGCCGTGGGGCCATGTTTTCAGTCCTACAGTAAATTTTAACCCGGATTTCAACAAGTAAAGAATTACCATTGGTATCAAGATTTTACTTACCCAGTTCCAACCTTCGCTGCTACTCCTTGATAAATAGAAGCCAAATTAGTTGACTGAAATGTTTGCGTTGGGTTGATATTTATGTTTCCAGTTGAAATATATGATGTGTTTATTTGAGGCAAAGGTTGATTTTGATAGTGACCGAAGCTGAAATTTTTAAATAGTGGTTTTATAAATAAAAAATTAGAAAAGTCGCGTTTTGATTAAAAAATGTTTACAGCATAACAGAAAAAACAGTTATCTTCTGTGTGCAATAAATTATTATAATAGAAAACTAAAACAAAAATGTAAAACCCCTTTAGGCTTATAAGTATCACATTTGGCATTATACAAACTTCTATTCTTATTCCAAATTAAATACAATAATTAAGCTTTTGACCAAGCTATATCATATTGTATATTATTTATATCTACGACCAAAACCGTATAAAACGACGAATTTATATCAAGTTTTAGCAGCTGACACTAAAACTACTCGTATATAGAATCTTAAGAAATCAAACTTTAAGTCTATAGATCTATAGATCAGACTGACTGACAGACTCAGACTTACGGAGAGGCAAACGGACATGGCCAAATCGAGTCGACTAACGATGCTGACCAAAAATTTATAAAATTTATGGGGCCCATACATTTGCCTAAGACCACTATACCCCTTTAATGTTTTCAGTGTAAAAAAAGAATCCCTGTTCTTGTAACTTAACTTAAACTTACTTCATTGGCGGTCTCTGTGCGATATTATTATAACCATTATTGTATGGAGACATATGGAGGATTGAGGGACATCGGGGCATTTGAATATATGTTGGCTTATATAAGCCCATACGGTGACCCTGGTCCGGGTTTATTACAGACTTGTCCCTTTGTTCGTTCATGTTTATGTTTTGATATTTATGGTGTCCTCCAATTGGAGTTGGTAAGAGACTTCGTTCATTTTGAGGCTTAATGCTATCGCTTTTAGCATAGGGTAGCTGCTTTACTTCCATATCCGATTTATATTCAAAGTTTGATTCCCGACGCTGAATTGCGTTGCTTGCATGTGATGTTGGTAAGTATGAAGGAACCTAAAAGTATAAAACATTGCATTTGATTAGAAAAGAAGAGACAATTATGATATGCACCATAAATGTTGACTTTGGTTAGATTCTTAGCAAGTGAAGGTTTTCATACAAACAAATTTTTTTATTCGATGTAGGATAAAGCTTTTTGTAACTAATTACTTTGGTCCATCAAGAGAAGGTTCAGTTAGTTTTAGGATCCTAACCCCATTAGCTTGGGACGTTTGTTTGTGCGCGTATATATTTCTTTAAGTGTGCAAATATAGAAGGATGTTCGGCTCAGAGCTCGTTACGGGAAATATCCAAGTTGGGCACAATTATACAAAAATGTATATAAGAATGAACAAACAAAAGGCAAGTATTTATTGTACCAAATTTTAAGTCAAAGACTTACATGCACATCCATTGAATCAACGTTAAAATACTTAATTTTAACTTACCTGTTCCTTATTGGTGTCAGCAATGTTGAAGTTGGTATCATTAACTTTTTGTGGCATTTTTATTGTTATATTATCTTCATAGTCCGAGTCTAATTTATCTTTTTCTTTTTCAGATGAGTCCGTTTTAATTGTAATACTTTTGCTTATGCTTTGTTCTTCAACGGTTTTTGTTTGAGATACATTGCCTTCTGCTTGTTCTGTGTGATTCGAATCATCTTGTGCCTGATCAATGTTGTCTTTTTTCTCAGCTGCTGTAATTGTTTTAGGGACTGAAAACAAATAAATGTATAGATTTACTAGGGTAACATGTCAATTGAATATAAATTAATATGAGCATTGTATACGGAAACTCTGAGATCGCAGCGCTCATATCGACATACAGACATACGGATATAGCTACATCTTCACATAACTTGTCCCATTGATTAAGTATATACCTTGTAAGTATGTTTCACAAAAAAATCAATTAGCAAAAAAGCTAAGCGTCGATTGAACGTACAAAACCAAACGACGCAAAGCGACATCGACCAGCTTTGCTGAAGGCAGCCTGGCGACTGATTTCTTTGCTTTTGTCAGCACGTTTTAATTGAACTCTTAAAGCTAAATATATTTTTGTCTTACCAGTTTTAAATGCTCCAAGTTTATATCCAGTTTCATTCTTGAAAACATTAACCGAATTTCTTAAAAAGCGATTTGGAATCAAGGATCCTGGTGAACAGTTTTTTTCCTTACAATCCGGGCACTCACTATCTTCTGATTCGAGTAAAGAATTTCGAACGCCTGAAATTATATAACATTTAGCAAATTGGTTTTTCATAAAATTTATAGTCGTAATTTAGATATTTTTAAATTTTACAATTGCTTAATAATTATTACATTTAAATAAACTTATATACTTACAATCATCGCAAAAAGAACTCCCACAACATGGGATCATTACGGCATCCACAAAAATGTTTCGGCAAATACCACATATTAAGTCTTCTGGAACCTCTTCATCTTTTTCGATTGACACTATATAGTTTGACGCTTCATGTTCGGTTGAGCTTAAAAATAAAATTAAAAAATTATTATTAGAAAATAAACAATACGCATGTATGTATATAACATTATGTAAGTAATGTAATGTTATGTAATGTATATAATATCACGGTTCATGTTATGGTAACCCAGATAAAAATAACTACTGCATTGTTAAGTTTGGGAACAAAAAATGATAAGCATAGCCAAATATGTTCATATATATTTTTCAAAATGTTGACATCAATTTTTGTCATATGCTCTTTTCAGCAGAGATAAAAATATAACTTTACCTAGAAGTATTACTTACATTTCTGTTTTGCCTCTAAACGATCGTGGAATTCCAGTATTACGTTTCATTTCAAACTGCTCTTTTCCAGATGAAAAAGAACAGTTTTTAATCCAGTGACCACCTCTTTTACATTTATTACATCGGTAGGAGGCAGGTACTTCCCCAATTTGGGACTGTCCTTTAATTCGGTGATACCTAAACAATAAGTTATTAATTTTTTTTATTAATAGTTCTGTATAGATTTTGTAAATATTAACGTCGAAGGGAAACAAATTTAATTCCCGATGTTTATGTAAAATAATGATTCCCCTTTGGAAATGTTTTAAGTGGTTGATGTTACATAGATTTTGGGTTCAACAACTAAATAAACATAATCTGCGCCTGCAGTCCTTTCAGATATTCAACAGATATTTGCACATTTTTATCATAGCACTTTGTTTGATATTTTAATAGGTACAATGTAGTAAAAATACAACAATTTTCCCTTTTCCCCGAATACCGTGAACATTTAAAAATTTAGAAGTATTTCATTTAAGTATTTTCAATATTTCAATAGTTACGTTTTAGGATCATAATCTGCAGTACTCTGCATCATCATAGCTTGTATTTTTTCCTCTTCGCTTCCTTGCATTTTAAATAAGTCCATGTTCAGGTTATCTATTTTGCTTGAGGGCACATTTGAGATATTATTATCCGGGACCGGATCCCATCCCTTTTTAACTGGATGGGCTACCGGTATTCGGGATATAATAAGCGTGGTATTTTTTGGTATTAAAAAGTTGTCATCTTTATATTCTATAATAAAAAGGTGTATTTAGATAGATTGATTACAACTTTTTAACTAAATCATTATACACTTACCTTCCTTTGTTTGGGCATTGGTAATTTGAAGATCAAAGTCAATTATTTTACCCAATCGTTTCTGCTGCACAATTTCCCTTTTTAAATCAGCTACAGAAATGTGAAGTCCATCAAAAGTAATTGTGTCGAAATTAAGGGTACTCTTAAATTTATAATGTACCGACATTTTGACATTTCTAAAAGAAATAGCAAATAAATATTTAATTATACATATTTAATTATTGGGTTTGTGCAATGAACTATGAATGTATACTTCCGTATACCCGCGTCAGATAACGAGTTATGATTTTTCGGCTACGCCCACTTGGGGCACGGCAATTCGATTTAATCAATATATCTCAATATATTGCCACTTAGCGCCCTTTGTTGGTTTTTATTAGCATTTTGCGTTGATTCTTATTAAATAGGTTAGGTTATTAGATATCTTAACTTGTATTTCATCACATCAAAAACTAAATGATTATTTTATTTTTAATTAAAACAGATAAATATGGTAATGGCCGTTCACTGCGGTTTCTGCTCCAGAATTCGTATTAGGGCCTCACAAAAATTAATAATGAGCCAAAAAATGTGGTATTCGTTTTAAGTAATTTCGATTTAAAGCTTCATTTTCCGGTCCCAATCTAGGCCGCTAACCGGTGTATAGTTGTATATTTTTAAATGCTATATTATATCTGGAAATGGCACACGGTAAACATAGTGGCCCTTCGATTAGAATTTTTTTTTTTTTTGATTTGCACGAGCTGATTTTGGTGTAGCCGGAATACTTTTGGCCTTAAAGGGAAAACAATCCAATTATTTAACATATATCTGTATATCAAAACCTTTAGATTAATGAACGCTGTGTCTAGGTTCTCAAAAAGTTCAATAATAAAGTCAATTACATTAGTCTGAAGCAGTCCTAAACAGAACTAGACATCAGAAGTTAGCCGGCGGTTAAGTAACATAAGCCAGACTTACAATCGTTGATCAATATATCAACACAGATGTGCTGTACGATCGTGTAAACATGCCCAATATGTTTAATGCTGTAGTAAAAACATAGCAAAATGACATATGATCCTTTGATGGGATATTCTCGGTCCTTCTTCTATATCTAAGCCCCGTAGCTTTAAATTACGGGTCAAAAACTAAAGTTTTGCTGGAATTGGTACACAACACATAAGCTATATGCCAAGAATTTTTACTAATCCTTAAATAATTCAATCGAGCACACATTATTACTTTCTGGCGAATTTTCAATCAACACATACGTATGTACATACATAAGTACATATGCACACACATGGCCAAACATGAATATTTGAGAGATTCAAGCATCAATTTGATAAGATATTAATAAAACATTATACTTACACTTGTTAACACATAAAAGAATAGTAATTTAAAAGCTCCTTAGCGTTTTTTTGTGAAATAAATGATAAGATAAAATTATATTATCATTTTGAGTTTTGTCACAACAACGGAACCAGTTAAATGAATTGAAACGAGTTTGTATTTTCAGAGTTGATTATATTTATGTTTCCATTCGCCGCGTTAAGTAGTCGGCATATCGATAGACTTTAATTTTATTTTGTTTTATTTCCACTCATTCCAATAACTCTGTATTTCTTAAATATCTATGTTTTTATATCGGCTTATTGGTGGACACATTTAAATTTAATGATTTCAATAGTTTTCTGTCTCTTATCTAACAATCTATTTTGTACCCTGAACACATTATAAATGGGTAAAACATGATATAATAAATTCGTGAAAACGTGGCAGTATAACTGCGGTGTTCTAAGGAATGCGCAGAACAAGTTTATCATGTTTTTTTTCGATATCTTTTCACATTTTAATAATATCGATAAATATAAATATTAAGAGATGGTTTTCTTAGAATATTTCGGAAACTATAAGAGCTAGAGCCACAAAATTTGGTTCTCGTAAAGCATGCACAGAGCTGGAATGTTTATATATTTGGATATCTCCCCCCACTCACCCCAAATATGAAAAATCCCAATTCTACTGCTACCGCCTTGCGTTTTGATTTGCACATACATTTGGACGTTTCAGGGGAGCGAAAGACAGGACACGCAAATATTGCTCAACTCAAACAGTATTACCAAAACTTGGGAGACAAGTAATGTTTGAATCCCCGACACGCTGTCAGGGTCGGAGACTGCCAGACTGCCAGCAGCGACAATTCACGGCGAAAGGTGAAGATCGCAGTTCCGAGTGGTGTAGGGCGAACTATGGCGAGTGATCTGGCGCAAGGCGAAAGACACGCCGCCAACTACAATTCGCGACGCAAGGCGGGAAACCTCAGCTGCGAGCGGAACAGAGCTAGTTGGTACCAGGTGCCAATCGACACGCAAAGCGCACACATGGCGGCGAAAAGCAAACTGCTGCACTAAGGGCAGAACTCGCTTTAAGGCGGATCGGTCTCCCGGTCGCAGTTACTGTGAAAATAATTGTATACTCATGTTTCTTTGAGCTTGTTAATCAGATAATACTGACATCTGAACTGTAGACACGTTTCTTGCTTTTACATTACGGCTATCAATGTTTCGAGTGCTTAAAAAATAAATACGTTTTAATATTTTACGAAATAAATGTACATTTATTTATATCAATACAAACTAGTGGATTTTATATTGCTAATTTAATATTATATTTTACAGCCAAGGATGCCAGGCTGGATCCATGCGGCAAAGGTTATCTACATTAATTGCGGATTGAATGAGGGCTGATACCTTTTTCTTTTCAATATTGTCGAAATAGGAAATTTTATTTAATCGCAATAATATGATATCCACAGCTGAATTTACTACTTTAATAGTATGTTCCATTGAATTGTTATCAAGACAAGGCTCATCAGATGCATCTAGTAATTTACTTTGTCTTAATCCTTTTTTTTGCAAAGTGATAATTTCATCTCTAAGGATAGTTTGTAAAATTGAACTTAGTTTGTAGTTTGGCTGAATAAAACAACGGGCCGTTGCCACAATTGCCGCAGATAATAGCCCCGAAATTCCAATGTTTGTTATGAATTCTCCAATGTTTGGAGTTAGTCGAAACGGTACTGGTCGGTGTTGATTAAGCTGTTCTTTATCATCGTTGATATCAAACTTAAAGTATGAAATGTTCATGAGTCCAGAATCCTGGTGAAGATACATCATATCTGGGTTAAGACGGGTTAAATTGAGAGCATGCTCACAGAGATATGACAAAGCCAACTGAAGTGTTAACTGGAAATAAACAATACATTGAAAATATTAACTTAAGGTAAATACATTGAAAATATTAATTTTAGGTAAATTTACTGCATACAATTTTCTTAAAGGTCTTAAATTTAGGAAAGCTTTGTTAACACCTTAAAATACTTTTCATAATTTAAGGATCTAAGTCGACGAATAATATAAATATTTTAAATATAATTTTGAACTCTTATATCTTACCATTTTTCTGAACTGCCAATAGTCCGTGGCCGCAGCAAATGTGTTTAAAGCCCATTGCTTCAGAAGTGTTTTTGAAACCATAGTGCATTGAACTTCAGTAAATATCTCTCTTAAAATTGTGTGCGAAATTGGTGTACCTTGCGCTTGAACTTCCGATAGGCGCTCGTAATACCTTACAATCGGCATATCGTAGTCAATTTTTGCATTATTACAACACTTTTTAAATATCTTCAGTAATGAGACACTATTAGGGTTATCCTCAGCTAGTCGCATTTGTGGTGAAATGGGAACTACTCGTGGCACGGTGATATTTAAAAATCGTCGACTGGTTTCCTTTTGTTTTTCTAAATAATAGTTAAGCATTCGCTTTAACTGCAGTACTCGCTCTTCCCGGCGCGCATCACCTAGTCCAGAATCTAGAACAACTAGGTAAGGGTAAATTTTTCCATTTGTACCTCGTATGTATAATCTGCGAGCAGCAGTGTTATTTTTCTGAACGATTTCCACACGTGGCATAAACCGAGCAATTCGCACATAATAATGAGATGATGAAGGTATCAGTAACTCTCCGGGTAGTTCAACTTCCGCGGTTTTTTGACTGAAGTTGGATAAAAATCGACATTTGTCTTCTATTAGGAAGGATGTCGGTAATTTTTTTACTTTTGTTTCCAGAACTTTTATCCACGTCTTAAGTTTTGATATCAAATTGTGTAATTTCATTGCACCGGGCTTTGTAAAATCGAAATCATTGGTGAATTGTTCTTTCATTTTTTGGAAAACGGGATCTTGAAATGTTACTTGTGCCCGTCGTGCTAGCGACTCTGACGCGGCAGAATGTGATATAGAAGAAGTCACAGATCCTGGAACATTTTCAATTCCAATACCAAAGGTTGATCCCAGTTTTTTGACAAAATGCAAAGTGTGTGGCGTAATGGTTGCATTTACAACAGTGCTTCGATTTTCAAATGCTATAGCGTAGCATTTAATTAAACCTTGACGAAGCTGACGTAGAACTTCTTCCGTCCAACTCTCCCTAAACCAAACCATTTGGTCAACAATACCTTCTAGCGAGCTTAAAATTGTGGGATGAACTTCACGTTGCAGCTGCATTACTTTTGAACATCTCCACATAGGTGGTGTAGCTTTTATTGGATTAACAGATGCAACTGTCACTTGATTTCGCCCACAACCTGAGGCAATATTTTCCATATTCTAAAAAGATTTTAAAAATTGTAATAAAAGTTAAAACAGTTTGAAAAATGAGTACTCTAGTTGGTAGTGACCGACTAGGAGATGCCCTGTGTCCAGAACCTGGCTGAACACCAAGAGTAATATGCTCACACACAAATACTGTGTATGGCATTAGCTTCTGCTTAACTCAGTTTCACACTATGCGAAATGCAAACCTGAAAAACTTCGTTATTTACCATCCGATCTTTATGAAACTTTCAGAGATTAATTATTGCATACAATCAAGCCAATAAAAATTCCTTATGTCACTTGGGAAATATCCAAAATATTCTTGTTTTGCGTATAGAATATGTTAACTTAAGTACAACATTTTGTGTCTCGAGCTCTTAGTCTTTGAGATATGCTTAAGAAACGACAGACGAACAAATAGTTGACAGACGGACATGTCTAAATCGACTGGGATTTTGATGTTTATATATTCTTTATGGGGTTCCGACCCCACCTTGTGCGTGTTACATACATTTATATAAAGCCCTTAAACTTTTTTAAACAATTTTCAATGGATATAAGGAAGTAAGTAAAATATCTTAGAAGCTTTTTTAATAGTGGTACTTACGGAAGATGTTAATTTTCCAGCGAATACTGCCTGTTCAGCCGATTTATGCTTTTCCCGCTGTTCAATCTTCAAAGTCAGATATAGAGTTCGAATCGGGAAGTATACTGCTTGCGGATACAGTCGTCCAATCTAAGATCAAATACAATTTTAAAAATGATTTACTGTTAAAAAATATTTGTTTTAAGCAGATGAGGTAATTGTATTTAAATTAAGTATTAAGTACTTATTTAAGTGAACATATTAAAATTCTTAATAGTTTAATTTTAATATTTTGAAATTCTTTTTTGATATAATCTTGATTTACCTGACTCAACAAATTTAAAATAACATCGCCGTCAAATTGCTCTAGACAGCAAAGGAGTTGAGGTATCCAAGGTAGCCAATAAGATGGCGGAATCCCAGACACGTATTTTTCGAAAGTGCTGATAAGGGTGGTGTCATTTGAGTTATCATATGACAAAAACCATAAAACCTTAGCAATGTATTTTCTGG
The DNA here is from genome assembly GCA_035041545.1 of Drosophila colorata. NCBI lineage: Eukaryota > Metazoa > Arthropoda > Insecta > Diptera > Drosophilidae > Drosophila > Drosophila colorata. The sequence goes on from JAWNLD010000449.1 coordinate 764,088, forward strand.
TTTTACTTTCGTTTTGATTTCGGCATGCATGCAGATAACAGATTAATGCATTAACGGCAAGAGAAATTTGCTTTTCTTTTAAATATATCTGTTCCATATAGTCTCCCCACATAGCCCATGCTTTAGTAAGTCCATCGTGAAGTTGAACTGCAGCACTAAAGGATTTTCCTGCTTCATCTGTGCGGCCAATTTGCGCTAATAACAAGCCTTTCAGCGCATAAAATTCAGCATTCATTTCACCGGTAAAATACTTTAAATTTGTCGATTCAATAACTTCGAGAGCTTCGTTAATTTCATTTCGTCCAGATGTTGAGGGCATTTGTAAATAACATTTAACTTGTTGGCGAATTTTCTGCGAGGAATACAAAAAAAATTACATCAAAATGTATAAAACTTGTATATAAAGAAGTGATATACAAAAAGTTATGTAAAAAGATAATTTAATACTATTGAAAGTCTAGTTACCTGAAAGCAATCAACTATTGGAACCGAGGGTATTGTGTATATTCTAGATAACGTTTCCTGGCATACTCCAGTGAGATTATGTTTTCTAGCGATTTTACCAAATGAAATTATTGCTTGCGCTGAAGCATGCACTCCCAGCATTGTACTCCCTTGATCGGATTGTTGCTCCAAGTGCTGAGTTATTATTTGATAGTGATGTTGCCTCCAGGTAAAAATGTCGCTCCAATGTGATAAATCATCAGAAATTACGGGCAATCTGTTCCGCCAAGTTTTAACAATGGCTTTCATGTCATGTAAAGACGAATTCCTTGACTGCGTTAAGCCCTGATGAATTTGGCTTGCTTCGTGTAGTTCCATAATTTGTTGAGAAGCTTGCAGATATGGCAAGTGAATGTGTGATACAATTTTAGGTAAGCGCCGCCACTCTCGAATACATAAGCTGGAAGCAATCTCTACATATCGCTCGACGCTGGCAGCTTGTCTATCCTCTTGATATAAAATGGATAAGTACCCCTTGTACAAATTTAATTTAAACCCATATTGTTTTGAATAACACTGCTCTGTTTTGGATAAAGCATTTTTCATTAGATTCCAGTCAGGTACTCGCCAAGAGCTTTCTAGAATAAGGAACATGTTTTTTTCTCTATTTGTTTGAGCATAGTCCAATAGAATATCCCACTGATTAAGCTCCTTTGCACAACGCATCCAATGTTTTTCCCATAACAATAATTCGCTGTTGACGTCAATGCTTATTTGGCCGTTATTTAAATCTTGTTTGAACTTTGTCATAGCCAGGTCATAAGCACCTTGGGCTTCTTCGAAAAATCCCATTTGTTCATATGAAATAGCTATATTTGTTTCTGGATAGTGCGCAAATTTAAGCCAAAGCCCTGCCCAAAGATCTTCCTCGTGCATTGCAGAATACATTTTTGAGAGAGAGTCATATATGTTATTCAAACTCTGTTGGTCGGAGTCTTGCTGATTAACTTCCGCAATATTCATATCATTTCGCATTGAATGGTTTAAAGCCAAATCCTCTAATACCAATATAGCTCTGTGCCAAAGGTTATGAGATTTGCCCAAATACGTCAAAAGATTCGGTGGAATATAAATGGGAGGAACACAATTAGTTAAACTTTCTACAAATGTATTAAGGGTACTTGGACAACAATCTTTCTGATTGACATTTGTTCCAGATGAAAGGAAAGGTATTAATTCCTTTGATATATTTATCCGTTGATCTTCAGTAAATATATTCCAAATGCTTGGGAAAATCGATAGCCAAACACTTTCGGCTAGTTGTGTATCTATATGACACAGCTGTGATGTGGCAACAAGCATTTGATCTGTGCGTATATTTCGATTTGCTTCTAGGAATTCCGCTTGCTTGTAAATGAGTTCAACTAACATTTCACGTCTTGTTGAAAGTGTTTGATGACTATCTTCTTTGCGAACGGATGTAAATTCAAGTTTTAAATCAATATCAAATACATCGTCTTTGTCGTTAACATTTTGAACATTTTCAAATGATTCTGATTGTGAGGACAAAAATGATACAAAAGCATTTTCTTGAGAGTTAGTTGAGTTGGTTGGAATCACAGAAGTTATACAGGGAATTTTAAAAGCTTCATTTGAGCATTGAATCTGAGTCATAGTATTAGCTGTTAAAATAAGAAGTTCGATACATTGCTTAATCCAGTAATGAGATCCAATTGTATCCCATGCTTGTGAGCATATTATGTATAAGAGTCTATCATGAAGCCTTCGGCGCATTGATGAATCTAAAATCTCAAAGAACTTTGCTCGAATATGTGGATTTTGAAATCGCAGGCCATTTAAAAAGGCACCTTCCAATTTACTTGTCAACTCTGTTTGCTTTAATACTTCGTCGCGATATATAAAGTTGATTATTTCTAAAAATTGAACATTCAGTTCTACCTCATCGGTGAATTTTTTTTCAACATACTGCATTAACTTTACTAGTAGTGCAGACTTCTCTCGAATAGATGGAACATGCGTTGAAATGTTCGTGTCTTTACTTTTCACCCAATCATCAAGCATTTTAATAATACATTTAACAATTTTAACGTCAGAACTTTTTTCTATTAGGCTTACTAAAATAGTGCCCATAAAAAGTTTTCGAATTTCAACACTCATTACAACAACCCTGTTTTTAATTAATTCCAATGACAAGACCAATAGCTCAAGAGCCAGAGAATTAGAGTCAGTTGGTTGGGTGTTTACCGTATTATTTGTGTTGATATTAATGTGATCTTTTGTAAGACGATTTAAAACTCTTATAAATTGAACTAATATCCGGTCTATATAACTTGGATTGTTAGTAGTGCAAGCTTTCAAAATCATTAAAGTTCCAAATAGAGACGAGGCATTCGGTTGTGGGCTTTTTTCATAAAATGTAAGATTGTCTGTAATCATTTTGCTAATGGCACTATATAAAACATCAAAATCGTTATGTTTATGCTGTGAATCAGGTGGAAAAATAGCCATAAGTCGTGTTAAAAATATATGCATTAAACGAACAATTCTTGTATTCTGGTGTATAATACACAAAGAAAGACCGCGTTGAACTGGTCGAACAACAGATACCAATTGTTCCGAACTTAATATTGTAGTTAGAAACGTAAGGAAATCTATAGCAGTGCATATATTATTCAAGTTATGTTGAGGTGTCTCAATTGTAGTCAGTACTTTATCTAGCCAGTTAATTTTTATATCGAATGGTTGGGGCCAAATTTCTGGCCGCATAGCCAATTTTAACAGCATAACACACCTAAAATTTTAAAAAAAGTTAATAGATAGATTAATTTAATTAAATCCGAAAAAATATAAAGGTGGAATATTTCATTCAAAATTGCTTGAAAATAATACAGACTAAAGACTTACCTCCTTGACAAATTTTCACCTGGGGAAATGATTCCGGGCTGTGTATCATTCACTTGGCATGCTAGCCGTATAAGGAAATTAAGAACAGTATCGCAGAATGACTTATCTATTGATCGAAGAACGTCTTCAGATTTTGTGTGAGTTCCTACCCCTATAAAAATATTTATTAGTTTTTACAACTCTAAAGATATTTTAAATATACTTTCCTTGCACATTGGATTGGTTTGAGGACTCAGCAGATTTTTTTCGATATTCGGATGTTTCACTCCCCAGCCGTTTAGCATGATGACTGTCTCTTAATTCCTCTTCAGATTCATCAGTTTTTATATCTCTTTCATCTTGTTTTATTCGATGAAGTTCCCATTTTATTATCACTTCAGCCAAATCGACAGCCAATTTTTTATGTTCAATAGACGCATTTTGAGGAAATCCTAAACGTTGCATATAATTTATAAGGTGCTGCACCAATTGATGTCTTACAGGAAAATAAACCTATCGATTAAATATAGATTATTGTATTTTTGTATATTTCAAAAAGTATTCTGTGACTCACCTTATAGTGACGAATAATCAGTTGAAGAATGTGAAATAGCTGTTGTATTGCATGGCCTTCTTCAACAATAATTTTTTTTGTCCAGTGAGTTAACATAGTGTTTCCGTCTTCCATGCGCAGTGGCATAGCTGGTGTAAGCACGTCAAGAGCTTGTTTAACAATAGGTCTTGCCTCAAGAGCGTGTCCTTTTAGCAACGAATGAAAAACTTGAAGCACAATTTTCTTATGAATTGCCAGTCTTGCAATTATGTGGGCAAGTAATAAATGACCATGGTATCGCGCGGTAGGGTCAACACAATTCTTACTTAGCAGGCAAGGCCAAGCAAATGTCATCAAACGTCTTAATTTATTACCTTGCCTTTTATTATTGGCATCGCCGTCGTGTATGTGCTGAGAAGCACGTTCTACAAGCAAACAAGCGAGTTGCAACAAAGCGATTCTCACGGCATCGTCATATTGTTTATCGGGATCAAAAACTTTATTGATAAACACCGAAACAATATTTTTCTCATCTTCTTGATAGGGTGTTGGAGGAGCTCCAATTAACTTATTTCCTTCACCTTTGTCGAAACTTACGGTAAAGCAAGGAATTAAAACTGCCGTTATTATTTTCGCTTTTAAATCTTCTGAAAATGTGTTATTATTAAAATTTTCCACGAAATGGAAGAATGCATTTCTTTTCCAGTTTACAGTAAAACTTTGAGCTACTGTATTTTGTAAGAAATCGCGTAGAAAATAGACATCAGGAATAAAGTGTAAACATAAAGCTCTTAACAGTTGGAAAAGTAAGTCAATATCGTTTGTATTATTCGAAAAATACAGCAATAATATTTTTCCGACCAAATGCCATAAATCACAAGCAACGTTTTCATAACATGTTGAGTATAAACTAGTGCGCCAAATGTTTCTTAAAGCATCGACAATATCCGGTCTAGTTGGAATCCATTGGTCATCTAACTCCATGAGGGTGAAAATTATAAGAACAGCTTGATGTTGCACATCATATTTGGGTGTATTACCATTATCTGTAGTCCAATTTAAATATTCCAGTAAGATTGTGTATTTAGAGTTCTTGATAATTGTTCGGAATGCTTGTCCACTTTTATGCTTTAATAAAAATATAAAAAAGCGATTCCATTGAGAATCTTTCATTAAGGAATCCATCATAAAAAGGTCAACTGTCTCTAATGGAAAGCGTTGTAGAAACAAAATTAATGCTTCGCGATATGGACTGGATGCCTCTATCATTAGATTTTTCTCAGTTTGTAAAACCAGTTGGCATAACTTTTCAATATATTTTGACGATGCTGTGATGTGGTAAAACATTTCAATGAGCGTCACAATTTTTTGTTCGTACTCTCCTCCTTTAGATGTGGCAAAGAAATTTACGTTTTCGTTAGTGCACTTGTATTGGCCGACAAATATTTCAATAATTTTTGCGCAATGCTGCAATATTTGTTCACTAAGCTTTTCATTAAACATTTGTGGAAAGAGTTGAGTAAAATATGACAATCGTTTAATTGCAGGAATAGACAAGTTTCTGTGGTCACCCAGTTTTAAGAGTAGAGGTCGCATGGCAACTTGAACCTGTAAATACAATATTTTATATGGTTAAAATCTACTTGGAAGTATATAACATGCAAGCAGCTGCAAATGGTATGCGTTGATCTCAAGACTTAAAGACAAAATTAGCGTGCTTGCATACATGTCACAAGCAGTCTTGTTCTTTTTGGTTATTTAAAAGCTGCTTAATGAGTTACATTTCTTGTTTAACTCACCTTCTCTCTATCAAGAGTAATGCCAGTAATAAATGTTTTCATACAAACATAAGATGTTTCTTGCAACTCGGGTTTATCATTTTCCATGACTTTAAAAATAATATTTATAATTTTTTCTTTATAGCCATTATCATTAATATAGTGACAGGCTGCCAAAGCTCGTAGTGCACTAATTCGCAATGGTATGAGGTTTGTTACATTTTTATAGCAATCCAATTTTGCTAATGTAGCATCTTCAGCTTCACTTAAGGTGAGTAATTCGTGGAAAAATAATTTATGATAAGTGTTTGTTAAATCTGAAATATTAAATATTTAAGTTTGTCATAAATTACAAGGCAATCCGATAATACATTTCATAATATATATTTAAAAGTAAAACAAACAAAAAATAATACATACCAATTGTAAAGAGACGTGGTTCCAATGTAGTACAAAACGTATTACCATCCATTAAACCGATTTGTGCATTGGCAGGTTGATGTCTTAGTAAATGTTTTTTTGGAGGTATAATATCTGCCAGGACGTCTTTGTGAGGGTCCATAACTTCGGAAACTGTTTTCTTTTGGATTGATCCAATGTGTTTTAATAACACCATGGATTCTTCTCTAACAATAGAGTTAGGGCTTGTTATATGCCGTACGAGTTCATGTATTACTTCATACGTTGCTTTCGCTTGTAGGTCTTCCAGTTCGTCATTTCGAGAATTTATACTTATGGGGGACAAGCAAATTTCTAACATGGTTTTCATGTAACTTTTTGTTATATCAAGCGCGCCATTAGATACATCGCCCTCCAGGTCCATTAACACAAACATAAAGGCTTTGAGAAAATTGAAAAGGTGCTGGTATAGAGCACGTAGAGACATGTGTTTGCATAGAAATTGAATAGCTTGGCAGCCGCCTACTTTCGCATACCATGGGCGATCGTAGCATAATGCGGTCATTCTCTCTGCCAAATACTGCATTAAAGGTAATTTGCAAGCCCTATCTTTATTTCCCATTATATTTGCAGCAGTATCCAATATAATTCCCATGCAAGCTATGCCGGGCTTGCACAATTCTTTTTCTTCATGCCCCATGCAAGCGGCCAGAGCATCAATTAATACCATCGGATCTATTCCATTAGATACATAATTTTTTTGTGGGAAAGGTCCCGCCTGTTGGGCAATTCCCACCATAGTATAGTGTCTCACAACGGCAGCCATAACAGGACACACTGAATCGCGTAAATCTTTTGTGGCTGAAGCTACCAACATACCAATAAGAGCTGTTAGGTGAGTACCACGAACACTCGATGCTTCAATTTTATTATGAAATATAGGCCAATTCATAATGTTACTCTCGACGAAATCGGTATGAGTAAACAATTTCAACAATGTATGTTTTTCATCATCCAAACTAATAAATGCAGCCAAAAAACAACGGATTACTTCCCAACTTTGTCGTCTATAGAACTGATCTGTTGTGTTCGAGCTCAATGCTTTAAAGGCTGACTCAATTGCATATTCGACGGGAAATTCAATTGGTTTTTCATATTCTTGAAAATATGTTACTATTGAGATCTTTGGCTTTTCATTTTGATCATATTGTAACGTTTGCGGCTCCACCATCATTTTTCGGTTACCACCGCCAAATTTTCCAAGAACGCGAAAGGCAACAAGCGCTGCAATGTCCTGATTTCGTAGTGTTTTCCATAAAGCTTGCATTAAGGCGGCCCTTACTGGTTGAATATGATCATACAAAAAATCTGGTTGCAAGTTGTCGACACAAAGTTCCAAAGTTCTCAGTCCCTGATTTATAAGAGTAGGGGAACCATTCAATGCAGAAACTAAAGGATCCATAAGCATAGGAAGATAAGGCAGCAAAGACGAAAGGCGAACAGGTACTGTCAGGCAAAGCTCTACAAAAAGATCCCGCATATGTTGTTTGTGAAATCCACTTTGTAAGCGGTTTAAGCCTTCTAGCAAATTAGGTAATAGCGGTAGGAACTCTTGATATAGAAGATCATGGCTTCCACCTCCAATTGATCGAAATAATGCCCTGAGAAGCAAAAAATAGTTGTAGGGCTCGTCTGAAATTAACGCTAGCTCCATTGAACGATTAACTATTTTATGAAGATGCGGCCGCAACATTTGTTCGTTTTCAACTGGAAAAAGGCTTACGCTTCCGAAAACGAGCTTAAACAATCTGAGGTATAAATTTGAACGTTCAACATTTGAGCCCATTTCTTCCATTTTCTCCAAAAGATATTCCACCAACACAGTTGCAAATAGTGGCGAAGTTGTGGGATTGGCTAAAAACGAGTTTGCTATTACTTGAAGAGATTGATTTTTATAGATTCGTTCCACCAAAAAATCAATTGTGGTGGCAAATATTTCTTGAAAATTCTGAGAATGCATCATGAGAAACTGAAAAGAGTAAAGAAAAATTGTTTTATTATTTAGTTGGCCAATCCGGCCTACTGATCGAATTCATGAACATGGGACCTTATAGGGGCCACGATATTATTTTTCTTTTTGATAGATTATTAATTGATGAGAAACATAGCACAGTTACGCATTATGTCTGCACGGGTATATAGGCTTCGGTTCCCCGAAGATAAATGTTCTCTCTTGTTATATCTTGATTGCTTTGTCATAAATTTTCTTTTTTTTTGTCGATTAATGGTACTTATGTACTTACAATGCCGCTAAAGTGTTCCAAAACCTCCTTTTCTTCTTTGCTGCGGGAAATCAAGCCAGATGCTCGCTGTTGATTTGGGTTAACATTTATTGTATATATATCTAAAGCTTCCATTGCAAAATGCACCAAGTCAATATATATGCATAGTATCTCAGGATTAAATAGTTTTTCCTGTATTTGCAAACTTGGTTCTGAAACCTTTAAAAAATATATATTAAATAATATCTTAATTGTTTTTAATTCTATATATTACCTTGGAGTTGAAGAATCCCCAAGTAATTGTTTTTACGCCTCCAACAAGTGTTTTGACTAAACTTCGAAATTCAGCGACATTAACTGAACAAACCAATTGTGTCCCAGTCGACATTATTTTATTTTGTTCACTTCCCAGTTGATCCTTAGTTGTGTCCGAATTTTTATACAAAAAATATTAAAAGAAGATTACAATTAATCACTTTCGAAGTCGTAATGCGAGTACAACATTGCACTTTATAATACTTACATCTTTCACTTCTGTTAAATGTAGAGCAGGTGAGGTAAATGAACCAATTACGTTTGTTGATGCACCGCCTTGCGATTGTCCTTTGCTAAATAAATTAAATAATTAATATCTTGTAATGGTTATTTTGAGTTAATTCACTTTTTAATTTTAACTTCTTTCGTTATTTTCAAAGCTTTAAAATCATTTTTCAATGTTGTACAATAACAATAAAATATATTCAATTCATTTAAACTACATAATATCTTTGGTAATATAATACGAGTTCTCTAGTCGGGAGTGCCCGAACAGGAGATACTTCTAAAAAGTGTTGCTTATGCAATTTTAGCAAAAGCACTCTTACTTGAAATAAAAATACTTGAATTATTATATTTAATTATAACTAAATTCGGAAAATACTTAACTATATATAATATTGTTTTATATTTAAGAATGTAATGTGTGATACATAAAAAATTTGTATAAATCATACCATTTTTGAATAATCAGAGGAAGTTGAATTTGAGCAATAGTTTCGAACTTTTTTACGAACACTTTCAATAGCGTTCCTAAAATATTTCTAGAACGCTGTGGTTCAAGTTCGCTGTGGTGTCGTAAGCAATCCACTAGATTCAATAAAAGCTTACACGACATGGTTTGTATTCCAACAGCAAGTGTCTCATCATGCACATTTCTGGCAAACAAATGAACTGCTTTTACCAGGACATCCAAGCTTAAGCTTTGACGGACATGGTGCGCAAGATCGGCTAATGTCGAGTATGCCAATGGGCGAATGGAGTCTAGAGTGACGCCTTTTCCAATAAGTAAATCTTCATCAAATAATTTTTCTATCGATGGAACAAACTCTAAATGAAAATAAACAGTTAATACATATGTTGTTGATGTTAAAAAATTGTTTAACTATACTAACTTTGGCGTAAGTCTGTAGCAAAGATATGACGAGCAGCAATCAGAAGTTCTTTCCGAAGATTAGCAGCTTCTTTCGGACAATGTTCCATTAAATTCAGCATTCCATTTGATACTGATAATGAGTTCGCTATAACAATATCCTGAAAAAATAAATATATATATATTACATTGTTTTTAAAAATCAAAGTATTTAAATTACCTGATAAATTCGCACAATATATGCCAAAAATGAAAGTGTTTTCACTTGAGCTCCCATAAAGTCCACAAAAACTTCCTTTTGTGCAGAATTTCTACGAAAATAGTAATAAACATAAGTATTCTATATGGATCTATATATTGTTACTTGTGAAAACTTGCCTTTGAATTACAGTTGGTTGCAAGTTGATAGTTGTTAGTATCAGAGGAATAAATTCGGCGACCTCTTGGTGGACAGCATTTTTATATATTTGATACATCAATACAACGATAATGGGTAGCTCTTGAAGAACTTTCAAGGACAAAATACCGCGAGGAAGAAGATTATACTGAAATATAAACAAAAACAGGGTACAAAAAATAACTATATGTTTATACATAACATTTTAAATTTAAGTCCGAAAAATTACAAAATGTGTTATACATGTTAGATACACTTGCCATAAAATGTAAGCTTGGTTTTATTTATGTAGAAAACAGATTTCTCAATAATTCGGATAAATTTATGAAGTATACTTACAATCATTTGCTGAGAGTTGTGCTCTAACGGCTTGTCTACGTGTATAGTTTTAGCCGAATATGTTTCGGGCAAAATCATTTCTAAATCCAAATCCTTTAAATCAGTTATCCAAATGTCGTTTGTAGTTTCAAAGATTGATGTAAGATTGTTCGGAAGATTCGTATAAATTTCTTTAACAAACCCTAAGAAAAGCTGGATCTAAAAACAAAACAGTAATTAATAAATCATTTTAAAAATAGTGCACAATTCATAATTAAACAATTTTGTAACTGATGGCCATGATAATAACTCCAACAAAAATGTCAAATGTTAACAAAATTTTGTTTTCACACCTGCTATTCGAACAAAGTTCAAGCTTTGTGTTACATTTAGTTAGTTACATTTTTACATATTTAATATATATTTATTAGCAAAATATATAATGGCTTGTTGTTTACTTAAAGTCTTTCTACTTACTTCAGGATTAAAAGATGGACGAAAATGTTTATGCAGCTCAATTATTATACGAAGGCTTATGAGCACATTTTCTTCATTATCGGTTTTTAATAATTTTAGCATCATTGTTATTATTGATTTAACATGCTGTCTTAAATTTTCTGTTATGGGTAATCGGTGTATCATCTCCAAAATAAGCTTGCGAATCTAAAAGTAAAAAATAGATTTAATATAAGAAGTATTTATAATAATTATACTTATAATACAACTTAGCCAACTTATATATGTATAATATCACAAGCCAATAATCTTAATAAAATAAGCACAAATGTCAAAAAATGAAAACGAACTATTAAAAAATTAAGGAAAAAATAAGTTAAAAAGTTGCAGTCGGGCGGAACCGACAGCGCAATACTCGATCACCGTGTAATAACAACCAAAACATGAAACATTTTTTAAGTGTGTAGAAGGCGAACGGATAATGGTTGTCTGGTTAATAGCGAATTATAGCCAGAATATTTGATTGGTTGTCAGACACACCTCCGGTTCTAAGGATTGATGTCGAATTTTGTTTCTAATACTTATTTGGCTGTTTCAGTAAGGGAAATAACTACTGTGTCATAATTTGGTTACATTAGCTTCTAAAAGGTTTAAAGTTGTGCCACGCCTATCAGCTTTTTAGGTAGTTTTAGCTAATCCCACTATAGAAAAAAGAAACTATATTTTTTAGTCAGTGTTTCAAAGTTACCAACCCAATTGTCGAGCAGACTCCTGTTATTCGACCTATTTTGCGCTATTATATAGTGAATAGAATATTACGCAGTTGGTTGCACCCGACTGTAATGATCTAACATACTGTATTTAATATTTTAAGATTTTGAGGACCTCTCGCGCGAGGCTTGCAAGGAATTCTCACTTTGGATGATTATGAACATCAACAAGTTTGCACCAATAATAATGCTATACAAGTACCCGTACACATGTTTTTCCCAGTTGAGCTATCTGAACCAAAATATTCTAACTCTTTAAGTTAAATCGAAAATGTTAAACTAATGTACGTACTACATATGTATGTAGTAGGTGTGTATGTAAACATTGCCATACTTTTATAAGGAGCATGTACATACATATGTATATGCAAAAGAAGAATAGTACTTACGTGCTGAACCGTGTTTTCTTGTATAAACTGAGGCTCGCCTTCTTGCAAAATACGCATAAATATCTTGAGTGCGTTTTCCAGAAATGAAGGATACGATGGAGATTGCATGATCATTTCGAAATGTTCGCTTAGCTCCTGTGTGGCTTTCAATTTGATTTCTTCGTTTGCGGCCGGATCATTCAGTATATTTAAATAATTCCGGAATGTATTAACCGGAATATTTTCGACGTGTGCCATTTTAAGTTACCATTAATTAAAATTTTGTATGAACGAAATATATCTTTCACCGGTGTAAACAACCTAAACATTGAAGCTGAAGCTGAAGACAGGGTGACACAGGACGGTAAGATAGCGCCACTAAATATTTAAAAAACAGATCCTGTATTCAAACAAATATACTTGATGCATAGGTTGTGTATCGTTTACTGTGGAAGCAAAATATCTTCTAACGATAAAACCAAGCCTTAAATTTGGTAACGAAAAATATCTACAGAGTGTTTTTCAGCGAGTAAATAAATAAAATTCAAATTAGGCAACATTCAAAAAGTATTCGATTTTAATGATTCCAACAATCTCTTTTATTCCCTATATATATTATAGCATGCACTGCATTAAACCGAAAATTAAATGTCGACGTTGGTTTTGGATTAATTAACAACTGGGATATCATACCGATATACAGATCAGCATTATCGCTTGAAATATCGATAACATTGAATAAATATAAATATATTATTTTAAATAATAAATGTTTTCTTAATAATTTAGGATTTTGGAAAACTTATTTATTATAAGGCAACATAATACCAAAATAATAAAATGTTTCAAATGTTTTAAATTACATTAATCAAATTAAAATATATAATATTATGAGAAGACAAAGACGAAAGTAATAGTATTAATAATTAGTATTATTACATTTGCATATTTTAAAATTATTGCGAAAGAAAACTATTAGTATATTTAATATATATGATTAGTTGTTGATTTAAGCACTTGATTTTTTATTTTTGATAAGTGTTCCATTCCATGGCACGACAGTGCTGTCGTGGCTGGTATATTTTTGTTAGTATTTTTAAACCATATCTCAGCGTTGCTAAAACGATTATTATTATCAAGTAAACTTTACGAAATAAGAAATATTTCATACGGAATATATAACTGGCAAGTTCCACCATTCAATAATCATTAAAATATTCGCTTGTTATTAAGTATCATTGCAATGTTCTGCGTTACTTTTAAGTTCTATATGTATGCGTGCGAGCGTTTTAAATTCTGCATGTAGATCTCAATGCCTTTAGGTATGTATGTAGTATGTACTTCAGTTATATCTACATATGGGTGTGTGTGTATGATAAGTAATATAACTAGACATCGATATGTATGTGTTTACATCAATAATACCTTTTAACTTGAGACAGTAAGTAGTCTTTAAGGCTAGCTGTTTTGTAGTAATGGTATTAAGTTAAAAAATTCCTAAAATTGTTTTAAAAAGCCGCAGTTACATTTTATTGTCAATCTTAATGTTGTGATAGCTTTCGTATGGGTGCACTAGTGTTATACTACGCAATACCTCGAACCCAGCTTCAAACTGCCGCAAAGGATATACATACATACACTTGTATACACTACCGCATACACATTCACACACTGTGGAAAATTCATTCGTTAATAACTGCTGAGTTTAATGTATGATCTTTGTTTAATTTTTATGCTCGTTCACGAAGGGAAAAGGGTGAATTGGGTTTGTGCAATGTCCACGAAGTGAAAAGAGTGAATATTGGGTTTGTGCAATGTCCGTCTTGCTGTCGGCCGCTTTTGAAACTAGAGACTTGAAACTTGAGATATGTACTTAAGATTGTTTGGCTCAATCAATATATCGACACTTAGCGCCCTATTCAGAAACCACCTGAGCCACAAACCTTTGTTTTTATTAGAATTTTGACTTAATGCTTATTAGACAATTTAGCTTAAATTTGGTCACATGAAAAACTAAATGATTGGCGTCGACAGTGTATAACACAGTTTAGGCGGTAGGTCAAAGGTTTAAGACCGCGCAGAGGCAACCTTTTTTTTCTGATCATTAAAAAATTACCTGCCACGATGATGACTCCAGCTCAAAATTGTGGGAGATATTTATTTTTGGATCGCAGGCGCGGTAGTAGATTTAATTTGTTGTTTGTATAAAAAACATCTATTATATTTCGTATAAGTTCTTGTTTTAAATCAAACCTATTAATTACAGATTAAAAGAAACAAAATGAGGGAATCTGCTCATGATATCAGTATGGATACGTGGAAGCTTTGGATACTTGAAGCGATTTCGAAAATTCGGTCTCAAAAACAAAGACCGAGTGTTCAGAGAATTTGTCAGGCTATTGGTACGCATCACAAATTTCATGAAGACATCGTTGCTGAAAAATTAGAGAAAGCAGTTGAGTCTGGATCTGTTATAAAGGTATACAACAAAGGCCTGCATTCATATAAAGCACCAATGGCGAAAAGACGAATTAAAGTTGATAAAAGTACAAATCTTTATAAAGTCGTAGCTAAAGCAGTAAATGATTTGGGAGAATGCGAAGGATCTACCATCAAAAATATAGAAAACTATATTCAAAAGTTTAACTGTATTGATCTCTCTCCCAATGTTGATTTTAAAGCCGTAATTAAAGTATCAATCAAAAAGGCTGTTGATACTGGCTTTCTAATACAGGAAGGAAAGTTATACAAAAAGGGTAAATCCCTAACAACGCCACGAAAATCTTTACCCGAAACAGATATACTAATAAAAGGAGAAGAGACATGTACACATTGCTCCGGAAATTCTCAAAAAAATCTTAATGGAATTCCAGAGCCTCTAAGCTCTTGCAAGCAATGTGGAATATCATTACATACGACGTGTGCAAACATTGCGGGGAGATGCAAAACTCAATCTTATGTACTTCTTTATATGCTTGTTACTAAAGGATCTTTATGGAATTGTCAGAAATGTGCCGATTGTGTTGTGTGTAAAATACGTAATCGCGGCCCATGTCTTCTGCAATGTTTTGTTTGTAAAAATCATTTTCATTTGACATGCCTCGATACAATACCAGACAAAAAGCCGAAGCATCCATATCGGTGAGTAAACTAAAAACTCTTACATTTTTAAGGTGTAGGTTAAAAATACGCATAATTAAAATGATTTCACAATAGTGATTAATTATACTCTTTCACGAAATGAAAGTTAGTGCTCGAAAGCATTAAGAATAATTTATAGAACATTTCGACTCAATTGATTGGAAACGAATTGTAAAAAAATCTATTTCGATTTCAGATGCAAAACGTGCTTAAACGGTGATCATCCAAAATCGTTAAGGAGGGACACTGGAAATATTAAACTTGAGCTTGGAAATGATAAGTAAGCAGTAAACTATATTTTGTTATTTAGAGGTGAATTTATGCCCATTTATGCATATAACGATAGCTCGCAACCGGGTTTAGCTTATCTTTAGCTTATAGCCGGGAACTCCCGACTAGAGCACTCTTACTTGCTTTTTTTTATGAATGTCTGTATTGAAGTATGGTGTTGATTGAGGTTTGTGGTGTGAAATGGCCTTAAGCCAAGTTAATTTATACTTGTTCAAAATTATTATTTTAAATATTGAGCCATTACGACATTATTCTATTTATAGTTAAATTCATCTCATTCCAGTAGTCGGCACAAAGACTTTTAGTAAACAAAAAAAACTTTTAAATTTAAATACATACATTTTTTTTTAGAATTGCTTCGTATTCGAATGTCTCCCAAAAACCGCATACCAGTTGCAAGCGACAGATAATTAAGAGTGAAGAACGTTTAGAAAATCCATCAACGTCACAACAATGCATCAATGTTGTCGGCCATAAACAAAAAAAGAATTGCGTTGTTATTGACAAATTTAATTCTCAAATAAAACAAAAAAAATATATCGTGATCAGATTGTAAATCAACTTAATCGAAAACGTACATATTCGGATTTATCATCTACGACTACTTCAAGTGAAAGCGATGATGACGAAGATGATGATGATGAAAAGACCGCTGCGTGCGAAGATCAAGATGAAAGCTCGACTTCAGATTCGTGTACTTCTTCCAGCTCTGAGTCAGATTCAAGCGATAGCTCAAGTGATAGTTCTGAATGCGATGACGACAATGATGAAGAAGACTATGACACTGACAAAAGTACATTAAAAGAAAATATATTTGAAAACGAAAAGAAAATAGAGTTTCGATCGTCGACAAATGATAATGAAGGCTTTGAAGTGTCTTCTGAAAATTGGGGATTTGCTGCAGTAGCAAAAAATCCTGTTGATAACAAATATATTAAAAATTTTAAATGCATGAACTATTCAAAAAGTATATCAGATTTATATAAATTATCGCCAAGCATTGAACCCAATAAACCGAACAAATATGCATCCGACAAATCTGATGATCTTGCCACGAACTGTGATCTGTCATCAAAGCGAATCCCTACAAATTTGGGAAAAAAAGAACGGTTATTTTAAAATCTATGCCTCTTGAATCTTCTAAATCATACATGAAACATGATGATGATATTCCATATCTTACTGAAGAAACTGTTTTGAAATGTCGAATGATTAATGCAACAGAACAATTTCAAGAACCACAGAAGAAAGCTCAAGATGAAAGTAACAGAGCAGACTATCCATGTATAGAAAATGCGAAGGATCACAATATGAAGTTTGTAAACCGGAGTAAACCATTTGGTATGTTAAAATAATAATATTTCAGACTTACTCTGCAGAAAATCAGAACTATATATCAATTTGTGACCAAAACATAAAAGTTATATAAAACTTTACAATTTGTTCGTTGTTTTTCATAAATATTACCTTGCGAAACTATTTTTTTTAAGTTATGCAAGATTTACTATAAAACTTTTTTCTTAAAAAAAAACTGTGATTGTATGACAATTTTCGGCATCGCCAGCGAACAAAATATTTATAAATGTTATGTTTTTAAATAAAGTCAAAAGAAGAGTCTGGTTTAAAGAAGATAAGTAAATATACTTTACGCATGCTTATAATAATTTTATTTTATAGAAAATCAACATCTACCGCCAGGCGTTAATCATTTTGATGTTAATCTATATCAGGAAGTCCTACAGAAAGCTGTTATAAAAGTCTCGACAAATCATTCCGAAATATCTACTGAGAAAAATCGCTCACCGATTTACTGTGGACAAAGTCCCAAATCAATTGAAATGGGAAAGTGGGATATTGAAACATGGTACTCAAGTCCGTTTCCACAGGAGTACGCAAGGTAAATTCATCATAACTACCACAAATAATATATTTTTTTTTATACCCTGTACCCAACAAACATTTTTTTTTCTATTATCGATTTATGACGAATACACACTGCAAACTGCATGATCTTGATTATTTAATATTTCTTTCTTTGTCTTTTACTTTTAGGCTATTAAAACTTTATTTATGCGAGTTTTGTCTTAAATATACAAAAAGTAGGTCTGTATTGGATAGGCATCAAAATAAATGTATCTGGAAACAACCTCCTGGAACCGAAATTTTTCGCCAAGGTGATATATCTGTTTTCGAAGTGGATGGAAATGTTAACAAGATTTACTGTCAAAACTTATGCCTGCTCGCGAAGTTTTTTTTAGATCACAAAACTCTTTATTATGATGTTGAGCCTTTTCTATTTTATATATTAACCAAAAATGATCAAGTTGGCTGTCATCTTGTTGGATATTTTTCCAAGGAAAAGCATTGCTCTCAAAAGTACAATGTATCATGTATTCTGACTTTGCCCCAATATCAAAGGCAAGGATATGGACGATTTTTGATAGACTTTAGTTATTTACTTAGTCGGGAGGAAGGTCAGTTGGGAACTCCAGAGAAACCACTTTCTGATCTTGGACGTTTATCATATTTTTCATATTGGAAATCTGTTGTATTAGAGTACTTGTATAATTACAGGAACAAAAAAACAATAACATTTAAAGATATAGCCATTAAAACGGGGTTGGCTGTTTCTGATATTGCATTGGCATTTGAGCTATTAAACTTTATAAAGTTAAGAAAAAATGATGGCGACATTAGATTTCAAATCACTGTTAAAATAGATTGGAAAAAGGTTTTATTGCATCATAATAAACGGGCTGAAAGTAAAACACGAATTATAATTGAAGCTGATTGCTTAAGATGGAGTCCGTTATTGTCAGTTTCAAAGTCACCAAATAATAATATAAGACCAATTTCTAATCGTGAATATTTGAGTATTCAGACTGAAAATACAAATGACGAAGATTTTTTTAAAAACAAAACTAAGGACAAAGTCGTACCTCAAGTCGATTCCGCGACTGAGTTTATTAAAGATTCTAAAAATGATTGTACAAAACCGTGCAAGTCGACCTGCGAAAACAGCGACAAGGATTCAAGTTACTCTCAAAAGAGCATTTGCCCGGAATCTACACAAGTAACTCTAAATGATATAAAAAGAGGTAAACGTACTTTTGAAGATATGATTGAGAATTCAGATTCTTCTGATAGTAGATATTCTAAAAAATCGTCAGAGTCGTCAGAATATAATGTGCTGACTAAACGAGCGTTACGTCTGGCTAAGCGAAAAGACGTTATTCCTCATACTAACAAAAGAAAACATTTTGAACGTGAAAGTAATATTGATAATGAGGACAATATGACTGCAACCCAAATCGATAAACAAAATTGTAAGGAAAGTTTGGACAAACAATCTATTTTGCATCGTGCTGCTGCTCAAGAAGTTAATCGAAATATTATGAAACATGAACTAATTGACAAACCTATTAATATTGTACCTAAACTGAGAGGTAAAAAATCGAATGGAAAACGGGATGAAGAAACTAAATCTACCGGTCATAGCTGCAATAAAGTTACAGTAAATGAAATTGAAAATGTTGAAGTGGTCGAAAAAATTAAAGAAAAGCCGTTGATTGAGGTTATTCCGCAGTCAAAGGAAAAAGAAATAAACACATCGGACCACTGTAATGAACAAGTGTTAGATGCCGTTGCAAAGAAAACTAAAAAGGCACTGTTTTCCGATACGACCTCATTTGAAACAAAAAACAGTGACAATATAACTGAGGAATGTAAAATTGAGCCAATTCCAGTTGAGAATATAGTAAATACTGAATCAAAACGCGAAATCAAAGATAGTAATGATATTCAGCAGAATTCAGTTTTGCTGGCTTCTTCGGAAACAAATATTGGAGAGCAAGTTATTAGTAAATCAAACGATTTTGAAAATGATAATAAAGTTTTACCTATTGTTGAAAGACCTGAAAATAAAGAACCCGCTGTAAATAATGACAGCTTGGAAAAAAGCAAGGATATCATAAAGCAAAACGCAGATGATCAAAGTTTAAAAAGTTGTACCACATCCACTGTTTCCACTGAAAAATTACCTGTCACGGTGTCAACATCTGACGGTAATTCTTCTCAAACCAGTGAAGCGTGCACCAAAAAAATCAATGAATTTAAAAGTGACACTGTTAACTGTGTTACACCTGATATAACTGAACCCAATAAACCCGAACTTTCTGAGGTGAAGGTTTCGAGTAGTTTGGGAAAACTTTCATGCTATAACGAAATTGACAAAGCAAATGTAATTAATGAAAAAGTAAGCCCTGAAAAATCGGCGGAACCTTTAATGCAACAAGCAGATGTAAAACAGAAATTAAATAAGGCCATTTTGGAATATTCTAACAGCTTGTGCAAAAAGCAGGATGCTTCTCATACAAATAAAGTGATTGTAAATGTTGAAAAGGATAAGCCAACTCATTTACTTCAAGTGAAAGAAGAAGAAAAACCAAATTCACGTGCTTCAGCGTCATCCTCATCCTTGCCTGTACGGGATAAAATTCAACTGAAGAACAACGACCATCCTCAGTTACAAAGCTCTTTAACTTCTCAGTTTCCGATTAATCAAATGCCTAATTATCATCACACCTCTCAATATTGGCAGTGGGACTATTACAGCTATAATCTTTGTAATTTAGACCCTGCATCTCAAAAAGGTCAAAAACAGTTTCATAAAGACCTCGCAAATATGGCGTATTCGCATAACTTCACACAAAATTTGTATCAGTCGGCTAATTTAGCAATGCATGCTCATCACCAGATGCACCATCCAAAGGATAAACAGAAGGTTGACAGAAAAATCAGCGGGAAAAAAGATGATTTGTCAAAAGCGTTATCCAATATTAGCGCTGCCAACACTTCGAGAGAAGAAGTACAATCGCTTAATATTCATGATTTTAATGTGAACCAAGCCAATATTTTTGATCAAAAGTGCACTAATCAACAAAAACAGTTAAAAACAACCGATCATACACAACAATTAAAAACCATAGGCAATGCTCAGAACAATATACCCAGACATACCAATTCTAACCAAGCTGAATCAACAATATTATCAGGTCCACTAAGTCGGGAACCATCATCCGTGCCTACAAAACAAAAATCTGAGCACAATGTTAACATAGCATTAAATGCTGCACGAGAAGAAAAAATTAAAGTATCTCAACCAATTTTACAATCCGTCAATCATTCAAATTTGCAAGTCGGCGGCCAACCTGATGTCAATTCTAATATGGCATACACGCCAGAATCAACTTCTAATGCACCCATACTGCATTATGATTGTGGAATTAATGTGCAAATAAATATGGACTCTCCTGGTACTGGAAATCATGGATCTGAAAACACCAATGGACTTATGCATAGACAGTTTCCTGACTGTTCAATGCAAAATCAGTCGGCAACGACACCTATGCACATGTCAATTCAAAATTCACATATCCAACAACAAAACAATATAAATATGAATTTGACTCCAGAAGGTTCGCCAAATCTAAATATAATTGGAAATTCACACCAACATCCAAATAGGAAACTAACTGTACAGGTAAGCTTTAAAACTATTATTTAAGCTATTATTAATAAAAAAAAAAAAATTAAAAAAGTCTTAAATCACTCTGAACTCTTGGAGCATTTTTTCAAATTATCTTTTACTCCCATTTTTGTATAATCGTTAAATAATGATTTTAAGCTTAGGTGTTTTGATATTAAAGAGTTAATTACACCATTTTTTAAATACTTGCATTTATAATACATAATATATATATATTGTTTGTATAAAGATATATATGCAGAAATTATCGTATATAAATTTCAAATTAAACTAATAAAGTATTTGGTCTATTTTCAGCCGGATATTGTTGCAAGTTCGCCGACAACAGCACATCGAGAAGCTACCCCCAAGCAAATTCGAAATAGCAACTCTTCGAATAATTCTCAGCAACGTGACGCTAAAGTTCCAACTGCAACATCTACTCAAAATACTCACCACCAACACGCTCAGAGCTCTGTTCCAAATATTTCAAAGGGCCAGCAAGATGGAATAGGTAGCTTACAGTTTTCGCAATCAAGTGGACAGCATGGTCATCAGCAAAACATGCAAACTTTAGATTATATACCTATTCCGCAAATAACACAAAACTTTTCGACAAACCCGTCAAATTATGACATAGTTGGAATGCCAGCTGTGATTCAACAGAGGATGTCCCTCAATAGCTCAGTTCATTCCCTACCCAACTCCCATCAACGCATTGAGCAACCGTCGTCCGCGTGTGCTGTAAATAATTTTTATTTACAAAATAACATGCCATCAAATGAAATTGTATCAAATGCACCTCGTATACCAGTCTCCTCCACTTCATTAGGGCCACCAACTTCCGTTGCTAACGATCAATCCATATCATCAAATAGTAGCGGCAGCACTCCAGCTCTAGTTGGAAATCTATGTAGTCTTTCGAAACTTCAACAACTTACCAATTGCCTTGAAACTCAGCCATGCAATACATCCCCAGGAGCTCAAGCGAATTTAACACCGTCGCCACACCATCCAATTCCACCTAACTCCATGACCCCTCCGCCACATTTGTTAATGCAAAATAGAAACATTTCGACGCCCCCGAATATGTTGCAAACACAAGTCACACCCCTACAATATCACAAATACTATAGCAACATGAACATTACGCCGGTTACATCAACCCAGAACACTAATAGAAATACTCGAAACACACCGTCCGCACCAATACAACATGCCTCAGCGGCAATTAGCACCAGTTCAAATAACCGTACAGCCAATGTTCACATCAGTCCAAATCTAATGTCTCATTATGGGGCCATTAACAGCTACAGAATGTCGCCTCAGCAGAGTCCTCCAGCATCTGCGTATAGTTCAGGTGGTGAATATCCAAATTCTCAGATTCCAATGCAAATGGGAGTAATGAATATGCAATCTCAGTACCAAGACGCGTGTGTGTTGCAAAGAGCTTCGCAATCAAACCCGATGTATCCATCATATTCGCCATACTTGCCGCTGAACAGCTCGATACGCAGATAATAAAAAATTTCCACCTCACATTATGTATTATATAATATACTAACTACTTGTATTACTTGTGTTGTGAATAAATATAATTTCTGCGTATTTTAAAGTATATGGCAAATTAAACAAGTGTTTTCAATCATTTGCAGCTAATTATTCTTATATTATTATTATATTTTGTTGTTGCTAATTTGGGGGAGTGGGGAAGATATCCAATATTTTAGTTGAAAGTTTTTGGGACTCGACCCCGCATAAGAAATATTAAAACTCAACTTAGCTTGCAAAATTTGTTCGAGTTTTGTATTTTGAGTTTTCTTAGAATAACAATACTATTCACGCAATAATCTTAGACAGTTTGATATTTTTTTATAAGCATTGCCCAGACGTCCGGATAGCGAGCTTGCAGAAATGCTGTCAATTTTTGTGCACTTTGAGCTTGTTGTGGAGAACAGTTTCTGCATTTTCTGGTAATAACTTCTGGTAGTGCAGCTGCAAAAGAATATATGAAATAAATTAGTATTTAAATTAACAAATTGATAATTAAGTCTATTTTTTTAATATAACATAAAAGTATTGAAATGGGACTTTAAAGCAGCTATATTATATACAATTTATGTGGTTTGTTGTATTTTTTCTTCCTTAAACTAACAACATGGCCTTCAGTTCATAATCCATTGAACCAACCCATTGATTTTTAAATTGTGTTGTATGATGAATTGATTTAACTTTTTTTTTTTTATAATTTGGCATATTTGCTTGCGCAGACCATCAATTTATATAAGCCTGGTACCCTTATAGATGGATACTGGCAATACTTATTATTTTTTATTAGACATTTTTTTAATCAAAATATCTTAAGTAGCTTAATTAGTACAGGATATGCATTTTTTATATTTTTGATATACATAATTTGAGCCTACCTTTGAGTTGTCGTCCCAATTGGTCACATGGGCTCTTTTCTAAAATACACATTATTTGGCGACTGACAACAGCTTGGTTGTTTAAAAGCTTATTCATATTCTTTTCGTCAGCATATACTTTCGCAGGAATTATTATTATAAAAAAGAACATTATTGTCAAAATATATTTTTGAGGTTTCTTTAATAAAAACATAACTACTTTTTAATTGTACGCTAGTATTGTCTAATGTGTATTTGGTATTTTGAACGCATGCGCTTTTAACTAAACTTCAGGGTTGAAACAACACAATAAACTACGTGACCTTTCCGATTGAATTTGTAGAATGGCATTCTAGGCGTATTGAAACCCTTTGTCACTGAATTAATTAAAAGTTCAAAAATATTTTTACCTATTTTCTTAATATGTTTTCTGAATAGAAATGTTAGTCAACTTTGACCCGTTGGCAATAGTTCATTGAACTTGAAGGTTTTGCTATTTTTGCAGTCTTTGATAAAGCATCTTTAGCATCGAATAATAATCTATTAGTTAACTAGCTGATGTTTATTTATTGTGCAGATGTATTCATAAATATGAGATATATGAGAACATTAACGTACTAAGTGCTACAAATTATCTAAAATATTTGTATTATTTTAATCCTCATTATCATCGTTATCATAGTCTTCGTCCAAATCATCGTCGTACTCATTGAGGTCTTCTCCGGTAGTCATACCGATACCTTTCTTCTTCTTATTCATGAGCCATTCATTGTAAGCAAGTTCCTCTTCGACCGTTGGATCACTTGATTCAATAAAATCTTCTCTTCCGTGATGATATTCTTCTTGAACTACGGCCAAGTGCTTAAATGGTATGTTGCGAGTGACAAATTTATGTCCCCAACCCAAATAGATAGATTCGCAGGTGTTTTCAAAAATGAATGTGAACGCACCGGGCCATAAATTCGATTGCAACACTAACAAACGCTCCTTTTGATTCGTATACCTGCTCGTAAGGCGCACTAACCAGGGGACGGAGCATTCCATATTTACGTCACTAGCGCATGATGATAAGATATCAGGGCCTGTTTCTGGATGGAAAAAGCCTTCGATCATATCTTCTTCGTCTCCCTCTTCTTCTCCCTCAGCTTCCTCTTCTTCAATTTCCTCTTCCATTTCTTCCATAAGCCGCATCTTTAAGTAGAGCGCAAGTGTTTTTTCACGCTCCTTTCGAGCCTTTTCTTCGTCGTACCACACAATACGCCCTTGATTTAAAATATTTGGTCTACAGTGAACCCAGGCAACGGGAGTTGCCAATGAGCTTAACGGCTCTATTTCAAATCGCTCATTCTTCATAAGCATAACGTCATTATCTGAAAAGATAGAGATTTAGCTATAAATCTAAGTATTTTACAGTTGGGCAACTGTTTTCGAAAACAGCCGAAATTTGTTCGAGTCTTCCCCAGATTTAAAAATTATAGAAAATATCACACAAGAAATTCTAATTATTATTATAATTAAAAATTATAAAGTTATAAAAGTAATGATCTAAATTTTTAAAGATTGTATGACTGATTAATATATATGTATATTCATTAGTTTTCAGGAAGTGTAAAGTTTTTGAAAATTGGTTACGACAGTAATTGAGTAATTGTCAAAAATGCAAGCTGACTTCTAAAAAAAGTCTTATTAGAGAAAAAATTGTGATTAAATTGACATGTTGAAAAGCTCTTCTTCAAAGTATAGGAGCTAATTAATTTTATAGGGCCTATGCATTTTTAATAATAAATAATTCACCTTGAATTGTATCTTCTTCTCCTTCATTGAAAGTATCTTCTTCCTCAGCTTCCTCTTCGTCATCTATGCTGATTCCATCAAAAAGGTCTTTCTCCTTTTTAGTCATCCGTCTATAATATCCTTGCGGCGCTATATGAGTCCCAGCTGTAATACGAGCAATCATTGCACGTAAATAATGTTTTTCTTTCCCCGGAAAACATGGATACGATACTATATCAGCCTCCAAATCCCCAGAGAAAACTTTTTAATTTGTCGAGAAACTACAATTTGCCGTGGAGTTACAATAGGTAATTCGATCCAATCATTATATAAACTGTTAACCACAAAATACGAGTAACGATTGCATCCGCGTCCAACATACTCTGGCGGTACATCGTAAAATTCCGTTTCCTCTGCTAAGGGAACTGGTTCAGCTTTTGGTGTCATCTTTTCCAATTCCTCGAAAGCATAATTCTCCCATCCATAAACTCCTGGAGTTAGTTCGGGTCCTATATGTGTTGGCACAGGCCTTTGTTCCTGGTTTTTTCGCATTTTAATTGGAAGTTGCTTTTCACGCATTTCTTCTTCCATCATAGACAATCGGGAATTTATTTCGTCCCGCGTAAGGGACGCTTCCACAATGTAGTAAGAGCCTTTCAGTCCATTTATGCAACCCCAAAATCGGCACTGCATAATTGATGGATGTGTCTGTAAGCGATTTATGGAACTTGCCAATTGAAAGATGTCGTCTTTGCTAATACTAAATCCGCACTGGTTCCAATAGAATTGCAGCTGTTCGACACGCTCATTAAACGTTACAAACATACGCATAGAATCGTCGAGGTCTATGCGAAGATCCCCATCAGCATATGTATATGCCTCTTCACATGATAGGTCTTCATCGCCAGCAAAGTCAGTATCAATATTATGAGGTAACTAATAATTATTTTTATTAGTAATGAAGTTGTAGTAAAGAAGTAATAGTTTTTTAAGGTACACACCTTTATTGAATGCAGTATTCTTTTAGCAGGACGAAACATTCGAGAGTCAGCAAAAACGCCATTTGGCGGAAATCGTTCTGGAACATGATATTTTTGTTCACGTACATTTCTACTAAACTCTTCAAAGAAATCGATAACATTTGGGGGTCGCTCATCAACTACTCGCTTTACTATATCGCTTATATGATCAAATCTGTGGGGATTTGAAAAAATGTACTTTAATATTTGTACGTCTTAACCCTTAACAAATTTTTAATAGACAGTTTAAAATAATATCTTTTTAAAGATTTAATTTATCACAATTGTAAGGGATTTATAATTCCCTAGCTATTCTTAATCTGAGTATACTTTACAAGAATATTCACAACCTAATCAAGTTTATCGTTTCCCATAAAATTCTAATAAAATTATAAATCATTTGATGGCGAAAATGGGACTCAAAGTTAATGTACATACATACATACTTACAAGTTGTCTCCACTCAAAGTACTATATTGTTGTAATATTGATTTTGCTACACTTATTTCATATCCAATGTTTGGGGCCTCGTGTACTGACACTCTCTGAAATTGACTATCCGAGTTAAAGGCGCCCATTGATATGGAGGTTGATGTGGATGTACTTGTGACTATGTTGGAGCATTGCGGCGAAGAATCATGTTCAGGTTGTTGTCTTTTATTCGAAGGTTTCTTTTCCTTGTTGGTGTTTGGTGGTGGGTCCGAATGAACTGTTGAGCTTGAACCAAGTGAAAAATTCCTGCATGATGGATCATCATTATCCATACTAAAATATTTTTATTTATTTTTAGATTCGTATAATATATGTATATTTTGTATAGCACTATGAATTCAGAAACCAAAACTTTCATAGAAAAGCCCACTAAGTACTGCTGATCTTGATTTATAATTCTTTCAATCTGTTTAAAAAGTTTTAAAATTGGTACAGTGGGCACCTTTTTTAACCATAAAATGCATAAATACTCTAAAAAAATGTCGCATATTTTATACTAAAGGCGATATCGAAAAAAAGATAAACTTATTTTGCGAATGCTCTAATCAAATATTTATTTAAAATTTCATGGTATAAAATATGTTATAATAGAATTTTAAAAAAATTATTTTGATCATTGAGCTTTAAAGTGTGCAGCAAAATAGTAAGGTTACAGCCCTAACTCATTTTCGCTGTTTCATAGTCTAATTTACCAATTAATCAATTACTTTACTGCAAACAATTATGAACAATTATCTCCGACGACAACGACGCAAAGCAAAGGCGAGTATTTTTTTATTATTGTAGTGTAAAACTGCCAGAGTTACAATTATAAAGCTTAAAACTTCCTTTGACGTGGTAATTTTATAGATATTCCAAGATTTGAACCTTCAGTACATATGTTAGTCAATATTTTAATAAGTTTTCTCCGATTTAACTTCTTTAATAAAAGGTAATTTTTGTCAACATTTATGTAAACATTTCAAGACATAAGAAAAACTTATTTCACAGAATATTTTGGATATGTGTATTAATTATTTCGGGCTGGAATATGGGCACAATCTTTATTCTCATGATGACAAGATTTCAAACAGATTCGACCAGCATTGGCGTAACGACGACATACATTCATTGGTCGAACACTTTTCCATCAGTCAGCATATGTCTTATAAGGAATAAGATAACCAACGAGTTTACGAATGCGGTGAAACAACGCAATACTGAAAATAAAACACTGGCAAATACTTATGTGAAGACAATATTTGACTATCTGTTTGTTAGCTCCGAAAACAGTAATATAAAAGAATCGTATTGTAAAGGCTATAATTCTACATGTGGTGTTAATATTTTGGATATGCGAAGAGAGGTAAGTATCTATGATTATATATTTTGATATGGCCAGGTCTTAGTGATTACACTGCGAAAGAGTATTACGCTGTCGGCAACGTACTTTCTTAATCTACAAATGTTATACCCTGAACCCATGAAAATTGGTAAAAATGGTATATTGGTTTTGTGAAAATGTATGTAACAGGAACAATGTATGGTCAGGAGCAACAGCTAAGTCGATCAGAGAAATTAATTTCTCGTTGTGGGTTGCTGCTTGCGCAGGGTATCTCCTAGTCTGGCACACGCGATTAGAGCCATCTTGTTAATTAATAAACATGTTTAAACTTATTTCTTGAACTACGAAATATACTCATTCCTAAAATTTCGGTGAACTGTTTCGGTATTTAATGTTGGACTTTATTCTAATAGACTAATATTATGTTCTCTCAGTTGCTGGCCCGATCATGTACAAGTATTTTGAAAGGAATTTATTTCGATGATGCTTTGTTGCCGAACTGCGAAGAAATATTTAAATTTCACGAACTGGAAATGGGAAACTGCTTCCTAGCTAACAACTTAATTGACTAGTAAGTTTTTGACTTGTTCTTCTGAATTTGGAATCGGCTAAAAATCAAGAACACTAGCGGACTTCTTTCATATGTCTGCAGGGATTTTTAATACTGTTAATTTTATATATGAATTTAAGAAAGTTATTCTTTCACGCTCCAAATAATATTTTCAGTGAAAGCATTGATCAGCTGCCATTAAAATACTCATCATCAGATAAGCAACGAACACTTAAATTGGTATTACAAAGTGAGCTTATCTACAAATATCAAGTAAGTATGGCCAAATGCCGTTTTCATTAGTTTTATTAATATTTTTTGAGAACCAAAACAAATTTATCATACTCGTATAGTTGTATATTCACAGTCCTGAGGACGTGCCTTATTTTAATGCTGTAGGATATATAATTTCTTCAAGGCCTACGGTGCACAGGTTTAATATCGAAGAGATTGATAACAACGTTGATGTAATCCATGAAAGTGTAAATCAGCGAATGTGTAAATTTCCGGCGGAGACCAAGAGTTCCATTTTTGTGTATAGGTAAGCAAGTCAATAAAAGAACTACTGAACCTTTAATTAACCAAAAATACATACGGTTTTACTTCTTTTTTTAATTCCAGTTTTTCTACTTGTATGTCTCAAATCAGGAACGAAATGGAGATGAAAACGTGCAACTGCACTTTGTTTAATCCCGCTTCATCAAGTATGTAACTGCTTTACTTAGCCTAAACAGTAAAATATAATTTATGCACTCTGTGCTTAAAGCAAATATAATATTTGGGTTCTGTGTTTTTTAATTCGCAAAGTTTTTCCAAGCTATATATGCAAGACTTTCGGATATTTATTATATATTATTAGATATTTACTCGTGTTAACTTGCCTCAGATGGAATTTTTACATGTTCTGGCCACGTTCACAATGGTGGTAAAAACTGCTTTACAGTTTTAAATATATCAATAGTTATAAATTCGATTTTTGATTATCTCCTAAAAAAATATCTCCAAGGAGGTTGAAATATTTGTAACGACAGCTCGTAGCTGCGTTGAGGGTATCTCTTAGCGGGCACTCCCGACTTGAACAATCTTATTTTTTAAACATTAAGTATATAACTTACCTTTCAGATCAAACGAAGTGCGATATTTTTGGAATTAAATGTTTACAGGAAGGTAACGTATATTATTTGTAAGAAAAAAATTACTGTAAAATACCACTGTAGTCGTGAGCAGCTATTAAAATTGTTTTTTAAAAAATTAACCTATTTTTATTTCTAGCTTATATATCCGAAAAAGTTAAGGATTACGTTGGAAACAACTTGGTTTGCTTGCCTTCTTGCATAGAACAACAGATTAGCTATGTTGGGTAAGTTGATTTAAAATAATTACAAGAATGTTTGATACGGGTTTTTGGGTCAGTTTTTGTTTGAATAAAAAGTTTCTTGACCTTTTTTGAGTTCCGCTGAGCCACTGAAAAAGGCTAAAAAAGGGTGTAGTGGTTATATACATATATAATGTTACCATCTGGAACTAATTTATAGACCCGCTAAGATAAAAAATATTATTTTTTAACAAAGATATTATTCAATTAACTTTTTGAACATAGGTCAACAGAAACTGCAGTGGAGACCAAGGATTACATCGTTGAAGTACAAATAGCGAGTCCACCTTCAGCGAGATTTCACCGTATAGTTACTCAGACCAAATTGGATATTATTGGTAAGTAAAACTTCTATACTCTGTACATTTTTTCGACACCTTCACCATAGGAAACTCAAAATCATAGCAAAGTTTTCACACGATAAGCCGAGTACCTATTTAACGATTTTGTGTTAGCTATTTACGTATGTCTGCAACGGTGAATAATTTTTTACACCCCTATAAAATCTATTTCATTCTTTTTTAATTCCAGTGTATTAATGATCGAGTTGTGGTCAAAATTATATTCATTCAATTTATATTATTATTATCAAAATATTAAGGTCAATTACTTGTTTTCTCCATTTTCAGTTGCGATTGGAGGTGTTATTGGACTCTTCATTGGTGGATCCTTGCTTAACATTTTGGAAGTAGTATTAATTTTTCTTCATAAATTAAATAATTTGTTTATGTATTCTCATATTTCTTATTAACTATGTTTTTATTTTAAATAAATGTAGCGGCTTGTATGTCCTTTTTTTGGAATAGTATTAAATACAAATAATGCTGCAGTCCTTTGTAGATGGTTTGTCTAAACAATAAGCCAATATACCCATTTTGACTTACCTTATTTTAATATTTATTTCAGAAATGGACTGCGAACATTCCCTGTTTGAAGTCACAATATATTATTGTACTTACATACAATATCATAAAATAATGATGATAATTATACAAAAAGTTGATTTGTTCAGTTTTATTCGGCAATGGGTATAATCAATATGAGTATTAGAAGTTAATCAATATTATTTAGGTCATCAATAAGTAACGTCCCTATTGGGCTGGGAGTCCTTGAAGGTATGTTATCATTACCAAAATCATCCAAGTTAGCATCAGCTGGAAAATATATTTCTCTTAATATGGTATTACTCAATAACGTTTTTTTTTTGTATAACTTTAATATAACTTGTATAAAATGAATTATTGAATAACTGTTCTGACATTGAGTTAATAACGACGCAAAATTGCTCCGTAACCGAATATTTTTCAGAAATCGAGTGGCAAGAACATGTCTAAGATTGAATTTTTGATTTTGGACTCGCGTCCATCGATTTTTAACGTGGAAGTGGGCGCAACCATAGTAGACTATTGACAAGTTATTAAACCCAAATTTAAGCATACAATTAAAAAAAAAATTTGTTTAATACATACCTTGATCAAGAAAGTTAGATTTTCTTATTTGGCTCACGGAATTTAACGAAGTTATGAGTTGTTTATTTGTGTGGTCAGCTGTTTCTAAAGTAGTTGGTAAATCTAATAATCGTTGATTTTGAATACCATCACCAGGTCCCATATGGGAAATGTGGTTGAAATTAGTTGGACCAGATATCATTTTTGATCTTCGATCACTGAAATAATATTAAAATTATAAAAATACTTAGTTGATTATATTTAATCCGTTTTTATACTCGTGTTCGACTGTCGTATAAACGGAATTTTTTTGCCGCTATGTAAGCTAAGATTCGCAACGATGTGTACAGGTCCACAATTACTTTTCTTATTCCATTATTTTCTTTGTTGAATGGAGGTTTGTTTTTAAACTTTCCAGATTTCTTACAGTTCGTTTCTATCGTAGCTATATGATATAGTGATCCGATCACTTGGCTCCAGCAGTACATAAATCTGAGAAGCTAATTTATCGAAAGCTGTACGCGAAAGCTGGCTGAAGCATCTGTTTTCTTTGCTTTATTTTAGTCAACTTTGGTAAACAATATTAATTATTAGTCTTATAAACTATCAACCTAACTTTTAAATAGCAATGGTTACTTAGGCCTTCAGCTAAGATAAGAACTATAGCCATACACAAGAAAGACCTCTGGCTCTTGTTGTTCAGTTATTTAATAGCTGGGTACTTCAACAACTCAACTACTTACCTTTTTACAGTTTTATTTATTTCTCTAATAGAAAATCGACGTTTAATATTGCCGACACCTTTTGGATCACCATCGTAATGTTGCAATTGCCCCTCTATAAAAAAGGTAAGTAAAAATTGAATTGAACTTTAAGACTTCATCTTTATATCTTAAGAAGTATATATCTTAATCTTAATAAACAATTTATAATTATATTTATATTTACTACTTACTTGTATGGATATTCGCCAAGTAAACAACTAATGGTGTATCATTGATAGATGTTAAAACCACGTTGCCAATATTGTTTAAAGGAAGCGACTGTTTGATACCAATGGATTGAACCCACTCAGAGGTTTGTGTGTTGAATATATCCAGATGAGTCTCTGAGAATACCAATAAATGGCCATCGGAATACGCTAGAAACATAACAGCATGGAGATTGGTTTTAAAGTATTTCAGATTTTAATATTAGGTTGGGAAAAAAAGAGATTAATAAATCCTTCTTACCCATATTCAAAGGGTTCAGGGTATAAAAGTAAAGAAAGATCAGACAAAGTTGCGAAATACCATCAAGTTTCATAAACAATTGGTTAAAATACTTACTTATATAAGTGGGAAATGCTGGATACATTATTTCTCTATCGCGAGACTTTCGTCCTTGTAAGTCCACATATATTGCTAGAGTTTGAAAAACCAATAAGTATTCTCCAAAGGCTCCTCCGGTTGGAGACAATATTTCAATTACTCTAACAGCATCAACCCCAGAATAATTCAGAAATGCGCATAACTGATTTTCTGGATGCACAAGAGCTAAAAAAAATATAGATTGAAGAAGGAATTCGATATAGTTTAATTTTGAAAGTATGTAAGTTAAAAATAATCAATGTTATAATAAGTGATGCAAATTAGATTTGACTTACACATTGCTGTTGCCTCTCCTCTCAAAAAATATGCTGTAAATCCACTTTGGTGAGCAACAACTAATCGCATATCTGACAGTATTTGAAGATGTTGGGCTAAATATCCGATCGTAAACTCACAAGTTTTTTGATGTCTTGTTCGCGTTCGATTGATTTCGTAAACAATAATTTGCGTGTGATTATTGGGTCGCTTTAATGCAATTATAAATGAATACACAATACTTGGATAACGTCGAATTATACCGGTACAAGCAGAAATACAATTTTTAGACTCAATGACTTTTATCCATTCAACGTCACTTGCTTCCAATGCTCTTATTGGTAGGAGCTTTAAATGTCGTTGCTTTCCACAGAGAATAACAATAATCTGTTCTTCTTCAATATACCATAGTTGCAGAATCTTTTTTGTTTCACCAATACGTGCAATTTCTGAAAGAAAATGAATATATATTGTTAAAACACTTCTACTTCTTGTTTATATCTTAATAAAGTTTAGTATTAGATCTGGCTAGAATCAGAGCGGCGGGGAATCGACATGTACAAAATTCAAATAGATCAGCAGCGGGTCTAGTTAAAGCCAGTCCATTGTATGGCAGGGCAACAGAAACGACTTAGCTTATTTTCAGCCTATTACGTACATTTCCACAACATTGTTGAAGCCTTTTCTCACCAGTTTAAAACAGTTTAGCCCGTTAAATGATGAACAAAAAAGGAATTGCGGGTCTATGCCTACGTCACTCACCATATTGATCCAAGTTTATGTAAAACAACCCATCATCAGTTCCTAGTAAAATTTGATTCGCATAAGTAATAACAGAACATAATGCATTTCGTATGAGCGATAAGGTATTGTCTAATATTTCGTTGACTTTGTAAATGGCCGTGTTTGGTAAATTATTTCGTTTTAAAATTCGATGAAGTTCTCCCAATGCAATTACCCATTTGGACTTTTCCGACTCATTATCAGCCAACATCAGAGTGTTTAACGAGATTCCACCTTCAATGAGAGCAGTTTTTATCTAAAACAAAAAATATGAAAATTGATATAATTAAATAAAAGTAACGAAGATGGTGGATCTAAATTCAATGATGAAGATATTTTTGAAAAAGAAAGCTTCCTAAAATACAACAATATTAAATAATATAATCCGGCAAGTATTACCCGCCTCTGCCGCAGTGTTTTTATGAAAGATAGAATCAGTCTTTGTCTCAATTTTCAACGTGGGTTTAAACACGTGTTTATTAACTTGTTATGTTCCGACGACTTCATTTAAATTGTATACAAGCTGCTAGATTATTTTTCATCAAATGTCAGTTAATAGTTATCCACCCATCAAGCTCGTGGAAAAAGTGTTCTCTATTACATATTCCAAAGTAGGTAAATATATATAAGCTTATACATATATCTCTTTTACAGTTTTTAGTTTTTTAAAAATATGAATTCTACATTTTTTTATGCAATACACATTTTCTGCAAGGGTATTAAAAAGTAGTTAGGAAACTCTTACCTTAAAAATACATGGTACATCTTTTTTAGCTGCATGAATTACATCACTTTCTCGGACGCTGCCAACAGAAAATTCGGGATCCCGCATATCTAATACCTGGGATACACTTACACTTGGTAATGCACATCGATCAGTAGATATATCATACAAAAACAATTTAAAGTCACAGACGACTACAAATTGACGAATCCATCCCCGTTTTATGACTCCTGATTTAGGGACCTTAACGTAGCCTTCATATGCTGTTCCAATTCCTCTTGTAGGATCTATACCTAAAGGTCTTTTGGTTTGGTCCATGGGAACTGGACATATTGTCGGAACTCTTTGACAACAGACAGTATGGCATGCAAATCCACAAATTTCACAAACAACGCCTTGCCTTGTTAATCCGACCATTAAAGACGTGCAGTGGTTACACTTTGTAGGACTACTAAAAGTTCGTACCAGAAATTGATGAATTGAAGCATTGCTAAAACTTTTTTTTTTAGATTCCTCGTAGTTTAAATTACTTTCAGATCTAAATTCATCGTTAACGGTCGAACTCTTTACACTTAAGTTGTCTTTAACCGTTTTTAGTGAATATTTCGAATCATAATTAAACAATATTCCGGTATTGGAGGATTGAAACAAATTGGATGCAGATGAAATACTTGCATCGTTAACGTACGATTCCTCGGAGTCGATCACATCAGTGTTAATGGGTATATCTTTGAAAAAAGCGTTGTTTTGATGCGATGATTTATTCAAAAATGACTCTGAATATCCGAGATCAATTTTCTGTATATCTCTTAGTTCAACTTCTTTTTTTTTTAAGTCATACAAAATAGAATCGCATCGCTTTTTATAATCACACACTTCCTTTTGGGTAGAAATAAGTTCAGCCCTAGTTTGACTAAGTTCTTCGGCTATAAATGCCTTGGCTTGAATTTCACGTTGCAGAGCACTTTGCAAATTAAGCAACTCCATTTTATCCAGTTTTTGTGATCGCCTATTTCTCCAATTTTTATGGTCTACTGCATTATTATTTAAAGTTCCTACATGTTTAAGATATTCGATTTCTTCAGTCATTTTTGTAGCCAGCGCTTGTAAATAACTCCTAGCATCTCTTTCATCCGATACCCATTGAATAATCTCTGCCATTTGCAGCTCCCAGTGGTTTATTGCTTCGCGTTTTACTTGTAGCTCTTTTATTATTTGAATTTCATCGGCTTGTAAGTCTCGTAAATTTTTTGATTTTATGCTCACTTCTGTGCTTAAACGTTGCCTCTCTTCGTGCCATGCTGATTTTTCCAATTCATACCGTTTCTGTAATTCTAAAATAGTTTCTGCTGAATCAGCAACGGGATCAATAAGGGTGCTCTTTATTTTTTCATGTGCTTGCTGCAGTTCTTGAGAAAGTATTGAGTTGGACGTTTCCAGCTCAACAAGTTGTTCTCGTAAGGCTTCAAGTTCTAAATTATTGCGCGCTTGCTGGTGATTTAATTTTTCCGTATACTGTAGTTCCATACGCTCTATTTCGTATCCTGTTATACCCGATGGAATATTTGTTGGAGTTGTTGAATCAACCGATTTTCGAAAATCTATTTGTAGCTTTCTACAGCATTCTTCTGCGTGCTCTCTTATCCTTTTTTCTTTAGAGGCTTCATTTACAGCATCTTCAATATGAAGTTCCAATTCTCTTCGAGTTTTATCAGACTTACGTAATTCGTTTCTTAAGCTATCATTTTTTTGGATTGCCGCATCAAGCTCTTCTTCTTTATCTCTAACCTGTCTTGAGAGTTTTTGTTTTTGGTTTCGAAGTTCAGTAAGTTTTTCGGTAACTTCAGAGTATTCCATCATTGCCCCATTACGCTGCGAAATAGTTTCTTTTAGTTCAGATTCTTGTATTTTGAGTCTTTCAATAACCTCATTATACTTGGCGGTTAATTCGTTTTTCTCATTTTTAGATAATTGTAACTGTTCTGTTATGGTTTTTAACTGCTTGTTAAGTAATTCGTTAGGTTTTTCTGAAGGTTTATGTAGTTTACTACACAAAAGGGAACTCTCAAAAGCTTCATCAAAAACAGAAGTTTGATTTTTAGTATCGGGAAGAATATCGACAGAATTTAAGTCTGCTGTACAACAGTTTTGGGAGAAAGTAAATCCAATAAACGGCAAGTGAAATCCAGAAAACGCCGGATTCGCTGAAGGCGGAATCGAATCTATTAATCTAACGTCATTATCGTCAACATCAAAGTTGGACGTATCTGTTGGACTCGACACTTCCGGTATATAAGGTGCAAGGCCAGATCTAATATTTTCCCAATCTATTCCATCAAACCATGTATGTTCCATAAAATCACGTAATCCTTTTTGACCAAGTCGGTTTTCAGGTATACAAATTAGCTTGCAAAGCAAATCCTTAGATGCTTCGGATAACTTACAGTGCATAGTGTCTTGAGAAGGTAAATTAAAGCAATTTTGATGGTTCATAATTTTTCCATAGGTTTCCACCAAACTTTCCGCATAAAATGGTGTTTCTCCATACAACATTTCATACATACATACACCTAATGACCACCAATCACATTCTGTTCCATAACGTCCTTTTCCATCCTCCATGGCCCTTAAAATTTCCGGAGATATATAATCAGGTGTACCGACAGCAACATTTGATTGAACGGTACCATCCTTATCCAAGCGTAAGCAGGATCCAAAATCAGCTAACCGAACATGGCCTCTTTTGTCTAATAACACATTGTCTGGTTTTATATCCCTGTGAACATACTTGAGCTGGTGAATACTATTTATCGCCAAAATCATTTCAGTAATGTAAAACTTTGCCATATCTTCAGGAAGTTTATCTTCAAATTTGCTTAATAATGTTAATAAGTCTCCACCGCAGTAGTAGTCCATAACCAGGTACTAAAAAAGATGGAGATACACACATATAAAATATAAAAATATGCTAGTGTTTGCTGCTGGCTGCAACCAACTCTACTGTATTAAGATATTAGAAGGCAAACATACCAAATTTATATTATCCTGAAAAGCATAGTGCAAGTTTGTTATCCACTGACGATCTCCAAGAACTAGAACATCTCTTTCTTCGCGAAAACAAGCCGTCTCAGCTCGTTTTAACATCTCCCATTTGTTTAAAATTTTCATTGCAAAAATATTTTCCGATGACAGCATGCGAACTACACATACTTCACCAAACGCTCCACGTCCAATAATTTTCAATATTTCAAAGTCTTCACGGGTAAGGCGAAGCTTTCGTACAATGTGGACAAACGGTTTAGCTGAAATTTCGAAACAAAAGATATAGAATTACATAATTTATTTATTTATATTTTACCAATTGTGGGCAACAACAATCAATACAAGTATCAGTAAGAAGCTAAGCTATTTGTCACATACCAAGTTTAAGAAAATCCGACACACTTTTTTCTCTGCGAAGAGAAGAATTACTGCATTCATCGTAAAGTAAGATAAATGTATCCAGTAAGGCATCCATCGAGAATTGATGCCTTTTAAAATTATCTTCCAAGTTTAAGCATTGATTTAACTTTTTATCGCCATTTGGTTCACTTAAAAATGACTCCAAAAGTTCGAGCCTCTTGTTGCAGCTTAAAGTGAGAATATCTGGAAAAAAAATGTTTATAAATTAATTCACCTTCTGATTAAAATAATTTTGTAAAACTAAAAGAGGCAAATTTTTGTTACTTATAGAACTATTAAATTTATATTTAAGAATCCTAAAAAAGCTTTTGACATGTCCAAAAAATTATAAGGGATTTGCCATTATTAATCCAAAGGACAGATCTTTAATTAATTGTTGTTCTGAGTGGTAAATTCATCTAATGATTGCAACTGTCAAAAAGTCATAAATCTGCAGTAATAACGAAAACATTTTCTAACCGTTTCTTTTTTAATTTGAGAATTTCCATTATATTTTGTACATTTACTAATACGGTGACTGGATCAAGTCAGACTTTACACATTTTTAATTTGACAAGAACAAAATACTATATACAAATCAATTTTGCCACGGTTCAGGATTATAATATTAATTCAGTTATTGTAGAATGCTCTATAGATATCGTTTTATGTATATATGCATGCCGTGTCGTTCGGAGAAGTCGCACGGTGTTAGAAGA
Organism: Drosophila colorata; assembly: GCA_035041545.1. Taxonomy (NCBI): domain Eukaryota; kingdom Metazoa; phylum Arthropoda; class Insecta; order Diptera; family Drosophilidae; genus Drosophila; species Drosophila colorata. Next base: position 802,802 of record JAWNLD010000449.1, read on the forward strand.
ATTTACAGGCCCTCGGTGTCACGTACCGGTCCCTCGCCATATCCTCGTCGATGGGTTTTACTCGAACCTTATATATGGGCGTTGCGGCATAGCATCACTAACAAATTGTTGAGGGGACACCGCTATCTCTTCTGTAATGCGCACGGGGAACACAATAGCGATTCTGACTGCATATATTTGTGTCGGTGCACCACCGGTAGTCGGGCGAGTGGTCCATTGGTACAGCGTTACATCACCAGATGTCAGGCGAGTGGGCGAGTGGACGATTGGTACGGCGTTGCACTACTGGGGGATATGACAGCACAGCCATAACCAGAACCACTATTGTGTTCCCTCTATTAAGAGAAAGGACAGCGTTATCCTTTTTGTTATCCTAGCGTGTTCAGACGAGTGTACGATTGTCCATCTGTACCACGACTGTGCATCTCCGGTGAATAGGAGAGGCGACATCAATGTTCCTTACATTGCAGGCTACTGAAAAAATGGTATTATTAATATACCCAATAATTAAATAATACATTTATATTAAGTATTTCTTTATTTATTTAACAAAAACAAATTTAACTCAATTTTCTTATGGGATCCGGAGCATTTGCCATCTTCAGAGTAGTAGCCTTTATGCTATAAGTAAATTACTGATGTCTAAGATTTCAAATCGCTGCAAAAATAAACAATAGGAAAAATGTGTAAATATCGATAAATATAATATAGAATTAAAAATGTATGTGTGAACTATTTTATATATAGCACTTACCGCTGATAAATATTATTAATTATATTGCCAACAGTTATTCTTATATTTATTTACTTCTGATGTCATATTAGGCAGTTCCCTTTACACTTACTTATTTTCACTTGCACAAATTGAACTAATTTTGAAGCCCCCTTAGTTCTTTCATCTCTTGCTTTAATGTTTCTTTCAATGCACAAAAACAACATGTACACTTATTTACATACACACATGTCTGCACAATACACTTTTTTAATGCGCGACGTTACAACAAGCTAGACAAAGAACTTAAAAGGAAAAAAAACAATCGACAGATTTTTTATTGTAGTCCTGTGCCGCCGGACCTGCATGGCGAACAGCGTAAATGCAAAAACAAAAACAAACGAAGGCTGACACCGCCCGAGCTACTGGATAAATGTGCACATATCTTTATTTTGCTTGAGTGGTGTGTATTTATATACATATAGATTCATATACACATTCGTACATATGTACATGTATATATGCTGTATGCAACACAGAGTATTGACGTTCGTAAAGGTATTTATATAAATGTCGAGTGACGTTTCAAACTCAATAATACAACTATTTGTTAACTTTGTTTAAATTACCACTAAGCTCAGGTAAGGAGGTTTCATATTCCATCTTATATTTGTTCGTTTGGACGATTCATATCCACAAAGCAGTTAAAAAACAATATAATAAAAGCCGACTTATACTGCTAGGGATGGTATCTGGTATTTTCATATATTCGATTTTAATACTCTTTATAAAAAATCATATTTTGAAGTTTATCGAACGCATTCGATAATTTATACAATATTCGAATCGTCTTTTAACACTGCATCAACCACAAAAGCAATTTATCGATTAGAATCAAGCTGTCTGTGATGAAGCTGTATCTTTTATGGGAATCACATAAAATGCAAAGTTATGGGAGTTTGAAATATGGGAGCTATGGATCCGAGATCTTAACCCAATATACTCATTTCTCTTCCTAAATGAGATGAAAATTATTAGAAAGAAAATACAGTAGTAGCCTTTTAAAAACCATTAACAGTTGCTCTTGGAAAATCTCTTAGTAGCTACACAAACTTTTTACTTACAGAGCCGCGAGTTTGCAACCGAATAATGTATTAATTGACGAGGCTGTTATTCGCAGACTCTGCGTTGAGAGACACGAAACTCAGCAGCACTCTCTAAAGGAACCTGAAGAGTTTTCGCTGTTAAAGAGGAATGGCCGCAAAGTGAACGGGCGCTTACCGGTTTATAAATGAATTATGACTTTTTAAATATCAGTGCGCAACAGGTCAACCACTATGTCGCAATCATAGAAATATATTAATAATCTGATTAATATCTGTACAGATATTTAATCTTGGCACAACGAAATTTCTTATAGTTTATGTTTTGTAAATATCAAAATCACCTATATATAAAAAAGATAAAATAAATTTGTATAACAAATATTAAAATAATTTTATAACTTAAGTAAAAATCCATAAATAATTGATAATGAATTTCTTTAAGGAATATAAAAACCACTTTCGGCCCCTTGTTTATGTTCCACTTGGTGTATTTAATTGTGTAACAAAATATACAAAACTCTACACGAATAATCTTATTTTTATTTTATCAAATGCATAGTCAGTATGAAATAAATTACACCTATTATTTTTAACGATGCTAAAAACCCTAATAAGTATATATTAAATGAAATAATTCAATACAATAACTTAGGAAACAAATTTGTTCTTTGGGGTTTTATACTTATTCTAAGGGTCTCAGGGTTTCTTTAAATCTCCAGTAAAAGAACTTGACACTTCAAGTTAGATTATACCAAATATTTTTATTTAAATTAATTCTTTCCAAAACTTTAGAAAACCAAGAAGTTATATTCGGGGAGTTAAATATTAAATACCCTTAACTGCGATTTTACATAAAAAAATTCCTAATTTCTTGTTTCTCTGGGAGCTATACTAGGTTAAAATAAAAGTTTTTCAGACAAAAAGTAATTTTTAGAGCGATCGTTCCTATGGTAGACATAGTGGTCCGATTTGGTCGAGATATATTGAAATACGTACTGCCTGTAGTAAAAAGACGGACCTCTGCATAATTTCATTTCGTTAACTAAAAGCTGAAAGACTAGTTTTCATAGAAACAGACAGCCAAAGCTATATTGACTGAGTTCGTCATCCTGATCTAGAACATATATACTTTATGGGATCGAAGATGTCTCCCTCAATGCATAACACATTTTGTGGCAAAATTATAATACCCTCTGAAACTACATTAGGAAAGAATACGGGTTTCTCCGGAGAATTATCTTGGATATTGTTGTCTGGGTTATTTAATAGCCCAAAAACCCAAGAAGTATATTTGTAAAAGCGCACACATTCTTAAATGAAATTGTCTCATACTTTTAAGCACGAATACATATTTAAGCATATGAGCTGAATTGTGCTCGTGTGCACTCAAAGATTTACGTTAGCGATGGGTTCCTTAAGCCTAAATATGGTTTTTACTGATACTTAAAAATAATTAATATGTGTTGATATGTATAATATGTTTTGTTCCGTCCAAGAATTTGGCAACTTTTAAAAAATATATCATGAAAATGGATCTTACTTTTTCTTGTCACCACCTTAGAAAAATTATAAAGCCCCAGTAAAACAATTATTTTTCACCTCTTAGTTATTTTAAGAGTTATATAGTAAGTGAGTATATATAACTAGTAAAATAATAAACAAATAAATATACACTTTATAATTGTTTTCGAACCATTTCTGACAACAAAGCTGAATCGTTGTTGGACATGACGGCTCCAGTTGAATCTTTATTTCTATAAGATGAATTCGGGACCCGCTGAATTGTTCTATCCTCGTAACGCGTTCGTCCCTGCGATGCCATTGGTCTATTGAGAGTATTGTTTGCGTTATTTGGTGAACTTGGCGGGGTGCTGTGTGATGCGAAGTGTTTGTTAACAAAATCCTGTTCTTTCCATGAATTTTTTTATATACTTCACGCAGCTCGTGATGCTGCCACATTGTGTACAAAACTTGACTAGCAAACTTTATAACACAAGAAGTATATTGTTCTTTGCGTCTCGTTATATTCATTAATCTATCTACACCACCTGCATCCAATAGTGAACGCGCGAACTCTGGGTTTTTTTTTATAACCTCATTAATTGTCGCTAATACGGCTGTGATTGTGTCGTCTGACGTATTTTGGTCGTGTTGAGCGTTTCCAGAAGGCAGTTTCTGAACTAAATCGCGCATCGCATACTTGCCAATCAACTCCTTATTTCGTTGGTCAATAGCAAGGTTGCGCAGTGCAGTGGCAACAGCACAAACGACACGATCAACTTCCATTCGTAAAAGTTCTACAAGAATCGGAAGGCCTTTTTCTTTACGCACGGTGGCCCGAATGTCAATGCTTGGCTGCCAATAACAAGCAGATAAATTTTGAATTGCTCCAGCAGCGGCCTCAAGAGTTTCAGGATTTGAGCAACTTTGCAGTAATGAAAGATAGAATTGCACCACTTCAGGTTGCCATAACTGTTCATATCCCTTATTGGCTTTATTACTTGTGCCTGAATTCTTTGAATATTCCGTGGAAAATATGTAGTTTTGTTGTGGCTCATTTAAAGCCAAATCCTTTTTTTTTACTTGTCCCGAAACAGCCCAAATTTTCGCCTAAAAATAAGTAGTAGTTACTAAAACTATTAAAAAAAAAATATATATATATATATATGTATGAACTGATTACCTTTTGAAGACGATGGCACAGCCCTTTCTTGAATAATGAAGGGATGTTTGTCATAATTGGGATCTTCAACTTCTTGGCACCTATACGACAGATTGCGAAGAATGCACACGCAGTTTTCTACTGTTTTATTTCCAATGTTATTCTTTTCAATGGACGATCGTACTACGTAGAGAAGGGATTCCACTAAGTGCTCGCAGTTACGAAGGCATTCTCGTGCGTGTTCTCCAGCAGAACTGACATTTCGCAAAACTCCAGATGCATTTCGAAATACTGTGGAAAAACATGTCTCGCCGCAACAGATAGGATCCCAGCCTGAGTGGGGCTTAATGACGTTAATTACTATAGCAGCCAGCGCCTCATCAATAATTGACCGTTTAATATCTTCACAAGAAGACATATTCCACAAAACACCAGTTACCAATTCTTTTACTTCAGTTTCTTGAGACCGGCAAAGAAGGTGTACCAAAGCTTCTATTCCCCCGGCATTTTTTATTCCACGTTTATTTTCATCATTCTGTCTTCCATATGATAAATTGCGCAACGCACCACAAGCATTTCTATAAAAATGTAAAGGTAATAATTTGATTAAAAAATGGTTATTTCGTAATGTAAACAATTTTTCAATCTGATAAAAGCAAAATCTGAAAGATATCAAAGTCTTTGAGTCATAGAGACGTGGATTTTGGGGGCGGGAATTTGGTCTGATCTTTAAAAGAGGTTATTAGTATTCCATGTACAATTTTTTGACAAGCTCTACACGAGTATAAAAATTCCAAGTTTAAATTCAAGCATTCAATTCAACTGAAACATATTTTATTTTCTGTTATATACATTCTGATCTATAAAAGTATTGCTCACTTTTATTTAGAAGTCAAAAGAATTTAAAAAAATATCGTGTTTTTTTAAACTTACTTATGAATATCCGGAGCATCATATGATAATAATCGAATTAAAGGTGGTATTCCTCCCAATGTTCTTGTTCGCTGCTTGTTTGGATCATCCATATAACATAAATGCTGCAGGTATGCAGCGGCATTCGCTTTTATAGCATTATTAGGATTACTAAGAAAGCTAATTACTTCTGAAAGGTTTGGATCACGCCATCTCATTGTAGAACAAAGATCACTGTCCGATCCACCAATGAAATCTTCTTTCTCTGTAATTCTAGGTGGAACAGTGTTCAGTGAACTTGTCGCAAATTGTGCTAATTTGAAATCGCCTTGACCTTCAAAGGATCTACATTGTGAGTCAATTGCTGACTCAGACCCATTGAGGTTATTATCGAACGGTCTCGAAGGAAATGGCTTTATATTTGCACTCACTCCCGGCAATCCATAATTAGCATCTGAAGTATAACCGTATGGAACTGCTGGTTCGTCTGTATAATGCGGCTCTAAGCCACATGGCGGTAAGCCAGGTATTCCAAAATCAGCTGCTTCATCAAACTGTGGAGCTTGTATGTATCTTACGGTCGGAACTAATGTGTGGCCTTCCATACCGGGCGTGCTCAATTCTTGGGGAGCTGTTTCTATTTTACTTTGAGACCCAATTGCAGAACAATGAGGATTTATACGTGAGATAGTCCCAATACCCGTTGGCTTTGAAATATATAATGGTGCATTTGTATATCCGGCAGCTGTGTATTGCTCAAAGTTTTGAAAAGCAGAATATTGTGTTTGTAAATGACCTGCTTCCGTTACCAACGACTGCTCAATATTTAAATTTTGTTGGGGATTCATTTTATACTTAGTGCAAAATCTGGAACGAAACAAAAATTTACAATTGCGAATAAATATTAATATTATTTTTTAAACAAACAAGAATAAATAATATACTCTACATTGTCCGACAAAGAAATATCGCCTGGTAAGACATCTACATACACATATACACCTAATACTCTTTTTACACGGTTTTTAAATAACGCACGTTAGACAGTCAACTTTTTTTTTTTACACGAATTGATTTATTTTATTTATTTTTTACGTTCTATTAATTTTTTTTTATTCTCGCTCCTCACAAATTATATATTCAAATATTGTCCCCCTACTTTATACAAATTTTTTGTTCCCAAAAATGACAACAAAAATGTTGTTTGAAAAAATGTTTATATTTTAAATGCAAAATCAATCTAGATGACAACCCATTCTTGCATTCTTACAGGCAGCAAGACGGCAGGTGAATGAGTATAAAAATTATAAGCTTGTTCTGCGTGTGGTAACAAAAATATATTCAAAATTGCAAATCCCAGCTTTTATAGTTACCGAGAGCGCTGCGTTCATGGTCGGACATGACTAAATGAACTCAACTGCTCGTCCTGATAAAGAATATATATGTATATTTTGGGGAGAGATACTTCTTTCTGAATGTTACGTACATTTGACCAAAATTACTATGCCCCTTTTTCCCATTTTTGATAAGTTCAGGGTATAGTATATAGTATATATATATAATAGCAGTCTAACAAGTCTTACACTAACCTAGGCCTCAAGCCTGGCTGCACCTTTTTAATTTGCCTAAATCACTTGGGCAACTCATCTACCGGGGACCGGGTACTTTAGCTGATGAACTTTAATTCAATTGCCAAGAGAAATTCGTACAGTACATAGAGCTGCAACGGCGAAAATGCATTGAACTCGCATATAAGCGATATTTTCATGAATGGAAACATAAAAAAATATAAAAAACACCGGCCATACAGCATACAACTAGCATTGCATTTATACAATAAACTCATATAGGCTGTGCTCATATAAACTTTAGGCACTGTGATTGCAGATATATTATGTATGGGTATGAATATTAATTTTCATGCACTTGTTAACCTCTACATACATGCATGGATTACTATATAATAGTGCATTTAACATTTGCATACACAATTAAAAAGGCCACGCCCCTTTGCATGTACATACATCAACAAACATATCTGTATGAACATTATTTCAACGAGTACAAACTTTTAAAATCAGTTGATTGTGTACACAAAAAAAAAAAACATTCGATGTCTTAAAAAAAGTAAATATACTTAACAAGATAACGAAATAAATAAAAATAGATAACTTGAATAATTTAAAAAAATGTATATAGGCAAATATTTACATGTACATACTAAAAAATATCGATTTTTCGCAGATGTCACTCTTTGTCTTTTGCGCGAATGTGTACATATACAATTGCCTGATTCATAACCTCTAATTAAATTGAATTTACAAATAATTAAAGCATTTCAAGCCTAAATGTATTAATTATCCGACACAACGGATTGATTTTCAATATGTATATGATTTAGTACGGGCATGTACGCAGGTCTCTACATACTGAGCATTCGCGCTTCAATACACGATTAATACAAATACAAGCTTGGTTTTATGGTTTTAGATTAGTTTTATTACCCACCTTAGAAGTGCAAAAAATATTTGTTAATAAACATATTAATGTTAAAAGACGCGAATATACTTCCGACCTTAAATCTCCTCGACCAATACCTTGGTAATATTATTCTTCTGCATGCTAATTCAAAATTGGAGTTGTTCCATTTTTCGTTATGTGTTTAATGTAACTAGTTCTTTTGGGAATAAAAATAGCGCCGATTTTGGATTTTTAAAATTAAAGTAAGTATGTAAGTAAGTAACTATTTAAAATGAAGTCAATTTCAATTCACATCAAGTGACTTTAAACTAGTTGAAATTAATTTAGGTGGAATTTAACTTAGCTTCACAATAATTTATCACTTTGATTTTCTTAATGTCTTCTGGCCGTAATTACTAGAAGCGTTTCACAAGGCTCAGTACTCGGGACAAAGTAGTGGAAAGTGGTGCATGACGGTGAGGCAAAGAATTCCTCAGCCTGGCTGCGCAAAAAAAACGGAGCAGCAGGAAAAAGAACGTGGAAACTGCCAGAATCCTAGTTGATCGCATTGAGATCCATTTGGAGCCCTCCGTAAAATACTTCAAGAACCAAATTTAGTGACTTGTCAATATTAATTAAATGAGGTTAGGTCTCCAGATTTTGTGTTGTATTTATTAATAAAAATGTTGGACCTGTAAGTACAGTATGTCAAACAATCGCTTGGAAAATTAAAAAACACACATAATTTCAAGTGTAAGCAAGCAATATACAATTACATTTTTGTTTAGATTATTAACATAATTATTCACATATTTATTTTTTAGCACAACTAACAAAAAATAGTTTACTGGAAAAAATTAAGAAATAATAACATACTTGTTTCCAAAATCCAAACATAGCTTCAAAAGAGAAAGAAATAGGAGTAGCTGAAATAAATTCCAGGATTGATTTGCCTTTTGGTTTTCGTCAGAGTCAAGTGATCTGTGAATTAATATAAGTCAAGAGTTAGTGTTCGAGCCGTGTTTTGTTAGCATAAACATCCATTTAAAATTCGACTGGAAAGCGAATTAACGACATTCTGTTACAGTGTGCTTATTTTCACTTTAATGTATGAAAAACTGCCAAATAGTTGAGCAAAAAATATACTCCATCAAGTTGTTATTATTTTAAATGTGTTATTATTTAATTTTTTATTATTTAAACAAAAGTTCCACTTGTTTTAGGTCTGGCATAATATGCCTTCAATTTTGTTCCATTTCCACCATTTCGCTTTAACTGTATGCACTAGTTCCACCACTCTTTAATTAAACAATCAGCTCATGCGTACATCGATGCATTCGAACCACCACCCAAATTGATTAGTCCGGATTTTCATTGCGGTCAGAAGGCCTACTAGTATTTCTGTTTGATCTTAAACATACAGACATTAAAATTGGTTTTCAAATTTGGTAAAAGTACTCGCATTTTGCAAAAAAAAAAGAAAAATGGTAAGGGGTTTTTAAGTAATGTAGTACATATAAGTTGACATTTAATATTAAATATACATGTGTATAGGCTTACACATGTGCCATACATATAATTTAAAAGACGATGATTCATGTGTGCCCAAATTTGTACAAATTTAATCGCAATGGTGGCATACACTAAAAATATATTTTTTAAGATAATGTGCATATTTCTTGAGTCCAGAAGGGCAGCCTAATTTAGAATAACCATTTGTAAGTATCCATGTGTAGGCATAGGCATATATACATAAATATGGATTCATCCTAGGTATGTATACTTACGAATGTACATATATAAAATATATATACATATATTTATGGATACATGCATATAGATATACACACACATGTATGTACATTCGTACGTAGACATTAGTCAGAAAAGGCTGAGTAATATTCCAAATATTAATTCGCAACATTAATAGTTTCGGTTACATATGTAAACCTTGTACAGATAGAAGAAACTAATAAGCAGTACTAAGTTTAATAACTTATGTGCAGTAGAACAGACAGATGTGTACATAATTCACTATAATTATGTATATGGTTTATTATATGTACATATATTTAGTGGATTATATACATATGCGCAAGTTTCTCCTAAACATACATTTTTAGACTAAGAAATATGCATATGTTCATACATATACACACACACTTTAAAATGAACAAAACATATTTATTTGTGTGGGTTTTTTAATTGATTGTCTACAATCTAATATACAAATATTGTTGCCATTACAAAGAGCACGTATGCTGCAGAAAATGCATGTTTTTATTTACTTAACATTGCCGGCTTATTTTCAGTGCCTAACTGTACATACATACATACGAACAAGCAACACATTCATGCAAATATACAGTGAAAAAGAAAAGTTTTACTACACGTTGGGTCCCTGCAAGTTATGAAAATAAAGCTATTCGATAATAAAGAATATTGGATTAACATAAATAGACAATTGTTTTAAATTTGTTTCAAACTAGATAACTAACTGCAAACAAGTAACAACGTTGCAGTTGGGTGTAACCGACTGCACAATACTCGTTCACAGTATAAAATCTTACAAAATTCGAAAAATTTAGTTATTTTGAAAAAATATCGGTGTTTTATAATTTGTGAGAGTGGGAGTGGGCGTGTCCGAATGTTTCGTCTCGATTTTTTAAGAACATTCGAAATCTATCTGTCAAGTTTGTTGACAAGCTTTAAATTGTGGGAGATATGGATTTTAATTGTGAACAAGTAAAAAGACATGCTTTGTTATTACAAAGTGAACGAGTATTGCGCTGTCGGTTACACCCGTCTGGAATGTTTTGCTATATTGCTTTGCTATATGTTTCTAAGTCTTTATAGCCTTTTGGCCTTCTTCTGTATAGCTTAATGTAATTTTTATTTCTGACAGGCTTCTGGAGTTACTGTTTCGGATGTATGCAAAACAACATACGAAGAAATAAAGAAGGATAAAAAACACCGCTATGTTATTTTCTACATTCGTGATGAAAAGCAAATTGATGTTGAAACTGTAGGAGACCGTAATAGCGAGTATGACCAGTTTCTAGAAGATATCCAGAAGTGCGGTCCTGGAGAATGCCGGTAAGTCGCAACAATTAATTTACTTTCAGAATCTGGAAGTATATATCATATATATTTATGTATATACAGCTATTAAAGCCGGGACTACAATATCGGTATATATAAATATGTGTGCACGTGACGGAAAAATATCTGCCTTTACATTAAGACCGTTTCTTTATATATGTATACGTAGGAGATTTATTCTTCAGCCGAGTTGATTTAACCACGTCCGACGAACCTCTAAATCACATAGAAAATCGCTAAATTCCAATAGTAACGTTCGTGGTGGAGGATATTATTTGTTATCTTGAAATTCATGATATGGATCGCGTCAGTATACCTGTCTGGTTGTACTCTTTTTGTTGAAGTCAATAAATTTGATCGAAAACAAGGCTCTTGTAATATGAAGAGCTGCTTTGTAAAGTATATCATGTTTAATCATATAATAGTTCTTTTTTTTTTCACTGATATCAAGCGAAGTTCTACTTATACTTATTCTTTCAAGAGCTGTAGTAACGATAGGTCAAAAATGAAACTGTTTACAAATAATATACATATATATATATTTGTATTACATAAGGTATATATATTATTTCTTTTCAGATATGGCCTCTTTGATTTTGAATATATGCACCAATGCCAAGGCACGTCAGAGAGCTCAAAGAAACAAAAGTTATTCCTGATGTCATGGTGTCCTGATACTGCTAAGGTAATTTGATACAGCTCAAAAATAAAAAAGTTTAACTATAATTTTAAATATTATAGGTTAAGAAGAAGATGTTGTACTCTAGCTCTTTTGATGCTTTGAAAAAATCTCTGGTAGGTGTCCAAAAGTATATCCAAGCTACTGATTTATCAGAAGCATCTCGTGAAGCTGTCGAGGAAAAGCTTCGTGCTACTGATCGCCAATAGACTGCCAGAACAAAACCCTGTGCAATGCATTTAAATTAAAATATGTGCATGAATCAGCGATAACATTTGTATCCGGTCAAGATCGCCAATTTGTATGAGAATTTTCTACATAATTTGTATTTTCAGTATAAATAAAGAAAATTAAAATGAAAACTTGTCTATTTTTAAAGCGTTATAATCAAATAGTTATAATGGCTGGCGCTATACAAGCGTTTAATGCAAATATTTGTTGGTATATATGGTTTTGGGCTACAAATACATGATGTCAAATCAACTAAAGGTTGCTAATGTTTTCGCCTATATCTTTGTTTCACTAAACCTCATCGCCGGACACGATTCTGGAATCAGGTTTCTGTTCAGGTCCTTTAATATACTCACAGACCTCGCCCAGGTGGACGGGGAAAATTTCTAACGCCGGTATCTGGTTGCCATTGTAGACCCTTTGTAACCGCTCTTTGGCTTTCTTGTCTCTGCATGATGATTAGGCCCGATCTGAAGGAATGATATTGATGTTCAGACTGGTGGCCCATCCCTTCCGCATTCGATTGCGATGAGCTCCTCCTTAGACAAAAGTCTCCGCTGATTTTCTTATGCCATAGCTTCCCTGATGGTCTTTGTAACATTGGCATAGGATACTTTGCTGCATTTGGCGCTCTGAAATAGTCCGTGCTCTTCTGTAGCTGCGTGGCTATTATTTTTGTTCTTTGTAGCCTTTGACACTATCTTCGGTGCAGCGGGAGCTTGCGATCAATCGCTGCTTGGCCCTATATTCTGATCACGGGGGACACAGCTTTGGCCTTGTGCTCAAACTCTTGCCATCTCGCCTCTTCCGGTCGCAATACCTCAGGTATCATTTGTGGCCTGCTCAACTTAGACCTTGCAGGATATGGGACGAATCATCTTCCTTGTTGGTGCAACTGTGGGATTGCTCCTTTACGGAGCCGTGCAGCGCTTTTGCACCTCTTACGTCCGACCGTGCTGTGTTAGCAGTGACTGCCGGTAGAAACAGACAACGGCCACGAATCGCATTAAACCCTGGCTTAGGTGATGAGATTTCATGTTCCTTTCTTTCTTCTTCTGTGTTCTGCTTGTCCTTATTTTTTTTTTTTTTTAGAATATAAACAGCTAGTGAAAAACAGTCATATACGATTAAAGTTAATGGCTCCAGCCACGCTATGCTTTCACAAAAAAACTGTCTTTTCAACGACCACAGCAGATTACGAACATCCTGTAATATACCGATGCCTAAGACCGTTATGAATAATGGACCTAATTGGTATTAGACGACTGAAAATCCTTATTTGATAACTAGGCTTATGTCAATTGAGCGTTCTAAGAAATATTTTAACTGATAATCATTAAAATAATACATGCCAGCTATAAAAAACAGACGTATATTAAAAACCATTTTTAATTTGAATAATTATGATAATCACTAATTAGGTTTTTGTTATATATTTTAGAATCAAGTTTTATTTATTTTTTCCGTACAATTTAGTTTCTTTTATTTTTTACGTTATATCAGTACGCAAAATATATTTTTGTATAGAATTAAAGAAAATTAACATACAAAATAAATGGAGGAAGTATTTTTGTACATATTTCAGTTATATATTGTGACGATATCTTGATGTGAGTAAAACAAATTTTCCCGTGCAACTCTGGGGTCGATATGTTTGATAACCGGAAGATGCCAGAAATGCCTCTTTCCTTTTTACTACTGAGTGGTAAATACATGCTGGGTTCTAAGATTTGTTAATAAAAAATTCATTGTAAGTAATAGTAAAAAGGTGATTTAATTAAAGATAATAATTTGTTTAAATTGTTTTTTAAGATGCCGCGTGAAATCAAAGAAGTTAAGGATTTTCTGAACAAAGCCCGACGCACTGATGCTCGTGCTGTCAAAATAAAGAAGAATCCGACCAATACTAAGTTCAAAATTCGCTGCTCACGTTTCCTTTATACCCTTGTGGTACAGGACAAAGAGAAGGCGGACAAAATTAAGCAATCATTACCACCAGGCTTGCAAGTTAAGGAAGTCAAGTAATCCAGCTCTATGTTTGAACTTGCATCGATGTACATGATTCTTTGAGAATAATATTTAAACATGTTCTTAATGGAATAAAATATATTGGTATAACGCTGTGTAAAATATAATTTCATTCTTAATTTTTGTTGGCATATAGTACGGGTTTAATGAGATCAATGTAAACACACTTACATACATACATTGTAGGGCCTGGAACAAGTGTTTCGACATGTGTCTTTTATTAGTGTAATTAAAAATAATGTCAAGTCACAGCATCGGTGTACTGCAATCAGGTTATAGATTAAGTGCTAAAATTTGAGTTTTTCTCGATAACTTTCCGATAACAGACTGGCCGCTCTGTCGCTTTGTTTTGGTTTTGTATAGAACAGCTGATTGTGTATGTGCACTAAACACTCTTGACGAAGGAACACTGAAAAGAAATTGTATATATATGTTTGTGGTTGTGTGCCAATGTTTGTGTTGATGTTTTGTTAACCCATTCTATATGATATGCGGCAGGTTTATATTGTTTTATTGACATCTGACCACGGAATTATATAAGGGTATGTATAATGACAATATTTCTGCTTTTTAGTCATGAATCTGTGTGGGGTGATCGTTAAAACAGATCATCGGCAATATTGGTGACTCCACCTTTAAAACTGATGGAGATATATACGTGTTTTAGATTTGTCACGCCCCGAGTGGGCGTATCAACATTTACCAAAGCCGTTTCTAATGCCGATACGATAGTTATAACGTTTTATCGATATTTATTCACAGTAATAACAACAAAGCCTGGCATGATCATTTGACTGAGTAAAATTGACTCGTTGACTACTTCCAAACTAATTTAAATTGTATAGTATAAATAACAATATATTTTGTGATTGGGCAAGACTGTGAGCGTCGTACCGCTTTTTCTATTTTAAAACATTAGTGTTCAAGGTAAGTGACTTTCAAACATTAATATTATTTAAAATGCATAATAATAATAATAGTATTTATATTTATTTCGGGCTAAGGATCTATTCATCTCCCGTCGCACACCTCTGTGTAGTTATCGTTAAACCCATTTTGTCAGTTTTATCATGCGTTCAAATCGTTATTTTTTAGAATCAGAATATCGCCACAGAGCTCGCTAACAGCCTAAAGTTTCCTTCGCAGTCTGTCATCTTAGATATAATGTTCCCGGGCGTGTTTCCATTCCTAAAAGAGTTTTCTTTGGGGTATAACCCTTGCTGTCCATATTCGAGTGCTTTCGTTTGTCCATCTTTCTTACCACGTACCCAAAGTTTCTTGATTAGTGCAATTCCACTGATTGCCTTGTCGCCTCGTCTATTTTTCGCAGCTCGTACATTTTTTTCGTTCTGTTGCTGCCAGATCGATAGGTGTCACACCTCCGATGTCGACTGCTGCCGCTTTAGATACTCTGCTTTACTGGGTTCCAATTAACCGCGGGGCAGTGGTTGTTTGTACCGCAGCTATTGGTTTCACTTTAAAATTCACTTACCACGTGTCCGACCAGAACTCGATAAATAACTTGCGTCTGCATTGCACTGGGCAGTCCGTAGGGTCTAGCCAATCGTTAGCAGGAATCATCACCTGGGGTAGTTTACTATGCGCACTTCCTGTAGTTATTTGGATGCATCTTTCTCCTACTTCGTGTGGTATATAAGATGTAGGTTTTGGAGGTAGCTGCGTATCATCTGCACAAGGCACCCAGGTGTTAGGAATCGCTCTTCGCATCCACCCACTGCATTCTTAATATTTAAATTTGACAACTATACTATGGGACGCGAGTAATGGTTGGCTTGCTGTTGGTTGGGCGACATCCTTGAATGCCTCAGCTGTCGATTGTCTTGGTCTAAGCCTATACTGTATCGGGGAGAGTCTTTCTTTTTATTATAAGTTTTTGATTAGCTTTTCTATCAGCTTTCTTGCTGTGTTTAGCATGCAGAGTGGCCAATAAGCTGAAGGTGTCGTTGGATCGCCTTTACTCCTATTTATTAAGACCAGTCGCTGTATTTTTCAGGGTTCAGGAAAAGCTTCGTTTCGAACGCACATTTACCTGCCGCGGCCCTGATTGCATGAGTGAGCAAAAGCGTGTAAACTATATTGTTCATTTGTTCCTCATTTAAGTCAGGGAAATTGCTCTAAGAGAAATTGCTTCTGGGATTCTCCATGACAATTTTATATTCTAGGCCTTATGGGTCAGGATTGACCTCTTTAAGACAAAGGCTCGGTTTGCTCTAAGCGGTTATCACATTTATAAGTAGCTTCTGTTAGCAAAATTGTAATACGTGCCTTTTAGAGTATTTTTCTTTAAGCATGCAAAGAACTGAAATGTTTCCATCTTGCGCGTGATCGTGCGATCATGTTCATCAATTGATGGCATTGATTGCACGGACATAATTTGTTAACAATATTTTTCGACTGAAGTTTACTGGCACAAATATTTTATCAAATGATGTTCGTAAACAATGTTCGCCTAGATAGTGAGCAAATGCATTTTTGTTCGAAGAACAAATTCGCATGTGGATGGCCTGCTTTACGCTTAAATTTCGATTAGAATAGAAATTCCATTCTCTATCAAAAAATACTGAAACACGATATATCGATATATTTTCAATCATTGTTTGTATGTATGTATATGCAATTATTAGAATACCGTGGATATACATATTTTTAAAGTGAAAAAAGAAAATTTACTTGGAGAATAAAAACTTATGCCTAATAACTTTTAGTTTGGCGGTGATTGTGCCTATTTCTTTTTAAATACGTGTGCTTGCGAATATTTTAACAACAACTAAATTGCGTACAAAACGTTTAACTTGTATTTTCTACAGAAATGTGCATGTCTGCGTATGTGGGTGTACACTAAAAGTTGTATATTAATTTGAATCGCCGGCTACAAATATAAAATGTATTTAGAAAATTGTTGGATGTTTATACATGTGTAATTTCTCAATAATATGCCAAATATCAAGGCATAATGTTTTTGATGTGCACGTAAAATCAACATAAAAAGTATTCTACAAATTATCGGAATTTGGTAGGTAGACATTTAAGTCCTTATCAGACTTGAAAAAATAATAATAAACACACGAATATATAAATCCCTGAAAGACAGCGTACACAGTCCGTTAAGTGAAATAAAGAAACAAGGATGCTGATTGGAACCAATGCAATTTTTTTTAATTTCAATTAAATTTTTATATATATATATGTAATTGTGTGTACTCGCGGTAGATAAAGTGTTAAGATATTTACGATTTCGGCCTATTCATAAACACTTACATATTGTGTGCATTACAAAAACAATATTCTCCTTCTTCTTTTTTCTTGCGTATACTGGACGAAAAGATTCATATGCTCGCGGAGTTTGTCACAGGTTTCTGTGTTGTTTCTTTAAGTTGCCAATTTATGACTGCCAGTCGCTTAGCAGATTACTTTAATAACAAATGTATATGCCGAATGTTGCAGAAAGTTCTACATGATTTTCTTATAATTTTTGAATAAAGAAAAAAATGTTCGATATTGTCTATCAAGATAATTTAGATTACCTTGTCCGCTGCAACTTATATAGCAATATTATGTTTATTGAGCAAAACAAGCTTAATAATGTTTTAATATACCGTCACGCATTGAATAATAAGAATAAAGATGCAGCGATTGGCCTCGATCTCTTATTAGCGTTTTTACTTTATCTTGCTGAGATATGCTTAAAAACCCGTGTAAAAACGACAATTTGAAATAAACTTGATCTGCGTATGGTATACACGAACTAAAAAACCAAAGTTCAACTCTCTTACCACCTTATTAATGTAAATGCATTTTTCATAAAACGTCTTTACTTTTTTTATTTTTAGGTAAAAGGCAACGAATTTTAATATGGAAAATGAAAATCAGACACTTGGACAGAACCCAATTTTAATTGGAAATCAAAATATACATAAATCAGATTCGTGTTCAAATGTAATTAATTATCAGCCACCAATAATGTTATTGAATGATTCTGATGTGGCTGGGAACCACCCAACTTTAAATCCTGAAGAAAGAATTAGTGAATGTAATGAAATGTCCACAGTATTAAATATAAACACTAATATTGAATGTGCGACTGGATCAGTATCAAGAGATTTGACACAAAATTCTATTGTTTCTTGTGCGACTGGATCAGTATCCAGAGATTTGACACAAAATTCAATTGTTTCATGTGCGACTGGATCAGTATCAAGAGATTTGATACCAAATTCTATTGTTTCTTGTGCGACTGGATCAGTATCCAGAGATTTGACACAAAATTCAATTGTTTCATGTGCGACTGGATCAGTATCAAGAGATTTGACACCAAATTCTATTGTTTCTTGTGCGATTGGATCAGTATCAAGAGATTTGACCCAAAATTCAATTAATTCATGTGCGACTGGATCAGTGTCAAGAGATTTGACCCAAAATTCAATTGTTTCATGTGCGACTGGATCAATATCAAGAGATCTGACACAAAATTCAATTGCTCCACCCCATGGACAAAAACGTAAAAATACAACACAAAAGGATGAAAGTACAACCAACAAGAAGGGCATACTGACAGCGGAGGAAAAAAAAAATAATCTCAGAAAAAATATAAGAGATGTTATGAATGAAAACAACTTAGATACTACTACACTGGCGGCTCAAAGAGAGGAGTCCGAACGTTTAGCCCGGGTTGCTGGACAACAAAAATCCATGCGAGAAATAAGAAAGCAAGTCGTACATAAAAATTTTTTTCGCATTTTAAATTTAGATGATTCTAAGGAAGATACCTGTTGTTCTCAACCAAACTCTTTTAACAACACGGTTGTCCTACCCGAAGATGACTTGGCATCCGTAACTTGTGATGAAACAAATAGTAGTTTAAGTTGCAGTATTGATGATGTTCTAGATAAAGATACTAGCACCGAACCTTCAAATGAAGTAGTTACAATTGACGACAGTTCTGATGACGATTGTATATTACTGTCGGAAGAAGGGGAAGATTTTAATGAAAGTGACGATGCAACAAACAGTGGATTGCATGTCAAAGATTTGTATAATATTCCCGATGAATATGGGCGTGTTGTTGTTAATATTGCGCATCCTGAAGGAGAAGAAACATTGTATTTGGCTCCTCAGATAGCTAAAGTAATAAAACCTCATCAAATTGGCGGAGTAAGATTTTTATATGACAATATAATTGAGTCTACGCGGAGATTCAAAAAATCAAGCGGATTTGGGTGTATACTTGCTCATTCCATGGGACTAGGCAAAACTCTACAAGTTGTTTCCTTCTGTGATATATTTTTAAGACACACATCTGCAAAGACGGTTTTATGTGTAATGCCAATCAATACATTACAAAATTGGTTAAGTGAATTTAATATGTGGATTCCACGTCAGTCTGCAGACTTAAACATACGTCCCCGGGATTTCGAAATTTTTGTTTTAAACGACCAACAAAAAAACCTTACAGCTCGAGCAAAGGTCATATTAAACTGGGTGCACAAAGGAGGAGTACTTTTAATAGGATATGAACTGTTCCGATTATTGGCATTAAAATTAGTTACAACACGTAAAAAAAAAGGCAACAAAAACTCTCAGATAAATGATATACATGATTCTAGCAAAGATCTAATGAACTTGGTGTTTGAAGCTTTAGTAAAACCTGGCCCGGATTTGGTAATTTGTGACGAAGGACACCGAATTAAAAACTCTCATGCTGGTATATCACTTGCCCTGAAACAAATACGAACTCGTCGACGTATAGTTTTAACCGGATATCCCCTGCAAAATAATTTATTAGAATATTGGTGTATGGTGGATTTTGTACGGCCTAACTACTTAGGCACACGAACGGAGTTTTGTAACATGTTTGAAAGACCTATACAAAATGGTCAGTGTGTAGACTCAACACCTGATGATATAAAGCTAATGAGATACAGAGCTCATGTTCTTCATTCTTTACTATTGGGCTTTGTTCAACGACGTTCGCACACTGTCTTGCAATGCACTTTGCCACCAAAATTAGAATATGTTATTCTTGTTCGAATGACATCATTTCAACGGAAGCTTTATGATACCTTTATGACCGACGTTGTAAGAAAAAAAGCATTTCCTAATCCATTAAAAGCTTTTGCAGTCTGTTGTAAAATTTGGAATCATCCGGATGTCTTATACAACTTTCTTAAAAAATGTGAGACTGATTTAGATTTAGAAATTGATGAAGAATCTTCCAAGAGCACCACAAGTTCAGCCGTTGATTCAAACATTTGTATCACCGATAAACTTGAACCAGTCATTCAATCATCTCCACAAATTAAGAACGGAAACTATGTACATACAAGCTCAGAATTAAATAAAAACTACACTGACAAAAGGTAATTTAATTTTAAATATATTTTATTCTGAATATTTACAACGTTTGTTTTTTTAGTTGTGGGCATTACAGTGCAGAAAAAGAGGATCAACTTAATTTTGGTACTTACAGCTCCGAAGGAAGAAGCAATTATTGGTTGGATGCATCTATACCTTCGAAGCCGAGTTATATTGAAGTTATAAAACAAACTGATTCAAATATGGAAAAAGAATTTGAAACTATTACTGGCTCCTCCGAAATAGTTGATCTAGATACAAATGAAATAAAAACAGTTGAAAGATGTATTCAGTCGATTTCCAATAATCAACAACAAAATGCTGAATGTGTAAAGATAAATTCTTTGGAAAATAACAATTCAAGCAAACAGAGCATTGGGAATATAAATGACACAAATAAAAAAACATTAAAGGCAAAAAAAAATGATGAATTTTCATGTTCCTGGGCTCTTGACATAATGAAAAATTACGTATCTGGACAAATATGCAGTTCTCCGAAAATGGAAATATTTTTTTGCATTATGA
The DNA here is from genome assembly GCA_035041545.1 of Drosophila colorata. Classification (NCBI taxonomy): domain Eukaryota; kingdom Metazoa; phylum Arthropoda; class Insecta; order Diptera; family Drosophilidae; genus Drosophila; species Drosophila colorata. Next base: position 823,591 of record JAWNLD010000449.1, read on the forward strand.
AAGAAAGCATATTTATGGGAGATCGAATATTATTATTCAGTCAAAGCCTGTTGACATTAAATCTAATTGAAGGGTTTCTTAAATCAAGTTATGTACCATGCAGTACAAATTATTGGATACGAAACAGTTCTTATTTTCGTAAGTATTTAATCAAATTTGTTATTATTTATTTGGAGAATCTAAAAACACCGTATATTATTATATTATTTTCAAAAATTAATCTGATCAATTAAAATTTACAGGCATAATTTATATGTGTGCATATGTTTTCTTGATCAGGACGACTAGCTGAGTCTATAGCCATGTCCGTCTATGAATCGAGCCCCATTTCATTGTTATCAATAATAATATATGTTTTTAATGCCACCAAATTTTGTGTTTTTTGTTCTCGTAAAGCACAATTGATTTAACAAAACGATTATGAAAAATCCGTCTATCTCAATATTTTAAGGTTTAGATGGTTCGACTTCATCGCAAGAAAGAGAAAGACTCGTCAATGAATTTAACGCAAATCGTAATATTAAGCTTTTCTTAATATCCACAAGAGCGGGATCCTTGGGTATTAACTTGACTGGAGCTAATAGAGTTATAATATTTGATGCCAGTTGGAATCCTTGCCATGACACGCAAGCAGTATACAGAATTTATAGGTAAGTAGTTGGTAACAAAACGTCAGCTCGTACGAATCACTGTTTGCTTAACATTATTACAGTTACCGAAGTTTTGAAAACCAATATCACGATTGATAAAACCTATATTTATTTTTTTGCAGGTACGGGCAAACCAAACCATGTTATGTGTACAGAATTGTAATGGATAAATGCCTGGAAAAAAAAATATATGATAGGCAAATTAAAAAGCAAGGAATGTCTGATAGAATTGTTGATGAATGCAATCCAGAGGCGCACTTATCAATGAAAGATATAACAAATTTATGTCACGATTATAGCTCAGATGACGATCCAATGGATAGTGATAGCCACAAATCTAATGAACCAACCAATCAAAATACTGAGCTTGGTAAGCCACCACCTTCAATGCCAGATAAAATAAAAGAAGAAAAATGTCTCCCCTCATCGACTCATTTGGATCCAATTATAAATACAATTGTTGAATTACATGCAAACTATATAACAAAAGAGCCGTTTCTTCATGAAAGTTTATTAGTTGATCAAAAAGATAGAAAGCTATCACAAGCTGAAAAAAGACAGGCTCATAGAAGCTATGAGCTTGAAAAAAAAGCGTCCGTAAACCAAAAATTTACGTATGCCTCAGGAAAAATGCAATACAAAATTCTAAACAACGATGGCTCTGTTATTACGCGACCAGTGGCTTCGGTAAGTATTTTCTGAAATGGTTTTTAAAATACATTCAAAATATAACGTTCAATATATAAATTTGAACGCTTGGATTTCAGCAAAAGCAAAACTTTATTTTTCGCATTGTTGGTTGGCAGGTATTATATTCCAATACCAATGATGCTTCGAAACTTGTAATCCGTTTTTTGGTATTACTTCTTTATATGAATATAAAATTAGAATTTATCCAATTTTGCAATTATTTTCGTACATTTTTCAGATTAAACCACTGCAGACCAAGAAAAATAACCCCATTAGTGGAGGTCGGTCAACTCGGTGGATTCCTGCCGAAGTGTGGCAACGACAAGGAATGACTGCTCAAGAAATGACGTTACCCCTTGGTAAGCACAGTTATAGAACTTATTATATTGCTAAACTACCATAAAGTATCCGGTGAGAACGGTCCAAATGAATAACTTTTAACATGCAAGTGGGGCGGAAGTTGTTTATAAAATTCGCGCAAAGCTTCAGCCAGGTTTAAAATTAAAATATAACAAGAATTTGTATCTTTTTCCTTAAGCTATAACATTTGGCAGCAAGTGTCGCTTATTCTCATTACAATACCATATCTATTAAGTATACTTCTTTCTATGCAATATTCTTCTATGGATTTCAGGTGCTCTATTGTTGTCATGCCTAACTTAAAAGGAAACGTTTAATTGTCTGGCCGTATAAGACGATTGTTATGTCCTTATTTTTCGCCTGGAAAATAGTTGCAGTTTTTCGAAGTGCCTATGCCCATTGAAAACGGGTAAAAATTTATAATGTCCGACCCCATAAAGTATATATATTCTTGATCAGGACGAGCTGAATCGATGTAGCCTAAACCGTCTGTCCGTCCGTCTGTATAGACCCTACAATCTTTGAACCTACAATAACTAGAGACCTAAACTTTTCGAATATAGATTTGGCTGTACCATACACAGAACAAGCTTCTCTTTTTTTAGAAATCTTGTCCCTTTTTATTAGTATCGATAAAAATCAATTTTAATGCTTGGTTCTCTAGACTACAAGAGCTAGAGGCACTAAATTTAGTTTGGTATATTTCGTAAGGCATACGTAGATCAGGAAGAATTAAGTTCCTATATTCAATAGCGTCGAATAAAAATTGCGTTCATACGGACAGTCGGACCTGCCATATCTGCCACAATTCTAGAGATGCGACATGTAGAGTACAGATTATTTAATTTTAAGGTTGGTCCAAGTAGTATTAATTCTTCGGACTTTTTAATAAGACCACACATAACTGTTGTGTAGATTTTTATACTCGCAAATATAAAATTTAAATTTATCAAATAAAACAATTTAATTTTCAGATGTTGTCATACCTACAAACTCATCAGAAAAATCTAATATTATACTCAAGGCCGGGCAAAGAGTTATGGTGTTAAAATCGGCGAAAGGAATATATATGCAATTAGATAGTGGTAAAATTATAGCAATCAGAACAACGTCCAAGCGCCCAACTGAAGAAACAAACAGCAAAGAAGACGTAATTGATATTACATCAGACTGCGATACAGATATTTCAAAGCCTAAATCACCAGAGCAAGGTAAGAACGTAATTTATTTATTTAATTTAATTGGCTTTATATATTTAAAAATATATATATAGAAAATGTGGGCTATTTCTGTCCCGTTGGCAATTGTTTATTTGCCAATAGTGCCGTTATGGTACGACTTTCAATAAAATGTCAAATAAGGCCAAGTCAAGGATTTTAAAATTTAGTATTATTAAAAAGCACAGCACTCGATCATTTTGTTTTACGAAACCTGTGTGCTGGATTAAAAAGAAAGCAAAATAGATGCAGGCTATTTTTCATACACTTTTAAAATAACAGAAATGCTATTGTAATTAGAAACATCCGAATAAAAGAAATGCCAGCTTCAGTGACTTCTGTTCAGGGAAGTGTTCGCGCACTTTACTTTACAAATTACTTCAAATCAATTTTTATTTTAAATTTAACAAACAAAATCTTTTGGTTTAGTTTCAGAGAAAACGATGGATAAAACAACTGGAGAAAAAACAAATGACCTGACTAGCAAACAATGTTTACCTGTTGAACCGTCTGAATCAACATTTCCAAGAATAGGATTGGAGGATCTTCAGCAGAATAAAACTCAAGTATTGCAAAATAATAGTCAAAATCAAAGCTTGAACAGCATCGAAGCAACTCTGCAGCAGACGTCAGAAGAATTGGAATACCAAAAGCAACAGCCGTACAAGCATGAAGCACAGTTGCCTACTGTAGAATCTTATAATAGTTCTATTAATAATCAATCAAATGCAACACATCAACAAACAATGAATTCTGATTTGGCGGAGAACACATACTTTTCAAGTAAAAATGTTCAACACTCATTTCCTCCCCAATATTATAATTACTATGACAATAAGAATGCGACTTCAACCAGCAATTATCATATTAATAATTATGCACCCTACGGTCATTTTAATTTCGCTCCTTATCATTCTAACTTCCATGCATCGGCTGGATATAGTGGTAATTCCGCATCATATATTAACTCGAATGTCTTTCCCAGACAACCTTGGAATGCGGTTGGAAATCATCAATCGAGTAATGAATCGATTCGTCAACAACAATATATGGGAAGTACTTACTCAATTAATGAATGGTCTTCTCAGTAAAGAAAGAAACCTAATTAAACTTATTTCTTTAAATAACTATTGACTTATTTATTTCTTAGATTAGAAAAATCTCTTGAAAAGTAGCACTAAATACCAAATAAGAATAGATTGTCATTCCATGCAAATAAAATGTATATCCACTAAATAAACATAGTTAATATAAACTTGTAAATAAGTTTACTATATGTGAGCTGAAGATGTCAAAAATTCTCCAACTGAAACTATTCCGACGTCTCCGGTCACTTGGACAATGGGCACTGCCTTTTTATTTAATTACACATATTAACTTTTCTCAGCAAACCGTGTTATATCTTTGAACCAAAACAAGACAGTTTTCTGAAATTCGAGCCGAAAAATTTCGATCACGCCCAGTACCGTACCCACAAATTTTAAATATCGATATTTTTCCAAAATAACTGTTTGAAGCTGTTATTATACTATGAACAAGTGTTGCGCAGTAGCCGACTGTATGCAATATTTTCAAATATTTTTATGTTGTAATTCAGTAAATAGGTAAACTACAATTTTTAATTGGTATAGAGTAACATTATATTTACACTTTTAATTAGTACTGTACATAGACATATTGAAACAATTTATTCGAACTATTAAAATAAAACAAGTAATTTAAATTAAAAACATTTAATACACATTTTTATTATCTCTTTTACATACTGTATCACCAAATCATTAATAAATAGTTTAAGAACTTCGCCTTCTTTACAATGAAAGCATTGCCAGTGTACGTCGGAATTATATAATTCGTTATTTAGAATTTGTTCAATATGCTGCTCGCAACAACCTTGAAGGTCATACATCAATAAATTCCCAAAGCGCTCTAAATTGATTTTATCTTTTAAACGCTGCTTATGTAAACTGTTGAATATGTCATAATAGCTACATCGTAGGTGTTAAGATTGTTAATGGTAAGCGCGCTTGCTAAATTCTGAGGATCTTCCTGTGTAGCTTCTTTAATAATTTCAAAAGTTATATCCAGGATTAATTTTTCATAAATGAAAGAAGACAAGCTGTCGTTTTTGCTTAAATAATTTACTTAAAATAATATATATTGTTTTAAATACGAAAAAGGGTTAGGACATTGCAGGTGTCTACTCACCCGGATTTAAAGCAAGCTGCATAATCTCACCATCAAACGGAATTGTGGTTAGAAAGCATCTAAGGGTACAATTCACAAATTTTCCAATGCTTTCGTGGGACAAAACTTCGGTGTTTTGAATGAATTTCTGGAAAATTATACAATATGTTAATTCAGTCTTAATAAAATAAAATAAATAAGAATGTTGCAGTAGGGTGGAACCAACTGCGTAATATACAGTATAATAACAGCTTAAAACAGTCGAAAACTATCTTAAATATGATTGTTATTTTGGAAAAATATCGATTGGAGTATTTATCGATTACATGGAAAATGGTTGAACATAGAGAATCTTTATAAAACCCACGAACCCACAATTTATCAGAATGGGCTCTACAGCTCATCAGAGCGAGTGGTATTTTCGATCAACTGTTAAGTGTGTGGCTTCCATTTCAGTCTTCGATCTAGGATGACTCTCAGATATTTGACTTCTGTGGAAAACTTACATCTTTATATGTAATCAAACTGACTGCACTTTATTTTATTTAGCCACTGCTTGCTTCTGGTCAGGTCCCCAACATTGATTGGTCTATCATTTCTAAAGTTAACTTTGTTTACGGTAATAGTCTTTGAAGCCAAATTCCAATTTTGTTCAAGGACATTAGTTTTGGACACAACTATGGCTCTACACATGGGAAAGTTAATTTGAAGTAAAAGTGTCGCCTTCTCATCCTCATTTTCCGTAAAGGATCCGTCAACTCTAGTTGCAGGTGGTGCCTGCTCTATGTTGCTGCAAAAGTTACGAAAGTGGGATCGTTTGATATTCCGTATTTCTTCTTTATATTCCGTAAGTTTTGTAGTGTATTGACCCTAAGCATGTTTTTCGTATACTCATCTGTGCCGCACGAGTGACGGATATTCCTATACGAAATAGAAGCCCTGTATGGGTCTAAAGGTCTCTGAATGCCGAGGCATAAATATAAAGCTTTCCTAATTGCAATTAAACATCAGTAGTAATATGTACTTAAACGTTCTCAATCGGTTGCTTAAAACTAAATCTTAATAGATAATGAAAAGCGGATATACTTACATCTTTATATGTAATCAAACTGACTGCACTTTTATTTTTATTTAGCCACTGCTTGCTTCTCGTTTGCAGGGAACTGGCAATCGGCTGCGATTGTGAAGACTCCCCGTGATATACGACGTTTAGCATTTTTTTGAGATGTTTTGAATATTTGTTCCAAAGAAGCAAACTGTGACCTTTAATTTGCATATCAACAATAAGTTGGAAAATATTTCGAATCAGAAACAGTTTATTTTTTGTTTGGTATACTTTCAGTTTGATTGAATCATTATTCCTATTAATTTGTTTGTCTTTGCTATGCAAATATTTTAAACCAGCTCTTGGACGGGAAATATAATTAGGGAAACGTTTACAGCGCCTAGGTTCTTCTTTGGAGCTTTTAGAGGAAATTTTTGCAAGCACAGGCAACATTTTTTGACAACTAATTTTCTGGTCTCTCATTAAAATGGATTTGTGATTAACGATTAATGATTTTCCATTAGCTAAATACGCCATTTGCAATAATCTGAAAATATTATAACATAAGAGTGATCGATTACGCACTCCGTGTAAAACATTTACATAAAAGCTTATTCTCTTAAAAGACGCTGAAATCTACGCGTTTCAGTAGTTTCTATAGCTATTTGTGTGTTTTTTTTTTATAAATAAAGTTGATTCTTTAAAACTTAACGTGAATCAAAATATGGGAGCACACATTCATTATCAAATGTAATATAGTATATACAAACAGCGGAGCCAAAATTGTCCCATTCCACTATTTCTGGTATGTCTCTACTTATACCTGATTAAGACACCTGATCCAGATCGTTTTTATCGATATATGTAAACACAAATCAAAAAATCTTAAAAAATACCGCACAAGATACCATAATATTCTTAATTCAAAATTATATAGTTGCGAAACTAGTTATTAAAATCTTAAATCTCAAGTCTGTGTATGATTGAATAATATATATATTCAATAGTTTCCAGGACGCATAAAGGTTTTTAAAATCGGTTATGAAATTTACGAGTAAACAACAAAAATATAGGCACAAAAAAAAAAAAGTTTTAGAAATTTTTAAAAGTCACCACCTGTTGATACTGATAAAAAATAAATGTTCAGTGTATGTATGTTTGTAGATGTTTTCATCTATATGGTACCGATTTTGTGACAAACCCATAATTTCCTGTAGTAAGATTTTCCCTTCTAAAAGTAAGATTTTAATATTTGTCATGCCATGGATAAAATGTTATTTAATCCTAAGGACTCTTGATCACCTTTTGAATTTTGATAAGTTTTATAAATGAAGTACATTTAAATACATTTTTATTTAATGTGAGCTGATGACGATTTTGAGAGCTTACCGTTTAATATATTGTCGTTCATCCTCCATTTTAAACATAAGCCGGTGCTGTTTTTCCTTAACTACCAAAATTTGTGCCACGAGTCCTTTTGACTTAAGACGCTCCTTTTGAACTTCCAACCATGAAACCAGACATTTCGTTCGATCTAATAGTAGTTCCAGGCGTAGTTTCAAAATTGTCATTAAGCTTATGAAGTGAAATCTATCCACATTTGTTAATTGTTCATCCTACACAAGCAGCAAAAAACCGCAAAATATAGAATTAGAGATAGATCATACACTAACATCAATTTAATACTTACAAATTTTTTTAATTGCAGTCGTCTCCCAATATTATTTTTCGATGAATGGTTTTGAAATTGACTCTCCTTTTTTAAACTGTATTTTCCAAATATCATTTTCCTTATGTATATGTTATGTATGTAAAATATTTTCTTTGCTTTGTTCGTATAAGCTTTACATAACTTAATATAACTTTTTCGGTTGAGCTTCATTTTGGCCAAATACACACATTTAAAACTATCCGATCTGTGAGACAGCACATTGATAAATGGCATATACCCCTTTGACCAGATATAATTATAAAACCTGCTTGTATCTAGCCTAGTCAATAAATTTAAATGTTGGTCTGAGTGACTACAATATTTTCGTAATCGGCCACACCCATTTTCTTTTTTCTTTTTCCTCTTTATTGAAGGTCTAGAGGATACCAATATAACTTTAATCTTTTTTTGAATCGCCAATATAAAGTTGTAAGGATACTTTGAAAGTGATTGACGCAGCTGCACAGAATGCATTATCACACCGACCCTTACAACATCTTTAAAAGTATATCATTTTATTGTACTATGTTCCATTTCCAGTTCAAATTCCGTTTATTTAAGTAATATTAATAAATTTTAATATTATTTTGTCCCACAGATAGTCAACAGTACTATGATTCTATATATTCTTTAGTACTTATATCTTAATTGCTTTGGAATTTATCTGCAACAGGAAAAAAAACAAGTAAGAACGTTACAGTCGGGTGTAATCGTTCACACTATAATAACAGCTTAAATCAGTCGAGAACCGTCTTAATTATTATTATAAGATATTGATTTTTGTAATTTCTGGGGGTGGGCGTGGCCGAAATTTTTTCCTTCGATCTTACTTGCTAGTCATGCGAGCCCTATGTGCGTTAGCTCCTATATGGTGGCAACTCTATTAGCTACAAAAACATTACATCTTGAAGGCTCGTCTCTCATCCACGAAAGTGCAACCGCACACAGCACACAAGCAATAGTACGGCCTTTGAAGACCTTCTCCGCGATTTCAGTCATATTCCTAGCCAGCAACTCTTCTCCTCATAGATCCAACCTTGACACCGTGATTGTGTTCAATGACTGAAGGGTTGCGTTCCTATAGAAACTATTTGGAGCAGGCTCCATAAGCCTCGATGCTGACGTCGCAAAATTCGTGAACTTTCAGATTCGAGTTTGGATCCTGCCCAAAACTGCGGCATAAATTAAGCCATTTAAAGTTAAGAGCTTCCACTTACAAATCTGCTGGAGTCCGATTTTGGACTTTGTAATGTGTAATGAGTAATGTGTAATGGGAATGTAAGAAAAGGTTCCATAAAGCATAGATCTCGACATGAGAGCTAACAAAATGCCCAACTGATTGCCCTCCAGGCAACGGGTTTCCAGATTTCTGGTAACACTGGAAGGATTCGGTTAGGTTTGCCCTGCGACAAACCTATGTTATTACTCGGAAACTTGGTTGGGGGTAGGGCAGTGATGAATTCCAGAGACAATGGGGTCACATCACCGCACTAAGACGGGGTGTAGTGCGACCCGTGCCCATTGGCTTGTATGCAGTCAAGGGTAACCGACTGTATACGTACAGAGCCTTGTCGGTAAGTGATCGCGACGAATATAGGACAGGTCTTTACGTGTCGATGGAGGCTCTGGCACTGTGGACATAATTTCTTCTTACCTCGTGGGAATACATTTATGGACAACCAATGACCGCATCACAAATGGCACAGCAGATGGAAGAGGCGACTCTGGACGAAGGTGGTGGGCTGACACCGCGTAGAGGCCCCGCCCGTCACTCCAATGGAGGAGCAGCGCCTAATCGGGCTTCCCCACTTAGGGCGGGAGTGCCGAGGTCTTCGCACCTCAAGTGCCAGTAAGTGCTACCACAGCAAGGGCGGGCGGTCTGAAAGCGGTGCTCGGCAAAAAGCGCAAAAAGGATCAAGGTATCTTGGGCCAACGCTACCAAGACCATCAAAGTCTGACAGAAGGCTTGGAAAACGGTAAAAACCTATGTTACAGGATTGTACTAATTGCTCGAAAGCTTATAGTCGTGTGTTTGTGTAGTCAGTTACACTGGAAAACTCTTTAAGATAGAAATTCATAATTACTAACCTTTTGTTATATTTTGTGTTAAACGCCAATTCCAATAAAATTCTGATAGTTTTCCTTTCCTTTAATTATATTTTTAATTCCTGATGCCTATATAGCATACATGTAATTTTCTAAATTAGAAATTAATACAAGTACTTGTATATATATTTTATATTTAAATATAAAAAAATAATGTTGTTTAAATCATGGCCATCTAAGTGTAAATAAATATAATAAAACCAACCATGAGTGCTCTAGTCTACAGCAATTGATCGATCTATTTAGTTTTATAGTTTCTAGATATACTCAAAAAACCGAACAATGCGTATACACGAGTATATTTTCCATGTTTCAAGTCTCTAGCTTCAATAGCGAAGAAAAAAATTGTCGGACAGCAGGACGGACATTGCACAAACCCAATATACTCTTTTTACTTCGATCCAATCAGAAAATTTGTGTAAAATGCTTGCTTCAATGCGTAACAAATTTATTTAAAGTATTTTCATCCCCTTTAAAAATCAGTACAAATCTATACAAACATATATGTATATTTTTATGTATGAACAGACATGTACATATATACTTACGAATGCTTGTATGCAAAACTTATTTATATTTATATGCATACACATTTTTAATATATACAAATAGACTCATATGTATGTGTGTGCAAAATGATTGAATATGTGGTATATTTTTATACCACGTAGCCATTGAAAAAATGTATGTAACAGGCAGAAGGAGGCATCTCCGACCCTATTTTTATAGTCGCTCACGAAGTGAATGGAGTATATTGGGTTTGTGTAATGTCCGTCAGTGCGTCCGTCTGTCCGTATGAACACAATTTTTGAAAAGTGTTAAAATTGTTTGGCAATGCCTACTGGGCAAACCGCGAAAATCCATATCTAATACAATTTAGAACTAGAGCCACATATTACAAAAAATGTTATTTTTTAAAAATTCCAATAATTACGACTGTTTTAAGCTCTTATTATACTGTGAACGAGTATTGCCCAGTCGGTTACACCCGACCACAGCGTTCTTGTCTGTATGTATTGTTAGTCAGCATCAAACATCGCGTCGATTCAGCCATGTTGGTCTTTCTGTCCGTCCGTCTGATCATTTCTCTGTATGATTGCGTCAATCTCACAGACTATAAGATAATAATAATATATTAGAAAATATATATGAATATATACACTCCGAATCAAAACCATACGACATTAATTTACTTTTATGATTTCATGTATTTAATAATTAACTGTATTAACTGGCTTTTGCAACTTCAAAAATCCTTCTCCTCATTGCAATTTGCAACTAGATAGGATATTAAGCTCAAAGCTGTTCCATTCTCTCAATATGATATCCTTTGTTGTATTTGGTATTATTGGCGTAAACATATATAAATGTAATTATAAATATAATTATAAATAATATCGTGTTTTGGACCGGAATTTTACGGAGTTTGTGTTTCGGAAATTAAAAAACCCCAAAAGGCCTTTCTCCTACACATAGGACTTGGGTAAATATCTGGTTACAAGGTATCTGCTAGTCGAGTCATCCCAACTAGGGCACTTTTACTTCTTACATATGCCTTCTTTCAAAACATGCTGTATAGCTATAATTATAAGCCATAATATTACATATGTATGTTTTGTGCAAAAGTAGTACAAGGAATATAAGTATAAATAACAGATTGCTGATGAATTAGTATACTTTACTATGATTTTAATTTAATTGTTATTATAGAGAATTCTTGTATTAGGTTTAATTTTATATCAGTAAAGTATTAGTCAATACAAAAGTTCGCTTATATTTATCGCTTTATTGCCGCATTTCTAACACAATATATTTTTTGTTGTGCCGTGTGCATCCACAAATATAGACTACCAGAGTACAGAATCTTTCCAGTTTAGTCGGCAGTGTCTTTGACATACAGGAAGTTCTTTACTAGTGTACCCTTGTTGGTGTGTACAATTGTTAAAAGTATTTTTAAAATGAAACGATCATACTTTAAAAAATATTATATGTGTTTCAAATGTGAATTGGAAATTGGAAATATAATTAAAAAATTATTTATCCTTTTGCAGATATAACAAAATGCCATTTGTTCCGGTAGAGACTCCCAAATGCCCAGCATGTGGCAAATCTGTTTACGCTGCTGAGGAGCGTGTTGCTGGTGGCTATAAATTCCACAAAACTTGCTTTAAGTGCAGTAAGTATTACCTAGTAATGTTGAAAAATAAAGAGACTATTTTATATTACTTGCAAAGGTATGTGCAATAAGGCTTTGGACTCAACAAATTGCACTGAGCATGAAAAGACACTATTCTGTAAAAATTGCCACGGCCGCAAATACGGCCCAAAGGGTTACGGTTTCGGCGGTGGAGCTGGTTGCTTGTCGACGGACACGGGTGCACATATAACCAGAGAGTAAGTATTAAACAAATTACCTATCCCATCAAATTGCTAATCAATTCCAACCTCCAATATTTTTAAAATATTTCTAAGAAACTGTTTCCACAAAAATTAAAACAAAAATACCCATTGCATAATAATCAAACAATGAAGTTTCCAGAATTTTTGTTAAAATGTGCAGCTTTTGTCAAGTTTTTACTCGTGCACTTTTCTTTAGAGAATTTGATATATAAAATAATTTATATAGAGTAATGCGAAATTATATATAAATATATATGTAGAAAATAATTATAATTTTAGATCTCACTGCAGTTATTTATGCTAATTCTTTTTTCTTATTGCAGTTAAAATGGTTCCTTTCAACCACGGTTTGTTTTACTCAATTTTATCTTCGAGAGGTGAATTAAAAATCATATCTTGACCCTATATGCTATAACTATCCTGATATATGTGAACTTTATGGAAATTAAATATTTTTGTATTCATTTTCATTACTGACTGTAAATTAAAAAATGAAATTAAATAAATCTTAGAATAATAAATGGATTTAAAGAAAAAATCCAAAAACATAAAATAAAGATCTTATAGTATAAAACTTGTGTACTCTAGTACACTTGCTATATACCACAATTCTAATCAATAACACATGCTCAAAAAATATAGTCCGAAAATCTAAACCTATCGCTTGTGTAAATTTGAGCTGTGTGAAGTGTGAAGCTCAGACAGACTCAGATGGACGGATTTTGGAAGATCGATTCAGCTGTTGGAAAAGTGCTGAAAATCTAAAGGCCATATCAAAATAGCCTGATGAATGGAACCAGCAGGTATATGAAAGAGATATAAAAAAAACCTGCAAACTATTTTTTTAAATTTATACCGGTTCGATTGCTGGGTATTGTATATATTTTGTTGAAGAACATACATATTTTGGCAAGTATCTTCGGAAGGGTTAAGCAACTACAAGTTTGTGCAAAAATATACCAATCTAAAATAATAAAATACTTCTATACTTCTTGCAAGTGTGGTTAAAGACGAGTTCCTGAGAATTTGGTACTGGGTATTGATAGGTTTAGCATCCTCGCATAGAGCGTTTTTACCCGTTAAGCATTATTTTGTCTGAGCCATGAAGCATAGCATTTTCTGCATGGGCAAGTCGCTAATTACGATTTTCTTTTTCGTTTGAAACCATGGAGACCTTTGATGAATAGTGTATACAGTTTGATGCACTTATATGCAATAAAATGTTTTTATATGTATATAAGAGGCTAAATGTGCCATAGCTGACCTCATCATATACATAGATAGCATTTAAAGTAGCTTTAACTAGTAAATAATAGCAAACTAGGCTAGGTCATGTAAATACAAAAAAATATATATGTAAAGTTAAGAACAACATGTATATTTTCTGATAAACCTTAAATGTATTTTAAAAACATATATTTCCTAAACTTATAGTTTTAAAAGTGAACAGACAGCAAAACGAACATTACACAAAGCCAATACTATTTTTACTATACAAACATAGTATTAAAACTAAAGGGTATACAAACTACTCGTAAGATACGAAATATCAAATATTTCACTTGCTAACGATTTAATTAGTCGTTAATCTTATGCGGTGCGGAGTTGTTCAGCATGTTTGAAAAACTCCTTCAAACATTTAGGATTGGACATATTTGTATCGGTAAAATAGATATTAATATTAATACTATTATAATGTGTATGTGTATGGTTATTTGCATGTGTTTATGTTTATAGATTTAAGCGTTTATCTGCAGTTCGTTAAAATAATTATCGATTGCAGTTGAAATTTATCTCTAAGCAGGGTTTGTGTTTTAAACTAAGAAAAGTGATTACTTTCTATATATTTTCACTTTTTAAATCGCGGATCTTTCTTACTAATTTTTTAAATCAGACCAAAGTGTGTAAATTGATATTGCTATTTGAAACAACTTAAATAAAAATACAGTAGAACTGTAGTTCAATACTTCTTGGTTTTATTGTAATCCTTAAATAACATCATATTTTTATTTGTTTCAGGAACAATATTTATTTTATCGATCACATGGGTGTGCTCAGACAATACACGATATAATACAGGGGTATGTACACAACAAAAGCACTTATTCATACACACTCAGAGCAAAAAGATCAAGTATTTCGTAAGCCTAAAATCAAGATGCTCGAACTTATATCGAGTGCGATTTCTTGAGTCTGAGAATTTTAATATTTTTGTAATTTTGTATTTTCAAACTTAAAAATGGTGTTCAAATTGTGTTTAATAAAATGTATTTTGCTTGATGCAAGTACAATTTAAATTGTAAAAACATCTCTAAAAAATATATATATATTTTTAAAATCTTATTCCAAGCTCTTCTTTACTAGATTCAATGTTTAATTTGAAGAAGACTTTTGATTTCATACCCCAATGATTTAAATACCCCAATTCCTTAAAAAAATGTATTTTAAATAAAAACAATTCCAGTCCCATCATTTATATTTCAGACTTGGTCTATTGATCCTCATCACTTTCTTGTGTATAATCAAAAAAGAATAAACCACCCAACTGCATTTAGAAATGTATACTGGTATGCGACTAGAAATCCTACACTGCCTACTAGAAAACAACGGGCGGGAAGCATACAAATCGCTCATGGATATAGAAATGCACCGCGTGAAAATGGAGCATATTTTGGAAGCCAGTTAAGGTATTTTAAAATAAGTATATTTTTTATTGTTTATCTAGACAGCCAAGTAGCGGAAATTTTATTTTAGGCTTATGTTATCTATCAAGAACATAAAGAAAATTGAAACACATTAATACAAATAAATTTACAAATATAAATCATTTTTTCTTTTCTCTCTTAGAAGTCCGTTTCAACATACTTACGACGGTGCATTGTCAGAAAAAAATCTGATAAAATATTTAACACCTGCTACATTACCTTCGACATCAGTGTTAAGAACAACACAAATGACAACTTTGGAAAATATATTACAGCCTGACCACAAGACGCTTAGAATTTGTAAAGAAAATAAAAACAATACTTTAGCTCCAGACGAAAATGATAACACAAGCGTTTCTCCACATTTTCGGTCTGTTAAAAGTATTTCGACTAGTATGTCAAAAAATGTTTTGTCATTTGAACCGTATGTAGCACATACATACTTTACTCTCGATGATGTCATTGTTCCTTATTCTTCCGAAAACTTAAAACACAAAACAGATCAGGAAAATATGTATCGAAACGACTCGCAGCTACAAAATCATTTTACTTCTCAAGCTAGTAAAATTTATAACAACTTAACTGCCAAGATTCTTAATACTGACTTGTATACTATTAATCCAATTGAATCCGCTGAAACTAAATACGCTGAAACTAAGTCCGTTGAAACTGAATCCGTTGAAACTAAATCCGCTGAAACTACGATGCAAACAGCAACGACGGTTTTGCCACAAACAACAAGTGTACCAAAAAATAAAACAGAAATTGCTAAGGAAACCTTCAACTTTTTACCAACAACAAATCGTACCATGACGTTAGACATACCAAAGATATTAACAATTAAGAAAAACTTGACCTTATCAACAAGTTCATCACTCCGAAAAAATCTGACATTAAATACTTTAAAGAGCCAAATTTGCGATACCTGCGGAAAAAGTCAGTTAAATTCTGATAGTAAAATCGTTAATAATGTTACACATTTTGATGAACCGTACTTAAAACCATATTCGGAAAAAAGCTCACCGAACATTTTAAAGAAAAAAGATAGTGTAGAGAAGGGAACTAAGAAAAAGTTGTCTGTCAGAAAGTTTACTCAAAATCATAAGAAATTCGGGAATTCAACATTAAGTGAAAATCAATCCCTTCCTAAGCTCACAAGCACTACCGAATCCACACATTTTAAAAGTACACGGAACTTAACTAAACATATTTTCTTAAGAAGTAGAAAATTAACTGCCAATTCAACATTATTTACCGCCAACATGAATCATACAATTAGAATTAATTCAAAAATACCAAACCTCAAATATGATTTAAACAAACAGAAGTCCAACAATTTCAACGAAAGCTTAAGGTTTCACACGAAAAAATCAAATACAAGTGAAAGCTTACCAATGACTATGACTACAAAAGTTGTAAGCGAAAATACAACTCTTGCAACAGAAACTGCTATTATGACTATATCAAATACTTATGGTAAGAACTTAAGAAGTTCATTGCCAACAATCCAAAAGCGTTTTCCAGCTGACAATATTTTAAGTCGAAAGGCTTTCGTTCACACAATTGATGTACCACAACTTCCGATTGAACTTCATTTTACAAAATTGAACCAAAACTAAGTTGATGACATTAACTAAACTAATTGTATTATGTTTTATCGTTACATATAATATGTATCCTTTTATTTATATTTGTAATATAACTTTGTTTTTAAAAATATGTATGTATAAACATGTTGACTTTTTTCTAAAGCAAATAAACCAAAGAGCAGATATTTAATGCAATAAAAAGTTCAATCCATAAATATAAGTTGTTGGGACTTCAATGATCAATTTGCCCTTTAACCTCTAGAAAAATTTCAAGGCTTTCGGGGAATTATTATACTGCATCTGCAACAATTTGTATACCCTGATCTTATTGAAAATGTATGTTTGAACTTGTTGAGTTTGGATTCATCTTGGAAAAAGTATAAGCGTCGATGAACTAAATGATAAAACTGAAAATTCGGCATGAGATATTTATTACGACATGAGCGAAGTGCTCTGTTCCAAAATTAAATTAAATCTATAATCATACAAAATTATTTCATACGTTAAAGGGGTTTTGTCGGCAGACTTTAGGTGACAAGGTCGTGTGTCGTCGATATGCGTGGTCACCTTCTGTGTGCAATGGACTCCTCTGACAAAAATGTTATTTACCAAAGAACAAAGGAAATTTTACTTTACATGTATATATTTCTCATCGCATGTTTTTTAAAAAATTGCAAATAGATAAAATATACAAAAAATCGAAAAAAAAAAACGAAGTTTTAATTAATTTTTATAAATGTTTCACTGTCAATTATCTTAAATATGTCGTCACGAAAGTGAATCAAGTTTTCATTAAAACAGTTGCCACTTTCAATATGTAATTTTGCCATAACTGGCTTAATATTTTCAATCTGCGCTGCAGTGGCTAATTCAGTGTAATACTGCATCTGAAAAAATAAACAGAAATAATTGTTTGAGCATTTTTTAAAAGAAAAAATATTAATTTGACAACTCATATCGTCAGAGTGATTTTTTCAAAAAATAATTTTATATTTAATTATTTCTTTTATTAGTATTTAGTAGTAATTTAAAATTTCCAAAAATTTACTAAACTGAAAGATTCAAGAAAATGTTGTATCTTTTACCTGATTGATTCCCAGCATGTGAGCGTGTCGCTTTTTATTACCATTTCCCAAAAGTATTTTCATATATTGTAGAGTATCTTCAGTCATTTCCAACGTTGACAACAATTTGTTTGGTCCAAAAAAATAGCTTAAAACAAAACGTGCTTGTAAATCCATCATTTGTGCTGCGCATACATAAAATGGTAAGCCAATAAATGCCATTGTTGGGTTTCGTATGTTAATGCATTGTTTATAAAGCATTTGTACAAAGTTGTCTTCAACATATATACCAGAAGTTATGCTTAGAAATGGGAAAGAATACTTATACCCAGTACAGAAGAAAACTATATCAAATTCCTTGTAAGATCCATCAGTAAAAAATGCTCCTTTTTCATTAAACTGCTTCACATCGGGTTTGGTGTGAACGTTTTTAAAAAATATTGAATTGGAAATACCATCTATATGATGGCTAAGCGTAACTTGTTTTGCCGATTTCGATATAATATTGGATAAATCCATTGCACTTGGTCCTCCTCCAATTACCAACACAGATTTATCTTTAAGTGATACAAATAAAAAGGATTTTACACATACGTTTTTATATGTGGGGGTCTCTTATTTACCTTTAAAAATTTCGTTGTTTCGATAATCATGGCTGTGTAGATATTCACCTTTAAATTTATTTGCATTGGGAATTTGAATATAATTTGGTGTGTGATAGTGTCCGTTTGCAATTAGTATTTTATCAAAATAATAAAACTTCACCATATTTGTCAATAAGTTTTTTACAAGTACCTATGCAAGTTGGAAATTAAGCCAATAAATTAAGTTCATCATTGATACTATTAAATCATACTTACTTGCCACTTTTCGCTCTTCTTTACAACCCGAATTACGTATGAATTAAATATGATATGCTTTCTCAACTGGAAGTGATCAGTGTACCGATTTAGAAAACCACAAATGTCTTTGGATGAGGGATAGGAAGCTTTGTCTGCAGCGATTTCAAAATCTGGAAATCCCATAATCTCCTTTGGCAAATTTGTTCTAAGTACATAAGTTCGAAGGTAAACAAAAATAGGCATTAAAAATATACATGTATGTTAATCTGTGAATTGACTATGTCATAAACTGATACTTTTTTAAATGACTAAAAAAGTTATTTAAATGCTGTCTTTTTTAAGTTTTAAAAGTTCTAGCTTTACATTAAGGTATTTGTATTATGTATAAAATAATACGATAATTAATATAAAATAATCGCACAAATAAATATATATATATGTATATACATAGTAACATAGTGAAAGAACTAGACTTCGAACTAGAAACTTCGATTGTTGTAAATTCTTATTGCATTCTGAACAGAGTATTGAGCAATCGGTTACACGCGATTGCAATGATCTAAGCTGTTTTTTTTCTTCTTAAGTACTTACCGCAAATTCTTATACATACTGCTGTGCACATCAATACCGTTAACTGTTCCAGTATCATTGTTATAAACCCAAGTCCCTCCAATATCATTCGATAGTTCAAAAACTGTAGGAATTTGATTACGCTCAAGGGCGCGTCGAGCTGAGCAAAGTCCAGCTGTACCAGCACCAATTATACACAAGCTCATTATGTTGCGGTTGGATGCGATGTGGGCCAACACAAAAAAATAAGTGAATATTACATTTATTTCAGCTTTATGTACAACCATTCACTATATAAAAACTAGAAGCGAATTTTCTCTCGAGTTGTTTAAACAATTAAAACTTTGTCTCTCATATTTAAGGTTGCTCAAGTCATTCGAAATTACATGCTCCCAAATAACAAATGTTCCGAAATAACAATTTGTTTTGGCAGGAGCAAGAGTGCTGTTATTTTTCGTGAAAGAGTGTACTGCTGGTCGAAAAACACAAAGAATATAAAAATCGCCAGCCATGCTTGCAAGAAGCTTAGCTTAAGTGTGCTGAGTAAAAGCTCGTGAGTGAACCCGCATTTCTTTGTTCTCATTACTGAATCAGTAATTCTGATTGATGTACAACGAAGCTGTTATCTGCATTTAAACTGTTCTGTTCAGTTCTGATTTTCACTTTCGATAATAAATCGCCTTTTCAGGTGACAATAGTATAAAGCGGCGTTGAATTTAATTTTTATAGAAACTTTGACTTCCTTTTTTCAGTACTTGCAATTTTTAAAAGTGCTCACTTGCGACACAAAAGAAAGCTTCCTTTAAATTTACACCTTTCCTTTAATTTTTATTTTTCTTTGTTTTTTTTCAGAATTGGGCGCACAACATTTTATAGGTTGAAATCTTATCTATTAGTACTTAAGATTACCGGGAACTACGCTTATAAAGAACACCAGACTTTAATGTGATCCTGTCAAAATAGGAAACTTTGTTACTTAAATGACGAAAGAGGTTTAGCGCTTATAGTAACTTACAAATATCATATCAAAACTTTAGGTCCTTTATAGCTTGTGGTAAATCTGGTAGTTTTATGTCCTTAATTTGCTGGGAAATGTTCATGCTTTTTACGACGCTGACAGCACGAGCTGGTGCCGCTGAGATTCCCGCTTCTTGCTTGATCAACTTATTTTGTTCCTCAATCCTGGTTATTATATCGTTCATATTAGTCTGCAGTACCATTCCGCCCATTACCAGCTCTGACAGTATGTGATGGACGGCATCAGCATGAAATATTAGATCCAACTCACAAACGTTTTCGAAACACTTATCCAACGTTTCGACAAATACTTGTATCAAATCCAGGATACCCAGCTCACTCTCCGAGGAGTCGACGCAAAATACAAAGTATAGTGTTGCATAATGCCGGTATATAAGCTTATAGTCCGAACCGCCTATTAAGCTACAGTACGAAAAAAAAAATTAATATGAATGTGCTCTATAAATGCTAATATGCTTAAATTTAAATTTGTTTGCATTCGAACTTTTTATTATCCCCTTTCTTCAATATATATTCGCATTTTAAGCTTACCTGCCGCCTTCCAGAAAATTGCAAACGTTATCATCACGCTTCGATACAAGTTGGAACGTCTCTTTAATAATTTGTTGCTGAAGATTCTCGTCCTATTAAAATGTTAAATTAGTGAATTGTTTATAAATGACAATAATATAATATTTGTATATTTCTAATAAAATATTTGCTTTCGACTGACAAATACTGAAGGGCCAAAAGATAATTTAAAGCTCTCGTTTACACCAGCTTACAAGCCCAAAAGCATTATGAAAAAACACGAAAAGTATTTCATATTTTCTGTTTCTGTCTGCTGCTGGATAATAACGGTTTGAACATTTTTTATATGGACTAGGCCATTAAGAAAACAGCTGTTAATGGTTAGCGCACAATAATTCTAAGTCACATAGACATCTCCATAATTTGAGGAGCATAATATACAATTCGTTATTTATATTTTATATTTGTTTTAGGCTCCCATCAGTGATACTGGATATACTACAACTAAACGAAACTACGCAAAATATTAACAACAGAAAGTCGGTAAACGTAATTATTTTATTATTATTATTCAGCAGGAGGCGTCATAAACATGAGTTTTTTTATCCGTGGAAATTTGTAGTTTTTGCTAAATAACTTGTACCGTTGTATTTACTAAACAAAAACTGCATCATATTTTAATTATGCTTTTGGGCTCGTCTGATAAAATTGAATTTGTAGACTTTTGTCAGGCTGTGTCTACGTCAGTACACACATATGCATCAAATTTTAATTTATTTAAATATTACGCGATTTTACGTACAAAATATTGATAAAATTTTGAAAGTCGAGGCTTCCCATGATTGTTAAATACGAGTATGGCTTTTATCATTTTGAATCGTGCGGTAGTAAAATCACAAACAATAGCAAGGGAATAATGTCATACGTATTTACAATTGCAAAGATTCTTTACACTCAACAGCATAATCGATAACATCGACGATAGTTATTCCAACAAATATCGATGGTCGAATGGATTGTTTCGGCTGTTAACGTTTAACCTGCTAATATTACAGCTGCTTCCACATCCGCGTCATAGATGCATGTGTTTTCGCAGTTGTTTTTTTCGACGGTCGCCTGTCTTCCATTTCATTAAATGCTGGTGCGCTTGCAAGAATATTTTTTTTATTCGTGTTTGTACATGTATATGCATTTTTGCAAATTACCCAAACATTTAAATGAATGCGAGCCGCAAACCTGGCGTAGGTAATAAAGGGTCAAAAGTCAGGCCTATTAATTCGGAGAGCCCGCGACTGACGCAAGAATTTCTGCATATGCACGCATACATATAAACATATGTATGTGAATCTGAAAATATATAAAATTTCAAATCAAGATCTACACAAATCGTTTATTTCTAATTGTCCATTGCCCGTTCCGATTTCTTACCGATAAACATCGTTGTCTTTTCCAACGGTTATTGCAGCATACGTCAGAGACTATTAGAGCTAGCCACAAAATTTAGTTTATGTTCTCGTAAGGCATATACAGATTAATAATATTTAATTTTTATTTTTTTGTCATATAAACAATAAGTCGAAAATTGAGCTTTTGACTATTATTCACTATTTTCATAATTAAAAGTCACCGTGAGTAGTCAAGTGAGTAGCTTTATGTCCATATATTTTACCCCTTTATAAAAAGTGGAAAACATTAAATTTACATCCAAAATAGTTCATAAAATTTAATCCGTATTACACCATAACCAATTTTTATT
Source organism: Drosophila colorata (assembly GCA_035041545.1). Taxonomy (NCBI): domain Eukaryota; kingdom Metazoa; phylum Arthropoda; class Insecta; order Diptera; family Drosophilidae; genus Drosophila; species Drosophila colorata. Next base: position 846,031 of record JAWNLD010000449.1, read on the forward strand.
TCTCAGATTAAACCAGCACAATGATTGCACAAATACATGAAAAAACCCTAAGCTGCCACCGAAACTTCTAAACGGGGGCAATTAGGTATGCCACACTCAAGATCTGGACAACTATCCTGATGCCAACAACTCTCGGTGTTACAAAACATGCATCCGTTGGGGCTAAGCGGTACGTTTGTGGAAAGTTTAAGCTGACCCCACACCTTCTTTAAATCCGTAACTAGGGCATTCATCATTTCGACCGTATGATAAGGTGTTGGAGCTAACCGAAGTTTCTCCTGGCCGCGGGCGACTGTTGGATAATTAATTGATTGCAAGTAGTGTCCAAAGTGCTCCATCAGCATACTTGAGATTTGGCTGCTAATCAGAGGATCTCCAATTTTGATCGGGATAATGTGGCTTGGTGTTTCTTCTACCGGAAAACCTGAAATGTTTTATTATATTAGAAAATAATTTTAAAATAACAATATATTTATAATATTTGAATCCAAATATTATAAAATATATATACTATTATATAAAATTAAAAAAATTATTAAGAATAACAAAAATTTGAGGCCGAAGATTTTTATCGATTTTTACCATTTTCAATGGATTCAGGAGATACAATAAAAAATTGCTTTAGCTTACTGCCAATTGGCATGTCACATTTAACTTAAATAAGTTAGTCTTGACGAAACTTATTGTAATTGATTACTTAAGTGCTAAAGTACAAATTTACAATTACCTTCTCTCTTCAGCAAACTTTTCATGTAAGAAACATTCCTCTGGTGTAAACTGCGCAGCTGTCGTCCTTCGTCTGAGGCCAATATGTTTATTGCTTCGAGTGCACCACAAAGCACAGTTGGTGGCAGTGAAGTGGTAAATATAAAGCCAGCAGCATACGATCGCACCATATCAACCAGGGCAGAGGACCCAGCTATATAGCCGCCTATGTTGCCAAACGCCTTTCCCAAGGTGCCAGATATGATATCCATTTTCGGTAACACGCCATCACGTTCTCCCACTCCAGCCCCGTGGTCGCCGTACAGGCCAACAGCATGAACTTCATCAATAAACGTAATAGCTCCGTATTCGTGTGCGACATCGAGTAATTCCTCGAGTGGACATATAGCACCGGTCATGGAATGCACAGTCTCAAATGCAACAATTTTCGGCGTCGCCTTGTCCACTTGTTGGAGCAGAAGGCGCAAATGATTGACGTCATTGTGACGGAAAATGTGCTTTGGAACGCCACTGTTGCGTATGCCTTGAATCATCGAAGCATGATTGCCAGAGTCCGAAAATATATGACAATTGGGCAACAGTTTAGCAAGCGTAAACAGTGTTGAATCATTTGCCACGAAGCACGAGGTAAATAAGAGAGCGGCCTCCTTTTGATGCAAGTCTGCCAGCTTGCTTTCCAGACGTTCATGATGCAATGAATTACCCGATATGTTGCGTGTTCCGCCAGCACCTGATCCATGTACATCCAATGCCGTCTTCACTGCATGCTTAACATTTGGATGCGCCGACATGCCCAGGTAATCATTGGAACACCAAACGGTAATCGGTCGCTCCGTTTGGGAGGAATAGTCAAGTGCATGTGGAAACAGGCCATCGCCAGCTAAGCGATTCACGCGCTTAAAGACGCGATAGGAGTGATCTCGTTTCTTTTTTAAAATTTGTTCGTTGAAGAACTTTTCGTATTGAAACGTAGAGTTGGCCTTGGCAGTAGCAACTGAGTTTTCGTCAATTACATCATAGTTGGCAGAATTTGCATCGACCGAATAGCTTTTTGAGACGTATGACCTTGTGGCTTGCACTGAAAATGGTGTCAAAAGAGAAAGTTTTTTTTCAGTGGTATTATGAATGGTTTTGCCAATGACTGGACAAAAAGCTCCATATGACTGGTACAATATCTCGGCGTAATTGCGTAGATAATTCGCACTAAAACGATTTAGGAACGGGCACTGCATGACTCAACAAATGTCTATAATGAACTCTCAAGCAAGTATAAAATTATGCAAGAAAAACGAGAGTTGTGAAACAGCAATCTGAAAACTAGGGATGTTCAAACCGTGCGATATATCGATTAGGTATACTTGTACTAGTGATGCCAAAACAATCGGGCACTATTGACAGTATCGATAGATTTTGTTGTTTTTAAAACCATTGTTGTTTAACATCCCATGTTTCCATGTTTTGACACTACTACCAGTCATTTCTTAATGCTATTGGGTCGGTAGAAAATGTCTAAAGTTATTGTAATATTTAAATGTTTGAATTGTAATTGTAATACTTAAATAATTATTTTATATTTATTAAAATATTATATTTTATAAGTTGTTTGTTTTTAATTATTTAAATAAAATATAATTGAAATTTTTAAATATTTAAATTGTAAATGTAATATTTAAATAAATATTTTATATAATATAAATATAATAATCGGTTTAAATTAATAAGATTCTACCGACAATACCTCAGTAAAAAATATATGTAAATATAAATTAAAAAATCGAACAACATTTTTTCGCCAGCCAAAGCCACCGTCACACTTACCGAGGACTTACCAAATGCATTGGCATGCACTCCAGTTCAACGCGTCCCTCCCATACAGCAGCGCAGTAGCCAACAATAGGTCTAACCATTGCTACATTCATCCACATTAGAAGTTGATGGGGTATTATCCACATATCACCAGAAAGAGCCCTGCAGTTCTTCAAAGCGAGAGTGGTCTTTTCGCCGCCAAGGGTGACGAGCTTACCTGACTTTGTATATAGTATACGGATGTTGTTTATATGTCAGGGTTGAATCGGAACATGGCATCGCAGTGTATTTATTGACTGCTTAATCAAATGCTGCGCCTTTAAAGGTCAAATCAGTGCCATGCTTGGAACTTTGTGCTGCACAATAGTTAGCTTCGTTGTGGGATAAAGTTAGGCACCTTTTGCACATCCTCGAGAGCGAATTGTGTTTTGTGCCAATAGAGTAGCAGATGTTCATGAATTGACATCAGATGTGTGTTGGCGTTATGCTCCGACCAAAGAAAACCTTGCAGATTTAGCACATTTATGTTGATTGATAATGCTATAGAGCTGGGGGTTCAGCATGCCATTTTAGGGAGCAAACCAGGTGCCAGACTCGATTGATGACTTGCTGGATGTTGAGGTATGCAGGCACTATATACTTCTTACTGCTCGGGGGTTCCAGAAGTTAAACTTAAAGTGCAACCTTGGAATTGTTAGCCTTATCGTCGATGCGGTGGCGATACAAAGCGCTCGGTAAGCGCACATTAAATCTACATTTCAATGATTCTTTGCAAATTTAATATAAAAAATAGTGCTTTTAAATAAATTAACACTGTTTTCTATACAACAAAACCAACAAATTGGTTAATTTATAGGTTTATTTGTTTAAAATTACATTGTTTGCTTTAATTATTTTTATAAACCGAAAAATATTATGTACAGGACGTATGAATTAATAATAAGAAAGTTACACTATTTTATGTCTAAAAATCGGTCTTTGTAAACGTTTTCTCGATGGTTAGAGCTTAGAATAATGTTAAGTATTGGCGCTACACGTTTTATCCTCTGTTGAAATCTATCGCGATCGCGAGCGATCTCTTGCCAACTACCTTTTCGAGCCGCTCGATAAGCAAAGTCCCAAGCACGCATAACATGAACTTTTGGTTTCAAATCAAATCGCACCTAAATTATATAAAAAATTGATTCATTTTTTTTATTTTTAAAAATTGTTTTAATTTTTTACTTACCCTTTTTCTTGTTTCCCGGCTATCGATGCTTATATCAGGCTTGTTATCTGTAGCATTTAAATCAGTAAAGCCAAATGCATTGGACTCTGTATCGTTGTCGTCCTCAAAGCATATAAAACTATCATCGCTACATTCGGAAAAACTTCGTTGACGCTGCAGTTCGAAAACCGCAGCTTCCACCGATAAGGGACTGCTTTTTAAGTGTTCATCCGAATCATTTGTTTGGTTTTGACAAGACTCCAAGCTATACGGCGCATAGTTATAGTCATTTCCAGATTGCTGTTGCATATCGATGAAAAAGTAACAAAAAGAAGGTTCATGGTTTGATTCAAATTCTAGTTGTGTGCTAGAAGCATTTTTAGGCTTCTGAGGATTGCACTGATGCAGTGCTGTCCGCACTCTGGTAACAACGTCTGCCATAAACATTGAATACATTGCGGCTAGTGGCTGTGGCTGCAAATCGTCTATTAATATGCTTGTGCTCCCTTGTTCAGCTGGTTTGTTTAGCATTCCCGATTCCTCATCGAATCGATAGTGACTTTGAATTGGGGAGCTCATGACTTCAATCATTTGCAATTGATGGAGCAAACAGTCCGACAGTACAATGTAAAATATTGATTGAAATATTTAAAAATTCCATCAAAAACACAAATTTTCCAACTTAATTGTATTTTTTGTAAATCCATATTCCACATTTCATTGGTGTATATATGTATATATTTGCATAGCCTTGATAATATTTGTTTTACTTTTATATCTTCTGTTTGAATTTGTAGAAAGGTTTACATTTAGTTATTGATAACTTTGTACTCAAATTGCATTTACGTACTAATGAATTGATGTACATACATATGTAATAGCCACACATACGGTGAAATAACTTAGAACAGTTGCGAAATTTTAGTGGCTGCATGAATTTTCTTGATATTGCGATAATATTTTATCCATCTGACAAATGTTTGTTTCTTTTAAAATGAGCAAAGAAATTTGTAAGCGATACAGTCAACAAATCACAAAATATATTTAAATAATTTGGTTCACACGTTCTCAATAAAATAAATTCCATACTTTTCAACTTTGATAAAAATTTGATTGTATTAGTGCGTAGGCTGTAGCTGACAGAGATTAATACATGTATATCGATTCATGACTGGTTTCTATGTACGTCAAGTTAGCATTTAGCGCTTATATTTGGAGCTTTGTTCCGGAGCCGGAACCACACCTTTGTTTTAAATTTATTTTATTATAATAACTTATTCAAATCAAAATTATTGATTGAGAATGAATCCTTCATAACCTACCTTGTTGTATAGCAACAAGAAGTTTAATTTAAAGCACCTAAATATATATGCGAAGAAGTATACCTATTAGTGCCATTTAATACTTTAATACAAACATACAAACTTGAAGTTTCGATAGACTAGCAATATTAAAATATACAACAAATTATTTTGTGATTTGATATAGCCACAGACTTACACTGCAGATGGGTGCTGGTTTGGTTGAATATATTCATTGTTTCACCGACATACATTTTTGATAACTGGTTTTTCCGTAATCACATCACAAAGTGTTTTCAAATATAAACCACTCGATCCGTCAGGACAAACTGCACAATATATGCTTTTTTTAATGTGTTTAGCATTATTTTATTTTATTTAGGGAACTTCAATATTCTCTATGTATTGAGTGGGATAAAAATTGACAAGTATATATTATGATATGCTCTTTGTTTGTTTGTTGTTAAACTGGTTAACTTCTGATATTTTAATATATAAAAATAAAATTAGACAAGCGATGGTAAATTTTTTGTTTCAAAAGTGACGATACCTATTCAATGTTCATTATTTACAAGAAGGCTATTTTTTACGTATGTTGTATTGTTATCGAATCGACCGATAAATTTCTTTGGAAAGTAGATACATAATTCTGAATTTATATACATATATATTTCTTTTTGTTTAGGTAAGTTCAAAGTATTTGTAAAAAATGATATGTCTAACGAAGTAATGTTTTGAAGACTTCAAGTCGAAGTTGGATGTGTTTTGTCAATATCAATATCAATATTCCAACAAATTACAAACTGACGTTGCGAAGGCAAGTCAAGATAAATCTTGAATTATCATATAGCTTTAAATGATGTACTATAACTTCTGTGTATTTTAGATTCAAGCGAATGTTATTTAAACAACTGAAGTAGGAATGAATCGTAGAGGTTTAAATGCTGGAAATACGATGACTTCTCAATCAAATATTGACGAAGGCAGCTGGAAGGGCGTCTCAGAAGGCTCGGCTATGTTACCTTCTTCAAATCCATCGTCTCTCAACCCTGACGCAAACAATCAAAGCGGATTTCCCCAAGGAGGACTGCCGTACACATCTAGTGGCAACCCATATCCACAAACTGGCCAATCTTCACCCGCTGGAAATCAGTCTTTGGTCTTTCAAAATAATAATCAACCCGGATCGAATACTCCGCAATATACTTCTTCACCGGCCCCGTCGGGCTCATCAACCCCAGGTCCTGTTGGAGTAACCTCGCAAAATATTCAAGGCAACTATTCCCAATCTTCAAGTTCGGGCAATTTCAATGGACCTGTTGGGGGCCCATTTGGATCGCCCTCGTCAGGCTTGGGTCAATTTAGCCGACCTGCCAGCTCAGGTACCCCATTCAACAGCGGACAAGCTGGCCACTTTTCCTCTCCCACAGTTTTCGGAGTAGGGAGCCAGTTTAATCCCATGCCACCGGCATCTCCATTTGGCCATGGTGGAAATCATCCAATGATGGGGGGACCACAGCAGATGGATCGAATTGATCAAGGCTTTAGAAGACATAACTCTTACTTTAGTCATACAGAGCATCGAGTGTTTGAGCTGAACAAGCGCCTCCAACAGCGTAATGAAGACAGCGATAACTGTTGGTGGGATTCGTTTACAACAGAGTTTTTCGAGGACGACGCAAGATTAACAATTTTATTTTGTTTGGAAGACGGACCTAAGAGATATACGATTGGCCGAACACTTGTTCCACGTTTTTTTCGAAGCATTTTTGAAGGAGGTGTATCCGACTTATATTTCCAGCTCAAACATGCTAAAGAATCGTTTCACAATACGTCTATAACGCTAGATTGCGATCAGTGTACGATAATAACTCAGCATGGCAAACCATTCTTCACAAAAGTCTGTGCGGATGCCAGACTAATTTTAGAATTTATGTACGATGACTACATGAGGATCAAATCATGGCATATGACTATAAAGGGACATAGAGAACTGATTCCAAGGTCCGTAATAGGTACATCTCTTCCTCCTGATCCAATGCTTTTAGATCAGATCACTAAGAACATAACTAGGGCTGGCATAACAAATTCAACTTTGAACTATCTTCGCTTATGTGTTATACTTGAGCCAATGCAGGAGCTGATGTCGCGTCACAAAGCGTATGCACTAAGTCCCCGTGATTGTTTAAAAACAACTCTATTTCAAAAATGGCAACGTATGGTGGCGCCGCCTGGCAAAAAGGACCCACAAAGACCGCCAAACAAGCGACGCAAAAGAAAAGGGTCCAATTCTGGAGGTGCCAATAATGCAAACACCCCGCCTGTGGCTAATCAAAAGAGATCCCCTTCTGGACCTAGCTTTTCTCTCTCTTCACAAGATGTTATGGTTGTTGGTGAGCCAACATTAATGGGCGGTGAATTCGGCGAAGAAGATGAAAGGCTTATTACTCGTTTGGAAAATACACAATATGATGGCACTAATGCAGTTGAGCACGATAACCATACTGGCTTTGGGCATGCAGATTCGCCAATATCAGGCTCAAATCCGTGGAGTATGGAACGGGCAGGTACTATTCCAGCTAGTCCTGGAAACGCTTCTGGACCACAGAATAATGCAAATATAGCTGACATAGAGAAAAAGAGCCCCATCGTATCGCAATAGAATCAAATGAGTAGTCCAAAATTATGGTTTAATTTTAATATATGTGGTGAAATGTATTTTCATACTTGCATGTAAAAATACTTTTAAATAAAGTTTCAAGGCTTTAGGAAATGTTAATAGGCTTATTCGTCTCGATATTGTAATATAAATACCCTGTACCTATAACGTGGAAATTAAGTAAATAGAATTGTGCACGTGTGTGTCACAGGCAGAAAAATGCTTTTTTGCGTCCCTCCCCATAATAATAATATATTACCCTTTTGAATTAGAGAACTTTTTATGCCTTGAACCTATTGATAATGGTTGAAAAGGATATAATGTATGCGGCGACTGATGAAAATCGGTTTGGTGTCAGTTACATTAAAGCAAATATAATGGCTGTAGCTCTTAAAATTTCTATGCTCAATAAGCCGGGTAAAAATCGATAAATATCGATAGTAAGAAAACGTATGGTAGACACGAATTTAAAAAACTAAAGCTCTAATCTCTGAGATCGACGCGTTCATACAAAACGGACGGGCATGGCTAAATCGACTCAAGTGATGCTGATATATGTATATAATAATAATTTGTGTGATCCAAAATGCCTCTTTCTGACTGTTACATAAATTTGCACAAATGTATGGCCGAGTTGTGGTTAGGGGCGAGAAGTATTTTGCGACTAGTATTTTGCCATTGGCTCCTAGGATTGGCGAGTCCATGATGTTCGTCTTGCACTCGACATTAGGACAAGGACTCTTAAATTTAGTTCGACATTAAAAGTCCGGTCTTTCTTATACATTATACAGTAGGTCCTAATGCCACACCAGATGAAACGGGCGTTTTCATTAGTATTTGTGAGCGAGTCTCACAACAGAAATTTTAGATGCACAACTCTTTGTAAATAATTTTAAAATAGCTAAAAATATGTCGAAAATAACTTATTTATACCATAAACCCATTGAAATCGGGTAAAAAGGGTATATTAAAGTTTGATTGTTTTTTTTTTTTTAAACTGAAAATGGGTTTTTTTTGCGTTTTATTCATATTTAAGGAATACATTATAAGGTATAGAATATCGATACTCGCGAGCGAGGTTGGTGGAATATTTTGGGGTTTTAATTTATTAATGAGGCCTCAACCTAAAGCAGCTTTGGAAATGTTTTTTTTCCACTCATCTGAGCTCTTTTCGTGTAGAGACTTCATTTAATTTTGTATTTTATGGTATTATATTAGTATTTATGCATATTACATTAATACTTCGTACTCCTTATGTAGATTATACTTAATTAAAATTACGTTTGTCATTGAACATTTTATTGAAAATGATTTAAAATTATAAACTTATCTATAACTATTATAATCTATTTATTTAAGTTGCCCAATAAATCGGTGCAGAATTATCGATATATCGTCGTATACATTTTGTTTAATGATACCCTTTATATAATTTGGTGTGTTATGTTGGCAGTTCCGTAGTGTATGGTATAATATATATATTTGTGTGTATATAAATATTGTTTAAGTTTTGCTGAAACAGGAAATTAAAAGAACAATTTTGGCTAGTGTAACATTTTAAAATGGAGTGAATAACGTGAACATAGTTCATATAAATATATTAATGACATTTTTTTGACGCTTTATTAATTCGGTTCGGTGTGACTTATTTGTGTACATAAACAAATATTTTTTTTAACAATGTCATTAAGCAATAAGAGCAACATAAGCGAAAAGGAAATCGACGATGAGGACATGTTGTCACCCACTAAAATACCCAATAATCTTGTTGTTCGAGTAAATCAAGATTCGGATGACAATTTGCAAGCATTATTCGATAGCGTATTGAATCCAGGAGATGCAAAGCTCCCCTTGCAGCTCCCTTTTCGTATGCGAAAGCTACCAAATTCATTTTTCAATCCTCCGGCTCCCCTGCATTCGCGAGCCAACAGTGCCGATTCCACATACGATGGCTCCCAAACCAATATCAATAAGACTGCCCAGCCAGAATTACAGCCATCCCTCGCACAGAACCAGCCATCACACAGCCGTCTGACAATACATCACTTTCGTGCTCGCAGCAGTCCAGCATCCCTTCAGCAGAACTACAATGTTCGCTCCAGAAACGAACCGAACGCCAACAGCAGCCAAGGGCCAGCGTACCCAGAAAACAATGTGGACTTCACCAGTAGTACTTCAAACAATATTGAATTAGATGTTATAAATACATGCATGGGACAGGGACAGGAACCGCCATTGTCCACGCAGACCATTCATAAAAAGCAAAGATCGTACGACGTGGTGAGCCCAATTCAGTTACAAAGTCAATTAGGAGCTTTGCCACCTGGCTGGGAACAAGCAAAAACTAATGATGGGCAGATTTACTATTTAAAGTAAGTACTTAGATCAATTGTATATTTTCTGCATCTAATTTGTTTTCAATATTTTTACTATGTATATAATATATTCAGAATATAAAAATAAACCAAACCATTCAAAAACGTAATAAAGATAATAAATTGTTTGTTGACGCAGCAATTTTACTCATATATTAAGAGCATAATAATGATTGTAACTGTTTCTGCTTGCTTTTTAGACAAATTTCTACTGGAACTGTATAATATATTAAAGAGCGAATTTTCCTTAGTGGGCGCTCAGGAAAGAAAAAGCACAGTTCAAATATTTAATACGACAGGGTATATCTTAGTCTGACACACCCGACTTGAGCACTCTTGTTGATAGTTGCCAATATTTTTCATTACCTTCGGAATAATTAATAAAATTAACAAACTTTTGTAAATCACATAAATTTCGCTTCTTATCCCTGAGCTTATATATCTAGGCCATGTAGTCCGTTAATCACCAGTCAGTCAGTTAGGATCAACTCGTTTATATATATATAGCCAGCACTGCGTTTATCTTAGCCGGTAACTTTTGCTTGATGATAATATATTTAATAAATCTTTATCTTTTTGTTTTCAGTCACACCACAAAAACAACGCAATGGGAAGATCCAAGAATTCAGTTTCGCCAACAGCAACAACGAGCTATTTCCGATCGGATAAAACCAAATGGTACGCTACAATAAGGAGTTTTTATTAAGTTTTAACACACATGCAATACAGATATATTTACAACTAAGTATGCCATTGTCGTTTGTATTACTGGCCGAATGCGGCGCGTAACAAAACTCCACAAGGTGCCGCAAAGGACAATGGCATACACATACTCAAAAGCGTTATTCAAGTGAGGCCCAGGGAAAAGTTCAAACTATTACCTCGCTGTTAATGCGGCCTGTAACGGCATTAACTTTACGTATAAGTATTAGACAAAACGAAAAAAGTCTTCTCTCATATTTCTTTTTTGATGAGCTGTTCTGTTTTCGAATGTCTTAGTTAAAAGACCCCAACAAGAATGACATAAAATCACTAAAGAGAGGAGCTGACCTACGACACGTACAACAACGGGGATAGAGAGCATAGTGCATTTAGCAGAAGCGGTAAGACCGTCTCACAAAATACAGTGCAAAAACTAAAATTTTCAATGGAGGCACGGTGAAATAAATTGCAAGTAAGCCAATTTATGTCAGATCACTTAGGTCTAACAAACCTATGTGGTCAAGAAAGTCAAGGATGTACAAGAAGGTCAAGGGAAATGGCTCTTTCTTTGAATTACTCTTGATATCTGATTGCTCGATCCAATTTCTCTGTCCTAAATAACCAATGTTATAAGGATTACCTGAAAAGTTGTTGGTTGCTGGCTTTATAATTTCGTAAATGCCATTAACCGTATTTTTCGAAAAAACAACAGCTTACTCAGATCAGGTTTACGCCAATCTATTTGCTGAATTTTTTCAAACGACTTATAGCTCTCCAGATTATCAACTGGGTTTGCCTTATCCTTATCATATACTGTATGATATTTTTCTTTTATGTAGATGTTATACAAACTACAAAGCAAACTAGCTCACCGAACATTGCTACCCACATTGGACCATTACCGGATGGTTGGGAACAAGCAGTGACTGAGTCTGGAGATATTTATTTTATAAACCATATTGATCGAACGACTTCATGGAATGATCCTAGAATACGTAAGTATTAAATTATTTTTTTTGCAAGTGTATGTAACAAGCTTCCCGTTTGCATGAACGCAATGAAGGTTACAGGGTACTCCTACTCGGGCACTCCCAACTAATTGTCTTATTGTTTGAGAACAGAAAAAAATTTAATATAAGTATAATAGCCGATCACATTAAAAAATTCCGATAAACGGTGTCATTCAAAGCGGGAATAGTTTTTTGAAACACAGGCAATCAGTTTAACTCACTAAATTTAAATTTAACTAAATTTTATATAAGAACATACATTTTACAAACTAATGAATTAATTGCATACTTTTGGTTCTCTTTTTTATTTCAGAATCTGGACTTAACGTGCTAGACTGCCCTGATAATTTAGTATCGTCCCTTCAGGTAAATATTGCAATTACTTGTTTTGTTTGTTTAAAAATGTAGTTATCAACGTGCCCCTGAGAATTATATTTTGTTATAAACTTCAAGCAGTGTCACCTAGGGATGTTAATCCGAAATGACCATCTATTTTGTATATCGGACTAAAAAATGGTGTTGATAACCATTAATGCGTCGATATATCAAAAAAAAAAAGATCGAGTTAAATTGGAACACATCGCTGATGTTAACATCGATGTTTCGATTTTTATAACATCACTTATATAAAGTTAAGACGGCCAAAAAGGTCGATTTATTTATAAGAATCAATCGAAATATCGAAAAAAAAATCGACCTAAAATTGGAAAAACCGCTGCTGTTAACATTGACACATCGATGTTCCGATTTTTCTGAACATCACCCTGTTGTACCTCATTCCTGCCTGCCTCATTCTTCTAGCGCGTTGCGTTTTCTGCTGCGCTGGCAGTACATCAATACTGCACGTCAGCATGAAGACACCGGTCTGATACAGTTATTTTCAACATCATTATCCACAGAGGGAAACTCCCTGGAAGGTGCACCTCGATTATAAGCTTACATTTTTCCATATCATTGAAAGTCTGTGTGTTGTTCCTCTTTTTCAATACCAGATTGGTCTCTGGTGCTCGTTTTGTCTATGGCTATAAATATCCGAGCACTTTCCATAGTGTTTTCTATAGCCTCACGGAAGTCTTTTTAGTTCTTCCGATTGAATCTTCTAATTTCTATTATATAAGGTCAGGCTGCACTTTTACTTGTCCTAATCCCCGTCTTTTTTTAAGCTGTCGTTTCATCATGGTGCATATTTTTTTCATCTTCTGCCTACTGAGGCGGCAGTTTTCCTCAAAGGCTGCTACAATGCACCTATTTATTACCCATAATTCTCTCTCTAGTTTCAGGCGGTCCCTCGGCATGCCAGGCGGTTCACTGGATAAATTTAGCGTTAGGGCCTACTTTACTTTTTTTTAACTTTGTTTTCTGGGGTTTCCTACCGGCTCGTGGCTATTCATTTTCACAGCGAGTTTAAACAGAATTATTCTGTGATCGAACATGGATTCTTCTTTGGAGACGTGTCAATCTCTAATGTGGGACTTAAGGGATCGGCTAACCAAAATGATGTCAAAGACTTTCTTTGACTCTGGTTACGAATGTCGCAGTAGTTCCGACATTGCGGATTTCAAAGCTACTATTTAGAATTAAATCAGGCAGGGACTCACCTCTGGTGCTGATGTTACTGCCGCAGATCACGTGATGCGCGTTTGCGTCACGCCATTGTTAAAAATTCTGAAGCGTTGTTAAGCTAATATCTCTAGTGAATATACATACTCTACTGGGAGAACATGGGGTCGATGTCTAGCGCATCCATGGCCTCGCACTCGATCAGCATTGAGTCGAGGGTCGCGTTAGACAGATCCTCGTCTACAGTCATACGCATCTCCTCCTCACCTACCATAACCAAGCAAGCGCTGAAAAGGTGCTCGTCCGGGGGAGGAGCACTCTTTTTCCACAGTCTCCGCTTGGCGCTTTACCGCTTTCCTGAGGCCATTTACACTGATGGTCCGGTAAAAGAGCTGGTGACCTTTGCCAGCTAGGGTTTCCGTCGACTATTCGTCGATCCCGATTACGAGGAGAGCGCCTCCTCCCTCTTTCTTTCGGTCTTGAGGGTGATTTGCTTACATACTTACTTCAGGCACTTCAGATGTCGTCATCCATCCGGACATCTAGGGGTATATCTACCAAACATTTTAGCTGTGGGGCTGCTGCTGCCAAAATTCCTGGTCTACGCAATCGATTACAATGTGTCCAACTCGGAGGTGTCCAACTAGGTCTAACCCATTTGTGGTAATTTGATTGAGGATGGCTTCATCGAGCTCGGATAGTACCCCTGAGCAATAACTGGGGATAATCCATAGGTACATAGGCACAGCCACCTTCGCCTTTTTCCTGAAAACCGCATAGGTTGTGCGTGACGGTTGGAATTGAGACATGCAGCGGCTGATCGGTTGCTGGCACGAAGGCAGATGTTGCCCTCTCCGTGTTGTTGGTACTAATGCTGTACAGGTTGACAAGCCCCTGGATCTGTCTCCCATTAACTGTACACGTCCTTTAAGATGTGTCCGTCAGTATCGTGGGGCTGCTGTTGAGCCGCTTGATGGAGGCAGGATCTACGCACTGCTCTGTCGCGTCCAGTGACACATTTGCGTTCCTCAGTGCCTCTTCTGGGGCGAGGCCTTGTTCGAGGTATCTTAGGTACCAATTGACCCTAGAGCATCACAAGTTGTGCCGGTTTCGGTCAAATAACCAACCTAGTTGCACACGTGGCGGAAGCTGCTCGTTCTTTTTCCTCCTCGGCTGTCCCTCATTACTTTTCTGTTCAGCATTTAGTGGCGGATGCAACGCACGTTCCGTGGTTTTTTTATTCATGTTTATATGAGTTTCTGCGAAGAGTGCGGTCCACCCGGGCAGAGACCCGCAGTAGCCGGGTAAGGTTAATTAAAACGGGCGGTCGCCACTTGCCCGAGCCCTCCGTAGGCCCTTAAGGGGTTAGGAAGAAATGTAGAAGGCTTTACTTAAAGAAAGACGGCCAGATAATCGTCTTGTCTGTACAGATAGATAAATATTCTTAAAGCTGATATAACAGTAATATTGAATCATTTTATTATTAGTTGTAATGAGCCAAGCTTCCGCCTATATAATGTTTATACATTTTTCTTTCAGATTGGGGACAACATTTGCAGCAATATTTTTAATGATACTCAAACAATCATTAATACACCGTCTTCCCACAAACCTGATGATTTGGAATGGTATAAAATAAATTAATAAAGATTTATGTGCAAATCATTTTATTAGATTTTAAAGTTTTATATTTTGTAATAATATAAAATAAATATTTTTGCATATATAATGAAATTAATAATGAAAAACTATTTTTTTCCGTCGGGAGAATTGATGGCGCAGTAAACGCGGTTTTCTTACTTATTTTTATATAAAACTATGTTAAATATTTATTTCAGTATTCACGCTTCGTATATTTGAGTATTTTTAAATGGTTTTACTTCAAAAATACAATGATATCCCGGTGATAGTTCGAAGGGTCTCTGATTGCGCGCGTTGGATGATTTTCACATTGCTGCTACTTGCGTTTCCCTGCAAGCCAGAACAGAATGATTAGATTGGTTTTGATATGGGTTTATAAAGCAACGTCTTGAGATCCAGACTTAATGGGGATTGCGGGTTTTTTATCGAACACAGGCTGGACTTTCTTGACTTCTATTTGCTTACAATAGGTAAACTGCCTTTCGATATGTATTCCTAGATACAACATCATCAGCTTGAGGAAATGGTATCTTATGTTATGTACAGGACGTAATACGTTGGGATGAGCACGCTGCCCTCGGCGAATCCAAAATAAATTGTAAAGTGTTGTTAGTGTTTGGGCTGAAGTTTGTACATCGAACAAAATCAAGGGACCTTTAGTCCGTAGCGCACGACTAGGAGATACCCTGAATCAAGCTGCGAGCTGTCGTTACATAGATTGCAGCCCTCTTGTATTTACACACACACACGCCGCAAGCTGCGCACTTTACTCAGCCACCGCGCTTGGCCTCCAATATGGAAACTAAATTCTTAAGTTATTCAGAACATACAAATAGCATTAAATCGTTTTTACAAGCCAAAGCGCAAGGCTGTAGTACTTGAATGGAGTTTTTTCGTTTTTGGGGCGAGTGGGGGGAGGTATCCAATATCTGAAATATTTTTAATAAGCGGAAACTTTACATGAACATATTAAACTAAAATTCTCACATATAGTTTCGCAGATATGCTCAGAAATCCGTGTCCGAAAACCGATAATTATCGATAAAAAGAAAACGAGACTGGTTTTCGACAGTTTGAAATAAACTTGATTTGCGTATAGTATACACGAACCCAAACTTTAACTCTCTCGCTCTTGTAGTCTCTGAGATCAATGCGTTCATACCAACATACACACAGAAAGACAGACGGACGAATATACAGACCTAAAAATATGGGAATATATATTCTCTCCCTGTTACATACAGTTGCACAAAACTATTATACCCATTTTACTCAGTTTTGATGGGCTGGGTATAAACACAATTAATAACGTTGCATTAGGGTGTAACAAACAAAACTCACGTTATAATAACAGCTTAAAACAATCGAAGATCATAATTATTTTTGTTAATTATGAAAAATATTGATTTTTGTAAATTGTTGGGAGCTTTCGCCCCTAGGCCTGGCCGTGGCTGAATCACGGCTCAATCTTTAGAGGTCATCAGTAATCAGTCAGCAACATTTTCTAGATATAGACTGTTCTCACGCTTCAGTAGGCGTATCCAAAAAATCCTAACAAAAAATGCTTCACTTTGTGAACGAGTATATAAGTAGGATATATACTGCTTGCGTGCTGTAATATTTTTTACAACTTATTGAAATTAACAAGGTTATCAAAACTGAACTGGTTTAAATTATAGCTTAACTTTTTTGATAACGATTTGTTTACACATTTTCTTTTAAATACATTTTTATCACACATTAAAAAAATATAGAAAACATTACCAAAAAATATTTTTTCAGCAGTCGGTTAAAAAAACAGAAATTTATAATAATTGTATTTCATATCATGAGTAACCCTAATGTCCAAGCATATGTAACTTGATCATTGCATTCTTCTCTTTCTTAGGAGCTGACACCTGTGTGCATTGCTTTTAGTAAATACATATCTAGTTTTTTTGAGTCTCGTATATTTGATGGTGTTTTTTGGGTTTCGGTTGTTTTTCGCCAAGTTTATGTTTATTTAAAAATATATTTTTATGTATCTATTAATTTGTGCAAAAGAGAGAAAAAAAAACAGGTATATTTCATTAAAACATAATTATTGAAAGTGAGTGTAGCATAATGAGTATCTATTGTTTTGTTTGTGTATTCCATCCGTAGCGATGTATCAATGTGTTTAAGTATAAATGTATCTATGTGCATACATAAATGAGCAGCATAAATAATTGCAATTTACATAAAGTAAACATACTCTTAACAATGTTAATAACTTTTTTGCAGTATTGTTATGTTCAATAGTTTTTATATTTCCAAACTAAAACACTGTTACTGTAATCAGTCACTACTACTAGCAGGAATTACCAAATATTGATCTTTAAAAATTATTTTAGGTTTTTTTTATATTTTAAACAACCAAGTGATTTTGTAGTTGTTGGTGTAACTTGCTTTCATACCCTGAACCCATTGAAAATGGGTAGAGAGGGTATAATGGTTTTGTGCAAATATATGTAACAGGCATAATGTATATATATATGTGAATCTGGATGACTAGCAGTTTTGTTTTATCCACGTCCGTCTGTTTACAAAAGCTAGAGACGTAAATTCTTCGCTATACCATACGCAAAACAATTTTATATATTTTTTTCGATATCTAGCTCCGCTTCAATATTATCGATAAGAATCCATTTTAAGACATGGTTTTCTTAGTATATCTCGGAGACTATTAGAGTTAGGGCCCCCAAAATTTGATTTATTATGTTCTCGTAAAGTAAAGTAATGATAGTTCCTAGTCGGGCGTTCCCGACTAGATTATACTCTACTTGATTATACTGTATTTTATAAGTTAAATATTTTTTGGCTTGGTCCACTAGGGAAGTGAGAATCGTGCAATTAATATCGGTTTGGGGCTGGAGCTATCAAATTTGGCAAGCAAACTGCTGATGATCGCTTCTGAAGATTACGCCAAAATTGTTTAGGCCACGTTCAGTTGCTGACGGGTAACAAACTGTATTTCTGTCACAGCTTTAGAGTTATATGCACCAAATCTAGCAGGTACAGATTGCAACAAGTGATAGCGCTCCAGTTGGGCATGCCCGACTACGAGATACCCTGAACCCAGCTGCAAGCTGTCGTTACAAACACTTAAACCTATTTTGCATTCATACTACATACAGAAAATCACATGTACACACACAAGGGAGTTTAAGAGAGAGAGAGAGAGAGAGAGAGAGAGACAGAGAGAGAGATGTAGAGATAGAGGGGAGAGAGAGAGGGTGGAAAAGTCAGTCAAGAAAAGCCAATGCAAAAAAAATGATAGAGAGATAATGCACTATATAACACGATAACCACTTAACTAAAAATAATGCCAATACCTATAAGCTTTACCTGAACTCTTGAAAATCGCATAGAAGGGGGTTTTTGCATTTGACAAGTTCATTTTCTATAGCCTCATAAACTAAAACTTAGAGGAGAAAATTTGCAGATTTCGGAGAGGAGGAGTGAGTGAGGGAGAGAGAGAGGGGGAGAGGGGGTAGAGAGAGAGGGAGAGAAGGAGCGAGAGTTGAAAAAGTCAGTCCATAAAAGCGAACCCAAATAAATTATTACGAGATAATGCACTATATAAACACTTAACTAAAAATAAAACAAAAACATGGAAACCTTACCTGAACTCTTGAAAATCGCATAGAAGGACGTTATTGCAATTAACCAGACTCTGAAACAACAAGTAAGACGGCTCTAGTCGAGAGTGCTCGACTAGAACCCTGCGGCGATCTGTAGTTACATACATTTTAACCCTTCTTACATACATATACAAAACCACACACACACACACAAACACATGCAGCAAGCTGCGCACTTTACTCAGCGGCTGCTCTTGGCCCCCACTATGGAAGATGAATTCTTGAAAAACTTCTAAACTAAGTGTATGATCGTTCAGATCGTTCGTTCGAATGTGCTCGAAAAACCGGGTCAAAAAACCGAAAAATCTGAGCGAGTTATCGATCATTTGAAATAAACTAAAATATAAAAAACAAATTTTGTTTCCCAAAATAACAGTTTAAGGAGATTGCTTTGAGTTAGTAGTAATTATTTTGCACGAATTCTACTCTTTTAAGTTGTGTGCGAATATTGTGCAGATTACACCCCATCTTAACATATAAATATAATTATAATTCCAAACCCAATTTTTCCATATTCTACACTATTAATTATACTTCGATATTTTTCAGATTTAAAACATTTATAAATTTGCAATACTTTTGAGACATTAACGTGTCAATATGTTTCTTAATTTGGTTGTCATATTTTTCATTAATTATGGTAAGTCCTCAAAAGTATAACATTAAATTATTTTTCTAATAACACACTAGGCGAAAAATGCTGTTCTAAATTCCAGTATGGTATTGCCAGCATTTGTACCTATATTACAAAACAATTTTAGTAGTAAAGTAAAAAAAAAATAACTGCTAGGAACCACTCCGTTGTTATGAAAGGTTAATTTTGTTGCATGTTGGAACGGGTGAACTGAATGGATGGTACAGAAACTCGTTTCCTTTCGCCTAGGTCACCACTTTGCAGAAAAAGTTTAAGTGGAACACTGGAATTGAAACATTGGAACACGATGATTAGGCAAACATATATGTATAAAGAAAAGTGAAGAAAAAATTGTATTCTTTAAATAAAAGAAAAGTGATAAATGCATAAATAAACATATGTCAGGAAGATTGAACAGCAAAAAATTCATGTTTCTGTTCAAATTAAATGGGATCGATAAGCTGACAAAACAAGTGTTGTACAAGATACGCCTCACAAAAGCCAACGAAGCAACGTGAATAAGCGTTGGGCTTACAACCGGGAGATTTTGAAATATGTAGAAAATTCTAGTATCAAATGCATATAACCATTATGGTCAGTATTTTCGTGCGTCTTTCCGAACAAACCAGTAAATGATAACTGATTATACCCATTTCAAATTGGTATATGGTATTAAAAGGAATATATATTTTGTGTAAACGTACGTAAACAGGTAGAAGAAATCATCTGCGACTCCAAAAAGTTTATTTATTCTTGATAAGGACGTTTAGCCTAATCGATTAAGCCATGTCCGTATTTCCGCAATATGCAAGTTTATAATTTTTCGTCGGACAATGAACTTGGAAATTATTTGAGAGTAAATGACAAATTATTTGCCAACTGTAAAATTTTAATTGAATAAATAAAAATAAAAACTTAAAACCAGAAAATTGGCTGACTTCCATATTTATATATGTATATAATTTTATATTATATAATTTTAGCGGCCTGTACTGAAGTTCAGCAGCTCACCCAAACAGTTTACGGATTTTTGGATTTCACAACTACTATTGGAAATACAGTTATGGTATTCTCTCCCCAAAGCTCTCCCCAATTTGGTGAGTAAATTGAGCAAATTTGACAGATAATTCTTTGTGCAGAAAAACCACTTCCATACTATGTAAATTCACAATAAGTTCAGCATTTGAAAACATGAAAAATAAATTTAATATTTCAGATATTATGATCAACAACACAATTAACGCAAATAATATTATTGAGACCAGACCGCCCTTGCAAGAAGCTGATGAAAGTAAAAGTGGAATAAAACCAACTCCACTTATTGCATTAACCTCAAAAAGTCAATTGGCAACTAATTCTACAATTGCAACAAAAAGTTATTCAAGTTCATTGAGTTCTCCAATAGAGTCTGTTGATTTCCCGGAATATGCCTTACTTTCTCGGCAGCCAGAAGAATTCGTAGAAGAAACATATCGCTTGGTTAATATAAATACTCGTACTGAAACAGAGAGACATTCAAAACGAAATAACAATTATAGTCATTCTGCTGGATTACTGTCGAAGAAAAAGGATAGTTTAGCAAAAAGCATTTATCCTGTATCAAGAGAAAGCACAAAAGCCTCGAGCAAATTACATCAGTCAATTACCAATACTGAAAGGAGGAGCAAAACTCGTCAACCATCAACAGCACGAATATTGAAAACGGTTACTCCATTGTTGCAAACTAGCAAAACTCCTACAGAGCCAAATGGATTCACAAAAAGTCATCGTAAAAATAGTCGGGAGCCTAGCGAAAAGAGAAAATCGTCGCGCCATAAGGGAAAGAGGTAATGTACGGCAGCTAAATGCAAATGTAACAGGGAAAGACCATTTTAGCCCATTCAGAGAACTTAAAATAACGACAAATGTATTAACTTTACTTAATTAAGATTATTTTTATTTGCAGGAGAAATAAATCTACACAAACTTCTGCTGTGCAAATCACGCCGACGTTAACTGACACAAGCTCTCGTCGTTCGTTTAGAACAAAAATTGGCCCACAATTGGACGAAAATCTAACAAATTTAGGTCAAAATACTTTAAAGCTGAATAGGAGGCCGGGTCGGTGGCAATATAAATCATCACCTAAACCAAAAGTTAATATAAGAAAAACTTCAACCAACAACGCCAGAAGTGATTCACAAACCGATATACCCAAAGCTAATAATACTATTTTGGAAACAAACGAAGATTCTCAACAAATACAAAAGATGATTAACTTGGGAAAAGACCTAGACGCTGTTGGTTCACAAAACAGTGTTGTGTCCGAAAATGATGGAATTAAGCCTAACAACTTTGTTCAAACATTAAATGTCGAAATATCAACACCAAGTATTTTTGATGATACTTACTATGAAATTGCAACAATAAAAAGTCCATTTATTTTTCAGGTAAATATTAACATTAAGATTAGAAATCCTAAATCTTTTTCCAGTATAATTATATTCTTTAAAATAAATTAACTTAATTTCATGCAAATCAAGTTATATGTCTATAAGAGTTATTATCTAAGATAACTTTTGCATTTGATTGAACTATTTTTTTTTAATTTTAGGCTGGACTTGTTAAAAAAACTCGGTTTTTGACAGTTACTTCAACTATAGAAAGATCAATCCAAAGTGATCAAATTGAAGAATACCACGAAGATGATGGTCCTCTAACAGAAAATATTTTAGAATCTACCATGCAGAACATTAAACCATCAATGGATGAGAGTATAACCACTTTGAAACCTATTCATTACACAGATAGTGCTGAGACCCCAGAACTTGAGATTATTACAGAATCCTTTACTTTTACCCAAACCAAACTTAAAACACAGATCCTGCCAATCATTTATGAAAACAAAAATGAAACTTCGCAAATAACTTTAGTACAAACGTATGGTTATACAAGCTTTGTCACTGTCACTCAGACAATCTCGCCTTACAGAGACAATTTTATTCCTTCCAAAAACTTTAAAGACTTTGAGGGTATTTTGGATGAGGCTGGATCCGAAATAAACTTGGACCTTGAATTTGGCGATGAGGGTAATGCTGGACAATTTGAAATAAAATCGAACTCCAATAAAAATAACGAATTAAAAAGGAACTCTACAAATATTATAAGTCCCATTCAGTTTAATAACTCTGACCAACTCATTAAATCAGAAATTTCTCCAATACAATTATTAAGCCCAACTAATAGTATAATAACTTCCACACGTCCAATAATAAAGCTTGATACAGTTTGGGAAACATATGTGGTACCTCTGATAAGAGGAACCGACAGCATTTTGAGAACTTTATCGAAGTCTGTTGGTGTAGTGGAAAAAACTGAATATATTACCGATACTTCCACAATTTTATTACCAATGTCACAATATCCATATTCAATTAATCCATTTTATAACCCCTTGTTAGCCATACCCCAGCAGCAATTTATTACTTCGACTTCAATATACCAAACTTTAATTACAGAAACGAGTAGTAAAGTCCTGAAACTAACTTTTGGAGCAAGAACGGCTTATACAACGTTATTTTCAACTTCAATTGTTCCAACTGAAGTCTCCAAATTAGTAACAGCGACTCTTCCAATTCAAAATTCAGGATCATTTCCAAATTATTACCCACCTCCATTTAATCCCTTCGCATATGTTGGCTAATTCCTAGATTCATTTTTTTCCAATCAATCACACACAAAATGTCTTACTAATATGATCAAACTATTTATCGTTCAAATGTACGGTAATCAGTTTAACGAGGGACCATTTTAAACTATTCTTAATGTGTTGGGAAAGTATTTGTTGGTTAAATTACCCACAAGGTTATCAAACAGTTGATTTAAACATTTAAATTAGTTTCTAATCTGATTTATTCTAAAAGTCACGAAAAAACGTTTTTTTGTTTACATTTGTTGCATTCGCTAAGCGTCAGAGGAGGTTTTCCCTATTAAGTTTTTAGTAGAATTGATCACAAATAGATTTATTTCAACTTGCATGCAAAAAAATCACAGAAAATTAATAAAAACAATATCAAACAAAAGTTAATTTGTACGAATTTGTAAAAACAGGTTGGTAATCTTTTAAGGAAACGCAAATAGGCCATTTCTATTTGTCTCTAGTAGCAAATTTGGGTGCACGCATCTATTCTTTAGCTTAACAACGAACATTAAAAACCCGGGCTTAAGTATTTTCTTCTAAAGCTATCGAAACCACATCATGTTGTAAATACAATGTTAAATGTTAATGTATAAGAAATCAATAAATTTATAAACTAACAAAGTTTTCTTTAAGAAATAAGCTTTTTATCTAAAATATTTTTTTGTTGTTCTAGTAAGCTGACTGGCTTAAAAAACAATAAATTGAATTACAATATATACTTACTATACTCAAAAGATCCATCTATTTACGTTATATGAACGATGATAAGGAAATAACTAAACCAATATCGCCAATTGCATTAAGGCGACAAAAGTATCCAAACGTTTTCTTCAAGTTTGATAGTTCAAATAGACAATTTGATTAAACACATTTCTGTCTGCTTTTGTTGTTTGCTGTTTTTCATCGGAGTTGAGCTTACTAAGTGGTACTACACTCTATTTTATTAACCACTTATTGCTCAAAAGACTAGCTGAAGCGTCGGGAGTGCAGGGACGCTCGGAACACTCCGCTGGGCTCCCAGGCACTGTGTCACGGGATAGAGGGGAGGCGAGGTTACCAGGCCCACAAGCAGTTTTGAGAACGCTCAAAACACTCAATGGGACACCTCCTACTTGCAAAGGAACTAGAAAGTGTGCTGGGAATGCAGAGACACTTGGAACACTCACCAGAACTCCCACTGAACAAATTAAACATCTTTTTATTGAGAGTGGCAGTCCTACGGATCGGCATCTGCAAAGCTATAGCTGAAAGAAGCCACACGCTAACTTGTACAAAATACTCACTGCGGAAAGCTCACACCGTCATGCCAACCGCAGCGATAAAGAAAGAGCGAACACGTTGCCGCTCACCAAATGTTTTCCAGCCGAATCCTGCAACTAACTCGTTCGTACTACCTCCAGTATAAAGTGGTGGGTGAACGCACGCAGCAGCAACATTAGCATCATAAAACCAGCAGAATCTGCGATTTTCTTATCAATCACTGGGGCACCATGGTATGTTTGCAACGAGTACATTTATAGAGACAAGTTTTTTCTTCAATGAATGTACTCAAGGTAGGCGAAGAAGGCGAATTACTACACCAAACCATCATCGCACCCAAACCATCTTGCAAGAAGCGTACCAAGCTACGCACTTTACACATACGCTGCGCTTGGCCCTACTATGGAAAATGAATTCTTGAATTACTTCTAAACTAAGAGTAGGATCGTTATGAAATTTTCAGTGCTTAATAAGAGCATCCGAATCTATGTACAAACCAAAGCGCAAGTCTGTAGTATTTGTATTTGTAGTATTTGATTTACGTTTTCTTCATATGGGGGGTGAATGGGGGAGGTATCCAAAAACCGAAATATTCATAACCGGCGTATTAATTACGAGCACATACTTAATCAATTTATTTTTATGGCTCTAGCTCTTATAGTCTCCGAGATATGCCAAGAAAACTAAGTCTAAAAATAGATTTTTATCGATAATAATGAAACGAAGCAAGATATCGAAAAAAAAAGATAAACTTGTACTGCGTATGGATTAGGAGAATCTATAGTCGAAAAGCTTAGGACTCTAGCTTTTGGAGGATCCGAGATCGCAGCGTCTGCGATCTGTTACATACATTTGCACAAAATCATTATACCTTTTTACCCATTTTCAATGGGTACAGAGTAAAAATATTTCGTGTGTTCTTCTTATTAAGTTTAAGCTTAATGTCAATGCGCATATTAAAATCATCTCCAAAATTTTCGATCCCTCATAATATGTCACAATACTTAATTCTTCAAATAACGTGTATTAAATTAGTTCTTGCGGTTTTTAAGTATAACAAAATGCCAATATGCCAAATTTAAACAAGATTATTTATATAACAACAAGACTTTAAGTAAATTTACGCAAGTGCTTTTACTGCCATTAAAAGCAATACAAATAAAAATATTTAAAATATTTGAAGCGTGTTTATTGCATCACTCTAAAACGCGATGCGTGGAAACGTAATATTAGTGAAACGAATAGAATTCACTGCCGATATGAAATATGCGATGGAACCATTGTTCAATTTACGTTGTTCAGTTCACAGCTCACTTGCTAGTTCACCCCGGTCCTTATTTTTACCATTGAACTCTGCTACGATTAGTATCAGGAAATACAAACGTAATGAATAGAGGTTATTACGAAAATTCACGGTCTATATTTTAACGCGATGGCACCAAATGTATCGATACCTGTGGAGCGCTACGAGCCCAATAACTATGGTGTAAATGCCATTCTATTAGGTCCCCCCGGTTCTGGAAAAGGGACACAGGTGTGTGATAAATGTATATGCTGCGTTATATAAATGAACATACATGTATGAATATGTATATGTTGAATTATATAACATAGTATATAATTACATATATTTATGTATATGTGCGGTTAAACAAACAAACAAACAAACCTACTGCAACAAGTGTTTTCTTTTTTATGATTTTAAAAATTCAAGTTTTTTGTACCTTGGACCCATTAAATTTGGGGAAAAATAATGTAACTGTAAATCTAAATCTGGTAGGACTACGTCCCCAAAGGGTATATATGTACATACACAAATATGTACAGTGAGCGACAAATGTCTACATGACATTGTTATCCGAATATACATGTATAATGATGTAGTAATGTTGTAACTCTATTTTTTATAAGTAACTAAAAATAAAAACTTAAACTATGAATAAAAAAAACTACAAAAGTGTACATAAAACTGCAAAAGTAATGGGCTATCACGGGTATCTACGATTGCCTTCAGACATTTGGGCATTGATTTAACTAAATTTTGGAGCTCATTGGGGGTTATTTGTACAGCTGGGCTTGAGTTTGGACAAGGTTCACCTAGTATTGGCATATAAGTGTTTGTTGTTACGAGTGTTGGCTGTTGGGTAATACCTGTTTTTTGTTGAGTAATACTTGTTTTGTTGTTATTATTGTATGTATGTATGCAGCAATAATATTAATATTCACGATAAAACCGTCAAAGATAACTATAACTTTTTTCTGCTGATTAGGCTCCCTTGCTAAAAGAAAAGTTTTGTGTATGCCATTTATCAACTGGCGACATGCTACGTGCAGAAATAGCATTGGGTTCCAAGCTTGGAACGGAGCTGAAAAAAGTAATGGATGAAGGAAAACTTGTATCGGATGATCTGGTAGTTGATATGATTGATTCCAATTTAGATAAACCAGAATGCAAAAATGGATTTCTTCTGGATGGATTTCCAAGAACAGTCGTACAAGCTCAAAAGGTATTATTATTAGTATTATTTGTTTAAACCTTTAATTTTTAAATAACATTTGTATTTGCTTAGCTCGATACGTTGCTGGATAAAAGAAAGACAAGCTTAGATGCTGTAATTGAGTTTGCTATAGATGATAACTTATTGGTAAGAAGAATAACAGGACGCTTAATTCATCAAGCAAGTGGAAGGTCTTATCACGAAGAGTTTGCTCCTCCCAAAGTACCAATGAAAGATGATGTAAGTTAATGCACCCTATTATTAAAACTGTGAATAGCACTTATAAAATGCATCCCTAAATTCTACTATACAGATTACTGGGGAGCCTTTGATAAAGCGAAGCGATGATAATGCTAATGCCCTAAAAAAACGACTGGAATCGTACCATAAGCAAACTAAACCATTAGTTGACTATTATGGTTTAAGAGGATTACACTATAAAGTTGATGCTGCCAAGCAAGCCAGTGATGTATTTTCGACGATTGACTCAATTTTTCAACGAACATCTCATCGAAAAGTTCAGTTATAACCGGCTTAACTTCAGATATGATAATACATGTTGTTTTATTTGGATAATCTAACAATAGCTCAATTCAGTAGAAATGTGTTTTGAAGGTATTTTATATTGTTTGTGGCACTCCAAACTTCTTGTACATTTTTACAAATAAATACGGGTTTATAAAACAATTAACGTAGAAAGAACTTTGCAAATTTAACTAACCCTAGTTATGATTGGATTACTAGTTTTAATTGGATTACTAAAACTGAACCCGTTGGACTCACCTAAATTTCATCCTTTGTGTGGTTGTGAGGACTGTCTGCGATATATGTACATTTAAATGAAATTAAATTATTTTGCAATTTTTTTTAGTTTGCCTTGACTGAACTGATGAGAGATTTAATTTATATATATAAATATATATTTTATATGTGCGGGACTCAATAGGGCTAGAGATAGCGTTCAATTTCCAGACACTTGATATCGGTTGGAAACATCTACAACCACGAGGACGTTGTGGCTGCCAGCCGTCCGCCTGGTGCAGCACAACTACATACAGCCTGGCTAGCACGTGCTCAATCTTCCATTTTCGGCGCAATTTCCATCTCCATTAGCCTTCTACAGCGCTTTCATTTAACTGGAATTCCAATTACTAGTGGCCGTGATTAGTGACAATATCCGTCGACTGTAATTCAATCGCGGAAAGATGTCCACCTCAACACCGGTACACAGCTGGTGCACCACCTGCTGGCAGTCTTGTTTTATTTTTTTGTATTATACAAATTAATTTTTTTTATAAATAAATTTCAGTATTTAAAAATTTTCAATGTTTAATTTTAGGAAACAAAGTAGTTTCATATTATAAAACCATTGCAAACGCAAGGTTTATTTGCTCTTAAATACATAACAGTTTGCGCCAATGAGAAAACATAATATTGATAATGACACCCATTGTTGTTGTGTTAATAGTGCTGGAAAAACATCGATGTTTATCCATAACGATGTTTTTGGGGTAAGAACATCGATGTGTAAACTTACAAACGATTATGCATTACAATTTATCATAATATCAATGTTTCTTATTATATACAAAAGGATATGAAGCAAAAAATATTAAAACATTTAAAAGAAAAAAGACGAAAACAAGAGAACAAAAAAATTTGTTCCTGCTATTAGTGATAAATAAATTTGTCTTATTTATGAATAATTTTAGACATATTCAATTTGGTAAATAAAAAGAAGGATGTATACATGCTTAGATTTTAACGAACTCATTTTTTCGCTGCCTTTACCATTGTCATTAGAATCTTTCATTCAATTTTACATTTCCAAGCACTCCTATAATCTATAAAATATAATATTTTTTATTTAGTAAGTAAGATTTATTATTTAAAAATGCATTTATGCTTTTACTTAGCTAGCTTACATATCATTTATTTGTTGTTTTTGAGTGATGGGAACTTTGGAAAAACATCGATGTTTGGAATAAATGTGAAAACATCGATGTATCGATGTTTCGTCCAGCTGTATTGTTTAACAATCCCACCACAGATATGTTTATACAAAACTAGAATGAGTGATTTAAACGCATTGTGGTTAGACTTGCAAAAAATATTTCCAATTTTGTGTGGCGAAGTAAGCTGTAATGATTGTATTCTTCTAACCATTATTTCAAATAGTTATAATTTTGCAGATATCTTATCCACCTCAAGAAATTCAGGATGAAGTATTTGAAAATGTTTACCAGCAGCTCTCAACCATCGGCGGCATTAAAACATTGTCTGAAGTCCTGGATTTGGAAGTTGAATCCGCAATTCGAAATATACTTGCCCCAAAGTTTTGGAAACACTTTATTTCTAAAAGCGAACCAGTAAAAGCTAAATCGAACAGAGGTTTGAACATTGCAGCTCTTGCTGACACTAATGCATTGTACTTCACCTTTATCGATGCAATTGATGAGCTTTATGATGGCTATCAGTGCCTACAGCTGATAAAACCCAGGTTGTCGTCTCTGAATAAAAGCGCAGTACCGTCCTCGAGTTTGGATAATACCATAACGACTCTGCATAACGCATTGCTGGCGCAATTGCCACCAACATTTAATAATTTCGTTTGCGATTTTTATTGCGTCAATTTTCGGCTTTTTACGAAGGACTCAACTTTATCCTTGACTACCCTTGGTATGTCATAATCGTTATTATTGTTCTATATTTATGCTTGCATAGGTGAAAGAAATTTTATCAATGCATTCTATATACAAAATTAAATATACTTTAGTTAAAAAGGCGGAATAATTAAAACATTGGTGTTTTAAATATGTAGAGACTCGGCTGTACACACAATTGCAGTCACAAAATTTGTTGAAAACCCATTGTCGCAAAGTAGTAAATGCAAAATAAATCTGTTATATGTCTGCAACGGTGTTGTCTTCGTCACACCGAATATAACTATTCTTTCCTTATTATTATTCATTATTATTGTTTTAGATTCCGAGGGATTTGCTGAACTGCCATGTGCTGGATGTAATTTTGACCTCGATCAATGTTGTTGCCAAAAGCTTACTGAAATGATGAATACAACAAATATGAAATTGCTAAAGATGCAGTTAATTGATCGCTTAGCGGGAAGTGCCTTAACAGCTATGATTAAGTTGAAAATAAAGGAACATATAAACGACACCTGCGTTGGAATTTTCGATAGAAGTCATCTTAAGCAACTTGAAACGGTAAAACAAAAATGTAGCTAAAAACGAATATTTCAAACTTCAATCTATACTTCAATACTTTTAATTAATTTTTTTTCAGTGGATTAACGAGGTTGTAATGATATGGTTGACTAGCATTTTTACGGAATGGAAATCGAGGGATGATATTTCTCAAGAAAAAATACCCAAAAGTGTTCAAGCGTTTAAAGTCAAATTGACCTATTTCATGTATGAAACTTTTGCTCAAAACGTTATTGGCCAATTTTTTAGTATAATCATAGGTAAGTCTTATAAAATAGATTTTATCACTAAATTGGCTATATTGTTTGCTATCAGATTTTCACTATATTTTTTTTTTGTAATGCTGCATTCTTTTTATATAATATATTAGATTATCCAGATTCTTCGCCTGCCATAGACGATTTAAGGATTTGTATGGAAAAAATAGATATGCGAGTTTACCTAACTGAATCATTAAGAAGTTCACTAGAGGCAAGAATTTTGCATCCTGGTGTTAATACTATGGATATATTGACTGGCTATGTGGCTGCAATTAAGGCTATTCGTCATCTTGATAACACCGGAGTGATATTAGAAATAGTTACAGCCCCAATAAAAGATTACTTACGCAAACGCAACGATACTGTAAGACGAGTTGTGACTGGTCTGACCGAGGAAGGACCAACGGATCTTTCTGAAGAGTTAGCTAAGGGAGAATTAATAAAAGATGGCAAAGATTCTGGTCTGAACGAATTAAACAACTGGGAAAATTGGGAGCCAGATCCTTTTGGAATTGATCCTGATGTCTTGGAGTTGAACAGTTCAAAAATAATTCGATCTGCTGATATTATATCCATGGTGGTAGATATTTATGGAAGTAAAGAGTTATTTATGGTTGAATATCGTAATTTGATGGCTGATAGGTTATTGTCACAGCTCGATTTTAATTCCGAAAAAGAAATTCGAAACCTTGAATTGCTAAAAATAAGATTTGGTGAATCACTTTTGCACAGTTGTGAGGTGATGTTGAAAGACGTTACTGATTCAAAGCGAATTAATTCTCACATCCATGGAGACGGTAATTGTGATGAGAGTAAGTTAAAAAAAAATAAATATGTAACTACAAATACATTTATTTATACATTTTTTTTAATTATTAGGTCCATTATTTGACATTTCGTCATTAATAATTTCGGCTCAATTTTGGCCTTCATTTAACAAGGAGAGTTTACAGTTGCCAGAGGAACTTGAAAATGAATTTAAGAAATTCACGAAAGCTTACGAGTCTTACAAGGGTAATCGAACACTCAATTGGCGTACAGTGACCGGACGTGTCAACATTGTCATCGAAATTGGAGAAAGAATATTGGAGATGACAGTGCCTCCTACACAGGCTGTAATTATTTACCACTTCCAGCATAAAAGTATGAATTTTTACCTTTTTAATTCACTACTAAAACATTTAATATTATAGATGAATGGAGTGTTGAAGAACTTAGTAGTCTTATAAAGGTTCCGCCATCCGCACTAAGACGACGCATAAGCTTTTGGCAAAATCATGGACTGATTTCAGAAATAGAACCCGGCATTTTTGCACTTTTAGAGAAGACATCTGAAAAAACACAATTTGAAGATGTGAACATTACAGATGCTGATGAAGAGGACTTAGAATCAGCTATGGCTTCTGCTAGTGATCAAAGGGAAGAGGAACTTCAAGTATGTGCTTGTTTTAAATATTTTCAATTGTTTTGGAATAACTTGGCTAAACTAAACCCTTTTAGGTTTTTTGGTCTTATATTGTTGGCATGCTTACAAACTTGGATTGTATGCCCATTGATCGAATTCATCAAATGCTTAAACTATTTGCTTCCCATAGTGGAGGAGTCGAATTCACCCAAGATGAACTAAAACATTTCTTGCAAAGGAAGGTCCGCGAACATAAACTGTTATTTTCTGGTGGAGTTTATCAGTTGGCTAAATAAAATAAAAATATTTGATTACTATGTTATGTTGAAAAACGTGTTTATATTTAGTTTAAGTTAGCTTTTTACTTTTTGCTCACAAGGGTTAAAGACTTTATTAGGTAGTACCAAAGACAATATAAATACTAAGATGAATGCAAGTCAATATTTTCAGTGCGGCTTTTCGGTCATCAAACGCTACGCCAGTCGCCGATTATATGTTACATGGTGATAAAATAAATCAGTATTTAAAAAATGACCAAATACTTATATTGTCAATATTCTATACAAACTAAATTTGTTAAAACAAAAAACAATGTACAATTTATTAAATATGTTTTTAACAAATTAAATTGTAATGTGTAGCGTTCATTTCGATTTATTTTGGTATATATTTTAGAAGCCGAAGTTCGTGCGAGAGCCACACAGCAAAACTCAGGAGAATTATTGATCCAGATTGATGAGCTGTAGCTAAAGGCACAGGTACGTAGTTAAGTAATGTAGTCACGCCTAATGTGGCTTGGGTCCAGGCCATAATAGTCACTGCATTTATAGCCCAATTGGCGCGCTTTGGTAATTTTTGGCGTCTCGATATCAACCATA
The DNA here is from genome assembly GCA_035041545.1 of Drosophila colorata. NCBI lineage: Eukaryota > Metazoa > Arthropoda > Insecta > Diptera > Drosophilidae > Drosophila > Drosophila colorata. The sequence goes on from JAWNLD010000449.1 coordinate 878,518, forward strand.
AAGCTGTTATTAAAGACACCGTTGTAATTCCTAATATACGGTGATTAAATTGCACCGTTGATGGATTTTCTGTTACGTTTGTATATACAGGTTTAAAATTCAATATATCGTTAGGTATCCAGTTATCGCCCATTTTTGGAAATGAGTTATAAACTAATCCAGCATCTAATCCAGCAACAAATGCCCCAGAGATAGCTGTCAGGAAAACCATACCTTTTGTTAAATGTGACAATTTCTTAATATTAAGTACCCGCTTAGCTGTAGATACACATGTATCAGAAGGTATTAGCTTAGACATTGCATTTGATAAGAACAGTGCATATAACACGAACGCAGCAGCTAAATGTGAAGCCAATCTATATTGAGAAACACGCGGCACATCATTTGGATTGTCAAATCTGTTTTCCAAACCGGACTTAACCATATACCATCCCATTAAACCTTGAAGGCCAATCAATGTCCCTAATAAAACTACTACTTTTTTTGTTTTTACACAAAAATATCCTTTTCGCCAGAAGTATGCTGCAGGGATTAGGAAAAACGCACCTATTGCACGACCCCACATTCTATGCATATATTCCATCATGTATATAAACTTAAACTCCTCCAAAGTAATACTGGCATTTTTTCTGAAAAAAAAACACAGATTAGTATTAATACATGTTTTAATTAAGATAAGATAAGATAAATTATATAAGATTTCCATTCTTCTTATATCTTATATATTTCTGATATCTAAATTGATTATTTACAACATTGTTGTGTCTCACACTCGTTTATACTTACAGTTTAAATTCAGGATACTGCTGGTAATTCTCGAACTCTTTAATCCATTCTTCTTTGTTTCGCGGCATATGCTCACCCATTAATTTCCAAGTCACCATTGAAAGTCCTGATTCTGTTAGCCTTGTTACACCACCTATTAATACAAAATAGATATTAAAAGACACAATAGTGCAAATATTATCTGTTTGAATTTACCAAGCCCAACAGCAACGAACACCATGCCGGTGCATCCTAGAAACCATTTTCCAACTGCAGTATCTGCTTTTGATTTAGTTAAATTTGTTGTTGCGGTAGGTCTAGGCGGTATATGCTAAATGTAATTAAATAGGAAATTCAGCGTTTTATTATTATTTTTAATTAAACTAATCTAAAGAGTCAAATCTAATTATTGTCATTGTCCATGGCCCAGCTGCGAGTTGTGGTCATATACATTTCTAACAAAGCTTGAATATATACCCAAAATCACATATAGCGGCTGCGCTTAGCCCGCACTGTCGAAAATATATTCTTGAGCAACTTCTATCTATGTTTAAGCCAAAAGAAAAGTATGTAGTACTTGAATTTTTTATATTTGGGGTGAGTGGGGGGAGGTATCCAAAATCCGAAATATTTCTGATCTGCGTATACTTTACGAGAACATAATTTTGGTCTCCGAGATATACAACCTATAGATTACAAAGCATTAAACTTGAAAGTTAAGGGTCTACGAATATTTGTTGTGCTAACTGTATATTCTTGGCCACCATCAAAAGCCGGATCGCTCTAGACTGTAAGGCTATTGGCGTGACTGACATCAGAATACCTACTTTGATCTGAGTTTCCACAACTGTCTGCTGCAGACGGCGACTGGAATATGTAATCTTAAATGTATTGGCTTTCCGATACAGCGACCGCAGCATTTTTAGGAGTGAATTTGGGTGCCACAGAAAATACAAGTTTCTTTTATTTAAGAGTTAGGGATGAGAGTGATAGTACAGTGTAGTAGAGTTGTATTGAATCGTTCTGAATTAGTTCGATTGAACTACTCACTTTACTGAAGAAATGAACTACGTCCCCATTATAGTTCGATGTGCGTTTATGCGGATCAAGTTAGCGTCAGAAACTTTGCATCGATATTTTTATCTTGGTTCCGTTTATCAATAAAAACATTAATTCCCTCATTGAATCGTCATTCTGTAACTTATACTATTCATATTTTGTGTTCAAAACCGATCTAAGTAAAAGTATGTCACTGCTACTTTTGGAAAGGTTAACAACAGTAAATATATACTTTTAAATACTTATAACATGTAACGAGTTGAGTAAATATGGCTCATCCCTAATATCTATGTCGGCTCGACGCTCAATTGAAGAAGTGTAGTTAGTTGTTCTCATAGAAATATTGTTGAATTTTCGACCAAGTCCCTGCGGTGTTCAAAGTTAAGCAAATAAATATGGAAAATGTATTAAACACACAGTTTGTGGAACTAAAAGAAGCCATGAATAATTCTTTTGAACTGAAAAACAATGTAAATACGAAATGGCTTGCGATCCACAATGATTCTAAGATACAATTAATTGCAGGGTCATATTTTGGAATTGAAGCAATCTGCAGGTCCATTGATGTTTGTGGCACTCAAGCACTCCAACCGAGAAGTCAAGCGTAACATAAAGTCTGGACGAGAAAAACTACATTTGCAGAAATCAAAAGTTGATCTCAGTAGATTACAGTTGCAAAATCTTTTGTACGAAGTTAGTCATCTAAAAAAGGAAATAGTACGATGCCAGAAGTTTAAAAGTCGCGACACCAGCTTGGAATTGTTGTCTGACAAAGAATATACGAACAAGTTTGCTGCTGATGGCAGTGAAAAAGCCAATATGTCGACTCACAAAACACATTTATATCGTTTAGAATGCGAACTGCGATTGCGAAAAGAACTCGATAATCAGTACAGCGCCTTACTCGCCTCAAAGCAGGAGCTATTGCAGGAGAACCTTAAGCAGACGCAAAAGTATACTTCATTCGCGCCAGCCTTGCACACACTGCTGGAATCAACAAAACCATTGCACGAAGCACTGCAACTGTCCCTTGATGTTGAATGGAATTTGAGTTCGATTGTAAAATATCTGCCACGTGCTTTGTATGTATTATTTATAAACCTGCAATCCCTACAAAGAACGAAAAAAGAATTCTCGTCTGAAGTAGTTGGTTTTGAAAGCGATTTACAAATGCAGGACTTGCTGTTGGAATCAGAAATTGCATTAAAGGAACGTCGACATTTTAGTGAAAAAAGTAATGCGCTTGAACACACGACTGATAATGCAATGGAAAGCGTATTGAAACCACATCCACTTCATATACATCTAGTCGTAAGTTGACAACATTAGTGCTAAGAATACTAATATTTAGCGTAATTTGTTTAAAATATTTTTGTACAGTGGTCGATCACTAATTAGAACTACTCGGTTTTAAACCGGATCAATACACTGTTGATCTTCGGAATTCCGAATATAGTTATATAAATAACATACGATTAGGGACATCTTATTTTACAAATAAATTTAAGATTTGTTCAGTTAGTAGTTTTACCTAACACGCTTAACGCATTTTCTTGATCTTGTGAATTGATGTTTTAATTATAGATTGAAAGCCCAGATAAGTCCAATGAGTTGATATTATTAATCCGGTATTGGGAGTTACTTAAATGTGCTACAGTCCGTGCACAGTTAAGCAGCACTAGTAAAATTAATTTTCAAGGGTAAGTAGCATTAATATTACATTCATTTACATTTTAATCAAATATACATTTTTTTTGTTAGCGATTCCAATTTGGTTCAGGATCTCCTTGGGTATTTATTTCCCGATGATACGGGAAATGATATTCCTATTTCAGGGATCGAATATGAGGTATTTAATAGTAAGCAAGGCTGAAAACTAATTTAATTAAAGAGTATTAAAGTAACATAGTTCTAGTCAAGAGCAATCAACCTTTTTTCGTTGACTTGTTTTTGGTTTTAAAACATAACATGTCATTACTTGTATAATTTACCTAATTTCTGTTTCAGTTACAAAACTTAAACTTGACTAGCGAAAAGTGTCTGGAATATCTTGATAAAAATGGATTCGGAAAGCCATACTGTTGGTTGCAAAGCATGTGTTCCATAGCGACGGTCAATAAAAAACAGATTTTTAAACATGAATTTAATATACATAAGTGGATTCGTAAAGTATTCACCCGTATTTTAAAACGTTGGCGATCTTGGTTGCATTTAACTCAGCAAATTCGAGGGCTTACCTATAAAGATGTGGATATGTCCGCTTTAAAGGAGAATATTTATCCAGAAGGACTATCTGGTAGTCTTGTGCAATGGACAGCGATCACTAGCGAAGAATTCAACACACAAAATGCCGGCGTAATTTGCAATTTATCGCCTAATAAAATTACATACAGCTCCTACAGGGCTGTAATCGTGCGTGGATCTGCCAAAATGGAATGCTTTATTCAAATACCTAGCAATTACCCATTGGAAATCCCCGTTTGGATATTAAGTGTTCATTGGAATGGTCGACATACGTCAGTGAACAATGCAGCTGTTAAGGTAATGCCATCATTTGTCAATAAACATTTAAAATTTTTAATTTATAATAACTTTATAGATGATGGAATTCTGGACAAACTCTTTAGAGTCCAAACACTTAGAGAGGGGTAACCGACTGCTTTATTCACAACTATTTCGGACTATTTATAGTTTCGATATTTTTCTTGAAACTGAAGGAGCAATGCAAACCACAAGAGAATACAATAAGGAAAAGCCTTACATTAACACATTTACCAAACGTATCCGTTTGCGCCCATACAAATACATTATGAAAGGATCTATGTATACATTTAAACAATAAATTCAAAATAATATTGTAAGATGGCATTTATAACATTTTTTATAATTTATTAATTTTACGCAATTACCACATTTAATGTGGCCCATTTTCTAGTATAGTTACATGGTTACAATAAATATCTATGCAGATGGAAATTAATTTTCTGTGATGCTGTTGCCGCCAAGGATCCAGTTGGCAGCGTTGAACTAGAGTTGTTTTCCACGATTTCACGACTCTCGTCCGGCATTATTTTGTCAACAATATGCTTGCTTATTAAACCATCGTCGCCTAGAAAGCAGATAGAATATCCGTCGTACCAAGCCTCCTGGTCTTTAAGTACTTCTTGCAGCTGCCACACTTTGTACTTCCAAAACTGGAACATTACTTTTAAACCCGATATGCCTCTTACTCGCCATCTGATGCGAACCGTGTTATCCTCGGGATGTTTAGTAATCTTGAGTATTTCAAATTTAACGTAAGCGTACTTCAAATGACCAACTGTACGAAGAATTGCGATTTGTTTAATATAGTGGTATAAACCAACCGTATATTTGCCAGTAATGTTATTTTGGAATATCAGGTTTGGACTATAAATGGAATAGTCAAGTGGTTCAACAAATAGTTTGGGCAGCGTACCTTTAAGGACACTGTATGCACGTTCCAAGTCTTCGGAGCTTTTATTATGCTTATTGTTTTCCAAAGAGTTATGTTTTACTTGGTTTTCACAATTTTCGAAAGGTGTTTGAGCAACGGCGCCTTTTTTAATTAAGGGAAATGTGGCTTTCTGACTTTCAACTTGTGTCACGTATAAATGTCGAATAATTGATGTCCATGTTCGTTTCCTGAGGTACCATCCATTCAGACAAATCATCTTTGGCCCACGCATCATTCTGATTGATTGCTATATGTTTTTAGCGCAAGGAGAGAATAACATACATATATATGCTTCAGTATACAATTTAGAATAGCTCGTCCCGATGATGTGTTATCTTATTTTGATATAACAATTCTTAAGCAACCCATGCGCGCTTTATATGAAAGAGAATCTGTCTAATATAATAAAATGTTTAAGCTTTCAATACTTTCAAAGATTACAAAACCGAATTGTTCTATAGAACAGCTGTTCTATCGATTGCACAATGGATGCTAGAGTTGAGTAATGTCAACGAACCTGTGACGGACAAATATTGTGTAACACCATGAATACATATCGAAAGTAACAGGTACGAGCTCACCGTCACAGTTTCAGCAAAACCATTGTACACGTGTTAGCGTTTATTTGTTTGTTCTATGTTTTTGTTGGACGTCAATCCAATGTGAAAATATCTAGAATTCGAATTTTGAGGATTTTGAGATGTATATATATTATTTATAAAATATATGAATATCAAGAAATTCGAAATTTCGCATGCTTCCAATTTTGCAATAATTACCTCCTAATTGTTCTTATTATTTTCAAAAAATTTAACTCAAAAGAAAAATATGTATAGAATAATAGCGTTAACGGTTACGAGTATTGCGCAGTCGGTAACAGCCGACTGTAATTATTATTTATTTGTAAATTAAGCCATATTTTTTGCTGATTTTGAAATCGAAAATTTTAAACATTTTGGTTATGTTATGAAAAAGTTTAGTTTTTCTTTTAACATACATTATAAAATTATTTTATAAAAGTTAAAGTACAGTATTTAAATTAGATGACTGCAGCAAATGCTTTCGCAACATGAAATGGTAAATTAAACAAAAATTCACTCAAAAGTTTTTTCGGTCAAATGTGTAGTTTTTAAATGATTTTTGTTTTTACAGATATTTGATCCTTAGCTTCTTAACTATAAAATCACAATTTTTAAATAAAAGTTGCCGTTGTGCGGCAATTATTCATTTTCAGCAAATTATTATCTGCGCAGAGTATTTTTGTGCGCAAAACAATTTTGTGCGCAAAACAATTTAAGAAATATCGTATGTGTATGTGTGTGTGTGTGTGTGGACATGCGTATTTGTGGAGCCTCATAGTTAGTTGTGTCAGGTGCTTGTATGTAATTTGTGACATACAAATGAATGTACATATACAAATTAAAGTTGGCTTTAAATAAAAAGCGGTATTACTCTACCGGGAAATGAAAAATAATCAGTGAATCGAAAAGTGCCAAACTCTTTACATTAAACATAAATGTCTTTTAAAAAACTTTCGTGAGTGTTTTCGGAAAATCAATAATTATATACACATTAAGCATTAATGTGAGAAATCTAATAAACTATTTTAAAATTTAAGAAGTTAACAACGAAAACAGCACAAAAAAATGTATGGCCTACCTCCGTCAGCGCCTGATGTTAATGTAAGTTCTTAACCGGCCCATGTCGTTAAGGGTATAATAATATCTTATAATATGTGTATAATTAATAAGAGTGCTCTGGACGCAGGTGCTCAGTTGGTTCCCTATACCTTAACTCATATCCATAAAAAAGAAAAACAAAAACAGTACTCTAGTCGAGAGTCTCGCTGATAAGGCGATATCCTGTACCTGAATAGCTTCGCGGTGCCGTAACAAACAATCGATCTTCCTCATTTAAATACATACACAAATGCACGTGAACACACGCACGCCGCAAATTGAGCAGTTAAGGCAGCGGTTGTGCCTCTTCCCTTAGCCCCCACTATAAAACAATCAATACTACACCTGATTTTCTACCGCTACCAATATGTACTTCTGAGACCAATATGCACTTTTTAGGATCCAAACATGGTTTCCAAATATTGCAAATTATTGCACTTATTAAATCGATTTTTTTACTAAAAAGCTCACAAACTATAAATTTGGTACCTTTTTCTTTATATTTTTAACTTTATCTGAGATATCGCCAAATTGACAAACAAGTGGTTGCACAAATTTTCTCGCCTGAGAGGCTGAGATCGCCGAGAGCGCGAGATGTTTGCTCTTATTGCATACCATTCAACTTTAATGGAACCCGAGCATATGTATTAAATAAAGAAAAACTCTACACGAGGTAGCAATCTAGTGACGAAAGCATATTCAAGCTCCAAATTATTAAAACAGTTGGGTATTTCGTAATTTACGCAAAAGATTCAGTTCAAGAACAAAAATATGCTAGTGAAGCTTACCAAAAACAACTTCTACTGAAATTACATTTATTTGTCCTACTATATTTATAATAACTTATTTATTAAATTGTGTAATATGCGTATAATTTCGTATTTACAGAATCAGCGCTTTCGACTTCGTGATATCGACAACGAGCAAATTATGTCAACATTTGGAAACATTGGTCATTCGCTGAATATATCAGTGGAAAGGTTTATCACAATTGGCGAAATAATTGCGGAGGAGAATACTGACATAAAAGTCGATATGTATGAGTGTGCCAGAGAAGCGAGGGATGCAGGTAAGACCCTTCCAAGTGGATTGGATCAGAAACTAAGTACCAAATTATAGTGTCGTTTGAAATTAATGTCAATGGAGGGATGTTCCTTATTCTTTATAAATCCTGCAAAATTCATAAAGATCAAACTTTTTGTTTATACTTTTTTTTTTTATTTCTTTCCCAATTGTATGCTTTTCTTAGTATATCTCGGAGTCTAAAAAAGCTAGATCCACCAATTTGGTGAAGTAATTTCTCGTAAATCATATGCAGATCAAACATATTTAATTTTTTGGATACTCCCAAATGTGAAAAATATGAAATTAAAGTTTAAGTATTTTAAAAGTCAATTTCAAGTTACAAATGTAATTTTTTTATTTATTTAGGAAAATCCATTGAACAATTATGTGATATTTCACCTTTAAGTGGAATGGAACTTCGGCATCAAATCGAACCATTAAAAGATTATGGAGCAATTGTTTTAGCTGCAAGATCACTTCTTTCATCTATAACAAGAATTCTTCTGCTAGTGGATATCATTGTTGTTAAGAAACTTCTTACAGCAAAAAAGCGAGCGTCTGAAAGCTTGGAAAAACTAGAGTCTGTGATGAATTTCACCGAGTTTGTTCGTGCGTTTTCCATATTTGGAACTGAAATGATTGAGTTGGCTTTCCTCACCGGGCATCATCGAAATACCTTTAAGGAAGAGCGCCGGCGAGCTCAAATGTTTTCGGCACGTCAAATTCTTGAAAAGTCCATATCAATTTTATTGACATCTTCAAAAAACAGTTTGATTCACAGCGATTGCGTTATAGTCAAAGAAAATCGGGACACCGTGTTTTGCCAAATACGGCGTGCAATGGATCTAATACATTTCGTAATAAAGGATAGTATTTTTGATTCTGCGAAGCATATGGCTTTTCGTAACGCGCGGTGCAATTCAAACTATGAAAATGAAAGCATATATACGACAATAAAACGTATTATTAACCTGATAAAGAAATTCAAGCTACAAACGATTAAATATGATTTAAACAGTAATAAGGAGGGAAACAACAATGCAGACCCATTTTACTCCATATTCGATGATGAAGATTGGAAAAGAGAAAAGAATTTAGCTCCGATTGCCGGCAGCCACATAATTAAAAATACAAATTTTAAAAAGCACTTTACTTACGAAAATATGGACCTAAGGGAGGAGCTCTCTATGGCGTTTGACAAGCTGTTTGAAAAGGCACACGATTTTACTGATTCTCCTTACATAAGTCACGAACATCGCAAAAATATTCTAACGTACTGCCACAACTGCAAGCTGGAGTTTGAAATGTATCTCAATCATTTAATAAAAGATCAGCAGGATAATAGAGGCATAGGACTACCAATAGATGGCAGGGAGCCCGAAATGGGCATGCTCGGAAGTCTGCAGGAACTGTGCAAGCAACTTGTCATATCTGTATCCAGTCAGATAGCCGACTTTAATGAATCGCTTAGCATTTGCACGAAAATTGTGAAATCGTTTTATGTCCTGGCAATGACACATGATCTTGAGAGTCTCAATCAGTGTTCAACAAAGTTTCATGACTGCTGCGACCACATTTTCGATATTTGCAAATTGTTACAGCACATAGCACCGACGGAAGCACTGCAGGTTCATGCGAAATGTTTGGCAATCAACTTAAGAATTTATGGCCCACAAGTATTTATTGCTGCTAAAATACTTTGGAAGTATACGAACAGCAGCGCAGCAAATGAAAATTTTGAATCATTTTTAGATATGTGGAAGTGGCTAGTTAATGAGATCTCAACGATTGCGAAAAAGATCCTTGCATCGGTAGACACAACTAAAACTGATATCGACACCCAAATAGAGGTAAGTACTGCATGATCATATTGCATTCCCCTTCATTATTTGTATTCCCAATATATAGAAATGTGAAACTACAACAAAATCGACAAAACCATATGCAGTGGCTCCAGATGCAAGAGAAATGGTCGAGTACTCAGGCATAGATCCTAAAAATAATGGAGATTCGAAATGGGCAGAGGATTTGTCGGATGACAACGATATTTTAAAAAGGGCAAAAAATATGTCGGCAATGGCTTTTCTTATGTATCAATTTACGAAAGGATGTGGTTCTTTACGAACGACACAAGATTTGTTTACTCAGGCGGAATACTTTGCTGAAGAAGCCAACCGACTCTATAAGGTCCTTCGCCATTTCTCATACCAGGTATTTTACCTAAATAGGATTGGTTGATTTTAAAAGATTTCTTGACCGGGTTTTCTATTTATCATTTTAATTATGCAGAATTCCCTAAAAAGATCTAAGTTTAATATTTAAAAACTTTTGTTTAGGTACCTGCCAGTGATAATAAGAAGGACCTTCTAAGTATTTTAGATAGGGTTCCGACTTTTGTCCAAGCTCTTCAATTTACGGTAAAAGATCACACTGTCGGAAAAGCTGCTACATTCGTTAAGGTTGATCACGTCATAAGGGAAACAAAAAACCTCATGAATGTCATAAATAAAGTCGTATCGAAATGTTTTGAGTGCGCAAACAAGGTAACTTTCATTAATTCGAAAATGCTCTAATTTTTATTGTCTAACACTCTTCTAAAACCAAGTTCAAAAATAACTTTTTCATTTTATAATCTCAGAAATTTCTTCAAAAATCGAATTTTTTCGAGGAATAAACATCTACATTGGTGATTCTTTTTCTTTTCAATCTCTACAGCTGCAGCAGAAATCATGATGTGAAATTTTATCTGGCACAGAGGCACGTCATGGCTTCTGACAGCATTTTAATTTTTAAATATTTTTTATCTTTGACGAGAAATGAAAAACACTACAAAGCTATCTTCTATCTTTACAGTACAAACTAAATTTAACCGGTATAACTGGGGGACTTACGTCAGGCTCAGTTCGCGGAGACGATAATGTCGCTGGCGGAATGTGCGACTCGAAAGGAACAACCAGCAGCACCGAGGGGAGCATGTGACATTATGGAATGGCTCGAAGAGCCAAGGGTGATGCAAGGCGGACTAGGGTATCGTTCTTATTGTTTTGAGCATTGCTGATTAGTGAACGATTTTGTTTTAAACTTAGTGACATGCATACGTTTATTAATAAATAATGTTCTGTCTGTTGTGTCAAAATCTATGTTCTTAAATATTAGATAAAACTATAGCACACATACACATTTATACACCTTTATTGTACTAAATTGGCAATTATCATTCAGTCATCAATTAGAAATCACAAATAACGTACGTGTCTTTAAGTGATCGATTAAAAAATAAGATTTTGTGCATTTGTTGTAATTAAAAAAGTAGAGTGGTCAATGGATGCCAGCTGCTTATCAGAAATGTTTTTTAAATAAAATTAAAAGAAAACTATGTGTCTAATGTTTCATTTATATATGTATTTATTCGGCAATTCAGTGGTAATGTCAGTTTGGCCTGACTGACTAAGGGGAAAGGCAACGAAAGTAGGTACTAGGATGAAAAATGGATGTGATGAGACGGAACAGTAGTACGCTCCTTAAGCGAAGCATGCCAAGTTAAGCGAATAGCGGACAATCCACTGGTTGGTGGTACAGGAGTTCAAAGATATAATTTCTTGCTGACTGTCAACATAAGCTTTTGCCTGGAAAATGTTCTATACTCATTTGTGTAACCGGCTTTATACATACCGGGACTCATCGATTTCAAAACATTTCTCCAAGTAAATAACATAAAGAGCAGAATCTGACTGCAACAAAAGCAGAGCTAATGAAAAAGCCGGCTGAATGTGGTAGGCTGACACAGCGTACTGTCGAAGGTCGAGTCGAAGGTCATCTGGCCAGTGCTCGCTAGCGACAGCTGAAGTTGGCGGAAAAGGAATCACAACCCACGCCCCCAGTCATCAGTAATCTATTTAAAAAATTGTATGCGTATAGCTTTAAAACTGAAGGAGATAAATAGATTTTATAGAATTGCCACGCCTTCAGTTGAAGTAGCCAAAAAAAAACTTAATACTTTTTTTACGCGTTTATAGACGAGTTTAAATTCCAAATTTCATTGTCTCTACCTTCAATAGTGTCGAAAATATTTGCGTTCAACATTGCACAAACCTACTATACTATTTTCGCTTCGTGAACGAGTATAACAAGGGTGCAATCGGCTGCAAAATACTCTGTTCACAATTAAAATTTGGCTAACGATAGGTTTAAAAGCAACTTCTCGATAATGACGCCTATTGCAACAGTCCACAAGAATAAATGCACAGTTTGAAGTGTTTAGCTTTAATAACGTCGAATTTGACCATACGGACGGACAGTAAGACTGGCATTAAAAAAAACAGAGTTACAAGTACCTAGGCAATACTTAAAGCGAACATATGTGTAAGATCCCCTAACAAAATTACTCGAACATACGTACATATGTTTTTATTTTATTTTGTTACATACAAATGTATATTTGCTTTATTTTTAAGCTCTGTTTGTCAAAGTATTTACCACAAATTATTTGAAATATGGTGGCAATGACGCATAAAAAGCATTAAGAGCAAGTCAAAGTGCCTTTTCGACAGAATTGGACTAGGAAATACCCTGCTTCTATTGTTTATTAAGCTGATGAAAGCTTTAATTCGTAAATGTCGTAGAATCATTGAACTGCCTTCGTCAAATATGGATTCTGGAATTATTAAATTTTATAATCCACATATGCAAAAATGTACTTATTTATGTATATACTAAAATTTATAAAAAGGGTCTAAAAAAAATGTATATATATGCTTTATCTTATGTATAAATACATATATATGTATAGATAATGATTTATCCATATACTAATATATTTTTATATGCTTCTCATACCCTTTTTATTCAGTAATATGGATGCAGGGAACAAGAACAACTTAGTTAGCGCTAGTGGGTATGCTTTTTAGTTGTTTGCCTTCAGAGACATTGCGTTGTGCTATAGTTCTATGAACACCCTGTTTATCCTTCCTGAGCTTACTATGGTATAAAACCAGTAGCGGTCAAAATGAATTCCGCAGTGTTTTCTAACATTTGATTGTGCATTGTTCAATAAAGAAAATAAGATTCCATTATTAAGAAAATAGTTTAAAAACATAATATTTGGTGTCCATAATTTGCAATAATTTTTATACTCGTTCAGGAAGTTAAAAGAGTAAATAGGTCCTTCTGTGTATCCCTCCGTTTGTCCGTATGAATGAAATTTGAAATTTTTAATATATACGTGTATATACCCGTGCCAGATAAATTGTTAAGATTTTTTGGCTACGCCCACAGAGGGCGTATCAATTTGATTTAATCAATATATCTCAATATATGGCCACCTAGCGACATTATTTAGAAACCATCCAAGCGCAGCCTAGTGGCCTAATTTAGAAACATTTCTTTATTTTAGTAAGAACGAGTATTGCGCTGTCGGTTAGACCCGACTGCAGCGTTCTATTTGTTTTTATTAATATTTTACAATTGAAAAAAACGCACAATATTTTAAGTTTAATGCCATATTTTGTATTCTAAAAATAAAAAACCAAACGTAAATTATTTTTGCAGTGTCAAATAATTGATTGCAAAATGCAAACACAACTTCAAAACGGAACAAAAAGGAGCAACGGAACTACATTTTTTGGAATTACGATAAGCAGTGATAAGAGTTGAGAGTTGGCGTTTCAGTGATTTATTAGCCAAATCTTAAATTTCAAATACGCCTTGAAAGCGAGTTCACGACAATTTGTACGGTGTCAGTCTGGAGTGATGCAGATTAATTGGCACTACCGTAAGGCCTGGTACTCCTACCTGGCCAGAGTTCGCCCACGACGTGAAAAGGTTTCTTCGTTGCCACAGACCAGGATCTCAGCGCTCTGTTGTATCCCCTGATCTCAGCGAGAAAAAGGTTCTCTCCACGATACATGGCATCTTCTTTATTGTCAAACTGCATTGCAAAAAATGTGCCCTTTAATGCCATTTCAATCAATAAGGACCAATTGGAGCACAGGCTTGGAGCTTACGCTTGCCAACATTGCTTCTGGACACCGGCGCTTATTCTCCGAAACCCTGGGTGATTCATCTGACCTTTGTCCTTTTGGGGCCTCTTTCGCTATCCGTTCTCTCCGTGGTGTGCACTCTGCTCAGCAATGAGCGGCCCTCGTTTGGGCTGTGCGTACGCTGCGGGTAACCTTCTCGCAGAATGATCCCTTTGCCCAGAGCTGTGCCGTCTACTTCAGCACTGGCGATTGAGCATTCGCACTTTGTACAGATGCTTGAACAATGTCAGTTCTGTTGCGTCGCTGACAAAGCCGTAGATTGCAATCATGTTTCTTCTCTAGTGACTTTTCTCTTTCGGTCACTGATTCTGGTTCGCGCCCGTTAGTTTAACTTTCGCCTTGTACCCTGATCGCTGTTTGTGACTGAGAACGTCCGCATCGTCGTCAGTTTTGCCATAGAAATTTATATTTTCCTTTTCTTTTAACGATTGCGAATAATAATTTTTGCATAACTTAAGTTGAATTTCGTCACGAGTTTTAGGTGCGATTTTCACTCCCGACGCAAGGGGTTTTTTTGTTAGTCTAATAATTCTTATTTTTTCTAGCTTTTAACGAGTTTTAAAAATTCTTGATAACCTTATTTGAATTTTGTCTCTTTGGATAAAAAGGGTATAATGGTTTTGTGGAAATGTATGTAACAAGCAGAAGGGGGCATCTCCGACCCCATAAAGTGTACCGAGTCGATCATCCATATCCGTTTTTTGAGCATATCTCAGAAACTATAAGAGCTAGAGCCAGAAAATTTGGTTAAATATGTGCTCGTTAAGGATAGGCAGACTTCAAATATTTCGAATTTTGGATTCCTGCCCCCATTTGCCCCTCAAATCAAAAAAACCCAAATCAAATACTACAGATTTGCTCTTTGGTTTGTACATAGATTTGGCATAGATATTAGGCACTAAAAATTGCATAACGATCATACTCTTAGTTTTGAAGTTATTCAAGAATTCATTTTCCATATTGGGACCAAGCGCAGCCGATGTGTAAAATGCTCAGTTTGCTGCATGCGTTTGTGTGTGTGTGTATGTGTGACTATGTGAATGTGTGTATGAATGCAAAGAGCTTTAAATGTATATAACGACAGTTCGCCGCTGGGTTCAGTGTATCTCCTACTCGGGGACACCCGAATAGAGCCATGTTTCTCGTTTTTATTTGATATGTTTTATGAGTATTACGCTGTCGGTTACACCCGACTGCAACATTCTTATTTGATTCAATTTTGCGTGGAACATGATAAGTGGTATCGCTTTTTGTGCTTTGAGAAATCACGATAGATCGCGATTTTATATTGGCTAAAATATCTTTATTAATTTTTTGTATTTTGTAATAAAATTTTAATTTTTTATGTTTCTTTTTTGTTTTATTCAGATGCTTCAACTGTACAAACTTATTGCGGCAGCTTCTACATGCTTCAACCAAGCAGACAAATAATGTTAGATAATATTTGTAGATTATTTTCAAAAATAATAATGCTATCATTCCAAAAAACAAGAGATTATCCAAAAGAAAGTGTGCAGCCGTTACCGAAGCGTAATTTAGACAGCATTGGTGGCGGGAATCTGATCAAAAAAACTCATATTTATTAACTTGAATCCGTTTATAAGTTTTTGGCAAACACGTTTTTTTTCTTGGTGTACTTATATATCATATAATTTTTAAATGTCTTCAAATGTACAAATCTATTAAGGCAATAAAGCAATTTGTGTAAATCGATATACCTAAAATTTGTTGTGCTCACATACTGATTAAACTGTTGATTGGTGATCAACGCATAATCCAAAGTGTTGTGCTTAAAACTTAAATCAATTTTTGTCAAATTATGTATTTTTTAAATGTAAGTCATTATAGTTTATTTTTTGAAGCATGGACGCACAATAATTTACGGTTGTAAAAGGCGAAAAGAAAAAGCACAGGCGAATGACCAGATGACAGATCTGATAGCGATTTTGCATTTATTAGGTTACGAATTCTTTTGCAAAATTTCTATGATCAGAAAATTGTCGTGGATCTGCCCTAGAATATATTTTCTTTGCTATAAATAAATATAAAGCCAACCTTATGACATTGGTGCGCGTTTGTTTAGCACCCGATAATAGCCTGCAGCTGCTGATTTCACTCGATTGCGCGCACCTTTGATTGCCAATGCACCACTAGAGCACTCGTTCTTTTGTTTTTTATTAGTTTCAGCATTTTGCTTTTTCGTTTATCATTATAAGTTGTCTTTGAACAATTTTTAGGCAAAAATGAAAGGTTTTAAAAAGTTATATACTAATCTTAAGAAATAGTTTTATCTTCCTATTCCAAAATCTACTATTAATTAATTATTATTAAAAATAAAAAAACTTTTTTTCCTAAGCTTTCTGGGAAAAAATAAATGGTCAATTAGTCCTCAGGTAAGTTGTTACCATTATATTTTTATTATTTTCAGGATTTAACAAGATCATTTAATCCAGGTATCCAATATTCTAAATATTCCTGATCTGTGAATGCTTTTTTACGAGATCATATTAAACCAATTATAGAGGGTTATCGACATTTTCAAAATAACTCAAGCTCTTGGAGTCTTTGAGACTGACGCGTTCATACAGATAGGCAGATGAACGGATGGGCAGAGGGAAATGGCTAACTATATTTTCATATAGACCGACGGACAACAAGACGGACATTTAACAAAAACTATATATTCACCTCACTTTGTAAACGAGTATACAAATTATTTTCATCACTCAATGCATATGAAAAGTAAGGTGTCATTTCTTATCTTATTTTGCATTTGCATTTAAATGTGTAACTCAAATTTCATTGTTGTAAAATACTTGTAATATTCTTTTTTCACAAGTATCATATTAGATATACCATTTTAAATTAAATTTTTATTTTATTTTCAGAGCTATATTCGTTTCCGAAGAACAAGTACGAAAGTATCAACAGGATAACAATATAGGGAGCAACTTTAGGGATTTGACATCCGAAAGCAATAATGAACATGCCACAGTACGGGCTGTACCAGTAAGAAGAGATTCAATGCATAACAAGAATGCCTGGAAAAGTAAAATTAAAAGAAACTTCGATGAAATTGATAAGGCTTCCGTTAGTTTTGGCATACTAAATCCTCTTGTATAGCTTTTACTATTTAAACTTATGATTAAAATTACTTACTCGCGTTTAAATTACGCAAAGTAGCTTTGTGTCAAGGGAATAATTGTAATGAATATTTACTTAGTCCTAAAGAAATAAACAAAAATATTTGTGGATATATTCAAATATTAATAAAAACAATTATAATTGTTATTAACATGTTTATTTATTCTTCTTTAATGTTGAGTTTTTGTGAAAGGTCATACCAGATCTAAATGCAGCGCTTTTATTTTTTTTTTCAAGGGACTATTTAAATACAAATTACATTTGATAATTATATTTAAAACAGTAATTCATTAATATATTCTTCACTTTATTTTTTTGAATTACGGCGATAGGGATAACCTATAACAATTCATATTGACGAAGGTGCATCCTTTGAATTATGTCCCTACAATCATTAAAAACTCGCTTAATGTTTTCTGTGTCAACGGCGCATGTGAAATGTGGGTAACAATAGTGTTTACCGTCTCCACTTGCTGTTGATATACGCTAAACAAAGGAATTATGCAATTAAATAAATTCTTGTCAGATTTACGGAGCTTACCAGAAATTCGTCACGTATAAAATATTTTGCTCTTATTACTTCTGGGTCATCATTAGATTCCATTATTGCGTCACCTAAAAAATATTAAAGGCATAACAAGTTAATCAGTATCGCAAAAATACTTTTATAGGATATGGCAAATCTAATCCATCAAACATAACAATGAACATACACTATACGGCTAGCGATGAACGCATTTGACGAATTTGTATTTCATTTGAAAAGTAAGAATTCTAGGCTCTCAATAAACTTTTAAAAATATAGCAATTGGTTTGAATATGTATCTAGTCTAGTTCCCCATGACAATAATTTTTTTTTACAAAAGTATTTAAGCTAAAAAGCTTAAATGTTAATTTGTATATAAAGAGTATAAAATGGTCTTGTGCAAATGTTTGTAACAGGCAGAAGGAAGCTCCGATCCCATAACGAATATATATTCCTGACAGCTGAGTCAATTTACCCACATCAACAATTATATAATTATAACAAACTTCACTCGACAAAGCCGAAGTCCTCCGCTGTCAGTGCTATTCCAAGTTAGTTTTAGTTTAACTTTATAATAATTATAACAACCCGCAATCTATCGGACTGCATTCAAACTTTAAATGTTGAACTCTAACTCTAACAATGGCAATTATAGTTACTGTACGAAGACATTATTGAGGCAAAAATGAATATTTTAGAGGTAAAGGCAATCAAAAATAACATGGCATACAAAATTGTGGTCAGACGTAAAATTGTGTCAACCCATATATGTATATCGAGGTTTCATTTGTTCAAAAGCCTTCAGGAAGAGGTACCGAACATTTTGTGTCATTTTAATTTGTGTGCTGTTCAGCTTTTTAAATATAGGTTACGTTACTTACTTGGCGTTTGATATTTGTTAAATTCGGAGAAATAATCCGACAATTTACTTTTTCCAGCCTTTATTTTCTCTGCTAACAAATCTTGCTTATTTAGAAAAAGTATAATAGAAATTGTGCGTAGCCATCTATAAAAAATTGCATTAATAATCAAAAACTATTTTTGTTTTTGTGGTATATTATACCTGTTATTCCAAATACTTTTAAATAAGTCTAAGGATTCACGAAGCCGATTTTGAGTGGGGTCCTCACGCAAAACCATATTATAACTTGAGCATGCCGTTACAAAGATTATAGCAGTTACATCATTGAAACATTGAATCCACTTTCTACGCTCATCACGCTGTCCTCCCACATCGAACATACTATAAAGCAAAACATGTTAAACATTGCGAAATAATAATAAAATTTGTATATATTACTCACTGAAAATTAACTTTGTCCACTTGAAATCTTGTTTCGAATATACCAGAAGTCAAAACACGGCACCGAAGAATATCTTGTTCATTGGGGGTATAATTTGGGTTCTTAATTGTGCTAACTCGATCCAAGAAGCTTAAATGCAAAACAAGAAAGGTATACTCAAAATATTTCGTTGAAGTTGCCAAAAAGTTAAACCTAACACAATGATACAAAAAATAAAATAAAAATTAACTAAGAACGTTGCAGTGTAACCTTCTGTTATCAAACAATAAATCTATCAATCGCAAACAGCAGCGAAAAAATCGAATAAGAAATCCAAATGTATGTGTATGTGTGTCTGCACATACACACAACAAATACTTGCGCTGGCTGCATTGATGTTGGGAAAATATCGATTTTTGTAATTTGTCCGGATATACCTGTTTGTAAAATTGTTGAACTGTTTAAAAAAATTTGGAATTTTTAAATTTCAGCCCTCTAGCACAAAATTATAAATTAATTAAGAAGATCCCAAGCAAACGAATAGTTGAATGAATAGTATAAATTAAATTTGCAAACGCAAAGCTGGATAATACCAGCTAGGAATTGAATAACTTTTTAAGGTTAAAGTTGCCATATATAAAATATATTTCTATCCATTTAATACGATTCACGTTACTAGCAGTAGCCACTAGCTTCAATTTACGCTATATTAGCGATAGCAATTATAGTGTACAAACTATTTACCAATTAATCCATTTCAACCGGTGCTTTCATTTTTGTCCTATATAAAGGAATCATGTAACGTACAGTCATTTAAATTAAACTCTGCCCCTTTTATAAAGCAAAAAAATATACAAAAATAATTACCCAGAAAAATACAAAATATAAACTTGATAAAATATCATGCATTACTTACTATTTTGCGCAGTCAATTAATTGATATTCATTTGACCTCTCATAGGTTTGAAGGACCCCTTTGTCTTTCCATAACTCTTCTGTGTGTTCATAAAATTCAGGAGGATAGTTAAAATCGGGACCTGGAAAAAACAAAAAATAAATATAATTTAAATATAACTAAAGGTGAAAAGTTAAGTTGTATATGGTACAAGTTTTCCGCATAAATAATATCTTAATAAAACTCTAAAAAGTTGGTTTTATTCGAAAAGTAAGAAAAAGCTGTTATATGTTAAGGAAGAGAGCTTTAGACGCGACGTCCTGTGTTAAAAATACTTTATACCAAGATCGTCCTGGTAAAAAAGATTCTGAACTTTATTAAAGGCACTACTATTATTTTTACCGCAACTATTCACATACATACAGTATACATATACATATGCATATAGATATAGATATATATATATATATATATATATATCTATATGCATATGTATACTGTATGTATGTATACTGTCCGTATGTGTATATATATATATATATATATATATATATAGATATACATATATTCCTGAATATTAACATTTTTGCTTTTAGGCCTATATATTTTTTTTTGTACCAAACTTAAATAAAGAATTGAGATATATATATATATTTTTAATAGATATATTTAATATATGTGAATACATATTTAATAAATGTTAACTGTTTTATTTAAAGCATTTTAGAATTACATTCCTAGCAGCTTTTGCCGGTGTAGACAACAAAATAAAATTTAAAACGATCAAACATCGTTTCGACTGTTAAGATATCAATACAACAATTTTTGTTTTCTTACTAGAGGCATAATCCTGAATATATTCCACCCTGGGTTCATTTTCTTTCTTTTCTAAAGCTACAGGTGGATTAAGTGTGCTCATGGCTCCAGTAATAGTCTGTAAATATAAAAAATACATATTAAGTAAGTTAGCACAAAATAAACAATTTAAAAAAGTTTTTAATTCGATCAGGTAAAATCACACTTGTGTATCCATTATGTGGGTGAAGGGCAATTGGAGTTTTGTAATTATATGCTGGTTGCTGGTCCAGACGGACTCAACAATAATGCTGTCGCCAATTATGCAGTCGTAGCATGTCGTGGCGCCTAAATTATTCTAAAGAATTTTAGATAAATCATTCCAACCCAACAATTGTGACTGTAACCAACCAGATCGAATCAAAACTTTGATATTATACTAAAATTAAGTTTATAACAAATAAAAAGTATTAATATTAAAATGAAATGTATCTCTGTCAAAGAAATTACTTACCAGTATAGCGTCACGAATATTCTTTTTAATATCATCAATTTTCTGTTTTTTTTCTTGTTCAGAAAATCCATCGACATGCAATATCCGCATTTGTTTGACTATTGTTGATTTACCGGACTCACCCGCTCCCAGTAGGAGCAACCTGTGTGTAGCCCGATATAGCTGTTTATCCTTCTGCAATTGCCTTGATATGGCATCGCTCCTACGCTTTTGACTTTTCGAATCCTCCGAGTTTACATCAGACTGTTTTGAAGTTGGCGAGCCAAAGCAACCCATGGCAGTCCACGGAGTCCACCAACACGTCGCTCGATTCTCTTGGTTGGCGTCGGGGGACTCTGCACCCCTAGTACTTTCTCCGTTTTGCTCCAGTATTACAGAGTCTATTAGTTATGTTCTAATTTTAAATAGTATTCAATTTGTGCAATTCCAAGTACAGCGTTTTAAAAATTTCCTCCAAACAATTGTTTAATGGTAATCTATAAATAATATGTAAAAAAAATTTAACTAGTTAAAAAATTATATTAAAAAACTATTATACCCTTGCGAGAGTGTTACAATATTTTTCAAACTGAAAGTAACACCCTGACGACATTGAAAAATGTACATACTCTCCGTATTACAACTATATACGAAAAAATTTTTCTTTTCAGTTTCGCCAAATATTTTATATTTAAAATTAGAGAAAACTGTAAATGTAAAACGAAAGGACAAAGCATAATGTGTAAAATAAAGCATACTTATCAACAGGAATCTTTGCTTTAAAGGTTTGCCGTAAATCCCATTTCAGATATGCACTTTTTTGTGCTTTATTTTTGGTTTTTCTGTAGCAAATAGCACATATTTCTAAAAATGCTCTTTTCTTGCAGACCTATGGATAGCATAAATCATCAAAAAAAGCGGTATTTCCTATATCCTCTAAAAATTTCAAAATGACCCAAAATATTATTTAGAATGTGTGAGCTGACTGCGATTTGGGGTGGAAGATGCCTCCTTCTGCAGGTTACATACGTTTGCATAAAACTGATTTTTGCGATTTGTCACGCCCAATTGGGCGTAGATAAAACATATGTACACGAGCATATATTCTAAGTTTGAAGTCTCTGGCTTCACTACAGGCGAAAAATTGCTTTCATACTGACGGACTGCAAGAAGGACATTGCATAAGCCCCATATACTCTTTTGACTTTGTGAAAGAGTTTAAAAACGGCAACTAATTACTTTCATAAAATAAAAAATGAATTGTGGTTGTTACATAATCGCTGTAGATCACCAACTAAAGTCATTTCGCTTGAGCCTATTCAGTTTTTGTTTTGTTTTTGGCAAAGTAATAATTAATGTACCCATATACGTGAATTAGAGACCGTAAACTTTCGTGTTTCATTCTGAATTGATTATTCTATAAAAAAATACCTAAAAAATCGACAAGCCAGTTGAAAAGATATTGCCATTTTACATTTTACATATTTTGACGCTATTCAGTTGAATATATCCAAATGTTCTTCTTCCACATAAATAGCTTACAATATAAATGTACTAAAAATCAAAAGTTTTGTTTCTATTGCGGATCTCCACTCCTAAACACAAATATCTCTAAGTTTCTGAGGATGAATGAATGAAGGATATGCTTAGATCGACAACCTTTACTGATCAAAATAATTATTTTCAAAAGCGATACCTCTTTCTAATCAGAAAATGTACATACCTACATTTGCTTACCTTAATGTTAACATTTTAATGAGTCGAATTAAAAAATAATTTACCTAATATTTTAAGTGTACAGAAATACATGTTATTGAACATAAAGTTCGTATTTACACATGCATGTATCTATGTAGATGTCGACCTATCTGAACGATGGTAACTTGTATTTAAGTAATGTGTAACAGGTGAAAAGTGGGCTTGTTTGGCGCATACACAGTACATATGCATAGATATATATATATATATATATATATATATATATATATATATATATATATATATATATATATATATATATATATATATACATATATAATATCTAATAATGTATATGTATGCAGTGCTAGCAAAGTAATGTAAAATATACTATATATTATATAAATGAATATATATAGTATTAGATACATGTTTATATATTATATATATATCTAAAGGACAGTTTTATGTATCAATATTAAATTTATTATTAATGCACACATACATACGCTTTTGTAAATAATATAAGGTTAAAAAGAAAAAACAGAGTTAACAAAATGGTAACGAAATTTTAACTCAATTTAACACCTTAAACTATAGATATGTTTGCATTTGTATGCATGAATACATAAATACATTTCATAAATATGTATTCATATATATTGTCATATATATGTGTACTCATCTTTATGTGTCGCATATATGTACATAAATACCAAAGTATTTATACACATACATATGTACGCCCGTATGATATACAATTGTCTGTATGCAAGTACACCATACAACGTTTAATTTAAACTTTTTTTTTATCTGGTAACGTTTTTTACGGTTTATAGTTTTTTTAGAACTTAAAAGGTCAGACCCATATTACATCTTTTTCTACGCAAACTGAAGAATCATATATTTATGTATCGGTGAATACACATAACATATTTAATGGGCATCGAGAAAAGTGCTTTTATATTATTTATGATACATTTAATATTATAATAGCCAAATTTAAGTGAACGCTCTATTAATTTATGTAGGTATTATCCAGGAAAATCTACCTTGATTACACATTTACTACAATTGCACTCGATATTATTCATTTAAATTAAGTGGATGGCAGATCTTATAATTCGCCTTGGCCTGCCACATTATAATATTAATCGAATTTTTGAACTTTTTTCAATAACTAAAAACTCACTTTTATGTATTTTTATTTTATGTATCAACCTAGAGATGAACCATAATCGATAGTTCTTATAATTTGTATATATCGGTTTGCTAGTGATGTTAAACAAATAATAAAAAAACGCGTTGCGTTATTCATGAAAAGTGAGATACCGCGATAGAATCTTTACATTGGCATAAAAAATAACCCTAGTAACAGTTGCAGATTTAAAATGCATTGATTGAAATTGCAGCAAACAGCGACTTGTTACGCCGATTTCAAATAACATAATATGTTCCAGTGAATTTGACAAACTTAATAGTTTTTAAACTACTGAATTTTGTAATCAGGAGTAACAGCTCCGGAATAATCGGAAAACAATGTAATATCAGCTTCAAATATTCGAAAACTAGAACCTAGTATTGATTTCCCTGATTTGTATGTCCGGGAGTGGGTTTGGCCGACATTGTTTGATATCTCACGGAACTTATAAGTAGTCTACTTCTACTACCAAATTACTCTAGCTGTTTAACTGTGGAAAATAGACAATTTTGGTGGCTTACCTAACCCTAAGTGAGCCTGGCTAAAGAGGTTTGGACCGATCTTTATAGGATTTTGAGAAGTCAACAGTAGAATACGCGCTAAATTTGTGGTCCTCGACTGTGTCTAGTTAAAAGTCCCGGTGTAGCGCTCTGGTACGTACATTCCAAACTCAAAGCTGCGGCCTTGATCTAAGTGAAGGATAATCGGGGGACTAAATCGGCAAAATATCTCTTTTATAAGTGCTCGTGCTACGGTTTCCGCTGTCTGATTTGGGAAAGCAGACCCCCAGTGGTGCGACAAATGCCTTTTCTGACATTACACTTTGAGCAGCGCGCGCATCAAATTGCCCACATCCGCACTCTGCTCAGTCCAATAATAGCACTTCTTTATCGTGGACAGCGTTTTCCTGATACCGAAGTGGCCTTCGGTGGTAGCGTTGTGTACGCTACGCAAGGTTACCTCCTGCAGGTAGCGAGGTACTATGGGGACCGTGTGGCCTTCCTTATTCTTAGTTTTTAGCATTCCGATGTCAAAGTGTAGGATGCTAAAAATGTGCCAATACTTGACTTCTGGGCTCTCGCCCCAAATGGTGCATTTGGGGCGCCGTTCTGCTTTAGTTAGCCAAGAATCCAGTCGGGTCCTCGCTATGAAGTTAAGGATAGTCCATTGCTTATATCTGCAGAAAAATAACGTCGCGATTATTCCTCTATTCAGCTATTTCAAATATGCGGCACTTACCGCAGGGCCGGCGGAACAGGCTGTTGACTTTTGCGTGTTGCTTCCCACTGCAGTGCTGGATATCCGTGTTTTACCTTCGGTGTCATGTCAGTTGTTGAGCTCCTTGAGAGAAGAATGGTCGGTGCGAAACATATATCGTCACACAAAAAGATAGTGATGGAAGTGCTTAGTGGCCAGAGCTATTGCTAGGAATTCCCTCTTAGTGGCGCAAGAGCAACGTTTTGCTGCGCTAAAAGCCTTGTTGTCTTACTCCAAGACTCGCTCTTGCCCATTTTGTTGCTGGCTAAGTATGGCTCCACCGCCGTGATTAGATGAATCAGTATCAGTAAACAGATCACTGTCAACTTGTCCTTGAGAGTGTCAGAAGCTTCCTGGGATGCCGGGGACGGGGCCCAAATAATTGACATCGGTGCTAACAAATCGCATTAATAGGGGTCATGACGCTGAATTTGTATAAGCCAACCAAACCAACAAGAACCGTGTAATGATGTAACTATCCTATGCAGCGGTTAGGATTCCTTGATGGTGACAGTATTAAGGCGTCATTATTCCACGCAAAATCGCGTGGAGCCATCCTATTTTCCAGGGATGTCCAGGGATTGTTAGAAGGACGGGTTACACTTCTTGGCTGCAAATCGATTATGAGGCGAGGTGACTTTTTGATGGATCTTCTGGTTGCAAAGAATTCAAGTCAATATGAATACTTCCATGTGAGTTCAAGTAGTTTGCGTTCCTGTGGGCTTAGATCGCCGCAACTTAACAGCGAGACAGCTGCGGCCGTATCAACGACAAGTCGGGCAAGGCGCTTCTACAAAAGATAAGACAATGTAAGCTCTGTACGTCTAGTGTGCCAAGTCTGTACATATAAGATGTGGAAGGTGTACGGAGGTCCTACGGCGGGCGGTCTCCGTCGAAATGACATTCAAATTGTGGTCGCCCGGAGGAATGCTGGCTGATGTTCTGGGCCGAGTTGGTAGCCCCTTCTGGAAAACAATAAAACGGGCCAAGACACCTTCAACTTTTTGAGAAAAAGACTTGGATCCGACAGAGGGTTGTTAGGTGGCGGTGAGGGACTCCAGGGGGTCAATGGACAACGACGCATTAAGCTCAACCAGTGGCACGCGTGTACTCACATCGGATGGCGGCTTCTCAAACAACGGGGCTAGGACGGCTTTAACTTATTGATGGGCCATGCGAAGCTGTCTTCTCAGCCCGGGGTCTAACCGGGGGCTAACGGGTATTTGTTCGGGCGGCGCCGTTCTTACAAACGGCGTATTGATCATGAACTGGGACTGGGACTGGGACTAGGACCGGCTGTGCGAGCAGATGTTCATTGGCGCAGTTATGGAGAATTGCCCTAGAACGCTGGCTTACTCTAGATTCCTGCATGTGTCAAATAGGCTACAGGCCGGCTCGAGAGGCTCGCCGTGCTCTGACGCGAGTGTCTGGCATTCCTTGTTGTGAAGTGTGCTACCGAAGTGATGGTGAGTACGGCGCCAGTGGTCCTCCTGCAGTCTTGTTCAGAGGATACTTCGTGCGATACCTGATTTGCTTCGTTGACAGCCTTAATCACATTTTCCGTGAATATATCCAAAGCTCTATCAATGTCCTGGCTTGATTTGTTTCCATGTTCAGATGAACGAAGCTATCCATATATCAGAAGAATAACCAATTAGCCTTTTTGCTAAAGGGTATCTCGTGATATATGCATCCAAATCGATAATCAATGGTCGGAGTCGAGATCAGCTTAGCCTCATACTTTAAGACTCGTATTTAGGAAGCCTTAGTATATGGCAAAGTCGTTGAAACCAGGCATTTTACTTGCTGGGGTATCTGGTGGTAGCCAACACCTCAATACTGCTGGTAACTTCAGCAAGTGTGTTCAACATATTGGGCAGATTATTTATGTCTGACAGGTCAATCGCTGGTGGTTTGGGTGCAGTTTTCTCATTTAATCGGTTGGGAGATGGCTTGTGCACAAATAGGCAGATAAATTGGGCACTGATAAGTAGATCACTTCTGCTTGAGAAATGTGGTATTTATACTCATTACCGGGGTCGAATTCAACCTTACCATCGTCTTCATAGTTAATCGCCAGTATAATAGCAAATTACTCAAATCAAATAGTTTGCCCTATTTGCTATTTGCAAACAAAGCATTAAAATTAGGTGTGGTAGGGAAACTGCTGGTGCTAGTTTTATTGGGCAGAGTAAAATATTGCACACTGGGGCCGTTAACGGAAAAGTGTACTATATGACTACTGGCACAATATATTTGATATATATATTTTCGAAAATGATTTTTGACAAAAATGTATTTCATTTATTTTAAATGCAGAATCAATTTAGAAGCCAAATCATAACCAAACATGAAAATTGGTTAAGTTTTGACAAAGGTATGGTAGTTTGCAATATGGGAGCTATTGATCGGAGAGCTTTATATGTAACATTTTTTTATATTTTAAATATATATAAATATGTATATATTTAAAAAAATATATATATATACATATACATACATATGTATTATATTATATTATTTGTATATATATATATATATATATATATATATATATATATGCTATATATGCTATATATATATGCTATATACATTTATACATGTACATATACACACACATATATGTTCATTTATGTTCAAAATC
This sequence comes from Drosophila colorata, assembly GCA_035041545.1. Classification (NCBI taxonomy): domain Eukaryota; kingdom Metazoa; phylum Arthropoda; class Insecta; order Diptera; family Drosophilidae; genus Drosophila; species Drosophila colorata. Next base: position 906,535 of record JAWNLD010000449.1, read on the forward strand.
AATCTTTCGGGAAACAAAAAGTTATATGCTGCAGCTTTCACGCATTTTAAGATCGATGTGATGGATTATCCAAAACTGAAGAATTGTAAGTTAGAATAATTAAGATTTACCCCGCTCAAATTTAGACTACCCATTTCAATTCAGGGAAATTGATCGAGGATGAGTTCAAACCTTGTCGGAAAAAATGCTCAAAAATTTTATACAACCATTTTCCCACAACCGTTCTCCCAATTTTCCACACAGGCGGGTTGAATTTTTCAAACACCCGCCTTAGTGGGCTTCAACATCACATAACATAACTACAGTTAAATCTTACGGATTGTGCTGTCGTTGATTACCAATCAGGAGTTGGTCAAGACAAACAGTTTGATTTATACAGAGAGATGGATAGAAGATTGATTGAGTAATTATATTATTGTATACATACATATGTATTATATTATATTATATGTATATATATATAAATATATATGTACATATACATGTATATATATATATATATATATATATATATATATATATATATATACTTATACTTATGTATTTTTATCATATATATGAATAAGAGTGTGCATACATCGACACACATGTTTTGTATAAAAAAATATTTATGCATAAGCAAACACAGCTACTTAAATTCATTCATATGTATGTGTATGTATGTTTTTATTATCAATGTATGCACACACACATGTAAATACACATAAATATGTATACACCAACACAGCGACACAAAGTCGAATAGACGGTTAGTGCTTAAAAGTTTTGCGTGCTAAAAGTATTTTCCCAGGCCAAAATAGAGAGTGTATCTAGTTTTGGGAATTTTGCCAAAATATATGAATTTTGTAATTCAAATAGACACTCTCATCAAGCAGCGTTCTCCTTGCGTTCAGTTGCCGTTGATCGTTATAATAGCGCGATCTTTGTGTTAGCTCTTGGTCTTTTAATTAAAAAATATTATATAATACAAAATTTTTGTTTAGATAAATAATTGTAAGTTTTGTTGGTTTTTTGCAACAATTCTAATAAACTATGTTCTGTGTAAAAATATATACAACCAAAGAAGTTGAAATAAGCATATGTTCAAAAGCATTAAGAAAAACTTTTCGAAATTAAAAATTGCGCGCATTATATATATATATAGACATATATAAATATATATATAATACAGATCTATTGGTATATATATATATATATATTTATATATGTAATTGGTGTTTAAAGTGTGTATATTACAATATTCAAAAGTTAGAAGTTATTGTGTATTGAAAATTACATTTTAATGATCGTCACCTCATAATAGAAGTGCATATATGCATATATATGCATATATAAATATATAAATATATAAATATATATATAATACAGATCTATTGGTATATATATATATATATATTTATATATGTAATTGGTGTTTAAAGTGTGTATATTACAATATTCAAAAGTTAGAAGTTATTGTGTATTGAAAATTACATTTTAATGATCGTCACCTCATAATAGAAGTGCATATATGCATATATATGCATATATATATATTGTACATATATATATATATATATATATATATATATATATATATATATATATATATATATATATATATATATATATAATATATATACATTATATATATAAATTCAATTACGAACATGCTGTATACGTTCCTTTCATGTTATTAAATAAATAACAGTTTTTTTTAAATATTTTAAAATATACATACACATATACGCTCATTAATACTTCATGGAAGAAAGTTCCCTCGCAATAATTAACATTTTCCAATTCTTTTGCAAATATTCATTCATTAAAGTGTAAATTGTGCTTATGTAGGTCTTAAGGATTTTTCTTATGTACTTGTACATATGTGTACATACAAACAAACGTACATATATTGCGATTTTTAAACTGTACAATATTATGCACCTGTAACCATGATTTAAAGTGCGATGTATAAAGTGTATATATACCTAACTATACCTGAAGCCTTTTATACAAGCATGCTGAGATATATTTACTTTGAGCATCTATTTATATGAGTGAACATTTTTTTCACAAATACATATATTTTAAAATATGGGTGTTCAGATTTTTGAACATACACACATGCATGAATTCATTTGAATTTATAAATTTCCCAATGTCTCAGTATGCGTGGAGACGTTGATTATGCAACACATGCTCGTTGTTATCTAAATGACAACAGAAAGGCAACAGCCCATTTCAAAATATTAAAAATAAAACATTTTTAAAGCAGGTGTAAGTATAGAGAATTGCCCAGTACACATGGTCTATATATATATATATACGGAAAATATAATGTGTATGCAAGATCATTTATATATAAATACTTAGTTATGTACATATATACAAGTATAAAAGTACAAATGTGTGTAGTGTAATTATACATATACATACATACACACGTATTTATGAACGAACAATCAATATATTTATATGTATGAGAATCGGTAGCTAAGTGTCTATTTTTAGGTAATATCTTGTATACTCAAAATATATTTTTTCCGAAAATTTTGTGCACATATATGTATGTATGTATATACATACATAATTCATAATAATATGTTTGAAAATTAAATTTTTTTACATATTTCTAAATTGCATATATTAAGTATGTACATAAATTAATATGTATTAAATAATTACATATTACGAGTATTTGTATGTGCTCACGTGCATACATGTATTTACATATGTACATAAATACATTAACATACATATATACATATGCACGTGTAAACATACTACGTGGTAGGTAGGTATGTTTAAATGAATGGAGAGATCCTGTTTACATTGGGCTGTTTGTTTTGCATCAGTGGGGTATCTACCACTGAGATTTTTGTGAACAAATATACTACATGTTAACAAGTAAGAAACCTCTTGGCGAAACCGGCGAAATAGGAGATCCCCGAACCCAGCTCCTAGCTGAACACGCGTACACATACACACGTACACGGCCAAAATAACTTTACTCTGCGGCTCTGCTTCTTCCTCTTCAGTCAGCGCCTCACTGTTAAAAGTGCAAGCCCGGATAACTTCGGTATACGACCTTTAGGAAATGTTTAGAGTTGAAATATGGCGTCTACATATATGTTAATTTGGAGAAACGGATAACAGTATCCGAAAAAAAAAGTCTTACAGATTAAATTTGGTGTCTCTACTTCTTATATCTATTTAAAAAAACATGGTAAAATCGATATTTATCGATTTCAAGGAAACTGCTTGTTATCGATTATTGGCGATATCAATGGATTGACGCAAGATATCGGAAAAAATTATAAGTCATTTTAAGTATAAGTCGACAAGTTTAGATATCTAGCTAAGTGGCTTTCGAGATCGCTGCGTTTATTTTTGTTTTATACCTCGATATATTTCGGTTGGTTGGGTGCACGGTATAAAAATGTCATGATTTCGAAGCTGTCGGTAAAGTGAATAAAAAATATTGAATAATAGCGATGATAAACGCGGTATAATTTGGCAATCTAGGGATGGCGTGTTAAAAAATAAATCAGCGTCGTTGGGGAATTGAATATAGCAACTTAAAGTCGCGATCTTAAAACATTTTGCACACAATCTGATTCACATATAAAAAAAAAAAGCAAGGCTAAAAAATATATGTTAGAAATAGCTAAAAAGACAGACTACGAGAATATTAAGCAAAGTGGGCAACACAGATGGGTACAGAACTTTTGTATTTGACGTGAGTATTTTTTAACTACACATTTGTCTATCGATATTTTAATGAAAGAAACAAGCAGCCCTGAATCCGAAGTTGTCATGTCATAGTAGCCAATACACCGGAAAAATTTTGTATTAAACGGACTTAAATTGCATGTTTGCAACTGTGCACATACATACTAAAAACAAACAAAAACGCCATGGCCATTTAATATATAAATACTGGGTGAAAATTAAGTACTTAACGCGATAAGTTGTTCACATTTGAATGACTGGAAATATATTTACGTATAACGCATTAGTTGAACAAAAGTGACACGTGTGTGAATCTCATAAGTCAACGCTGCGAAGTTAGTAAAACCCAGTGGTAACGAAATAAGTACATATGTTTTCTATTTTATATGACGTGCATGTGTGTGTGCACTGCAAAAATGTACATAAGTGTGTTACTTACGTATGTATGTTTGTTGCGCCATGCCCATACACACACGTGTCTTGAATAAATCTGTGGATATTGCAAATGAACACACTAGACATATACATATGTATGTACACACTATGTGAATGTATACATATGTATGTATATTGCATGTGATCGAAAGAACTAATTTGAATCCTATTGGATTTTATGTAATATCACTTCAATCAATTATAAAAGTAGTTCTTAAGCTAGGTCGTAGATTCTACGATGTTCTTTTCAAATATTTATTTATCAGATGCATTGTAGAATTACATATGTACATGTACATGTATGTACATCACACGTAAGAAGCTAGTTCGATAGATGTTTTAAACGTATGTGCGTCTGTGCTCAATAATACTGGATATATGTATTAGGAAACTTGATAAATTCAATCGAAAGGCAAATTTGTACACTCACGAAGTGAAAAGAGTATATTCGGTTCATGTCATATTTGTGCGCAAATTTTTTCGAAGCTGGAGACTTGAAACTTGGATTATATACTCGTGTATAGCCGCGCAAAATAAAGTGTGAGGATTTTTTGGCTACGCAAAATAAATACGTGACAATTCGATTCTATCTATATATCTGACTCAGTTTTAAAGCTAGATACATCAAATTGCAGACAGTTTACTGATGACCTCTTCAAAAGATCGCACAAAAATTTGTTGGCACCACCCACTGGGGGCGTGGCAAATCGATCAAATCTACCTTGAGGGGCGGGTAAACCGCAAAAATATTTACAATAATAATACAGACCATTTCCGACTGTTATAAGTTATTACACTGCCAACAAATATTGTGCAGTCGGTTACACCCAACTGAAACATTGCCTGTTTATTTTATTTCCCACGATCAGAAATTAATAAGTTACACATATTTATTAAATTGCGCTGAAAATTTGGTATACAAATAAGCAAACGTTTCGGGTCAATATTACATTTTTTTTCAAGCAATTTTTTTACGTTTTAACATTTATTTAAATTATAATTGACATGCTTTGTAGGTATTGTCATAAAAAAAATCTTAAAACTAAAGTAATTTAAAACATATTATTTTAATTTTTTTGCGCAGGTACTCGAAGGATAACAATTCAAAATGGATGACGGTCACTCGAAAACCGTCGAACAATCTCTGAACTTCTTTGGCACAGACGGCGAACGAGGCTTATCCCTTGATCAGATCAAGACCAACCAAAAAAAATATGGACCCAATGGTAAGCACGTGTTTATGTTTATTTATACAGTAAAATTAAAACTTTAAACGAATATTTTATATTAGTTAATACACCCTGTACAAATTGAAATTCGGTTTCGAGCCTTATCCACGAAGTCGTCTTTTAGTACATACTTAAAACAATCATGAAAACCGTTACTGACTGATTTAAGCTGTTAATACACTTTAAACAGATCATTAAGCAGTCGGTGAAACCCGACTTGTTATACTCTTGGAAATGGTGTTATACATATATTTTTGCTACGATATGAGTAACCTATAAAAGCATTCTTCATTCTTCACCAATATCAGCAGCCGAGTCGCTATCGACTCTATAGTCTGTCTGTTCGCGTGTCTGTCTGTCGGTATGTTTCGATGCAAACAAGTCTCAGCGACTATATTATACAGCTGTCATAGATCGTCGAAAAACAAGAAGTTATTGTAAGAAAAACTTTTTTGTTTTTCAAGATATCCTGATATATGTTTTAAATAAAATTTTTTTTTCGATATTCAGGAGACCTCATCAGTAATCTGTCTAAAAAATTTAATATAGTTAGCTTTAAAACTGAGGGAGATATATAGATTAAATCGAATTGGTATCTTCACACTTTATCTGACGCAGGTATACTTGAGTATATATTTACAACTGTTATAAGCTGTTATTACCTTGTGCGCAAGTATTGCGCAGTCGGTTGCACGCCACTGCAACGTAGTTGCTTGATTTTATGATGTAAGTGGTTTTTATACAAAATTATTAATTATATATTACTTTTTGTTTATTTTTAGAATTACCAACAGAGGAAGGTGCGCTACTTCTGTCTGCAAGCACTTGATGTGCTTTAGATGATGTTCATATGTCTATAATATCTGATATAAACTTTATTTTATTTTATAGGAAAGAGTATTTGGCAATTAGTTTTAGAGCAGTTTGACGATCTTCTGGTGAAGATTTTGCTATTGGCAGCCATAATATCATTTGTAAGTTATGTTACCTCGTCATGATTTATTTACCTGTCATATTTTCTGCAGGTTTTTTTTATCAAGTCCATACTGCAATTTTTTTTTTTTCAAAATTAAATTAAAATAAATTTGAATAAAAATAGTAATACACAATTTTCTTAGAAAAAATCTGTCATGTTAACAGTGATTTTGTCGCGGTGAGGGCTTTTTAAATACTTACAACTAAAATTATTATATTTGTATACCCTGTACCCGTGCATTCACGGGCATGCACGACTAGAGCAATCTTACTTCTTGATTTTCAAATATATAAACTTGCCAATTGTTAGCGTCACTATGCTTTTAACATATGACTTAAATCTTATCAGCAATGGACTGCTATACACAAACCTTTGTCTTCAATCACTGCAAAGAAAATTCACCTTCGGCACACCGAAGACAACTTTTCTTTGTTGTTTTTTCTCAAATAATTTATGTTTTTCTGTCATTAAAGGTATTAGCGCTATTTGAAGATCATGAGGACACGTTCACTGCATTTGTAGAACCCTTAGTAATTTTACTTATTCTAATAGCAAATGCTGTGGTTGGTGTTTGGCAGGAAAGAAATGCTGAATCAGCAATTGAAGCACTAAAAGAATACGAGCCCGAAATGGGTAAAGTAGTTCGGCAGGACAAGTCTGGAATCCAAAAAGTCAGAGCGAAAGAAATTGTTCCTGGAGATTTGGTTGAGGTGTCTGTTGGTGATAAGATCCCGGCTGATATCCGTATAACTCACATTTATTCAACAACACTAAGAATTGACCAGTCTATTCTCACTGGTGAGTCGGTGTCGGTTATTAAGCACACTGATGCAATCCCAGACCCTCGTGCCGTAAATCAAGACAAAAAGAACATATTGTTCTCTGGCACAAATGTTGCGGCTGGTAAAGCTCGCGGCATCGTAATTGGTACTGGCCTCATGACTGCTATTGGTAAAATCCGAACTGAAATGTCCGAAACTGAAGAGATTAAAACACCACTGCAACAGAAGTTGGATGAATTTGGCGAACAGTTATCTAAGGTGATCTCCATTATTTGCGTTGCTGTCTGGGCCATTAACATTGGACACTTCAATGATCCCGCTCATGGAGGATCTTGGATCAAAGGTGCTATCTACTACTTCAAAATCGCCGTAGCATTGGCTGTCGCTGCAATTCCTGAGGGTCTTCCTGCTGTTATTACAACTTGTTTGGCATTGGGCACGCGTCGCATGGCCAAAAAGAACGCAATTGTGCGGTCACTTCCATCTGTCGAGACTTTGGGTTGCACCTCTGTAATTTGCTCTGATAAAACTGGAACACTCACCACAAACCAAATGTCTGTTTCCCGAATGTTCATTTTCGACAAAGTAGAAGGTAGCGATAGCAGTTTCCTGGAGTTCGAACTGACTGGCTCGACATATGAGCCTATTGGTGAGTTGTTCCTGAGCGGCCAGAGAGCTAAAGCCAGCGATTACGATACTCTGCAAGAACTGTCTACGATATGTATTATGTGCAATGATTCGGCAATTGATTACAACGAGTTTAAGCAAGCCTTTGAAAAGGTCGGTGAGGCAACGGAGACAGCATTGATCGTATTAGCAGAGAAACTGAACGCTTTCAATGCCAACAAATCAGGTTTGGACAGAAGATCAGCTGCTATTGCTGCTCGTGGTGAGATTGAAACGAAATGGAAGAAAGAGTTCACCCTTGAGTTCTCACGCGATCGTAAGTCCATGTCTTCTTATTGTACACCACTCAAGGCCTCTCGCTTGGGCACTGGACCAAAACTGTTTGTCAAGGGAGCACCAGAAGGTGTTTTAGATCGCTGCACTCATGCTCGCGTTGGCACAAGCAAAGTACCATTGACGTCTGCGCTTAAGAATAAGATTCTAAGTCTTACCGGTCAGTATGGTACCGGACGCGATACCCTGCGTTGCTTGGCCCTTGCCGTTGCCGACAGCCCAATTCGTCCTGAAGAAATGGACTTGGGTGACTCTACTAAGTTCTATCAATATGAAGTCAATCTAACCTTTATCGGCGTCGTTGGAATGTTGGATCCCCCGCGCAAAGAAGTTTTTGATTCGATTGTTCGTTGTCGGGCAGCCGGTATTCGCGTCATTGTCATCACTGGTGATAACAAGGCCACTGCTGAAGCCATTTGCCGTCGCATTGGTGTGTTTACTGAGGATGAAGATACCACTGGTAAATCATACTCGGGCCGCGAGTTTGACGATCTATCACCTGCTGAACAAAAGGCCGCCGTTGCGCGATCTCGCCTATTCTCGCGCGTGGAACCACAGCACAAATCTAAGATTATTGAATTCTTGCAAGGCATGAACGAAATCTCTGCCATGACAGGTGATGGTGTTAACGACGCCCCTGCGCTTAAGAAAGCTGAAATTGGTATTGCCATGGGCTCTGGTACTGCTGTAGCTAAATCCGCTGCAGAAATGGTGTTGGCAGATGACAACTTCTCTTCTATTGTTTCTGCTGTTGAAGAAGGTCGCGCTATTTATAATAATATGAAGCAGTTCATTCGTTATCTTATTTCATCCAACATCGGCGAAGTTGTTTCCATTTTCCTAACGGCTGCTCTTGGTTTGCCCGAAGCTTTGATTCCAGTTCAGCTTTTGTGGGTTAACTTGGTATGTCTTACAATACGTAAACACTTTATAGACTTATTGGTAATTTAACTCTTTTATTCAAGGTCACTGATGGTCTGCCTGCTACAGCTCTCGGCTTTAACCCACCGGACTTGGATATCATGGAGAAACCACCGAGAAAAGCCGACGAAGGTTTAATTTCAGGATGGCTGTTCTTCCGGTTGGAAACTTTCTAATACCATGTTTAAACAATGCAGCATCTGCTGTTTTCTCTACATAGTGCAGCATTGATTGACTTAGTAAAAAACCAGCTATGACAATGTGCTTGCGTGTGTATAATGCGGCACATATACGTACACTGATGCAGCAGCTGCTGCTGCGTTTAAACAGGCTACATTTTGTGTTTGCTCGTATTTTTAATTTACTTTTCTTTTTTTTTTTAACTTTAGTTATATGGCAATTGGTTTCTACGTCGGTGCAGCAACGGTAGGTGCGGCGACTTGGTGGTTTGTGTTCTCCACGGAAGGTCCAGGACTAACATACTGGCAACTTACTCATCATCTTGCTTGCTTGGGCGGTGGAGAGGAATTCAAAGGTGTCGATTGTAAAATCTTTAGCGATCCACATGCGATGACCATGGCCCTTTCTGTGCTTGTGACCATTGAAATGTTGAATGCAATGAACAGGTTAGTTTTTTTTATATAAGTTTCGCGAAATACCTACTGTATAAATTTTTATATTTCGCTCAGCTTATCCGAGAACCAATCTTTAATAACAATGCCTCCATGGTGCAATTTGTGGTTGATTGGATCAATGGCCCTTTCATTCACACTTCACTTTGTCATTCTTTATGTTGATGTCCTCTCTGTAAGTAGTACCTAATACTTAAAAACAAAGTAGTATACGACACTAAAATCAATATATTTTTAGACCGTCTTCCAAGTGACACCGTTGTCTGCAGAGGAATGGATTACTGTGATGAAATTCTCAATTCCTGTAGTTTTATTAGATGAAACATTGAAGTTTGTTGCTAGAAAAATTGCAGATGGTGAGAGTCCTATATATAAGATGCATGGGATTGTGTTAATGTGGGCTGTCTTCTTTGGCCTGCTGTACGCTATGATGCTTTAAGAATATAATCATAAAGCCCAACATCATTATTCTAATTACTAGCATAAAGTGTTACTAAATATAAACAAAAAGAAATACCTAAAGTAACGACTTTAACCACCACATAGACTTATTTCCGAATATTACTAAAAAACAAAAACAAAAAAAAAATTCACGCGTGATATTTTGATAAGAGATCGAGTTACTCGTTAATTTACACTAAACACCGTGAACTGGTCAATAGATTATGAGCTAACGATTAATTGAAAACGTACACATTATATTTCTGTTTAAATACGTTTTACATAACAAGGCATTGCTTTGTACATACAATGCTGTAGCAGTCTGGCGCTGTGGAACATTGAACTATAATATATACATGCTTAGGTTTCAAACAATTTTAGTTTATTTTTTGATAATAGATAAATCATAAAGATGATTTCTGATTTGAACATTTTTAGTTGCTTATTAAAGTTTAGTTTATATAAAAACAAAAGTTTCAATCATAGGTTTTGTAGCATGTATTATGTGAAAAATCGAATTGTATTTTTTGTACAATACTTCAAATACTTACAATTTTCTATTAACGCTGAGTACGTAAATATATGTAAATAATTATTCAACTAGGGGTCATGAAACTAAATAAAACCACGAAAATATTTAAAACCATAGATAAATCCGAATCCCTATGTATAATATACATAATTCATACTTTTTTTTATACGTCAACAATTGGCTTACCTGCCCATTTTCGTGGATGGAAAGTGAATATATATTTATTGTATTCAATTTATATATTTATAAAGAATACTTATTTCAGGCAAAGACTCTGGTTTTTAAATTAACAATAAAATTGGTTCATTCATTCCATAGCATTTAAGAAGTAATCTTCGAGCAGAAAATTTTTTATTTTGATCGATCTTTGACTGTCAACTTGACCAAAAAATTATAAAGCGTGTACAACATTGGATTGTAAATTTTCAGTTCAAGCATCCGTTCCAATCAACTAGAATTGTTTGTCACGTTTGAGACTTAGTAAAATTAAATTAAGATAATTGGGATCCATAGATAGTGTCAATGGTATATATTTTACTGCATACGTGTACTGTATACATGAAAGCATTTTCCGATTTGTGTCGAGCTTAGGTTTAGAAGGAAAATAAAACATATTCAACGTTCTGTTCAAAAAAGTAATTAAGCATCTAAATTTTTTTTTTTTTAGAAATTTCACTTAAAGTTTACACATGTACTTCGTTATAAATTAAAGACGCTGTGAAATATACATAAATTACAAACACCATTAGCATTATTATATGCGAAACTAAAAAGTGCGCCTGAAAACCCATCGAATTTTACAGTGGTGGCGTACGCTCATCCCATAGTTCGCTTTTGAATGCTCGCTCGCATTTGCATTTGCTGCTGTTGATGGTTAAACGAACGACATTGATTTTAATATTTCTATTACCTTTTTTAAAATAATTTATTGTTTTTTTATACAGTAAATCCCCGATTTCATTAATTGGACGACACCCCATTAATTTAACATAAATTAAGTCCATCCCTGCTATAGAAAGTATGTGAAGTTGTTAAATGTTGATATACTAGTGTGCCAAGTTCTATGTGAATTCGAGAGATATATTGCTGTACATTATGGTCTACTACATTTTGAAACAAACGTATAAACGAATGAATTCATATTATAAAAAAATTATAATTCAGCATGTAAGATATCCATAATAACGAAATATAAACACTGAAATCCGAACTGGTCTACTTTTTAAACGAATCACACTATCAATGAAGCAGTATAGAAGTTGCCTCCCTAAGCCGCTGCTGATGTCCTGCCCCTCCTTTCATTCCAATTTTGGTTTGCAAACGCATTGGTTTCCTTATTATAGTTCACACATATTGGTAATTGTCGACTATATTATTTATATGTAGTTCCTGATGCCGTCATTAAAAATTGGTAAAGGTCTTGGTCATTGGAACACGCAAGCGGAAGGTCCTCAAGGATGTCATATTTGTAAACCTTTATCAATATTATATTCATTGCTCAGACAGCCCTGTTAACTGAAATTGCAAATTGTATCCAACGTGAATAAAATTATTTATCTGATTTAGAAAGTAATTGAAACGTTTTTGATTTCTGGGTTATTAAGCATGGCTTCAATAAAGAAACGGGCATCGACATTCTAATAATCTCTTGTTATCTTAAATAAAATTATTAATCGGATGTCGGATCACAGTGTTATATAGCTCAAACATGTATTAACGTAAGAACAGAGGCAGAAGGAATATATTTGGCTCAATCTTGAATGGCGATCATCAGTGACTATCTACTTGTGAAAATTGGATCTAAAACTGGAGATATCAATTTTTGAAAAGATGATAAAAAACAAGCAATAAAATATTTTTTATTTTTCTACATAAATCTATTAGGATATTCGGGTGTAACTGGATGCGCAACACTCTGTTTCACAGTGTAAAATCTAAAACATTTTATATATGCATTATATTATATGATACTTTCAGGACTTAAATATGGTATCCAAATATGTGTTAATACAAAAGCACAAGGGGCTGTACCTCTTAAATTGCGTTTTTCTTTTTCAATTTTTGGGCGAATGGGTGAGGTATCCGAAAAATTAAATATTCTTGATCTGTGTATATACTACACATATGAACGTGAGAAATTTGATGACTGGCTCTTCTAGACTTATCTGGTAAGGGCTAGAAAGCTTAAATTTTGCCAGCAACTTTATTTTGGGTCGAAAGTGAGCATAACGACGGCTATTGTTATTTCGTTTGCTATTTTTAGCACAGCATGCTGTTGGTTTCAAACAATCAACACCGATATAATTTTTTAAATTTACAAATTGTTGAATGCTTTTTTTGTTTATTTAATTTTTTTTTCAATGGAAACAATGACACTTTTTTAATAAATTTTAAACTTGGTATATTTTATAAAATACAACATTTTACATAATTTAACAAAAGAGCTAAAAAAATTTATTGTCTTTCCGCGACATTCAAACCTATAACCTTCTGCTTGGAAATTTAACTCTCCGACAGCCAAAATACGTCAAAGTCAAAACCAATCCGACTGTCAGGACATCTTGTTTTACTTAGGTATAAAGATAGAGGATTCAACAATTTGTTTATAACATACTTATTTATTTGGTAATATAGATAAAGAGTACGTAGTTATTGTGATATTAGTCTTTATTTGATAAGAGATATGAATCACTGACACCTGTAGTCAACTTCATAGCATTCTCATTTCCAATTATATTACTTAAACTTAGTAAATCAAATTTAGTGTACAATGTTTTTACACTCATAGTATCCTGTAAGCCATCTCGTGGGTTCTGATTTATTTCAAGCATTAAATTAATTAACTCAGAATAAAAGTTTGGAGAATTTGGAGGTTGATAGAATATTAAATGACGAACACCTTTTATTCGAGTGCGTCGAAAGAAATGCGCTCTTTCTGAGTAAAGCAAAAATGGAGCGCCGCTATGAAAAAATATGTCTCTCGCTCGGGAAATTTTTTCCTTTTTAGTATATTCACTTATTTGAACGAAATTTATCATTTCTTTCTTAAAATGATTTCTTAAACGTACATAGTCAAAATAACTGGGTACATACAGCAGACAATGTGAGTATCCAAATTTAAGAAATTGCGGCAGAATATATTGAATAAAATATTGAAAGCGATCTTCCAAAGCTGATTCTACACTTGAGCAATCAATACGTTGAAACACCTGTTTTATTGGTGTAAGTACATTGCTGATATCACCATGTTTAACATCATTAATAATGCGAAATTTTCCTTGGAAATTATGGCATTTATTATTAATTACTCCACGAAATTCAGGTAGTTCATGTGAAGAGAAAAATAAAGTTTGTCGATAGAAACGAGACGTTCCATTGAGACAATATGAGCGTACGCGTTGACAATTAGTATTGGGGAGCTTTTGCGGTTGGAGATGTAAGTGATCCAGTACATAAAGAAGATTTTCCCAATTCTGAGCTAAAAATATCTCAGCTTGGTCAATAATAAGTAGTTCAATTGAGTTAAGGAAATCAAAGTCTTTGTCTTTATCATTGATAATCATACGTAGCGCTAACGGAGAAGTAATTAATATGTCCGATGCACTTAAGTCAGAGTAGAGTGACATCGATTTTTTTGTTAAACGAATGCCAATTTTAAAGTTGTCATCTGTATTACCGTCAAATGTTTTCTCATAATCAAACGGTTTAGGATTCGTTTTTGGGAAATACACAGTATTTCCAGAAAATTCTTGGAGAAAACGATCGAATTTTGCTATTCGAGTGCCGGTATTTTGATCTGAAGAAATAAAAATTTAAATTAATTAAACCTTAATTTAAAATGTAGACTGCCAATTTTATAAACACTATTTGTGACACCTTTTTCTATTCGGAGTTAAATTGACCCTTTATTTCAGTTTATTTATTTCTCTGAAATATTGGTAAGCTTTTGAAGATATGGTCGCACGCCCCAAAAATAGTCTAAACTTTGGCGTATGGGCCCGCACATCGGGGTTTTGAATAGGAGGAAAACAGGAAAAACAAACTTATTTTTTCGCCAGCCAAAAGCAGTGCAGAATCTATTTTTAGCGTTTTACGTTCGTTAAGTTGTGAGAGCTCAAGGTGACCAAGCGAATTTGTTCTTTATTTTGCTTAAATCAAGATGCCTTAATGCATTGTTGTTGTTAACTTATCTCAGTAGTTTAGAATGTCACCAAAAGCAAAATTTTGCGAGCTATAGAATTTCCGCTTTCGCAGACCCACAGTATGCGTGCCCAATATGTTTATCTGACGTATGAATTCCAAGTTTCGAGTGTTTTTTATAGCACTAGAAGTATAAAGCAACACGAATGCGTGTGCAGAATTTTAGATGAGCTGGACTAATTAGACCCGAAGCGATTTTAATTGATCACCGAATTTGAACAAGGCAAAAGCTTATGACATATAGACAAATTTACTACGAATACATTCTAACTTGTAGCCCTACAATCCATTAAAATCTCCGCTGTGCAGCCCTAACTCAAAAACTATAGGAGATATAGGGTTTTGAGGATGATATTTATTTCTTTTGTATGTAAGAAAAAGGCCATTAAATCTAAGGTTTGGAATTAGGGTTTTCAACCGATCGTTATATCTTTCAAATAATACGTACCCTTTCGATTCCCAAATAGCAGGTTCGCTAGTATCTGTACAGTTTTCAAAGCGGATTCCCGAAAAGGCAATACGATAAGTGCCTTTGTTCGAGAGAGACCTTGATCCCTTAAACTATCTGGTATTGGCACCTCGCTTGTCAGTTGATTTGGATACTTTACAAGCCCATTAATTTTGTCATTATTACGTAAAATCAGCGCTCTACTCTTTAATATGTGATTAATGGTATGAAGGCAGTATGCAAAACGGATTTCCTCAGCATTATCGTGGGTACGCTGAGGATAATAGAGGTCTAAGTAATTATTTGCAATATGGAAGATCTCCGACTGTAGAGTGCTTAGTGGATAGGAAATATTTGTAGTTAATGCCAATTTAACATTCAATAACTGAAGGTCAGTAGGTTTGAAGACTCCGTGAGGCTGCTCGTAATCGACATCCGACCTTATCGGCGATTTTAAAATTGGTATTTCAATTTTGAAGTTCCCGATCGCAGACCATCTACCTTTTAAAACTTGTGTTTGCTTGGAAATTATTGTGGTAATATCGTCCGAGGTAAGGCCGAAATCAAACCGACATAAAAATAAATCGTCCTTTTTATGAACTGCGGAGTCTGTTTGTTCACGATTTAGAATAATATCCATATTTGTTGCTCCTGAAATGCATTTGATTGGTCCTTCAACTATAGGAACTAAAAATATATTATATTAGGGAAAATTCAACATTGCCAATTGCTTGCTTACCTGTATTTTTTGAACTGTATTCACTCACAAGCTGCTCGTAAAATTCAGTTTGATCACTTAATATTGGTAGTAAGTTCTCAGTAGATTTTGATCCATCTCCTTCAGTTTTGTTTAAAAAATTACTTGCTGTCCTTTGCATTTGTTCCATTTGTCTGCTTCTCTGTATAAAATTGCTGTTTTTGGGAAATTTATTGTTCCTTTGTGAGGAATTCCGAATTTGACCAGATTTAATACTTTTGCGTTTCTCCCTCATTTTTAATTGTTTTTAAATCCAAATTGTTTAGGTCTTCAACGTGCACAACACCTTTCAGCCAGAGCTGCCTTGAATCGTTCTGAATAAAAACAACTCACGTGCGTCAAACTAGCATCGCGCATTTAACGTTGATTTTTGGAACTTGGTTCCGGAGCTGGAACCATTGTGATTATTTATTTATTCAATCACTTAATTAAATAAATTCAAATATAAAATGGTTAAGAATTAAATTGTCTGTTATATACATGTATTTATTTTTACATTAAAGCTTTTACCATGCGCAAAATACGGGGTGAAAAATTTGAGTTTCGCTTTTCTTTCCACTGTCAAGTGTTCGATGTTACCGTCCACAATTTGTCAAAAATAATTAAATGGTGTTTCCACATGAGTTCAGCGTCCACTTCTACGTCATACGCCAAACTATGTGACTGCGATAAGTTAATAGATTCAAAATTGCGTTAAGAGCTTCGAAAAGTACTAAATAAAAAAGCGAGTTGGCAAAGCTCGCATTCATTTTGAACGGTACTATTTGGAAGTGCGTCCCTAAATTTTTGAATACGCAAGCCTACCCAAGTAGAAACAGGCTATTCGCCGTGAAATAAACGCACCGCTTGCCTTGAAGTACAGCATATTTATATTTTATTATTTTTTGTTCCCTAAGTTTTATTTGTTTTAAAATACGAATAAAGGTTTCGGTCCCTTTAATACCTTGAACCCATTGAAAATGGGTATAATGGTTTTGTGCAAACGTATAAATATTCTTGGTCAGAGTCACTAGTCGAGTCGATTTAGCCATGTCCGTCTGTCTGTGTGGACGCGTCGATCTTAGAGACTACATGAGCTGGAAAGCTGAATTCAAACCTTTTTAATTCGTATATACCATACGCAGATCAAGTTTATTTCAAATTATCGATAACCCTGTTTTCTTATCGATAAGTATCGATTTTTAAAGCATATCTTGGGAACAATAAGAGCTAGCGCAATCAACGAATCGTGCCGGTGTCCGCAGCCAAACTGAAACTCTTACATGTTAAGCTATACTTCGCTGGCTTTGCTGATCTAGATTTACCGCAACTATGGTACGTTACAAGTATTTGCGACAACCAAATCCGATCAAAGAAGAATGCAAAAATAAGTGCTACCCTGATGGCCACTTACCTGGTTGTCTTTCGCTAGTGATTTTGTTCGAAAATGCCTGCCGAAATACCCTGTATTGCGTGGCATATTCTTGTCCACTATCAGGACATCGTCGCCTATGGAGATAGGTGGTTAGTGGTGCTGAGCAAGAATATATGTATATACTTTACGGGGTCGGAGATGTCTCTTTTTGCTTGTTACAGATTTTAACCCAAAACTATTATTCTAATTTTACCCATTTTCAGGGGGTTCAGAGTATAAAGTGTTGGAAAATTGATAGCCCAGTACACTGGTTATCTAAAAATTTTATTTTCAAAATCATTTATAATATAAAGTATTTTATAAATTTTTAACAGACTATTGTCTGTTTAACTTAACGGGTTATCGTTGAACGGGTTTTTACCAAATGTGACATCCAAGTGTTTTCACGAAAATTAAGTAAAATAGTTTTTTTTTATAACTTTTTCCAGTTTTACAGTATCAACTGCAAATTTCCGAATGCCTTCAGAAAATTTATCAGTCCAAGTGTTTTAAAAAATTAGGTAAAATAGTTTTTTATAACGTTTTCCAATTTCACAGTATCTACTGCAAACTTCCGAATGCCTTCAGATAATTTATCAGTCGCCATGGCATCTTCATTAAGTAACCATCTGAATAGATTCTCATTAACAGAAATTTTTGTAATATCTAGCTTTTTAGCATTGTTTACGGATAAATTTGTTTTTAGTACTTCCTCGTCATTTTCCAAATCCTTCAGTAAAGATGGGCTGATTGTTAGCAAGTCGCACCCAGCTAATGCTTTTATCTCACCAATATTTCTAAATGATGCACCCATTACCAAAGTTTTATAATCAAACTTTTTATAGTAATTATAGATACTCGTAACTGATTTAACGCCCGGGTCATTTTGGGACTCAAATTTCTTGTTATCTGTGTTAGCCACATACCAATCCAATATGCGACCAACAAACGGGGATATTAGTGTAACACCAGCTTCAGCACAAGCAACCGCCTGACCAAATGAGAATAACAGAGTAAGATTGCAATGCACTCCATGTTCTTTTTCCAAAATTTCGGCTGCTTTTATACCCTCCCAAGTTGAGGCAAGTTTAATTAAGATGCGCTCCTTTTCTATTCCAAAGGAGGCGTATAAATTAATTAATTTTAATGCCTTATCCACGCTTTTCTTGGTGTCAAATGAGAGTCGAGCGTCTATCTCAGTGGATACTCTACCAGGCACAACTTTTAAAATTTCGCATCCGAATAATACGCACAAGTAATCCATAGCTTCGGATACTTGATTCTCCAGCGATCTGAAATGCAAATATTAAATTTTAAATTAAAAATATAACAAAACTGACGGCTTCAAAAAAACAGATATGAGTCTCTAGCCGAGAGTGCTCGTCTAGCAGATACCCCGTAACTGATTACATTCGTAGTTTCTTATAACCTACATAGTGTGTACATTATATTATTATTTAATTAACTAAAAATTGTATTTTAAAACACCACCTTACCCCTCTTTAGTTTTCCCATAATCGACGGCATTTCGTACTAAGTATTGGTATCGCTCCATTGTGGACGCAGATAAAATAAGTGATGGGTTAGTCGTTGCATCGGTCGGCTTATAGATATTAATTGCTAAAAGAAATATTACAAAAAATGCATTAGTACTGTTACAATCAAATAATGTTTTCGAATTCAAGGACATTTTAATAGAATTGTTAAAAGTTTTCATATATTGAATTGCTGGCTTTTGATTTTTTTTATCTATCTTTTTTTTATCTAGGTGGCTAGAATGCTGACATATTGACACAATTTCTCTTTAGCGTTGAAATTTAACAACTTGCAACTTGCAAAATCATTGTTGTAATTTTGGCCGGCCAATGCCGGGTATTATCTTATCGTTAAGTAGAACACATATAGTTTATGCACATGTAAGGTCAAACAAAAGTCGGACTCACATTCAACTGTAACTTTTATTTGAACTTCAACTTAATTTGCATACAATATAAATGCTGATATATATATATAAAATGAAATATGTATACTCTATGTATATTATGTGTATATTGGCACAAAGTCCCTGAAGTACAAATAAAAGTTAAAGTTGTATGTGAGTCTGACTTATTGTAAAAGGTCAAACAAAAGTCGGACTCACATTCGACTTTCCCTTTTATGTATATATATATTTACAATATATACTTATAAATACACATATGTATATATAAAGTCGGACTCTCTTCCGACTTAAACTTTTTTATGTGTCGATCACTTCATTTTATTTTCAAAAAATATTAAATTTTAAACGTATTTAGGTATTGTACTTATTTTGATTAAAATGTATGGAATCAAATTTACCATCAAAATCGCCGGTATCGGCAACAATTGTAGTTATCTTTTTAAGTTGTTCCAAAGTCGACATTTTCCTCTTTTTTATCTCACGATCACTTCCCATCCTCTGAATTATAAACTCTGGGTCAGAATGTGTTTACACCGTTGCATATAATCTATGTATCGATTTTTACCATCTAAATACCGGATTCCTATCGATGTTTTTTTGCATCCGATATTGTGCCGACACATTGAATGTTCATCATACATCTTCATTTGACTCTAATGATTAGAGTTGAGAATTCTAAAAATGAGTAGATTATTATTACTGATTCTGTAAATAGTTAAAAGTTAAGTTTAGTTGTAATCAATTGCCTAATTAGACAATTCATTATAAGTTTAGCATAAGATTTAGATTTTAAAATGTATCTCGAAAAATAAAAACATGTTTCCACCACAAGATCCCAAAGGAACGTATTTATATACACATCCCAACAATTTCTCCCATGTGATAGAAATGGTAACACTATGGTAACACTTCCGAAAATGGTAACACTATTTCAAGTTCAACGGTTGCCTTAAAATGCTGGCCTGACTGTATCCGACCCTAATCCCGAGCATGTTGGAGCGTTCCGTTAACTCGAAAGCAGCTAGTGCATTTGCTGCGGATGATGCGATAGAGCTGAGGCTCGAATGCAACATAAGAAGGGTCGACTAATAGGCGGATGCCTATCTGCGAATTAATGCTTTCCGGCGGTAACGCGGAACTCAAACTGTACCTTGTAAATATCTCGTCATAAATATATTAGAATAAGTTGAAAAACTAAATGAATATACAAAATATTCAGGATGTTTCCGAATAAACGTGGAAAAAAATATGAGTATTTTTCTAGAAGGAATTATAATTGTTTATGTAGAAGAAATTCGAATACCATGGCATGGTCCCATTTATTATGTTGTTTCTTTCTCCAAAAACGTTTATAAAGAATACGAAATCCGTATTGGATATTACCATTAATTGCATACTCTTCAGTGTATCAAACTGATCCATTTATCATATTTGTAAACATATTTTTATTTTACAATTTAAATATAGAACATACATTTTAATGAATACTGACAAAAGGGATTCAAAATTGAGAGAGGTAAGTACTTGTGGTCAGAAACTCTTACATACTACTTACATTTATAGTATTGTATATTTACGTGTTATTTTATGAATTATCCGATTTTCTCTGCACGATTATTAGCTTTATAGATTAAATTTATAATATAAATATATATATAATATATATTAGTGCTTTAGGTTTAGCGTTATGTATGGGAAAGTGGTTTCGTAAACACGTTTACATGTATGTTATCCATTGGTAAGAGTAGCAGTGAATTAAACAGATCTAGGACAATATTTTCAAAAATATAAATATATATACATATACATACATATACACAACGTATATATTGAATATAAATTATTATTAAAATTATATTAGTATTATATGTTTGTATGTATATATCGGCGTAATGCTATGTACTTCAAAAAGAAAAGTAACATCTGTCTTCTGGGTGAAAGGTATACGATAGAATCTATAAAAATATATTTATAAATATATATCCAAACAAAAGAATTTATATAAGAATTCAATTTCCATAGTGGGAGTTAGGCGCATCCGCTGAGTAAAGTGCACAGCTTGCGGCGTGCGCTTATCAGAGTGCGTATGTGTGATTTTGTGTACGTATGAGGTTGAAACGACATCTCGCAGCTGTGTGCAGGGTATCTCCTAGTCGGGTACTCCCGACTAGAGCAGTCTTTACTTATCTTTGAATAGAAATGGGTGAAAATTAAAAATGTTACCTTTACTTCGTGGCAATGAATATCGCGAATTTGTGTAAAAAGTATGTTTTATGTATACCGATTAGGTGAATTTGATAAAAATTTAATGATTTAATTCAATTTATTTATATTTGAGAATACTTATTAACTTTATTTTAGAGTGATGTAGAACGCTCTCATTTTGTAGCAGTCACTACCATATCCGACTCACAGGCAATTCGCAGTGTGGATTTTCACCCCGATGGAAAGCTTTACGCGGTCGGATCAAACTCTAAAACCTTTCGAATTTGTCAATATCCCCAGCTATCTAAGTTAAGGTGATATGATATTTTAATATATGTATCTATATTCATAAATCTTTATGTAACATTGATCATTGGTTAACCAACCTTTAGGGAAGATCAACATTTCTACCCTCCCTCTGTTTTATGCAAACGGACAAAGCACCATAGAGGCTCAATATATTGTACATGTTGGTCAGCAGATGGCGAACTTATTGCGACCGGGTCGAATGACAAAACTATAAAATATATGCGATTTAACAAAGATACTAATCAACTGGTGGGCCAGGAAGTGGAACTTAATATGCATGATGGAACTGTCAGAGATATGTGTTTTCTGGACAACTTATCAACAAAATCCCGATTGCTGGCTAGCGGAGGTGCTGGTGACTGCAAGATCTACGTGACAGATTGTGTCACAGGAATGCCCTTTCAAGTATTTAGTGGTCATACGGGACATATTTCATCACTATATAGCTGGAATAATGCAACGTTCGTATCTGGATCGCAGGTAATGCTTATTTTAAGACCCGACTGAAGATACGCTAAAATATATCACACTACGCAGGATCAAACTATACGGTTTTGGGACCTCCGAGTAAACAGTGCCGTTAACTCTATTGATCACGATTACAAAGCCGGTGGTCTGCAAAGCTCCCCTGTTACGGCAGTCTGTGTAGATCCGACAGGGCGACTACTTGTGTCAGGACATGCAGATAGCGCTTGCGTTCTTTACGACATCCGTGGAAACAGGCTTATACAACGGTTCTATCCACACGGCGCAGAAATAAGGTAAATTATAAAAGTAAAGTAAACTGCTCTAGTCAAGAGGTCTTGTCTCGAAGTTACTAAGTAACTGGACCCTATCATAAAGGGTTCTTCAATTAACTTGCCATTTCGCTGCCTTGGACTTTTGGTATTTGCCATCATTTGACTAGCTGTCGTGGCTGTGGCCACTTTGCGACTGACATACTAAAGGAGCAGTTTGTAAGCCAGTCTGTGATCATTTTAGCGACGAGGTACTTGATAGCTTGGTCTCAATAATAGCAGCTCCAGAGTTCGGCCAAAGATCTTTCACATTGTGTCCAGCATGCACATGAGGAGGGGTCATCTAGATCCTTGGCTGTCTTTGGGATAAGGACAAGTCGCTGGAGTTTCCGTACGTTCCGTTGTACAGTTCTACGAATTGTAAGAGGGGTTCTCGCAGCTTGGTTAAGGGTATCCCCTTTTCGGGCACTCCCGAGTGGATCAATCTTAATCTCTTATTTGCAATTTCGACACACACAATAAAAATAAAAATGTCATGCTTTTTCGAGTTTTAAATTAATGTTTCTAATTATTTGTATTTACAGATGCATACGCTTCTCTCCTTCTGCCTACTACATGCTCACGTGCAGCTATGATAGCACCATTAAACTCACGGACTTACAAGGTGATCTTGCAAATGATCTCGCTTCAGTAGAGGTAGCAAAGCACAAAGACAAGGCTATTACAATAAGATGGCATCCAACTGAATTTTCCTTTATTTCAACATCTGCGGACAAAACTGCAACATTATGGGCTTTACCTCAATCTTAACGTATTTTAACACTTTTACGTAAATTTAACAATATATTTAAGGTACGGATAAATTAATAAAATGTTGGTATTTATAACAATTTTAATGGAAAAAAATACACATATCTCAAATATAGCTATTTAATTTAGTATAGGTTTAAAAGGTTTGATCAGATATTTGGGCAAATTTATGGAATAAAACACAAAAAATAAATGAAAAGCAACAAGTCAGAGGAGTTTACCGTAAGTTCACGTGTAGTACACACAGATCAGAAATTTCACAATTTGGATACCACCCCGCGGTACCCTCTAAAATTGAGGAAAAGAAAACGCATTTTGATAGGAATAGTCTTGCGCTTTGATTAATACTCACATTTTAATGCCATAGTTGGACTTCGAAAATCTTATAAAGATCGCACTTTCTAAATTTTGGGACTGAGTGAAGAAGAAGATGCACAGCTGGGATAGAAACATACATAA
Organism: Drosophila colorata; assembly: GCA_035041545.1. Taxonomy (NCBI): domain Eukaryota; kingdom Metazoa; phylum Arthropoda; class Insecta; order Diptera; family Drosophilidae; genus Drosophila; species Drosophila colorata. The sequence goes on from JAWNLD010000449.1 coordinate 930,414, forward strand.
ACATACATATGTATGTATATATATGTATGTACATACGTAGATATGCTCCGGGATCCATTAAATTTCAAAACAACACTGAGCGCGAGATGCATGCGTACATCTCTGAATTCAATTAGATCTCAATGCTGTACAGTGAGAGCGCAACACGCAGGCATTGTTTAGCTCTTGTGCATCGGCGTTTGGCTCGTGCTCTCAGCGATCTTACGCTCTGTTTCATAAAAAATAACAGCAAGCGCTCTCTGGGGAGCTATTGGCACGAAAATGTTCAAAACCACTTTTTATGCTCAATTCCAATATACTCTATTCGGCTTACAAACGAGTTTAAATATAAGTAAGAATGTACTCTGGCCGAAAATAGTAAATCACGTAGAAAATAAATGTACAATTGGAACTGGAAATTTAGTTTTAGCTAAAAGAAGTTTCATTCAAAATCTTAAATGAAGAAACATATGTACATTTGAAAATTTTAACATATAAATAAAAGATCTACAAATAAATAAAATAACATTTGTATGCATACATTTCTTTTAGTTTTGTGGACATATTTATGTATACATGTATGTTTATATACATTTACGTATACATCCATATGTCTCCATTTGAATAATAACAAATGCCTATGTATTTGTATAATATGTAAATACATACATACATATATATATATATATATATATATGGTTGTTTGTATTTATATGAATTTTAATGTTTTTTTCTAAAATACAATCGGTATCCATCCTTAACACGCTAAATAGGTTTTCAGTTACTTTTCATTAATACAACAGTATTTCCCCCAACTCGCGACTCCAAATTATATACAGTAGAAAATTGGTTTCTGTTACTCATGCGCCTTCAATATGATAGTTTAATTTTATTCGTACAATTGAAAAGTTCACAAAACATCAGGAAAAGAAAAGCAACAAAGTTGATAATTTATCATTAATATTAAAGACACCTAGAACATTATACGGGCATAAGTAGCCTTGAAGAAAGGCGCTTACTCAACCAAATATACATAGTTTTAGTACAAACATACATGTGTACGTTTGTGTATTTACAAGAATATTTTTGTTCATAATACACATGTATGCATGTAGATAAGTGTGTGTAAGTACAATTTTGTTTTAATTAATTTATTGTTTCGTTAATGATGTGCTTGCTTGTTTGATTTGCAAACTTATTGATAGTAAATATCAAACAGTTCGGGTATATGTACATATGTGGATGTTTGCATTTCTATAAAGTTATATTGCAGCTAGACGACATGAAAAAATCATTAAATTCGTATTAAATAACTTTATATGTATGTATATAACAAAACCGCGTCTGCCCAAAAGTCTGATGATTTAAGTTTAAGTAGCTTTTAACTAATGTTGGTCCAACATTTATATGCATATTTGGACATTAAAATAAATTGAATATCATGGATGAAAAATTGATTAATTCTCAATTCTTGCAAAAACATGCAATTGTTTGCATGCGAATGTATACATGCAAACATAACTCAGCGTTTTTGCGTAAATATATTTATTTTATACGTTTAAGATACTACATCTTCATATAAAACTTATTTATTCTGACTGACTGGCTGATTGCTGATTAACGCACAGCCCAAGCCGTGAGAGTTAGCAAGCTAAAGTTTTTACAGTAGTTCCCTTATGTAACGAAAGTTCACGCTAAGACGGGGTGTTGAATATTTCCACTTGCAAGTGTGAAAAATGGGCGGAAGACGTTTGCATAACCCTTTTTTCTTTTATAATCCGAAATGATCTTGGCAAAAAAGTAACTGTTGAAGACTGTATGAGTGAAAGTTCAATTACCGCCCACAAGAATAATCAACACGTGATTTACCGATTAACGATTCACCTTAACGTCACAAAATGGGCGGTCTACCGTCTGATTAAATTTTTTTTTCCGCTCCACTTCAAATATATTTTTTACGACCTATGTTAAAATTAACTAGTCATAATTCTTTTGAAAATTCAATCCTCTGAGCGCGTGGTGATCAAACGTTAATGTTGGTGAAATATATTTTATTGGATCTTTATCTGTGTAAACAAGTAAGATGGCTCTTGTTGGGAGTGCGCAACTAGGAGATACCCTGAACCCAAATTACACATGCACACTCTCAAAACACAGGCTTCATGCAGCGCACTTTAATAAGCGGCTGCGCTTTGCCCTCACTATGGAAAATTAATTCTTGAATAACTTACAAATTTATAGTGGATTAGCCATGTCCGTTTATCTGTCTGTGTGAAAGCCAGGGACTTGAAATTTGAAATGCAAATTCTCCTGTACAATACACAGCAGAGGCTTATCGTATTTTTTCGATTTCTCGTCCCATTCCCATATTATCGATAAATATCGATTTTAAGACATGGTTTCTTAAGCATATATCGGAGATTCTAAGAGCTAGAGCCACAAAACTTGCTTTCGAAAAGCATACACAGATACAAATTATTTTACTTATCGGATACCTCCCCAACTTGCCCCGCAATTTGGCAAGTTATTCAAAAATGAATTCAAGGAATTTTCTGGCGGGCATTAGACTTAGTATGAATGTATGTTATGGCAGTTCAGAGCTGGGTTCAGGGTATCTCCAAAGACAATATAAATATTTGTATTTATATAAATATTTGTATTTATATGGTCTTCTACTTTCCTTGCTATTGCTGTTGTTGTTTTTTTTAAAATTTTAAAATAAATAAAATATGTCTTTCTTGTGAAGTTATTAAAGTTGTATAATGATCGGATGAAAAGCTACAGTTGCAAGGTTTTTCTTAGTCGAACATTTTCGAATAAGTTTTACTTAAATACAATTTTTAAAATTAAATAATCTACTTTCTATGTTAATTTCACAGTGAATCATAGCCGCAAACATGCCAGATAGATTTCAAGTCACAAAAACAGACGAAGAGACTGTATTGGATTATCTACAAGATGAATCAGCAAGTGGCAAGCTGCTAGGAGATGCACAGGATGATTTACAAGGTAGAGGATATAATTTTTGTTAATCTTTAATTCCATTTACATTCTACTTTTAAAACGTTCGAATAAAAAACCGTTCACACCCATTTTACTTCTAAGTTATGTATCCTATTCTCACAGCAAACCAATATGTTGCGTATTTTACATTTGTTTTATAATTTAAAATTGGAACATAATAAAGTTGTGCAATGTAACTGATGAGAAGACATGACATATCCTACAGAATAAAGTTAATATATTTTTGCTCAGTACCCACATCCGAGACCTTTACATGTCAAAATTTTGGCATGTTTTTTTACAACCAATTTGACCCCTTCAGAATCGGGTTTCATGTTGTTTTTATACTAAATTTTGAAAAAATTTGTAAAAGAGTATCCTCCGTGATTTTATTTTACCGAAAAATTAAACAAAGAAATGGTGTTTTCAATAATGCATATATTTTAAATGTAGAATCAATCTAGCCAAAATATGACCAAATCGGTTTTATGTTGATAAAGTTATGCGAGTTATGGGAGTTATAAATATGTAAAATATGGGAGCTATGGATCTCAAATCTTTACAAGAATAATATAATAAAAGGACGGACAGACAGTCGGACATGGCTAATTCGACTCGGTGATACTAATCAGGAGTATATATACTGGGGTCGGAGATGCCTCCTTCTGCCTGTTACATTAAGTTAAAAGCACAATTAACGAGGTACCGTATTGCGCTTTGCATTCTTAAACATTTGAATATATATTAATATACGAAAAATTTCACCAAGGTCGGACAATTAACACAGAAGATATTCAAAAACTGCTCCAAAAAAAACTGTGTGGTTTTGTTTATGTATTGGCATGAATGTATGTTATGGCAGGTCGGAGCTGGGTTCAGGGTATCTCCAAAGACAACATAAATATTTGTATTTATATAAATATTTGTATTTATATAAATATTTGTATTTATATTGTCTTTGGTATCCCCTTGTGGGCACTTCCGTTATAACTATTTCATTTCCGAAAATTCAAGCCACTATACGATATTTTGGGTTGGATGTATATCATTGACTAATTACTTTATTACTCAATGGATGTATGTGAAGAACAGTTGTGGTGGAGGTACTACTGGAATGTACTGAAAATTTAAGTATTAAATGTATATACAGATACCGATACATACATAAATATATTTATCCAAGCTACTATATAAATGTTGTACTGTGTTAGCTTAAGGCCTTTTTTTTTATTTAAAAGTTGCATTCAATCCTATCCTATCTTAAAGTTAAACTATTTATGTGTATATACTAATAGGCATGCCCCAGATGTCCCGGTGACATACTTAGCACCACCTGCACGGTAAAGCTCGCATAAAGCTTTGAGAGGAACTATGTATTGTGAGCTTTTCCTTGTCATTGTCAGCGGATGCTGTGTACTTTCTTCGTACATACCTACACTCAAATGTGTGGAGCTTGTCATAGGCAAACAAATACAGACAATTACATACAGGCATACATACGAACATGTAAGCTTCTCCAGTTGGTTCTCTCTCGTTGTCCTCCAAATACGGGGTGAAACTGTGTGCAGATAAAAGCTTTCGTTTTTATCTCAATTTTATTGCTCAGAGTCCTGGGCAACATCATTTTTATTCGGTAGCATACAAACCGATTTCTTAGTTTATTCTTTAAGTCCATTTAAAAAGTAGCATTATTTTCAGCCAGTTTGCTTTATAAAATAATTAATAATAGTATAGTGCAATTGACAGACAAAACAACGTGTAAAGTTACATAAAACTCAGGTTCCAAAAGTGCACTAAGCCAAATTTTAGCAATTTCTAAATATATATAATTGTTAAATACCTAATTAAAAGTGCGTTTAAAAAGAAAGTCAATAGCGAAAAGCAATCTGATTTTATATACACAATTGAAAAGCTATTTGCAACACTTTCATATATTTGATTACTTTGAAAATTTTGCTTTTTGCTCCTGACAAGCCTATTATTCGTGACCTAAATATTTCTGTTGCACATTTTATGTGTAACTGGGAAAAGCCTCTTTATTGTTATTTAAGAGAGAAAACGATTTCATGAATATTCAAAACATATTTTCATCTGCAGCTTTTTGCAATCTTTTTAGTGCCATTTATTAAAGGTTTTTAACATTATTTGTGTACATAATATTTATAGTTTTTTAAATGTCCTTCGTGTTATGACCTAAAGTGTTAGCTAATTTTAAGTGACAATCGTGATCTGAGAGAGGTATTAAATTAACATTCAGCGGTAACATGCAATGTAATAGTGAAAAAAAAGATGCCGATGAAATGAATATTACGCCATCAGATCACAATGGAACAACACCCGACAGAAAACATTCAGGTACGAAAAATGGCTATGTTGCACATATGCTAATTATAAAAAAAAACATGTTCGCAGTTGCGCCTAAGTCTTAACTCCCATTGTATTTTGTGTACCTTGTACTGAATATTGCTAGAATAAAATATTAAAATTAAGTAGTTTAAATGTACAATGTATCATGCAAAAGGCGGCATCTACGACTCCAATAGTATACGTTATAAGTTGTTTTCTTTTTTTTTCTTATTATGGATACCTCGTTGTAACCCACAAAAATAAAAATATCTGTTAAGGCATATAAACAGATTGAGGATAAGCCACTTTTTTTTCAAAATTTAATAGACATTTTTAGGAGTAAAGAGATGGTTTTTGACTCTTGGTAGTTAGATACCATTCTTTAAAATGCTACATCAGATGATATCACAAGGTCTGGCTCGGGTTGTGTCGCAACAACTTCTTCGGGTGGGATCAAAAGAGATATTTTGGGCATTACTTGAAAAAAAAGGTCTGCAATCTAAATTGTAAAATTCGATTCCCAAGCCCGGACAATGGGTAACTTTTCTGTTTTTTATCCGATCATGTTCAAACTCACCTTCAAAGATCTATATGATTTTTCAACCATTACTGTACGCCAATTTTTTTTGGAAAATGTATCGCTATGGGTGGAAAATGAGCTACAAACAGTTAACAGTTAACAACGTGATGTTCAAATTTTGGAAAAGCTTTGTATGAAATGCTAGTGGAATATGAAATGTATACATATTCTTTAGAGTACTCACCCCAATGCTCTGCTAATTTTACTCAGATTAGATTAAGACTGACTCGGAATAATAAAGCAAAAAACATTATAAATAAAAAATGTAAGTTAAGTAAAATTAATACAAATAATTTTCAGTTGCTGAAGTCTGCTGATAATAGTTGTGATTTCACAAATTCAAAATATTATATTGTATTGTATTTTGTGAATATCCCGAAATTGCTTAATAGAAAAAATTAAATGTAGGAATTATCTAGTCTTATAACATTTCTTTTGTAAAGGTTCATCATTGCTCACCTTAATTTTGTTTTAATTAAAATGTATAAAATATAGTTTTCCAACTTTTGCTTGTAAGTATAAGATAACATGAAGATCAATTTGGAAATTATCGTATTTAATTTAATATTAAGTAGAAATCTTGCCTTTGCATACTAATAAAAATAATAATAATTCTATGCTTCCAGATTCCCGTGATGTTCACAAGACAGAAGAAAATCAGAAGTCTACTATCGACCCCAACTTGTACCTATATGACGATGACTTGGAGACCAGGCCACATATTTCTACATTCATTTCATCAATTGCCAATTATGAAAATACGATACCAGCGGCCACCGACCCCGATGCAAAGCCACCACCGCCATCAGCTCGAATGGGTATGTTTAATTAAAAAGTTCATGTATATGTATATATATTGCTACATGTACATATATATATGCAAGTTTATTTATACATATGTATATGGAATGTCCGGCCGCCTGTCTGTATGAACGCAATTTTTTAACGCTTTTGAAGCTAGAGCCTTAAAGCTTTAAATATCATTTATTCATGTAATGTATTTAAAGAATTTATTCGACACGCCTTTCAAATCATATCGACTATACGTTACTCACATATTTTGCTGATATAAATATACCACTGGAATTGACTTTTCAGCAGGTTAACAGTCCAAAATTAGGTTCTACCTGTAAATAAATATGTTCAAGGCAACACTCCTAGATTGTCCAGGTTCGGAATTATATTATTTGGACATTTTTTCGAATGAGTTAAAGGGTAGACGGATCTACAGAAACCTTAGAGTAGAATCTACTAATCTATAGAAACAATGCTGGATTTACCGACTAAAATAAATAAAAAAATAAAAAATTCGACTATGATAAGCTGGTTTTAAAAAAGAACCTCTTATTTTATGCCTAACCATTTTAATTTATGTTTCACTTAAGATTGAAGGTTTACGTTTTCTGTACTTTCAATCATTGATATATCAGCGAAACGAAATTGAAAAAGGATTCGCACATTTTTAATAAAACTAAAGATATTTGAAGAGGAATGAAAGTTTTAATAAAGTTATTACTATTTTGAGCATGAGTGTATAAGTATATGTATAAAAAAACGAAAACTCATTTTCAAAGTTTAACTGCGAAATCTAATAAATACGTGGTTTGTCGAATGTATATACTATATGTACTTCGACTGCCGTAACATACATTTGACCTTGCATTCATACATACACAGAATCGCATATATACACACAGCCAAACACTCAAAACTCATTGAAAATGGGTAATCAAGGGTATTAGGAAGGCAAAAGGCAGCATCTCCGACCCAATAAGCTGAGCCGATTGGGCCATGTCAGGCTGCCCGTCTGAATGAGCGCCGCTATCTCGGAAACTATAAGACGTAGAGACTTTAAATTTGTTGACTAGATTCTCCAATAGCATTCGCAGACCATTTTAAAAGTTTTGTTCGATATCTTGCCTCATATTATTTATATGGAAAAATATCAATATGAGAACATAGTTTATAAAATAAAAGCTAGAGCTAGAACGTACAGCATACATATACATACAAAGAATATTTCTCTTTTTGGATACCTCTTTTTTTTTCTTTAAGCGGGAATTGAGAGGTAAATTAAAATTTGTTCAAAAAATATATTTTAGCCGGAGAGCTCCGGGCAACACATGCAAGTTTATTCATTATGTTTATTCAATCACTCTTATTTTAGGAACCTTAATTGGAGTCTTTTTGCCATGTATTCAGAACATCTTTGGTGTAATATTATTCATTCGGTTAACATGGGTTGTTGGAACCGCTGGAGCAGTTTGCGGATTTTTAATTGTGCTTACCTGCTGTTGTGTGGTAAGAAATACTATAAGCTAAACACATCCAATTCACTTTTACTGATAAGTATTTTCCAATCCTAGACAATGCTAACTGCGATATCAATGTCAGCGATTGCAACAAACGGAGTTGTACCCGCAGGAGGAAGCTACTTTATGATATCACGGTACAACAAACTTTTTCAAACACAATATGCATATGTATTTTCCGAACTCTATTGCGTAAAAAATAGTTGCAATAGTTGCTTTGACTAGAGGCTCTTTTGTCTAGGAATGCTTGCTTATTTTGCATTTGCTTTATTTAAATCATTTTACTTTAATCTGCGTAGATCACTTGGTCCTGAATTTGGCGGTGCTGTGGGGATGCTGTTTTATACGGGGACAACGTTGGCTGCTGCAATGTATATTGTGGGCGCTGTTGAAATCGTATTGGTAAGACGTTGTAAAGTGCTTATATTTTGGTAGAAATTTACAAATGTAAATATTTTAATTTGCATACTGTAGACGTATATGGCACCTTGGGCATCCATTTTCGGGGATTTTACGAAAGACGCAGAAGCTATGTACAATAACTTCAGAGTTTATGGTACTTTGCTGCTGTGTTTCATGGGTAAGATTATTTAGAATTTTAAACACATCTTTATTTCAGACAAAACAAGTGAGAATACTTTCTGTTTTACTAGGTTTAATTGTTTTCTTGGGTGTCAAGTTTGTCAACAAATTCGCAACAGTTGCTCTGGCATGTGTAATATTTTCAATAATAGCAGTATACATCGGCATTTTCGACAATATTCACGGAAATGAAAAGTTATAGTAAGTTGCTTATAAATAAGGCATTGAGCACATACCGTTAACACACGTGTTTATTGCAGCATGTGTGTACTTGGAAAGCGGCTCCTTAAAGATATTCCCATTGAGAATTGTACAAAAGAAGATCCACTGATGTTCGATCTGTACTGCCCAGATCGAAAATGTGACGAGTACTTCCAGAGTAACTTTCATAATAACAGAATAAATATACATTTCATAAAGTACCACCTTATTTACAGATAATAATGTGACAAGAGTAAAGGGAATTAAAGGTCTTGCAAGCGGAGTTTTTTATGACAATATTATGCCATCCTTTTTGGAGAAGGGACAGTTTATATCATACGGTCGAAATTCAGTCGATATTGAAAACATTGGAAGCCAGTCATATAATCAAATTATGGCAGACATAACGACTACCTTCACACTGCTCATCGGAATATTTTTTCCGTCTGTCACAGGTAAAAGACGTGCTGGTAATCTGTTTAATACTTCTTTATAATATTTGTTAAATTAGGAATCATGGCTGGATCCAACCGATCAGGAGATCTGGCTGACGCTCAAAAGAGTATTCCAATTGGCACAATATGTGCTATTTTAACGACTAGCACTGTTTATTTAACCAGTGTTTTGTTTTTTGCTGGAACTGTTGATAATCTACTGCTGCGAGATAAGTAAGATCAAAGTTAAAATCCGATAGATATCTTAGAAAAATTACAATAAACATGTGCCTACATTTTATCAGGTTTGGACAGTCAATTGGAGGAAAATTAGTTGTGGCTAATATTGCGTGGCCCAACCAATGGGTAATATTAATTGGATCGTTTTTATCGACCCTAGGTGCCGGGTTACAAAGCTTAACGGGCGCACCTCGTTTGCTGCAGGCAATTGCCAAAGATGAGATAATTCCCTTTTTGGCCCCATTCGCCAAGTCATCCAATCGAGGAGAGCCAGTAAGGGCTCTACTTCTAACAATTGTTATTTGTCAATGTGGAATTTTATTAGGTATTTATTACGATCATTTTGGGCTGTAATGTTAAGTACTAACGCGGTGCTCTTTTATTCCACAGGCAACGTTGATCTTCTTGCCCCATTACTATCAATGTTTTTCCTCATGTGCTACGGCTTTGTTAACTTGGCCTGCGCCGTACAAACATTACTAAGAACGCCTAACTGGAGACCTCGCTTCAAGTTTTATCACTGGAGTTTATCCTTGATAGGCCTTACCTTGTGCATATCAGTTATGATTATGACATCATGGTATTTTGCACTCATTGCCATGGGCATGGCGATTGTTATATACAAATACATCGAATATCGAGGGTAAGTTTAATGCAATCCCTTCAGTAAATGGATCAACTTAAAACTTTGAATATATATATACTTGTGTATACGCACAGCTAGTTGATACATAAAAATATCTGTTTTATCTAGTTACTTGTTTAAAATCTTATTTAGAACTTCACCAATGTGTTTACATTTTATTACAGGGCTGAGAAAGAATGGGGCGATGGCATTCGTGGAATGGCACTTACCGCGGCAAGATACTCACTTCAACGCCTCGAAGAAGGTCCTCCACATACAAAGAATTGGCGTCCGCAAATTTTAGTGCTGTCAAAACTCAATGATAACTTCATTCCGAAGTATAGAAAAATTTTCTCTTTTGCGACTCAGCTGAAAGCAGGAAAGGGGCTGACTATTTGTGTATCTGTGATAAAAGGTGATCACACAAAAATTTCTAACAAAGCAGTTGATGCAAAAAATACACTTCGGAAATACATGACGGATGAAAAAGTCAAAGGATTTTGTGATGTTTTAGTAGCCCAAGAAATCGGCGAGGGTTTAAGTTCCGTGTAAGCACCTACTTATTTTATAGGCCCGTATAAACAATTTAATTGGTCTATCGTCTCAGTATTCAAACGATTGGATTGGGTGGAATGAAGCCAAATACGGTTATTATTGGATGGCCGTATAGTTGGAGGCAAGAAGGACGATATAGCTGGAAGACGTTTATTCAAACAGTTCGAACTGTTGCTGCTTGCCACATGGCACTAATTGTTCCGAAAGGCATCAATTTTTACCCAGAATCTAATCACAAAGTATGTCGACATTTCCAAGTATATAAATACATATGTTAAATAATCTATGTAACACACTTTAAGATTGGTGGAAACATTGATATTTGGTGGATTGTTCATGACGGTGGCCTGCTTATGCTACTGCCGTTTTTGCTAAAACAGCATAGGACTTGGCGCAATTGTAAGCTCCGCATTTTTACTGTTGCTCAAATTGAAGACAACTCGATCCAAATGAAGAAGGATTTAAAGACATTCTTGTACCATTTACGAATCGAAGCAGACGTGGAAGTGGTTGAAATGGTAAGTTTTTTAATGTGTTTAATTTACGCGTACTTAATCAAATGATAAATTTTAGAATAATAGCGATATTTCCGCGTACACTTATGAGAGAACTCTGATGATGGAACAGCGCAATCAAATGTTAAGAGCATTAGGCTTAAACAAAAAAGAGAATTCCAAAGTGGTAAGTATAGCATTCTGGACACGATTATTCCATTCAAATCATATTATTATCTTATAGCGCAAAATGTATGCGCTTTAAAAATTGGTTTCTTCATATTTGCACATTTACTTTAATTTATTTCAATTGCTTTGTTTTCTGTTCCATTTAAGTATGTATTATCTCAAATCTGATCTTAAGATAAATTAAAATTTTAAACTTTGTATATTTGATCAAAGGTTCAAACTATAATGGATTTTAAGGAAACTCCCAGTGATAATAAGTTATCCTTGGTAAAGCTAACATACAGCATTTAGAATTTATATATGTATACAGATATAAAAGTGCTTTAGTAGGAATATCGATATTGGTATACTTACTTACTTACTTATGTACTGGAAAACCATTCAAATATTTTGCCTGCTTCATAAATTCAATATTCATAATACCCCACATATGTATACAAAGTTACCTCAATTAGTTAACCTTTTCATTTCCATACCTTCATACATAGATTAAAGGCGGTCGTAAGTCCAATACATCAACATATGCATATATTTGCACATAGTACATATATGATTACAGTATATTGTTCCCAGTTCCTGTGTATGCATATGAATGGATTAGGCTTCACGGACCTTAAAAGAAAGAAATCGAAAAACAAAATAAGTGCTTCAGTCGGAATGCCCGACTGCGAGACACTCTATACACAGCTCACACATATCTACATATGTCTATATCTATGTCTCCCTTAGTATTAGAGCCGAATTCACAAGGCAATACCTCTTAAAGGAAGTTGAGAAGGTGAAATATATGAAATAAGTGAAATATTCAATGTCTGTGGCTACCTTTAGCATATTGTGACTCTTGATATTCGCTACTGCAGAAAATTATATATATAAAGTGTATATATATACAAAATAAATTCCTAAATTTCTATATTGTGTACTACACTGACAATATGATATAAATTATCATTCTCAATCGTAACTTGGAAAATATAGCATACTAAATAAAAATGTCACTATCGAAATTTTTAACGACTAATAATTGTGTTTTTGGGTACAAAATAAATTTTCTTAGTCCGACAAACTTAAAATCAATTTTAAATATTTTCCGCAGTAAAATATTTTCTATTTTAGGAGTATTGTTTGCTTTTGGTAGTAATAGAGCTCTTAAATAAGAATTAAATATAAATATTGGTCATACCATTAAATACATACATATGTATGTATAAATATGTAAATAATTTATGCAATTTCAGGTTCAAACAATTGTAGATCACCATTATGACGCCATAAAAACAGCGTCGAGAGTTCGGTTTGCCGATCCTACCATTGAAGAAATTCAAAATCACGTATGTATGCTTTAAAGTTTGGTATATACTTACAAAATAAGAATTAAATAATGTAATGTAAATGTAGGGCACGATTCAGTCAGCGCGATTATATTTTGAAATCAAATAAAAATCAAACATATTGCAGACATAAATTTTTTTGAAATTAATGTAGCAGGTATTGTAGGTCCTTCTCTAAATCTTAAGCTTACCGCTGTATATTTCTGTTTTATATTATTTAATATATATTTTTTTCTTTTGTTTGGTTTTAATCTAAAGTGCGCTTACAAAATTCTTATTTCCCTTAATGACACATAAAAATAAAATTATAAATTTGATGTCTTATTTTTGCTGGTAAACAACTTGTTTCTAACTCATTAATGCTCATATCATTATCAGGATACTCTAAGTGAAGAAAAACGAAATTCGATCGACTCAGATGGTCCTGAAAGCACGGAAGCTCCAGATATCACATCCAATAAGGATGAGTCAACAGAAAAAGCTGACGTTAACATAAAATCGAGTGTGAAGCCGTAAGCATAGTTGACTAGTTATTATTTAAATATCGCTTACATCTTTTTTATACAGGGATGAATTCAATGTTCGTCGCATGCACACGGCAATAAAATTGAATGAAGTTATAGTAGAAAAGTCTCAAGACGCCCAGTTGGTCATAATGAATTTACCGGGTCCTCCTAGGGAAGTAAGAGCGGAACGTGAAAGCAATTGTAAGACTATTATTACTATTTTTTTATCTACTATTACTTATTTATTTTTTAACCGTAATTTTCAGATATGGAATTCCTGGAAGTTTTAACTGAGGGTCTTGAAAAAGTATTAATGGTTCGTGGAGGAGGTCGTGAAGTTATAACAATTTACTCTTAAGGGCATTAATCGCTCGGTTTTTAAGGGTTCGCAACATTAGACAAGTTTAAGAATCAATCAAATTTTTAAATGAAGGTTATTATTAATTTGTTATATTAAATCATATGTCCAAATATTTTATTTTTACGTAAATAAAATACCAGAAATTGTAACAATAATTACAAAAAACATGAATATTTCACTCAATAGTTTTCCCAAACCTAAATTAGCTTGCAAAAAAAGCTAAAGTGTATTCAGTCCAACAATAGGAGGGAGATTTCGAAGACGGTAACACGGTACGAAGGCCTTCGCGGTGAGCGGATGTGGTTCATCAGTGGGTACTACCTTCTGCAAAAGATCGCAGAGATTAACTTGTGCCCAATATATGGTATCTGGAATGCAGCACTTATGTGGGCGATTTGGTCTCGGTTACGGGAATCGTTATTGACAATGATAGATCTCATACATAGGAAGGGGATCGGCCAACAAATCCTTATCTAACCTACGAGTCAAGTTACTATCAAGACCAATCACGAGCATCTGACGTGAATAGGGAAGAAGATAACACAAACTACTCACCAACCGTCGCAAGACCGGATGCATACGTTTGCCATGAGCCTTCTGAGCAATTGTGTCGCTTTGGCTGCTTTGGATTTCGCTTGCTGTAGCTGCTTTCTGTACGTGAGCTTTGTATCAAGCCAAACTATTTCTGTATCCTTATGATGCTTCCATTAATTCGCATCCACCTCTGTAGGCATTTGTCCTGGTATTAAGCAGCAGTTTCTCTGTATTGCGAGCTGTAGTCCACGAGTGTCTAGACAATCTTTACGTTGCGAGTGCTCGTAGGTCCGAACCGTTTAGAGCGCAACTACATCATCCGCGTACGTCGTCGGGAATTTCCATGCGAAGAAACCCGTCGTAACTTATATATTGATCCTACGATGGACCCTGCGCGGCTCCTGCAGTTATTTTGATGGATCGTTTGCCTGCTTCGGTCTGGTATATCAGCTGTCGGTTCTCGAAGTAGATGTATATCATCCGCACAAGCTTCGGAAGCCATTTTCGAGATCGTCAATGATATCCACCCATTTAACGCTGTTGATTGCATTCTTCACATCTAAAGTTATCAGCAGTACTATGGGGTGTGATTAATTATTGTCTTGTTGACTCGAACGCACGCATTGTTCACGAGTATTTTTGGTCGGCTCACTGTGATTTCGTTAAGCACTTCTGCCGGGATATTGTAGGGACAGGTGCTTTCTTATTCCTTAGGTCTTTCTTGGTCTGTTTGTAATGGTCATCCTCCAATGCATTGTCTTCTCTGCGCCTAACTTTCGTAAGGTGACATCTGCATCTTATGCATGTTTCCCTCAAGGTTTACTTCTTGTCCTTGTATACGTCCGTTTTGGGCCTTGCTGCTTACACGCCCTTTTAATGGTTGGCATGACCTTGATAAGTAAAAAGTATTGTCAGTAAATTATTCTCAGCATGAAACTAACCATCTTATTTTGCTATAATATCAATTTCAACCAAACAAGCTTTTATGGGAAATGTTTATTCAGTTAAACATACTGATCTCTACAAAAATTTAACTGAGAAATTTTCTTGATTTTTATACAAGAACTGTTGGATTCAATCGTCCAATTGCATATCAATATTCACTCATTATTATTAATGACTCAGATACCTGATGAAAATTGTCTTAGCCAAATCGAAGGAATTGTTTAAATATTTGCTCTGATTTATTATAATAAAAATTTAAACCAATACGAATTGATTAAATTCCCACACACGTGAAACGTGTTTCAATCTCCAAAATAGCTTTCGATGCTATCTTGATGTTGTCGACAAATGATATTATCGATTTTATTCACAAGCAACCCTGTGGTTCTACGATTAACTCTTTTGGGTCGACATCATTGCGGCGTGCTCTTCTTTTGTACATTGTCTTAAGGTATGTCTATTTAAAAATTATTTTCTCGAAAAGAATTGAAACAATTCGTTTGGTTAAAAAATAGGCATGTGTTAAATGTTATAATAAACAAAGGTTGTTGTCTACTTATGTATGTATATATAAATAGACGAAGCAGCAACTTAAATCGCAATTAACACGTGTTTGGGTGCTTGGAAAAGTATGTTTGCATGTAATAATTTTCTTGCTCTGCGAAATTAATAAATTCTTATTGTATGTATAAATTAATGTACACCATTAATCTGTTTTGTACATGGAAGTTTTTTTTTATGCGCATTAATATATGACGTGCATTAGCATGTGCTCTCATACAAATAGCTGTACATACATACATATGTACGTATGTATGTATTCTTTGTTAGGCAAAAATTCGAAATACATATATTTTAATATGAATTTACATGTGTGTACGCGTTTCAGAATTTCGCATTTATTCAGAATGGATGCTCCACAAGAAGGAAATATCGATGCTGAGTCGTGCAACGAAATCGATGATGACAAGTCAAACTCTGACTGCCAATCCATGTAATTACAAGCTCTTATTTTAATTCGTATTTGCACGCTTTTTACATATAAATTTGAAATCTAATTGTGACAGGCCAGCCTACATGAATTCAGTGCTGCGGCGACAGTTCTTGCAGGAAATGGTTAAAGGATTGCCAATGCCCGTTCAAAACAGGATTGTCGTATTGAAGAATTTGCAGTTGGAGCATTTAAAAATCGAAGCCGAATTCTTTGAGGAGGTTTATAAATTAGAGAAAATGTATCAATTGAAATACCAACCAATGTTTGACAAGCGCAAAGAAATAGTCGTGGGCAGCGTGGACCCTTCCGAAGAGAAACCCAATTGGAAGGAGCCTGAAAATCTACCTAGCGATGGAGAGATGGGTGATGGATTCCGCGAGTCACTTAAAAATATAAAGAAAATGCCGCAAGATGCCAAAGGCATCCCCGACTTTTGGCTAACCGTGTTCCGAAACACGGATATGTTGTCTGAAATGGTGCAGACTCATGATGAACCCGCTATTCGCAAACTCACGGACATTGTAATTAAATATGATAACGAGGTACGCATACCGTTTTTTTTAATTTCTGAAAATCCGAAATATCTTAGTTGGGAACTGCCGACTACTTTATATTTTTGTATATGTGTGTATAGAAAGGATGTTTGGCTTCAAGCTGCGTACAGGGTATCCGCGACTGCATCCGCCCTTGCATCATTTTATAGTTTGAATGATAAATAACTTTTCTCGATTAATATTTGAATGAACTATTTTTGTTTTCAGCATTCTTATACTTTAGAATTTCACTTCGATAAAAATGAATATTTTTCGAACACTGTTCTTACGAAACAATACTTTCTGAAATCAACTGTCGACCCAGAGGACCCCTTTGCATTCGAAGGGCCAGAGATTTATAAATGCAAGGGCTGCATTATTAACTGGGAGAAGAAAATGAACTTAACTGTTAAGACGATCAGAAAGAAGCAGAAGCATAAGGAACGTGGCGCCGTGCGCACTATTGTCAAACAGGTTCCTACAGATTCCTTTTTCAATTTCTTTAACCCACCCGAGGTTTCAACCGATAAGGAAGAAATCGATGATGAATCGCAGCAGGTAAGACCGTAAGTTGTTAAGTTCCGAACATTTTTTAACTATGTTTTTAAATAGATATTGGCCACTGATTTCGAAATCGGCCACTTTTTGCGAGCAAGAATTATTCCAAAAGCTGTGCTTTATTACACGGGTGACATTGTCGATGACGAGGACGACGATGATGAAGAGGAATTTGAAAACGAGGAAGATGAGTACGACGATGATGAAAATGAGGGTCAAAGCAAAACCGTTTCCAACAAAAAACAGTCGCCAAATGACTGTCCCAATCAGTAGAACATAACTTAATCTTGATGATTCAACTATAAAAAGTTGTATATAATAAGTATATGTAATAAAAATATATTTTTGGTGAATTAAAACTTCAAGGAATGTGAACAACCCATTTACCCCACATTTTTCACTAATAGGCTCAGTATACATTTAACTCTTTGAGATCCCGAACAAACGCGAAATAAGTGTGGGACATCTATCCGGCGCGCTTGTGGGAGTATAACGAAAATAACGCGTGCAAATATCAAAGCAATATAAACAAAGCGCCAACCCAACTTGTGACGCAATACTATAACTTGCTAACTCTAGTATTAAAGATGTTTTACGTTCACGAAGTGAGCAGAGTATATTGGATTTGCGAATTGTCTAAAGCTAGAGACTTGAAACTTGGAATATATACTCATGTATGCCTGCGTCAGATAATGTATAAAGATTTGTTGGCTACGCACACTAGGGCGTGGCAATTCGCGAAAATATATTCCTTTCAATTTTAAAGCTAGTTTGATCACATTTTTGAAGGGGCTATAATTGACAAAAACTTGGCATTTTAAGCTGGCGGATCCATAGCTCCCATATTTGTCAAAACTGAACCGAATATCATGTTTGATGGAATTTTGGTCATATGTTTTAGTTGTGATTACACTTGCGTCGTCGGTTACACCCGTCTGCAACGTTGGTGTAAGGAAGATAACCTTACACCAAAACATAAATACAGATTGTTTGTTTTGATCAGACGGATAAAAGCTCTATTCTTACTCTATTATTGTTATAGAAACCGCCTAAAACCGGTTACCAAGTCAGTTTGGTTACGAGCATACTGAAGTTTTCCATCGAAATGTATTATTTCCCAAAACAAAGTTATCTCTCATTTGTACTGTACATTATTTAAATTCAAATTGTTGGTTTTTTTTTTTTAATTGTTAAAAAGAACATATTTGTAATGAAATATTGTAAAAGTGAGAAATATTTTTATTTGCTACGTATAACAATTTGGACATTTTTGTTTTATGAGGTTCAGTCCAAGTTAGAAAAAACTTTCTTTTGCATTCGTTTGGCGCACAAAACGGAACTCTACGTAAGTGTAAAATTGTTATTTGTGTATTATATCTAATAAAACGGAATTTCTAAGTTTATCAACATAGATCAATAAAACTTGATGTCCGCAAAACATTGGCTTTACAATTTTATAAGTAAGTGATTGCAGTTATTTCTCTATATATGTATGTATTTACTAATGCATACATAAAAATTAGTTATTTTAAAACGCCGGTGTTTTGATCTTAGCCAACCAATTAATACGTGATGCTGTATTAATTCTGTAAAATTAGATCTGCTTTACTTTGCGTTTGCGAATATGTGCTTACTTAGAACTAGTTTTTCATTCGTAGCTGCTTCCGTCTGCATTAAATGGCGCCTAAGAATAGGTACTTACAAGAAAAAAAAACATTTTCCATGGATACTCGACAAGATCATTCTAACTTAAACTGGTTCTGATACATATATCAATTTATTATGTTAAATTTCCTTCTAGAAACAATACAAAAACCTTGGAAACCTCTGTTCCCTTTACCGAAGATAACTTTTTAAGTTCCGGATGTTTACCGACAGATCAATTCTCCATTATACTTCATGGATGGATTCAGAGCTGTGCTGATGAATGGGCAGTTGCACTTATCGATCGTAAGTTGAATTTTGAAGCCACAAGAACTTTGATGATACATTACATGACATGATAGAAATAACTTTGATTGATGTGGACAAAATTGGTTTTTCCCTAATTAATTTAGGCTTAAGTTTTTACCGTAGAGGATGCATAATATGCATTGATTACAGCACTGTCGCCAGTTCATCTTATATGAGGTATGTACATTATAACTTAAATGATATACCAGATGTATAAATATGCGATATTAGGTTGTACGCCAACTTCGATTATATAACGGATGCTATTGCCTCAAGCATAATAGCGCTTTTTCAATACGGCTTGGATCCCAGCCGGGGATATTTGTTTGGTTTCAGTTTTGGTGGTCAACTGGCTTCGGCTGTAGGCAGATTATTGCAACCACATTATACTATACAACAAATAGACAGTAATTATTGATATGATTTCGGAAATTCGGATTTGTTGCTGTTAACACGTCACTTTTTTAGCTTGCGATATGGCTGGACCTGGATTCGATCCCATTGCTGTAGATCACTCGAAAGCCGCGAAAAATGTGCAATGTTTCCATACAAGTCGAGATAAAGGAACTTTAATTTATTCGTGCCACAGAAACATAATGTTGGGCAGCTGCGGGCTTAGTCAGCCCTCCGTGGCAAGTCAAGTACATCTGGGCAGTCATGGTCTTTGCGTTGATATTTATATTAACACCTTTGATTATCCTTTTTATGCATTGAACACGCCACCCACAGATTGCATATCCTTTACTACAGCTGCAAATATCCCAAATGACTACACTGTAGGATATGAGGAACATTTCAATAAGTAAGTATATACATATACATATGACAAAAGGACGTCGAGTGTAACAGCACTTTATTGTTTATTTAAAGCCTGCAAATTATTGCAATGTTCGACGTTAAATTTGTAGTTGAATGCAGGACAAAACCTCATAGTCTCCTATTTTGTTGAATAACATACCATATATCTCTTATAATTTCAGGCATGTAGTTGGTAAAATTTATGTTCCGACGAGCTTACATTATCCCTACAACTTATCCAAAAAGGAACTTCGACGACTTTCTAGGAAGATTGGATAAAAAGGGCATCAAAAAATAATTATCTGATCCGAAGTTTGGTTTTTATGTTCGTGTGTACCCTTCCCGTTTTCTTATTATCGGTTTGGGTCAACAGAGGATTTTTTAGAATATCTCACAAACTATAAGAGCTAGAGCCACCAAAATTTGGATTAATATTTACTCGAGATTAAAACGCAAGTCAAGAAGAAGAATCTAGAGTTAAGCGTCAAATATTGCTGTCTTTAATAAATCACACAATATATATCAATATAATTGTTGAAATGATTGTCATACTAAAATAAAATGTATTTAAGATGAGTTTTTTTCGGTTTCTTCAAAATCCAATGTGTTAAGGACGTCGAGTTCTGGATCAGCATATTCAAGTATATTAAAATCATCGCCAATTTCTGATGTGAGGGATTTAAGTAGGTCATCATCATCGCCCTCGCCGAATCCACCTAAAATATCTCCAAACCCAACATTTTCTAGTTCAACTGCAGACGATGAGATCCCTTCCTGCGATTCCGTTATTTTCATATCAATGTGAGTCTTTGCGTCCTGTTCTAGACTTCTTATTTCAGTATGCTGGGGATTTCCACTCATACTTAACATGGGATTATTTTGTGTTAATGCATTATTTTGTATCAGCCCAGGCCTTAAAACATCGTTTGGTAAAAAGAATTCCGAGTTCGAAGTCATTAGCACTGATTCAGAACTATTTTTTTGCAGTAGATTTCTTAGCTTTTTATCACCAACTGGATCCGCTTCATATGATGGATTATGTTCCATTCGATTTTCCAGCGAAGAAATTTTTAATGCAGATGGAACTGCAGTATTTATAGTATTCCTTTCGATTGCAGATTTACCTACAACTATTTCATTAGAAAAAACTGTCGGCTGATGAGAATTCCCAGGCTGAAGAGGTGATCCAATGTAGCACGGTGTTTCGTACGGAATTCCATCTGTTCAAAATCAATAATATTAATTTTATTAATACTAGGCAGCAGCATTTTCTAGAACAGATTTGACCATATGTTAGGACCAAAGTGACGTTCGTAATTGGTGAGTTTAAATCAGATTAACTTGGCAAAGAAACAGACAAACGGAAATAGGCATTATAAACTTTAAATTTATAAATATGTATTATGTAATATTTTTACCCATGAAACAAGTAAAAAAAGTTTTAAAAGGGTATATTGGTATTGAAACTGGGAATATATACTTCTGTACATCCGCGTCAAATTACTGACGATCTCTAAAGATTGCATAAACAATTTCTGGGCTGATTACACTGTGAACTAGTATTGCGATGTCGGGTAATTCCGACTGCAACGTTCTTACTTATTGTAATACACTTCATTGATGCAAGCGTAAAATATTGAATGTATAAATATTTCAATTGATTGCTTAAGTTATTAACATACAGTTAGAGTTATTGAATTACCAAACAAATTTGATTGATCTTCCTTTGGCTTACATGGGTGAAGTGTCCACGCGCGGCCATCGTCTTGTTTTTCCGGTTTTGACGGTTGGCTTACTTTGCACTGTTCACGCCTCTGCCTTAATGCAGAGCGGTTATCCTTAGCTTGTTGTAAGAATGGTGCCTTTTTTTCGTTGCATAAAGATCGCCACCTTTTAAGAATTTGCTTGCAGCGATCAGTCCAGTTTGGATATAACTCCTTAAGATTTGCATGCTCTGTATTAGCATACAACACAGCAGAAATTGTGGCCATTTTTCCAAGATCTGAATGAAAAATGTATGTATTTAATTTGTATAAGCTAATTATTATGAAAATAATATATACCCTCATCTTTACGCATTTTTTCAGCGGTTTTTTGGGTACCCACGTTATTGCATTCTACCGGCTCATGGGACTTGGGCTCTTCTGTGATATTTTGCGGTTTTGGCTGATATTGAAGCTGTGACGACTTAGCAGGCATATTTGTCGACAAAAATAGTTTGCTTTGAAATTGTTTATCTTGTGTTAATTGAGGAGGTACAGCATAATTATCAACTAAAACTGCTGGCACACTAAAATGTATTTGAGAAAAAATGTGTTTACTCGAAATAATAATAAATATAATGTATACAAATATTTTACCCAATCGCATTTTTCGTGTTATCAGATGATGCAATAAAATTTATTGAGGCGTTGATTTCATCTAAGTCCGGGATTCCCTGAGAGGTCTATACAAAATAGTTACTAAATATTATGAAGACCTAAAATATTGATAAATTTTTACCAGAGGATCCAACGTATTTTTGCTATTCGCAGCCGCGTTCCTTGAAATGTCTGACAAAGATGTATCTGTGAATATAAGTTTTAAATAGTTATTTAAACTCGAAAATTGCTGCTCCAATTAAAACTAACCAAATATAGCTCCACCAGATATTTGCCTCTTTGTTTGTGTTGTAGCTGTTGGTAATGGGCTCCCAAAAACATTTTTATTTTCATGACCAGTTTTCTCACCTTTCGTATTTTTAAGTGACTTTACTGGGCTTTTAGTAGCTATTTCATTTTCCGATATTTTTTCATTAATGTTAGTGAAGTAGATTTTCATTGTTGAATCAATTTCATCTGAAGAATCGGAATCATAAGCCCCCACATCACTTGACTCCAATAAGGGCTTTCCAAAGAAAGCTTCTTGCAAGTATGCCGGGTAAGCTTCAATAAGTTTGTTTTTTTGTTTTTTGCGTATTATTTTTTTTTCTTGTCTGCAACTAAAATTGCATTTAGTTGATCGATAGACTCCTCATTATCTTTTTTAAGAGCCCGATTCCTAACTGAAAACCCGCCAATGCCCAACTTCTGCAGATTGCGCTGGCGCTTCTTGCGTAAGATTTGGACACCATCGTCATTTGTAGAAATAGAAAACCCTTCGGGCAACGGTGTTTCCGTTCTATCCCATATCATTCCGTCTTTGTATTTATCGCCTTGTATATCATCAGATACCGCAGTATCGTTTTGTAAATCCTTATTTGAATTAGCAATAGGTTGGCGCATTTTTCTTTGCGTTTAATTTCAGTTGAAAGCGATTTTATCATGTGCAACCCATTTTCACTTAAACACACACCATCTATCCAATGAATTGCTTCTGTGCTCTCTAATAATTCATTCGTCAACCGAATGTTTCGATCCGATAGACTAGATAGACCCTTCGCCTCTAGGCTCACCTCTGGCACCTTTGATATCGTCAATAAATCTTCAGTCGAAGTTGTTGCATTAATTTGCAATAGCGTCTTCGCACTGGAGCGACATTTAATGCACTTGTACATTTTATTATCGTAATAGTCAATTGTGTGCTGAGTGTTTATTGAGTCGCACATATAATGTGACCATTGATCACATTGTTCACATTGAATGATCATCTCTTCATCGATGTATGATTTTTTACATATAGAACAGCTACTTTGGCTAGCACAAGGCGGACATTCTGGCAAGTTCGTGTCACTATAATTGCTTTTTTCAGTCAGATTTCGGCCACATTTTTGGCATATAGTACAGAATGAACATTTCCAATTGCCAAGTGGTACCGTCTGTAGGGGTGGATTGACACAGTATATATGGTAGGAAATATCACATTCGTCGCATAGAAGCAGCCGGGCTTCGTCGTTTTTTTTGCCACATCCTTCACACACGGTACAGTCCAAGCAGCGCCAACCCTTTTGCAGAATACCTCTTGAGTGTTTAACGTTGACACAATACGGATGATAGCATTGACCACATTGGGCACATGTGATCAATACGGCGTCGCTTTCAATTCCCAATGTGCCACACGATACGCATATGTCTTGCGATAGTATAAACTTATCACGTGCCGAGCACAACAACATTTTCTTGTCGCTGATAAAGTCAGCATCCAAATTTCGGCTAATATAACGATCATGAGATCCGCCTTGAAGAACCAGATGGCGTCCTTTTCCCCGAGTGCTGCGCTTTTTCCCAAACTGGGACATTGATCCCATGCGGTGTAGCACAACCTTACCACCTTTACCACGAATGTTGTTTAAACAAACTTTCTTTTTTGTGTTTGGCAACTTCAGTGGATCTTCACTATTTACATCAACACAGGGCTTTCCGTTTAATGGATCCATTTCTACATGCTTAATATTAAACTGCTCTGAGGTTTGGGGTTCTGTCATGGATCGTTCAAGGGGGTCAACTATCTTGAATTGTGTTGCAGACGAGTTTGTTTTACAAATAGGGCAAACATAATCATAGTCAGGATTACATTCTTTTTTTTGTGATATGCAGTCAAATCAGCTTCTTCATCACAAGTGCTGTGGACAAATCTAAAATATCCAAAATTTTAAAGAATCTGAAAAGATATCCACTATTTTTACTACTTACTTATGACAGCAACTACACTTCACCATTTCCTTATAAGCTGCAGCTCTATATGCCTTTTGGCAAATTGGACACGAAAATCCTTTGTTTCGTTGTTGATAACATGAATCACAAATAGTGTAGTGACTGTGCCAGCGGGATGAGCTACCACCACCTGGAGTACGTGATCCACAGTCCGTGCAAACACGACATCGCTGAAATTAAATGTATAAAAGAATATAATGTTGGAATGTTCTATATAAAAAAATATAAAATTTATAAACTTACATTACATTTCCAGCCATATTTGGGTATAGAAGATATTATAGGCCGTAAACACGTTGCGTGATAAATTTTTTGACATTGCTCACATTTAATAAATTTAATATCATTCGAATCTTGCTGTCTACAAATCTGGCACTTTGTACAGCGCGCACAGCTCCAACCAGATCGCGTATCTAACAAAAATAATATAATTACATTTAATCGCTTTCAAATGATAGACAACAAAATCAAAAATTATTCAGTTTTATCAATTGGCACGTCGAAAAAATTATTTTTGTTAGGGTTTGTTGTGTTAAGCACCTATTCGCGGGTGTAATGTAGAAAAATGCAGTTCCTAAAGCTACTTTATAGTTTTATAAATATCGAATTGCTAATTAAAATGTTATAAAATAATTTTTAGTTGATACAATAACGGAAATAGCATCAAATGTGTTGAAAAGACTGTTCACAGCAAATTATAGTTACCAGGTAAATTTGCCAACCCAATGCAAGTTGAATGAAAATGATCTCCACACGAACAACACATTATCAATTTGGACAGATCACCCAATGAGGAACACGTTAGACACTCAACATTATTATCGGTACCTAGGAAAAATGCCGGGTTAAATATTGAAAATAACAACAGCAGCTGAACGTACAAATTATTGGAACTTGACTTAAGTGTTCTGTGCAAAATACGGTGAAGCTCTCCAAGATCAGTAGACAACCAGCTGCAGCAGCACACGGCCAATGATGCATTTGTCGACAGTTCATCTTGCAGGTAATAGACGCTCCGTATTGTCCGCAAAAACTGCATTTCTGCTCCAAATAGTTACCTAAGTGGCTTAAAAACTGAAACACATCTGGATCCTTGACTTGAATTTTGCGCAAAGTCCACATTATGCACATGCGATGCACGTAAACAAAGTCTTCATCGAAGAATGCCGAGGTATTTATTATGTCCGTGTAGCCTATTTTATCTAATTCATATGTGATTTCTCCGTTGCTTACAGTTTTATTTTTTAAGCCACACTTGAGCTTACGCAAACTGTCCTGATCTTTTTCTGTATTAAAGGATTTGTTTTCTTTGAAGTCAGAATGCACTTTTAGTTGAAACATGGTTCCTTGGCCGAGCGCACTGCGCTCTCCAAGATTACATAGACAACAAACTTTGCCGGGATAATTTTCGTGAAAGTATGGCAGATCATCGTAGCTTGCCACAACAGTTTTTTCTTCTATGTTTCCCAACATGTGCAAACTCATAATAAACTTATTAATATAAATTAATATTTCACAGACAAAAACTAGTGACGCACAAAACAACACAGAGCTATCGATAAGCCTTACACCAATTTTTTTTCATAAACATTCATTATATTAATCGATATATTTTCGGAAATTAACACTGAAAAACTTAAAATAGTGAAAATTGCCTATTGCTTTTGAATTACTTTAGAAACAATCATTTATACGCATAAAAGTACCGAATTGTGGGAGATATATACTTTCGTTAATTTGTCACGCCCCCATTGGATATATTCAAAAATCTTCACACATTAATTAAAGCAGATATACACGAGTATATATTCAAAGTTTCAAGTTTATTCGGTTAAACGGATGCACATTGCACAAACAAAATATACTTTTTAATTTTTTTTTTTATATTAAATAAAATCAATAGGTTCTCAGATTATTTTTTGATGCTTCAAATATAAATTCGTTGCAATTAAAAACCTTTTGGTCTTATCGATAAGACTGTGGACGCGAAACTAGGTGTAGTGGAAACCCAGTATTACATTTTTGTATCGATTATATCGCCAGGGTATTAAATATGCACATATGTATGTCTGGCATATTGTTTACTATTGAAGTTTGTCTCCAAGCATACTTGATGTAGTTCTGTGGGTATGTATGTACTGTATACTATGTTTGTGCACACTGTAAAAA
Organism: Drosophila colorata; assembly: GCA_035041545.1. Classification (NCBI taxonomy): domain Eukaryota; kingdom Metazoa; phylum Arthropoda; class Insecta; order Diptera; family Drosophilidae; genus Drosophila; species Drosophila colorata. The sequence continues at coordinate 957,267 of JAWNLD010000449.1, forward strand.
GTATGTATGCAAAAGTGTACATAGCTCACGATGGCCCTTTATCGACCCAGAGGTACGTTAGCACGTGTCATATACGCCAAATTCCACAATGATAACTTTTTGGAGAACATAGATACAAGACAGGTAAATATCTCTGATAAGCACATGCCTGATGCGATGTACACGTTAACTAAATGCATGTTTGCAGTGGTACACATTGAATGGCGAATTGCCTCAAAAGTTCCAGTCGAAGTTTGTTGCGCTCAAACAACCTGACACAATCACCATAAGATGGCTGGAACGGGCGAAAATGCTGTCCTCAAACATTTGGTTGCACCTGTGGCATGCGTTGGCCAGGTCTGTTTTACAGTTTTTTATGACTCAAACCGATATCAACGGCCTGTTAAAGCGTGGTTCCATGTTCATTCTGTCGGAGGAGCAATTCTATAAACTACTGGAGGCAGGTGGCTTTCCAACTCGATGCTTATCAGAAACGGTGAACTTGTTTACTTATTCATAAAAGTATCAACATGGCATTGATATTATCTTTTTAGATAACTCTGCTGGACATTGGTGCCGGCGACGGGGAAGTTTCGTTACGTGTCGCAAGCAGTGTGTCTGATCTCAGCGGTAATGCTGTCTTGCAAGTGTTTGCCACTGAGGCTAGCTGGACGATGCGGGAAAGGCTAAAAAAGCTCAATTTTAATGTCGTTACCGAAATACGTGATCTCCAGAACGTGGATTTGATTTCATGTCTTAATGTGCTAGACCGCTGCTTTGATCCTTTCAAACTTTTGGAGGATATACATTCCGCATTGGCGCCGGGGGGTCGAGCTGTAATTGCTTTGGTGCTCCCATACATGCACTACGTTGAGACAAACACATCGCATTTACCACTAAGACCACTAATGGATAATTCCAATACACGAAATGGCCGTGAGTCATCGTTCGAAGAAGAGGCAGCTAAGTTTTTGGAATTACTGGAGAACTGCGGCTTCCGTGTTGAATCGTGGACAAAAGCACCGTACTTATGCGAAGGTGATCTTCGGCAATCATTTTATTGGTTGATTGATCTAATTGTTGTACTTTCGAAGAACACCACCTAAATTTCTTATATAAATACGTTATAATAAACTTTCAAGTATTATTTGCATTCCTCTCAGATTTAGTTGTATTCACAAAAAATAACATAAATTCTGATCTTTACTTTAATCTGGAATACTGAGTTTGCCTTCACATTTAAACAAGTTGGTGATATTTATCAAATTGATTGCGCGTAAATTTTTGTAAAGCATAAAGGAAATTATAATTATTTAAAGTATATGGAATAGCTTAAAACTATCTATTAATCTATCTATTAATAGTGTTGTTTTTGAAATTTGGAGACGTGGACCACAGTTAACTGTTTTCAAACAAAAGCTCAAATTGTGATTGCTCCTATTCGAGCTACATGATATGACGAAAATTAAGAGATTACCTTGCGTAGAAACAGACAGACCACGGTTATGGATATATCGACTCAGCTGTTGATTCTGACCAAGTATTTATATAATTAAAATGAGCTGTCTAAATATCAATTTATCTTATACAAATAGAAAGACGATAGTTTTACTATTTTATGGCAAAATATATAATTATTTATTGATATGTTGTGTTTGAGTCAATTAACGAATTTGAACAGCCATTGATGTAGGCTTTATGCAACTTTGTGACGAATTCCTTGTCGTTCTGAATAAGGTAAGTAAAGGCCTGCACAAATTGAGCAGAGTTCAGCGGCTGTACGGATTGTTGCTCTGCTTCTGGTCTGGCGCTGGGGACATCAAACATGGTGGGCGGCATAAGCGCAGGCTTCACATCCGCCTTGTCTCCGACAAGCAGCCTTCTGAGACACTGTTCGGCTTCGTCGCTCGCAACCAAAGCCGATGCTGGCGATTCATCTTTATGATTCTCGTATTTAAGTTCACTTAGGAATGGGATGGGTTTTCCAGTACTCCGAGCTAATGACGAAGTTGATGCCTTAAGAAATGGTGACAAAGGACATTCGCCGTCTTTCGCAGAGGATTGACAAGACGCCTCGATGGGCGTAGCAGAACGCTGTTGTTTCTCCAACTGGTCCACGGAAAGAGGCTGCGCCCGGTTCATTAGAGCCTCCACTGTAGCCTGCTTTGCAGACTCAAAGAACTTCAGCACATTGCGAGAAGTCACGTTCTCCGCGGGCTGGGGCACCGCACTGGGGACCGCTGTCTGCGACTGGCAATTCAACTGTGCATTGTACTCCTTCTGCGCCTGGCTGAGCATGTTAAATATGCTCGAATTGCCCGACTTTGCATACGCCAGCAATGATGACGGGTGCTGTCCATTGCTCACCTTGTTAAGCAACAAACTGTTTACCAGGCTGCTAATACGGTCGCACTCCTCGCTGTTGTAGAACCAGAAGCCGCGAATTCGCGAACGTTCGTTGCGGTACAGCAAGAAGGGCGGCTGCGACTGCAGTTCCAGACTGCCGGTTATTGGCTCCACGAACGAGGTCGTGTTGAGTCGGTTGTTTATGAATATGCTGTGAAATGGCTCTGCATTGCGATGATAAATAAAGAAAGCGCCTTCCACATCCGTTTTCTCCCATTCATTTTGATCCGAGTTGAAGGTGTAAAATGCAACGTGTGATGACGAATCGACAATCTCTTTAGCATATGGATCAATTTTCTTGATGGCTGACAAATTCATTCGTGTTATGCTCTCGTCCGCCATGCTTTTAATTTTATTACTATTATTGTGTTCAAAGATTCAACAAGCCTCTCACAGATGTTAGAGATGCGCAGCTTTCGATAATTTTAAGTAACAAACAACAAGAACAAACGGGTATCCAATTAAAGTTGATGTAAACGCAAGCTGTAACGATTGCATAATTATTATTCTTATTATTATTATAAAATTAAAACACTATTTTTTCTTACCACAGTTAAGAATTTGGAGATAAAAAACATAAATATTTTAACCAGCATTTGTAAACCAATTTGAGAAAATGTCTAATGAAAGCTTTGCTTACATTAAATAAGTTTGAACCAAAGTTGAAGATCCGGTTAGGTTATTTAACGAATGGTCAACAAGATTGGTTTCAAACACAGGACTTTTAGGGACCTGCTTCAGCACCCACTACGATGCCGCTTCAGTGTTCCCCGCTCTACCACCTAACGTGAAACAATCTGCTTTTGATCCTCGATAATCCCTAGAGTGCCCAAACAGGCTTGTTCATCATAGGAAACTGTGTACGTATGTATATAAATTCGAGTATTTTTGGTCCAACACAATAAATGTATAAAAACAAAATTGAAAGATTTGGCATTTGAAATAAAACGAAATAAATGCATAACGAAAGACAATTGAATATAAAATTGGCATATAAAATATATATATATATATATATATATATATATATATATATATATATATATATATATATATAGCAAAAGATTAGCACTTTATCCAATTAAAAACATCCATAAGTATATGGATGAAGTAGCTTCTGCTAATCGACATCAGATTGTGTTTCTTAAGGAAGCTGTTTTTTGGGGAATGCCTATAAGCAATTTTAACTGGTGTTCAATTTCAGAGCTGTAATCAATGTAAATTCCATACAAAGTTATCGATAATTCATCACAAAAAGGCGGGACCATATAATAGTAGAGAGTTATTTATGTTGTGATTAAACAATTTAAGCATGCAGAAGTCCATAACGTATGTACATACTAAATATAATTGGCATTAAGATAAAGCATTATTTTTTTTATAAAGCTCATTTTTCAAACCAAAAGTTGAACTCACAACCTCGATAATCTCAGATGACACAGAGTAAGTTAGGATTTCATATAATAGCAATAAATATAATACCTAAACCAATTTTTCGTCAATAGAAGGACTAAAAGTAGAGCATCTGAGGATAAATCTAAAACTTCTAAATCGGAGGATATTCAAGAGGCCGGAAATGAAAAAAAGCCGCCACCTTTGGATTCAGGAGCGACGGAAGATCCCGATGTTCCGCTTCCCAGCAAGTTAAAAATGGTTGAACTGCAGAATACAGAAATCGGCGAGGGCAAAGGAACCGATGTATACGACCCGTCAATGGAATCCTATCATCCCATAAATCACGCTTATTGGAGAGCTGAACGCGTGTACGTATAACTAATATAATACAAATTGCATGTGCTATTTACACAATTTATGCGATTTTGTATGAATTATTTAAACAAAATGGTGGTTAGGAATCATTGTTTTTGAGATCAGTGAGCTCTTGTAATATCATATAATTGTATACAAATTTGTCTTTTCTTTAAGGACACCCTACTTGGCGTTGGCTCGAACGTTCCAAGTTATTGAGGAAACAAAAGGGCGATTGAAAATGATCGACATATTGAGCAACTTTTTTTGTTCGGTAATGCTCGTTACTCCGGAAGACTTACTACCCTGTGTATACCTTAGCATCAACCAGCTCGGCCCGGCTTATGAAGGACTTGAACTTGGCGTCGCCGAAACCACGCTAATGAAAGCAATTTGCAAAGCAACCGGTCGAAACCTGGCGCATATAAAATCTCAAACACATTTGATTGGCGATCTGGGTATTGTCGCAGAACAGTCGCGCGTATCGCAGCGCATTATGTTTCGCCCAAAGCCGTTAAATGTGCAAGGCGTTTTCGCCAAACTAAAGGAGATCGCAAACATTTCAGGTCAAACTAAAATGACACTAGTGTATGATGTCTTCGTTGCCTGCCGATTGTCTGAGGCTCGCTTTTTTATTCGGTCTCTAATTGGTAAATTGCGTATTGGTATTGCTGAACAGAGTCTTCTTACTGCCTTAGCAATTGCTTATGTTAAAAAAATTCACATAAACGATTGCAAGATAAACAAAGTGTGCGATGTTTACAAAGAGGAAATTGCGGAGACCACGTTGATGTTAAAAACAACGTTCTGGTAAGCGTTCATATTTTTATACTTGTTCACAAAGTGGAAAGAGTATATAAGGATGTTCGGCTCGGAGCTGAGTGCAGGGTATCCCTAAGAGTCGGTCACTCCCGATTAGAGCACTCGTTTTTCACTTTGTAAACTAGCATAAACATAGACAAATTTGTGTTAAACGTGCAGGAAACTTATGATTATGTTTTTCTATTCTTTTAGCCAATGTCCAAACTATGACATAATTATTCCAGCAATACTGAAATATAGTATTAAGGAACTGCAAGACCGTTGTCCAATGCATCCCGGCATGCCACTGCGACCCATGCTGGCACAGCCCACAAAGGGTGTTCTTGAAGTCCTGGAACGCTTCAGTGGCCTGCATATAACTTGTGAATGGAAATACGATGGTGAAAGGGCACAGATTCATTTAAACGATCTAGGTGAGATTAGCATTTTCTCGCGCAATTCTGAAAACAATACTCCGAAATATCCGGATCTCATTGCAAGAAGCAAATCTTTGCTCAAATCTGATGTTCAGTCGTATATACTCGATAGTGAAATTGTCGCATGGGACATAGAACGCAAGCAAATTCTCCCCTTCCAAATTCTTAGTACACGTAAAAGGAAAAATGTTGATATCGCAGATATAAAAGTTCAAGTTTGCGTCTACATTTTTGACCTTTTGTATATAAACGGCACTTCTCTCGTTACAAAGCCGCTTTCCGAGCGTCGGAAGGCTTTGTTTGAACACTTTCAAGAGGTTGAAGGGGAATGGAAATTCGCTACTGCCCTTGACACAAATGATATGGATGAAGTGCAGCAATTTTTAGAGGAATCGATCAAAGGTAAATATGCGTTAGGATTTCGCTTTTTCTAAAGCTGCACATAAATTTCACTATAATTTTCTTATCAGTTTTTATGAATTTGGTTTGCATTTGATTAAAATGAATTTCATTGTTTTTTAGGAAACTGTGAAGGTCTCATGGTAAAAACATTGGATGAAGAAGCAACGTATGAAATTGCAAAAAGATCAAGAAATTGGCTGAAACTTAAAAAGGACTATTTGTCAAATGTTGGTGATTCACTGGATCTTGTTGTCATTGGTGGCTATAAAGGCAAAGGGCGACGTACCGGAAGCTACGGGGGCTTCTTACTAGCTTGTTATGACACAGAGAACGAAGAATACCAAAGCATTTGCAAAATTGGAACTGGTAAATTAACTACTTAGTTAACGCTTGTTTTTATTTTATTTGCAATTATTACTTAAAGGTTTTACTGATGAAGATTTACGCCAACACTCGGAGTTCTTCAATGCTCATGTGACAAGTAGTGCCAAATCATATTTCAGATACGACTCCAGCTTGGAGCCAGACGTCTGGTTTGAGCCTGTCCAAGTCTGGGAGGTCAAGTGCGCAGATCTATCGCTAAGTCCGGTTCATAGAGCGTCTATTGGAATTGTGGATCCTGAACGTGGTATTTCACTCCGTTTTCCTCGCTTCATACGGATCCGTGATGACAAGAGTGCTGAAAACGCGACTGATGCAAATCAAGTTGCCCATATGTACAAGTCACAGGATCAAGTTAAAAATAATAAAAAATCCTGCGACCTGATGGACATTGAGAGCGATTTTTATTAATAAAGTAATGTTCGCAAAATTGGAACTATAATTTTTATTTTACTGTGATAGAATGTCCACTTCCACTACTATCAGAAGACTTTGATGCACGTCGTGCATGCTCGCAATTGATTTTATTGTCCTGAACCTTTTGTTTATTGCGTCTACCAAAGCGTTTGCCCTTGGGTTTTTCTTCTGTTAAACAATCGCATTCTGGAGGCAACTACTGGCACATCCGTCGCACGAAGAAGATCTTTACTGCCACTGGGAGAATTATCTTCTGACCCCAGACGCCTTTTAACCTTGGGTTGATATATGGCAATAGACGGGCGATCCTGTTGTATAATGGTTATATTAATTATTACATTCACATCATTATCTGTGATCACAAACCTTATTCCTTATTCGACGTTCGTCCGCTGCACGTGAGTTCCTTACTTTATATGAATCCGGTGGTAAACAATTTTTTTGACTTGTGGATGGGCTCTGTCAGCAGGTTCTGATTTGTCGATTTCGTAGGCTTTGCACAACTTTCTGCATCTGTTGATATCGCTGCTGCATTAGCATCAATCGCAGATTTTTTCTTTAAAATTACAATTTCTTTGTTTGGTTTCTGAGCTTCTTTAGATGCATTTTTAGGCAATTTTTGAGGCAAATCTTTGTCGGGCTGGTCACTTTTCTTCTTGTCTCGCTGCTCGCGTTCTCGCACCAATTTTCGCTGTTCGTGTTCCTCGCGCCGGCGCTGGTCGCGTTCAGTGCGACGCTTCGAGCGTGCATTTTTCGCCGTCTCTTCCGACCCCTGGCTTTCCTTTCCAAATCCCTTTTTCTGATTAACATTGAGTGTTTTTGTATTTTCATTACCAGAATCCTTGACTTTGCTCTTTTCAGGCTGTTCTATTGCTCGAAGTTGCTTTTGCTCTTCACGGTGTTTGCGTTTTTCCTCGTTGCGCTTGCGGGCCTCTTCGCGACGTTTTTCTTTTTTGTTCGCCAAGTATTGAAGAAGTGGAGTAGACTTCACTTTCTCATCGGTTCTATGCTCGAACGTAAAGTCGATCTTTATATCGCCCAAACGACTGGCCTCTTCACGTTCCTCTGCCATCTTTTGAAGAAATTCTTGATAATGTGCTTCTTTCTCAATAGTATTCACTTTGTTGTCGTGACTCCGAGCTTTATTTTTTAAAAAGCATTGAAATGGTGCATATTCCACAATTGCAACATATTCAGCGCCCTTCGAGTCGACAAAAACATATCCATCAAACCGATCTCGGAACTGTATAACTTCGGCAATATCTTTGCGCGACATATCAATGTAGGCGCGGCATGTAGCTTCCTGTCCGAGGGACCAGTCTGGTTGGCAGTACAGTAGGAGTCATTTTCTGGCAGTGGCTCCACTTGTTCCAAGAACTCCTTTTCGGTCATTGTCGGCGGCAAATGTCGCACCACAATCTAAATCAGTTGTAGGAGAAAACTATTATTTGTATACGAATATTCATATGAGCAGTGCGTACTTTGACGGAATGGTTGGATTTGTCCTTTCTCTCCCGTCGTTTATTAACTCGTTGCTTCTCCATATTCGAATAAATTCTTTATATTTATTTAATTTGACGATGTTCGTATGCGTGTGGTAAAATTATTTATTTTTCAAAACACACAAAAATCAACTAACAAGTTAGCGTCGAAAAATTCATTTGGAACTGTGAAATGAAACACATGAACCAGTTGATTATGAATCGAACACAGTTTTAAGCAACCGACGAACGTGGTATGTGAACGCTAAGATAACTTAAATGCGTAAAGAAATGGAACGACAACACATTTGGCATAAAACTGAACTATATTAGAGAATGCATATTTGGCTGCTCTGATTAAACACATGTAGATTATATTCATTTTCGTCAAATCAACTGGTGGCGTAGTAAAATGAAAAATGTCCACATATTTTCTTGGCATACATGCATTATTAATTATTATTGTATTAACAACTAATATGCTTTTTTTTCGAGAGCTTACAAACATTCGATGTTCGGCAAAGCTTGACACGATTTTTTTAAGGTGCGTTGAGCACTCATCTCTTCTTAATTTTTTGGTTTTTATTAGGAATAAGGATAAGAAATTAACGAAATTATTTAAGGTTTTTTGTTTTGCTGATCGCCTACAAAAGTGCGATACCGATTCTAGCACATCACAAAGTCGATATTTCTCAAAATTACTCTATGAAGGTCACTGGGTTGAGACTACAATAATGACGGCGATTAGGATATCCAAGTGTTCATAACAGGCGTTAACATACGAAAGACGACGCAAAAATCATGGAAGAGCATCAAGCGATGCTTCAAATGCTTTGCGTCTGGCCATTTCCAAAGAGTCTGCACTGTACCGGATCGAATAGACCTATGTATTCGGTGCGGAGAAAGCGATCCTAAAATTAAAGATTGCACTAAACCACCAAGGTGCTGTTTTTGTGCGAACGAAAACTTCAAGGAAGTCAACTATTTTCCGGAAGCTTGTAATTGCGCCGCAAGTGTCAGGAAAACCCAGACACGAAGATTCTGCAAGCAAACATGCATAGAGGGTTCTAGAGCGGACGTCGTACTGTCTTAAAGAATTGTACAACAGCAAGCTGATGTGGCCATACACAGCGAGCAGTATAGGAAAAAAGAGGATGGGTTGTGGCCATGAGGACACAACAATACACTGTAGCGATATGGATGCCAGGTGCAAACAGCGTTCGGCATCATTACGATGGCCATGGGAATTGCCACGTCCATGCACAAGTCAAGGACTATATATAGTCAGTTGGTACTTAACAAGCGATGACAACAATGAGTTTGAGACTAAATTCAACGATATCGAAGACGCTGCATCGTAAATACGAGGAAAGCTAATTGTAGTAGGCGAATTCATGTCAAGTACAAAAGAAAGGGGTATGCCAACAACAAACTCCAGGGGTCGGTGAGTCCTAAACATGACTGCAAGACTAGGGTTCACAGTACTAGTTAACACAGGCGATGTGGGCTTAAGGCTTGCATCCCGCATTCTGTGAAGTTCAGGCACTGCGTGGTTCCGATGATCCCTTCCGCGTTTCACTAATCATGAAATTAGATAAGATACCCTGGTATTTTTAGCACTATGAGATAGTCCTTGACAGTATATTGCTCTACGTCCATCACTTCTGCTCTTTGGCTTCTTTGGCAGCCAAGTTTGGCGATTTTTGGTGCAGCTGAAGCTCGACTCATTGCCTCGACACGTTCATCCCACAGACCAACGGACGAACAGACGGACATGGCTAGATCGACTCGGCTATTTCTCCCAACCAAGAATATATATACTTTATGGGGTCGGAGATGCCGCCTTCCGCCCGTTACATACATTTGCACAAAACCAATATACCAATATAAGAATTTTAAATGGGTTCAGGGTATACAAATTTGCAGATTTCCAGAGAGAGAGAGAGATGGAGACAGAGAGAGGGATGTAGACAGCGAAGAGAGAGAGAGAAAGGGTGAGAAAGAGAGAGGGAGAGAGAGAGATATGGGGGAGAGAGAGAGAAAGATGGTGAGAGAGAGAGGGAGGGAGAGAAAGAGGGGAGAGAGAGAAAGAGGGGGAAAGATGGAGAGAGAGATAGATGGAAAGGGAGAGAGAGAAGAGAGAGAGAGAGAGAGAGAGAGAGAGTGAGAGATGGCAAGAGAGATAAAAGAGAGAGAGATAAAAGAGAGAGAGATAGAGAGATATAGAGAGAGGTGGAAAGAGATGGAGAGAGAGAGATGGAAAAAGAGAGAGAGGCAGAGAGAGAGATGGGGAGAGAGAGAGAGGGAGAGAGAGAGAGATGGGGAGAGAGAGAGGAGAGAGAGAGAGAGATGGGGAGAGAGAGAGGGAGAGATGGAGAGAGAGAGAGAGAGAGAGGGAGAGATGGGGAGAGAGAGGGAGAGATGGAGAGAGTGAGAGAGAGAGAGAGAGAGAGAGATGGGGAGAGAGAGAGGGAGAGATGGAGAGAGAGAGATAGAGAGAGATGGAGGTAAAGAGAGATTGAAAGAGAGAGATATGGAGAGAGAGAGAGAGATAGAGAGAGATGAAGGTAGAGAGAGATTGAGAGAGATATGGAGAGAGAGAGATGAGAGAGAGAGAGAGATGAGAGAGATAGGGGAGAGAGAGATATGGGGAGAGAGAGAGAGTGAGAGAGATGACAGATGAGAAGAGAGAGAGAGAGAGAGAGGAGTGGAAAAGTCAGTCAATAAAAGTCAATGAAAAAAAAAGTGATAGAGAAATAATGCACTATGTAACACTCTAAACACTTAACTGAAAATAATGCTAAAACATTTACTCCTTACCTGACCTCTTGAAAATCACATAGAAGGGCGTTTTTGCATTTGACCGGTAAATTTTGTCATAAACAAAAACTTAAATAAGAAAATTTGAAGATTTCCGGAGAGGGGGGGGGGGAGAGTAAGGGAGAGGGATAGAGAGAGGGAAGAGAGGGGGGAGAGAGGGCGAGAGAGAGAGCGAGAGTGGAAAACATTAGTCCATAAAAGCGAACGCAAAAAAATTATTGAGAGGTAATGCACAATATAAACACTTAACTAAAAATAAAACAAAAACATGGAAACCTTACTTGAACTCCTAAAAATCGCATAGAAGGGCGCTGTTGCGATTGACCAGACTCTGAAACAACAAGTAAGACGGCTCTAGTCAAAAGTGCACTGCTAGAACCCTTCGGCGATCTGTCATTACATATATTTAAACCCCCTGCTTTTTTACATACATATACAAAATCACACACACACACAAACACACGCAGCAAGCTGCGCACTTTACTCACCGGCTACGCTTGGCACCCACTATGGAAAATTAATTCTTGTATAACTTCTAAACTAAAAGTATGATCGGTTTGAAATTTTTAGTGATTAATAAGAGCATTATGTACAAACCAAAGCGCAAATCTGTATTACTTGATTTGCGTTTTTTTTATATGGGGGGCGAATGGGGGGAGGTATCCAAAATCAGAAATATCCATAATATGAGAACATATTTAATCCATTAAAAATGGGTAAAAAGGGTATAATGGTCTTGTGCAAATATATGTCACAGGCAAAAGGAACTATCTCCGATTCCATAAAGTATATATATTTTTGATCAGGACGATGAGCTGTGTCCATTAGCCATGTCCGTCTATCCGTCTGCCCGTCTGTATGAAGCCAGCGATCTCGGAGACAACAAAAGCTAGAGACCTAATCTTTTCGACTACAGATTCTCCCAATCCTAATTATAAACAGTACAAGTTTATAATTTTTTCCGATATCATGCTCCGTTTCATTATTATCGATACAAATCGATTTTTAGACTTGGTTTTTTTGGCAATTGCCCGTAAGTAATTGGCATATTATGATTATTTAAAATTTTGGATACCTCCCCCATCGCCCCTATATAAAAAAAAACGCATCTCAAATACTATGGATGCTCTTATTAAGAATTAAAAATTGTATAACGATCATACTCTTAGTTTAGAAGTAATTCATGAATACATTTTCCATAGTGGGGCCATGAGCAGTTGATGTGTTGTGTGTGTGTGTGTGTATGTGTGACTTTGTGTGTATGAATGCATCTTGTTAAGCCTTAAAAATCGCATTACGATAATTATGAGAACTATTCCAGGATTTATTTTCCATTTCGAGCGCAGCCGCTGAGCAAAGTGCACAGCTTGCGGCGGTGTGCTTGAGTATGTGTATGTGATTTTGTATGTGTATGTATGTGTGGAAGATGGTTGGAATGTATGTAACGACAGTTCCCAGCTGTTTTCAGGGTATCTCCTAGTCGGGCATTAATTGTTTCATACATACATTTTTGCAACTTTAACGTAGAGTTTGTTTAACACATTTAAAATGGAAAAGGGTATAAAAGCACAATTGTAATTTGTTTTCTTTTGTTTTAGTTGAATGTACATATAGAGTATTTTAATATCGAAATTATTAATATTAATTTAAATCTATGCTATTATGTGGCTGCTGTACTGAGGTAATTAAATGTAAGTTTTCGTGTGTATCCAAAACGTGGGCGCTTTTTTGACACGTGTATGGTGTAATTTGAACTATTTCCACCCCTAAAATGTTGTGAGCTATTAAGCACCGCCCCCAAACATGTTGTGCGAAATTTTTTCTCTCTTTCATTAAAAGAATGTGAGGCATCCTTTTTTGACTAAAGGATGATGATAAGACAATCGTAACTGAAACTTTTTTAGTTTAAGCAGAGTTAAAAATTGTATTTCCTGAGTGGTTTCAAATTGATTTATTTTATCACAATGTGATTTTTAGTGAGAAATTATTATATTATTGTGACGAGCTTTTTGATTATCGTACTAGCCGGTTTATGTGCAATGGAGTTTTCATTTTTAAGCAAGACCAGCTATGATAAAGATTGTATATATAATTCGAATTCTCAATTACATACTACGAATACAAATTCCGGATTTTCAGTGGCCAATCATATGAGCCATTATAATTTGATATTTGATTCAAATTATAAGTTACGGGCCAATGAGACCGTTATAAGAAATTCTTTAAACCAAGAATCAAATATACTTTTTTCAAAAATTACGAATGTTGCTGATTTTTATTCCGGAACACAGAATATTACGCCCATTAATACCGGTAAGTCATAAATTCAAATATAAGGTTTTAAAAAATAAAAATATATATATAAGTGAAATAAAGTGTAAAATAAGCAAATGGCACTAACAATTTTAAGATTTAAATAAATTACTAGTAAGAGTGTTCGAGTCGGGAGTGCCCGACTAGGAGATACCCTGAACCCAGTTGAGAGTTGACGTTACATACATTTCAACCCTTCTGCTTTCATACATGTATACACAAAATCACACATACACACACCAACACGCGCCGCAAGCGGCGCTCCTTACTTAGCGGCTGTGCTCGGCCCTCACTATGCAAATAAAATTGCTTGCGCTTGCTGTCAATTGGCTTATCAGATTTGTCAAATTTGAGTTCACATTTTCCTAAATAACTTCAATTCCAATTCCAATAGATTCTTCAAATACTATAGTACAATATAATATTCTTGTTAACCAAATTTATTTGCTAGCTCTCATAACATACGAAACAAGCTTCAAAAATTTGAGTTTGTTGTAGATTTTGGGTTATCGATCATTTGAACTAAACCTGATCTACGCGTGCCATGGACGAGCCTATATTCGAACAGTTGAGCCCAGCTCCTTTAGATTCTGAGATCGACGCGTTCATACAGACGGAGGGACGGACAGACGAACACGGCAAAACAAATTTCACACAGATTTAACAAATGTATCGCCGACTTTTCGTTCAACTTGTTTCGCTCAAACTAAAGACCGAAGAAGTTAGATAGAAATTTGTACATTGTCGGTCGCTTGGGTGCGTGCGTATTTCAAAAGACTTACAGTCCAAAACCTATCTTGTGCAGTTCAGGAAGGTCAAATTGTTCTCTCGAAACTATTCCTTTAAGAAGGTAATTGTGTACTTAGGACTGTTGAAAAGTCAATTTCAATGGAATATTTTGGTCAGCATAGGTTAGTATTGTATTTTTATGCCGAGGTCATTATATCAAAATGCTATGATCATAAAAAAGTATATAAGTATAATGTATACGTTTTTTGTTTGTCAAGCTTTTCTAACCAAAGTCAGTAACTGAGAGCGTAATTTCTGACATATCTGCAAAATCTTGTCTTTATGGGACAACTATAGCTAAGTCAAATAGCAAAGATCGGTCTAAAAATGAGTTTTTATAAGAAAAACATATTTGTCTTGCATGATATCCTAATCAAACTTAGCAATTGTAAGGACCATATAGCGAACATGTGCTTTATGTCTTCCGCACCCCGAAAATAACAGATTTTTCTTTGTATACATGTTCAGGAATTGAAAAAAGTATATTGGATTTGTGCAATGTCCGTCTTGCTGTCTGTCCGTCTTTCCGTATAAAAGCATTTTTTTTCGTCACTATTGAAGATAGAGAAATTGAAATTTGGAATTTACACTCGTGTATACCTGCGTCCGATAAAATGTTAAGATTTTTATTGTCAGAGTAAAATTAACAAACAAATTTTCATGTGTAGCTCTTGAATCCATAGCTCCCATATTTAAAACTCCCATAACTTTGTCAAAACTGAACCGATTTTTGAGAAAAATTTGGTAAAGGTTTGTAATTTTAAATATACATATGCATTATTTGAAATTAATATCTTAGAAATTTTGTTTAAAAAACTTTTATCAAGAATACATTTTTTACAATTTTTTGAGATAAAAGAAATTTTTGTATAATTATTATTAGTAAAGCTTCTAGGGTCTTAAATTCGCTTTAAATGTTATAATTAAATAATATCGATTTGAGTGTAACGATCTCACAGAAAATGTTTCCTTTATATAATTTATGACTTTTTTGTTTTATTATATCATGCTCATCATTTTTTTTTACTTTATCAAAATATTTAATTAAAAAGATTTTTTATTTTTATTCAGATTTTCAACTTAAATCATATACTGATGACGGCTTAAGTCTAGCCGATAAATCCAAACAAAGACGAATACGCACAACGTTCACTTCAAATCAGTTGAATGAACTTGAAAAAATATTTTTGGAAACTCACTATCCAGATATATATACAAGAGAAGAAATTGCATCAAAACTGCATTTAACCGAGGCAAGAGTGCAGGTAAATATAAGTATATTATTTAAATTACTATTAAAAAATATATAGATAAGCGGTCCATCTAACTTTATAAACATTTTCCACCATGCATTATTATATATATATACATATATTTTAATTTAATATTCTGCGTCGTTTTCTTATAACCATAATAGGTTTTGAGTTTGAAGTGTACTCCTTTCATTCATATTAAAAGGTACATTCATGTATGTAGGTGAATAGACACATTTCTATGACATATTAGAGCCATCAAATCCATGGATTGGAGGATTATCGAATGCATGTAACGGCAGCTCGTAGGTGAATACAGGGTATCATTTAGTTTGGCACGTCCGACTATATTACTTTTGCGTTACATGTAACGCATAAAAGTAGACTTTACAAACCCCAACAATTTCATTTGTTTCCGGATTTCAACCTTGCAATGTGTGGTCTGTTAAAGGAGACGTCGTTATAGCTTTGTCCGACTATCTGATTGTAAACAAATAATCCTCTTAGTCTTAGCGCATTCTCGTTGTTATCTTTGACTTTTTGTGACAAAAAAAATATATTTTAATATTGGCCAATTTGATTAAACTGAGCTTATGATCTAAAAAGTTTTTTTTTTTTTAACGTTTCTAATGTACACTTAAAAACTGCATTACATCGAAACGATGTAAACACAAACGTATCATATACATATATGGCTTACATAAGGTATTGAATCTTCGGCACCCGAATTTTATGACTTAATTTTATCTAATAATTTATGAATACCTTCTTTATAGGTTTGGTTCCAGAATCGTAGGGCGAAATTTCGAAAACAAGAAAGACATGCAATTTATATTATGAAAGATAAATGTACCAAAATGGAAAGCCGTCAAAATACAGTATCTGGAAACCAATGTTATGATGTATCACTTTCCGAATCTCAAAATGCATGCCAAAGAAAATGTTTTTATGATAAAATATAGAACATAAAATTTATACAAAAATCTCAAACATCTTTAAGTATATAAATGCGCTTTGCTGCTCTGTGCGTACAAAATATATAAAATAAAAAAATGTCGCGCATGGGGTTCGAATCCGCGACCTATCGAACACGACTTTGCGGCTGGGCGGTTTCGAACCTAGGACAAACCTAAACTGCGTGTCAGACAGCAGCGCCACCTACCAGTTCTAGGAGCCACTTCGTTCCATACACACGTCTGCTTTATTATTCCGACCGCTTGGAACTGCTTTCTCGTCCTAACACTCGTTTGCCAACACTTTTCTGCACACTAACTTGTTTGCAAGAAAATTTATATTCCTTAAACATACTACTTTTGATCAAACATAAACTAATGATTTGCCTATATTTAGAAGCTGTAAATTGCAAATTTCATTTTTATATTTTTTTATTTACCCTTTCTACGATTTATCAGTCGCTACTTGGTCCGTTTCGCTCACAGAGCGGCGGGTGGGTATGGGCGGAATATAGATTTTAAATATACAGAAAAAATTCGTTCGATTGAGTTTAAATTTCAATTTAAATCTTAGTTTTATAGCAACGCTGCGCCAAATTTGATTAAGTTTAGTTGAAAAACTTCTGAAAAACGATGGGTTTCCAAATCGTGTGAATGGCCTCTTTTATGACATAGATATATGAAAATGAATTTTAATCAAATTGGAAAACAACATAAAAACTTAATTTAATCGTTTACCGCAGATTTTCCCTAATTGCAAAGGAATTTTACATTCTGATTAGTCGGTCAGTCAGGATAAACAGTTTTTTATTATTATGTATGTATGTAGGTATGCATATATATATGTACATATATATGTATGTAAAGTATATATGTATGTAGTTACAAAGATGTTAGTCCGATCGTGTGCTTGCGCCAGTGCAACTAGCGTGACTGATCGCCTAAATAAAAGCTACCAAGTGCTTTACTTTCATTTCTCATATGTATCTACATGTATGTATCCACACATATGTACATATGTATGCATAATAAACAACATAAGTATGAATACATACATATGTACATAAGATAGATAACGTAATGTAAGATAGATTTACGGTCGTTCTGCATTTAAGATACATATGTCTATGTATATACATACATATATATATATATATGAATATGTACATTTATAAGTAAGTATAAGTATGAATAACGTTCTATATTTTTACGTGCATACAGTGAGCGACGAAAGTCAACATACATGCATAGTCTAGTTGCATGATAGTACAAGGAGTGAGTGTGTAAAGTCAGTTAGCCAAGATCACCGGAGCAGAAAGGCTTTTCATCCCTCACACATGTGGCAGCTGGCGACATACACACATCTGCACAAGTGGCACGGGCTGCACATTTAGATACACATGTTAAAGTGAACAGAAGTGCTCCCACATACATACATATGTACATACGTGCATATATGTAGTGTGCTATAATATAACACACGATCAAAAGAGGCATTGCCGGAACGGATACAAACATTCATTCTTTGGTGGTTTGTTTGTCTTTTTGACTCTCTTCGTGATGTTCACGGCTGTGCTCAACGTACATCGTCAACATAGTATACGTACTATATATATTTATACATATGCATGTGTAATTTAGTAGAGAGACACGGTCGACAACGTTCAGTTGTGATATACCAGACAATTGTGCTTGACCATGCCTAGCGTACGGTTCAGCTGCAGTATCTAAAATAGTGAAATTCGTGGTACCTTCTGTGTTAAGCTCTTTAGAGAGTCAAAAATAAGTTAAAATGCAACTTATAGTTACATTGATTACATTGGCCATTTTCAAAGGTAACGGCTGAAACCGTTTCTTCTGTTCAAATAAACGTGTTTGTGCTAAGCACTTAAAACTATTTTTAAATTAAGAAATGAAATCATCTCAGCGCGTGAATAACGAATGTATATATGGACATACAAAACACATTACATATATATATATACATTTAAAATATACAACAAAAAATATACAAACAATGTTTAGAATAACTGAATATTCGAACATATTGCCTGTGGTGTATTTGTAAAATTGAAGGCCGGAGAAGGCCAAATTTATTTAAACTGTGTTAGAAAAATATGATTGCAATTCGCACAACTGCATTTCAAGTAAAGAAACTGAACGTGAAATACTGTATTTTAAATGAGAAGGCGAGTTCAAGATGTGCCCTATATTAATACTCAGTACGAATAAAATCTGAACTAAAAACCAGACATTGTGCAAAGTGGCGAAAGGTCCAGAGTACCGAGATTCGAAAAACTCCCTCACAACTCGTAAAATATATCCGAAAGTTACAGTTTAAAATTTTAAGTGCTTTGAGATTCTGACTCTTTGAAGCTGTAATCTGACATTTGTACTGCCTGCAACAAACCGAAGGACCCAAAAAGGATCATGACAAAGTTTCAAATTTGAGAGTTTTAGCTATCGAGAGTCTCAACCTGAGATCGATCCGAACAATATGCATCCAGCTATGCGCGTCAAAATTACGGTACCTATTGCAATGAGCAACGGTACACATATCTAACGTTTCCAGTAAAATTCAACTAATATTGGGCAAAATAAATCAAATAGTTAAAACATTTATGCTTACGACCAGAAACACAATGGGTCTAACATTGTTAATATCAAAGACCGGTGGCCTTTAGTAGAAATAAGCTAGCTCATATTTATTTATTTATTTTATTCTTATTTAAAATTTGGTTTTCTTTTGAATTTTAATTTTATTTAATTTCTTGTTAAGGTGTTCGGTGTCAGGCAGTCAAAATCGACGCCGAAACAAAGTTTCTCGTTCTTAAAAATGATGACATGGAACCCACTGTATTGGATTGTGAATATAACATCACTGACACCAATTCGTTTCTGACTGTAAAATGGTTCAGAAATGATAAAACCATTTACCAATGGATACGCGGTTTGCATCCCGCTCCAATTGTATGTATATTTATATTATTAGGCTGGGATTTTAATTTTTAGACAGTTATTCTTTTAGCCTGAATTTAAAAATGATGTTGAGAGCTCGTACGAGAGTTCTACCGACCCAAATAAACAGTACAGTTCATTAGCTCTCATTAATCCTTCAATCAGTTCAACAGGAGACTATAAATGTGTTGTGCAAACGAGATCGGAAACAATCACTGTTCATAAGAGTGTACAAGTTATTGACGTTCGAAACTATACACTGAGCATGTACCGTTATAAAATTCAAAATGAAACCCAATTAGAGTGCACCGTCTCCAACGTGTTCCCCAGGCCAACTCTAACTATTACGTATGTAGCTGTGTAAAAAGCTTTCAAGCTCAACTCTTTTTCAATTTAATAATTTTTTTTAGATCTGAACATGATGATATTGTTAAAGTGGTGGCCAACGATCCCCATGAAAACGAAGATGGATACTTTAATGCAACTACTTTTGCTGCAATCTATGATAATGACGATGACGTCGACTCCCACAAATGCGTTGTTACTTTTGATGGATATTCACAGAATTTGACTGCTGTAATAACCTCTCTATCTTGTATAAGTTGTATAGATATTCGAATATTATTATTGAGTTGTTTTGTTTATTATTTATTTGCCCACCCAAATAATTTAGTTTAAATAAATTTTGTTGTTTCATTGTTGGAAATATTGTTACACCGAAATGATCCTATTATTGGGACTTGCGTTAAAGAGAAAAGCACTTATTAGGTATGTTCATTGTTCATCAGCATAACAGCCGAGTTGATCAAGCCGTGTCCTGTCTGTTTGTTATATTCCCAAATTTAGGCAAAAGCAGCCGACATACACATATATTTATTTTGATAGGTTTATATCTTAAACATGAATATGAACACCATTTATAATATTACCGATATTACCGACTTATCACTTATTTGACCTTTAGAATAACAGAACGGTTTCAGAATAACGTTTAATTGTGTCAAATTTCGACTTAAAGTTGCTCTTTGAGTTCACGAAAACCGCACAAAGTTGCCCAATCATTTGAGTAAACTAATCGAATTAAAATCGAATTACCAGAACGAGTATGGATCTTTGGAAAAATTAATCATCGGTAATTTACAATCGATAACAGAACAGTCTGAAACATATATCGATGTTCAACATCGTAAACAACGTCAAGCAACGATACATCGCATACATCGATTACGAAACATAATGGTAGCACATCGATACCTAGATAATTTGTACAGCCCTTCAACATACATACATATAGAACGGTGTCCGTTTGCTAAAGGTAATTTTTACACAAACAATTTATTGCCCAGTAAATATATACTTTCAAATAACTAACAATATGTGTCATTTTCAGTTGGATTTAATGTTGATGCGTTTTTAGCGGGATCGCAACTGCAATACTGACCAAAGCGACGTCCTCACGTGGTTAGCTATATAATAAAACAAGTATGCTGAAATCAAGTGTAATTTGCATCCGGGCGCACAGAAGATGCTTATCCTACTTTTCAAGTGCATTCAATAATTTGGTTAATCAAGGCCCATCAAATGTGCTCAGTCCCGCGCAGAATTTGCAGAATTTGGATCTAGATGTATTCATTAACCAGGACCATAAACAAATTGATTTGTTGGACAAATTGGTGAAGCTCAGGTATCTCTTACTGATAATAAATAATAAAGTATGGAACGTACCTAATTTGCTTTTGTTTTTTAGAAAGCAGAAGTATTGTACCACTGTACCGCTGCTGCCGAATATATTGGTCAAGCAGCTAATGGATTACTCGGGCTCACAAGAAGTTATAAATGTTTTGCGGAATCCTTTACAGTATGGCATATTTATTGACAAGTTCACCGGTTGCCATTTAATGGATTTTCTGTTGCACAACGGCAACGCGCGGGAAGCGGCGCAAGTGTCAGCTCTGCTGGTAGAACAGGAATTATGCAACAACGAGCTGGTCGCTGCCCTCGCTCTTCAATCTTTTTACGCTTATGCCAAAAATTACCAACCAAGACCAATTGAAAAGGCTGAGGATTCGCCGGAAGTGGTATGTTTCATAGACTTTATATTTTAAAATTAAATAATATTTTAAAGTTTTGCCACTTTAGGAAAAGGTTCGTGTAAAATTTCTACGCAACTACAGTGAAAATGCGAATGTGAAAACAGAAGAGCAAGTAATGGGTGAAGCCCTGATCAAATTGGGCTTGAGTGCGAGCTTGGACAAGCAGCTTGTCAAAAATGCATCATTGCTAGGCTTTGTTCTATGTGGCCGCATAGCTGAAGCAGAAAAGTGCCTTACCCAAGACGAGAATACGCTGTATAAAGACGTATTGGTGGCATGCCGTAAAGTGATTGACACCTTAGAAGAACAAAAAGTTTCTGAATTGAAAAACATTTTGGATAAAGCAATTGAAAACTGCACGCAATCTAATTCATTTGCAGAGCTTTTGGATTCGCGCGTGAAAGTTTTTGCCGCCAGCATTGAACCACAGCTCATATCAGAATACGCCGAAAGTTACAAAAAATGGGAAACGCAATTTCAACTCGCAGTTCAAGAGCAGAATAAAATCCTGGACGCAAAGCACCGAGTCAAGAGCATTGAAAATACGTTGAACGTATTGGACACAACGCGTCAAAACCTTTGGTTCTTTGAGAACAAAGAAGATATTGATATGCAAATCTTTAAGAAGAAGGTATATTATCCTAAGCGTTGGTTTGGAAAGAAGAAGAAGCCCAAGGCAGTGGATGCATTTTATGTGCCACCAAATGTTTCTCGAGCAAATTAATTTCAATTTTTGTGTATAAACATAAATGTCAATGCATATATGCCAAAAACGAAATCAGTCCAGTTTTTAAGATTTAATTAAAGTACTGGAAAAATAAACAAAGTTTAAATGTTGTTTCTTTTTTCGAACGGTAAATTTTTTAAAATTACCATAACGTAACATTGAGGGTCACAGTTATATTCATTCCATCTCAGGTTACAACATTTTTATAACTTTTTGAGTTTTCATAAATTTTAAATATTAAAAGCTAATCGTCTGTCATTTATGCATGGCCGGAGGCAGAGCAGTTTTTAAAACACGCTGTCCTGGTGCTGACGGCGAAAGATTAATTGGCGATGGTAAATCGTGTCTCTTGTCCTGTATAGTGAGAGGCAAGAACTGCTGCTGCTTCTTTTTTCGATTCATATTCATTGGATGAGTATTGTCGTTCTTTCCGAACAGTATGGTCAGGTGCACCGCGCAGAAGATACCCAAGCTCTATAAGTTATAGAAATATACATAGTAATTTCGCATAAATATATACAAACAATAATTCGAATTTAAAATTGAAGACTACCTGAAGAATGGCGATAATGGCGGCTCCAAATGCGGTGATCAGCAGACGACTTTTTATTTGCTCCGACACAACGGCCAAGCAACCGCGCTTGTAGTGAGTGTCACATGCCGATTCGTACGCGTGCTCAGGACGAGAGCAGCAGGACCAGGGTAAAGAAAGACGTCGGTAGTCAAGCGGTCCATCGACTCCGCAGCATTGCAGCTAAAAGCATTAAGCATATACACAGATATAAGTATTAAAACGGCTGAGCAAAAAAAATATAACACATATCCTCAGGCTTCCGAAGATTGAGAACCCTTTTATATTATTATAAATATGTATATGTATATATCTATTATTATAAAAATAAATTTCCAATTAAGCAAAAATAAAACTCTTTTTGTTGAAGTCAGTTTTTTGAGAAAAAAGTGGTATCAAATTAACCGAATATTTTTATTTTCTGTTCGTTCGTCTGTGCGTCTGCTAGTGACTTGAGATTTCGGATATTTAACCGAGTATGCCCGCATCGGACTAAGAGCTTATAAAAACAGGATTTTAATTGTTGGCTGCTGCTTACCTGAGATTGCATACGATTCCATAAATGTAAGTTGTCAACTTTAGTTCTTGAGAACTTGTCTAAAAACTCTACAAAAGAATCGTCGATGAAAATCTCTACAGAAGTAGGAAGATTTTCTCGCATTGCCAAGGACCAACCACAGATTATGAATTGAACACATATACAAGCCACTAAAAGAGCTGCAAACTACAAGAATAATTAAAGACACGTATTTACATATATACAAAAAAGAAAATAGACAATCATTTCTCAATGACTTACCATCCCGAGCAGACATCGCTTTCTTTGATTGGTAGCTTGACAGCCCATCCAGCACAATATGAATGTAACAGGTCCCAGGCATAGGAGTATTGCGGCTGGTGCCCACAACTTATTCTGTACAATGCCATAGTAAACCGAATGACCCCATAATAGAGATGTTCCCAAAAATATTTGAGCTGCTCCTGTTAGCTGGACCATTGAACATGTAATAGTACAAAATAATCATTTATAATTTAAAAAACCGTTATTGTATATAATGAATTATAATTTTAAATAAATATTAATTACTTTACTATTTATTACTTTTATGTCTGGTTTGTAAAAATATTTCGCAATGAAATAAATGACCTATATCAAAAGCTAAATACATAATTTAATCTTAAAACTGTTTAGCTCCAATCAGGTCATTTTTCGTTTTCAATATTTTCGCATTGAGTATTTTTCACTTTATCCAAGGATGACTCCATGAAAATTGTTATGTTGTTATTGTTGTTTTCTTGTCTGTATATTATGACGCTATAGAAAAAGCCAAATTCTTTTAATGTGTGCAGATTTAATACAAAATTTTGTATACATATTTTTATTCCAACCAACACCTAACAAAAACTTTAAGAAGCTATCATATAACTAAACTAGACCAATATATTAAATTTATTTAAATGCAGATTGTTAGTTGAATGTTTTAACTTATCTAATCTGACTTCACTGGTTTTTTGTAATTTTTGTATGTTTTACAACAATAAAAAACGATAAAAGCAACTGAAAGCAATGTACATACCTATGTATACTTATTTGTACATATGTGTATATAAATGTAATGCCAATGCGTTGACATTTACATATAAAGTACAAAACTTTATAATTCCGTGTTTCTTTGGCTATTATAATAATGCAGATAGGGATACATCTATTATGTGCAAGCAAAGAAGTAGATACACACGTATACATATACATATGTATGTTTGGAGCTTAATGTATGTGCATTATATACTGAAATTAAGTAGCTCAAGGTTATCTCCAAATGTACGAATTTTCGCATTTGCGTAAATGCATATGTACATTTACATAGAAAATTGTGCATAATTCCTGATTGATTGAAGTATGTACATATCTGTATCCGTGCATCAACATGAAACGACCAATTTGATTTTACACGAAACACAAAAATTCCATATACATATATGGCTCAGGTCAATCGTAACATAAAGAGAATCTATTTTATTTTTGCTTGCTGTTGGCAAATAAATACATATAAAATTGAACACGACAAATTGTGTGTGTTTGCCTTTTTTTGTTTTTTGTTTTTACACATACAATTCATCTATTTATATATGTAAATAATATATTGATTTATTTAAAATAAACATGAAGTGGAAATGAGCTTATGTGTACAAGCATTAATGTTTACTTCACAAGTTTGCAACAACGGACGTTGCATCACAAATGTTCGCATTAACGTATGTACATTGTACATAAATGCACATAGAATTAAATTAGGAGGATGGGAACTTACAATTCTATGTTACTTACCGCCAAGAGGAACACATAACTGTAAACTAAATACTTAAAACATTTGATCTTTTTTGGTAGAGCCATAGTTATATGCTTTTCTTCTCGTATCCTATATATTCTCGCAAGATGCGCTTTTAAAGTTCTTGATTTAAACAATCACTAACTGAAGATTCATCTATGTAAGAACAGATGTAAAATATATACATAAATATATTTGCATTGGTAAAAGTCTATATATGTATGTACACACACATATAAATAAACATATATATACACAGTACATAGAGTACTCATATATACGTTCGTAGGTACATTCGTAGGTACATTCGTAGGTACATACATAGGCAGGAATGTACCCAATGAAGCAATTTACTTCTTTTATTATTTTGTTTCAACTGTTTATATTTATTCGGATGTGTGTATGTATGTGCATACGAATTGATGCCAAAGTTGATTGTGTCAAAGACGTTAATTGGTCGGGTGAAGTAATTAGTTAGTCTTCACTGAAAATGTGCAATTGCATTATTAAATTGTTAAATTGTTGCAAGACAACTTAATATAATTCACACAGTACATTAACATTTTTGCATTGATATTTCTGAACTTCACTGTGGTAAATTTTAACTAAAAATAACAGTTAACGTCAACTTCAGGCGTCCAAAATCGTTCATAGATAAAAACACGCAGTTTACGGTCTGACGCTTTGTTCCTTGTTTTGTTATACTTTTGCAGTTTAACAGTGAAAGATATTATCTATAACCCTCGGCTCGGTTGCAATCGCCGACTCGTTGCGACAATGGGTCGATGACAGGCGCACGATGGCGGCAAATTTGCCTCAGATGTAATCTTCTTTCAAATTCATTTAAGCATACAATTTTATCTAACAATATTTACTTATACCGAGTATTTAATTTGAATATATTGTGCATTAATAAAAAATAAATACATTCCGAGCTTAAAATTAAATACTGCCCAAACTTACATCAATTTTATTATAAAGCAAAAATAACCGGAGTATTTCTGGCTGCATATTGGTTACATTGGTTTTTAATTATTGTTACCACAAATTACCGCAGTAGCTACAACAGCCAAATTACTTTTCTTTTAAATTGTGACAATTTAATTAAAAATAATTTTAAGTAATAATACTAAATGTTATATGAAGTGACCTTATTAGCTGGCTGGCTCGAGGAGAATATTGGTTTTTCGAACTTACAGCAATCAACATGCCATAAAAACCCCAAAAAAGGGAGCAGGTGGTTAAGGTTGAACTCGTTGCGAGCTTTGCCGATTTTATACCCTGAACCCATTGAAAATGGGTACAAATTTAAATTGTCGATAACCCTCCCCGTTTTCTTATAACCAATACTTATCGGTTTTTTATACCGTTTTTTGAGCATGTCTCAGAAACTATAACAGCTAGATCCAGCAAACTTGGTTTTATAATTTTCTAGTAAATCAGGCGCAGATTAAGCATATTTCGGTTTTTTAATACCTCCCACCCAACCCCCAACGCCGAAAAATATAAAAAATCGCAATTCAAGTACCACTGCCTTGTGCTTTCGTTTGTACTTACTTTTGTATGCTCCTTTCAAGTTCTAAAATGTGATAATACCTCGAATTGCAGAGTGTTGCTCACTTTGGCAACGGAATCTTTTGTCATTAAATTAAATTCATTAAACATAAATAATTGGGGCATTTTTACCCAATTTAAATGCTATACTATACTATAAAAATTGCATTCTTCAACAAGAAAGTTATACTAACCAAATAACACATAAATGGGGCATCTACACCCACAGCGTCATCTCCCAAAGAGCCAGAGCGAAGCGAACCGTTTGCTTTGTGAGATCGAGCGAGCTCGCTCATTTTGTTGTGCAACTTGCTCACTCCTACTAGAGAGAATTGCTTGGATGTGCTCTCAGTGCTCTCATTTTCTTCTGAGCTCTTCTAACAAGCAGCTATGCTCTCAAATTTTAAATTTAACATTTTCGTCCTCTTTTCCTCCCTGTTCGCTTTTCATCTATGTATCTTAATTGATAAAAAAAAAAAAAATAACGCCACAAATTCTGTGTAATTTCGTAGAGATCTACGATTTCAAAAGTTTTAAAAGTTACTACCAGGTTTTTATATTCAAAAAGACGGTAACCTAAAAATGAAATGCTTTTGTTTTATTACAATCTGGTAAATGTTTTCTGTACAATTTACACTTTCTTATTTACGAATTAAAAAATTTTAAACTACATATGTATGCAGGAGTGTATAAAAATGTTCATCAAATGTAAAATGTCAATTACACATATATATATAAAGATGTATATATATATATATATATAACACAAGTAGAATACAATACAAATTACAATACCTTTTGAATAAAAAATGTACTTAATAACTAATTGTTCCACTTAAATGGACCAGCCGGCTTAAAGAGGGACCGTTAGATTTCTGCTGCAACTTGCATAATCCAATTTAAATAAAAAGCCAATGTGCAATGCTCGCACGCTTGACTGTCGCGGACGTGAACCCGCCGATGAAATGATCGAGTAAAATCAATTGAATGTAAATAAAGTTATGCTTTAAATGTACATTTTACATATTATACAATAGCTTTTTCTGCTCTTGTTACTGTTACCGTAAGTTTATGTATATATAAAATTCAGGTCTCTTTGCAATTACTTATTCGATAAGCGTCGATAGCCAATCAAACAGATCTCTTTTAGATTATTCCCGAAGATTCTTAGTGAGCAAAAGGTTGTTATGGTGTCCAGATAAATGTCGGACCAGCTCCTGCACCGACTCAAAGCACATGGAACAGAAACAGCAGCTATACCGGTTCTCGGTGTCCGTCCCATTTGTTGTGGTTATTACATTCCTATGAACGGAGCACAGGTGCTTAAGAAGGTGCGCCTTCTGCTTGAACATAGCCACGCATAGGCGGCATGCGAACGGCTTTTCGCCTGTGTGCACGCGGAGATGGGTCTTAAGGTTCCATGACATTCCAAACTGTTTGCCACAGTATTCGCAGCGATACTCGCGCACCGACGATGAGTGCGAATTATTTGCGGCGATGTTGGAAACGGAAGTTGTACTGTTGCGACCGTCTGGGTCAATATTTAAGTTTATGTGCGATAAACTCGATAGCCGCGACTGCAAATTGGGCATTGTAGAGAGAGCAGCATTTTGGTTCGACTGCCACTGATATACAAACTGTTGTCCAAGATGCAATTGTAGCTCCGGGCTTTGAGCTCGATTTCGCTGTGGGTCTAGTAGTTTTCTTTCCGGCGTCAAAGTTTCAGTATTGAGTGCGCCATCTTCCAGATGGGATATTAGGTTCTTTTCCGATGTTAGTCCAGATATGGGTGATGTCGTCGACTTAACTAGTCGAAGTTCCTCCAATAAGTTGTGCTGATATGCTGTGAAGGGTTGGTTATCGCTCTGCGCATTGTGAAACCCCGGCCGACGCTTTCGATGCGGCGTCACAACGTAATTCTCCGGAGAACTATTTATGTCGGATCCATCGGAAAGTGGTTTCATAACATCCTTGTGTGTGTCAAAAAATAGTCCTTTTCGCTTCGTACTCTCGTGTGCGCTGATACTATCAATGTTGTTTTGTTTCAGAAATGTTTTACTAATGTCATTGCGTGCCGAATTCTCACTTTTCGTTCGAAGATCGAGTGATAGGTTAACGGGGTTTACGGTTGAATTATTATTGTTATTATTATTGCTGCTGTTATTGGCAAGTCCCCCTGCTGGAATGTCAGAAAGGTTTACAATTTCATCTGTGTCTTTATCGCTTTTGTTGTCCTTGTTGGGGCAGTCATCGTCATCTTCTCTGTGCGGGCACTCTGTTGCGCTCTCGCAGTTTTCAGCGGAAAATGCGGAAAAATCTGCGGTATTTCTGGTTTCGTCCACACTCTCGACTTCATATTTTAAAGATTGGCCTAACGTTTGGGAGGATGAATACTGCTGCTTCCGAGGTCTCTCACGAAAGCTGGCGCATTTCGTACTCAGATAGGCAGAATCTGTAGTCTTCCAACTGTCCGACTTGATTTGCAGCAACAGCAACAAATCGTGCAGATAGTTCACGTCTCGTGACGTTATACATGTTTGCCCGGAGTACAAAAAATCCAAAAGAAACTTAAAATACGTGGCATTGACGTCCGGAAAATAAACAGTTGTTGTGCAATCGCTCAGGTGAGTATCCTCCAGCAAATTCCTGTAATTATCTAATATTTTAGTAAACCTTTAAAATAGCTTATCAATACGCTTACCTTATAAGTGGACTGGCAGCTGCGAGTACTAATTTATGCGCATGTAGCTTTACCTTGTTCTCACACACGATAGTTAAGTCCGCTGGATGCTCCCCTCTAAACGCGGCTCCAATTTCTTTGAGGATGCACTCGCCATGCTTGCTATATTGCAACATCAACATTCTTTGAAACTGAAAATAATAATTGTATCTTTCAATATATACAAATATATATTTTTATCAGTTATCTTTAAATACAAAGTAAATAAGAACTAATTGAAAACTAAGAAAGTTGCAGTTGAGTGTAACTGACTGCGCATTACTCTGCTCACAGTGTGATAACATTTTAAAACAGACGAAAACGAGAAAAAAATGTATATTTTGAGAGAAAACCAACATTACTTAACTCTTGGGCCAAAACTGTAGAAAGTATAGATTACTCCTCGGGTATACACAAATATAATATTTCAAGTTTGAAGAATATATGTATGGATACAGGGTGGTCGGATTTAAGGACAAATGTTTGTCTAACATGCTTCACAAAGATATACACGAATGGAAGATACCCTGTATTTTCTTCTATTCATGCACATCCAAAAACATACAAAGAGTATGTGAAATATTTTTTTCTTTATCTGTGTGTAACATATGTAGGCTAAAATCGATATTTATCGATATACAAAATAAGATAGACTTGTGAAGAAAGAAGATAATATTGGTTGGCATTTTTATATGAAAATGTATGTATTATTATTATTTTTTTAATAGAGCTGACTTAATGTTGAAGCTCGAAACAATAACTACTTAAACTAACTAATAATATTAATATATAATCAATTGCCCGCCAAAAACGAAAATCTGTAACCTGTTCTTCAAACACATATAACTTCAAATCCCGAGCTTGCAGACGTGTGCTTGTTCCAAAAATCAAATATATTTCAAATTTCTAGTTTTCAGCTCTTATCAGACAGACGGAGAGAAGATGGCTAACTCGATTCAGCTAGTTGTTCTGATCAAAAATATATATGTATATTTTAACATTATATTATTTTCTTTTTATCATATCATTTACACAAAATGGGAACCGAATATAAATATCAGTTTTGCTGCAGCGTACAAACAGAATGTATGGTATCTATATATATATGTATGTATGAAAGTATGAATGTATGTACGTATAGATGTGATCAAAGCATGTATATTCATATGAACAAATAAAAGGCCATGTGTCATTAATGTATTGTGCAAGAGCACGGCTTGTAAACTTGCATTGAAACGCGTACATATATGAAAAACACACATTCATATATAAGACCATTGTGCATACATATAAAAGCCATGTATGTATGTAGATGTACGGCTGTCGAATTGAGTCTATGTGAGTGTACAGGGCCACACATTTGAGCTAAAGTTCACAGATCTCTGAAAACTTTAGAAAGAGATAGTCTCGCTTTTGCCGCGAATGGAGAAGAAACGTTCACTTTCAATAAAACTTGACTGACAGGCTTACCCAAGCAAGAGAATGGTATGCTCGTTGTATTATGTGTTTTTATGGCATGGCGCGAGACAATAAAAAAAATAAGCGGAATTGTAATAATCATTGTGATACCTTATTTAGCACTATATACGTATTTGCATAAATATGATATATGTATATCAGTCTTGCTTTGCTTTTAAAGAATTTACTACCAATTTTTAGCTTATAAGAAAGAAAATATATCTTCAGTATGTAAAGGTAATTAAATTAATTAAACACTTTAAACATATATATATATATATATATATGTATGTCTCATAAATGAAACTAAGTTGTGATCTTAACAAAAACCGGTCAAGGGTACATAAATAAATTAAACGGAAATTAAAAAAAATAACTCTCCTCAACGTATAACATTTTACTTGAATACTTAATTACTCTCATATTCTATCAACTGCATTTTTAAATTCCAATGGCCAATTCTCTTTTCTTAACCCTTATCTCGTAGAAAACCCAATAAGAACCCCCAAATAAGGAACGTGGCCTATTGGTTTTTTTAAAATTAAGTTAAAAGCTTGCGGGTATTTCCATGGTGTTTAACGTGTCCTTCATTACACTTTTAAAGGGTAAAAAATCCAAGTAAAATATAGTGTATTTTCATCTGTGACTTCAACAAATAGCATTTTGGAAGCACAATATTTAGTAGTAAAAATTATAGCAGTACGTTTTCCCGGTTTCAAGGTATAGGAAAAAACAACTATACCTGCAAATTTTGTAATGGTTTTGTGATATGTGACAAAATTAATTGTATATTAATTGTCGAATTAGACTTTCGAGATCAATTTTAAAAAAGGAAATAGAAAACAGTAGTTAGCCCGAATACATTTTTTTTCCTAAATGAATATTCAGTTTTTACCAAAATCCGGGCTCTTCCCAATTTTTAATTACTTGTATAAAGCGCAGTCAAACTATTTACTAAATCTTTCGTTTTTCTAGCTAGTCACCAAATTTGATTCAAATAAACATTTGAATGTACTGTAGCATTTAAGGAGTCTATTCCAAAAAGTTTTAAGATCGGTTCAGAAAGAAAGGAGAAGGAGAAAAGGAGGTCACACGATGTTTTCTGGTCGCAATCACATTTGAGCATGAGCTAAAGAAAATTGATGACTGTTAATTGAAATTGGCTTGACCTCTTTGCCTTTTTTTTTTGTAAAAGAGATTTTATGGAATGAGTTTTATCACGTGTCATCTCTCTTATAAAAGTAATTATTAAAGAGAAAGATGTATGGAAATTACCAATAGGAAATTACATTTTTGCAATTTTAAATTATTTCAGGTGTTATAAAAATTTGAATATTTTTCTAAGATAATATCAAATAACGTTTATTTAATATCTTTTAATTTTTTGGACTTGGTGGACCTTTCCGAATAGATACATACGTATGTACTTGCACTAATATGTATGGATGTACGTTCACGGATATACAAATGTACATAACGACATGACTATTACAGTTTATGTTTACTTGTGTTATTTAGTATTCGTACATACATATGTGCATGAATGCATGTATGAAAGTACGCTCATTTTAATAAAACAAAAATCAGCTATCCATAAAGCAAAATGCTAAAACTGAAATCAACAAAAACTCGCTGACGAAGAGTAGAAAAATCACCTTTCACAAAAAGCTTTTCTCTCGATGGCTCAGTTCTCTCTTAGCATGTGTGCATGTGTTTGTATGTATTTGCGTGCATATATTCATTCATGTCTATTTGTGTTTGTATTTGATAATGGCATGTAAAAAAGCTTTCGAATTACTCTAAATGAGTCTGAATAGATGTGTATACGAATGTGTATACGTATATGTGTGTATGTATGGAAATCTACATGTGTACGTTTGTAGACATGCAAGTTTATACAAAACACGATCACTCATTTACGCTTGGCTTTCCGAATTTGTCGTCGTAGTTTCGATATACACCGTTTTGCAATCCCTTGTGTGTACATACTTACACATAAGCATACATACATTCGTATTTTTTTTTAAAACTAGTGCATAATACATACAAATGTATGCATTTAGAAAAGTTAATATTCACTGAACAATTTGAGATGTGAAATTAGAAATAAAATTTAAAATATAGTAAACGTGTACATACATGCATGTACATATGTTTGTAAGTACATCAAATTTATGAAGTGAGCGGATTTAACATGATCAAACTTGTTTTTGCTGAAGCTTGACACGGGCGGACCAATACAAACGCAATACGAAGTTTCTGTTCATTTTCCCCTTTCACGAAAGCTCTTTTGGTAAACCAGCCAAAAAATCTCAGACTCACACACACGCAAACGCCACTCTCCGTTGTACACATGTGTGCGTGTTTTGTAAATGCCACACTCGTGAAAATGACCCAAATTTGAATTACATAATTATAACAATGAGCAAACTCTGCTTTCCTCATCGATCTTCTAGCTTTCTATGTACCTTCATACATATGCATGTACATATATACATGTACATGTATTTTAATTTTTTTAAGATACAACAAATAAATAAAAAGCTCCTACATACGTACAGACACACATGTTTGTATGTATTTTGTACATATGATGTTATGTGGACGAAGCTTATTAACATTTCTGCGCAACAATAAATGAAAGAGAAAGAGCGACGAGCGCACACAACACAGAAGTTGCTTACACGAACAAACCCACACTAATGGAAATATGCTTGCATACATATGCATGTTCATACGAACAGCACTATACGTACAAATACGCACAAGTGTGAGTAGTTAAGCATTTATGTGTGAGTGTATATATGTGCATATAAGCACGTTATGAAGGTCACTAAGCCTTTCTTGTCTCTTGCATGGGTGCGCGCTGCGATCTTTTATTGCTGTAGTTGTTTCTGCTGCTGTCGCTGTTAATCGTGACGATCAGACGGTATACAGAAAAGTGGGCTCTGCTGCACATTTACATACATATATTATATATACATACATACATAAATATATATGTATGTGTGAAATTTTGTATTAAACATTTGTGTACATTGGTCTGCTTTTCTTCATACATAACAATTTTGAAGTTGGCCTTGTCCATTTATATATGTAAATACATATGTATGTGTATACGTCTTATTATTGCCTATTTTATATTTTAAGCATTGCAATTTCTATACGCACAAGTATGTACAAACAATATTGCACAATATTGTAAATTGCACACCAAAATGTACGTATGTATAAAATTTTCCAACACTTTTTTTAAAAGCAAATTTGAACTGTCTAAAAATTATGTATGAAAAGACTATTTATTTTTTAGTTTATTATTACTTACCTCTTTCATTAAATCTTGTGGCAATTACTCCCTTTCACAAATAGCTGGAAAATCTTCTGTAGACTTTCTGAATATGTGTGTCCAACACATACATATGTAAATACAGTGGTATTTTTGCATATACTCTTTATTTATGTATTCATACACACTTATATACAAACAAGTACGCGACTGAGTAGAGCTTTCCACTTTCACAGTCTCTGATTAAAGTTTGTATACACACCTACATACAGCTGAACGCGTGTCTGTGTGCGAGTGTGAGTGAATAAACGCGTTCTATTCCTTTTGCATTGAAAGACAGAGTTAACACACATATATATATTTGTATGTCTGTAAATTATATAGTATGTATGCATACATGTACTTTTATTACTTTCAGTTTCAACATCTGCACACGTTCAGATACATATAACAACTGTTTCTGTTTTTGTTTATCATATTTGTACGAGATTTTCAAAACTCAATACGATAAGTAGATTTAATTTCTCTTTCGAGTTGGATCTTGTTTTCAAGCAGCGCACGTACAGTTCACAGTTTCATTAGCTTTTGCTTTTGCTTATGCTACAAGCGACACACATACATATACCAATGACAATCCATGTGCATGTATGTTCCGTACACACACACACAAAAAGTTCACAACAACAACAGTAACTTTTAACTAGGTTGAAGTTTTGTTATATGTAATACATTATTGCGAAATAAAAAACTTGATTGGTAAAACTTTTTTCCGACTCTGCGAGCGAGAGATCGGGCTTTTGCCTCTCTCGTATGAAAAGTAACACTACGTTTCTCTTAGAGTACGCGCGCACCAATAACACGTCCGACCTACCAAAGCACTATTTGTGCACTAAAACTATAAGCAGCAAGCGCAGCCGACAGCAGCAGCTAGCGAGATCAGGCCGACTTCGTGTAAAAGTGTTAGTCTTCGCACTCGTTCTCTCAGGCACTTCGTTTTATGATATGTTATGCCTCTGCCAAAGGGGTTACTAAAACACTGTAACAAAAATTAACCTCGAAATGTTTTCGAACACACACAGATATGTATGTATCCCCATCGTATGTATGCATATAAATAAGTATTTACATCAACACATTTTTACATATTTTTTTGATAAGCCTAACTTATAATAGAACCTGTTAAGTGATACACAATAGATATGCTTGTATACCACTATAAACTATACACCTGTTAATATTAATACTTCTATCAATTGCTTACATACTATATTTACTATATAGGTTACCCTATAATAAAATAATTATTATACTTACATACATACTTACATAAAGTTGCTCACAGCTTACTTTAACCAGCACCTAACAAAAAACAAAACTAGAAAATACTATGTATGTATATTAAAATTATTTAAATGCAGGCTGTCTTATGTTATAACATATCAAATATGACTCTATTTATTTTTTGTGAATTTTCTATGTATTTTATAACAATTAAAAACGATAAAAGCAAAAAGCAAAGTATATTAATCCATGCATTTTATATGTACATTTATATATTAAACATCAATATCCAATTCGACTTTTTATTTCTACAAGTCTGTGAATGCATTCCAAAAATTTCACCATGTTTCAAAAATGTTCAGTCTGGCTTTAACAAAATAATGACGCAACTTAAAATTTAAATACACATATATTTATTTCTAGCTAAATATGTAGTACAAAATATAAATTCAGGTATTTTATGTTTTAAAATATCGCACATTTTATTAAAAAAAAAATATATATATATATATATATATTTTGTTAAACATACAACATTATAACACATATTATATGAATATGTACTAATATATTAAAATAAAAGCATATGAAATACATATTACATACATACATGTAAATATGTAGACATTAAAATTAAAATGTGTAAAATTATGTATTAAGATATCTAATCCTTAATATCATCTCTTCTTATCTGCGAACAAAAGGTACCTTATTGAAAAAAATTAAAACAAGTTTTGTGTAGCGAAAATATGTGCAACAGTTGAATTTTCTTGAATTCTAGAATTTTATTCATTACTTCTTATTTAGATTAATTATTAAGGCATACAAAAATAATATTGGTCTTATACTAATAAGATAATTAGATAAATATATAAGTTTATTTGCTCTGTAAATATTTTTACAAATCTATGGTTGTTAATAGTATATAAGTAAAAACAATAACTTTTTAGTCCTCTGAAAACGATCCTATTTTCATTATTAGATGACACCAATGTCAGGCTCATTTTCCCATTTGCATGCACGAAGTGTGTTTTTCAAGGACGAATTTGATTGTCCCTTTTGAATAATCGTTGTTAGTGTAGATGGTTTGCGTATCGGTGTGTAAGCATATACCTATATGCGTATGTACGGAAAAACAAACAAACGATCATTAATTTTCATTGATCCACAAAACAAAGAACTTGTAATACAGACTTGAGTGGGTTACAAATATTTTACAACAAAAAGCATTTATCAAGGATTTAATTTTCTTTCTATTTTTACTATATATATTTATATATATATATAATATATTTATATTTACTATCCATATCTACTTTAGCCATATCGGCCACAGATTCCAAGCTTGATTCTTAAAATATAACTGTTAAATTACAAAAGGTCTCTTGTAGAGACTCAGCCTTAAATACTCTGACCACGTTCGTATGGTTTTATGTACATATTTAAGTAAATACGAATGTATGCTACCACACTTCTGAGGTGGCTACAGGGTATCTGCTAGTCAGGCACAATTAATCATTAAGTCAGCCATTCAACATAAAAAGTTCAGTTCGTTCTAAAGCAAGTATAAATATCGAAAGCATCGTTCGCCTTTTATACGACGGGTGATTTCCAACACCATACAGCTTGGGATTTTTCTTTTGAAAACATGGTCACACCTTGGCAACTTTGTTAACTTTGAGAATTGTTTTGTATAGAAGTCGTTAAGCTTTACAATAAACAAACACATTCATTTATTTATATAACTTTATGTACAGCACACAATGTTTTTGCCGAGCTTGGCATTAAAAAATTGTTGTTGAACACGCTTATAATAAGCAATAATTATGCAATAATTTTCAAAGAGCTTAATAGAGTTCATACATACAGTGGCCGAAAAAGTCAACCTACGACTTACAATTCTGCTAACTGGCGAGTTCAACATTCTAATCACAAAATGTAATGATGCAGTTTTGTTCATAATCTTTATGTTACTAATAAGTTTTTACCAACAAAGTCCTTTTCCAATATAAGCTTCACAAATTATGTACGAAAATCGGAAGAACATTTCAACATAATTGCGAAACTTGGTTGAATATCATAGGATATATGAAGATGGAGAGGTTATTTAGTGTTTATTGAGGTTTTTATAGATCGTCACAAAGAAAACCATAACTTTTTCAAAACATCTGATTTTCATATTTGATGTCATTTTGGTCATGGTTTGTCATCTACATTTAAAATATATATTTATTTAAAATAAACTCGGATATATATATATATTTTTTTTTAGTTTTTTGGTAAAATGAAAATGGTGTGCATAGTAAGGGAGATTGCTGATTTTCGGACAAATTTGTTTTAGGTGTTACACCCGAAAGCAACGTTCTTACTTTAATAATGAAATCCTTAAAAATTAAAAATTAAAAGTATGACGCGAACAATTGTCGAAGGAAAACTTTCTTTAATGGATGTGGATAACCTGTTTCACAAACCGAATCCAATGGCAAAACATTGATTCGAGCCGTCCACCAAATCGCCTTTTTTTTGTACGCAACTATTTCTAAACACTTTTTTTTTATGTAAGAAAATAGTATATAGGTACATACGTTATTATATGTACTTGCATAGTTAAGTACATACATACATATGTACATGCTGATTTATAATTTGTTGTTTTTTTGAATAACAACAGAGCGCAGCAAGCGGTCATCTTAATGTCCTTGATCCTTGTTTATATACATACATATATATGTAAATAAGACACACGACACGCTTCTGCACCCTTTCTTTTGAAAGGGGATAATTAAATTCGTCCTTGAACTAGAACTAGGACACTGCACCATTATTTGAGCGCGCTTTCTATTTGAAATTATTTATTTAGGCCTATTTAAATGGGGAAGTGAGCATAAGTGACCAATGTGCTATTGAGTCAAAGTAAGAACACATTAGGAAAGAGTAATCGACAGGCATCTGCCCAGTTCTTTATTCTACTCTTTGAAATAATGTTTGTTTTAGTGTCTTAGCTGTAAAGTTTGTAGACGGGCAGGTAACATTAACGGACGTCCGACAGTGGAAGTGAGAGATCTAGACGTTTGCTAGAGAGAAAGCCACGGGTTATGCAAAAATTGAAAATGTATAGGAACAAATATTAAAATATATATACAAATTAAGTGCTAAATACCCAAAGACTGCCAACACTACTCGATATTATTTACGATATATTTTTAGCGATAGTTTTAACATAATCGTATAGTATGCCATCGCAAAGCATCGGTGATTTTTAATTAAAACATCGATCGTGTTATTATAGTTTTGTTAAGCGAACAAAGTTGCAATAAACATGGGTGCCCGAATTATCCAAAATCGAAATAATTATCTAAATATGACAAGCACTTTTAGGAGACGTAAGTAGCCAATTTATGATTCAAACTTGTAAATTGAGGAGACACACGAAGCATTTGACGACGTTGATGCTGAGTGATCAAAGTCCAATTCTTTTTGAGTAAGGTACAATTAATATATGTATATATATACATTTTTCATTAGTTGGATATAGACAATTATCTGCGCAAGTTGCAGTTCAACCCAAACGAAATGCCAACAATCAAAACATAGTCCTCGTAGATGGGGTCCGTACCCCTTTTTTGACTTCTGGTACAGCGTACTCGAGATTGATGCCTCACGAATTAGCTAGGCATTCCTTGCTGTAAGTTTTTATTGTTATTAGAAGCATGCCTAAAACATAATAAATATGTTTTTTATATGTAAATAGCTCGCTATTGCAAAAAACTCGAATCGACAAGGAACTTGTTGATTATATAGTTTACGGCAGTGTCATACAAGAGGTGAAGACGTCTAATATTGCACGCGAGTCGGCACTTGCGGCTGGATTTAGCGATAAGACCCCGGCCCACACAGTAACAATGGCTTGCATCAGCTCCAATGCGGTAAACAATGCCTCGTGTTTGATTCTTTAAGCTACGATTGAGAGATCTAAGGTTGCGCAAAGAACCGATCGGTTATTCGGCTTTGAAACAGAAGAGCGTGACGTCACAAAATCGGTTTGCTTATTTTATTACTTTATACAAAATTCCGATATTGTGAAATTACAATTTTAAGAGCTCAGAAGTCTGCATAACCTTAGGGTCTGTCAATCGTGCTTCAAGCCATAGAAATAAAATATTTATTTTAATATACATTTTTAGGCAATAACTACTGGCATGGGACTAATTGCGACAAACACGTACGATGTCATCGTGGCTGGTGGCGTTGAGTTTATGTCCGATGTGCCCATTCGACATTCTCGCAAGATGCGAGCGCTTATGTTGAAGGCAAATAAGGCGAAAACGCTTGGACAGCGTCTGTCGTTACTGTCTACGTTCAGACCCGGTTTCTTGGCACCCGAAGTATGACAAACACCAAAATAACATTCATATTATTATATTAAGAATTTATTCTTCCTAAATTACAGTTGCCGGCTGTTGCTGAGTTTTCATCTGGAGAGACAATGGGCCACTCTGCCGACCGATTGGCATCAGCTTTTAATGTTTCACGCAAGGAGCAGGATGACTACGCTTTGAGATCCCACACTTTGGCAAAAAAAGCTCAGGAAAATGGATACTTTACGGATTTGGTGCCCTTTAAAGGTTTGCAAATTATACTATAGTGGCAATCAAAATACTTTATATCAAAATGTTACTTTTCAAGTTCAAGGCGTTGATCAAGTTGTTGACAAAGATAATGGAATTCGCGTATCCACCCCTGAAAGTTTAGCGAAACTAAGACCTGCGTTTGTGAAGCCCTATGGAACAATTACTGCTGCCAACGCTTCCTTTCTGGCAAGTATTTTTCATGTTTAATTTTTTGTTATTTTTTTAATTTTTTTATTGCACTTCTAGTCTGACGGCGCATCAGCTTGCCTTATCATGACCGAGGAGAAAGCAAAGCAGCTGGGCCTTAAGCCCAAAGCATTTCTTCGTGATTTTCTCTATGTGTCCCAGGACCCTGTCAACCAACTGCTTTTGGGTCCTGCCTATGGCATACCTAAACTCTTGAAAAAAGCTGGACTCGCGCTGAAAGATATCGACACTTGGGAGATTCATGAAGCTTTTGCTGGTCAAATTGTGGCCAATTTGAAGGCGTTGGATTCCGATTGGTTTTGTAAAACATATTTAGGCCAGAGCGAAAAAATTGGAACTCCAGATTTATCCAAGTGGAATAACTGGGGTGGATCGCTATCCATCGGTCATCCATTTGCTGCCACAGGAGTTCGTCTATGCATGCATACCGCTAACCGACTGGTCCGCGAAGATGGCAAACTTGGCGTAGTTGCTGCATGTGCAGCTGGCGGGCAAGGCGTCGCCATGCTTATAGAGCGTTATCCTGGTGCAAATGCCGACTGAATATATCGTTAGTTCTTTACACATAAATACATACTTAATAATAAATAAATTTATTGGCGGTACAGATTAAGATTTAATCTAAAGATTTTGACTTGTCTCCGTCCATGCCAGTTGCTTTTTTTTCTTTGGGACATTTGCATTTGGTATACAAAGATAATAAATATCAAGATCACTTTTAAATATCAAGATCAAATTAAAGTATATATTTTTTGTACAACGTAAAGTAAATACCTAAAATTTAGAGATAACACACATTTGAATAGCATATTAGGGCATTTATAAAAATATAACTAAGCGAATCGCTGTTCTAGAAAAACAATTTTATATTACTTTTTTATATTATTGGTAGATAATCTTATTATACACATTTCATCGCATTTTCTGTACTTTAAATACAATTAAATTTTTGCTAGCTATAAAAACGCAAATTTTTATTCTGTTTCATAAAGCTGTTTTTGTTTTAGCTTTGTTTGCAAAACATCGTTTTCATTGTAAGAAATGTGCAGTGGAGGTATGAGAGCACATGCCACCATTCTGCCCTCTGCGTTTAAAAAGTTAAACGTGGCGCATGCCTAAAAATAAAAATATATTAAAAAATGTTTCAGATGTTAGATAAATTCAACTATGAAGACACATACCTGTTCCGTCCGAAGAACCTCTACGTTTGTTTTGTACTTTTTCATGAATTTAATAATCCGTTTTGTTAGGCTTGGTGTGGGATTCTGATCTCCAATTCCTATAATAAGTACATCTATCTTTGGCTCCAATGTCGGAAAAAGCGAGAGACTTTCTTCATTTATGTCTTCAAATGAGTTTACGTTCCAAGACAGCACGGATCTAAAATGTTTAACATTCTTGAACACAAACATTTAGTTACATAACATACCCGAAATATTGCTTATACACACCTAGGGAAAACCGTAATAGGTCCAATTAAGACCATATTGTTGTTGAGCCGGAATCCGTATTGACTATAGCCTGTTATCATAAGACCTATGTCCGTTTCAGTGTTAAATATTGAAACTTTAGTTTTCCCATCATAATCATATGCCTTGCTTAATTTGGTCGCTACTGTTGAAATCATCGCCCGACGGAAGAAGGACTGACGCAAATTCATCATTCCAGCGGCTTTAAAAGTCGCAGTTTTTAATGCTTGTATATTCATTTCCAGATAGTTGTTTTACTTCAGTGCAAATATTATAACAAATACAAAAATAATCGATATATCAAGGTGGATTCGATACTCTATTCGATATATTCTCAAATTCACTTTAATTACAGTTGTGTCAATA
This sequence comes from Drosophila colorata, assembly GCA_035041545.1. Taxonomy (NCBI): domain Eukaryota; kingdom Metazoa; phylum Arthropoda; class Insecta; order Diptera; family Drosophilidae; genus Drosophila; species Drosophila colorata. The sequence continues at coordinate 999,098 of JAWNLD010000449.1, forward strand.
ACATAAAAAGCTGTTGCCATTACACGCGTTTTGCATCGAGTTCATGATTTATTGATAGGAATCGAAAGTTGTTTTCATAGTGCTTCACATCCAATTATTTGATCTGCTCAGATTTTCTTTTCCAAACAGTTTTCTAAGTATTTGAAGGATTACTGAAAAAATTTAAATAAAAGATGACTTTGTCTTGGATAATAATATTTTTTTATTATTTACAATGCTTTGGAGGTGACTTTATCAATAAATAAAATCTTTGCTGGCAAACTGGGATTTCCGAACCACGTACCAAACAGTGCGTACTAAAATTGTGGACTTCTGTCTTAAGAAATATTTTAAACACATATAGAAATACAAAAGACCACAGAAAGGTTTAAAAAACTAATTCATTTTATCCATAACAATGACTATCAATGACCACATGCACCGTGATTCTTTTCCTGAATATACTTGAATATTTTTTATTTCACGCTTAAGTACTTAAACGCGGATTAATGGATATGCGATTAGCATCTTATCGATAAATGTGGAGTACTTTAAAATAAATATAAACAGTCGACATGTATTTTATTTTCTGGTTCCTAGTAATATTTCTCATAATTAAATAGGCAACGTCACTACTGTAAAATACTTAATTTTTTTTATTTTATACGTGCTTCTAATACTTATGTCTAAATCTGAAATGAAAACGTCTGCAAATATTAATACAATAATCGAATAAGTGATGGCAATCAACTCATATACCTAAAATATCGTAAATGTATATTTAATCGATGGGAATTCCTACACTAACTCGATTAAATCATAGTATAATTAAAGAATTTATTACCTTTTACATACATACACATGTAAAATATAAAAGAACTTGTCGACATCAATTTCATCGAAAAGTGTGCTCTTGATTTGCACTTGGACAAGGATTGTGTTTCGTTCATGATAAACAAGATCTAAATATGACGGCAATAGCTCTCTAATCAGTGGCACACAATAATAACATGTATGATCGTGTCGCATATGCAGATTTATGATTAATTATCATACAAACAATTATTTCAATAAACGAACTGAGATGTGTGTATGTATATAATATCAAGTGCATCGCATCGGTTGTAAGTAGCCAAGTTACTGTTCTTTATATGATGTGCTATTTGAATCGGTTATCTTTCGCTGAGTAACTTTTTTATATTATATAGTATGGTGACAGGCATATATGTTTATACATATACACTTCAATATTAATTTGGACATATGTATCTGCTGAGCTCCCATAGAAAGAATCGTTCGATAAATTAGTTTTTGTGTGAAAAACTTTTTGTTTTTCAATATGTTTGGAACAAACTTGGCAGTTGTAGGAGTCCCTATGCTCCTGACCTAGAAGCAAAATATCACCAACAGCGCACAAATATGTATATGATAGTATAGCCTTCCATAGCAACAAGTGTTAAATATAGATATTGAACCATATCTTCCATATGTCTCCAAGGGTATATCATCTGCCGCACCCCAAAGATTACCATTCTTTCTCGTTAAACTCCATTACGAAGTGAAAGAGTTATTGGGTTTGTGCAATATCCGTCATACTGTCCGAGGGAATGCAATTTGGAAACCACCCAAGCCCAGCGGTCTTTGTGTGTATAATAATAATCATTCTCAAATTGAACAATATGTTCTTTTTGGTATTATAAATGAGAGAGCCAATGAAGATTACTCAACCTAAGTACAGCCTATCTTATGGTAGAATATGTTATATTATATTATGAGATTCTTTCAGAAGGTCGCTAATTTTATTACATTTTTTAACTAACTAAGTCTTTTTTAATATTGATCTATCATCTAAATTCGCGGTTTAAAACTTAACAAGGAGATATTAAAATATTTTGCTTTGAAAATTTAATAACGCAATGTGCACCAATCTTATGAGTATTTACTTTTTCTATTTTCTTTTTAGCTATTCACTAAAGGTTCGAAGATTTTACAGATGATAACTACCTCACAACAGACAAAATGATTGGCCCTAGTTCACAAATAAGCAAGATATTATTAACTTTATTGTTTGTGTTAATAATATTTTACGTTTTTATGGATGTTGAGCTATATTTGCGAATTCATCATTATGCGATTGACCGAAATTATCACATTAATACTTCGACAACGCCATTATCGTCGATGGAACCATCCAATTTGGCATCCGATTCAGGCAGAGCCCTAAAAGTTCCCACCGCAGAAAAAGAACCGTCCTACGAAACCAATACGTGGATCTCATGCGATATTAATCCACTTTGTCATATAACTGTTAAAGCGATATTGCTAGATCACACCAACCACTATCTGTTCGCACCACTAGCTACCATCTTCGACAATGTGGTTGAAATTTCCCAATCCACGTTTATTACACCGAACATGATATCATTTTTCCATGTGCTGGTGGCTTGTGTATCTGGGAAACTTGTGGCATCCGATAGCCTAGGATACAGGCGTCTTGGTGTGTTACTTTTTCAAATCCGCACGTTTCTGGATGACTTAGATGGCCACGTGGCGCGTGTCAAGAAACATATTCGTGGTGAGCGCTCGGAGATCGGGACATCGGGCTATTATATTGACGGGCTTTGCGATGGACTTGGATGCATTGCCCTTCTTCTTGGCATATTCTTTTTCCTAAAAAATAATCCACCTCGCCGAGGCTATTCAATAATTCCAATGAGCGATTCCAAAACTCCCGAGGCAACGATTATTCCTAAAATGAAGGCAACTACGCGCAAAGTCGCCAAAAATGTAATCAGCTTTACTGGCCAACTCTTACTGAGCTCTACGGCGTGGAATCGGTACATTGCTGTCTATCAGAATATGCTGGAAAGAGAAGATGTCACTAGCAGCCAGTACCAGTGCCAGAATTATATATTTAAGTCAACCCTATTCTTTTGCGTGGCTTGGATGTGGCGCATAGTCAACGTACATGCCCTGCTTCATTGTGTTTTGCTTAGTATTTTTTGCGACAAATTGTGGGATTTTCTAAGGGCGATACGTTACAGTGGGTATATAATATTATTAGTTGCCATTTGTTTAACTGAAATGCACATATTGGAGGCCCAGAACTATATTTTTAATTCATCAGCGTGCAGTAACATCTCACTGTGATTTTACCTATATTACTGAGAATACAATAATATTTTTGTAGTTGAGATCAACAATGCCTTTTTATACCCTGTACCCATAATTTTAAATTGTGTTTGTGTGCAAAATACATATACATTGTGATTGTGCGACTTAGGCTAAATACTTTAGTATGTATCTGTCAAATATATAAATATACAAGTAGATAACAGGGTAACAGACTTATTTGCATGCAACATGTATCATTTTTAGCAAGATTTTGCTTCAGAATGCCTGTATGGGTATAATTCACCTTGTGTTCGTGTGTATAGAAGCATATTTGGCTCGCAGCTGGGCTCAGGGTATACCCTAGTCGGGCACTCCCGACCAGTGCACTCTTTCTACGAATGGTTTAAATTCCGCAAAAAATAAAGAAGAAAATGGTTTGGCTGTACGGCGGGCAGTTGCTCATTTCTTTTCCAGTTGGAAACGGAAATTGTCCTTACTTTCAAGGCGTAAGTAAAGAATGGCGTCCAGGGATATCGATAGCATTACGATATATCGAGCTGAAAACCGGTTTTATAAAAGTATGGTTATATGAACATAACATAAAAACAATTGTTTAATGTGTTCATAAAGTAGCATAATATATTTATATTTTTAATATTTTTATTAACAATAAACAGATTATTGCATTAGAATGTTTTTACGTTCTGGTTAAAGCCGGCCAAGTAACATCACTATAATTGTTGACCGTCGAACTCCACGAACTAAAGAACATACATTATTTTACAATTATATGTACGATATTTCATATTTTATTTTAACAGCAGAAAAGATTCAGATGTGCGAATCAGAACTCGCGATGTATAGCATTCGTAATAAAACATCGATTAAACATCGGTAAGCATCGTTGCATTGACAATCGATGCGCCGATGTTTCTCGCAACACTAGTATACATACACAAAATTTTTGTCTTCAAATTTTTGCAAGGAGAAATGGTGTACTTTACGAAATCAAATTTATTAAAAGCGAAATTGTAAATATTCCTTATATTTATTACGCACTTATTAAACAGTGGATGTGCATATTGACCTAGCGTGTGTTGTGTCGAGATTCGAGCGTGCAAAGAAAAGTGACTTCGATCTGGTTCTGACTGTGTGTGAATCTTGTGAGAGAGCGAGCGTAAAAAGGAAATATACAACATAAAATATTACGTGTGTGAGCTGTACTGAAAACATACATACCTATATTGAAGGCACTACATCTGTAGTGTTACTACTAACCCTTTATCAATAGTGTAAGAATTGTTGTATAACCATTCAGGAGCTCCTTATCGCCAATCAACATTTTTCCGTATAATACATGTGTGTTGGTACCCTCTGCAGATGGTACGAACATCTGTACGTGTATATATTTTATGTGCATACGCCTGTAAAAACGTGTATTCTATATACAGAAAGCGGTTTACACGCTTTAACATGCATCTGCACATATACGTTTACTTTGACTAGGGAATTTCTGTTTTGAGATAGTTTAAATACGCTTAAAAATATGGATATACATATATCTGTTAATTTGATCAGAAAAGGGCAATTGTTGGCTAACAATAATTCATGTGCATGTGTAGATTTTTTTCTTTGTATTTTCGTATTATCTTAAATTTTTTTCATGGGATTGAAGCATTATTTGTATGTTTTGAAGAAAAATTGCGTCTAGGATTTAAAAACTAAAAAAACGTATTCAATTTATCATTAATTTGAAGCCTTCAATTGTCACAATATACTTACTATATAGTTTTTATACCACTGTATTATAATTTTGGTCACGTTATGCTGAACGGCATTAAAGGAGACATCGATCAGGACGATATCGTAAAAGCTAACTTGGTAAACTTTATATACATTTATCTTTTTGTTAAAGTTATTAATAATTATTATAGCATGGGACTGTCGGCCAAAGACAGTTTTTGTATGAAAAGAAACTCACTAATCAGAAATTTCAATCAGGCACCAACTCATGTTGCACTCTTAGAAACAATCTGTTTTATATTGGTTGCATATTGAAAAAAGAATAGACCATCTCTCGCAAGGATATTCTACTTTTGACCAAATAAAAGATATTCCATATTCTTGAGCAGGGCAACGACACCATAATGCTTTGTCCGTCTGTCTATTTTATGTCTGTAGTACCCGAAGAAATTGGCTTTTGTTAAAATAACTTAAAATATATACATGACAAATATATCTGATATCTTTATGTTCAACAATATAATTAAAAAAATCAAATGAATAATAAGCTTATATATAAAATTATACGAGTAAATTATTAAGAATAAAGAATAATAATATTCAGAATTAAGAATAACTTATTTTCCAATAAGGGGGTTAGTAGACCTGGGCAAAAAATTTAAAATAACAAAATATTCATTAGCATTGAACTATCAGTATGCGTCAAAAAGCTTGTGAACTTTTTGAAAGATATTTTATGGAGTATGTGTATCTGTATATGTATCAGTATGTCTGTATGTATGTGTATACATATTTGTGTATGAATTTATATTTTGCTTTAACTGAATGTCATCCAAATCCAAAAACTGTATTTTTTATGCAATAGATAATATGATCGGCATTTGTGAATTTTCATAAATTTACCTAAATATAAAAAGCCATGCATTTATTATTTTTGCGCCTGCAGTATAATAGGTTTACATACATATATTGTAGCTATAAATAGGACTAAGCCTCGCCTTCTTAATTTTTTTCAAATCTCAAATCACCAATTTTTCAGCTTCAACACCAAGTTTTTAATTTTGGCTTTTACATTTTGCTCCAAAAATATTTTTTTCTGACGTCTTTCTTAAATTTTACCATCTAACATATAGACACCTCCCTCAACTCCTCTTTCGTATTGGTCACCAAGTGTGTAGCATAGTTCAAAGTCCTTCCCTCTTAAGAGTAGAGTTGGAACTGAGATCTTGAGATAATTGTCTGCACTACCTAGAACTTTCCAGCTTAATATTAGCGATTTGGATCACGTGTATAATAAGCTTAATTTATGATAATTTTTCTTTTTCTTTTGACACAATATATTGGATATACTTAGTTACAAAGAGTAAATAGTTTTGTGCAACATCTATATGAAGATATGTAGAGAACAGAAAAGATAGTTTAATATATAATGGTGTATTAAAATAAGGATAAGTTGCCTTAGTGCTTGGATATTTTGGAAACTGAACATAGAGGAACATAGAACATAGCGGCCAAAAAAGATTGATAGCTTATACCAATACTTTAAATAATAATAAATAGAATGTGTTGCGATGTATGATATTTTTGAGATATTTCGCCTTATTATTTTTTCCTTTAAATGTATCTATGTTTGACATTACTAACACATATGACCAAATAATTGTAATAATTGTGACTTGGTAAGATTTGCTTTTATGTCGTTTCGTAAATTTTGTTATTGTCAATTTTGGTTATGTTAATGTTAATAATATACCTTTTACATTCTCGTTTTCCATTATTGTGAGTTGCAAAAATATCGCAACACATTTATTTCGCTTTTAAACAGTTTTATTTATTTTATTTTTTTTTTTAGCATATCAAGATAGTTTTATGTATCTGCATATATAAATGCAATAAAGTTGTATTGGAGGCAATTAGGAGGTTTTAAGGATATTGACTTGTACCAAGTCACCATATTTTATACCTGTCATTTGTCCGTTGATAAACGTCAATTAGTTTAAACTTTTTTTTTTTATTGAATACTGTTTTATTTTTTTTTATACACACGTATATAATAGGCATATACAAAACCAATGTGTGAACATTCTTTTCTGAGTGAGTGAATAATTTGTTTATACAAAGAGTTTTAAATATGAGACTATATATGGAGTATATCAGAGTGATTTTTAGTTGATTGAATGGTGTAGATAACATTGAAGTCTAACTTTTATGCATATAAATCTAATGAAAATTTTATAATTTATAGAGTTTTGAAAACAAATCAAAATGGATTTCGTACAAGTATCCGAGGAGGAGGGTGACGAACCTATCGAACTTCCAGCTGAAGAAGATGGAACGTTGCTAATATCTACCCTACAAGGGCAATTTCCTGGGTCTTGTGGACTCAAATACAGAAATATGGATTCAAAAGCCGTACGGGGTGTTCGTTCAAACGAAGGAAGACTGTTTCCACCAAGTGTTGACTCGGGTTGGGGAGAATATGTCTACTTTTGTGTGTTTCCAAAAGGTATACCAAATATCAGAAGATCTGCCGAACAGATCGACAGTCCTTATCGCCCCATATTGCCTCCCATAGAGAACAAACGTAAGAGCGATGATAACTTGGAAAATTCAACGGCAAAAACAAAACGTATTGAAACTCGTTTGCGGTGCACTGATTTGATTGTGTTGGGACTTGCTTGGAAAACGACTGAAGACAGTTTACGGGAGTACTTTGAGAGTTATGGCGAAGTGCTCATGGCGCAAATTAAAAAAGATGTCAAGTCGGGGCAGTCGAAGGGATTCGGATTTGTACGTTTCGGTTCTTACGAAGCACAAATGCGTGTTCTCTCAAATCGCCATCTTATAGATGGACGATGGTGTGAAGTCAAAGTTCCGAATTCAAAGGTATTGCAAACTAATATTCAAATAAAACAGAGTGTTAATACAAATGTCTTTCCAACTTTTAGGGCATGGGTCATCAAGTTCCATGTAAAGTATTCGTTGGCCGTTGCACAGAAGATATAAACTCAGATGACCTACGCGAGTACTTTTCGAAGTTTGGCGAGGTTACCGATGTTTTTATTCCCCGACCATTTCGGGCATTTAGCTTTGTTACGTTCCTTGATCCTGATGTTGCCCAATCTCTCTGTGGTGAGGATCACATAATTAAAGGTAATAAATTAAATGGACAGCATATCTGTTTATGGTATATATACATAATAACTTGTGATTTTATTAGGAGTATCAGTTCACGTTTCAAATGCCGCTCCCAAAGCCGAGCAAAACCGAAGCCATCAAGGACAGAATTACAACTATAATTCTGGGAATAATTTCGGAATGCATTCGTATCATCCACAAGGAAATCACATGAACTCGGGCCGAAGCGGACATCACAGAGGTAATAATCAACACAATGCACACGGAGGTGATAACACTGCAATCGGCAATAGTCACAGCAACATTGGCAGTGGTGGCTACGGAATGGGTAGCAATAATTTTGGTGGAAATTTGGGTGGGGGTTACACAAATAGTAGTAATCACAATAGTGGTGGGAACATAAACCGCCAAGATGGAGGTATTCCCTATAATAGGCAGAACAATTTTCATGGCATGAACCAGCCACACAATGGCAACGTAGGCAATGGTTGGATGAACAGGGGACATTTGGACATGCCTAACCTACAAGCGTTAGGCATAAATTCGCAAGGATCCAGCTCTTCAAATCAAGGGCAAAACATGAACAACCCTTTAGGCGTCGGACTTAATTTAAACTCATTGCCGATGAACCCTGCTTTGGTTGCTGCTGCGTTGAATCAGTGGAGCCTCCTTGGCAATCAGCTGCAAAATCAAAACCAGGATCAGCAGGCAAGCCTTCTATGCACTATCATTGTTTCAAACAAAAAACTCTTTCAGTTACTTCTCAGGGAGGCAATTTTTTATCATGGATGGCCCAAAACAGCGGGGGGCATTCCAACACATCTAATATGAACTCTGGGAGCCGCAAAGGACCAAATAATCCAAACAACTCCGGTTCTGGCGGCATGAACAAAGGCGATAACTTGTCTTCTAACGATCAGCAGGTGAGTGCGTACGACAAACAGACATTGTTAAGATTATATTTTAAATTTAATATATTTTAGAATGGCTGCCCTCCTAGTAACTCCTGGTCAAATCAAAGCAGTGGCTCCCAAAATTCGGTGGACAAATCAAATTTTCTTTAATTATAGAAAGCTCTTTACCAATATGGTACGAATAAAAATAAAATCACTTAAATTAAACAATTTAGCTACTGTATGTGTAGAGTTGAATATACGGATGTAATTAGCTTCCTTCAAAGCACGCTTAATGAACCCAATGAATACAATAGTAAAAATATATAGATTGAAGGCTTTTAACTGACAGTGCCAATAGACGTTGCAATGACAAATTGTCAATTGTGTAGCTGACTTAATAAGGCCGAGTACGAACGTTGCATAGCGTGCAGATCATCAGATTATAGTTGGGGATGATATAAGTAGGTAATGGGCGTACAGAAACCGCTGCGGTTGGTGCATATGATAAACACCACCTATGTTAAAATGTTTATGTTATGGTACTGTTATGGAATTGTTATGATAACATTTTATGTTAAATATTAAATATATGTATATTTATGTGTGTATGTATATATATACTTCTCAGAGAATGCAAATAATTAAAAATAATATTTTTAGCTGCATTTTATACTGTACCATTGCACTACTAGTTGATCACGTTGTGACAAAACTCAACTCAAGTTACATGTACAAGTGTAAAATCAATCAGCAATCAACCGCATGCAAATTCTAACAATTTGAAATAGTGTAGCAGTCAGCCTCTGTAAGCAGTCAGCTTCTGTAAGCAGTGACAACCAAACAAACATAATTACCGAAAATATGCAAAAGATGGCGCTAGCGGTGTTGCACTGGCATCATTGGTGTTGTGCAGATATCGAGTTTTTGACATTGTGGGCGCGAAAATGAGCGTAGCTAAAACAGTTTGGATGCGATCTTCAGAGGAGGTCATCAGCAATCTGTCGGTGTACATTTTACGCATCTAGCTTTAAAAGTGAGGGATATATATAGATTTATTCGAATTGCCACGCCCCCAGTGGGCGCATCCCGAAACCCGTAACACTTTATCAGACGAGGATATACACGAGTATATATCCAAAATTTCTCTAGATTCAATACGGGCGAAAAAATTGCGTTCATACGGACAGACAGACAGCATGACGAACATTTCACAAACCCAATATACTAGTTTCACTTCGTGAACAAGTATAAAAATGCTGAGAGTTAAGAATTTATCCTAAAAATCAATTCTCCACACACACATATATATTTTTTTCCAATATTGCAACTAAGCAAATTGAACAGGTCACCTACGAAACCAGTTTTTCTATTTTGCTTTGATTATTATGTTTCGTTTTACTTGGTGCATGTTGCGCCACAAGAAAGCTGGAAAAATCCGATAGCTGATTTCCAAAATTACTTTATTTTTAGTTGTTTCTGCTGATTTAAATTTAAAACATCTTCAACAATTGCTACTACTGGGTTGAAGAATATTATTTATTTTTTATTGTAATTACTGCTGTTAGCAATTATTTCCATTTAAAACTAGTTAATATTTTCTAAAGGTGAAATGAATTCACGCAAATGATATATGTTATGCAACAAGTTTATTGGATTTTCAAAAATTTTAATTTGAATTCATTTAAATTAAACATGACGCTTTTTGTAAAAAATGACAAAAAGGTGGAAATAGACCTAAACAAACAGTTTCAAGTTTGAGTAAAATAAAATAAAGTATTCATAACAATTAATAAAATACTAACCAGTCGCTTTTGTATTTGGTGATCCATTCCGTCGTTCCAAGTTGATAGAAGTGATTCGACTGTAACGGAAAGTCAAGTTATTTCTCTCGATGGAGCCAATTTTAAACAAAGTTTCGAAGATTGACTAGAATGGATCAAACAATTCGGGACAGATTTATACGCCAGCAATTACTATATTTTATTGCTGGTCGGCGCTGTTGTCAACAATTTGCCTGCACATTCCGCACATCTGAGCACAATATACTCATCGATGCCGCACGTACTTTGGGCTTACGCTCCCAGTACATATTGAGCAATGGCCAGATGTGTGTTAAAGTTTTTAAGCGATCTTGCAGACACTACTTGGATGAGCCGAAATCATTAAAGTTGACCCGCTCAACTGTGTTGGACATGGTCAAGTTGCTGGCTCACACAAGCGTCGTTGGAAAGGATGAGCTGCAAATAGGCGCAGATTACATTGGCCACAACTGGTGCATTCAGGTGCCCTCTCTTTACACCCCTTTGACAATTCTGAGCCAGGCAACAAGGCGTCTCAAGTCGGAAAAACAGTGCAAGTTCTTGACGAATGCTTCAATCATCTCGTGTCACAACGACATTCTTGAATCTATCTCCGGCAATCGCGTTACGGTGTTCGATGGCAATCTTTCCCTGGATAAGTCTATTTTATTGCCGCTCATAATATTGGAAGATTCGAAATACAAAAATTCAAATCTTAAAATAATCTGCATCGAAAAAGAGAATATTATCGCGATTTACAATTGCGAGCGTTTCGCCGAATGCTTGGGCGAAAATGTTGGCGAAACTGCGGGCATCCAAGTGCCGCAGCACAGCAGCATTAGCTCCGTAACGCATGTTGTGTACACAACCGCCAAATACTTTCTACGTTCTCTGTTTAACAAAGACTCCAATAAGCTGAACCAAATTAGCCACTTTGTGGTCAACGATGTGCACCTGCACGCTCCCTACACCGATATCTTGCTCTATGAATTGAAGCAAGCACTGAATTTGGATCAGAATCTTAGAATTATATTGCTCTCACAGGCGTGCGATGCAGCGCGATTTGTTAACTTTTTTGGCGAAGGCACGAATTTTGACATAGAGACTGCGAGTCCATTTGACTTTCACATTTCTTATCTGGAAGACATCCAAAGCAGCATTCACGGAGGCTCAGAGGTTTACAAAAAACAGTTGCAAGTGTTTAGAAATAAAAACCAAAGAAACGTGCAAATGGATAAATGTTTACAGGCCTACGAGGAACTTGGCACTGACGTGGCAATGCGTCCACTTCTGTATTCAATCAATTACGAGCTGGTGCCAGTAAACTATCAGCACTCCCTTACTGGGAAGACGGCTATCTTGATTGCCTCCCAGCTGGGCAATGCCAATCATCTTCGCCTGTTATTGTTTATGGGCGCCAATCCAAACATTGCGGATGAACAGCATGAAAATGCTGTAACTATTGCTGCTTTAAATGGGAACACCGAATGTATTGATATCCTTCATAATTACAATCTTCATGGTTGCATTGTTAAAAACACTAAGCCCGAATTTGTTGATTTCGATGCTGTCATCAATATATTGTATCTTCTCTGCACACAGCCTGATTTTTCACCAGGTAAGTTACAGGAAACTATCTATATTTTTGATTGTCGTTAAGCTGAATGATATAGTAGTTGTAATATTTTGTAAACTGTCAAAATTTCATTGAATTTCGTCAATATGCTTTCACACATTTGCCAAGTTTGATCGAGATAACTTTAAAATTACGAGAGTAGTTTGCATTAGACAAGTTTTGATGGTTTTACCCGAATATTTATTTAGTTTTTGACGATTTATTTTGCTAAACAAGAACAATCTGTGGCGGTTACTTCTAGGACATTGGGTAATAACTGTAGCAATGCAATTTTAATTGAGCCACGCCCACTCCCGCCCACACAATTTACAAAAATGTATATTTTCCCAACAGCCATGCTGCAAAATTTTTTGTGTTCATAATAATAATTCTTAAGTTCATGATGGTTGGCGCTGCTGTTTAACACGTAGCGGTAGGTCCTCGGTGCGAGACCTAAGATTAAGATTATTTTGAATTGTAATGGCGAAGCTTGCAGCGAATATGTTGTGTGAATGTTTATTGCTGCATATTGGAGCTGCTTTTTATCGATATGTTTCACTTGCACATTGCCACCTCTATGCATGTAACTGTATTTAAAATAAATACAAATAAAATGTCATATTAACATTGTCCCAATTATTTACGTCATTTAATAATAATAATTTAAAACATATTTTCCCACCATACAAAGATCCACATCTATGTGTTTATCGATATATTGAATATTGCCACTAGAATATTTTGTAGGTTACCTCTCTGTGTATATCGATACATTGAATACTTCCATTAGAATATTATTTTGTATCAACACGAGAATTTAGTTTTGCTAAATTATTTAATTAAAATGAGCGCATATTCCGAAAGTAGTGAGGGCAAAATTATTCCGGCAACCAAGCGACCAGATGGCACATGGCGAAAAGCACGCCGAGTGAAAGATGGTTACGTGCCGCAGGAAGAAGTCCCGCTATACGAGAGCAAGGGCAAACAATTTGTTGCCCAAAGGCAAACCGGAGTGCCACCAGGCATGTGTCCACTTTTAGCAGCTGAAATGAAGAAGGTGCGCGAGAAAAAGGAGAAAGCAAAAGCTAAGAAGGCTGAGAAGCAGCTAACAAAAGTTTCAGCTAAGCCGACGCCGGACGCTATGGGAACACCTGCCTCTGCATCGCCCAAAAATAATTATGATCCTGCTATTAATTGCGAAATGTCCATGCTATCCAAAAATTTGGACGACAATCTTACACTAGCTGACGTCCCTGAGATTGATGTAGCGAAACAAATCAAAAAGCTGAGAAAAAAAATTCGAGAAATTGAGCAAATCGAAGCTAGAATTCAAGCGGGTGAAATAAATAGTCTTGATAAAGATCAACTTGAGAAGGTGAAAAAGAAACCGGAGATTGTAAAGCAATTAAAGAAAATTGAGACTCCTGCGGAACTACACACATAACTATACACAGATGAAATTTTTCATTTTAAGCCAGTTTATATCATTGCCTGCCTCTGCTTACCGTACCGTAACACGTCTGTTAAATAGTTTTAATAGTTTTAATGTAAGACAGCTGATTCTATCTGTTTTAAAAATGTGTGGTTCCGTTTATCTGTTCTATTTTGAATTAATCAGCAAGATGAACAGCCTTAATTTAATTATTTTATAAATAAATACAAAATGCAGTTCACATTTTTCGTATACTTTTTTATTTTCATTTGTCATCTGTATTTTTTCAGGAAACATACTGATAATTTTGCCGACCTATTACCATTTAGTAAAGCTAAACTATATGTTGTTGAGTAATATGTTAACGGGCAATTTGCAGAAGTATGCCATATATTTGTTACACGAGCACATGGACAAGGAGTATTTAGACTCCTTAGTTAAAACCCGTACTGACACTTTGAAAGTAGTTTTGGCCACTGAAATAATAGAGTCATTGCCACTCCCAATTTCATTTAAATACCTCATAGATGCAGCCAGGCAGAAGAAAACTCTGTTCGATGGTAATACTAGCAGTACCGAGGACAGATACGAATGGGTTGCAAAAGACTGCCTTTTGAGAAGAACTTTAATTCTTGATACGAAAGGTTGGTTAAAGAACTCGTTGGTTCGCATGAAGTAAATCTGAGTAAATATTCTTTTTCAGCTACCGCTGAAAAGCACTGTTTTCGTCTAATACCAAAAGAGACATTTCAAATGCTAAACACAACAAGCAGACCTGTTCTACAGACAATGCACTTGGACAAGATCTGTTTAACTGTCAAATTGTTGTCGCCAAACACGATTATTAGTGAATATTTGACTAATACCATTGCACCGCCGGCGCTGATAAACATTCACCAGACTGTGCAGTTCTTGAAGAAGATCGACGTGCTGGATGAATCCGAAGACGTCACGTGGCTGGGCTGTCGACTGATAGATGTGCCTGTGCCATGCCAGCTCGGGCGAACATTAATGTTTGGCATTTTGCTGCAATGTCTCGATCCGATATTAACTATTGTGAGCTCGCTTACCACTGCGGACCCCCTGAGCATACCCTTTAGCGGGGACATTGACCCTATATGGGATAGATTTACTATTTACATACAGAATCGTATTAAAAGCGAACGTTCTCGTTTAGCAGAAGACCAATTTTCAGATCACTTAATTTTTGTGCGTCTGTTTCAAGAATGGCAAAGCCGACTGAAAGATGACAATCTGCCTTTATACCTGACCGACGAGTACGAATTCGTGCTGAATGGCCTAATGGAGCAGTTAAATTTGACCCGCACGACAATTGTGAGTGCCTTGCGAGCGACTAATTTGATACATAGCCAAGGTCACTTAAGTATACAAAGCATCAACACAAAGTCGGACAGTTGGCCGTTAGTTAAAGCCGCGCTAACTGGCGGCCTGTATCCCAATATTTGCGCAATGGATGCAAAAAACCAATGTCTGAATTCGGCGCACTCGATAAACGTTCATCTGCATCCAAATACGGTGCTTCGAGACTTTTTGGAGCCATTTCAAGTATCTGCTCAACGGATCTGCACACAGTGGCTCGTCTGTACGAAGCAGAAGAATAATGTAAAATATGCCACTGCTGTTGTTCCACTGGCGGTGGCTTTGTTTGCTGGTGAGCTTGATGTCTTTTTTGGTTAGAATATATTTAATTTAATTGCTTTTACAGGATCAAACAAATTAGGACTTGGGCACATCTCAGAAATGCAGCCGGTGTCAGATGGCACTAACATTCAGTTTTTTATCGACGAATGGATTTGGATGGTCCTGTCGAAATCTGATTTCGAGCTTGTGCTAAAAATACGGCAATATTTTTTTAAAATCTACCAATATTTTTTGAAATACTGCAGCCAGTTCGAGAAGTGGCGAAGCGATTCAGCTGCTTTAAGTAAGCATCTTCTATTATTCGAAACGTTGACTGTAATATTTGAAAATGAAGATTCGAATGCCGGGTTCAAAAAGTGCTCAAACATCGGCTTTCGACCTGCCTTAAAGTTACCGAACTTATATTTGCTTAGTGTTAATTCCCACTTGACTTGGAAACCTCAAATAGATGATAAAACCGTTGCAACGCAAGGAGAGCCGAATTTTAAAATGAATTCACACCTGGTTGAAAAACAATTTTTTTTGCTTTACTCAGAAGATAACCCCAATAATTTTTACAAAAAAAGCGGTGCATCTTACATTGAAAGCGTGATTGGAAAGTTTGCAAGGCCAATTGAGTCACCTAGTCGACACATTTACGTGATTTTGTATTCAAAAAGTCCGGATATAATTCTCAGCATTTCCCGAGCCCAAATTCAGAAAGGCGAATTCATCTTAAAGGAGTATTTTAGGAATGCAATTCCATTGTGCGAAATTGTGTAAGTATGGTATTTCAAAGAATCTTATAAATACTTATAAACGTGGTATCAAACCAAATCACGCACAATTATCAATAAAAATTAATTTAATTTTAATGGTTTATTTAATTTTCTTTACGTTTGATACCCGTCTATAAATGTTTACAATAATAAATTTTATAGATAACGATATTAAAGATATGAATTGCTTTAAAGGAATGCCTGTGCATCTATATATGTGAATGCTCCGAACTTTGATGGTCGTTTTATGTCGACTCTTATAGATAAAAGGGTTGGAAATTTAATTATGGATTTATTTGCATTTCGACACCATTGGATACACACAAAATAGAAAGTGTTAATTTTATAATCTGTTAGTTTTAAACGCATTCTATGTTAACAACAGTTTTAAAAGTATCTCAATCTGCAGGGTACACTTTGTATACATTATTTAAGCTTACATTATGAATAATGCACATATGTAGTGTGTATAAAGTTTTAGTAATTATTTTTACATACATATATAATCTCATGAATACTTATATTTGTGATAACATATTTTATTTCGCTAAAAGTATAATTGCAAATGCAAAAGGTTAGATGTCAATGATTTAACTTAATAAAATGTTTATATAAATATGGCGGTTTCTCGTAGTGTTATTTAATGAGTGAAGATAGTATAAGTCTATTCGATAAAAGAAGTAATATTTTTGTATAATACATTTGGTTTATTTTTACAAAAATATTTGAGATTATTACAGAAGATGACATGTACATTGAAATACACGGAAATGTTATAATAAATTTACAATTATTTTAAAGTATAAGTCAATGGCACCCACAAGATTTGACGATCATGTTTCTGTACTTCTTCAAGTTGACATTCTCATCGTTCAGATGATATAAAACCGGCAACGCTCCCAATCGCGTCGGAGCACAACAGGGTTTTGGCACTCTTTTGGGTTCAAGCAAGTGTACGAGTGTTTGGACGATTGCGTGATTGGTGGCATTCATATGTGCGTTGAGTGGAAAATTGCATTCCCCGCTGCAGTAAAAGGCGCCATAACCTTCCGGTGCGATTATCCAATCGTGCCAGCCCAAATCTTTAAAGTCAATGTAGAGCGTTTGCATCTGACAGCTGCGCGTATTTTCTACTGCATTATCCACAAGTGGATTTTGCGGCTCCGATCTACTCTTTTTGCGCGAGTGTAAAGTGCTGCGCTTTGTTCTCTTCTGTGTGCTGTGGGTGGATGTGGCTTTAATGAGTTCTGTCCCTCTGAAGAATCCAATCATAAAGGGCTGATTTTCATCGTCTCCTTTGATTCGGCGATGTATTAGTCCAATGTCGTCCAGTTTAATCTCTCGATCGGGTTTGTTCAGTGCATGTGCCCCGATATAAATACCGTGATTTTCATCGGAATTCACACGCCAATCGTGCAACGCCTCCGTAACATTGAGCTCCAGCCAGCCCACATAGTCGCCTGTCGTATTGACGGAGGACAGTGGCTCCAGCGTGTTCTGAGCCGATTCTCCCGATCGTATCATGTAGACTGTAACGGTAAATTGTTTGTTGGTCGTCAGCCATTTACCTTCGTTGGAGTTTTGGTAGATGCGCAGCTCGGCCATCATTAGGTAGTTCTCCTTTGGAATATTGCTAACGTCGAACCAGAGTCGGCGTCCGTGTTCATGGCGCATTTCCTCCATATTGTGATTGCGTTTGTTCAAAAAAGTCATTATAATGTCACTCTCATCGATGGCACGCTTGTCCAGATCTGTAATGAAATTCTGCTCGCTTCCAGTTGCATCGCGCTTGGAGCGGCTGTGATCATTTTTGTTCTGATTAACGAGCCCTTCTTCGGAGGTAATGCGATAGTAAACGTCGAGCAGAAACTTGGGCGCCGACTTTCTGAGCGACAGACCATGGTTTTTTCGATATAAAGGACGATCTGCAATTCCGAGGAACTCTAATATTTCATAGGAGACATCCAGCTTGTCGTCGTCGGTTAGCACACGTTGCATTACCGTCTGATCTTTGCCATTATCTATGTATATCCCCGACTGCGTGCAGTTGGTATACGGAGCGGTGCAAATAATTAATATCAGCCAAAGCGACGGAACAACAACGGATGGTGTCATGATTCGCACTGAAAATAATGTTTTAAGTATCCAGCATTTGTCTGTGTGAAATCTGGACTGTATTAAACTACAGCTATTTTATTGTGATCTTCTATTTGTGTAGTTATTTATGTGTTCATTAAAAATACATACACACTTGTATTGAATTCGTTGTATGTATCTTAATCCCATGGATGCATTTTTTCTTGAAGCCATTTCTTAACAAGTTGGCAGGTCTGCTACAGTGATCTGCAGCTCCGGAACAAACAATGCTGGTTCCTTTTATCCATAGTTTGGACAATATTGCTTTTATTTACATACCTATGATATAGTTGACTTGTAAGAAACAAGTAGAACAATTAGATTTATTTAAAACAATTTAAATTTATTTTGCTTTATGATTATGAGCCTATAGAAGATTTACTGGTCAAATGCAAAAACGTCCTTCTATGCGATTTTCAAGAGTTCAGGTAAGGTTTATGTATTTTGGCATTATTTTTAGTTAAGTGTTTTGAGTGTTATATAGTGCATTATCTCTCAATAAATTTTTTTTGGATTGACTTTTATTATCTCTATTTATTATCTCTCTCTCTCGCTCTCTCCCTCTCTCTCTCTTCCCATTTCTCTATTCCTCTCTCCTCATCTCTCTCTCTCTCTTCCCATTGCTCTCTCCCCATACCTCTCCCTCTCCTCAAAATCTCTTGGTCCCCATCTCTCTCTTCACATTTCTCTCCCTCTCTCTCTCTCCATTTTTCTCTCTCTCCCCCCTCGCTCTCTCTCTCCCTATATCTATATCCCCATCTCTCTCTCTCCCCATATCTCTCTCTCTCTCTCTCTCTCTCTCTCTCTCTCTCTCCCTCTCTCTCTCTCCCCATATCTTTATCTCTCTCTCTCTCTCTCTCTCCCTCTCTCTCTCTCCTCAAAATCTCTTGCTCCCCATCTCTCTCTCTCTCCCCATCTCTCTCTCATCTCATCCCCCTCTCTCTCCCCATCTCTCTTTCTCTCTCTCTCTCTTTCCATCTCTCTCTTTCTCTTTCCATCTCTCTCTCTCCTCATCTCTCTTTCTCTCTCTCTCTTTTCATCTCTCTCTCCCCATCTCTCCCTCTCTCTGGAAATTTGTATACCCTGAACCCATTTTAAAGGGTACATAGGGTATAATGGTTTTGTGAAAATTTATGTAACTGGCAGCAGGCGGCATCTCCGACCCCATAAAGTATATATATTCTTGGTCTGGAGCAGATCAAGTTTATTTCAAACTCTTACCGTTTTCCTAAAATCAATAAAAAAAATAAAAAATCTCAAATTTTTAAGCTTTTTTTTTATACTTTGAGCGCTAGGGACACCAAATTTGTTCAAATGAGTACTTAAAAAGACTATACCACTGAAAGCGTTTATTGCATATAAGTTTAATCAAAATCGGTTCAGAAACAGAAGTTATTACAGAAAACGTGTGCTAAAATTAAACAAATTTCACAAGTCAATTAGCAGCAAGCGTTAGCAGTGTACGCGCAAGCAGTGCATGCCTATCCACGCATCCATACATACACTGCGCGTCATCAGATTAGCGTAGCTCAATTTTCCAAGAGCAGCCGTCAAGTTAAGTACCCAGCATGCGGCGTCCGTTTGTGTGTATATGTGATATTCTGTGTGTATTATGTATGAATACAGAATGTTTGTACCGACAACTTGCAGCTGGGCTCAGGGTATCTCGTAGTCGAGCGTGCCCCACTGGAAATCTGACAGCTGTTCGCGATATTGAAATCGAAGCAACTCTGCCATTCGCTCGTTCCCTTATTCAATAAAATGCAACTTTTATTAACAAAACATTTAATTTTACCTTAAAATGTGTAAATTACGTTCAACAATCAATATTTCACTCATTTAATTAGATACAAAAATATTTCAGTTATCGATCAATTTCGATTATTTGTTTGTGTAAAATATAGGAGGCAAAGAGCTCAAATAGTTGGCAACTCATTGTAAAAGAGAAACAGTCGGTAGCAAGTTTGTTGAGCACAAGCGAAAATTACGAAAATTGATTAAGTGAGTAAGTACATAGCATTATTTGTGAACATATGTGCGCATATATACTTTTGTTGTTTGGAATTAAGATTCCACAAGTGTGTGAATTCAATATTTAATTCAATTAGAAGGGCTCACGAGCTATGTTCAAATTAAATGTATATATTATAAATAGACATGTGTTTTCTATTAGTAATATAATTGTATATATACTCATAAATATGTATTACATATATGTGTATTTCCGTGCTATGTCAATAAACCTGTTTCCTCTTCGCAGTCAAACTATAAATGTGTGATTTTAGATAAATCAAATGTTTTGCTGCTATATGCATTTCAGATAAAAGCAATCAACATACCTAACATAATATTTATATATATTTATGTAAATGAGGAAATTGGCCCATTATGAAAGGCTTTCAATCTCAACATCACGTATTCTTTTGTATGATGTCACCATTAAATTCGATATAAAGATGTTTTTTTTTCCTGTAAATGCAGCATAAAAAGATACTTTTGGGTGGGTCGGTAAAATATAAAATGATTGATGCAAAAATACTTTCAATTGCTCATCGTCTCTGTATATCTGTATAGTAGACTATTATTCTTAATTGGACGAACTTCGGCATTATAAAGTAAATAAACAAATAAGCTTCCCAGTTTTAAAACTAACATATGTATGTATAAGCCCTTGTGTTTTTGCTGCAGACATTATATATATAAAACTTGATCAGATCAGTATTTTATATAGCTCTCATTGAAATTGCAACCGCATATTACCGCGATGAAACCAATATTTTGGGATAGATTTAGGGCCACTAATATTAAAATCGATATCTTAAAAATTTTCTTAGATATTCAATAATCACGAAATTTTTAAATTTTCTTAGACAAAGTTTCTTATTTAAAAATTCTCAACGTGTTGAAAATTTGTTGTTTTTTTCTCTATTTTTTCTTTCTTTTTAATGCTTTAATGCAAAAATGACTAAATAGCAAGTCTCATTGCGTGACCTGCAAAAATTATCATGTTAAAGTACAAAAGTCAGTTAATAAAAATAATTTCCTTTGGGATAAATGACAAATGTATGCTGAAAATTACTATAATTCCCGCGTACCCAACATGTTAAAAATAAAATGAAGAAGATAGATGTACTTCTTGGTATTTAGGTTGCTTGAAAACTATATTAATAAGTATTATATATATTGAGTTGTCACAAAAACTGTAACTAGAACTACTCGAGAATATATTTTCAATCGTTTTCTGACTGTTACCTACTTTTGCAAAACTTAAAATTTAAATATTTAATGGAGGGTATAGAAATAAATTTAAAAAAAAAAATACAAAATGTATTGTATTCGTTCCAGGATGGATGAACTCAAAGGATTCTTTAAGCAGGCCGGCCAAGAGTTTCTCAATGCTGCTGGCGAAGCTGCAATGGGTGCCGCAAAGGAAGTTGTTGGGTCTGTAATAAATGAAATATTTGTTAAGAAGGAGGCTGAGACCAAGCGAATACTGCCAAGCATTAAGAATATGAGAGTTGTAAGTACCAATACATTTTTATTATAATTAATATTTCATATACAATCATGCCATACACAATATAATCATTAAGATAAGAAATGCCGAGCAGCAAGATGCCAGCAGCTTATCTTAAAGTTTATATAGTCTTTGGTTATAATCATATACATTTCTACTTATACACTTTTAACATTTTGTCAATTATGTTATGGTCAAACAATATTTTTTAACTTAGCAACCCTTGAATAATGAAGCTATATGTTTTAATAATGTAAGTACTTCAGTAGCAAGCTCAATATTGCATTGTCGAAATTCCTCTCTATGTGTTCGTGTGTATTGCAACTATTTTTCTTACTCTGTACACCAATATTATTACCCATGTTGTATTTTCCGTGCCCTAATGTAAAGCGAGTTCTTAAGTAAATTTTAAATATTTATATACATATATGATTTGACTTTAATTAATGTAGCAATTGAAAAAAAGCGATCAATAAAGGAGATCACCTACGATGTATTATGCCGAGGCTATACAAGTTTGTCAAAGTTAAAAAATGAAAATGTATATTGATATACGTAAAACCAATATACTCTTTTGAATACTCTTTTAACAAAGAATATATATTAAAAAATGTGTATGTGTCCTTTTTAGTATCATGTATAATATATAATAAAATTTAATCTCACACATATTACACGACATTTAAATATATTTAAAAACATAGTATGTAAGATAATTCTTGGTACATCTCAAAAACGGTTTTTATCTTTTTAGTTGGGTGAAAGCAATTCCGGTCATGGTCAGAACTCGGACGTGCAGGATTATGAAACATTATTAAATAGCTGCCTGACGAGTGGATCCCTGTTCGAGGATCCGCTATTTCCGGCTAGCAATGAGTCTCTCATGTTTTCACGTCGCCCAGACCGCTATATTGAATGGCTGCGCCCTCATGTAAGTTGAATTTCCTCTGTGAATAGAGGTCAGACATTAAATACCAATTATCATTTATTTCAAGCGCTTTTTAGAAATTAGGCGTCCGTTTAGATATTTTTACCAACAGCATCTATATTTGCTAGTATATATGTGACGATCAAAAATAATTATTTTGGTGTCTTAAATATGGAGCAACTGCATCAATGATACAATAACATTGCCATTATTATTTCCAGGAAATCGTAGACAATCCGCAATTTTTCGTCGAAGGTTATTCGAGATTTGATGTGCAGCAGGGCGAACTTGGCGATTGCTGGCTGTTGGCGGCTACGGCAAACTTGACACATGAATCATCTTTGTTTTTCCGGGTAATCCCGCCAGAACAAAGCTTCGAGGAGAACTATGCTGGAATATTTCACTTTCGATTCTGGCAGTACGGTAATGTTTATTTTATTTACATTAATAAATACATGTTAATGCCTAAAATATGTAAGAGTGCTCTAATCGACACGCGACTAAGAAGGTGCTCAGTTTTAGGAGTTCAAAGATTACTATAAGATTTATATAATTAACAAGAGCATTGTGTAAAATCAATATTTAACGATTTTAAGGTAGTGCAGAGTTATTGAAACTATTGAAAAACAAAAATTCGTTTCTTCCATAGTTAGCTCTTTAATCTCTTAATTCCGATTTAAGCGCTCTTACTCGTTAAGCATCTAAATCTTATTTTAAAATTGTGCCTCGGATCCTTAATCTATACATAATTACTACCACATCAACTTATCAGGTAAATGGGTCGACGTGATTATTGATGACCGCTTGCCCACGTATCGTGGAGAATTACTGTACATGCATTCGGCGGAGAAAAATGAATTCTGGAGTGCGCTTTTGGAGAAGGCATATGCCAAGTACGAATATTAACCATATATATACCATATTGTACTATTATGCTTATTGTTATTTTCTTAGGCTTCACGGGTCGTACGAAGCACTCAAGGGAGGCACCACGTGTGAGGCGATGGAAGATTTTACGGGCGGTGTCAGCGAGTGGTACGATCTTAAAGAAGCTCCGGCCAATCTATTTAGCATACTGCAGAAGGCTGCCGAACGCAACTCCATGATGGGCTGCTCGATTGAAGCAGATCCGAACGTACTGGAGGCGGAAACCCCACAGGGATTGATTCGAGGACATGCCTACTCAATTACCAAGGTTCTATAACTATAACTCTGCTTGCCAACATGAGCTCAGTCTGTGGATTATATATCTATTATATCTATCTAGGTATGCCTAATTGATATAGTGACACCGAATCGGCAGGGAAAGATTCCAATGATTCGCATGCGCAACCCGTGGGGCAATGAGGCCGAGTGGAATGGTCCATGGAGCGATAGCTCGCCAGAGTGGCGGTATATACCTGAAGATCAGAAACAGGAGATCGGCCTCACCTTCGATCGAGATGGAGAATTTTGGATGTCTTTCCAAGATTTCCTAGCTCATTTTGACCGCGTTGAACTTTGCAATTTGTCACCGGAATCTTTCTCACAAAAAAGCACAGATGATCAGCAAAACGGAAAACGTAAATGGGAGATGTCAATGTTCGAGGGTGAATGGACGCCCGGCGTAACGGCAGGTGGTTGTCGTAACTTCTTGGACACGTTTTGGCACAATCCTCAATACATAATTTCTTTGGCGGACCCCGATGAAATGGACGAGGAGGGCAACTGCACAGTTATTGTCGCTTTAATGCAGAAGAATCGTAGATCCAAACGCAATATGGGAATGGAGTGCCTAACAATTGGCTTTGCCATTTACAATTTAACCGATCGCGACCTGGCAACCCGTCCACAAGGAATAAATTTCTTTAAGTATAAGTCTTCAGTTGGACGTTCGCCACATTTTATTAACACTCGTGAGGTATTTCATCAGCAAATGTTGTATTAAAACCCCTTTGACTTATTATTATTATTTTTTTAATAGGTATGCGCTCGATTTAACTTACCTCCGGGCCACTATCTTATTGTGCCTTCAACTTTCGATCCGAATGAGGAAGGAGAATTCATCATACGAGTCTTTTCTGAAACTCAAAATAATATGGAGTGCGTATACAAATCAAATGAAGAAGAGTTTGTATATTAGATGTAATTCGGCTGCAGATTTAATTTTTATCCTTATATACGAAATGCAATATGCAAGGGGTGGGTATGTGACTACACAATTTATTATCTGTATGCATGTGTATTATTAACTATAAATGTCTATTCTTGTTTGTAAACGAATTATTTTTATAAAAATAAGTATGAGTTGTGGGAACTATATGCTAGAAAACATTTGGATGAATAGGTTTTGAAGCTGGAACAAATATTGTAGCTATTGAATTATTTTCTTAATGTATTTAATAACATTTTCTCGTAGTATGCTGCTACTAACCTAATCAATGCATAAACAAAGCCTCATTTTGTTCAATAAGTATGTAGGTATTACCGCGAATATTTTACTAACAGGTAAAACTAGAGGCATATTGTTATTGTTACCGTCCATTGCATACTTATTATGTAGAAATATTATGTATATATTTATATTTTATATATTATTTTTCAATTATATTATGTAGAATGTTTTTTTATACCCTGTACCCATTGATTAAGAGTAAAATTATTGTGTGGAAATGTATTTAACTATCAGACGGAAACATCTCTGACCCCATAAAGTATATATCAACGAGCTGAGTCGGTTTAGCTATGTCCGTATGTCTGTTCATCTGTTCATCTGTATGAACTATCTCGGAAACTATAAATAATAGAGGCTTGAAATTTATAAATATGTTATATATTATACGCATAACAAGTTTTTGCTCAATTTAAGTTCTGATTATTTTATAAAGATCGAACTTGGAAGTTATAATAGATTTCATGTCTCATAATGGAGATCGCTACGTAAACTGTGCAGCTTGCATAGTGTGTCTATGTGTGTGTGTATACATTACATCAGCGTGCAGCTGGGTACAGGGTATCGCCTAGTCAGACACTTCTGACTAGAGCACTTTTGTTTATTTATTTTTTGTTCGTTACGCATTCTTGAAAATTTTGAGAATGCACGACTTTGTTTAATTATGTTTTTTAAAATTTGTAATCATTGAAATTAGTACTCCCCAAATATTGAAAAGTTGAGAGAATCTTGTTTTTTGACATTCCAAGTGTATTTTATATACTGTGATTACAAATATAAGCTTCAATTAATAAAGTAAACATACTACAATCCAGTCTATTTTTTTAATATAATGAAACATAAGTCTTATTTATATCTCAACAATTATAATTTTATTTGTAGTACAAATAACGAAATCGATGACGTTTTTGTCATACACTTTTTTCATATCCCTGACCCAACACATTTATAGCTTTTTGAAAACCATTTTCTTCGCATATTCATCAATTAAATCATTTTTCACTTTTATATAGAGAGAATGACGATCACGTTGGATACGGGGATAACTCCGATAAGGTAAGTAAATATATTCAAATCAATTGCTTATTTAAATTAAAATATTTCTTCACAAGGTAATACCGGGATTTCCATCACCAAAGCCCGTGGATCCACAAAAGGACAGCTTGCGGCGATTGTTTGACAGCATAGCCGGTAAAGATATGGAAGTAGATTGGATGGAGCTAAAACTAATTTTAGATCATTCGATGCGAGATGGTGAGTTGACTGCACAAATACTGTCAACTTTTTCAATAAAACTTGGTTCGTTTGTATGAATTTTAGATTTACCTAAGCCTGTTATGTTTAATCGGCCAACGAACAATGCATTTGAAACTCAGGCAGGCCCTGGAGAAGAGTCTGGTAATGCCTGTGGAATACTTTCCTTGTTATGTGGTCCATTCCTTAAGGGAACTCCCTTGAGGATCAGCTGGGAATGAATGATCAGTCTAACAAAAGGCTGATAGATGATAATCCAATAGAAAATAAAGGTAACTATATTATATATTATATTGTATAGTGTAATCAGTCAGTCAGTCAAGACAAAATCTTTTATATATACATATATATGTTTTACCACTTTCACAGCTATAGTCGACGAGACGCATGGCTTTTCCAAAGATGTATGTCGCTCTATGGTGGCAATGTTGGATGCAGATAAATCTGGAAAACTAGGTTTCGAAGAGTTTGAAGCCTTGCTAACGGATATTGCCAAGTGGAAAGCTATTTTTAAAACATACGATAACGAAAACTCAGGAAGAATATTAGGATTTCAGCTACGCGAAGCACTTAACTCAGCGGGTTATCATTTAAACAATAGGGTCCTCAACGCATTAGGACACCGATATGGATCAAGAGACGGAAAAATCGCTTTTGATGACTTTCTTATGTGTGCAGTGAAAATTAAAACATATATTGGTAGGTTAAAGGCTCATCATTTTCATTTAGCTATTAACTTATTTGAACAATTTTCAGAAATATTCAAAGAAAGGGACGCAGAAAAGAACGAGACCGCCACATTTACTTTGGAGGAGTGGATTGAACGGACAATATATTCTTAGGTAGCAAAAAATGTGTTTTATATACAAATATATAGCTTTGAATACTGTCAGCAAATATTGTGTATCAAATTTGTTAAGCAATTGTCTATTGTCTTGAATGTAAGGGTGTGATGTGTTACGCTTATACGATATTCGCCTTAAAAGCCTTGTATTACATTGAAAAAATTTAAATAATTTGTTCTTTTTTTATTTGTTAAACATTTTTTACGAAAATTTAAATAAAATGTTCAAATTACAAAATACACTTCTTAACTCTTTCTCTTGTTCGAAGTTTTAACAAACATCCAAATCTCTGCTGTGAGACTCCCCACGGGTTTTTACACCGCCCTTAATGAAGAAATACCAATGTTTCACGTTTTTATTTTATTTTATTTTATTTTTGAATTACATAAACATATATTATTTCTTAAAATATTTTGACTATTTGACGATTTAATAGTGCATTTCACTGCGGCCGGCCGACGTTGAGTGTTCGTCATATTTTATGAACATGCAATATGTATATGTATGTGAGTTCTTGAGATGAATTGCGCATTTGCGGAAAAGCACCTGCATATGTACATACGTATTTTGGTTTGTTATATACACAGAATGTAAGCATATACTATCTTTAGATTTTGGATTAAGACATTATTATATATAGGGTGCACAAATGACAGAATTGAAAAGTATTTTTTCTTTGAATTATGCGTGGCCATGTAAAGTGGATGTGTTGCAATACATGTGCTCGGCTGAGTTATTTATGGTATCTTCGATTATTTTTAAGGGCTCATTTGAGTTTCCCGTTGTTTCATGGCTTGTATCATTTCCCCTATATAAGCTGCCTTGAGTTTGGCTATCGGCAATGGTACCACTGCTGCAAGCTGTCTGTAAATGCTGTGTGTTGAAACTTTGGTGCAAGTTTTCATTGTCGTATAGACATATGTCAGCACTGCTTTGATGCACTATGTTTATCGATTCCACTGCACTAGGCAGATGTGATGAGGCTGCGCCATTATCGGCAGGCAATTGGCCAGATTCGCAGTTTATTGAACTACTTGATCCTTTTCGGTTTATGTTTGCCATTGAAACAGAATGATACCTATTCCTTATTGAATCGACCACGTCAAAAAGATTCTTGGCATCCATGGCCAAGATGTGTGCAGCCGATAGCATACTCCTGTAAGAAAGCATTAAAAAATTATAAGTATTTACAAATACATCTTTTTAAATATGATTATATTACTTTCGATATTCATTATCCAGAGTAGTATCATTGTATTGATGTGCTAACCGCATTGCTGACACTAGCTCATGCATGTCTTTGGATAGAACCTTATGCGCCATTTCCACTTCTCTGCGAATAATATAAATAGAAAATAGTTTAACATAATATTCATTTCCTTGTAAGCAAATAGTATTACTTCAAGGCTTGGGCCGGAAATAGTATAGAAATTTGATCTACTGATTTTAGAAGGTTTCTCAGTTCCACACCAACATTTTTAACTAAATGTAAGTATCCATCAATGTTCGCCCTTTCCACACCTTGAGAGAGAGCCATTATCGACTTAACAACTGCCGTTGTGGCACAGTACACTTCGTCCTTTGCACGACTTATGGGTCGAATAGAATCTTGATTTTCGCCATTTCTTGACGAAGCGCTTTCTTTTGCGGCCAAGGACACCTCGTCCGATGAAGAATTATTTAACTTGAGTGAATAGACATTTGGGTTATGTATCTTTGGCCTTGTGTTTACATTTGAACAATCAGGTAAACTTGTTGGTCCTTCTAGGATCAATTCAGGTTTACAAATTTGATTTTTTGCCAAAATCTCTGTTTCAATTGCAGCTGGTATTGGACTGGATCGCTTTCTCTGCAATTATAGTTATAGCAGTTATAGTTTAATGGATAGTTATTGCTCTTTTCTACAAACTTACGACCATTTCTTCTTGATGCAGCCAGTCACCATCGATGTTACTGTCCTTACGTTGTTGCCAAATTTTCTCATTCATTGGATTGGGAATGGTCTGTAAATAAATATCGTAATTAACTTTTTGTGAGCAGCATTTTTTTTGCCTTGAGATAACTTAAAATATTACAAATAAATAACATAACAAAAAATGTATAAGGAGAAATGCATCCTGTTTATAAAACATCGTCCAATCAAACCTGGTTTGCCACTTCAGAATTTAGTTGTAAGCAAGCTGCTCCTTCCAATATTTCGGTATTTAGATCAACCTGAAGTGGGTAAGGAAAAGTAGTCCATTGCCGTTCCCACTCGCTTGGAATTTCATGTGCGTCGCGTTGTGAAGTTTCGGTGTATACGCAGCTTTGTTTTCCCCCGAAGTTTCGAGGGCTATTGTAATCTTGGCCTGTTGGATTCGAATTTATTGCGGAAGCATAAATTAATGAGATTGAATCGCCTTTCTGCTTCACCGATACACAGGTTTTGAGGCCGACCCCACCAAAGTCGTAAATTTCTTCGGGCAGAGATTCGCACTCTATTGATGTTTTCATTTGTTGGCGATATGCATGGAACTGACTTTTGCGTTCGATGCTTCGAGAACGATCTGCCAAATGTGTACCTTGTTGCTTCGCTTGCTTGTGAAAGAACAAGTTCTGTGCCCCCATTAAAGATTGGTGACGCTCCAGACTACCACCCTTTGAGTGCATGGCCTTTTCGATCGGTGGTTGATGCCTTTCAAGACTGCCATATAGGCTATAACCTGAGCCTTTAACAGTTGGGTTACTAGATTTGTTATCTATATGAGCTTGATTCATGTGAAAGTCATTATCCGTATGTGGTGCACATAGTATAAAGTTATTTTTTACGGACAAACTCTCTGACAAATTCTGAGGATTAATACACATAGGTTGTAAATATCCTGGCAGAAGGGTTGAGTCAAATGAATTAATTACAGGTGATATAGATGGATTAAGATTTTGAGAAGAAATGCTGTTAGTTGAAAATTGAATTTGAGGTTTTTCAGAATCAGCGACAGGATCAAGTTTTAAGAGCTCCGCTGCGGGGAGTTTAGTTGTTTTAAGTGAATGATTCGATTTACTGGAGTCTATTCCTACGGCTAAAGTATTAAATACCGAGGCAGGTGTAGTATAGCCTGCGGGATTTATGCCACGCTGTTGATTCTCCATCATTAGTCTGGCAAGCACTGCAGGATTTTGGGCAATAATATAGGTCTGAGGTACACTCCTCGTTTCCTCTGATGTATTCATCGCGCTTGGAATATCTGAAATAAATATTAATTATCGGTACATAATCCAGACAAAAAATGTATTAAGACATTTTACCAGTATCATTTACAGCTCGGGATGGCTTTAATGGTGGAATGTCGTTGTCCTCGCTGCCTAGCCATGAAATACCTGCAAGTCGACGGTGCTCCCGCTTCATTGTCTCGGAGGAGTTCATGGTATCTTCTAATAAAATTTCACTGCAAATAAAATCATATATAGAATTTATCTCAATGTTAAATCAATCAATAGTCGCCAGACATACTAAAGTGTTTCCTTTATCCGTTTAAAATTCGGCCTCTTCAGCGGTTCGTAAGCCCAACACTGAGACATAAGTGAGTATAGTCTGGGCGGACAGTTGGGTGGCAATGGCAACCTCTCTCCATTTTCGAGCTTTGTGATTACGTCACTATTCTTCACGCCTTGAAACGGCTTCACACCCAGCATAAGAATCTCCCAAATGCAAACACCTATCCGCAGAGGGCACATAAATGTAAATAGTTATTAAGACATTAATTTTTCTCAGTCACCTACCGAACATCCACACATCACTAGCTGTCGTGAATCTACGAAAGTTGATTGACTCGGGTGACATCCATTTAATGGGTAGCGCAACTAAAATCTCAATTTGTTAAATTGTTTTCAATAGCAAAGTGGTTTATGTATAGTTTACTTACCTGTGGGGGTTGAATGATAATAGGACTGGTCAGAAACCCAGCGAGATAATCCAAAATCAGCCAGCTGTAATTCTTAAAGATTTAAGCACAAATATTTGAAATCTATACTTTTCTGTTCGCACCTTGACACACGTATGTGAGCTCACAAGAACATTTCGCGCCGCAATATCTCGATGAACAAATTTCTTAGACTCCAAATAGCTGAGTGCTGTTGACAATTGGTAGCAATATTTAAGCAAAGTGCCGTGACTCAATCTGGAAAAAAACGAAAGGTGTTGATGGGCATGATGATACATGATTAATATAAACTATATCATACCTCTCACTGTTCGCTTTTAAGTACGCCCGTAACTCTCCAAGCTTGGCTAATTCCATCACTATCCAAATGGGCATAATACTGCAAATACCAATTAGCCGAATAATGTGTGGATGATCAAACTTTTGCATTATATCTGAAACGAGTAATCAATCAAGGTTACGAAACAGTATTATGGTAACAGGAATCCTCTTTTCACAGATATGTTTAATATTACTACTTAATTTTACTGTTTAATATTATATTTGTATTATTTGTGTTATTATGGGCAGCCGCCTTTTTTTTATTTGTGGGCACATATAAGCGCTACAACTTTAATTTGGTAGAGTAATACGAGTTTAAAATTGAATGAACATTTCGTTCTACAATCTGTGCGAATGAATCTGTGATATAATTTAATATATTGAACATTATTCGCTTAACTTACATGCTTCGGCCAGAAAATTTTCTGTTTTTTCTGGATCTTCATTTGCTTTACACGTTTTTACAGCAACTTGCATTACATCATATTTGGCATCGGTATTATTTGAAGCACTCTCGTTCCCTTTACTTCTTATTTTAACTGATATTGGAACTGTATATGTTCCAACATAGACATCTCCAAACTGGCCGACACCAATTTTTGCACTAAGAACTATTTGAGATCGATCAAGCTCGTAATTGCGCACTGAAACAAAGAAGGGCTTTACGACTATTACATCAAATAAAGCAGACGCTTACCTGTGGGCGTGGAGTAATCACCTTCCCCTTCCAACAAACCAATTTCAGCGTAGTCATCTGTAAGCATGGGTTTACTTTTAGTCGGGGATGATGAAGCTGGATCATCTTGCAACGTGTTAGATGCGTCTGTTGTCTTTTTGTCATTGTTTGCGCTTGTTTCTCGTTCCCAAATTGTAAAATTTAAATCTCTTGTTAACAATCTGCAATATCCATCAATGAGGTCGGCAATACTTTCAGCGGTCTGAAAATTGTACATAATTAGCAAACAAATAGCAATAATAATAGGTTTAATATTTACATTAACTCCATTGCATGTAATAATTAAAATTTCTGCAATATTGGATGCAGAAATTTTTATTTGCGTTTTGATTTTTTGACAGTTGCAGTTCAAATTTTGTGACTCAAGTTCATTGGGTAATTTTTCCTTTGGAAGAGCGCAAGTTTTGATAGCGACGACATCTTTAAACTGTGCTACATTCCTCAAACTCGCTTGTGGATGTGTTTGGTAAGAGATTCCTAAATTTAAAAAAATATATATGCATACATATACATTTTAAAAATATCAGAAATTAATATACGAAATTACCAATATGTGGACCAACATGCAGGATTCCTGATATATTCCATGCAGAGCTCAAAGTTACCGAAAATTGTTCGAAATCGATTAAATAAAAGCTTTTCAGAAGGTCAAAAAATCTGTAGGATTGTTATTAAAATATTTTTGAATTAGACAATATTCGATTTGAACTGAGCGTACGAATACGTACTTGGTTAAATACTCAATGTCATTATAATTGTAGACTTTTTGTATCCGACCTGTATCATTTTCTTTAGATTCTTTGGCTTAATTGTGCTTATCACAGAATGCGGAATAAAACATCTGAATCCAATTTCCTTTTCGATGTAATCGATGTGCTGCTTCTTATCCGGCGCTCTCAGCGTTATGTTTTTGAAGTAATGCCGTATACCCAAACAGCAAAGTTGAACTGCTACATCAGCATCAACAGAGGTTATGTTGGATTGAATATAATCGTCTTTTACCTGAAATCGAGCACCTTTTGGTATAAGCTTGATCGACAATGTTTTAAAAATGTCTCACCTGATCAAAGTAATAGAAGCAAGTGGATTTGTCTTCGTCGAACAAATCTTGAATCTTGTGGGGCACATACCGCACGCGCAGCTCCACACGCCAAACCCCCGTGTCAACAGACCGTCGTCCATGATTCGAGTCCTTGCTTTCAGCAACCTCTGCTTTTATTGGGTCGTTATTGGGACAATCCACGTTGGAGCAGCCAGGTGACAAAAGTGCGATAAAACCTTGTCCATAGACATTGACCTTGGTAACCATAGTACCTGCAATATATTCTCTTTTTCATGATTCTAATAATTATAATTATATTATGTGTTATACTTCTTTGGTTATCACATTCAGAATTCGACACGCATATCGATGAACGCTCGGCCACTGTTTCCGGTCTTTGCCAAACTCCTTGACTGTTCTACATATAACGTTTGATAGAGGCTCCTCTTTATTGAAGGCGATTGATTTAAAACTCTTGTTTGGCATATGCACATGAAGAACATACTCTTCAAAACGGGCTGATAAAAGAGGAAGAAAATGTGCATTTAACTATTTATTGCAATTCCCGATTTTCCACTACTTACATGCATCGCCCTTTTGCAGCTGATTACTTTGGTTGACTTCTGCCGTGTTCATGTTCCAACGATACCGCTCAGTGGCCATTTTTATGAATGTACCACCTATTAATGTATGTAACCCAGACTCAAATTATTTATATATATAACAGTTCAGACATCGTTTGTGAGGCATCGCCTAAAATTTACATTTATTTAATTTTCATTTTATTTTATGCTATCATTGTTAAATTCACCTAATATTGTACTTTAATGCCAACAAGTTTGTCTAACTTTGCGATTAATAAATTCAAATGTTGTATATATGGAAAAAATTACGTACGTATGTACTTATATTCGTTTCTATCTGCACACATACACTAACATAAAGCTGTGGTATGCTCATAAATTCGTGCCCTAATAATTTATTGAAACTGCCGTGTATATCGTATATTTGCAAACACAGCAATCCGATATTCTATAAACTATCTGGTCAGAATTGTTTAGTTATTTAATAATTGTATGATTTGAAAACAGTAATTACTTCCCCTCACAAGTTCTTCTTCTTTTTTATGTTTCTATTCATAGGAGTGTCAGTGTGTTGTACAATGTACATGGTACTGGCCAGAGTATTCACACAAAATGAAAGGTAATAGCAATGACGTCACAAATGTTCACCTGCATAGAATTATATTTGAATTTTTAGCACAAGGGAGTCATATTTGTTAAGAGAAGATAGCTTTAAATTAATATGCCATATAAAAGTGTATTAACTTAATTAAAGTGTCTTATATAAATTACTTGTGTGAAATTTTAGTTTTTTTTGGGTATTATTTAAAACTATTTACTTATTCGTACATTTGTTTTGTGACTATGAATTACGTACAATAAAATTTCTGTCAATTTCATACTCATTAAATAACTTCGTACACGAAAAAGATTGATTGATATCATGTTAGCAAGTAAAATTTAATAATTATTATTTCAAATTATATATTTTTTCACATATAAAATATATAGCATTAATTATTTTATGAACACCTAAATATTATCTTATAAGCACTTAAATCAAGTTAGTCAAAAAATGCAATCTAATAAATAACTTAAATATGAATGTAACACATGATATGAAAATTGAGAAATTTGAATAGGCGTTGTATCCTTGCGTAGTAAACTATTTATTTGTTAATTCGATTATATGACAAAACCTAAATTCATAAAAAAAACATAACATTTCACTCAACTTTAACAATAAAAAAAAAAAATAGATGTCAAAAACACGAAAATAATTTATATCGATATTTTTCCAGGTGCTGAATAATCGATAGGCTTATACGCTGTTAACGTCTCTAGCACCAATAACTTTTACCTTGTCCATAACTAAGCGTCGACAAAGAGCAATTTTATTGAGTCGTGTGGAAATTACGTGCATTTTAATATTGTGCTAATGTATGTGCTACAAATAGCTTAAATACCAACATGTAAGTATAATTTACAGCCTCTACAGTTGTTAATGTACTGCGCAATGTTCTGAACGCTCCAACCCAATTTGTGTACACGTCCGCAGTACAAGAAAAAATGTCGGACTCCGAAGTCAGCAATATGTCGGATAGTGGTTCCGAAGATGGCTCGATATCCAACAAGTCGCAGCAGAGTGTTAGATCCAAGTCCGGGTTTCGCTCGAGGTCAAGGTCCATGTCCAGATCCAGATCTAGATCCAGATCTTCTCGATCGCGTTCACAATCAGTCCATTCGGGCTCGGGATCTGATTCTCCACAACCTCAAGGAGGAGCTCGTGGACACCGTCGCAAAACCGAAGACTCCGAAGAAGAAGATGCGCATGGGGAGGATATCGACTCCGAAGAATACGAAGAGGAAGAAAACGAAGATGACCATCCACGAAAAAAAAAGAAAAAGGAGCGCTTCGGTGGCTTTATTATTGACGAAGCCGAAGTAGATGACGAGGTTGAGTAAAAAAGATAAAAAAATTTAATTGTTAATTTTTTTTTTAATTGTGTACATAATTGTTTTATATTTAGGTTGATGAAGATGATGAGTGGGAGGAGGGTGCCAACGAGATTGGCATCGTTGGGAATGAAATAGATGAACTGGGTCCAACTGCCCGGGATATTGAAATAAGACGACGAGGAACAAATTTGTGGGAGTAAGTCTAAGTTTTATACAACATACGAGTTTTTAAGGTTAATCCTTATTTTTCAATTTCAAATAGTACTCAAAAAGAGGATGAAATTGAGGAGTATCTCAGAAAGAAATATGCTGACGAATCAATTGTGAAGCGCCACTTTGGAGATGGTGGCGAGGAAATGTCTGATGAGATCACTCAGCAAACTCTTTTGCCAGGCATCAAGTAAGTTAACAATTAAAAAGTATTTAAGAACTTAAACACTTAAACAAAATATATAATATATTCAACTAGGGATCCCAATTTGTGGATGGTTAAATGTCGCATAGGAGAAGAGAAGGCGACGGCTTTGCTTCTGATGAGAAAGTTTTTAACTTACCTCAATACAGATGATCCATTGCAAATTAAATCAATTATTGCCCCGGAAGGTGTCAAAGGGTACATTTACCTGGAAGCTTACAAGCAAACTCATGTGAAGACGGCTATCGACAACGTGGGAAATCTACGTATGGGCAAATGGAAGCAAGAGATGGTGCCCATTAAGGAGATGACCGATGTTCTAAAAGTTGTTAAAGAACAAGTGGGGCTCAAGGTCAAGCAGTGGGTGCGTTTGAAGCGTGGATTATACAAGGACGACATCGCCCAAGTAGATTATGTTGACTTGGCACAAAACCAAGTACATCTCAAGCTGCTTCCTCGCATCGACTACACTCGAATGCGCGGTGCATTAAGAACAACAGCTACGGTATGAAAAAGGCAACAATGAATTTGTTTCGGTTTATTTTAATGATTTATATATGTGTTGCAGGAGAGTGATGATGGAAAGCGTAAGAAAAAACGAAGGCCACCAGCAAAACCATTTGATCCAGAAGCTGTACGGTAAGTGAAATATAAAGACTATTTATACTCAAATCCAAAATCGAAAATAAAATATCTTAAATCGAAAAATATTTTTAGAGCCATAGGAGGGAAGTTCACTCGGATGGCGACTTTTTGCTCTTTGAAGGCAATCGCTATTCGCGGAAGGGCTTTCTTTATAAAAATTTTACCATGTCAGCAATTTTGTCCGAAGGCGTGAAGCCCACTTTGGCTGAACTGGAGCGATTTGAAGAAGCACCGGAGGGTAAGGTTTTAGAACATTGTCAATCTATGTCACTATAACAATGTCATTCACATTTACAGAAGTGAACCTAGAAATTATGGCTAACGTTAAAGATGATCCCACTGCTGCCCATTCATTCTCAATGGGCGATAATGTTGAAGTTTGTGTCGGTGACCTAGAAAACTTGCAAGCAAAGATTGTTGCTATTGACGGCACAATGATTACGGTTATGCCCAAACACCAAGATTTAAAGGTAGGTTACCAATGATTTAGATTTTTTACTTTAACTATTTAAACATCATGTTCATTTATAGGATCCTCTTATTTTCAAAGCGAGCGAGTTACGCAAATACTTTAAAACAGGAGATCATGCTAGAGTTTTGGCTGGTCGATATGAAGGTGAAACGGGTCTAATTATTCGCGTAGAGCCATCGCGAGTTGTGCTCGTCTCAGATTTGACCAATCATGAACTCGAGGTCTTACCACGCGACTTACAACTCTGCTCCGATGTGGCTACTGGAGTCGACTGTCTGGGCCAATTCCAATGGGGAGATCTTGTGCAGCTTGAGTGAGTAAAATCATTTAATGGTTCCTTTCGATGTATTCAAATATATGCTCAACTTCACAGCTCGCAAAATGTTGGTGTAATTGTGCGATTGGAGCGTGAGAATTTCCATGTCTTGGGCATGAATGGCAAATGTATCGAGTGTAAGCCAACAGCGTTGCATAAACGGCGCGAAAACCAGAATACCGTTGCTCTGGATGCGGATCAAAATCAAATTCGACGCCGAGATATTGTCAAAGTTATGGAGGGTCCTCATGCCGTAAGCATATTACTGTGCATGTTTTCCAATCATTTCTTAAAATTTTTCGGATTTTTATTCTGGCAGGGACGCTCTGGAGAAATTAAACATTTATATCGTAGCTTGGCATTTCTTCATTGTCGCATGTACACGGAAAACGGAGGTATTTTCGTATGCAAAACGCGTCACTTGCAACTCGCTGGTGGCAGCAAGACGAACGTGAGCAATGCGAATACGCTTGGGGGATTGGGATTCATGTCACCGCGAATCCAATCACCAATGCACCCGTCTGGAGGTCGTGGCGCACGCGGCGGATCGCGCGGCGGCCGAGGCGGTTTTCGAGTCACGCGCGACCGAGAACTTTTGGGCAAAACTATCAAGATTTGTGGAGGACCCTACAAAGGTTTTAATATTTTTTTTATTTATTTATACATGGCTTAAAATTAAAATCTAAAAGCTAGCTGTTGTGAAGGCAAGCTTTGGCTGCCAGGGCCTCGCAGGTTTTAATATTTTAAATGTGAATTCAAAACTCTTTAATATGATTTATATTTGATTTGTTTGAACGTAGGTGCTGTTGGCATAGTTAAAGATGCAACCGAAAGCACGGCCCGTGTCGAATTGCATACATCATGCCAAACGATTTCAGTGGATCGTAACCACATCGTTATTGTCGGCGAGCCCGGTAAGGAAGGCAGTGTTTCCACCTATGGTCGCACACCGGCACGAACACCCGGTTACGGAGCACAGACGCCCAGCTATACCGCGGCTGGCTCGAAGACTCCTTTGGTTGGAAGTCAGACACCCAATTGGGATACTGATACTCGCACACCTTACGGCACAATGACGCCATCCCATGATGGTAGCATGACACCACGACATGGCGCTTGGGATCCCACTGCAAATACAACGCCAGCTCGTAATACCGATTTTGATTATTCACTTGAGGAACCAAGTCCCAGCCCAGGATACAATCCAAGTATAGTGCTAACGTTCATTTTTTCCAGCATAAATACTTAATTATTATAATCTTAGGCACTCCGGGCTACCAAATGTCGTCACAATTTGCTCCGCAAACGCCGGGCACTCTTTACGGTTCGGATAGAAGCTATAGCCCTTTCAATCCGAGTCCGAGTCCGGCACCGTCGCCGTATCCAGTTGGTTACATGAATACACCATCGCCATCGACCTATTCACCCAACACTCCCGGTGGAGTTCCGCAATCTCCTTACAATCCGCAGACGCCTGGAGCGAGCCTAGACTCTTCGATGGGTGATTGGTGTACCACTGACATTGAAGTTCGAATTCACACGCACGATGATACTGATTTAGTTGGCCAGACGGGCATAATTCGTACAGTATCGAATGGCGTCTGTTCGGTGTTTCTACGCCAGGAGGATCGTAGCGTGTCCATTGTCAGTGAGCACCTGGCTCCTGTTCCACCCAACAGTGGAGACGAATTCAAAGTTATATATGGTGAAGAAAGAGAATCTGTTGGCAAAGTTTTGTCAAAACAGGAGGGTGATGTTCTCGTCTGTAAGATAAATGATGACGTGAAAATGATACCTGTAAGTCATTTGTGCAAGATGAAGTCCATTGATTAAATTACAATAACTTTCCACACTATGCTGTGGCAAAAAAACAAAAATCTGTATGATATTTGAGATACATAATAAAATATTACAGAGGCCAATCGTTTGAATATAACAAGACCCGCTAAAAGGGTCTCAAACCATTTGTGTATTACTTTTTTGAAAAGCAGTTAAGAGAAATTTCCCTGACTTGTGATATTTTCGTAAACGGTTGTACACCCTTTACTATAATTTTGTCACAATATTTGGAACACATGGAAAAAAACGTCCCCGTTTGTTTATAGTATATTATTAAAAGGCTATCGTCATGAAACTGCAGAAGTCCGTCGTTTTATTGCAGTACATTAGTCGAAGTCGACTTGTTCGAATTACTATATCACATCGCTGCCATTGAATATATTGTTTTTGTCAGATATTCGGCAATTGTGATCATATTGTGATCATTATTAAAAAATATTCAAATTGTATGAAAAACAATTATGTCATAAATGAGGCTGCAAATGGCGTAGAATAATGAATTTCCGTCAACTTTCGCTATTCACGAAGTGCGTTGCAACAAATCTCCCACGTTGAAGTTTGAGTCACCAAATTTGGCATGTAGACAACTTATTATATTATGGCCACTCCCTGGCTACGCCCACACCCACAAATCCTCTGCAAACAACTTACAAATAAAAAACAACTAAGAACGTTGCAGTCGGGCTTAACCGACTGTGCAATACTCGTTCACCGTATGACAGTAGCTTAAATCAAACGAAAATGTTCTTAGCTATTATTGTTTTTTTTGTAAAAAATATAGATTTAGGTAATTTTTGGGATCGAAAATGGGCGTGGGCGAAATTTTTCAGCTGGATCTTTAAAAGAGTTCATTAGAAAACAGTCTGCTAACTTTTGAGGCTGTGAAATTGTGGGGTATAAGTATTTTATCGATTTTCTACGTCCCTAGAGGGAGGTCATCAGTAATTTGTTTGAAAAAATGTATGTAACTAGCTTAATAACTGATGGACATTTTATCGATTTGTACCAAAATTACTAAACAGCAGTGTATGGTACAAATGTACCAAAACTGATATATAATCAAATCTTCATTGGTTCATTTTCTTTGAAATTATAAAAGAAAAAGTTTAAATAATTTATTAATTTTTTGTATACCAATTTTCATTCAAAAATTAAAGTGGAAAAATATATTACGTCTTGTATATTATTTAAAATTTTTTTTTATTTTAAAATTTTGTAAAATTTTAATATTGAAGAAGCTTATATAATAAACATTTTAAAACGCAACTTTTATACTTCAATAAAACTCTACGTCTTTTTGAAGAAAAAGGTACATTGTTTAGTAACAACTTGTATATTTCGTTTAAGCGGATTCCGTATATACGTCTTTTAGAGAGTAACCTTCGTATTTCCAAATGTTTGCCAATCGGTATTTATTCGATAGCATAGTTTGGTCACACTGACATTCTATGTTATATTATACCGGCGGTTTCGTTGATGAACTCAGACAGTATTCGTCGAGTGAAGCGGACATAAGTGTGTTTGTGAATACAAGCAGGAAATATTTTTAAGATAAAAGTCTAAAAGTTCATATATACACATCAAAATGAGGAAATTGTACACATCCAAGCTGGTCAGTGCGGCAACCAAATTGGAGCCAAGGTATGTATTTAATACTATAGAATGGTCTTAATTGAGTTAAAAATAAGAATGAAGTACAGTTACCAGTCAACATGGCGTCATTTTTGCGCTGCCATGTGGCAAAAATTATTGAGGCCACCGGCTTCGGTGCATACATTTCTATAGCATATAATTACATACATATCTATGTATGAATACATGCTTAAACGTGCAGTTTTCACCATTTGTGTATGCAAATGTACGAATAATCTAGATGTTTCTCAATTTAGGGTGTGTCTGCATTTCGCATGATTTCCTTTTTTTTTTGACTTGGATGCACTTTTCATATTCGTGTACTTTTCTGCATTAGTATAAACACATATTTACCATGTACATATACATACATATTTACATATAAATGAGTCATATTTTCTTCAAAGCCTTAATTTTTTCTGCCAATGAGAAAGTCGTTTGGGTAAGTACACACATATCAATATGTGTGTGTGCTGGAAAACGTACATGTATGTGTGTTTGGGATAGGTGAAAGGTATATGCATTGAGTCCATCAAATCGGTGCTAGTATACATGTTCATGTTTTTTCTTCATATTTTTTGCCGAAGTTTGGCTTCCCGGAGTTTGCCGAAGAAAAATATGACGTCAGTTTACCTAAAATGGCTGAACCGGTTGCCGACCGGTTCGCAATGACACAAAACATATACATATGTATATGTGCGAATACACCGACATCTGTGTATATTCATGTACGTACTTGTGTGTATAAATTCTTTTAAAAGAAGTTTTATTTTTTTTTGTGTTTAATGCTTAAAAAGAAACATTCTCCTAAAGTTTGGTATTTATACATACATGTACGCATATTAAACATAATGCGTTTAAATTGAATACGTATACAAAAAATTATTGATGAAAACAAATTTGAAATGCATTCCATAAACGCATAATCGAACGGTAATATATTAGTACTGTAAAACGCCCGTATGCCCTCTTATGTACACATGTATTTACATATATACATATGACACACCCAAAGGCGGTGTTGCCACTTTTCATGCACATGCGTGTAAGCGCTTGCCGGCAATTCCACTGCGCGCTGGCCGCGTCATCGACATCCTTTTGGCAAATCGATAGAGCTATTGTTGTGCTCGTACATACATAGAAAACTACCCCTTGCAGCAGCTGCAACAGAATTTGTATATGTATGTATGTATGTACATACTATGTATAGGTATTAAGTTGGCTGTTTTGAGGGTAACTTTTATCATCATGGCAACTATGCCTATTTATGTGACTATCTAGTACGTGTTCCCTTTATATTTATGTATTTTACTACTTAAGTAGTTTTTATTGTTTACTTGACATAAACAAGCCAAATGTTAGGCTCTGCGATGACGTAATCCGCTCAAAAAGTACACTTCTAATGCCAGATGGTCGCTCGCCAGATGAATTAAGTTGATGCACTCTCCACTTGGCCTCGGCTTACGCCAGTCGCTTTTTCACTTGTGTGGGCTGTTGATGATGTAAGCGAGTCTGCCAAAGATATGTACATATATGTGTGTAGTCAGTTAAATTTGAGGTAGGTAGGTAGGTAGCTGCTGACTATGACAATTACTTGCTGTGCGTGGTGAGCCACAGCCTACATACTCGAAAAGCCGAGACAGTTAAGGTGGACAGCTGGCGTTATGATCGGCCTACGCAAGCTATGTCTGTCTGCGATGTTGACGCTGTTTCCGTTGTCTCATCAAGCCTACCATAAATCTGAAGGCAGGCCATAAAATAGTTATTTATTGACTGCGTCTATATAAAGCTTTCTTTTATTGATTCTGCCCTTCAACGGACTCGAAAGTTCATTGAACATATGTACATATGTACATAATATGTCTTCACATTTACATTTGCGATTCTCGCGCTTATGATATGCAATTATATTTATTTCGGAATTGGTTACATTAGTCCATCAGGCACTTAATAAGAAGCATTCGACCAATTTTGAAAAAAAAAAATGTGTGTATATATACACCTAATTCTCTGTTTTACACAATAGATACATTCCCAAAAAATCCGTTTAAAAAAAATTTTGGCTATATGGAAAAATAGTAATTAGCTCCAGACCTAAAAAAAAAATTAAAAGTACAATAAACAATATTAAAAAAGTCTGGTTTAAGTTAACTTGAGAGTTTATTATCCGTGCTTAAACATTTTATGGCATTAAATATATTATACAAAATAAAAGGAAATGCATTAACTTTAAAAAAAGTAAAACTTATATAAACATACAATTTTATTCGTTTTCTGACAAACGTTTACTTTGAGTATATGTTATATTTACTCCGCTTAAAGTAATATAATAACATTTTATATCATTCAGATTAGATTTGCATTTAAGATTATATTTCTGCTACCAACGCTTTCCTATATAGCTGTAAGTTCTAAAAACGTCACCGACAACAATTAGCTGTGATTAGAGGCATAGCTGGCCGGACAGACCAAAAAAAAAATGTCTCATCGTGTCGGTGATGTCATTAAATTTTTTTATTATTCGTTTAGGCTTTGAGCTTAAATATTTCTATATATTTTCATAATTTGTTTTGTTGACATTCGTTATGCAATAAATATAATAAATACAAATATAAATACAAAACTTTTATTTTAACTATTTATAAACAAATGAATTTTTATTTACCGAATTTCCGTTTGCTTATTTTGCAGTTCTGGGAAATCATATCTGATGAGCATGGCATTGATGCCACTGGCGCTTACCATGGCGACAGCGACCTCCAATTGGAGCGCATCAATGTCTACTACAACGAGGCGTCCGGCGGCAAATACGTGCCCCGTGCTGTCCTTGTAGATTTGGAGCCTGGCACCATGGACTCTGTTCGCTCGGGTCCGTTCGGTCAAATCTTCAGGCCCGACAACTTTGTGTTCGGTCAGTCTGGCGCTGGCAACAACTGGGCCAAGGGTCACTACACAGAGGGCGCTGAGCTCGTTGATTCGGTGCTCGATGTTGTGCGCAAAGAGGCTGAATCGTGCGATTGCCTGCAAGGCTTCCAGCTTACACACTCGCTTGGTGGCGGCACCGGTTCCGGCATGGGTACCTTGCTAATCTCCAAGATCCGAGAGGAATACCCCGATAGAATCATGAACACATACTCGGTTGTGCCCTCGCCAAAGGTATCGGACACCGTTGTCGAGCCCTACAACGCGACCCTGTCGGTGCACCAGCTGGTCGAGAACACAGACGAGACCTACTGCATCGATAACGAGGCTCTCTATGACATCTGCTTCCGTACCCTCAAGCTGACTACCCCAACCTACGGCGACTTGAACCATCTGGTCTCGTTGACGATGTCTGGCGTTACCACTTGCCTCCGCTTCCCTGGCCAACTGAATGCTGATCTCCGCAAACTTGCTGTTAATATGGTTCC
Source organism: Drosophila colorata (assembly GCA_035041545.1). Taxonomy (NCBI): domain Eukaryota; kingdom Metazoa; phylum Arthropoda; class Insecta; order Diptera; family Drosophilidae; genus Drosophila; species Drosophila colorata. Next base: position 1,043,615 of record JAWNLD010000449.1, read on the forward strand.
GTTCCCACGTCTGCACTTCTTCATGCCCGGCTTTGCGCCTCTTACATCTCGAGGCTCCCAGCAGTACAGGGCGCTGACTGTACCCGAGCTGACACAACAGATGTTCGATGCCAAGAACATGATGGCCGCGTGTGACCCACGTCACGGTCGCTATCTGACCGTTGCCGCCATCTTCCGTGGTCGCATGTCCATGAAGGAGGTTGACGAACAAATGCTGAACATTCAGAACAAGAACAGCTCCTACTTTGTTGAATGGATCCCCAACAACGTTAAGACGGCAGTTTGTGACATCCCGCCTAGAGGTCTGAAAATGTCGGCTACATTCATTGGAAACTCGACTGCCATTCAGGAACTGTTCAAGCGCATCTCTGAACAGTTTACCGCTATGTTCCGGCGCAAGGCTTTCTTGCATTGGTACACTGGCGAGGGCATGGATGAGATGGAGTTCACCGAGGCAGAGAGCAACATGAACGACTTGGTGTCTGAATATCAGCAGTACCAGGAGGCTACTGCCGACGAAGACGCCGAATTCGAGGAAGAACAAGAGGCTGAGGTGGATGAGAACTAAATCCTCTCAAGTTGCGTCAAATAAAATGAGAACAGAAATTAAGTTTACAGTGATTGTTCTAACGTAACCAATAAAGTCGAAACTATTTCTTCTAAAAATCAAATTATTACCGTTGTTATTTAAATGTATATTGCAGAAACACAACTTTCTTTTAATCTTTGATATAGTTAGCTAGATGCCATTAAACAGAGTAGCTTGCCGGCGGCAGATTAAAATTGCAATTTTGTTATTGCAGATGGAATGATTCTAATTTACAGTATAATAACTGCTTAAAACAGTCGAAACAGAATTAATTATGATTGTTATTTTGAAAAAGTGTTGTAATTTGTGGGGCGGACGTGAGAGTGGGTGTGGCCTCAATTTTTTGGGCTAAAGGTCATCAGAAAACTATTTGCCAAATTTGGTGACTAACTCTAAAACTGGGAAATATGGATTTTCGCGGCTTACCCGCCCTTAAGGCAATGTTTTTATAGATTTGCCACGCCCGCAGAGGGCGTAGCCAAAATATTAACACTATATGACGCTGGTATACAAGAGTATGCATACATATATTCCAATTAGCAGGGAGTATATGTTGATGACATTGGAATAGATAAAATAAAAAAATGTTCGAAAGACGGCGAAGTTGGCCGATCGGACTAAAATTGAACTCTCGCCTATTTGGCCCTAGAAAAACACCCCTCAAACTATGGAAATATCGAGATTTTTGAGATTGTGAACGGACAGCTCGATAAGCTTGGTTTGCAAATGTTGCATTCTGTCGATGCAGGTATACACTAGTATTGATTCCATTCTTAATTCAGGTTATTGTATGTTCATAGTGTTTATTTTACCCCACTTATAGATTCATTTCGTGTACCGGCTACTTAGGAATGACGAAATTATGTTGATGCGGTTGCAGGAGCTACGTTAGCTTCTTCTAAAACGCATACTTAATCGCATTTCTGCGGCACTGTTGCAGTAACATGCATTACTGCATTACAGTGTGAACGGGAATAATCGATTATTCCGATAGGTTTTATTAAAACTCATATTGAATTTAACAAAGAAATTAACGTAAAAGTATAGAGCTACTGCAAAATGCATTTAATAAAACGTAATCTATGAAAATAAACTTTTAACTTTTGCATAAATTCCACACTGTTGGTTTACTTTTCATTTTGCATGATGGAATGAATGTGTGAAATTTAAGGTATGAAGACTTTTGAGTTAAAGCAGTTTGCCGTTACCCAACACTACATTGTATATGTAGGATTTTTAGTGTTGTCACAGACTGACTTTTGGCAAGTAAGACAAAAAAAATTATTTTAATGGGTTATATTGCAAAAAAGAATATAGTAAGTACATTTTTCAGATGATAGCAATGGACGAGCCACGCAGCGATAAGATCTATGGCGGCTGTGAGGGCCCAGACGCCATGTATGTCAAACTAATTTCATCAGACGGCCACGAATTTATTGTAAAACGCGAACATGCTCTGACTTCTGGCACAATTAAAGCAATGTTATCTGGACCTGGACAATTTGCCGAAAACGAGGCTAACGAAGTGCACTTTCGGGAAATTCCGTGAGTTTAGTTTGCTATCCCTACTAATTGCACGCAGTGCCTTCAAATCAAGAGTGACCCAACGACCGGTCAAGGGAATGACTTTTTTCCTAAATATATTTGTATGTGTGTACATATTTGCACATATATATGGTACATGAGTGAGATAGTGTATAAAAACAAGTCTGTACATATGTATATAAATATGTATGTAGTCACCTACATAAAAGATTTAACAAAAAAATTACAAGAACTGTAATCGACCGGTTGCTAAGTATTTGTTGTCTATAACAAAATAAGAGTTTCGGTAAACTGTCTGCAAGGAAATAAATCAACTTTATTGACTATTCTCAATATTGTCTCAGACTGCTTTCTGAAATATCATTTCTAGAGATGGGCGCTGGACTTATTTTAAAGGCCCGGCACGACCCGAGCAATTAATTCACGATTTTAAAAAAGAACGAGCACGCACGGCCTTTTTTCTTGAACCCCGACCTAGCCCGAAACAATAAAAATAATGTTTTATTAATTTTTAGTACATATTTTTATTTAAAAATTAATTCCGAACTTTGCATATTAAAATACTAAAAAAGCGAACGGTATTTACATTATTTAAAGGGTATAAGATTAATTTGTGATTTTATTTCGTTAATATTAGGGACTTTGTTGTGTTTTTTTTTTGGCATAAAGATAGGCACGGATCCGGACTCTCCGGGTATGAGATTTTTAGGAACGAGTCCGACAATTTAGCACAAAGATCCTTGGGCCACGAAATTGAGCTTTTGCACGAACACATTTTAAAGCATAAGTATCAAAAATTGCATAAAACATTATATTGCTATAAAATATTTACAAACAAATGAAAATTAAAATTTGATGTATATTTTTATTTTTCAGATCACACGTCCTCCAAAAGGTGTGCATGTATTTCACATATAAAGTTCGTTACACCAACAGTTCAACTGAAATACCAGAATTTCCGATTGCACCAGAAATTGCCTTAGAACTTTTAATGGCAGCTAACTTTCTTGATTGCTAAGTTATCGGTTAACTTAATAATGTTAGATAAAATTTTTCAAAACGAATAAACATAATATATAGTTTTTCTGTGTTTATATCTGTTTTATTGTAAGTATAAAATATGTACTTTATGTAGCTCTGTAGGTAGCTACCAATTTGGGCAGACAGGTTTATTAATAATAATAATAATAATACGCGATCCAACTATTTGTAGTTCCAGAAACTAAGTTATTATGTTTGATGGTCTGTTCTATGTTCTGACGTTCTTTAATGTTGGCTACATTCTTCAAGCAAATAATAGGCATAAAAGTTTGCATAAAGGAGCAACTCAGTGATGTATTTCAAGACTCAACCTTTGAAGATCTTCATCAACAGGTCCGTGGAAACAGTTCGCGTCACAACTGGTCTTACATCATTCGCTCCTAGCGACTTGTATTGTTTATCTGTTTAATTTTACCTTCCTTTACTTGCTGTACATTATTTTCCTTTGCTTTGTTGTCAAGTCTTCTTGGCCAAGCTCCTGTCTCCACCACGAGTTTACTTAGCACTTCTGTAATAACCTGAGTTGAATCATTTTAAAACATCATTTAAAAAAAGATGGGAAGACACTTACAAGTTACTTGTGAATGGACCTTTTCGAATCTCTGTCTTGACCCTAACTTTATCCTATTATGCTGCCACTCTGCTGGCGTTGACTATCCTATACTGAATCAGAGAACAGCGTAAACAATGACCTTGGTGGAAGGCGCCATTCCCATTTTGAAGGACAGGCGCGAGCTTCAATAAATCGATGGCTAACCGCGTTGCCATAGAAATCAGTTGGACACTCGAATGGCAAACATTGAACAATTTATACGTATTAATTGTTAGTTATACTAGTAATATGGGAATGCTTCACAATTTGTCTGACTTGATAAAAGTAAAGAAAAATAAAATGACCATTTTAGTTTTGGGTCTAAATAACAGTGGTAAATCGACGATAATAAACCATTTTAAGAAGTCAAATGAACAGTCGTCGCTGATGGTGCCAACAGTTGGATTTTTAATAGAGCAATTTTACAGTAAGTTTCTTAATTATTTTGTTACTATCAATGTGTAAATATTTATTTCCTGCAGGCATGGGCGTTAGCATCAAGGCAATAGATATGTCAGGTGCTACGCGATACAGAAATTTGTGGGAGCATCAGTTCAAAAATTGTCAAGGCATTATATATGTAATCGACTCAAGTGATAGGATGAGATTTGGTATTTACAAACAAAATTAATTTTCATATCAAATATTTTGTACTGTTTTCTTTTAGTTGTGGTAAAAGATGAATTAGACCTTGTGCTACAGCATCCCGACCTTTGTAATCGAATATTACCTATACTTTTTTATGGAAATAAGTCAGACCTCGAGGATTCACTCTCAAATGTTAAAATTGCAGCGGGTAAAAATATAAAATGCCTATGAATTTAACTCTTATATTGATTGCTCAAATCGAAATGTGCCCTTTTAGCGTTAGGTCTAGAAAACATCAAAGAGAAACCTTGGCATATTTGCTCCAGCAACGCAGTGTCCGGAGAAGGCTTGGATGAGGGCGTGCAGTGGCTCGTTCAGCAAATACGTTTTGCAATACAAAGCAACAGAAAAGGAGGAAAATTTAAGCTTTCCTCTAAGAACAAAAAATAAATAAATAGCTATATAAATTTGAACAGAGCCAACGCATCAAAATTTTACATTTCATTAACAAATTTACGAATACGGCGCGAACCCAGCCTTCCACAATCATGGGTTCGGCAACCCCTAGATTTAATATCTATCTATAAATGATATATGTAAACATATATATATAAATATAAATAAAAAAAAAATATGAGGCACCTGTCAAAACGTGTGTTGTAGTTCGCATCGCGTTGGAACAAGAATTTTTGCTATCAGCACTTTTCAGATACCACAAAAATGCATTTTTTATTTTTCTCAAAAAGCTTGGAGCTTATAAACAATTTTACTACCAATCTTTAAAATTCTTTAAGCAAGTGCAATTCTTTGCAATCAACAAGGCTCTCGTCATCCCTCCGGCTACATTTATTTTTTTATTCCAAAGATACAATACAAATACGTAATATCTGGAATGGCGAATGTACATTTTTTTTTAATTTTATGAATACAACGTTGGCCATCGTTTTCTAATCAAATCCCAGTATGAAAAACGAAGAGAATGCATTTACGAATATCTCTAGAGTTTAAGTGCAATCGGACATAATAAAAAGTGGCATACTAACAAGACCCCGTCCTAGCTAAATAGCTAAAAAATACTTTACGTAGTTGAACACTGCAAATTAAAAAGATTTTTTCCGATGGATTTATTACAGAATTTATCATCTTAGAAACATCAACGCGAACTGCGTTTATTTTTTGCTATTTAGGATGATGCCATCGTACTTCTGCTGGAACCACTTCATGGCGTCCTCCTTCGTCAGACGATGCTGGAAGCCAACGGTACCAGATTTGCGTTTCCTGTGCGCCACGTTGTAGCCTATAGAGAAAAAATAAAAACGCATTTAGTGACTCCGGAATTAGCAATATATGAAAGGATTATTCGGTGTAAAATTATTTAACAGCCTTGTCGCAGTTGCACCGTCTGAGTTTGCATGACAACAAACTCATTTAAGCACATCTTCATTAATTTGCGCACATTTACTGAGCATCCAATTCGATTTGGAAAGAGACACCTAATTATATGCAGCATTTAGACTTTTGCTAGTCGCATCAGCAATTCTCACCTGGACGTCCCAAAACGACGTAGAAATCTAAGCCGTAGATACCGATGGAGGGATCATACTTGATACCCAAATCGATGTGTTCCTGGATGCCAAATCCAAAGTTGCCAGTGGCCGAGAAGTTATCGCGTCTCAGCTCGTACTCCCGCACCTTCAAGCCACGCTCCAGGATTTCTTCGGCCTTTGCTCCGCGCACTGTGCAATGCACTGCGATTTTTTCATTGCGGCGAATTCGAAAGAACGCACCGTGTAGCGGGCCTTAGAGAACACTGGCTGCTGTCCTGTCAGCTGCTCCAAAACCTGTCAATAAGAGGTACTTTAATAACTAAACTTTATTTACATTTTACAGAAAACTCACCTTGGCGGCACGGGTCAGCCTATCACCAGATTCACCTACGCAGATGTTGAGGCACAGTTTTCTAATGTGCAGATCTCGCATAGGATTCTTCGCGGGATCGCGCTTGATTTTGGGTTCCCTTTTAGCAACGGCCTGAAATATTGCATTTTAGTTAACACATTAGACATTTCACTATAAAATATTATTTCAATGATCACGTCCAATCAATAAGCTTTCAATCTACATTTATGGATTTACAATAATATGTAGGATTGATGCTGATGTGAAATAATTAACATCTCACAAAAATTTCAGAAACCTACCGCCATTATGGTATGTAGGAAAGAAAGGAAAAAGGCGTGTTACAGTTCAGTGTCAAATTATGCCACCGATGTTATCGATTTGTAATCGATAATCTCAAGAAATATAAAAAGAGGTATTCCACAAAAAAATTAATATCTAATAATCTTTTGCTTCATTCAAAGAACTTGGTTCCACAAGGGCCATTATAAAATCTACAATATACATGAAAGCTACTTTATTCAATGGTACAATATTCTTTCTACACACTGCTTTAATATTCTCTCAATTTCTTTTCAAGAAAACTGAGTTAAAATTTGGTAAGCTTATATTTAAGCTGGTATTTTTTTACAAGTTATTATATATGTTGACTATTTCATGTTTATTGAAAGACTGGACAAAAAATTTAAATTAAACTGATAAACATCATATATATTTCTAATCGATTCCCTCAGAATATGTTGTTTATTTCTTATCTGCCATTTGTGGCTATATATTCTATCAAGGTGCAACCGTGTTAACCGATAGCTTAAATTGTTCAATACAATCCTGATCGATTATCGGATTTCGTAACTTGTATCGATAATTTTGTGTGGGCTCTTTATGCCATCGATTATATTAATATCTATTTACTTTTAAATACCGATATATCGATTACCAATTAACAACTCTACAATATGGCTGCCTGATTTTAATGTGATTTTTTTGGACGACGTATGCTGCTACTTTTCCTTAGTGTATGTGGTTAGAAAAAGATTATAACTATAATCTACTTAGTGCAGCAAACGTTAAATTATCTCATTTGTTGCAACTGCTAAATACCAAAATAACTAGCTGAACCTTTACAGCGCAATATCAAGTTACTTAGAATGTCTTCTTACGCTGAATGAAAATTATGACGATGTAGCTTTTGAAATGCAAACGATATTTAGACGGAAAAAGTCATTGTGAACCAAATTAGTTTGTAAAAACGCGATAAATTAGCTGCACGACTTTCAAACGGTTCTCATAAAAAATCTTATTGAGAAATATTGCTGCTGCAAGCGAGCGAGTGAGAAAGAGACATACATACATATGTATGTATGCATTTGCCTTTCGTTGTGTAGTGTCGTCGACTGCTCGGTAAAAGTCGGTCTTTCTTTTCCACTACCACTTGGCGTTTGAAAATCAAAAAAAAAAAAAAGAAATTAAGTAATAATGTGTTATATGAATGAAATAAGGCGCAAGGCATTCGAATGCGTCTGAAAGTCACAGGCGATATGTCGACATTTTATGGCCACATATTGTTTGTTCGGGAATTATTGTATTGGTAAGTACGATGGGGACTCGTGTGGCGAACCAGCAAATCAATATTTTAGGGGGCTGCCATTTCGTTCGCTGTTTCGCTAGTTTTTCTCTGCCATTCGCTGCCGCTGTCCGCCCCCGTTCGCCCCAGGTCCCGTGAACGCCCAGTCAGCCCCCGTGGCCCAAGAAAATAAACTCTGCGTGCTTTGTAATAACGAGTACATTTTCTGGGCATATAAAGCAAAAAGAAAAAAAAATTGAATAAAGAAATTGACATAAGTAATGTATGTACATCTGTTCCAATGTAATTGTGTACGTGTGTGATGTTAATCGTATGTATACATAAGTTGCTCTTTTCCAAAGTGTTTTTGTGCTGTGCGTATTATCAATCAGAAATGATGTTTAACCAACAAATAGTTAAATGTTATCTGTAGATGCAGTTGGTAAAGTTTACAACAAACATAATATACACACATATATATATATCTATATATGTGGGTGTCCCAGAGTGATATATGTAGGTATGAATAAATATATATGTATATACATAAAATGTATGTATTAATATATATGTATATATATATTCTCGTTTTTTGTTATAGATAAATAGTTTAATAATAAAAGGGTGTGTGACGCACATATGTTTGTTTGTATGTAAACGCATTTGTATAGATAGATATATATATACATATATTTGTCTCGTTTTCAATGTGTTTTTTTGTTTTGGTGCAAGGATTTTATATATTTATTCTATGTTCTAACTTCTAACTATATATTAAAATATATAATATATATTTGTATTTTATATATATGTATATAAATATATATATATATATATATATATTTGCAAACTAAAATACAAATTCTTATCAACCATAAGCTTGTTTGGTAATCGGAATAATAATTGAACCCCTTCCTTAAACAGTTGTCAAAGAAATACAACAAGAATTAGATATATATTAAAGGTGTCTAAATACCGTTGCAGACATCTCAGGCGCAACAAAAAGACAACTTATCAACTCTAAACTCAACCACCAACTTTACTCGTTGCAGATGATTTCATTAATGCATTCCATATATTTCTGATACCTTATGACAACGCTTCTGCAATGTTACAATAGGAAATCAATAATGTTTCTATTCTGAAAATGTTCAGACAAATTCTTTTGAAATAATAGCCTAATTTCTCCTGCCAGGCTAATTGTTAATATATTATTTGATACTTCGTCGAGTAATAAATGACTAATCTGATCTTTTACGATCAGATCAAATTGGATGCTGAGTTTCCTCGGCATTATTTAGAATAAAAACAATATATGTTCATATATGTTTATGACCATGCCGACTAAAAACAGTGAACTCTTAGAAAGTGTAGAGCAGATTGTGCTAGAGCTGATCTCAAGTATGACATCTCATAAAAATATCACTTTAAAAATTCCACGTGACTGTCACCAAATCAATTTTAAGGGCAGTGTCAACGTTTTAGATAACGTGAAGCAACTGATTAAATTTCGGAAAATTGTATACAATAAGCGACGAAGTCGTCATCGCTTTTGTCTGATTGTGTATCTCCTGGCCGAGATTCATTATTTGCATGTGTCTGGCGGTAGTTGCACAATTCGGGGACTCTATTATCGGGACACCCAGATGATTCGTGCACAGTCCTACATTGTGGCAGCCAAATTAGATGTCTGCCGCATGCTGAACACAGCACCAGTCAATCTGGGCATACTGTCAGCGTCCAAGGGACTGATTTCAGGTATGGAGCTTCGATCCATCAGCATTTTGTAAAATTAACAATTCTTCTTTTGTAGGTGACATAAAGCTCCTTATGAGCAATGGTGATGTGTTGGACTGCAACGTCTATTGCGGGGCTATTTCATTGCCAACGGATTTTGAAAATGTGGAACGTATCGTGACAAATGCTGAAATGGTCTTGATCGTTGAAAAGGAGTCGGTTTTTGAGAGCTTGCTGGCCTCCAATGCTTTTGGCACATTAGGCTCGCGTTTTATCCTGTTAACCGGCAAGGGATATCCGGACTGCACTACGCGCCGAATTGTATACCGGCTGTCCGTTGAATGCAATTTACCGGCTTATATCCTAGTGGATGCTGATCCATTTGGCATCGAGATAATGCTCGTCTACAGACACGGCTCGCAGGCCATGAGCTTCTCCTCAAAGAGTCTGGCCACTCCAATGCTTCGCTGGATTGGGCTTCACCCGTCTGAAATTGACAGTATTTCAAAACGCGCAGTCGCCCTTACCAGTTACGATAATAAAAAGATTATTGATATTCTTTCGCGTAGCAACATTAGTTTGGGTGTTAGGCACGAATTGTGTATTTTGCAACAAGTGCAGCTAAAAGCGGAAATCGAGAGTGTCATTGATTTTTTAAGCCCTTACTATTTACCAACAAAAATTAATAGAAATTTGTTTTTGTAACATCTTGTTTAAAAGTTATTTGGTAAATTTAAAAAAGAAACCTGCTAATGTTCAGCATATACAAATTTCTTTTAGAAAATTCTCAAATAATACGTAAATATTACAAATTGATTGGAAAATCTTATAAACTATATATTTTGTATTTATAATAGATAGTAAGAATGTCCCAGCTACAAAGTGAAGTTTTTTATTTCAATTAAAATCAATATACCAAATGTGCAGTCCTTATTTGTTACTCGTATTCTTTATAAGTTTTTTTCAACTGTTTGACCTAATGACCGACTGATTGTTGATAAACGTACAGCCTGAGTTTTTATATATACTAGACACTCTGGCACAAGTATATATTCCAAGTTTCAAGTCTCTAGCTTCAATAGCAGCGAACAATACTGCGGTCATACGAACGGACAGCAACTTTGTGAAAGAGTATAAAATGTGTTTGTACGGAGAGACAAGCGGACATTGCACCAAATATTTATATTCTCTTTCACTTTGTGAACAGAGTATAAAAAAAATAGTAAAATTAAATAAGGGTGGGGCTGGAGCTGAATATATATATATATGTAGTACTATATAGTATACATATTCTTGGTCAACATCAAAAGCCAAATCGATTTAGCCCTGTCTGTCTGTATGAACTCATCACTCTCCAAAACTATAAAACCGATAAAAATCTACAGCAATTTCCTATTTTAAAGCTTTTTTCGATATTATTCATTGGCCAAAATTCTTTCGAACACCACTGTGAGCAATAATAAAGTAAATTAAAATATGTCTTACAATCAAGTTTGCTTTCAGTTGTGTTCAATTAAATTCCAGAATTTCTTACAAAGTTAATACTGCCTTTATTTTGAAAATCTCTACTGAATACTTGTAATATGTGTCTATAAAAATAAATCACGTGGATTATGTATCTAGAGTCTTAGAGCTTAATTCATTTGATTTATTTTTATAAAAATATTCAGTTGTTTTAAATCATAATCAGTAATCACAGGTTTTATCCTGCATAGCATCGAATGAATATAGCCCAGAAAAAACTCTTCTTATTTGTGTTAATTCGCCAACTGCCAAAGCTTGTCAGAACATTTAAAATAAAATATTTTCTCTTTTAATTTTAGGTGTGAAGGCTCCACAGCAGATAGCAACTAAATAATTAGGAAAATAAATTTATTTAAGATATATAAACAACGGCAAGTACTTTTAAAGGACGGAAACATAGGCACCACTTGAAAACTCATAACTGTTGTGCAGCCTCTGTTATTTATGCGTACATAAGATATATAGAATATTGCGGCTTAAAATTATTTGGCTAAAATATGTCTACAGCAATGCGAACAACTCTGCAACCAGTTCCTGAAGCCCTGCCCGCAGAAAATGTCTCAAATGGCACTGCGACTACGGCTGCCACGCCATCGTCTACGGCATCAAATGCCGCTACAATGGCTGCTGCAAGCACAACCACGTATACAACAAACACAATCAGCACATCTGCGCACTCCGTCAAGGATCAGCAGCAGCAGCAGCAACAACAGCAACAGCATGACTCAGCCAACGCCAACATTGTCTCACTGCCACCAACAACAACAACAACAGCCGCCAATACGACAATGTTGCCAATAGCGTCCTCGAATGCAGCCAGTAGCAATAGCACCACAACCACACCAGTGGCAGTGACAGCCGCGCCCACGACGAACACAAACCACTCGCACCAGCACAGCCATCAGCATCACCACCACGTGGCTAACAACATGGCCACGGATGGTGTTCGCCTATCAAGCAATAATACCGCTACGGCAACAGCCTCCGCGATCAATCATCATCACCACCACACGCCTGGCAGTGGTGTGGGGCCTGTCTCCTCCTCGGTCAATAAGAACGTTCTCAGCACACACTCGGCCCACGCCTCTGCTATCAAACAGCGGACATCATCCGCAAAGGTAAGCCACAATATTGTTTTCTATGTGCATCAACTGTTATCCGTCCAGACATAATATCACGCCATCACACCCGAACCTTGACATTTCTTATAGGCACGGTTTAGCTTATGTCTAATGTCTTATGTCCAATATTGTTGTCAAATCTTTGCATCTATATTTGTTTTTTATACTCCTTCACAAAGTTTTGCGCAATATCCGTCTACAAAGTTCATATCTGTCTCAGTTTTAGAGGTAGACCCCTCAAATGTGGCACCTAATTTCCTATGAAGATCCAGCCAAAGAGCCAAAAGAGATTTTGCCACGTCCACTCCCCCATTAATTATAAAAATAGATTGATTTCCCAAAACTTCATTGGGATCGTTTTCGAATTTTTTAAATTATTGCCACACTGTGAACGAGTATTGAGCAGTCGGCTATACCCGACTGCAACCAACTTGTTTTTATTGTTTCTCATTGTAAATCAGAAATCACTTCGAAAATCAATTTTATTGTTTTAAACATTTGTGAACATCTTCATCGTGACTGTGTTTCTCAAATTTTCTTTTGCCAACTGATTATGCAACTAAGATTTGGTGGCAAATCAAAAAAAAAGTTGATAAACTGTCTTAAAAAAATTCTTAATTGTAAAGAGAATTTTGAAAGTGGAAAGTACTTTACATGCTTTAAGAACGCACAACAATTAACTTAATGGTGTCCAAATTTTACATTTTTGGGTCGGGGGTAAATCGGGTCAGGTGTCGATTATGTGAAGGCTCATTAAACTAATGAATCCCAAAAATGCACTTATAAAAGTCTTCCTAATGCCAACCTATATCCCTCATTTATGTCAAACAAAATCTTTCGCGAAAGCGCTAATGAGTTTTATTTGCGGAGAAAATGCATACAAAAAGATCTGCATAAAAGGGTATTTCAAAGATAGTTTATTAATTAGAATGATTGTGTTTAAATTCAGAACTCTGTGTAATGAAGAATCAAACATATTACACCCAATTTTCCTTTTACACAATAGATACATATGTTGAGATTGACTTAATGGGAAAAAAAGTAATAGTTAAAAGTAAACAATAAAAAATCTTATGATATTCATGTTCGATTTCACTTGAGAATTTATTTTCCGAGCTAACACATTTTAATCCATTAAATATATTTTAAAAACAAGTAAGAGTGCTCTAGTCGGGAGCCTCCGACTACGAGATACCCTAAACCCAGCTGCAAGCTTTCGTTACATACACACATTTCAGCCCACTTGCATTCATAGATACATACATTCATATTTATGGCGAGTGGGGCGAGACATCCAAAATCCAAATTCTTGATCTGCGTGTTCCTTTCGAGAACATATTATACTAAATTTGATGGTTGTAGGTCCTGCAGTTTCTGAGAAATACTCAAGAAAAAAATAAAAAATAATAATAAGAAATGAGATAATAAAAAAATGGGGCGGATAATCGATAATTTCAAATAAACTTAGTCTTTATTTGGTATACACAAACTTAAAAACCAAACTGCAACTCTCTAGCTTTATTAGTCTCTGAGATCGCCGCGTTCTAAAAGACAGGCAGACGTACAAATAGATGGACAGGGCTAAGTTGACTCGGCTAATAATGCTGACCAAGAATATTTATTATATGTATACATATACCTTTGCATAAAACCATTATACACATTTTTCCCATTGGGGTATAAAAAAATGTCTGCTAGGGATGTATTATGTATATAGAAAATTATTTAGTATGTTGCGTTATTTTATACCTAAGAAACTAACGTAATAAGTAATTGAATTCTTGCCAAAGGGTATCTAGTAAATGAATATTGTTGGGTATTCATGTTATATACTCATTCATTCGAAATTGTCGCTTGATGTGGGCGTGAGTAACTATCATATCAAATACAAGTGCAAGTGTAATCGGCAGAAAATGAGTGTGAATAGAAGAAGCAACGAGAATACCAATTTAAAATTATCGTTTCTTTTCTCCCATTCTCACTCGTTTTTTGTTGATTGATGGATCATATAGCCAGAAGCCTTCAGATCGGATCTTTAGCTACTTAGTTGGAAACAGCTTTGCTCTGCACGTCAGTTATATTTGTTTGCTTGCCAAAGCTCGCTCCGGCTCTCTCAGCGGAAAGCTTTAACTTTTTTGAGTGTTTTTATATAGATCTGTGTGTGCGTATGACATGTCACATGCATATATGCATACTTTTGAGTGTCAGCATGGATTTATTTTCAAGTGTATGAATATATATATTTTTTTTTATTTTTTTTATTTATCATTCCTATTTTGAATGAATAAATTCATACATTTAATATGATATAGTGCTTATATAAATACATTCGTACAGTAATCTGTATGTACAACAATTTGATAGGGTGTGTCGTTCTTGGCGCTGGTGCCTTTAAGATTTAACTATTGCCGTTCAGTACAAGCTGCAAAATACAATTTTCTGAGCGAGGCGCGCTAGAACTTATCCAATATGCCGCTCGACACAGCCAAATGTCGAAAGCTTGTTTTAGTATTAAGTTCCACTTCATTCGTGTGGTCACTCTCGCGTTCGCCTTCGCCTTTGTCGCTGTTATTGTTCGACGTTCGCCAACGGTACCGTTGTTATCGACGAACAATTGTTGTTGGCAATGAATTTACAATCGAATATTTTAAAATTGTTGTCATTGCCTAGCATTTCTAAAAAAAAAAGCACCACGATAATTTATTTCCCCCTATTTTTTTTACAAGCAAATACATACATATATAGATATAAAAATAAGTTTTAGTTAAGTTTACTTCAAGTGCATGCGTACGCTGATAAAGGATATTTGTGCACTTGTACAAACATATTTATATTGTTTTTACAAATGTACAAGGTATGAAAAATTAATGCGAAACTCGTGAATAATACTCATATGAATGAAGATTGTCGGGCAATTTGTGTTAAATACATATTTGTTTTGGCTTGATTGCCACTGTAGCCTCAGCGAAAGCTTCGCTGCTCGGTTCCGACTAAGCCAAACCAATTGCGAATGATAAGTTAATTTAATTATAAGATACTTACATATGCACATGAGTACGTATACACACACAAGTACACATACACACACACACACACACACACATAGATACATTTAAAATATAGTGTGGTGCAACAAGCAGTAAAACAAAAAGAACCGATAAAAATAAAGAAAAATCATCACATTCCTACACAAAACAGTGGACAGACAATGGACATGTGTGTGTGTGTGTGTGTGTGCGTAACTTTGTATTCGCTTGTATGTGTGAGAGCGCCAGCAAGTGAAGCTTTAATGCAAACGAGCTAACCAGAAGAATAGCAGCAATAACAACAGCAAGAGTGATTAAGTAAATGAGAGAAATAAGAGTGGAAAAGAAACAAAACGTGCCGAGCTTTTTCAAAACTTGCGTTCATACAAATGTGGGGCTTCATCGTCTCTGCTTCTATTTCGGGTTTCGTCGCGTCGTTGTCTCATTTATCTCTCTGTATTTTTACGTTTACGGGCGTTCGGGCGTGCGCGAGCGCGACTAACGCGTTCCAGATATACGAGTGTGTGGAATGTGTGTGGACCTTACTATCGTAACGCTCTTAAGTTCAAAAGCTTTCATAGTGTATAAAAGGTTTACAATATATATATATATATATGTATATGTATCTGTGTATTAAAAGTGCGATACTCGGCTAAAGATAACAACGTCGTTGACAACGCTGTCTGATTATTTGATGCGATACTATACTATTGCAAATATTTAAGCTAAGCCAGCCGTATAGGAAACAAGACGCAAATCAAATATAAAATGTGTATGTAAATTGCGGAGGGCAGCTGAACCTGTCTTAAATATTCATTTGTTGTGCTGTTAATGCTCTAATAGAATTCAACAAGCTGAGCATGAACAACCTTAGCATCAGCTGGACTGTGAGTGTGCCAGAGACTCTATAAAATACACATAAATTATACACACACATACAACATACTCTCGTGAATTCAATGCTCACTGGAATCTCCATCGGACATTGCAAGCTTATTTGCCCGCCGAACAAATCGAAGTATCTATAAGTTGGCAACATGGGTCAGGGATCCAGTCATCGGCAATCCAATTCGAACAGCGACAACCACAACAATAACAACAAGGAGGAGTCTGCAGCACAGTTTGCGAACCGGCGTACGTCCGCCCGGAAGTCCAAGTCCTCCAAGCACTATGCGACGTTGGTGCAGCAACCGTTACACAAAGATGAGCTCTCCATATTGCGCGACTCCCTGCTCCGAAATGGCAGTATTATGCGGAAGAACATGACCGATCCCCAGCGCCGTCCGATTACCATCAGTGAGCTAAAGCCCCAGGCACCAGCGGAAATCGGCTCGGAGGATATTGCAGCCGAAGTTTCGGAGGGAAAGAGCACCAGTAATTTGATCAGCTTTCAGATGCCCATCGAGTGCAGTGCGAAGGTGGAGGATGTAGCGTCGGCTTCGGCGGCGCCCACTGAGAATCGCAATGAGTTTTACATTGTCGGCGATGGGTATCATAAAACGGACTATTGCCACTACCGTACGCCCAATGGCAACTTTCATAAGTTGCCCTCCGATTCGTTTCACAAAATGTCCGAGGGTTGCTTTGTTCGCACGGCTGGCGGCGTATTCCGGCGCCTCGAGCTGCCCGCCCGGGCTCAGCAGATTTCCTGTCGAGCCTCCAAGCTGGAGGTCATATCTGGCACTGACAGCAATGAAAATGGCTTGGGCGCCACCAGTGTAAAAAGACAACTGTTGAAGTTTCTGAAGAGGTCAAAGAGTCACACGCCCGCAACAATTGCCAAACTGCAGAAGGACAAGGACGAAGCGCGCCTGGAACGCAAGCAACGACTTTCGAACGCCATGCGACAAAAGGCGCTGGATTTAAAAGCAAGTGCCAAACTGAACAATCCCAGCAACAAAATAGTAGTCACTATGATCGAGAACGGAGGAATCCCAATCGTGGCCACCAGCAAAGCGGAGCGACCCAAGTACAAGGAGGGCTCTTCTCTTGCTGCTGAAAAGGCGCGTACCTCAAGGGTATGTACTAAAGAAGCTGTAGGGGGGTTGATGACACCAGAATCTTCAAAATTGTATCTAAGCAAAATAGATTCTCTTCTTATTTTATGCGATGTTCACTATCTAGGTTTTATTTAAATTTACAATTTAGATTAAAAGTGAACACTCAATTTATACTATACAATACTTATATTTATTTTATACAATTCTATATGAGCGTGTGAATTAAACCCGAATCTTCGTTGGCAATTACCTGAATGACTGGGCCAAGGACAAGGAACATTTTTTTTGTATATTTAAAATAGAAGCCATTCTATGTTTTGTTAGATTTGACATAAATAATGTTGAATTACTTTTCAACTTGAATTATATATTTCCTGGAAAATATATCCACGCCGTAAAAAGTTGACATTTATCTTTTTTTACACGAATTGAAATGATTGAGGCCGATTTTAAATATTCTTTGAATTTCTTTTATGCATTTTGTATGTTCTATAAATTTTCCTTATTCTAAATTCGTACATGTAGTGACGTGATAAAATTAAGGACACCATTGTGTTTCGTATTCAATTGAAAGGCACAAAAGAGAGGCATATTGTCTTCAGCATACATTTATCATATTTTTCAAAATATTTGTTTAATCGCGCTCCGTCCGCCCGAAGCTAGAGACTTGAAACTTGAAATTTACACTCGTCAGATAAAGTGTTAAAATGTGTATTGATAGATTAAAACCAAAATCATGATATATAAAGCTCTCGTATCCATAGCTTCCACATTTCAAGCTACCGAAACTTTGAAAAAACTGAACCGTTTTCATTATTGATGGCATTTTGGCCATAATTTGTCTTTAACTTGGATTGATTCTGTTTTTAAAAAATGCGAATTTTTGAAATTCGTTTTTTTTTTATTTTCTTGGGAAAAAAGTAATGTTTCCCCCTTTACTCATTTTCGAAAATTTAAGGTTGCTCATTTTCGAATAAATTTGTATCAGATTTTAAATGAAAACCCTATGTTGATTTTTAAGTTATGTAGACATTCCAACAACTATCATAAAAAATCATACTAATATACCATATAGAATCGGTTGAAAATTTGGTTTCTTATAAAAACATTTATCATAAAATGATGTCGCAAATTCGTAATATGTCTTAAAGGGTATTTGATTTTCTGCACATCGTATGTAAGTGTACTTTCTTGTTTTTATGTATTTTTTTTTTTTTTGATAAGTGCTTTTCATTCCTTTGTTGTGCTGCTCTCGTATCACTTCTGTTTTAAAATTTGTACTTGTCCCAACTGTGAAACATGTGCCTCATCACTGCCTCACACACAATCCAAAGTGGTTAAGAACAGTCATCGGTTTTGGGCATTGAATAACAAAATTTACTTAACCTTTTCATTTTTAATAACAGTGCTTTTCTTTTGATTATGATTTCTATTTTATTTCAGATTTTCTGTGTTCATGCAATACCTTATACCTAACACAAACGATTGCTATTGATACCCAGCCATATACGCCAACTTATTTTTTATTTATTTATTAGGAATCTGTTGTATGGACCATTCGTATATAAATAGGGTTTCACAAACACATTGCACATTCGTAGATATGGGTTCATGATATCAAAGATAAGATTTGATAAGATACTCAACAACATATCTAGAGAAGATATTGTAGACAATATTCTTTCGGTTCGTGTTTATACTTTAATAACCTCGATTTGACAGCTTGTCTTATCGCCACCCAAACCCCCTGGAATAAGATGGTTTGGGTCTGGGCACTCAATCATTCTTGTATTCTACCATTTTCCGCAAATACTATTTTTTTAGACTTGATTTCATCTTTTATATTTATTATAATTATTATTGTAAACATAATAGAACAGCATATGTATTATGCTCCTGGTGATTCTCAAAACTTCCATCCAAAAGTGGGATTTGGTGGTTTTTGGGACAACTAGCTGAGATTGAATATTTTAAATATATATTCTTGTATACCGTACGCAGAACAAGTTTATACATTTTTTAAAATTAGCTTAAACTTTAAAGTTTCTGCAAAGACAACAATTCAATTTACGTCCTTCAACCTTCCACAGTTAATACAGTTTTTTCAGTACAAATGGTCTTATATACCCACATTTTTCTACATGAGGGTATTTAACTAGATACAATTATTTTCATTTACGGGCGTATCTGTGTACATAAACACATAATACAGATAAAAGTGTACATATACACATGTGTGTTGAATAAAGTACATATGTATGTATATATTTTAAGTACACACAGACTTAGCTGACGTAACGGGCGAACCTAAAGTGTTACAAAAATAATGAGTCGTGTAATTTGGTCAATATATTTGTAATAACAGAACTAGTTTATACAGCACAAAATCTTTCGCCATGTCAAGTTTTCTTAAGAAGGCTTTAAAACTGTGGGACTAGTTTGCATAGAAACTAGAGATAGTGTCTGTTCTACCTACACAACATAAACAAAAATCCCAACTTGGAAGCACGCTCAAAAATATCACGCACGACATTTCAATAATACAGAAGAATCACAAGAAAATAAACATAAAAAAGTTGGTTTACAAATTTTAATATTTCAATTTTTTACTTAGAAAAACAGTTTGTTTGAGATGTACATTAAGTAATCTTGTAAGCCAAAACGTTCTTTTAAAAAATCCTAAATTTTGAATATTTAAACTTATTTTACCTTAATTTGAATAATATATGTATATCATAAATTTCTTTGTAATGTCGTGTCGTGT
The DNA here is from genome assembly GCA_035041545.1 of Drosophila colorata. Taxonomy (NCBI): domain Eukaryota; kingdom Metazoa; phylum Arthropoda; class Insecta; order Diptera; family Drosophilidae; genus Drosophila; species Drosophila colorata. The sequence continues at coordinate 1,063,605 of JAWNLD010000449.1, forward strand.
CGTGACACGCTCTCAACTCTAATAAAAATAGACAGACGAAAGGACGAACGGGCGGACGAACTTATTCAATGTTGACTAAATTAATTTTCACTTAAAGCTTGACAGAAGCTTTAGATATTTAAGTTTTGTTGCCCAACCAAATGTTGTACAGTTAAAACTTCGTTCTTGAGTTTAAGAGTTTCATCGAATAATTGAAATCACGTATAGAAAATAATACTCGGCCAGAGCCCCAAATTTTGCACACAAACTTGTCTGACATTGTTTCTGTGTCAGGTAAGTTAACAATTCTTTCTCAGCGTTACGCTCAGGTGATATCAGTTTATTCACACACACACACAGCCACGCCAGTCTCATACATACATACGTACGCAGTCTACCCTTGTTGAGAGTAACCGGCTTGTAGATACCCTATACCCAGCTTCAAATTGCCGCAACTTCATTATATATATTTTAATGGGTACAGGGTATAAACAGTCAGCACACCAACAGTGCTCTTTGTGGAGAATAGACAGATACGGTTGAATACTTGTGTGTGTGTGTGTGTGTGTATGTGTCTCTTATGGGTGTGTGTGAGAGAATTGTGAGTTTTTTTTTATTAGTGAGCGCAGAATACACTAACACCAATGAGAGTAGCCCACTAAAAAGTGATATTTGCTTGCGCTTGTATTGTGCTTGTATTGTGTCTGTGTATTGAGGCCGACTTTTCAGTCTCTGTCTCTGACTCTGGTATTGCTTGGTGTGTGTGTTGTTGCTAGTATTGATACTGGAAGTACTCGTACTCCAGTTGCTGCTGTTACTGTGGCTAAAGTGGCTGTTGGCTGTTAGCTGCTGAGCTGTCGCTGTCACTGCCTGTTGATTGTTGGCTGACGACGGCGTTTACGTCAGAGTTACAAACTGCGCTCATTTAAGAAATCAAAAGAAAAAAGTGTACTCCCATACCTATGTGCATATAATATACAAATGCAGCCAGCTGCAAGTGCTAGTCACTAATTGTAAACCGCGTGCGATTGATAAGATCGGCGATAAAGAAACGACTTCGCGATTAAAAATGTATTTTTACAAAATTATAAAACCAGACGACGAAATGTTTGCTTTTCCATAAGTGAAAACTAGTTTATTGCCTGAGAGTGGTTTATTTACTATGTTCTTGTGCTTCAGTGTGTGGATACAGAGATGTGTCAGTGTTGATGTGTCTGTTAAAGCTTTTGCGCTCACTAAACCGAACTGAGGCGAGCTGAGCTGTGAGCGTACGCACCAGTTACAAGTAGATTTCAACAAATTTAACTATTGCGATTATAAAATGAAAATTTTAATGAATCATAAATATAGAGAGAGTTTGCAGGCAAGACTCGCGAGAGCGCAACGAAACGTGACGCGGCCACAGAACACACAGAGCACGAGAGAGGACGTCTTGGTTGAACTTGTGCAACAGTCGTCTTGCTGAGTAAGAGAGTGAGCGCGGGAGCGTAAGCCGACGTAGCAAATACTAAATACATACAGACATAAGTACAAACGAACTTGTACAAATACATACATACAAATACATCGGTTGCGATAGCGGTGGCTTCTGCACAGGTGTAGGTGAGCACAAGTGTATAGGTGTATTGGTGCGCTCTCACTCTCAATCTCTACCTCACTCGCAATCTCTCTATATTTCCCTCTCTGTTACTCTGCATAAATCGCGCTGCGTAGAAGTGTGTTTCAATGTGTTTCTGTGTGTTTCTTTCAGTGTCACCAAAGTCACAGATTAGCTCTTGTCTATGAGTTGGCTTTTGTCGTAAATATTACGTTCGCTTTCGCACTCACCATATGTACATGTATGTTCAACTTATATATATTATATATGAGTGTGTGAGTGTGTGTATTAAACTTTTCGAGGTTTTAATGCGCAGCAACAGCAACTTGTTGAATTAAATAAAAGTGTGCTTAATGGCAAAGAAGCAACGCCACCAAACAAAGTGTCGTCCATTCAATCTTCTCCGGCGAAAGCAAGAAAAGCTTACACGACCAAATTGAGCCACACACATTCACATATGAACATCGCTGTGTACACAAACAAATGCAACAGTATTGGAATATCAAATAAAAAAAGATCGTTCAACTAGCCCTAAATTGAAATTCAAAGAGACACTTTTAAACAAAGCTTTACAGAACTATTCGAGGGCGGGCTATTTAACAGTGGGCAAACCGTTGTAAACTTCATGACAATAATAATTTTTTGCTAAATTTATTTTTCCCAATGATTCTTGGTTTTATTTAATGTCTGATTGAATTTTATAAGATTGCCATTTATTTTTTTTTTTTGAATATGCTAGATTTTAACTACAATTGATCTTACATCCCTATTGCAATGTATTTTTGAGAGAGTTCCTATATACCTATTATCCGTTAGCCGTTTTGACGAACACCAATGTGTCTTTCTTATCATTGTGAACTGATTGTGGACAGATTAGATGTTGTTTGCGATGTATTGTGGTAAACTCAAGCGTCTTTCACGGTTAAAAACATTGTATGGCTAAACTTGTTACCTTGGAAGTGCTTTCCTTAAATTAATGATAACAACTGATTGTTGAGCCAAATGCCATTTAAACTACAACAAATAGTGTTTAATCTCGTGTTCTTAAAACAAATTAAATATGAAGTCGTTCGCAAATTGATAAAGTAATTTACTTGTTATCCTTTATATGCAGAAGTACATGCATATGTGAGAATGCATTTGAACTTGTTAAAAAAAAACATATTTTTAATTCATGCAAAGAAATAATTTCCCTAACGAAACTTACAGTGAGCGAAAGCAAAGTCTGACTAAACTAATATAAAACCAAAAATTAGCCAACTAACGGCAGTGCGACAAAAAAAGAAGTTAAAATTCAATAAAAGAAAAAAAAAACACATGGATCGTGGTGTGCATCCTGAACCCTCCCACAGAGCGGAGACAACAGCGACGACGACACCCGACCTGAATCGGGCGGATGCTTCGCGCAAAAGCGTTCGCCTCTATGCGGCACGCAAGGGACTGGCGCCGGCACCGCCCAAGCTAGGCCTGGCAACTAGCATTAACAACAGCAATACTACACATAGGAATAACAATAGTGATAGCGACAACTTGCCCGATCCCAGCGCGCAGCTTGCAGGCTTGCCCACTGTCAAGGATCTCGATCTCAGCGATGCACACAATGCGGACTATGATGCAATCGTGGAACTGCGAAGACCGGGCAATAAAGCTGTGCCACCGCCACGCGTCGCCGTTTCGGCGATACCCGCACTGCATTTACAAAGTCGTCCAAAGCCTTCGCCACGGGTTCAGATGTCTGCCGAGGACGATTCCGGAGTCGCCTTTGCATTGGGCTCCATAGAGAAGCACATACTCAACGTTGAGGAAAGCTTCAAGCAGCAGCAACTGAGCGAAAAGCAGCAGCAGCAACAGTCCCAGTCCTCCATGGATGTCATGAAGATTGACGTAATACGCAAGCAGAGCAAGCGATATGGCGAAACGGAAAACTTGCTGCGGCCGGGCATCAGCGACATGTCCTCGGAGAATGACTTTCAGTATCTGGGCGGGCGACGCTCTCAGCTCGATGATAGCAATGAGCAGATGTTGAATGAGTTTCAACGAGGTAGCGATGGACGCAATTCGATTGGTGCCTACTCCAAGAATTCGGCTACGGCTGCCGGCGGCCCCTCAGGCGCGCTCAAGGTCAAGCTCGCTCGCACCGCCTCGGACACGAAAAACACGGACACGGTGCTGGCCATGCGCGCCACGTTCAAACATAAACAGCAACAGGAAGTCAAACAGCAGCCGGCGTGGCGCACGTCGCCGGCAGCGCCCACGCCAGCGGCTAGGACCACAGCGAGCCGGGGCAACAGCGGCAGCAGCCACGTTGTGGACGGTGGCTCCGCTTCAAAGCTGACAGCGACGACAATTTCGGCGACGAAGCGACGCGAAGAGAATCTGCGCCAGTTTGAGGCGCTGCTAGCCCAAAAATCATCGCAGCCCCATCGCCATGCGGCTGCTGCTGCGACAGGCGCTAGCTCTGGGCCTAATGCAACACCAGGTGCTGCATCTGCATCGAAACGGCGCTCGGAACGTCCCATTGTAGCCCCCATACCGCCGTACAACTCAAGCCGTACCGAGGCTGGCCGTTCCGCTGTCGAGCCGCGGTCAGCGGCGCCCAACGTTGCTGTGACCCGAACCAATGTATATGGCAACAGTGTTGCTCAGGTAAACCAATCCAAGCTGACTGTCAAAAAACATTAATGTTCCGATTTACCCCTTAATCAACTTATATGCGATTTGTAACTATGTTCCAGGGGGGTAGATAGATCTTAAGTTTACTGAATGGCCTAAAAATTGACTTGAATATAAACTTGTTGTTTTTGACGTTTTTGCAGGGATCCCCAAATCTGCAGATGCGAAGCAGTGCTCCGATGCGATGGCGCGCCACTGAGGAGCATATCGGAAAATATAAGCTCATCAAGACCATCGGCAAGGGCAACTTTGCCAAAGTTAAGCTAGCAAAGCATCTGCCCACTGGAAAGGAAGTAGCAATAAAGATAATTGACAAAACCCAACTTAATCCTGGGTCACTTCAGAAACTCTTTAGAGAGGTGCGTTACACTCAACTGCTTATGATAATGATCGATTATATGAATAATATTTCTGCATTGCAGGTTAGGATAATGAAAATGCTTGATCACCCCAACATTGTGAAACTTTTTCAAGTAATTGAAACGGAAAAGACGTTGTATCTCATCATGGAATATGCATCGGGGGGCGAGGTCTTTGACTATTTGGTACTACATGGGCGCATGAAAGAGAAGGAAGCGCGGGTTAAATTTCGCCAAATTGTATCGGCTGTGCAATACTGTCATCAGAAGAGGATAATACACAGGTAAAGCATGACAAAATCCATTGGTTTTTGATTGTACTGCAGTCTAGACTAGATACATGTTTTATCTAATTAAGGAAAGGAGTTCTTATCCATTCAATTTAAAGTAATCCTCACATATTTAAGAGTTTAACAGGAATTGAGTATTGAATATTAATTTTGAATTGAAGATTAAAATGAACATGCAGTTTAAGATTTAAACAATCATGAATTTCCCTTGCTTCATTTAAGATTGCTGTTAACATTTGATTAGCATTACCAACTAGAAATTTCAATTTAATTATTCAAAAAACAAGAATTTTGAAATAAGATAAATCTGGATTTTATAGATTTTTGGATTATTTGACGAACTATAGTATGTTGAACACACTTATGCATTTATATATTCATTTTAATTTAACACTAAAATTGAAATTACTTTTTAACAGGGACTTAAAAGCAGAAAACTTATTACTAGACAGCGAATTGAATATTAAAATAGCTGATTTCGGATTTTCGAACGAGTTTACGCCAGGTTCAAAGTTAGATACTTTCTGCGGCAGCCCACCCTACGCAGCGCCCGAGCTCTTCCAGGGGAAAAAATACGATGGACCCGAAGTGGATGTTTGGTCGCTGGGAGTTATTTTGTACACATTAGTAAGCGGATCCCTGCCTTTCGACGGTTCCACTTTAAGGGAGCTACGTGAACGTGTACTCAGAGGCAAATATAGGTATATTTATGCAAGCAACCAAGTTGGAAATTGAGAAACTTTAATAATACATTGCCTTAAATGCTAATCTCAACAGAATTCCATTCTATATGTCGACTGATTGCGAAAATTTGCTGCGCAAGTTTCTAGTACTAAATCCTGCGAAACGTGCTAGTCTTGAAACAATCATGGGAGATAAGTGGATGAATATGGGGTTTGAGGACGACGAGCTCAAGCCATATATTGAGCCTAAACAAGATTTAGCCGATCCCAAGAGGATAGGTAAGACGGGTACTGTATACGAAATTCATTACTAATATTATTAACGAATTGTGTGTCAAGTTTTGCCTGTTAATGTATTGTAATACTTGTGATATATATAAATTTCAATTTTTTATTTTGAAAATATATATTTTTATTTTCCATATATAGTGTAACTATTTCTTTAAATCCACACATATTTCCAATAGTTTGCTTTAACTTTTCTTAGTTGCCTACATACATAAATACGTACATATTTATTTAAAAATTCTCATACAGCTGCGGGGGTACAAACCGGAGTTAAACAGTCAGCATCGATCCGACGCAGTGCATTTGACTTGATGTTAATGGTGGTCTTTTTAATCGGCGAATGGAAAATGCCACACCAAAATGTATGCAATCCCTTGTGGAGAAACGTATTTTTGGAATGGCAATCATTAATATTTACTCTTTGTTTTCTTTCTCACTTTGTGTCTCTTACCACTTTATGTTTTCTATTATATGCTTCAAATTGTTACATAACAGATCTACCGGGAGAAGAAATAATTTTTAAAAGATACTAGCCAAAAAAAAAAAAAAAAAACGGAAAAACTAATTAAATGCTAATGAATAAAAATTTTGGTTATATTTTAAAAATATTCTGTTGTTATACATTTTGTATTAATGTTGATAGGGCTCATTTGTCACAGATTTTCTTGAAGTATAAATGAAAAACTATGCACATTTCTCCGGTTTGCGTCCTAAAATTCGATACGATGATAATTATTATGTACTTATGTATGATATTCCATTTTAAAAAATGCATGGCAAATGCATGGTTGTACATTTTGATTGTGATATAAATAACAAATCTTAAACTATTCTAATTTGAGGGCTTATAGAGCACACAATTCTGGCAGTACTCCAATAAAAAAGCATGTTCGAGCAACTCGCAAGAACTGTTAAGCCATAAATAATGTAAATGTAATGAATTTGCATGTAATGTATACCTAACAACTTACATCGTAATTGTAAAGTGAATTCTCTTTGATATTTGTTTTTTTACAATACCTGTCTGCCATTTTCTTTTGACAACGCACAGAAGCTCTAGTCGCAATGGGCTACAATCGACAAGAAATCGAAGCATCGCTCGCTCAAGTGCGTTATGACGACGTGTTTGCCACATATTTGTTGCTGGGGCGCAAGAGCACCGATGTAAGTGATAAGAGGACAATTATGCTGCTTATTGCCTGAATATCGTTTTTTTTTCTTTTTCTTTTTATTCATTTAGCCTGAAAGTGACGGGTCGCGATCGGGATCGTCGCTCTCGCTGCGAAACATCGCTGGTAACGAAGCTGGCGCCAATGCCGGCAATGCGGTTGTGCAAAGTCCCACGCACCGTGGCGTACATAGAAGTATATCAGCGTCGAGTACCAAACCTAGCCGTCGAGCATCTTCCGGTGCGGAAACGTTACGTAAGTCCCATTATGGGGCTGAAAATATAGGGCAGTATGACAACCTGTCTGTCATTTCGTTACAGGTGTTGGACCCGCAAACGCAACTGCAGCCGTTACAGCTGCGACGGGAGGTGTGGCATCTGTCAACCCGAGCAATAATTATAGTGCTGTAGGGCCAACCGCCGATCGGGCATCAGTGTAAGTACTAAACACAAATCAAAATAAAGCAGCAAATATTGTGCTGTTAACAGCAGGCAACACTCTGAACTTTAATTGAAGAAGTTTTTATTTTTTTTATTTATTTAAAAAAAAAAAACAATTTCTGACAGAGTATATTGGGTTCTTGCAATGTCCGTCTTACGGTCCATCCGTCTATTCATATGAACGATATTTTATCGCCGCTCCCATATTTCAAACGACTATATATTTGTCGAAACTGAACCGATCATCATGTTTGATGGCATTTTTCCTCTATATTGATTCCGCATTTAGAAAAAATGCATTATTTAAAATAACATGTTTTTGGAATTTTTGGAAAAAAAATCATAACCTCCCCATTTGCATATTTCCTTATTCCTTTCCGTATTTTAGAATTACGAATTTATATTTTTATTCGATTGTGGTTGTCACAATTAGTATAAAAAGCAACATTAAAACCTATTCTGAGGACATCCGACTGCAACGTTTTTACTTGTTTATTTTACAACAAGTGTTAATATAAGGAATCTAATCTATATCTATATAACCAATATTATTATTTACGTTAATTGAAATTACTTTGTTTCTATTACAGTGGAAGCAATTTCAAGCGTCAAAATACCATAGACTCAGCAACAATTAAGGAAAATACGGCAAGACTGGCACAGAATCAAAGACCAGCGTCTGCCACACAAAAGATGCTTACCACAACAGATACATGTAAATGGCACTAATTTAGTTCCAAAGACGAAATGAAATTGAAAAACCGTTTTTTAATTGCAGCGCTGAATAGTCCAGCTAAGCCGCGCACAACTGCTAAGTATGATCCCACTAATGGAAATCGCACAGTAAGCGGCACGAGCGGTATCATACCACGCCGTTCGACCACACTGTATGAAAAGACTTCATCGACGGAGAAAACCAATGTTATTCCTGCAGAGACAAAGTACGTGAGCCTTGTAACACAATCCGTTATTGTTGTTGGCACACCAACAATGAGCATTTGTGTTTTTTGCCTATTTTATTACTATGCATTAGTTATTGTTGTTAGTTTTCTCGATATTATTTAGCATCACATTACGTTTAAAGTAACTGGTCATAACAGTGCTTTTCGAACAAATCGTTTTCGTTAGTGAACAAATCGAAAACTTTGAATTATAAGTTGGTCAGTCATTCAGTTGTAGTACCCGCTCACAAGTATTATATTTCTTCTCAGTTTGCACATATTTTGTCAATATTATGCTTAGAAAATTGTTAGTTTTGACTTGATTGATGTCAAGTAAGTTTAAGTAAAAAAAAAAAAAAACACACAGATCGTGTATTGGTGTGGATGGATAACTACTCTGTACATATCTAGTTTATCAGTACATTTCAGCGCACAGTTCAGTTCTTCATTATTTCTTAGTTGCAGTGCAGTTTGCACAAAACAAAAATTAATGTCAATATCGTTTTCGTATATATTTTAATTTCCGAGGTGGGTTTTCTTTTCAAATGTGTATGTTTGCTTTTAAAAAGCTCAACAATACAGCTCGAATGACATTGACTACTACATATTTACAATTCTACCACTTTTTGACTAAACATATATGTACAAACGTAACCAGCAGTGGATCTGCAGCTACCGCTGGAAAGGGTCACACTAAAAGCGCGTCTGTTTCAAGCCCTAGGCCATCCACTGATGGATGCATATCAGTATCAATTGACCCCCTTGGATCGAGGTATACACTTGCATACATTAGCAAACACAAACAAACAAAAATTAAACAAATAATAATAATCATTTTTTTGTTCACTTACAAATGGTTTTTATTTCCCGTTTTCTTATTTAAACAAAAATTGGCTGCCTTTTTATTTGAAGGGACCATTAATAAACGCTTTAGAATTTTAGTCAATATTACTCAATGCATACATACAAAAATAGTTTTACCACTGTATTTAAGAAGAATAATATTGATTTCGATCACGTGCACTTATTAACAGGGCTTTCATATCTTTGAGCAAGTTCCCGTTAGTTTGAAGAAAATTATCATCAACGTTTTTTATTACACTTGGAAAACTGCAATTGGATGGAAATTTATATTACAAGGAACAGGAACCACTTGTAACCCTGTAAAAAATTTAAAGATTCCAATATGTTTTAAAAATCTGTCGGTCTTATCATCCACGTGTGTCTGTTAGTCAGTCCGTGTGTCTGACCGTCCCTCTGTTTCAACCCAATCTGAAAACATATAGAGAAATTCAAATATATTTTTTTGTCAAACTACATTACATTTCAAAAAAATACATACTCAAATACGAAAGATATTAAAAGCATAATATCGAGCAGTAGTAAAATCCGGGCATGACGTGTGTGATTGCATGTTCATGTACATAGATGCATTAAAATTAATATGTACTAATATATTTGCACATGTTCAAGTATTACTAAAAAAATTAAACTTTTTATTGGTATGGGGTTGCGGTAACTCCAATTCGAATACTTGATTATGTTGCGAATTTGTTTCGAAAGTTTTTAGTCAACTTTTGTGAAAATACGACATTCTGTCGTTATCTTTCAAAGGACTGAAAAATAAATAAATTTGTTATTCATTCAAGTATTTTAGTTAAGGTGTTAAACAGTTGTTACAAGTATGATTAATAATGATAATAGTTTCCATAGTGTGTGTATTTCATTTAAATTGTATTATTTGTGCCAATTGTCCCATATACATACAATTTAAGTTTCCAAATGTCATACGCAGACTGTTTCAAATAATCGATAACCTGACCCGTCTTTCTTGAAATCAATAAATATAGTGTTTTTACGCGGTTTTTTAAGTACATTTCGGATGAAGAATTTTTTAGATAAATATTTTTAAATTTGAATTTACCCTTGTCAGATAAACAGAAAACATTTTGGCCACGCTCAATAACAGCAGTCTTTGGCCTCAGTTACTTGGCCTTTAAGATCAATATGATATTTTGCAAAGAGCATGCCAATAATATACACGTAAAAGTTGTGCCTCTTGAATGTCTAAGTGTCAGTCCTAGTTACTAATAACACATAACTACACTGAGAACAGAGCATTGTCCAGTAGAGAGACTTTGACTGCAACGTTTTTACTTGTTCTACCTGCATTTATATAAAATTGTTTTCGGATGTCTGGGCCAACTTAACTTTGAATTGAGTTTTTGGGTATATTTAAGAAAGTATGATAAGAATTGTGTTTAGCGGGCCTTTATTTTTCGTGTTCGGCTGCGTTCACAGTTCGTTGAGAATCGTATTGTATGGTTGGTAAGAATATCGAGTAGCTACAGTTCTATAATTTAATTTGTGTTCTTTTCGATCTTGAAAGTATTTCCTTTAGAAATGTTTTATATTTAGTTTTATTATAACACTCTAACAATTTGATCAATTGAATAATGTAAATTTCTTATCTTTTCATGTTTTATACAATTTTGAACATTAACCGTTTACAAACCAAACGTCTAATTTTGATAACTACTACACTACTACATACATCCAATCTTTGTGGCGTTTTATATCCGCAACTACAAATAACACCACCACCAACGAAATATCTGCAACAATCTCTTCGTCTTATCGGTGTTCGTTAAATTTTAATTCTCAACTATTACTTCTTCACGTTCACATTGCAAATTGAATCCCGTAAAAACCAATTAAATATAAAACCACCAAACAAACGCATAAATCCTAATCAAAAAATTAATGTGATTTTGAATTCGAACTCGATTTAAAAAATGTCGAATTCATTTTGGATTCAAACCCAACCGAAACGAACAAACTTTGGTGAGTGAAACTGCAAATATACATTAAGAGAGCAAAATAACAATAAGTATACGTAATTAGTATAAATTTCTCCCAAATTGATATACACAAGGCATGCGCGGTATCAAATCAAATAATATATTCTCGAATTATATTTATATACTTTAATCTACATGAGATTGTGTCTGTTGCGCTAAAACAAAATAATTGAATCAAGTTAAATAAGTTAATTGTTTGTATTTATGTGTCTGCATAAGATTTGATAAAAATATGTAGGTAGCTTTTAACGAGATTTTACAATCACCTAAGATCACTTGAATTCTTCATAGTGCATGGCAGAGGCTATTAATTTCAATTTCGTAAACCCAACTAAACAAAAAATATATCCCAGTTATTTTCTATACTCTAATGCTCTGTTGTTTTAAGCTTCCAATAATTGTACTAATTGGTAGTTAAATTCTTATAACATAAGTTTATTGATGTTGTAACTTTGTGCAAGAATCACTCGTGCATATTTCCCTTTCGACATGTTTATGTACTTCCGATCATACTCTACTTCTATATACTCTTTTGAAAAAAGTGTCTTTTATACTTGTGAAAATGAAGAAATGAAGAAGAACGACGAAGTTATAGCAACTTATTTTGTTAGCTCCTATATAGTCAATATATGGAGACTTTATCAATGTTATATAAGGATTTAAATTGGTGGATTGTTGTCCTATCAATGCTTTATCACGAGTTTTTACCTAAGAGTAACATCATCTTATCCATTTCAAATGTAAAACGTAATTTTATTCTAAACGCTTCAGTTCTTCCTGCATACATAAATTTTATCAATCCCAGAGCTATTAATATGCTGAACTTATCATCTTTATTTTACCGCATAAGTATTTCATGGCATGGTCCACATAGCACTTACAGTGTCCGCCTGGATATCCATAATTTGAGGACTGCTGTCAGACTTCAGAAGCGTATTCTTGTACTCCACTCTAATTAACATTGTCTAACTATGTGCGCTATTAAAAAAACATCTATTTTTTTACATTCAGTTTCATTACATTCTTATGCTTCTACAACTACTTATAAGGTAGACAAATTATATTTATGTTTAAGAAACGTATATTTAAGTGCTCGTTTTATTCAAAACTTTACATGATATTTTTTAAATCTTTTTCTTTTCATTTTGTTTGTGTCTACAACATGAATTTAAAACCAATATAAACTACCATAATCGTTTGATTACCGTTACCGCCACCATCACATTAACCAATCAAATAATCTGCTTGATTCGCGCTGTCTCGTGCCCGCCCTGTATACATGTCGTCATTGCGCCAATAAAAATACAATTCAAATCCAATCAACAACAACAAACGACGCAACTCTGATAAGTACTTCCCACAACAAACGCAATATTTTGGATTGGATCAAAATCGAAATCAATTTAATGATGACGTACTTTGCTCATTATCAAATAAATTCGCGAACGTACACAATAAATAAAAATATCTATACATACACACATACACGCACACTTGCACACACACACACACACACACACACACACACTCAAAACAAAACAAAACGAATTTGAAATACATACCTTTAACGGTCAATCGATTACACATTTGCACAAATATCAAATGATAAACTGTATACTGATAAAAACATTCGTTTTCTGAAATGCAATTCATTGGACTATAATGTACTTCAACGAACTGACAATGATTCGATTACCATTCATACGTATGTGTGCATATGTATTGTATTTGTACATATAGTCTGTTCGATCGACTTAGAATGGCATCGGCTGTTAAATCAAGCAGACACTTTCCAAGGAATGTTCCATCACGTTCAACCTTTCACTCTGGTGAGTTTTTCTGTTTACTTATTTTTATTAGTTTTAATAAAATAACTTAATTTTACTCACACTTTTACTAAAACAAAAAATATATAGACTTAAATTATAATGATAATGTTAATCGATTTTTCGTTTCATAATTTGAAAATAAAAAAAATAAAAAAACGTCTTTTGCACGGAAAATACATAAAATTGTAAAAATTATAGAAACTTAAGAAAATCAATTGTATATTTTGATTTGATAGATGAATGCTCCTTTATTATTATTATTATGTTGTGCCTTGTCGTTGTTTTATGCACCCGTCCCACATCGCTTCTCATTATAGTGGTTTGCATATTTTAATGTTTGGATCATGCACGATTGTCTGAGTGGAAGGATGCCCTATTATCTATACTTTTTTATTATTGTACATATGTGCTTTACGCATTTATTCGACCAAACATCCAGAAATATTTAAGTTGCCATAATTAAAAAAAAAAATACCATCGTTGATCTTCTTAGTATAGCTAACAAAATAAAAATATTTTTAATAATGATTTATTTGAAATTCAATATATACTTATTATAAATAAACTCAATTATTATTGTATGTACATACTGATAAATTCTATCCAGTTACAAGTAAGTTCGTCAGTCAGTTCCTTAATGCCAATAAAAATGTATACCTAGTTCAAAATCTTAAGCCCAGTTTGTCAGTTTTTTTTTTTCTGCACCAACCATATAAATGTATAAAAATACATGTATACGATATCTAATCAGCAGAAATAGTATATTTTGCTGTCTAGTTGTTTGTAAGTAAACTGAGTAAGTTTTATATGTATGTATACATATATATCGGACAGCATTCTTTAGAGAACATATTTTCTAGCTGGTTTAGCTTAAATCTGCGCTGGGCGGACGCTCTCAATTGCCGAGTTTAGTTAGCATATCTTGAATAAAAATATAATTCATGAGAAAACTTAATTTGCGAACTATACTATCTGTGGCAGCTATATAATATAGTGAGCCAATTTCGATATATATGTATATGCAGGCATTATGCAGCAGAAAGACTACGTTGAACAGTGTAGACTTGTAAACTAATAATTAAACATACCCTGGAGAAGTCATATTGGCTAAATAATGAAAGGATTATTGGTTTTTCAAATATTCCAATTTTCTCCTTGGAGTCACCACACAATAAGCAATTAACAACTAAAATACATTTGAGATAGTTTTGATTAAAATAAGGCATTGTCAATGAGAGGAACTTTTCCATATAAAGTGTATACCAACAGACAATCGAATCGGTGTTATTTATCCATGAGTAGGTATTGAAAGTGTTATATATATGTATATGCATATGAATATAAGTATGTACGATTGTGGACTTTATTATATTTGTTTGTATTAATTGGTTGATCGCAACCATCCCAACAAAAGACAGAATACAGATATGAAATTTATGTAGTTAGTGTTTAGATTCTTTTTAATCTTTGTATTAAATGAAATGGTATCTCATATGTGAACGTTTATTCTTGTAGGTCAAACCAGAGCAAGAAACAATACCGCGCTGGAGTACTCTGGCACAAGTGGCGCCTCCGGTGATTCACCGCATCCAGGTCGCATGAGCTTTTTTTCGAAACTTTCCTCACGTTTTAGCAAACGGTAAGTGTTTAATTGCATACCATATTATTTGTTATTATTTCTTCTGTTAATGAATATTACAAGAAAAGCAAATGCAGTTTAAATTCCGTTTTATTTTTATTACTTATTAGTTTTGTAATTTTCTTTTGGATTTAATTTTTGTTTCATGTTTCATTATTGCATATTTACACATACACATATGTACATATGTATGTGTTTATGTTTGTACCAAATCCGTTTTAATGAATGAATGAAAGGGCAGAGCCTAGAATAAACATAACAAGTATAATACAAATTCCATAAAAAGTAAACAAATCACATATGTGCATAAGTTGAGTTTCTTTACAGCATTTAAATTGATTAATCGATTGATAAAGCTAAAATACGCTAATCGCATTTGTTGCTTATGTATTTTGATTATTGTCTCATATAAACAAAAAGACAAAATTGTTTTTTGTTTTTTTTTTTAAATAAATTTAAATTCAACTTAATTCAACTGTTGACTTATTCAATCCAACCAGTATACAAATACGGAAACAGCAAATCGGCAACTCAAGTCTTTAATTTAGAAGCTTGTTAAATAAAATGAATCGCTTCCCATTATTTTTTCTGATCGTCAGCATATTCGCAATTTTAAAGTAGCTTTTAATATTTTGTGTTGTGGGTCAGACAGATTTACTTAAACGGTTAAATATCCGTCAGAACCAAATTGCTTTAAATTAGTCAAATCTGTAAGTCGCACACATATTATAGGATTATAGAAAATACAACGACTTGGATAATTTTATATTATATCGTTGACGAATCTATTAGAAATATTTAAAAATGAAATATTGTGTAACAGTTTAGTTTCGATTTCGCCTGCACGCTTCTACCATATATCACAAGTTCAAAAGTAATTTAAATGCTGATCTCAAACATCAAAAAATGTTTAATTAAAATTTAAAAAAATAATTAAAAATAAGAGCTATCATTAAAGCTTTCAGTTAAAAGAGATCATGTTTTTTCATCATCGCTTGTGGGAAGCCTGACAACACGCTCTATGGGTTTTGTTTTGCATGTTTTGCCGCAGTTTCGGGCCAAGTTTATTATGCCATGTGGCATTAAAAATGCACATTACTTTACAAAAATCAATAACAAAAACAATAAAAATTAAAAAAAAAAAACGATTTGCAACGAAGCCTTATTTCAAATCAATTCTGGCCGAAAAGTTGTAAATTTGGAGTTTCAAAAATCTCATTTATATTTGGTTGCATGAAGAGTGTGTCTCAAAATATACATATATTAATTATAATTATTTTATTGAAATATTTGTTAATTTTGTTCACTAATTATTGTACTTGCTTTGAATATAAAATTTGTTATATCCCTTTTATTTTCTTTATTCTAATTCATTTAAACTAACAGTATTTTAAAAAGAAAGTATGTAAATATCATAAACACATAATACATATGTACACAGGGAAATTGGTTAATAATGAATTCGAATATTCATAAACAATGCTAGATAATATGCTTACATAAGTAAATATTAAACACGGATAAAATGATTTGAGAGTCTTTTAGATTTGAGACTGTATATTCTATACTGTAGACGGTTTGATTTATTAACCCAATTCAATGATTCGGATACAAAACAAATACAAAACTTCGCATACATACATATGTAACTACGTGTAATGTACACATATTAGCAGAATTGGCTGCATCTAATTGGCAATTTGAACTTTGCCAGGATCTGTCAATTCATTTAAACGCTCTCTCGCGCTCTCCGTCACTCTTACTTTCTATTATGTACATAAGCAGGATATTAAGTCTTTATGTCCATCTTTTCTTTTACAACTACGTATGTATAACCATGTATGTGTATACATTTTCACCCCACTAATAGGAAGTCTTAACTGTCTTTGTCTGTTTTTCTTCATTTTTAAAAAAACATATGACATCTAAAAATTTGTATTATTATTATTAAAAGGATTGCTCTTTGAAACAATACTGATAAAATTATTATGAAAATTGCGTTTACTTTTCTTTTCCAATATCAATGAAGAAAAAAATAAAATAAAACTACAAGCAATATGTTTTAGTTTTTCATTACTCCGTTTTATTCTTATTTGTTTTCTTTCGTTTCATTTCTCGTATTTGTTTTACCCATTATTAATATTTTTTCCAGCCGTGAATAATTTGTTTAAAATTTTTTCTTTAATTTTAGGCCAAACCAGTAATTAACAAAACAAGCATTAACTACTTCTTGTTAATAGTTCTAAAACTGAAACAAACGATTCCCCTAAAGTAAACGTTCGTGACGGAGAGATACAGTTATGATACAGATCAAACAGATAAAAGATAAGATCGGATCGTTTCATTTCGTTTTGATTCCTTCCGATTCGTACCCCCTCCAAAAGAACATCGACAACGTTGAGTTCCGTTACGTTAATAGAAATTCACAAAGCGTCTATGTTTTACTACAATTATTAACTAATTATACTTACACATTTATAAAAATTAAAATACATATATTTAAAAGTAAACCAACAACAAACAAACCCAACTATTCTTTGTTTTCTTTGTTTGTAAACTTATTTGATTTGATAAGAAAGAAACGGTTTAAATCAAACAATGAAAATATAATACGCATAAAGCTATTGCTATGTCACTGTCACGTTTTTCATTTTGTTTTACTGCTACTAGTAATGCTACCTAAAATATTAATATTTACTGCGAAGCGCCGTTTGAATTATTATATATGTATGTATACGGGTTCACGTATATTGATCATAAATAATGGAACGCGAATCGTTTACGTTCACATCTAAAAACACCAAAAGCAGTTGCGATTTATAAAATTATGAATTTAAATTTATTTACCAATATTTATGTGTATATGTATGTATGTACGAAGGTATATGTATTTATACTATTTCCGAGAATCATATACAATCACAATTAATAATAAAGAATGAAAAACACTGATTATGAAGTTAAAGTCTAAGCGCAGCAAACAAGCGTAATTAGAATTTTAAGAACAATGATTAGTTACCGTAAACAAAACTATCTTTAATCAAGGATATAATGTATTAAAACATGTGCATGTGACCATTTTATTTGTACAGATGATTATCTATAAATCGTGTTATCGGGCACCTTCAGTGGTCTGATTAGTTATATATATTAAGTTTCAAAGAAATAACACATAATTAAATAAATGGATAATTTAATTAATTAGAAATAAATTATGTGGAACATTTGTTAAACAAAACAAATATGTAAACTTAAAGTCCATTTGAATTTTATTTTATCATCATGAACTAGCGTTCGCATCTAAACATCGTATTAAAATCGATCAAAGCAATATTTTGATATCATTTTACTTGTGCAAATGCCAGCAAGATTACTCCAGTCGGGTGTGGTCGACTAGGAGATACCCTGAACCCAGGTGCGAGCTATCGTTGCATTCATTTCTAACCCCTTACATTCATACACAAAATCACACACACACACACAAACACACGCCGCAAGCTGCGCACTTTACTCAGCGGCTGCGCTTCACCCCCACTATGAAAACTAAATTCAAACTTCCAATAAAGCGCAAGGACATAGTACTTGTATTAGGTTTTTTCATATTTTGGGCGAGTGGGGGAGCTATCCAAAAATGTAAATATTCTTGATCTGGTTTCTGAGATATCCCAAAAATACCATTTAAAAAAATATAAAAAAAAAACTTGAGCTGTACTAAGGTCGTAAGTAAAGTGAGTATCAAGCGCGATTTTAGAAAATTCGATCCCCAAGCCCAAAAAATTGGTAAAGAGGTCGTATGCAACTTTTTGTTATTAAACCGATCATGTTCAATCTCACTTTCAAAGATCTATATGAAAATTTAATTCAGGTTAACCAGGAAGTAAAATTGAATGGACGATTAGCTTAAAAGTCATTTTCAAAGCTTTACATTAAACAAATGAATACGGTGATTTTCAAGTTTTGAAAAATCCGCTTGCAAGGAAAATTGGCGGAATCCAATCAGCTTCAAATTCATCTAACAAGCATATGAACTTTATGTATATTATTTAGAATATTCACCCCGTCCAACTTTGAGATTTTTCACCTTCAAATCAAGCAAAATTTCATTTCCCGCCAATAACTAAATGCTAATTTAGACTCAGATTGGATTAAGACTGGAGTTCTGACTCAAAAAAAAAAAATCAAGATAAAAAAGATAATAAATAAACAAATTTTCCAAAATATTTTTAAAAAATGTTAGTTTAAGAAAACGATTTTTTCAGTTGGTTTTTTATTGGGTTACTGGTTACTAGAAAACCATACACCACATCCAGGCTAGTGCCTGGCCTGGGATTCGAACAGTTTAGTGTTTATTTGGACCTTGCACAAAACCAATATACTCTTCACTTTGTGAACGAGTATAATGAGCCACTAAGTAACTAGTCAGCTAGGATCAGAATTGAATAAATGATTGATCAACAAAATGTAATGCAACATTAAAATATAGTCCAAGAATAAAAACTTTAAAAAGTAAGTAATAAGAAAATTTTTTCAAATTTTTTTAGTTTTAGACGGTCTAAGTATTTCACAAATATCTTGTAAAATTACATGAACAATATAATGTAATTTATATGTTGGGTGCAAGTGGGCGTGTCTAAGAACTAGAGGAGGTCATTGCCCATCTAAAACTGTGCAGATATAGATTATATTTCAATATTTCGAGTTTCTAGTTACAAAAACAAGTAAGAAACCTCTGTTGTTATCCAAAAAGTGAAATATTCTATACTATACCGTATTATACCAAATCATCTGTTGGCTTTTCGATTTTTATTGATATTAATTTAACGGGCCAAGATATCGAATAAAATTGCTAAACTTGTTCTGCGTAAGGTAGAGGAGACTCTATAGTCGAAAAGCTTAAGTCTCTAGCTTTTGAATTTTCCGAGATCGTTGTGTTCACACAGACGGACAGAAACTGACTCAGCTCGACCTAATCAAGAATATGTATGCTTTATGTGGTCGGAGATGCCTCCTTCTGCCTGTTACATACTTTTGCACAAAGCCATTATACCCTGTTTACCCATTTTTAATGGGCTTAGGGTATATTTTACTTTCATATTTTATTTTGTGAATCAAGTGTACGAACTTAGATGGGAACTCATAGGTATTGTACTATGCGTAAGCAATGCATTACAATAATGCATTACATGTGAACACATTTATTATTAATCCTAATGAACATGTTTGCACATAAAAATGAAATATGTATGTGCGGAGCTTAAGGAAGTTAATATCTGAGTACGGGATATTTCCAAACTCAGAGCCCTCGACAAGATTACCAACTTGTGAGACTAAAATTTGATATTTTTTAATAATTTTAACTATTTTTAGTGCATCCACAACGGAGGAGGCAGCTAAACCACGAGTTCTGCGTTTCACCTGGTCGATGAAGACCACGTCCCCGCTGATGCCCGATCAGATAATGCAGAAGATACGGGAAGTGCTCGATCAAAACAACTGCGATTACGAGCAGCGCGAAAGGTACCTACCAAAAGCCTACTATAAGCTATGAACATAGTTTAATGAATACAATTTGTTTAGGTTCGTGCTTTGGTGTGTGCATGGCGATCCCAACACCGACTCATTGGTGCAGTGGGAAATCGAGGTGTGCAAGTTGCCGCGCCTCTCATTGAACGGCGTGCGCTTTAAACGCATTTCTGGTAGGTATTACCCAATCTCAATTGGAGCAGCTTGTCATGAGGGTGTTTTTCGTTCACTCAGGTACTAGCATTGGCTTCAAAAACATTGCGTCTCGCATTGCTTTTGACCTCCGTCTGTGACTTAACAAAACGACTAACGTGAGCTGCACAGCCACAGCCACAGCCACCACCAGCACCACCGATAGCGACACGAAATCCACCTCCACTGCCAAAAATCAAATGGGCAGCGGCAGCACTAAGCTATCTGAACTCTCGATGCTGCGTCGCTCACTAAGCAACCAAAGGCCGAAGGGGCGCAAGAAGACCAGCGTGCTGTCCTCAGCTTTTCAAATTTACTTGCCCTTCAGGGCCAAGGAGCACCGCTCGATCAGCAATGAAATTCAGTCTGAGGCGAATTCACACCTAGAGCCAATTAATGTCAAATTGCAGGAGCAAGCTGAGTGCATAAGACGCAGCAGCTCCATTGAATCTCAAGTGCTGAGCCAACATGATGCGACTAATAAAGAACAGAGCACAGCTGGGGGTGGGAATATCGACGTGAAGAGGGCGGGTGGCAGTGAGCTGAAGGCAAGGAGCGGAGGCAATCGACTCAAACGGAACATCAAAAATACGGGCAGCCTAATTGTGCGCAAGTTCACATCCTCCGCCCGTTATGGCGGCACAGACAAGAAGGCCGAGACTAATAAGAACACCTCATCAAAGGACTCGGGTGAAGTGGACGCAAATAATCTAACAGACAACAGCAAACCAGACACCAAACAAAAGGCAGCAATGCTAGGCACCATAACACCCTAAATACATACACACATATATTATATAAAGTAGAAGGATAATGGCACTTGTGACGGGGCGCAGTCAAAGTGTCGCTTATATGTATTCGGCTCCAATCATAGTATGACACTTTAGCATAGAATCTCAAGTAACAATTAATGTTTTACATTTATCCATTGATCTATCACGTATTGAATATCTTATAATAACAGCCGAGCAGACAAGTTACCCAACTTAAGTACATAAGCACCACGCAGACATATGAATTTATTGTCATATAAACACATATATTGATACCGTTAATTGCTAGACAGCGCAGGTGAGAGCCACACCGTTTTAATTCAATAAAAAAAAACATATGAAATCAACGCTATAAACCGCATTTTTGTACCCTGTGGATGTAAAGTATACATGAAAACAGATAATTTTGTAAGAGGCATAACAACAGTTTTTGTTAATAAGTTTAGGAATATATGTTTTTGGCTTTGTTCGTTCGTTTTGCGTCAAATATGAAATATAAAAATTAAATAAAAACCACACAAACACACGGAAATAAGCAATTATGTAGATTTACAATTGTTGATTGATCATAAATTGAAATCCGATCATTTGGTGTTAATAAACAATCGAAATATTTGACGTCTGGTGTAAACTCTATTTAATTTATAAATTGTATTTGTAGCTCATGCGTTTTTTTCATTTAATGAGTTATATTTATCGAGCAGCTATGAACACAAAATTAAAAAAATGTATTTTGTATTTATATAATTATATTTATTTAACCACTTCTGCAAGTAAGAGTTTTTACATTGGAAATATCCACAAAAATATGTTGTGGTGACATGTGTAATAGAAAGACAAAGAAAGGATCTGGAATCTGCAACTCAGCACAAGGAACATCTAAATTTGGGATTAAGCTTAGCAAGGATTCATAGGTTGTTGCGAATCTTCGAATCCACTGATTACGCTGACCAACAATCCGTTAAACGATCTAACGTTTGAGGCAGCCGACGACATCTTTTGGTGTCTGGCAAATAGGTGGCAAGCAGCTTAAAGCTCAAATACAGATTAAAGCTGCAGACATTTTCAATTTTTATTTGTATCCAAGTTCAGCGACATTTCCTTAAGTTATTAACTATCTGGGATATCTAGCAGATGCAGACAGCTAACAGCTTTTAAAAAAATGCTTCATTTGAATGTAATTACATTATAAAGGATTAATAAAATTCCAGAAAAAAAAAAACCGAAATATTGACTATAAATTATCACAATAAATATATAATAATTTAATATGCACATGCATTTGTTAATATTTGCATCATATTTAAATCGAGTTCCGTAAGCAAATAGACTTTACTTAAAGCTCATCATCAAGATCAAAATTCTCGGGCGGAAAATCACCCACTTCCACGGACAATGGTGAGACAAAGCCCCCGTAATTTGGAGGACATACGAAATATATTTTGCCATCGACACTAGAAAGTAATATCGAAATTATTTTCAAATTGTCAACCGAATGTTCGAGTATTACCTTCCGTTATTCTTGCCCAAAGGTTCATCATACTGTACGCCAATAAAAATTGCATTTTTTCCTTCAAGTTTCCCATTGTACATTATGGTGCCACGACGTGTTGGGTTTCCCGACACAGTTACCTATTTAACAAAGTTTAAATACGCTACATTATATATATATGTATCTTTAGCTACCTGACACCGACTGCCTACGACGCAGAGTTCAGCTCGGTTCTGTATTTCTTCAGCCTGCTCGCGCCGTTTTGCCTCCATTTGCTGCATTTCCTCGTCATTAAACTTTCCCAGCTGATTCTGTTTTAGGAAATTACGTACAGAATCACTCCGTTGTTCATACTGATCCTTCGAGAGTTCGAACTTTTCAACGGTCTCGTTGTCAAAGCCAAGAGTTGTGAACGTATCCACGACATGAAGCCGCAAGCCATCGCAATCGATATAAAAGCCCAGCTTTGCATCATTGTTGCTTAATGACGACACCAAAGAGTCACCTTTATACAATTCTACCTTCATGGTGCTGGCACTCCCACCGGTCAATATTTCCAGTTTACTCTATAGAAACAAAAGTTTGTGCAGCTGTCAAGTATTTGATGGATATGCCCGGATATGTACCTTTAGCTGCGAGATGGTTATGTCCTTGGCAAACTTCATTTCGAATGCAACGGCATTGTTACGTGAGTTGGATACATTAGCTTTAATGTAACCGGAGTCTGAATTGTCCAATTGTATTATTCCCGACATGTTTTAGCTTTAGCGTCGCTCGCCAAGTAACAGCATTGACGATAACTCTAAGCGATAGGCGATAATTTACAAAACGATGTATCGCACAATTCATATAATGTGTTATCACTAAGTTTTATTTCCAATGTTTATAAAATTGATAGTCATGTGGTTTATGAGATTTGAAGTATGTTATGTGTGAAAGTATATTAAAAAAAACAATTGTATATGATAATCTTCTAAAAAGTAGGGCCACCGTTGCAAATTGAAAAAGTATGAACTTGCGAAGTTCCGATATATAGCAGTGGCCGATATACAGAAATTTTGTTAAACATCGAAAATGCGAACTTGTTCATTCAATATTACGCTTACTCCCCTGCGATTACAAATAATCGATATTTGATTATAAGGTACAATGTACATCACTAGTCAGTTTGCTTGTGTATTTACATACAAGAGTCAAATCCTTCCAAATAGTGAATATGTAACGTGAATCCATGTGATTGCAGTGAATGATGTTTCACATTTATTTGCATGTACATATATGAATCATGAGCCTGACAAACAGATTGATACATGATGTAAAGCAAATTAAGCCAAGAAGGAATAGATACAAATCTTTATTGGGCCTTGATTCACGAGGATTAACCATGTATCATCCAAAGGAGCACATTTTAAACTGCCTGACCTACGCGCTTCTAACAATTGTCGCAATCTGCGCAATTTTATTATTTTGTGACCTTTCAAGCCATCGCGATCGCTTCTTCTACTCCAAACGAGATTCAGAAGTGCTTGATCTATCCATTTCCCATGCCCAAGAGGTGCTTTTGCGCCCGGACTCGGAGTACCGTGGGCGCAATGTGAACTGCACATTCTGGGATTGCCTGAATATCTATAAATGCGAACATGACACGCTCAAGGTGTACATTTACCCATTGCAAGAGTTTTTGGATGAGAAGAGCGACAAAGTCGCCAGCACCTTGTCCAGCGAATACTTCCAAATCTTGGAGGCAGTGCTCAAAAGTCGCTACTACACCTCGAATCCGAATGAGGCCTGCCTTTTCCTGCCCAGCTTGGACCTATTGAATCAGGACCTGTTCGACAAGCACTTGGCCGGTCCGGCCCTGGCCTCGCTCAACTTCTGGGATCGTGGCGAAAATCACCTGATCTTCAACATGCTGCCGGGCAGCAGTCCTAACTTCAACACAATATTGGATGTGAACATAGACAATGCCATTGTTTTAGGCGGCGGCTTTGACAGCTGGACATATCGGTCCGGATTTGATGTGTCCCTACCAGTTTGGAGTCCACTGGTGCAGCAAACGACCTCACTTCAGGTTCATGCCGGAACCCACCGAAAGCATTTGTTGGTTGTTGCTCAACTGAATCTCTTGCCGCAGTATGCGCGCACCTTCACCGAGCTGGCAGCGACTGCCAATAATGCCGAGCAGGTGCTGCTGCTCGGACCGTGTGAGAACAATGAGCTGAAGTCACGTTGCCAACCTCAGAAGCGATGGGAATACCCGCGTGTCCTTGGCCGAGGCAAGTTTTGCTTCGTTGGCCGCAGTCTACGTGTTGGACAGCCCGATCTTGTTGAGATTATGTCCCAGAAATGCATTCCCGTGATAGCCATTGACAACTACGTGCTGCCCTTCGAGGACGTAATCGACTGGTCTCTGGCAACTGTGCGTGTGCGGGAATCCGAGCTGCATTCTGTTATTGGCAAATTGCAGGCGATTTCCAGCGTGAAAGTTGTCGAAATGCAAAAGCAAGTTCAATGGCTGTACGACAATTATTTGAAGGATCTGAAGAGCATTACGATTACGGCGCTGGAGATACTCGAGAGTCGCATATTTCCGCTGTTGGCGCGCAGTAGTCGACAGTGGAATGTGATTAGTAAAAATAGCCATTCCACCTTTAATCCGCTGTTTCTCACATCCCTGGCCCCGAAGTCTCAAGGGTTTACGGCTGTCATTTTGACCTACGATCGAGTTGAGAGCCTCTTCCTCTTGATTCAGAAGCTGGCAGTCGTGCCGTCACTTCAGAGTATTTTGGTTATTTGGAACAATCAGAAGAAAATGCCACCACATTGTAAGTAGAAAATTCGACTCACCAGTTAGTAAAAAATAATCAAATTCTCGTTTACAGTATCTACATTCCCAACCATATCGAAACCGCTGAAGATAATACAAACTCGAGAGAATAAGCTCTCAAATAGATTTTATCCTTATCCGGAAATCGAAACAGAAGCAATATTAACTATAGACGATGACATCATTATGTTAACCAGCGATGAGCTTGATTTTGGGTAAGTACTCTAATTTGTAAGTCTATTCGTATATACTCAATTCCTCTCTAGCTACGAAGTCTGGCGCGAATTCCCTGATCATATTGTCGGATTTCCCAGTCGAATTCACGTATGGGATAATGCAACAATGCGTTGGCACTACGAATCTGAATGGACGAATCAAATATCAATGGTACTTACTGGAGCAGCATTTCACCATAAATACTGGAGTCATATGTACACATACGCAATGCCAGGCGATATTAAAGACTGGGTGGATGATCACATGAACTGTGAGGACATCGCCATGAACTTTCTTGTGGCAAACATTACTCGGAATCCACCCATCAAAGTAACTCCGCGGAAGAAGTTCAAGTGCCCCGAGTGCACCAATACGGAAATGTTGTCCGCCGACTTAAATCATATGCGGGAGCGCTCTGCTTGCATTGATCGATTCTCAAAGATCTATGGACGAATGCCGCTTCGCACCGTTGAGTTCAGAGCAGACCCCGTTCTCTTTAGAGATAATTTCCCAGATAAGTTGAAACGATACAATGATATTGGGAGCTTGTAAGCTCCCGCGCCCCTTTTGTCATATAAACATACATATGAATATCCAATTTGGTATGTAAAACTACCAAAGACTTATCCATAGGTGATATATAAATATGAACTTCTTTGTTTAATTAAATACAAAAATATTAATGTGCGTTTCATGTTGTTTGTTGAGTTAGGGACTCGATCTTTAAAGGAGGCCTATCTGCTACATTTTCTTATTAAAACGTACCTTTCAGCTGATCGATCCAACTGGAACTATATGATATATGATTTGCATATATATGTGTTTGGAGTATTATATAGCAGCTATATATAATAGTGCTCCACATAACCAAGGCAACACAGATTTGGCTGTATATACTGATCAAGAATATATATTTTAACACAATTATAACAACAAAAAAGTAAAAAGTATAAATGTAAAAAAACTACAAACCCTTTGCAAAGGTATAAAAATAGTAAGTAGAATTTAGACTTTATTGAATGTAACTGATGAATGAGCATATAATGAAAAATGTTAAATATTGTGACTGCATTTATCTGGTAAGCTTTCTCAAATTGGATATACATTAAGGTGTTCAAATGAGAGCATAACTAATATCAATTGAACTTCGTAATCTCTACGCTCCGTTGACAGTAGCCAAATACTCTTTGTAACGCTGCTCTTGTTGCAGCTGGAGTTTCTGGAGTTTCTTGAGTTGTCCTTTGCTAATCTCTTTGCCATCTTTATCGTGTGTAGGAAGACCCTAAGAATATTGATGAATTTAATAAAAGAGATTTTAACAAATAGAGTCTTACTTACATCTTCGCCGAATGCCGAGTACTTTTCAGTTTCGCTGAGAAACATTTCCTTGGGATTGATGCGACGTTGTGACTCTTTAGCTGCTGCTGCCTCCGCCAAAATTTGCTTCTTACGCTCTTTTTCCGCAGCTCGTTCTGCTTCAACGGCCTGCTTTGCCTCACGCTCGCGCAACAACATGTCGCGGTCAACCAATTTGACGGCAAACTTTCCACCATCCTTGTCCTCTAGTCGAACTCCCAAATTGGGCAAGACATCATCGCGCAGCTCGTCACACAGTTTCAGTATGTCAAAGGCTTTTAGCACCTTCGCCTGTTCGCGAACCAGGTTACGGAATTCGGCCACTGATTGCACGTATGGCATTACCACCGCCTCGTGATCGTTATTGCCGGTAGCATTCGATTCTGTGCCACTCAACGGGAACCCAATGCCACCGCGTGGACCAGCAATGGCGCCAAATATGTGCAGCAAGTCGGTAATATATGTGGCTATTCTGCGGAGCAACAGGTTGTTGAGCCTCGCCTTATTGTCGCGTATGTATATGTTCGTAGTGGATACAAGTTCTCGGACAGAGTCCAGGGCGCTTCGCGTATCAATATTATCTAGAGACTTGAACGTTTCGTGAGTGCTTATGAAATTTTAAAAAGGAATCCTACCACAAAGTGCCGCATGCACTTGTGCCTGCGCCTCGCCAAACTTTGTCTGCAAAGCCGCCTCTACGTCAGTCCACTCGCTAAATTGCCGAATAGGTTTACCTGATGCCACATGGCGCGTTAAGTCCTTGACATTCAAAAAGAATTCCTGTAACAATGCAACGTATAATACATAATATATGATTTAAAAGTGTTCTTTCGATTCGTTATGCTTACATTGAGGAATTTTTCGTACTGCGTGGCCATCTCCATGGTATTTTCGGAATAGTCTAGCGTATCCTTCCAGGAGTGCAACAGGAACGCAAGGCGCAGCTGTGTCGCTGAGTGCTTTGTCAACGCCTCTTGTATCGTAACAAAGTTTTTGAGAGACTTGGACATCTTGCAGCCAGCAATTGTCAGATGACCGGTGTGCAGGAAATATTTGACCCATTCCGACTCGCCAAACGCAGCCTCCGATTGCGCCAGTTCGTTGTCATGATGTGGGAATTTCAAGTCCACCCCTCCAGTATGTATGTCAAAAATGGCACCGAATATATCTGATGCCATTGCTGAGCATTCAATATGCCAGCCAGGGCGACCGCGTCCCCAAGGGCTGTCCCACCAAGGCTCTCCAGCTTTGCTTGCTTTCCACAGAGCGAAATCGTTGGGTGAGCGCTTCTCGGACAGTCGATCCTCAGTTACAGACAAATCCCCTTCGCCCTCCTGCAGAGACATTGTGTCACCATATGCCTCAGGCACCAGTTTTGCGTAGTGATGCTTTTCACGTCTGTCAAAGCCATTCACATCGAAATAGACGGAACCGTTTGCGTCGTAAGCCAGCCCATTGTCAATAATACGCTGTATAAATACAACTATCTGAGGCACATATTCCGATACTCGAGTCAATACATCGGGCGGTAAAATCTGAAGTTTAAATAAAAGAAGCCTTATAAAATAATTGTGCTTTTATCATTGTTTTAAATGTACGTTGATAGTTATGAAAAAAGTAAAGTCGGCCAAACCAATTGGGTAACCCGAGAAAATCCTTATCAGTCACAAGAATAATAATAAATAAATTAAATAAGTGACTCACGTTGAGTGATTTCATATCATTGTGGAACTGATCTTCCCAATAACGCGGCAATGCTTCAAAAACGTGATTATCATTCACAAGGGCACCTTTCTTTCCATCTAGCCACTCGGCAATCGGATCTTTTGCCTCAGACAAATAATGGCATATCATTTTACTGATTTGCCCTTCATCGCCGTTGCTAACGGCTTGGGTGAGTGCATCCACGGCGTCGTTCATGCGCTGCAGCATCTTCTCCAGCATGACTTTCTTATCGGCATCCGTGTTCTTGTCGCACTTGACCTGCAATTGACTCAGCACCTCTTTCTGCTCGTTCAACAACCGCTCAAGGGGCAGTTGGGCAGCCCCGCTTGCGTACTGCTCGTACAGATGATACTGCCGGGCTCGCTTTATGATTTTGTCATCGATGTCGGTGATGTTCATCACGTAGTTGATGTTGTAGCCGAAGTAATTGGCCAACACACGTCGCAAAATGTCGAATGAAATGTACGATCTGCGGAGCATGCCAAGGCATCGAGATTAGATAGTAAAGAAACTGCGCTTGCTGATGTGGCTCTTACCGAGCGTGTCCCATGTGCGAGGCATCGTAGACAGTCGGACCGCAGCTATACCACTTAACATTGTTGCCGTCCAGCGGTACAAACGCCTCCTTTTGCCTCGTCAGACTATTGTACAATCGCAAATGCGGCCGTGTTTCGGATTTTGGCGCTTGCCACGCCGGCTGAATGCGCTTCGACATGCTGGGCTGTTTTTATATTCCACCTGCTTCCAACGCGTTCAACGTTTAATGGAATCCAAATGTGTCAGCTGTTTCACTGGTCTGACTCAGTCAGGGCTGTTGGTAAATTATCGAAACATTGCTGCACCGATAAGTTTCATAATACAATCACTAAGCACGCTTGAGAGATTTAAAGGTTGCGCAAAGAACGGTTCCGTTATTCGGCGCTGAAACAAAAGAGAACATGACGTCACAATATCGGTTTGTGTTTTGTTTACATTGCGTTGCAATTGGTACGCGTTATAGCAACTCTGGGGCTTAACAAAATTAAATACAAAAATAATGAGTTTTCATCCGATCATTTATATGGGAGCTATATGTTGCTCCGATCTGGGCAATTTTTTATTCACTGGACTTGTAATACAAACAAACATTTTTATCTACTTGCGTTTTATTTTTATTGACATGAATACTAAAATAAGATACATACTTATGCAATACAAAATAATCTATATAAAAATATCGTATATAGTAAATATCCATATCTACAAGCACGATAGAAATGTGTGCATTGAAAAACTAACTAGCTGAAAACTAATGGGTCTGATTTGAATTTGATTCTCAAATAAATATCAAGTTAATGCAAGTCTTTAGACGCCGAGTTGTTTGTTTATGGCTTCGATTTACAGGCAATCATATAAACTGGAAAAAGGCCTTTCGGAAAATTTTGTTGTCGCACTTTTCGCACAATTCGAAAGCCAGCTTCCTTTAAAGAACGTTCATATAAGTCGAGCGGACGTGTAACTGACGAATCCTCCTCATCTTTTATTACGGTCTTCGAGGTGCTGACATTTTCTTTGATGCAAAAGTAAGCGTCTGGCTGCAGACTGAGGCGCATGCGACGGAAAAAGGCCACAAGATCGGGATCCGTAAGATGCCCTAAGACCCACTGGCTCCAGATAAGGTCATACTTATGTGAAGGTGCGAACTCTTGGAGGCCGAGATTATATATCTCACCCAAGCTATTTCGACGAACTGCCTCCGAAGTGCACAGCTCGCGCGCCTTTTCAGCAAAGGCGGCATCTTGTTCCACAAGGTCCACGGTTTCAAATAGCGGCATTAGAAGGTTGCGCGAAACTCGCCCGATTCCGGCACCGCAGTCTAGAGCCAGTTTTTTGCCCGGCACTTTGAGTTCACGCAGGAATATCTTTGAGCCTTGTATGTCAATTGCGTTGATGTAGCCAAGACCGCCTAGCATACCGTTGACTGTCGCTGGAACTTCGGACCAATATTTTTGTGCCTTGTTGTAGAATTCGGGCACGACTTTTGCATTTTTAATTGCGATGGCATCTTGATTAGATGCTTCCTGCTCTTGTTTGATGCCTTCCTGTAGTTGTCCCTCATAATGGTCCTCCTTCGTCAACTGTTCTGAATCTAATTTATTAGACATTTTGAATACTTCTAATCCTACAATATTTAGATAAAAGCCAAGTTATTAAATTATCCTACTCCGCTACATACCTCAGACAATGATTTTTAATTACAAATAAACGTGTCCAGGGATCCAGCATGCGTATTTGAAATGAACTATTTTCTCATCAGACCAGATGGATTTAGTTCAATCAAATGGTTCCATCAGTCATTCTAATTGTTTATTACCTTTATCAGTATACTTTTAACATAATATAAATAGGAGAACGACACATATGTAGCATAAATACACAAATTTTGGTAAATTTCTTTTAAATGTTTTTAAAATTAGGGGAGAACAAATATTTTTTAGTTAATGACTATTAAATATACTTGCTGCATTTAAAACGGCCGATATAATTCGGCTCATGGCCGCACAGCAGTGTTTTTCATGCATTCTAATTATATACATTATAACTAAGTCAAAATTTGATTTATTATTAATAGTTTCTATCTAAATCAACTTCGATCAACTTTTTACGACTTGCGTGAACCAAATGTAAACATTTCTCGTTTTCAAGATTGTTGACAAAATAAATGTATTACGCTCTTCCCTTGGTGTCGGCTAATATTTCCGAAATTTTGTTTTCAAATGAACATTTTTTGAAAAGAATATGTTCACTAGTTCACATAAATAATATCGATATCGATGCGATAACGCGATGTGATGAGTTATCGAGATGAAAAACATCAACAAGTCCAAATTTATTCAACCTACATAAATACCATTAAATTGTTTATTTACAAAAAATATGACCCACGACGTGGATGCGCAGAGGAAAGATGAGAAGTTATTGCTTTCGACCATTCAGCAGGAGTACAAAATTCTGGCGGAGTAGTAAGAATTCAAAGTACCTTACAGCTTTTCACTGTCTGACAATAACAACCTTCCAACAATTACAGCAAAATGATTGAATCTGAAAAACTGTCGGGCATATATGTTATACCCAGTTACGCCAATTCGTTGCGTTAGTATAAAACTCTTGGAAATACATGAGGTGACTAAATGTTTCCTATCGCCAACATTTTCTTTTCAGAGTGGTTTGGTGTATTATTTGGTCGACAAGGCTTTTACGAAAACAGCGTATTTCGTTTTTCCATATTGCTGCCGGATGGTTTTCCAGATGACAAAACTGTCCCAGTAAGAGCCAAATCCATATGTGTAAATATTTGTATTCTTGAGAAAAGTATTTCTATATTAGGCCATTGTTTTTCAACAAAACGTCGCACATCCCCTCGTCTGCCCATACACATATTGTCTGGACATCAGCCAGGCATTCCAGGAATGGAGATGCGGAGAAGACCATCTTTGGCAGGTTTTAAAGTATATACAAGCGATATTCGCCGATCCGTTGGACAGCATTCGGAGTGTGGCTAATACTGAGGAACTGAGCAATTTGGAGGTCGCCAAGCTGTTAAACAATAACCGAGGCGCGTACACAGCCCTTGTCCAGGAGAGCATAAAGGAGAGCAAAGCACGCATCTATGACGCGCCACCAACGGAAGATCCGCATTATATAGTATTCGAAAAGTTCCAAGCAGACTTGCATGGACCTGTTTTAGACCAAATACGTGAATGTAGGAATATCATTCCAAATACTGAAAGCGGGGGTGGAGGGGCAGCAACTGGACTGTCATGGGTTAAAGTTAAAGAAGGCGAGTTTAAGCCTCTGAGCATTGAATAGTTATAACAATCTATATATGTACATGTAAATTACATATGACATCTAAATAACAGCGTCAGTAAATTCATTTCAAACTTAATCATTGATAATTAATGCCGAACTTTTTACAATTCCTTATCCATTCATGTTCAAGCTTGAGTTCAGTGCCACGCCAATTAAAGTGCGTTGGCGATTCGTCACCATTGGTAAACAGAAAGTTCTGGCTAAGCTCTATTGCCAACTTAGATCGAACAAGTGCAATGCCACCTACTTTTGGCCAAGCTGGATGATACACTCTACCGCTGTTTGGGTGCATATAAAGTTTATGTGGTTCAAATACCACCGATAAATCTGGACCTCCATGTGCATACGTCAATATATCATCGCATTGACCGGCATCCCTCTTCAGTTTTTCAGTAAAGACAATGGGCGTGTCATCGCAACGCACATAGTTCCGTTCTCGACCACAAGGCGACATGAAGGGGAACATTTGGTAGCGTTGCGTTTCATTGAGTCGCAGACGACTAAAGAAAAATTTAAGAAATTTCTTCTCTTTAAAACAGGATGTGAAGTTTTTCATTTTGGCATCGTCTAGAAACAGCTGCAAGAGGAAATGTAAATTAAAGTGGATAAAAAAGCACGGCAAAAATATGTAAGTACAGTGGCGTAGTCAGGGGGGAAATATCTTACGATATACTTACATTAACAACCGAAGTGGTCTTACAGTAGTTTATAAAAGATGTCTATATATTATATATAGCATGAAATTATTAGCCCCATCCCCCTCAAAGAAAACCTGCCTACGCCACTATGTAAGTACAAATGTATGTATATTCAAGTACACACCATGCCTTCATGATCGATGTAATAGAAGTATTCGCGTATCCTTGGCTCAGGCGACTGTCCCTGTGTGTAGCTCGCGACAGAACGCCGTTGAATCCACCTTAATTCCCAATTATGAAAATTCATAAGGCGTTTCGACCGGAGAACAGCCATTTGAGCAATACCTTAACCGAGGAGTAAAAATCAATCAGCTGATACTTTTATAACTGTAGTGTGTGTATAAATATATATGCATGCGTATAACGGTATACATATGCATGATGCATTTACCTATAAAGAACAAAAAAGAAAAAAAAGCGTTCACAGTATGATAACAGCTTAAAACAGTCGAAAACGGTCTTAATAATTATTATTATGGGAAACTAGATTTTTGTAATTTGTGGGGCGTGTGATCTTAACACTTTATCTGACGCGAGTATACAGGAGTATAGTGGCGAACAAAATTGCGTTTACATGGACAGGCGGACGGACAGCATACCGAACCCAATATACTCTATTGACTTCGAGAACGAGTATAAAAAACATTTAAAACTGCTTAACTTGTAAATGTATATTGAGGGAATTTAACTAAAAATTTGCAGATTACATTATATGTTTGTATGCTTAAAGCGTCTATTTTTTCTTTTTTTCAGCACCACCCGACTTGTGCATGCGACCCACTTGCATGTTCTTCAGCTTTTCATTTAGTTTCTTTTTGGCATTTTTCAGTTCCTCTTCTTGTCGTATGGTTTTCACCGGCTTGGGATGCAGAAATTGCTTGCGCGCCTCTCGCTTTTTTTCCTCGCCGCAGCCGTGCACTTCGGGCAGCCCGTGTTTGAAGCAGAAACGCTTTCTGCAGTGCTCGCAGTCTTGGCCCATCAGGCTCGTTTTGGTCTTGCAGCGCGGGTAATCGCACAGGTTGTCCACTGTCTTCACAGCAGTGAGAACTTCGTCCAGTTTGCGTTCGACTGTTTGGCTGGGAATGCCCTCCAAGAGCTCCAATGTGTTGTTGGTGCCATAATCGGCCGGTTTGCCGGGCTTGGGCGGTGGAAAAAGCGGCGCAGTATCCTCATTGGCAGAGGTTGACGGCTCGCAACTTGCAGCATTTGCTTGTGGCTTTGCTTTGTCTGGGTTGTACTTCACTTAGTGAAACATTTTACAGGGATATTAAGTGTAATTACCTGCCATTGCACAGTTATAAGCCAAAGAGCTTTGTTTGGCATAGACTTACGTTATGGAGCACTGGTTAGAAAACTGTATTTATAATAAAATACGTTTGGCATTTTTTAGTCCATTTTTTAGATGTTGCAAATTGCCAATCCCACTCACGCTACTTTCTAGTCAGACTTTGGGTTACAGTTTTAGAGGCACGACCTCTTTTAAGCTGTTATTACAGTGCGTGAATGGGCGGTAAATTATATTTTAATTTTTTGTTTTCGGTACTCTATACAGAACTACTTACCATGTTAAAACTACTTGCCATGTTAAAATTTACAAAATCAAATTTCGAGTATTTGTAACTGTATTTATTGCATTTGTGGTTCTGGCTACAACTATTACAATATGCTCTAAATGCTTATATCTCTAGGAAATGCTAATTTTCACTTTGTTACATTGGGATAAATGCATACATAATTATGGGGTGTGAGTCACTTTAGTGATTGTTAATTAACTGTTGTATTTCCTGGGGAAATAAATATATGCTACAACGTTGCGTTTTAATTTATTGCCATAGATTTTCTGTTGGTTTCGCGCGTAAAGTGTTTATAATTTATTCTCACAGGCAATCGCAGGAGTGGAAGTCACAGCCGCATTAATAGCTGACGCCACATAGTCAATGTTGCCTGTATTGAGACCGCACATATTTATGCGGCCAGTTTTGAGCAAATAAATGTGGTAATCCTTAATAAGCACGGCAACTTGGCTCTGATTGAGACCAGTGTACGAGAACATTCCAATCTGGCTGGTGATGTGATCCCAGTTTCCAGGAGTTCCCAACGAAATAAGCTTCTCGCGCAGTAATTTCCGCATCAGACGAATACGCTTCGACATACTTTTGATACTTTCCATCCACTCTTTACGCAGTTCCGGTGTATTCAATACTTTGGATACAATGCGGGCTCCGTACGCTGGTGGATTTGAGTATTGACCGCGAATGATCAGCGTGATCTGCGAATGGATCATGTCTCTGGTGGCACCGCTCTGCTGGACTACGGTTAAATTGCCAGCCCGCTCGCAATACAGGCCAAAGTTCTTGGCAAACGATTGACAGACGAACAGCTCAAATCCGCGGTCCACAAAATAGCGTATCGCCCAGGCATCTAAATCAGGATCGCCGCTGGCAAAGCCTTGGTATGCTGAATCAAAAAGTGGAAAGAGCTTTTTGCGTTCCATAAGGTCGGCAATTTGTTTCCACTGCTCTTGAGTTGGATCCATGCCAGTTGGATTGTGTGCGCACGCATGCAAAATAATGACGGAATCCTGCGGCGCCTGCTCCAAGTCAGCGAGCATACCTTCCAAATCCAGCTGCCGCTTATTTTGGTCCCAATAGCGATACGAATGCAGTTTGGTAAAGCCGGTATCCACGAAAATCTTATGATGGTTCTCCCATGTCGGATTCGAATAGTAGACTGTTTGCCGTTTCAGTTGCTGGAGCAAAAACTCAGCAGCCACACGCAGCGCACCTGTTCCGGATATTGTCTGCACACCAAAGGCCTGAAAAAAGCAGAGATCACAGAGAATAAGAATTCCATATTGTGCAAATGTAAGTAAAGCATTCTTCGATTTCAATCGTGATTTTTGAATGGGATCTTTTGCATGAAAAACTTACACGTTTCTCTTTTAATGCTACTGATCCAGCACCCAGCACCAATTCAGTTGCAGCACTCGTAAAAGTATCCAGACCTGAAAATATGCATCAATGAGAATGGGTTCAGCTTATTAATTTTAAAGCGCAGCTCACCTGTCACCGGTAAATACTCGTGGTTAATTAACTCGTCTTTCGCGATTCCCACTTCCGTTTTGCGCACCACAGGCAGGACCCATGGCTGACCTTCGTCCGTCCGGTAAGCTGCAAATAGGATAACAGTGAAATGACATCAAAATAAGTAAGTAAAGATGATTGGTAATCGATCGATTTAATTTACGTTACAAACCCTTCAAGTGACATGTTACGAAGCTACATGGAATAATTAATTATTAATTAATTAATATTGTGTTATGCTGATTGAAATATTTGACTGAATTATTGCTCAAGTTCTAGATTAGTGACATAAAATTAGAGTTCTTAGCAATAAAGGTTTCAAGCGTAGCATCCAATAAATTCATGGTTCATTCCATGCCAAGTGCTACAAATTAATGGAGCACAATTCAATTGATTGATAAGATATGATTAATAAGTTACTGAGCAAAGTTCTCTATTGAAAAAGCTTATATTTCGCTGAACTGATAATTGACTTTCATATTTGGCCAATAGTTCATAATTCACAACACAAAACTGAAAACAACATATATATATATATATATATATATATATATATATATATATATACATATATATGTATATGAATAATATGCATACAAATACACATTTGGCCCCTAACATTTATTTAAAGGGCCGTTTAAAAACAAAAACACAGTATTGTTTATAATGGAAAAATCTCCATTTGACATCTAAATGCCCTCTACGTTCACGCAAAGTTTACTTAGTTTATAATTTCACATGTGCACATACATACGTATGCACTTGTACGTATTAAACATACATATTTACTTTTGGTGCAGAGCGTGAAATGGAGAAGAGTCAAATTTTATATGACTAAATTGAACGACTGCTTGCAAACACGAACACTTAAATATTTATTATTGCGTTTACTTAAATGCTAATAATTAGAGAAACATCCAATTCGCCAAGGTCAAACATATTTTTGCCAGCAATCAAAATTACATAAATATGAAATCATATTCGCAGAATGCAATTATGAAAATGATATTACTCCGAATGTTTATTCATACATACCACCCACGGACAAATTGACCTTTTTTTCGCTAACGTCGTCCTTAAATGCTTGTGTTAAGGCAAAAACTTCAATTGCCGGTCCTTTCGGCACATTGACAAAAATTGACGTAGACATCGCGCACTGTAATCCCAAGCGAAACGATTATAATAAATAAACTTACTACGTCCCCAATAGTGGGGGTGCAAACCTATGTTTATATCGATAGTATCGACAGTATTATTTCGTTTTAATATCGATAGTATGAAAATATCGGCCATAGCGGCTCGTGTAAAAGAAAATCTTCCATAGAAGTAAAGCCGATTGTCTAAAAATACCAAATTAAGATATATAATAAATTCACTTTAATAATAATAAATTTTATACTTATCAAATTAATCATAATCGTTATTTTACAAAAACTAGTCTGGACCATAATGCACATTAATTAATTTGAAAGTTGTTATGGAATTTACGTTTGTAATAATTTTTATCAGAAATCTGTTGTGCACACTTAGAGGATCGTCCAAAAAATAATTGTAATTCTCAATTATATCCAATGTCTAAAAGTATGCTATACATACATACATATGTGTAATTTAGAAATTGCTTTGAGAGTAGAAAACAGCAATTGGGTAAATATCACTATATAAATATTACGATAAAAGCTTAAAAACAAAATTAAGAAAATGTTCAAGCATAGGTCACTTATTGCTTAGTAAATTTGATGTAAACAAATGTATATTTGAATAATATAATTTATTGATAATTTATTAGGCAGCAACTAATTTCAAAATGTGAGAAAGTACGGATTATTAACTGGTAATATCCGTAAAGTTGCCTATCCAGTACGAACATGTGAACCTTAAGGTTCGCTGGCTGTTTGTACTCGAAAACCTGTTCCAGGTAAGCTCATCGGCCTTTGCGGCCTTGTGGAGTTTTTTGCCCGCCGTATTGAGTGCCGCATTTGTATTTCGTGTGCTGTAAATTTGACTGCTCGAACGCTGCTTAAAGAATATTCTTGCAAAATGGCGTCGATCCATAAGAATGCTACTCTCTGTAACAGTTACTTGGCAGGCAAAGCCTTATTTCTGCTTTGACCCCGACAATCTTAACAAGTATCAGTGCTTTAGTCAAGAGTAAAGATAAGAAAACACGGTTTTCTTTGGTTTGCCGAACTTTAAATACCGTTACAATGTTTTTGTTTCTACAGAAGCGATACCCTGTACCTACATAACTCCGATCCGAATATCCTTCATACAACCAAACATAAACAGAAATGTACACACATACACATTTGTGTGTAAGATACAGAGATCTGCTGTATTCATGATTTGTATATTTACTTCGACTTGACTATTGAACATACATATATACTTTTTGGGGTTGGAGATGACTCCTTCCGTCTGTCACATACATTTGCAAAAACCATTATACCCTATTTTACTCACTTTTAATCCAGGGTATACAATGAAATATATGTTTCGCCGTGACAAATTTACTACCTATTAAAATCAAACAAAACAAATCCCATGCGAATTATTGGGGCTTATCAAAAAGTAGTCACCGTTCTACCGATAACAGTTCTTTGAAGTATTTAGCAATCTTAACTTGCTTGCAGAAAAACTTTAATGGTATGCAGAAATTGATAAAAAAAAAAAAAAACTTTTCATTAGCTCGTTATTACTGAGAAAAAATGAAAAAAGAACATCACATAGTTACGCTAATTTATTTAAGTGGAAAGTTGGTTGCTGTAGGCAACGTACAGT
Source organism: Drosophila colorata (assembly GCA_035041545.1). NCBI lineage: Eukaryota > Metazoa > Arthropoda > Insecta > Diptera > Drosophilidae > Drosophila > Drosophila colorata. Next base: position 1,102,871 of record JAWNLD010000449.1, read on the forward strand.
TGTTTATGCTTGAGGGTGTATCTGGTAGAATCAAATTTAGTTAGCCAAAGAATATGTCCAAGGCAACAACAATCAAGGAAGCACTGAAACGATGGGAAGATCGAGAGCAGCAAAATTCCTTAAATGCCAAGTACATTGATTTGCAGTTCCAATGGCCCCCAATAGAGAAAATGGATAATACACTGGGAACGCTTGTCAACTGCGAGTAATATCATACTTTCAATAATTTCGATTTATTCTCAGTGAGGTTTATTTTGAATACGTATATTTTAGAAGAATCAGCATGTCCACAAACATGATTGAGAAAATTTTTGGTCTGTCGGGCATGAAATGTTTAAAGGTCTTGTCGTTGTCGCGGAATTATATCAAGCAAATATCAGGACTGGTAGGTTATTCAAAATATTCACTTGATATGACCTCTTGCTACAATATAAGCAATTAGGAAGCAGTCGCAGAAACTCTGGAGGAACTCTGGCTGAGCTATAACCTGATCGAGAAACTAAAAGGTTTGGGTGCTCTGAAGTGCCTAAAAGTACTTTACCTAAGTAACAACTTGATCAAGGACTGGTCGGAGTTTAATCGGCTAGCTGAAATTGAATCCTTGAGGATTTAGTGGTAGTTGGCAATCCTTTGTCGGAGGGCTTGGATGAGCCCACTTGGAGAGTCGAGTGTATCAAGCGCCTCCCAACTATTCGGAAACTGGATGGTGAGCCCGTTGTCCTCAAGGAGGAACCAGTATTGTAATTAATAAAATAATAAAAATCCAAGCTTATCTGTTGCTTTTGGAAAAATATCTAAAATATTTTTATTGCTACTAAGATTAATCTTGTTGACGAGAAATACCACCTACTAAAAAGATACACAAACAACTACAAGCGCAAAATCTATATATCTCCCTCACTTTTAAAGCTGATAGACCAAATTTTTACAGACAGATTAAAATTGACAACAATTCTGACATGTCTCGGATCCATAGCTCCCACATTTCAAACTCTCATAACTTTGCCTAAACTGAATCAATTTTCATGTTTGTTGCCATTTTGTTTGTTTCTGCATTTATTAAATGCATTATTAAAAAAAAAAATATACATGTTTTGCAAAAAAATCATTATTTGAAAAAAAATTTTCTTTAGAAATTTGTAGAATTGCAAATTTTTTTTTGGATTTTCCTAATTTGTATAAAAAACAACATTGAAACCGATTTTCAGAATATATTTTTCAGGGTAAAATTTGTTGTCAAAAATCATCCAAAAATTCAAGAAAAAATATATGCATATATTGCTAGGAGTGCATTTTTTGGGTGTTATTAGACTGTGAAGTATTGCGCTGTCGGTTTCACCCGACTGCAACGCCAAACTTTGCGGTATTTGTTTACATACTATGTCTCAAGTTAATTTAAATTACACAAACAACTTCGGTGTCACGTGCATGTTCAAAATTATTTATTTGTCCCGGGGAACTCCGGATATTTAATTAATTAAAATATTTGATTTCTTATGGTTGCTTTTATCAAAATTGATTAATGTTTCCTAGACCCTGTTAAATTTGACCGAAATTTGACTTTGCAAATAAAAAGTTTATGATCTCTATAAAGATTGAGGTAGGAATATTTTTGTTAATCACAAACATTTAAGATAACAAGTCTATTAGGCCGTAAACGTTCAAGATTTAAGCCAGTCTACCAAAAAATAGATAAGCTAAAGGTTATTTATAGGATATTTACATTAAAAAATTTTCGCAGACCGGGTAACTCATATGAAACATTATCTATTGAAAATGTACGACTAGTGGAATATACCGCGCGATTATATACACGTGCTATATGGGATCGACCTCAACTGATAGGTAGCTACCAAAGTATAAATAAATATGCTTAGTCGGGGATGCTGTCAGTTCAAATACCCTACATAGAGTATTTGTATTTTATAGAATTTATGAAAGTTTTCAATATTTAAATGAAAACGACCGCACTACCCACAAATTTATCATGCTTATAATAATAAATCGGAGCTGATTCGTTAACCCTGTTGGGCTTTGAAATTCAGCTGGGTAGGTGAGCTAAGAATCTCTGAACTGGCAGCCAAATACTCAACGGCGCGACGTCTCTGCCAAACTTGAGAATGTGCGCGTGCGTCGACCGACGCCGCTTACGGCAAATTGTTGTTTAACAACCTGTCTGGAGCTATATAAAATCGTACGACAAATTTGGTCATTGGCGATGATACTGAACCTGATTCGTGCAATTGCTCAAGCGCACTTTCGCCGACCTTCGTTAACGGCGACAATGACAGCTGCCCCTGTTATCGACTCAATTATCGGGGCTTCGCATCGGGCCTTAAATAGCCACATAAATACGGACTTTGGGGATGTGGCTAAATTCTTCTTTTAATTAATTATAGCTACACGGCTGTCGGCCATACTAAAATTGCTGATAGAAAATAATACTCACAATGCCCCTTATCTCAAGCACACACCAAATAAATTTGACATACATTTATGTACATACATATGTAGGTATATACGAGATTGAAGAAGGCGCGACTGGCAGATACTGTTATTGTTGTTGATCAACTATAGGTCAGAGACACGAGTGGCCGACTAAAAGATACTCTGCTCTACCATTTACCAGAACATACATACGTATCTAATTCTGGAGTATACTATAAAATGAAAAAAAATACTTTTTGTAATAATGTATAATGCATAAGCCAAGAATCGTTCAAGTTCTTATAATCTTGGGATGTAAATAACAAATCGAGCTGAAAATTAATAAATGTACATAAAAAAGTGGCAAGTATTACCCGGCTTTGCCAAGTGTTTCCCTTAAAATGTTGGTAGATTTTCCCGCCCTTTTGTTATTCAAACTTTTCCGTTCCATATTCAATCCCTTTTCTACCCACAATGGAAGCTAATGTCATAAAACTTGGAAACTTGTAAGATTTTTGCTACGATTACTTTGGACGTTGAATTTGCACTACAATTTGTGGGCACCCTACTAATGACATCTAATTCTAGAGGTAAGAATATTTCGGCCACGTCGACGACCGCCCCCCCAAATTACTGCAATCGATATTTTTCCAAAATTACAGTTTGGCTGTTCGTGCTCATTAAGACTATTTATCGCTGTTCGACATTGTTGTTACATTGTGAACGAGTATTGCGCAGTGGGTTACACCCGGCTGCAATGTTTTTACTTGTTTGAAATGGGCTGGAATCCGAAACTTGTTAAAGTTAAATTAGATAGACAGCTAGACTTTTCAAGGTACACAAATAACATAACTACGTATACGCATAAACAAAAAATCTTTGGATTCTAAACTTAGTAAACATTGTAAACTCTGAAAATATTTAACAAAATTATATATATATTAAAGAGCAATACCTAGTCGCAAGCACCGATTTTGCGTAATATATTCGCATTTACCTTCACACTCATAAGGACATACATACATACATACCTACATACGTAAGGTAGATGTGTATATTCTCAGTCAGCATCAACGGCTGCCATAATCTGTCTGTCCATCCGTTTGTTTTTTTATTATATATAATCGCAGTCTGCCAATCTGTCGGTTTGTCTATCAGTCTGGGTTTCCGTCCGTATATAAGAACGCATTGATCACAGAGCTGTAGACACCAAATTTTAAAATGTTGTTATGCAATAGATTGAAAGACTTTATTTAAAATGAGTGTTAACACATCGATCATGCAATCGCGCTCAGTCTTTATTAAAACATACATTTATATATGTTCATAAATATATGTGTGTCTGTACAAATGTACGTTGCACATATAACTTTTAAAATGACTTTGTAGTCAATCACATGAACAGCACAGTTTCGAGGGGGATTTTTTTATACATTTATTAAACATTTTTTAATGTACAGATTAAAAAGTTGAGTACTAGACCTAGTCCTCAATTTTCGACTCAACGTTATTTTGCGAAAAGTGTGAAACATTTGTTACAAATTTTGAAAATAATTTTGCAACCGATCCGATTGAAACAAAAACAAAAATAGTGTACGTAATTTTTTTCGCGCATTTTTTGATTTTTTTTTTTTTTAAATTGTGACGCTAGTTTTTAGCTAAAACCTTTCCGTTAGTGTGTTGGTAATTTCCAGCAGCTGATATTCCTGTTTATAATTGTACATAACTACGTGATTAACAGAAAATACCCTACTTTGTTAAGCTTAAGTCGACTTTTTCAAGTTTTAATAATATTCAGACATTTAGAAAATGGAGAAAGCAATATTAGATAATTATTAGACTTTGTTTTATTCATTCATATTCAGATACATATACACTTATTTAAATATCTTTGACAAAATGCATGTGAAAACATATTTTTAAAACTGCTATTCTATTTGGGGCCCTTCGAACAGCTGTTGCTCTCCCTCGCTGTCGCTATTGCTCTCTTGCACAGTCTTATTGGGATTCAACTAGTACTCTTAGCCGGCCGCTGTCTTATAACACACATGACACGACTTTTTTTGTTTTTAGGACAAAGTGCAGGTTTTGTTGTTATTGTTGTCTCTACCGCCTGTTAGCCGCACGCACACATTTGGAAATTACGAGAGCCGTCCACAGAGCAAGAGACAGAGAGCGCGAGAAATACGGAGAGCCGGCCAGAGCGACTGCGACCAGTCACCGGCAACACTGGCAAACTTTCAAGTTTTTTAGGCGCCGTCCGTCAGTTGGATGTTAAGCTTTGGTGCCAGACGTACGCAGTGTTCGAGCGTCCGGGCAGAAATAGTTGTGAAGTGAAGTCAACGTAATCTCACCGAGGTGGTCTACCTTCCCAAACAGAACGTCAACGCACAGACATACATATGTATGTAAAACAACCAAATATACAGACAAACACACACACATACATATACATACAAACATACATGCATGTGTGAACTAGTTGCTAATTCTAGACAAAAATTGTTTAATTGTCCATCTTTCGTTCAAGTTTTTTTTTTTTTTTTTTTAATTTCAAAACCACGCTAATTTCATTTAAAATTTGTGTGATTTCTACAAATACATAAATATATACTACACACATAACATAATAACATAACATAATGTACATAATTACATACATTCGAACTGTAAAAGCGTCTCTCATTATTTTAACTGTTTTTAGTCTTTCAACCGAGTGGGAAAGTTTAATTGAAAGCGCGCTCCTGAGATTCTCAGGAACAATAACAGGGAGCAGCTGGAAAGTTCGCGTTCGCAAGGGTGAGTACATAGGTCTGTGAATATATAATAATATGTATACATACATGTACATGGCAGAAATGTTGATTAACGTGATATTAGACAAAAAACCGCTACGTAACTACAATTTGTGTTTGTTCTTGTGTGCCTATGTAACCATTGACATGCGTATGTACACACATACATCACATACATCATGAGTTAATTTACGTTTTATCTAACAAAACATTAGTGCTATGGATTTCGGTCCATATTTGTGGCCTTCTTATGGTTTCGCTGCTTGTACATATCAGTACATATATATATATATATATATATATATATATATATTGATATATGTACATATATGTATTTAGTGTATATAAGTATGAAACTGCGAATCGAAGACAGACAGACATCCATGTGAATAAAAACACTTTTGTATTATGAATTTCATAGCCCAATAGTTGCGCAGCGAATAGAATCAAAGTAAAATCAGTTTATTTAGGAGCTTTGATTGCCATCACGTTCAAATTATTTTGCGTGACAATCAATCACAAGCTATTAACATGCACATATGTTTATATTTATTTATGTATATACATAGCAAATTTACATTTGCATCTGTGTTTGCTCTGTGGTCCGAGTCCCTTAATAAAGTTCAACAGTATATAACAATGCATACATATGTACATAAATATATATACCAATGTGCGTATATATAGTTTAGTGTGTTCCTTAGGCGCTTTATCATATTTGCGGATAATCAACGTGTCCAGAGCAGGCGCGGCCCAGTGGCACAGTCAAAACGTCTTTGACCTTAGCGACGTGTGCTCAAGATCGTATATATAATATATATATATGTGTACATACGCACACATATGCTCATACATCGGTATGCGTGTAGAGTAAAAGTGAGCGGCCCTCAATAAACAGCGTAATCGCCAAATCACTCGACCGACCGCTGTGCACATTCTAAAGCGCCTCGTCTTATTATTGCAATAATGTAGTCGTATTATCATTACATAATCGGTCATTGCGGCAGGCGCTAATATGAACATGTATGTGTGTACGTACGTACGTACGTATGTATGTGAGTGCGTCTGTGTGTATGTATGCATGTTTGGGCGAGCTATTGACATAATCAGCGAACTTGTCCCACTCTTAGTAGCACACGCAGACATACGTACACACATACATGTTTGTGGGCATACATACTTAAACGGGGGAGAGCTCTTCATCTAATTGCGTACTCCTTGGCCCCAAGTCGAAAATAGGAATAATCGGGGTGTGTGTGTGTGGGTGTTGAAGCTACGAGAGTGCGTTAATTGACATGTATCTAAAAATCAATCGTTTGCTGGATTTAACCTATTTAGATTCAAAAGTATGCTAAACAAGATTGCACAAGTCGTGAGTGCTCGACTAGCGTATACCATAGTCCGCAACATCAGATGTGTGGAGTATTTTCCGTAAAAAGGCAATTTTTTCGCCCCTATTTAAGCTAGGCTCTTGTAACTTGAAATATACACTCGTCTATAGTCGCGTCAGATAAAGTGTTTAGATTTTTTGGCTACGTCCACTGGGGGCGTGGCAAATTTATTTAATCTATATATTTCCCTCAAGCTTTTTTGCTGTGATTTTACTGTGAACGAGTATTGGGCAGTCGGATACACCTGACTGCAAGGTTCTTAATCAATTCTGCTTCTGAATGTCAACTTTGGGGTTTTAATTAAAAAACAACTGGCACACATGTTAATTAAATTGATTTTATAAAAGCAAAACAATATATATATATAGATATGAATATATTACCTAAAAGCTGTTAAACAGAAGAGACCGATGTTAAATGCAAAGTAAACATGTCGGAGTTATAATAAGAACTGCAGACATCAAATTTAGCATGTAGTTTTTCGCATAACATATACAAATTAAGACAAGTAAGAGTGGAACCGAGACTGCCTGTCTTGGATATAACCTCTATGGAATTGTAATTTTAAAACACCTTTTATGTGTTTTGTGTTTTATGACACAGTGCTAATTGCCCAACACGTGTTTTTTTTTTTGAAAATGAGATTTGCTTTATTATTAATAATGTACAAAAATTAGCTATTATTGTTTACCAGTTGGAGTGCTCTTTGGTCAAGTTAACTAGAAGATACTAGACTTGTGTTTATTGTTCGATAAGAAACACCAATTGTAAGCGAGAAAACAAAGCGATAACTCCCAAAATCGTGCTCAAGATGTATCTAATACAACTACATTGTAACCCTTTTTAACCCATTTTCAATTGATAGAGGATAAAAAGCTTGTTATATTTTTATACACATATATTTTTATACAGGTGTTAACACCTGTATTTCATGTTAATAAATACCTGCACACATGCAAATGTTCATGTTGCGACAGATAGGAATAAAAAGATAACGACAAAATAAGCAAGTTTATTAACACTCCGCCGCACAGTGAAATTAATAATGTTAGCAATAATGATGATGATCTTTTTATCTATGTACCAATAAAACTGCTAAGACTGTTTGTTCGGACTGACTGATTGACTGACTTGATTGACTGACTGGCTGATTGATGATGAACAAGAGAACAGCAAGTTTCAAAAATCCTTTTGCAAATTCATCGAATTAAAATACAAATATTTGCACGTCCCCACAAAATTCATTGCCAATACAGATCTATTAAATTAAATTATAATAATTATAGAAATATTAATAATAATTATTATTACAATAATATTATTAATAAAATTAATAATAATTATATTGATCACCATTTTAAACATGTTTGCCTTGTTCCATCCACAGCGACAAATAAAAAGCGTCTACAATGTTCCTGTCGGAATCTCAAGCCGCATTCAGGACGCTGCGCAAAGCGATTCCTCGTGTCAGGCTTTACTTTATCAGTAAGAATGCCTACTCCACTCAAGTGAGTATATCGCAAATTAGAGAGTGGAGCACACGTAATGTCGAAATCGGAAATTCCAGGTGGAATACAAGCCCATACGGTCGGTGCTGGTGGCCAACCGAGGCGAAATAGCGATACGTGTGTTTCGGGCCTGCACTGAACTCGGCATCAAGTCGGTGGCCGTGTACTCGGAGCAGGACAAAATGCACATGCATCGCCAGAAGGCCGACGAGTCGTATATGGTGGGCAAGGGCCTGGCGCCGGTGGAGGCCTACTTAAACATTCCAGAGATCATTCGCGTTTGCAAGGAGAACGACATTGATGCAGTGCATCCCGGCTACGGTTTCCTCTCCGAACGCAGCGACTTTGCGCAGGCCGTTATCGATGCTGGACTTCGATTTATTGGTCCATCGCCCAAGGTGGTGCAGAACATGGGCGACAAGGTGGCCGCCCGCGTTGCGGCTATTGAAGCTGGTGTGCCAATTGTGCCCGGCACAGATGGCCCAGTGACATCCAAAGAAGAAGCGTTGGCCTTCTGCCAAAAGCACGGACTACCCGTCATCTTTAAGGCCGCTTACGGCGGTGGCGGCCGCGGCATGCGTGTGGTCCGCAAAATGGAGGAAGTCGAGGAGAACTTTGAGCGTGCCAGCTCCGAGGCAAAGGCAGCCTTTGGCAACGGCGCCATGTTCATTGAGAAGTTTATCGAGCGACCGCGCCACATCGAGGTCCAGCTGTTGGGCGACAAGGCCGGCAATGTGGTGCATCTGTACGAGCGCGACTGCTCCGTGCAGCGTCGGCACCAGAAGGTTGTTGAGATCGCTCCAGCGCCGCGCCTCCCCATCGAGATCAGAGATAAAATGACTGAGGCGGCTGTGCGGCTGGCCAAGCACGTGGGCTACGAGAACGCCGGCACGGTGGAGTTCCTGTGCGACGAATCCGGCAACTTCTATTTCATTGAGGTGAACGCCCGACTGCAGGTGGAGCACACGGTGACCGAGGAGATTACCGGCATCGATCTGGTCCAGTCCCAGATACGCATTGCCGAAGGCATGACCCTGCAGGAACTGGGGCTCACCCAGGAGAACGTTGTGCCACGCGGCTATGCCATTCAGTGCCGCGTGACCACCGAGGATCCCGCCAACGACTTCCAGCCCAACACTGGCCGCCTCGAGGTATTCCGGTCCGGAGAGGGCATGGGCATACGTCTGGACAGCGCCTCGACCTATGCGGGCGCTATCATATCACCCTACTACGACTCGCTTCTGGTCAAGGTCATTTCCCATGCCAGCGATCTGCAGAGCTCAGCGGCCAAAATGAACCGAGCACTGCGCGAGTTCCGTATCCGTGGTGTCAAGACGAATATTCCCTTCCTGCTGAACGTGCTCGAGAACCAGAAGTTTCTGCACGGCGTGCTGGACACTTACTTTATCGATGAGCATCCGCAGCTCTTTAAATTCTCACCCACCCAGAACCGAGCCCAAAAACTTTTAAACTACCTAGGTGAGGTGCTGGTCAACGGGCCACAAACCCCATTGGCCACAACGCTGAAGCCTTCAGAGGTGAATCCTCATGTGCCCACGGTGCCATTGGGTAAGTAATCTTGTTTCGATCTATAGTCTAAGGCATGTGCTTTTTCGGATTTGTGGCTACCAAATGGCTGTTGCTTTACCTAATTGTTTCAGCTTTTACTTTTTACTCTTTACCTTACACAATTTTCAACAGGTTTTTGTCTATAAGTTTGGTCCATAAAATTGGAAAACGTCATTTGTCTACTTAATGTAAATGCACTTAAATCTGTTCTGGCTGTAAATCTTTTTAAACTCGCAAGTTTTCGTCTAGCACCTCTATTTATTGTTTCTTCAATGATCGAAGTTTTAAAAAAAAAACGTCAACAAACATGTCACAGAAATATTTTCCAATTATATTTGAAGTCGTAGAGTTCAAAGTGTTTAAAGTACCTTTTAGCTTGTCCAAGAAAGTAGGTAATTATAGAACTGAGATTTGCCCAAATCAGATTTACCTTTATCTGTACAATTTTTATTTTTCTAATTAAATTTTTTTGTTTACTGGAAGAAGTTTGAACATAACTCAATGAAAAAGTTCTGTGATTTATCATTAGAAATTTATGTTGACATCGTTTAGTAATAGCAATATATTTAAAGTTAATTCTTGGGAACGTTTAAAACTGAAGTAAATTATAAGGCATGTCTATCGCTGTTGGCTTTTTGTAAAATGTTGTTTGTGGCTTCACTTCAAATACATTTGTGGCAAGAGAACGACCCAAGTTGGTATTTCTGAAATAGGAAAAATAATTTGAATGAAATCAATTATCATTACAAATACTAACTTACCCTATGCTTGCGATCATTTTTATTAAGTATGAATGCTTGATTTTATGGTGTGTCAAGAACAATTTAATAAACATGTCTGTGGTTGAGAATATCTGCAAGGGGTAATTAATATTCGGCATGCCGAAAAAGGCGTTTCTTTCCTGTTTTTTATGCGTTCAATAATATGTTTACTTTATGTTTTGCATTTCTTTTTACTTTGGTCCTTCTAAAATTTGCTTTTGAAACAAATACCAAATGCAATCGTCTTAAAAACAACAACTGCAATCCACCAACACACCCACACACACACATCTGCCTTTGTTTATCAACAACAACGACACAACACAAACACATGTTCATAAACAAACTGTTGTCATGATTCTCATACCAATACCAATGAAGACCTGTCCCCGGAAGCGTTAGCACGTGAACAAAGCGGCGGGGCCAAAGGTACGTTTAAGTTGCACTTCTTTATTTCCTCATCAGCCAAGATCCACAGCCCCATTCACATGTACATACAAACATATTCTTTCGTGACCCAATCTTCAAATAGTTCGATGCATAAAGTGCTCACATTTAGGTACTTCTGTATTGGGAGAAGGTAATTTTTAGTATCTGTACTGGGAGATGGGAATTAAGCTCTCTAACTAGCATATGTTCATGTGTATATGTGCATAGGATATGCCACAGCCAGGTCGCAGTGATTTCTTTAGATAAAAACTATTACAAGTAGAGATTTATTTAGTTTGGCTTAAAGTATTTTTCACAAAGTTTAATATAAGCTTTTCTTTTTGAAGATCAGTAACTGGTAGAATAAAAACATTTCAGAATTGGTAAATGGAATTTTTACTTACTTTTTCTTTCCTGAACAAATTTCTAATTATTTTCTGCCTGTGTTATTTTTATTTCCTCACTAGCTACGCTTATATATTACAATTTTATTCTAAAGCTTGTGAACAATTTCCTTATTTTTTTAAAATAATTTAATTAGTATTAAACAAGGTAGAGAGGTAGTTAGCTCTTGTCGAGAGTCTCCGACTAGCAGCTGCCCTGTACCTACATCATTTCAAAATTTCTTACTTTCATACCTAGATATCGCTCTTGAATGCTCAAACACATACGCTGCATGCATTTTGGAGAATGTACTCTAAAATATTTTATAAGTTTGTTATCCTAAACAAAGTAAATATTCTTCGATTTATCACCGATCTACCGATCTACTCGGCTGTTGCTTCTGATCAAGGATTAATACGCTTAATTTATAATCAGTTTTTTTTGGTATAAAATTTTTTTAAATAAAATTTATCCCGTCTACCTTAGCATAAATTCCAGACTGGTTCAATTTTTTAATATTTAACATATTGATATATCTTTCAAAGTATCTCCTTCTGCTTGCTACAAACATTTGCACAAGTTCATTAAATAATTTTATACACATTATCAATGGGTACAGGGTACAATAGAAAATCAAACTTATTGCCTTAGCCAAAAAACAGCATCTGATCATTATATCAAACATTGCTATCGCTGCTATTACAGGAAACCCTGAATACACATAAGGAATGTAAATAAAGTATTTTTAAGGCACTTTTATTTATTATTTTACAATTAATTTGTTGGTGGAGCTTTGATAAAACACAAAACATTTATTATTGCGGTGAATGCAAGCCTAAAATGTTCATTTAAATGTAAATAACCTGACCTTGTCGTAACCCTAACACACTTTATGTATTATGTGAAACCCCTGCTAAAACTGAATCTTTAATGGGGCTTCCCGCAGTGACGGAGCCGCCTCAAGGTCTGCGCGACATCATTGTGCGTCAGGGTCCGGCTGCGTTTGCCAAGGAGGTTCGTTCGCGAAAGAACCTAATGCTGATGGACACCACCTTCCGGGACGCACATCAGTCCCTGATGGCCACGCGTGTTCGCACCCACGACTTGCTCAAAATATCACCATATGTGGCGCACAAGTTTAACAATCTGTATTCGCTGGAGAACTGGGGCGGCGCCACGTTCGATGTGGCACTGCGATTCCTGCACGAGTGCCCGTGGGAACGCTTGGAGGAGATGCGCAAGCTCATTCCGAACATACCATTCCAAATGCTGTTGCGTGGTGCCAATGCCGTTGGCTACACCAGCTACCCCGACAACGTGGTCTACAAGTTCTGCGAACTGGCGGTGGGTTTAAATTTCACTAATTAAACTAAATGGTTTTTTTTTTATCTATTTATTATTATTACTTTTGATTTCGATCAGGTGCAAACTGGCATGGACATTTTCCGAGTGTTCGACTCCCTTAACTATTTGCCGAATTTGATCCTCGGCATGGAGGCGGCCGGAAAGGCGGGCGGCGTTGTGGAGGCGGCTATTTCCTACTCAGGCGATGTCAGCGATCCCAAGAAGACCAAGTACGATCTCAAGTACTACACCAACTTGGCCGATGAGCTGGTTAAGGCCGGCACGCATGTGCTGTGCATTAAGGACATGGCCGGACTTCTAAAACCAGAGGCTGCTAGGTACGTGTAAACGAGAATCAAATAAAAACAGCTCTACACGAGGTAACAATCTAGTGGCACAAACAAACTTTCTAATATCAAATTTTCAATTTAAATTTGACCAAAGATATTCAATTTAATGCATGAACAAATCCAAAAAATTTCAAATATTAAAAGTTAAAAATAGGCCGAAAATATAGTTGGGCCTTCCGCTTTGTAAAATTTGGAATTGGTCATCTATTAAATTAAATATCCTTCCCATACCGAGCTCGATACAACTCGATTTGAGTTCAAAACTACGTGTATTATTATATATTATATAGTATATTGCTAGCCGCTTTTTGCACACTTCGCCACTAGCGCGTTCTGCCGTCCACAGTGATATGCACAATTATGAAATCATTTGGTTGGCTTTTATTTCACGGCTGTGCTCAATTAATTTCCGCAGACTGCTGATTACTGCCATTCGAGACAAGCATCCGGACGTGCCAATTCATGTCCACACCCATGACACTTCGGGCGCCGGTGTCGCCTCCATGCTTGCGTGCGCGCAAGCCGGAGCAGATGTCGTCGATGTGGCTGTGGACTCCATGTCTGGCATGACCTCGCAGCCGAGTATGGGAGCTGTGGTCGCCTCACTGCAGGGTTTGCCCTTGGACACACAGATGGACTTGAACGACATTTCCGAATATTCGGCATACTGGGAGCAAACCCGTACGCTCTACGGGCCATTCGAGTGCACCACCACCATGCGATCGGGCAATGCGGATGTCTATTTGAACGAAATACCCGGAGGCCAGTACACCAATCTGCAGTTCCAGTCGTTCTCCCTGGGTCTGGGCGATATGTTTGAGGATGTGAAGAAAGCCTACAGAGAAGCTAACATTGTGCTCGGAGACATCATAAAGGTCACTCCGTCGTCCAAGGTTGTCGGTGATTTGGCTCAGTTCATGGTGCAGAACAACCTCACTGGTGATCAGGTGGTGGAAAAAGCCGAGGAGCTCTCGTTTCCCAAATCTGTGATTGAGTACCTACAGGGCTACATCGGTATACCGTACGGTGGCTTCCCAGAACCATTCCGGTCACGTGTCCTGAAGGATATGCCGCGCATTGAAGGACGGCCGGGCGCCAAGATGGCCCCATTGGACTTTGACAAGCTGAAAAACGACCTGCGCGAATCTCATGCGCACATCAGCGACCGCGATGTCGTATCGGCCGCTCTCTACCCGCAAGTGACCAACGATTTCCTGCACTATCGCGAGCAATATGGTCCCGTTGATAAGCTCGACACTCGCATATTCCTTTCGGGTCCCAAGGTGGGCGAAGAGTTCGAGGTGACCCTGGAGCGCGGCAAGACACTGAGCATGAAGGCCCTGGCCATGGCTGCCGATCTCAAGCCAAATGGCAAACGCGAGGTGTTCTTTGAGTTGAACGGCCAACTGCGCTCCGTCCACGTTCCTGACAAGGAGGCTATGAAGGTAAAATCCCATGGTTTTCTACGCGTATCATTTAATTTACCCTGCCCAATTTTATTTTCAGGAAATTCGTATCCATCCCAAAGCTGATAAGACGGTGAAGGGTGAGGTGGGCGCTCCGATGCCCGGCGATGTCATCGAAGTGCGCGTCACCATCGGTGATAAGGTCGAGAAGGGTCAGCCCCTGGTCGTGCTTTCCGCCATGAAAATGGAAATGGTCGTTCAGGCGCCGCAATCCGGCGTTGTCAAGAAAGTGGAGGTCAAAAAGGGCATGAAGTTAGATGGCGATGACTTGATTCTGGTCATTGAATAAGTCCACCCGATATATTCAGTGGCTCAGAGCGTAAAAAGAGTTGGGAGCCACTGTCTATGTGAGGCGTGCCCACAAATATCGATTACTGTATAGCCCTAAGTCTTTTTTAAATTGTATGTATTTATGTTTACATGGGTAAATGTGTAAATATACGTGTGTATATGGCACTACTTTTTGAAAAAGTTTACAATCTTGTTAGATCTGAAAGTCGCGCACAAACAATAATTGTTAAACATCCAGCTTCTTTTGTATTTTTAAAGCCTTTGCCAAATTTTGTATCAATGTTCAAGTTTGATTGCATGTAAAAGTGTGAATAAAATATAAACTTTTCTAAATAAATGTTATATAAATTTAACCAAGTGAGATAACTTTTGGTCAAAAAACCAATAAATAGGGCGTAGACTCAGGAAACACGGTTCATCTAGAACATGTTTATTTTTTCCTTCGAAAAATTATTGCCAATGCGTCTAAGGAGTTTTAACAGAAAATGTATTTTAAACAATTGCGAATCATATTAAGCACTAACAGAAAATAGATTTAATTCTACATGCATTTTACGATAAACTCCATAAAAGCCAGATCCTTGTTCAGCTCGGACACCCGCTTGAAATGCCGCTGCACGTACGGAGTTAGCACCTCCACCAGGTTGCCGCTGTTGAGGAACTTTTGTGCAGAGTTGGCCAGCGCATCTCCCAGCAAATGTTGCAGCACCATGTTCGCAATCAGAGATTGGCGAGAATTGGTGCCCCACGCCTTCACGTGCTTGAGCAATGCAAGTCTCTGATCCTGATTAAGTTGATCCACCAGTTGGCGTACGGTGCCGGCATCGCGTTTGCGCGCGAAGTGGCAAATGATGTCGTACGAGGCCTTCGGCTTGTCCAAGGTTAAGGCCAGCCTGAAGGCCTTTTCCAGCTGCTGCTGCGCGTGCAGCAACGATTGGAGCGTCTGCTCCTGCTGCAATACGGCTTGTCGCTGGTCCAAGACCTCATTTCGCACCGCTTCCGTAACGTCACCGAAGCAAATCAGCTTGGAGTCCGCCCCACCCGTATAAAAGAAGCGATTGCTGCACGCGGACACCGCCACGGACCAGACGCGATCGCTGTGCTCATCGATGGACTGCACGCAAATGTTGGTCTTAATGTTCCACAGCTTGAGCAGACCATCCGAGGCAGCAGACAGTATGAACTTGCCGTTATCGAGAAACTCAGCTCGCAGTATGGTGCACTCCTGTTCCAAGCGCTTGATGCAACTAAAGTTGGATATCGACCAGAGGCGCAGGCTGCAGTCGGACGAGGAGGTGAGCACGACTTGGTCGACGGGCGAGAAACGCACGCACCAGACGCCGCGCGAGTGGCCACGCAGCACGCCCAGCAAGACGTTTGAGTCCGCGTTCCAGAGCTTCGCCGTCTTGTCCTGCGAGGCGGTGGCCAGAATTTTGTTATTGAGTGCATACGTCACGCAGTTGACCTCCTTGTCGTGGGCCAGTGCGGCATATCGCAGCGAGAACGCATAGGAGCTGCGGTCCTGTTTATCGCGGGATAGCTGCCAAACCTTCATGCTGCCGTCCTGGCAGGCGGATGCAAAGCCCTTCGCGCCGTTGTGCGTGAAGGCCACGCAGCCAATCGTGGCCGTGTGGCAGCTGCTCTGCTGTGTCAGCGGCTGCAGCAGACAGTCGGTCTCGTGCGACAGCTTCCACAGGTGTATGCTGCAGTCCTTGCCAACCGAGATGAGCAGACTGTGCGACGCCGCCAATGACATGACCGTGTCCGCGTGTCCGGCAATCAGTCGGCAGTTCATGCTCTGCTCCCTGTCGTACAGCTTGAAGTGTTTGCTGTTGGTGGCCACGGCCAGGTAGCGGTCGTTGTCGCCCAGGAAGCACATGTCCAAAATCTCATCATTATAACCCACCAGCTGCTTAACAAGCTTAATCGCTGACAACTCTTTGGCGGCGCTGACATCGTATATGAGTATATTTTGCTCCGTCGTGACAAGCGCCAGTTGTTGGCTGCTGCTGCAGAAGAGTAGTCGATTTAGTTCGGACTCTGCCTTGATTAGGTCACGTATTTTCCACGAATTCGTGTTAATCTGCTGCAGTTTTCCAGAGCCGCAGGCAACCAGCAGCTGGGCACCGTCCGCTAAATGCGTGACTCCCTCGAGTTCCTCGTACAGTGGAATAATCTTGGACTGGCTCCAGCCAGACTGTTCTGACAGCTGCCAAGCGATGAGCACCTTGTCGCGACCCACTGTCACCAGTTGGCTGCAGTCAGCGGCTGCTCCCTGGAAGCTTATGCCTGTAACTTGAGAGATGTGTCCACGCATCTTGTGCAGCATTGTTTTCGTCTCGTAGTTCCAGCCGTAAATCGTATGATCGGCGCCAACGGCGAAGATTTCCCGGTTTAAAGGACTGGGATGAAAGCGCAAAAGCAGAGCCGGGCCGGGAAAGTCCTTCAGAGCGCACAGGCAGCTGTTGTTGGCGAAATCCCAAAGTCGCAGAGTGGCGTCAGCTCCACCGCTGGTGCAGATCAGTTTGCCGCACGTGCTGAACTCAATGCGGACAACGGGTCCCTTGTGCTGGCTCTTCCACAGCTTGACCAGCTTCTGCGTGCTCAGCTCCCACAAACGGAGCAGGCCACTCCCATGGGCGGCCACCAAATGCTCGCGTGACATGGCAAAGCAGTAAATGTTATCCTCATCGACATCAGCATCATCGAGTGCGTCCGAGTTTCTTGATTTCTCCTTCTGCTCATTGTCGTTGCTTTGCACGTTTGCCCCGTAGCTGCACAGGATTTGGGATGATTTCACGTCCACCTGGTTGACAACGTTGCCATTGAGGCAGTAAATGTGCTGGCCGTCCTCAGTCCATGCAATGTCGTTTCCCGCATAGAAGTTCGTATAGCGAGCTTCAGCCGCATATCTGAAAATGAATTGTTCAGCATAATCGTGCAACTTAATCGTTAAACTTACTTTTTTTCAGCTACGCTTGCCAGCATATTTATTTTTGTTTACAAAATTGAATATACAACCGCGTGCGCATTGGAACTTGGAGAAATACCTCAAGAGAAATGAATATATCGATAATTAAAAACCATCGATGTTGAAACAATCGAAGGAACTACCATCGATGTTTTTGCAGCAACGCAAATGTTTAATTATATAAATAAAAAGAAAGATTCATTAAGTAACATGAATTAATAAGTACAAAATTACATACGTAATCAGCGAAAGGTTTAAAAGTTAGTGGGATCACTAAAAAAATTAGCATTACCCAACACTTGATTTAATTTGAATGTCAGGCAACGCTGAACATGATTTGCAGCTGTCAAATTAAAAGCCGTCAAATCATCGTCCCAACTTATTCGCAAGTTTGCTTGAAACATTCAGTTTTGTTAACACCCAGTTAAATTCAAATTCACCGAAATGAGTACAATTGGCACTGGTGTAAGTAGCCAGTATTTCATTGAATAATCGACACTTAATCCGCTTTCCTTCCAGTACGATTTGTCGGCCTCGCAGTTCTCGCCCGACGGCCGCGTCTTCCAGATCGACTATGCATCAAAGGCAGTGGAACGAAGCGGAACCGTAATCGGCATCAGGGGCAAGGATTGCGTTGTGCTCGCCGTAGAGAAGATAATATCAGACCAACTTTACGAGCCCGACGCGGCCAGTCGCATTTTTACCATTGAAAAAAATATCGGCATGGCCATTGCTGGACTTATGGCCGATGGCAATTTTGTGGCAGACATTGCCCGCCAGGAGGCAGCGAATTTCCGTCAGCAATTCGAGCGGACTATTCCCCTTAAACACTTATGCGACCGCGTTGCCGGCTACGTCCACGCCTATACATTATACAGTGCTGTGCGTCCCTTTGGGCTGTCCGTCATATTCGCCTCCTGGGATGAGGCGGATGGACCGCAGCTGTACAAGATTGAGCCGTCCGGCACATCCTTTGGATATTTTGCGTGTGCCAGTGGCAAGGCGAAGCAGCAGGCCAAGACGGAGATGGAGAAATTCAAGTTTGCCGACATGAGCACCGATGAGTTGGTGCGAAGCGGGGGCAAAATGTACGATATATTGTTATTGGCCTAGGGCTATAGTTTTCTAATCTATTTTATTTTGAACTCAACTTATTTCAGCATTTATCAAGTACATGATGAACTAAAGGACAAAGATTTCCGCTTTGAGATGGGCATAGTTGGAAAGGAAACAAACGGTGTGCATCTCATTAACCACGATTCTTGGAGTCAATTGGCCATTGAAGCTGGCGAAGCCGCTAAAAACGCCGATGATAGTGAAAATGAGATCTAAGTTACAAATTTCAAATACAAATATGTACATCTGATTCTAAATCGGCGAAACACAATATTTTATATATGTCGCAAGAGGATAAATAATACTGATGGTTAAGATTTATTGCCTATTTTATTAATTTTATAAATAACACTCGGTTTCTTGTAAAAGAAATTCAAGGTCAAATACCTGTTCCCTGCGATTGCTCAGTAAGTTTAAAGCATAAATAAACTTAAATTCATAACAGCCAGTTTACAGCTATCTTAAAAAAAAAATTAAGTTCGAGGCATGTTTTGTTATTCGGCATTCTCTTTGCTTTCTTTTCGATAGAATTATTTAAGGTTGACTTTGCTATGCATTTTTATCGATTAATATTATGAATCTGCATCACTTTTGTGGCGTTGTATCAATTTAAAAAATGTGGCAGCACTGCTTGTTGCGCACATCTGTTTCATTCGCGCCAAAATAGGCAAGCAATTAAAACAGTCGTAAAATGACTACGTTAATTGAGCAGCTAATTTCAAAAATGGGCCTAATTGATGAGCCTAACGTCTTAGAGTAAGTGCCGTAGTTGTTAGATAATTTGATTCTGTGCATATTAAACAATCTTAACTATACACTAGGAAAACAACTGAGCTGATCAGACTTTTGGAGCTGCGTTCTTCGAATGTTCCACTGCAAATAAATGAGTATGGCAAAATAGTTCTGTGTGCGGACCTTGCCTCCTCGCTCCTAAGCATTGCATTTGACAAGGAGCAAGCCCTCAAGCTGTCCGCATTGCGCAAAAGCCATTATGCCAATAACAAGCGCATGTTTGAGAAACTGCTCGATCTCAACAGACTGATCAGTGTAAACGAGATTTGTGTTCAGCTGAGCCTTAATGAGGTGTCCCGCAAGGCTGAGGAGCTGCTGGATTTATTCAAAAGCGTTGCGCGAGAGAATCCTGATGCTGACCATCCGCAGTATGCCGCCATGGCTGTGTTCCACGCGTGTCGCCTGATGAAAAAGAAAGTTTCGAAATCCAAACTCATGCCATTCAGCAATCTGCGTCCAACCCAGTGGCAGCAGCTGGAGCAACAGTGGGAGCGAATGATCTCAAAACAAATGAAGGAAGTCAAGGACACGGATAGCCTCAAAGATAAATTAGAACTTCAAGAGAAATATGTTACGATTAAGAACAATAGTCAAAAACCAAATGTGGAAGACTACGAAAAATGGAAGTCTCGAATGTTAGCCGTAGCTGAGGCTAAACTAAAAGAGCAAGAAGGCCAAGGGCAGCAGAATGTTAATTAATCGTATGTATTTATTTTCCTTAATAATCATAATATTCGCAAATATTTGGCAGTAAGGCTACGTCATTTTTGTATTTATTCCTAATATAAGCCTGAATAAACAAAAATTAAGAGAGTACTTTTTTATTTTCTAAGTGAGATCGAACGCGTGCGAGAAGTATTTCGCCGACGTCCACAGGATCTCCATTCGCTGTGTGAGCTGAAAGTAAATATTTATATATATTACTATGCATTAAATACTCATGTAAGATGCACGCACAATTATAAATGATCAGTTCAACTTCTCGTCGAGTTTCTGGCCAGGTTTTCAATAGCTCCTTCAGATGTTTGTAGAACTTCAGCCAGATCTCGCGCTTCATTTCTTGCATTTGCCAAGTGGCTGACAGTTGAAAGTTCATGGACTCGAAGAATGACAACATTGGCGTTGCGCCCTCCATCGCAAAATAGTACGTTGTTCCATTTATTTTCTCGGTTAGCCTATAGACCGCATGCTTGAAGGGCCGATTTACACCAGCCCGATTAATAAATTGCGTCTCCAAAGGCTAAATAATACAAGAAACAATTATTTATACCAGCAAAAAGAGTTTTCAACCATGTACCTCGGCCTTTTCCAACAAGCTGCTGTCGATGACGCCCTTGACGAACATCTCATCTGGTATCAGGATGATCAGTCGATCCAGCCCAAATCGGACATTGTGAGTGTCCTCATAAGCCTGCATGCGTTTCTGCAAGCCGTCCTCGTTGCGCTCGGGCAGTGATAGCTTCAAATAGCCATGAAAATAATTGGAAGCCATTCCAGCTGCGTAGTCCAGGCCATGTGGCTCGCGAATCCAGTGGGCATAGCTCAGTGAGCTGTGGCTCAGCTGAATCCAGCTGAAGAGCCAGTAAAGTGGCATGAATGTGAGGAATGCAGTGTTCGGCAGCAGCGTCGTTAAATTGCCAGTGCTGCCAAATCGTGCGAAACCGGCGAGTATAAACCCCAAGCCCAAATAGATTGCTTTAATATTATACGAATAGGTGCGCCTTAAAATTGTGCTCAGACGATCCTCGAGCAGATAGTACTGGCCGTGGAACATATACTCATTGAACACATAAAACAAACGCTGCAGGAAATCGGCAAAGAAAGCCAAAAGAAAAATGCGTATGCAGTTATCTGGATGGGAATACATACAGCAAGTGTGAGTTAAATATATTTAGGACAGCAATACTATACAACCGGTACTCACCAATATATCCACCCAACATCTTTGAAATAAAAACTTTATCACTTTTGTGATCCTCAGGTCGAACTGCCATCTTATCAGGTCGGCGACGAGGTTGCCAGATAACTTGGCAACATACAAAATAACTGGTATTCCTTCTTTGTTATTGTGCTCACAATAATCCAAATTAGACAGATAGATTACCGACTATCGGCAAATGTATCGATGGGCAACCTATCGGTGCATCGTTACCCATCTCAAATCGTGGAATGTAGTGCAAGTGCATTCATAAAAAAACAAAGACTTTTTTGTCTCGTAGCTTTTGGATGAAGCAATAAAAATCAGTAGAAGTACCATTTGCAATTTGTAATGGTATCCTTAAAAATGTTGCGCTAAAAATGCTCGCTTTAATTAATTAGACCTTATGACGCATAGTATCGCTTATAACATTGGATAAACAATACTTTCGGGGCATTCACTTTTGCACATTTATTTAACGGGGTAAGTCCAAAAATGCAGCTTGATCAAATGGCATTTATTGTTTAAGATTTGTATTTATCAACTATCTGTTTTAGCAGGAAAACGCCAGCAGCGACTCCAAGACGTTTCGGTTTTTGTTGTGCTGATAAAGCACATAAGAGAGAATCATATTCATATAAAGACGTATTATTCACCTCACCACCACGCCTCTGCGGTTGCAAATAACTTGGGCCCGCCTGCATTGAAGCCCACACAATGCCGATATTATATAGTGTTATAGCGCGTGGCACGACCGTTCTCGCAAAGTTTGCCGAGTGTGTTGGAAACTTTGCAGAAGTTACGGAGCAAATAATGGGCAGAATTGGCATTCACAACCACAAAATGACGTACACCCACGGCGACTATTTAATACACTACACTTGCGAAAACAAGCTGATTTACATGTGCATAACCGACAATGTAATGCTAAAACCAAATATTAATAACCAAATAGTAACGGTTTTGTTTTATTACCACAGGAATTCGAACGGTCACGCGCCTTTCTCTTTTTGGCTGACATCAAGCAGAAATTTATACAGACTTATGGCCTGCAGGTTGCCACGGCAATTGCCTATGCCATGAACACGGAGTTCTCGAAGATCCTTTCCCAGCAAATGGTGTACTTTAGTCAATCTCTCGAGGTGGATACCATATCCCGCGTACATGGTCAAATTGACGAACTGAAAGATATTATGATCAAGAATATTGGTAACATGACAACGCAAAAAATTGCGTGGTAATTGAAACTCAGTTATACTGTTATTTTTATTCGCAGATGGTTTGCGCGATCGAGGCGAGAAACTGGAGCTGCTGGTCAATAGAACAGAGAACTTAAGTAATAATGTAAGTTAACTCTAAAAAAACGTATTTAAATAGATACCCGATCATATATATTTACTTTACCTAGTCGGTATCATTCCGCAAGGCATCGCGAAATTTGGCGCGTCAAATGTTTTGGAAGAACATTCGTGTCTACGTTGTCGTCGGCCTGGTAATTGTATTTATTATTTATGTAATTGTAAGCATGGCCTGTGGTGGCCTCGCCTGGCAATCGTGCGTAAATTGAGGCGGCAATGCGAAATTTTATTGTTAAAGCTCATACCTATGTTTATTTGCATATTAATCTTTCGTACTATCATAATCTCTGTTATATGTAATAAAAATGAATGTATAAAGTATATTTCTACATAATCCCGCTCAAAGCATTTAGATTTAATTGTCTTCGACATAAACGACGTCATTGGCCTTAACGCTGCCTGGATGCCGAAGACCCAAGTGTATTCCCATTGCTGGCGATGGATAGTCAAACAAACGGTAGCTGAAAAAGTTCCAGAGATTTGTTTAAGCTATGATCTATGTTCTCGATGATGATAACCCACCTGCGAAGTGTTTTCAGCGGCTCGCCATCGACGTCACGTTCAGCCGTTTCAACGTTTATGTTTGGCAAAATGCACCGTGTGCAAGGTGCGACTACACGAAATACAGCATCGTTGCCGATGCGCATCCACTGCCAGTGGTCCTCGGCGTAAGGGTCGTCCACGTCCATTTTCAATTCAAAGTTCCCACGGAATTGCAGTGGAGCGACAGGGCGTTCCAAGCGTGTATTTAGATCATTGATAGACGATAAATTCATGAGCATATAGCTAGTCGCATCGTTAAACGCGCCCTAAAAAATTGACAATTATCAGTACTGATCAAAACCGGCAATACTATATGTACCTACATATATGCTCATTTAATATAATTTACATTGGATTGGCAGAATATTAAATATACAAATTCCAGGCCAGTCTACAGGTGTAGGGATGTCTAAGCTCAAGGTCTAATAATAATGCGAATACTGATAGTAAAATCCGAGGAATAATATTAAAAATAGCAACAATATCAATAATACATTCAAGAAATATTTTTAATGAAGTGAGGGGAAGAAAATTTGACCCTGATAAGATGCAGACCTTGTGAACATTGTACAGGTAGTTCAATAATGCAAATGTTTACACATAAATATCTATAAACTAGTATGTAAATATTGTATATTCGGGTTTTCAAAGGAAAAGGAAGGATTATTATTGTACTTACTGAATCGTCCTTCCTTAGGAAAGGCATATGCTTCAGTCTGGCAACAGTTGTGCGTACTGGTACAGGGTATGGGTAATACACCAGCTTCAAGCCCGACTCCTTTTGAAGGATAAATTCGGAGAACCATTTGTCGAACCGGGCGCCGCACAACATGGCATCCAATGGGACGCCCCAGACAGCAGTGTGCACGTCTTTGGTGGGAGTGTCCAAAAGTTTAAAGTCCAACTCCAAATCGGGCATGCCCGGTGCACTGAACACCAACCCGTTAGTCTTCGGCAGGTATCTCGACTTAATTCGAACCATATGCGGGTAACCTCTGGCCGTAATCATTTCGTTGTTGTCATTAATCAACATCAATTTGCGATCTCGCACGGCTCCCATGCCAATGCCCAGCACATCGCAATCGAACTCCTCCTGACTGCCAATTGTAAGCGGAGCACAGGACTTGACCGGAAAAATGTGGATTTGCTGTAAGGTGCCAACGCGACGCCACTTCAAAGGCGCCAGGTCGCGATGGAGGTGGCGATAGATCAAATAGGCAGCAGTGCCTGCAGCCACCACGCCCACGCCCGCACCGATCAACACCTGGTTAGACAGCCCGAAGCGGGGATTGACTGCGGACAACATGATCAAATTTCCACAGCTTACAATTACAGTACATATGTATTAATAATTATTTTCACTCACATGATATTCGTGGGTCCATCTTACATGCGTCCAGCTATCAGTTTAAAATGTTACTTGTTGCTCTCTCTTTTAATAAAAGCTCACAAAAGCTCTATGCAAAAGTACAAAAACAAATCGACGATAATGCGGATTTTCAATACATGCACAAAATCATTCTTATGTGGTATTTACATACATATGTATGTATGTACAGAGACAAAAATGTATGGGCGCTTATGTAGTTTTGACTTTGCTGGTCTTTTGCGATCATATATTGTTCCTATATAATAAATATGCACAAACAAATGAAGCGTTCAATTGAAAGAGGTCATAATAATATGGCTTCATTTAAGCTTTGCAGCGCAATGTGTATGGAAATCTCATGCAATTCATTCAACAAGTGTGTATTTGTCAAAGGCATCCATACATACAAACATTCAGCTAAACACACACACACACAATCACAACCATAAGCAGCGACTAAGCTTCTTCTTACCTCTGCTTCAAACTTTGAACTATTCATTTCAGAACAACTTCTCGGCAAGTTGTGATCATTTAAAAACTTGTGCACTTAATTTAAATCTGAAAAAGTTAAAAAATTATAAATTTGTTCTGCGTACGATAAACATTGTAAATTAAAAATAAACAATAAAAATAACAGTCGCAGTTTTAATATTTCTTAACTCTAATTTTGTGCGCTGATTTGAAAATAATCGCAAGACAAATTAAAAATGGAAAGAAATAGACGGAATATCATTAATGCTATAATTTTTTAACATGCCGATAAGAGTACAGTAAAACAACAAATATAACCATGACCGACTCCACTGTCGAAGACGAAAGCAAGACCCAAGAGGAACTAGATGTTGGCAGTGAGCATTTTAATCCGCTGCGGGCGCTCTACGCCGTCGATTACAAAGTCACAGCGAAGGCGCCAAAAGTGCTGTATCAGAATTTAGCTGCATTTGAAAGTGCTCTCGCAAAAGTTGGTATTTGGCAACTGGACAAGCGACAGAAAAACAATGCTGTTTCCGAGGCAAAAACCAGTAAAAGCCACGCCTCCACATCAGCAATCGTGGAGACTTCTAGCGAACGGCGTTTTCAGCCACATCAGATGCCTATCGAAGGAGCCCAGAAGTTGAAGTGCCAGCGCAACCTTTACACGCACATGGCAGGCGCGGAAGGCCCGTTGGCGTTGCTAAAGCAACATCTGCCCTCGCCGGATAAGCAGCATCAGTCGCGACTGCGGGTCTTCCTGCGCAAAGACCACTCGATTAGCGGCAGCATTGAAGGCGAGCTTGTGGCCTTCGACAAACAGTGGAACCTGCTGCTGAAGAATGCCGTCGAGGTCTGGCAGCGTCGCAAATATAAATTTGGCGAGCAGAAGATTTGTGGCACTCCTGCCCCAGAGGAGTGCAGGAAGCGACTCCAGCGATTGGGGATTGAACTGCCCGAGGTACACGTGAAAAGCCTAAACCGCAAGAACGTACAGTTGCGCAGGGAGCTCCCCAAATTAATGATTCGCGGCGAAAACATAGCTTTTATAACATTTATTATCAATGCAGAGGAGCAAACAAAGCTGTAGTTACTGTTACTATTCATTTAAATATAGGGAGTAATTAATTTAAGTGTTTATAAGTTGTATTTTCGTAATAAGTAGTCTTTTCAATGAATCAATTTGTGTAGACCATGGGCACACATTCTTCGGCCGCGACGTGAGAAGGCGAGTCGTCCTCCATGAGATGCTGCAAGCTCTCATTCGGATAGCTGTAAAAAGAAAGCGAGAACATTTTAGGCGTGTGCAACGGACTGAGCGATACTCTGTTCACAATTTAGTAACATTCAAAACAAATTTTCTTGGTTCAATCCAAGACAGTTGAGCAATAGTGTGGAGTCTGTCGATCTTTAGTGGTCTACCTGCCAAATTCGTTGACTCCAAAATTGTTCAAGATATAGATAATTAAATTAACATTTTGTTTCTAGTCTCTAGATTCAAAATGGCGTGCATACGGACTAACGGACGTAGAGGAAGACGGGCATTACACAAACTATGCTCTTTGGTAATTTGTGAACAGAGTATACAGACTTGTTATCCATTGCGTTTGACAATTAATTCGCGTACATCTTTGATGGACTCTCATCGCTCAGCATCGTAACTGGAACTGTGGCGGAGGCGCATTCCGGACTCATTAGTTCTATGGGAGTTGGTCGTCGTTCTTGCAATTGGCGCGTTATTTCCGCTGTGCTCAGCGATCCGGCTGTATCCTTTGGTGGCAGCTGGTGTTGCTGAACTGAGGGCGACACCGTTGCCGTGGCCGTCATCTGTTTCTTGGCCGGCTGATGCTGAATGGCGCCAGTTAGAATTTTACGTCTGCGTCCTCGTGTTGCGCCACCAACGGCTGCAGCATTTGCTGCGGGAACAGTCATCTTGGCAGCTCCCTTGTCTTTATGCTTTCGCCGCATGGCCACAGTCTCCTTCGCCGAGTCGAGAGCAGTCTGAGATTGGGCTGCCGATGAAGACATCGGTTCCGTGTCAGAGTTGGAGCTGTCCGTGACATCGCTGTCACTGGAGTCCTTGGCAGGCTTCTCATATAACAATAGGCGGTCGATCAAAAAGGACCTATCCCGCGAAACCTTCAGTAAACGTCGTTGATTTGTGTGCAGCAGGTCCTGGAAATACTCGTTCTCCTGCCAACACATAGAATCATATTAAAATATATTAACAACAGTCGCCACTTCACTTACATAGATGAGAAATTTTAGTTTGCGCTTCAAATTTTTGTAGCGCTCTTTGTGATCTACGTTGGGATTCGCTGTGCCCGTCGACGTCAAACTGGACGCGGCTGTCGCTGGCGCTGCGGTAGCAACAGCTGCTGATTGTTTGGTTTGTTGTTCGTCATCGCTTTCTAAATGTTCCCGGTCGGTTTTGCTAGATGGGGTTTTTTGATTGGCCAGTGACCGACAGTACCACCCCTCGAGCATATCAAATTGTTTGTTCTAGTCTATAATACGTTTGCTATTAACAAGAATAAAATGTTTGTCTTTGCAGTAGACCTGGGAAACTATCGATGTATCGAATTTTTTCTCAATTTCGCTTCGATAAGAGTCGATAACCTGTTAAGTTAAAGTCTGTCGCGATTGTTTACAAAAACTATCGTTAATATCGATACACAATTATTTGTTTCCATCAACATAACTATAAGTTTGCGGGCCACACGTGTTGCATTTGTTTATGTTTGCAATGGACAAGAAAGTAGTTATAAATAAACGTGTGAAGGGCTTGTCGCGTGAGGCGTTGGAGCAGCTAAGTAAAACGGAGTTAATCGACAAAATTGTGCAACTGGAAGCGTACAATTTTCAGCTCAAAAACCTTTTACAAAAGAAGCTGACCGAGAACGACAAAAACAATTGCGAATACAAAATGTTATTGCGTGGGGCTGATGAAGATGAAGCCCAAACTAAGGCAGCTCTGCCAACCGATAAAAATCCATCTAAAAATAAAGACAAGCAACGTAAGTTCAATTGGGCCAGGTACGTAGGCAACTTAAATAAAATTGCTCAAAATCTCAAATTCTATTTTGATTTTAGTGCAGACCGGCGTCATGTGCTTTTAAAAGTAATGTATTTTGGCTGGGAATATCAGGGTTTTGCGTGCCAGGAGGACTCCAATGATACGATAGGTGAGTACCGAAGAGTGCGCCCTTTTTTTAAGTACCTAATTTTGTTAGATCAAATAATTTCGGGACCAACTAGGTTGAATTGGCTTGAAGATGGGTATAAAAGGGTACAATGGGTTTGTACAAATATATAACAGACAGAAGGAAGCACTTAACTTATAGGGTATCTAATAGTCGGCATTCCCCAATAGAGCACTTGTTTTATGTCATACATATTACTATAAAAAGTATATATTTTGCAGAAGCGTATTTGTTTCGTGCCTTGATGCGCACCTGCCTGATCGAATCGCGGGCTACCTCGAGCTATCATCGATGCGGCCGTACCGACAAAGAGGTGAGCGCCTTTTGCCAAGTAATATCCATCGACTTGCGCAGCAAGCATTCGCCGGAAGTGCAAATGGAGCCAGAGTCTTTGGCTTCTGAAATTGACTACTGCAGTCTGCTGAATCGTGTTCTGCCCAAAAACATTCAATGTGTGTCCTGGATGCCATTGCGACATCCGGCGTACAGCGCTCGCTTCGACTGTATTTCACGCACCTATCGCTACTACTTTCCGAAGGGTGACCTGGACATTGAAGCCATGCGCACCGCCTGCCAATTACTTGTGTGCCACGGCGACTTCAGGAACTTCTGCAAAATGGATGTACACAACGGTGTTACGAATTACATGCGCAATTTACAGGCAGCAGCGATAGAGCCGTGTGAAAGTACAGGAGTGCAGAGCGGTTTAAACTCAGGTGAGTGTTTAGAATTTCATACTTTTGATTTGATTTGATTGTAGTTGCCATAGTTAGACATGTAGACGAAAAAATGTTGACATGTAGACGAATGTAGTATGTGCTTTGACTTTAATTCAACAGGCTACCAAATGTACTATCTGGAGATACAGGCGAACGCTTTTCTCTGGCATCAGATACGGTGCATAATGGCCGTGCTACTGCTCGTTGGGCAGAAGCACGAGCAGCCGAGCATCATCAGCGATTTGCTCGATGTTGCCAGCAATCCTTGCAAGCCGCAGTACACGCCCGCCATTGGCTTGCCATTGAATCTATTCCGCTGTGATTATCGGACACTCAGCACGCGTCGTGCAAATCCGTCCTCTTCAGCTACGGATGATGTCGAAGATATCGCGGATGACCCTCCTGTGACAACTGAAAACATCGAGGCAGCTGAAAGTGATCTAACCGACTGGGTTTACAGTGAGGAAAATGTGCAAAAGCTTATCGAGAACGTGCAGTGCGAGTGGACCCAGTTCAGCGTCAAGTGCACGATGATACGCAACGTGCTGGTGCAGCTGGAGGCGCTCCACGAGCGGACATTCAAGCCACATTCAAAGATCCATGCCCAACCGATTCTGTTGCAGGAGGCGGTTAAGCCGCGTCAGTATCAGTCGCTGCTGCAGCGCAAACGTTGTGGTAAGTGCCTAACATATTGTATTTGAATAGAAATATATGTATTTAGTGTTTTTTTAGAGAGCCTGGAAAATCGAATTGATCACTTTGTGAAAAAGCAGCGACTGCTAGTAAAAACTGACACAGAAAAAGCGATCAGTTCGAGTAAAATGGATTGTGAATATTAATGAAATAAAATAATTTTGGAAAATGCGTTGAACGTGAATTTTGGAAGAAAAAAACGTATCTTTTCTGTGGGAACAATAGTATACAATCTACAAAAGATCATTAATTTAAAACTTGTATTCTTTAATTTTGCCACCTTGAAAAGATCTTCCATATGTGATCTGATAATTATCAACTTAATTGTTTGATCGCGTGGTAATAATTATTTGACGAAAAAAGTTCCTGTTTATAGGTAGTCTCTCTTATCTTTATTTTGATTTTCCAAATATTTTACAACGGTTGAAAGCTTAGCTTAGATCATGTAAATATTTATATTGGTTAATTCATTCATTTACTTAACTATAGCTTGCCAATAGCCTATATTTTGTACATATAAGTATTTATATATGTATTTATAGAGTGATACATATATGATATACATAGTGTGTATGTAAATAAAGGTACATATAACTAGAACTAAATATGTTTCTATGTACATTTAACTTGGTTAAACAAATTTTGTGTGTTTGATTCAGGTATTGACAAAAGGTGTCTACATAAAAACTTCTTGATCCTCCTTTAGGTGCCCATTGACTTTGCCTTTTGTAGTCTGAAAATAGGAACATAAATTTAAATGCTAAATTCGAGTCGATTTTTACTGTCAACCTACTTTCTTCTCAAGACCTTAAGCACAATTGTGCCCTCGCGCACATTTTTGAAGAGTCCAATAGTCTCGGCATGGCTCATGCCCTGCACGGAGTGGCCATTGATTTCCACAATCTCGTCGCCTGCAGCGAATCGTGGAATGAGATCAAAGCTCTTTTGGAAAATAATGCTGCAACTTACCCGCTTGCAGCGTGCCATCATCGGCAGCTTGGCCCGAGGGAAAAACCGTCTTGACAAAGATGCCCATATTGCCCTTGGGCGAGTCTCGGCCGCCCACAATGCTAAAGCCCAAGGACTTCAGGCCAGGTCCTTTGAAGAACGTAATCGTCTTGGGTGTGCAGCGTCCGTTGCCTGAAAGGAAGGTGCATTATTAGCATGATTTGAATGGATTTTAGCGTGTTTTTGCGGTTATTGGGTTAGGCTCACCCTCGCTCATGGAGGCGCGAATGACCTCGGCCATTTCCTCGTCGCGTATCGTTAGCTTGGCCACTGGCAGCGATGGACGATGATGCATTAGCGAAGCGGCGACCGGCGCCAATGAGGCTGCTGATGAGGATGGTGCCGTGGAGCAGGAATTAAGAATGGGATTAGGCGCAAACAATGAGACGCTTTTTGGCGTGTGCTTAATGTATAATGAAAGGTTTTGTGGTTGTTGTTGTTGTTGATGTTGTTGTTGTTGCTGCTGTTGCGTATGGTTAGTGAGATCAGTTGTTGTTGTTGCTGTTGTTGTTGTTGGGGTGTCAGTGGCTGTTGCATTGGCCTCGGTTAGGTTGTTAGCTGCTGCCGCTGCCGGCGGCGTCTGCATGAACAAACTGAGCCGCGACGAGCTGAGCCGCGAGTGCGCGAACCTCAGCGAGCGGTAGTGTGAGTTGGTTAGATTAATGGAGTTGCGGGCGTAGTGCGTGCGCTGGCCAAACTGCTGCCCGGGCGGAAATCCAACAGCTGGGTTCGGGTCGGTGGCCAGCGCGGCGCCTTCGGAGCAGCGCTTGCGCGCCAGCAGGCGCCATTTGTCGTCGTCCGCCAGCGAGGAGGCCACACAGACGCTGGCCGCCCGGTTCGCGTAGACGGGCGTGTAGGAGTCGTTATTGGTGTTAACAATGGTTGAGGAGGAGGAGGAGGTGTCATTGTTTGGTTGGTGGTTAAAGAGCGGTGTCGGCGTTAGAGCCAAGCTGCGCTGACCTGAGGAGCTGCGCGCCCGGCGCCGCAACAGCTCGTGCTCCGGCGCGCTCACGTCGAGCGAGTGGCGCGGCGTGGAACTCCGGCGATGCTGCATCAGCGGCATGGGCGTGGGCAGCGTGCTGACGCTGGCCAGCGAACGTGCATCGCACTGATCCTCGCACTCGCCCAGCCCGGTCACATCCCGTTCCCGTTCACGTTCCCGGTTCTCTTGCTCCTGCTCCTGTTCCTGTTCCACATGCAACTGCAGGCTCTGCAAGCTGTTCAGGCTGTCCGTGCGCTGTGCGTAGCTGAGCCGCTGGCGCTGGGTGCTCGTTCCGTCGATGCGTATTTTGGTATAGAAATCGGTGACCGTGGCAATCTCATCGTGCGCTATGACCAGATCGATGCAGTTCTCCACAAAGCTGCTGAGCAGACGCTGCACCTCGCCGAAGGATTGAATGCCACGCAAGTGTTTGCCGTTCACATTAACGATCTCATCGCCCAGGCGCAGGCGACCGTCCCTGTGGAGGAGCGAGATCGAGAAGAAAGAGCATAATTTAGATTTGTTTAGTTTGCTTCGAAATAAGGTATATGACATAAACTGGGTATGAAGCACACAGAAGGAGCGACTTTGGTTTTGCGCGTTTTCCGGTTTTTTTTGTTGGCTGTTATAATTCTCAACAGGTTTAAGCTTCGAAAGACTGGCAAGGCGTACGCAAGGCAAGGTCGATAGCAAAGTCTTCTGTTGATACCACCTGGAGGTTCTTGAAATAGCTATAAGATTCGATTTGTATAGGGTCTACTTACTTTTGAGCCATGCCGTAGGGCTCCAGTTCGACAATCAGGTAGCGGTACTGCTGCTCATTGTTGTTGGTGATGACCATTTTGGGCGACAGCACCAGGCCTATGTAGTCCTCCTGGCATTTGCGCTCCAGCTTCAGCTGGCGAAAGCGCCGCCGGATGGTCTCCGTCTCGTAGTCATAGTTGTAGCCGCCCAGGGAGACGGGCGCACTGCAAATGCTGTTGCGCACAGAGGAGCTCGAGGCGGAGGCTAGGCCCAGTCCCAGTCCCAGTCCCATTCCGACGCCCTCCGAGGAGCTGAGCGAGATGAGCGAGTTGCGCTTCAGTGTGCCAGAGGCAATAGATTCTGAATCTCCGGCGGAGATGCTAAGATTATTGCCCAGACGGACACCGGCTGTGCCGCCGCCGCCGCCGCCGTCGCTGTCATAGCCCGACTCATTTGAACTCAGACAACTACTTAATCTTTGGTAAAGTGGTTCCCAGTCCTTGGACGAGATGCTGTCGTTGCGCGACACATTCGCCAGCTGCTGCTCCGGCGAGTGGCGCTGCAGCAACGGCGATTGCATCTGCGACGTGGCCGATGCCGCCTGCGCCACAGCCGCTTCCCGCTGCAGTCGCTCGCGCTGTTGCTGATGCTTGAGCAGCACGGAGCCGCCGTTCTCCTCAGGCAGCACCGAGAGACGCGAACGCAGAAAGGCATACGGAAAGGCGCCACGTCGGCTGGCATCCTGCTGACCGCCGTTGCCGGCCGCAATGCCTGCTCCGCTGCCACCCAGAGATGGGGAGCCCGCACTGCTGATGGCAGCGCCAGCCCCGCTGTTGGCGCTCAGGCAGCTGCTGACCTTGGCGATGTCGTCGCAGCTGCTGGACTTGAGGCTGGAAATGCGCGGCAAGTGCTGCTGCTGCTGCTGCTGCTGTTGTCGCTGCTGCTGGCTGTGCAGATTGAGACCCTCGCTGGGATCGTCGCACTTGATGTAGGAGCAGCTGGACAGCTGGCTGGTGGAGCTGCTGCGGTACAGCGTTTGGCTCGTCGGCGTTGCCTGCTGCGAGGCCTCCGAGGCCTTCAGCAGATTGTGCGAGCGATGATTCAGCATGCCCGTGGACCCAATGCGATGGAAGAAATTCTTGAGCGCCTTCTGCGGGCGTGCCACGGGCTGGTACTGATGCGTGGGCGTCGACTGTGCGCTCTGGGTGCCCCGGTCCTGCGGTGACTGCAGCTGCAACTGTTGCTGCTGCTGCTGCTGCTGTTGGTGCTGCTGCTGCTGCTGGTGCCGTTGCTTGATCGTCTCAATGGGTCCCGACTTGCATTTTTTGAGCGTGCTGCTCTGGTAGGCTCCGGCAGGCGCTGGTGCCGGCTTCGCATGGCCGGACTTGTGCGTGGGTGAGTGAAACAAGCTGCGCAGATCCGTGTGCGATTTGTGCGTGTTGGCGGCGGGCGATTCGCTGCGCTTCAGCAAATCCAGTTTGCGACTCATGCGCTTGCCCCACGTGAACACTGCAAGGGCAGGGCAAGGGGAGAAGAACTCAATCAGTAAGATTTCGAACTTTGTTATATTTATAAAAGGGAAAGGGGAGAAGAACTCAATCAGTAGGCGATTTCAAACTTAGTTATATTTCTTCTTGATTAAATATTTTTCTTAACAAATGACGTTCTGAAAGCATTGGCAGCCAGTTCGCTTTTCCTTTGCGGTTGATAGCCTGTCACGTGCCCGTGAAAGGCATCGGCTTACATGCATGTGGCTGAGAAACCACAACAAAGGTCGGCGTCCAAGATGTGTTGATTGCTGCAGCAACCACAATTTGAATGGTAGACTTGACAGGCAGCTAACTCTCGGCAGGTTTTATGAATTTGTATTATAAACTATAAATTTTTCATTGTTGCTGTTAGCTAACTATTTAGATAAAATTTATGAAATATGTTGTTGTTTTATAAAAGCTTAAATTCAAAATTATCTGTTAAGCGCGCGCTGTTGTGCCTTAAAAATATCGCCCAAAATATATCGATATATCGATTTAAAAATGTGCAGCCCTGTTACTGCACTGACTGGCTTTTTCCATTACCAGTATACGGTCACTCTGTACGAATAAACAACAATTGATTTTTCGCGAGCGAAAATGTCGCTTGCTGCTAAAAAAATAGCCGAGGCGGAGGAATTAGTGCGCACCGCCGAAAAGAGCCTAAAAGTTTCCCTATTGAAGTGGGCACCCGACTATGACAGCGCCGCCGATGAGTACGCAAAGGCTGCAACTGCGTATCGGATTGCGAAATCGTTCGATAAAAGCAAGGAATGCTTCTTGAAGGCAATTGATTGCTATAAGAACAACAAATCTTGGTTTCATGCCGCCAAGTCATACGAGCAGATCATCCTGCTGTGCAAAGAAGTTGACAGGTTGACGGACGTGGAGGAGTATGCCAACAAGGCGTGCAGCTTGTACCAGCAGCACGGCTCGCCAGAAGCGGCCGCCTCCGCTTTGGACAAAGCTGCCAAGTTGACGGAACATAAGCACCCGGAAATCGCTCTACGCTTCTATCAGCATGCCGTGGAGGTAATTCTGATTGAGGACTCCACGCGACAGGCGGCCGAATTTTCCTCCAAAGTGTCGCGGATATTGGTCAAGCTGCAGCGATTCGAGGAGGCGACAAGAGCGCTCAAAAAGGAAATTGGGCTGAATCAGCAAACGGAGTCGTATGGCCAAATCGGCCGGTTGGTTGTGGCGCTTGTGCTGGTCCAGCTGGCCTTGGGCGACTCGGTGGAGGCGGAGAAATCATTCAAGGAATGGGGCAATTGCTGTGAGCCAGAAGAAGTCTCAACGCTGCAAACGCTTCTGCAAGCTTTCGACGATGAGGATGGCGAGATGGCGGCCAGAATGCTGGCAACACCATTCATTCGACACATGGATGTCGAGTACTCAATTTTAGCTAAAAACATTCCATTGCCAAAAGGCCTAGAGGTGGAGAAGAAAACGGGCGGTGCCAATAATACCGGCGATAACGAGGACGAGAACGAGGGCGAGGGTTTGTGTTGAGAGTCTGTATTTTACTGTTATTTAACTGCTAATCAACAAATTAATCAATTATTGCAATTAACAATTTAATCGTTAACATAAATATACTTAATAAAATGCTGTTTAAAGTCCTTCCTCTAATTTAGCGCATAGAATTAATAATGTGTAAACATTTTGGAATTAAGAGTTGAAATCTTGAAATCTATTAAATTTATACGCTATTCAAGATGGTGTAGAGGATATCAAGCAGCTACCTCTCTATAAGGGAGAGTATTTAAAATATTGGAATATTTGTATGTTTGCAGTTTAATGCGCGTACCTTTATCTAAAACTTGTATTATATATACAGGCCACCAATGGCTTGGAGGCATATTGCATCGAGAATAAATTGACTACGACTAAGACTACATGCATATAAAATATGTTAATTCAATAGTCCAATAGGAATAATTCAAGAAAGTGCCATGTATTACACTTTTAAAAAGTACAGCTCCCATATTGAGATGGACTGTATTCGTAACTCAGAACTTATTAAACTCTAAACACACCTCAATTACAAATGGCCCCTTTAAGTCCTTTACGGAGCCTATCTAATAACGTCGTAAAATGTTTTTACGATCTGGTTTAACATCAATTGCCAACACTTAAAAAGGCATTCGAAGTGGAGTTTCAGTTACAGTCCAAGTTTTGGCTCGTTAATAAACAAATTTATGCGCTTGTCCCATATTTATCACACTCGCCGCGAGCGCGACAGACGAAGTGGGTGTTTGTAGGTGGAAGAAAGAAAGATATAGAGAGAGGGAGAGAGAGGGAGAGGGAGAGAGCGAGCGAGAGTTGCCTAAACAATTAGTGTAAAGCATGCACAATAGAATCAGATGCAGCAAATTTCTTGTTGTTATGCACCTCTGCGGATTGCCATGGACTCGAGCACATTATGGACTCAATAAAATTTTAAAAACTATTTTCATCTACGACATTAAGTGCGCTACGTGCTCATAGTCGGGCGCAGAACAACGACCGCGGCCTCGGCCTCGGCCCCGGCTTGGACTCCATCTGCATCTGCATCAGCATCTGCATCTGCGTCGCTGACTCGTGCCAAAGATGTTTAATATCCGCGGCCCGGCCGCGGGCCTGCTCCAGCAATTGTGTGGGCGCAGCGCGGCGACGATGATGCGTCGTTGCCAGCCTCAATTCGGGTTGACAGTTGAAACAGCGCCAGCTATGGCTGCAGCTCCAAGCTCGAACCGGGCCTGACCGACTTTGTGCCGCCTGCTTTGCCCATTTGCCTTTGATTAAAATTTTCAACACGCGGCCCGTTTCCAATCAGATGATCGGGGGGATGGGCTGGCTGCTTGGTTGGCCGGCCGTTGCTGGCGAGTGTTAAACAATAATAGCAAATGGTGCAGGCATCAATTATATGACAGCCTCCGCCACGCTGCACACACTCAGCTAGAATCAAAAACGACCGCCGGCCACATGCCACAAATTCTACACCCACTTAACTGTCAAGACGGTGTCAAATGCCCGCCAGGTCTGACCGGGCCAGCCGGAGACCAGCTCGGAGATGGCTTTGTTGCAACTCGCCGGCCGAGGCAGCAGGGGCATCGGGTGTTGTGTGGCACAGAAATAAAATAACTAAGAAAACAGAAGAAAAAAATCCTCTAGCTAGATTGGCAAATTCTACAGGAAGTGCTAGAGAGTAACAAGTTTTTTTTTTGAACCCACATATTACCAATTGTGTTGTTTCGCTATTAGTTCTTATTAGCAAACACGATCTTAAGTGTTTCCAATTAAATACGTGTACTGCTGGAGCCAACTTTATGTTTAATGAAAATGCAAGAGGAAAAGTGCTGTACGGGATGCAGACAGAAAGCTAGACAGAAAAGCCATAGAATAAAATAAAATAGATAACGTATTTGCATATTCTTAAGTATGAATCATTATTGATGATTAAAAATGTTGGCATGAGGCATAAAATACTTTAAAAGGAATTTGTTTAAAGCGTGTAAATTGTCATAAAGAGAAAACATTTTTAATTCGCGAGCTTAAAAGTGTTTTTGAAATGGAAATTTTGTAACCCATGATTTTTAAAATAATATATGAATAATTATAGTCAATCTGATAGGACTATCGTAGCAATTATATCGTATTTTGAACTATAACAAATATCACAATATACTTGTTGGATATCCACATAGCATCCCATTTCCCCTTCCACATTCTGACTCAAGCTGCAGAATTGAAAATGTTTTCCACGGCCGCACAGCCGTTATAATGGCTTCTTTAATGCTTCTTTCCAGCGATTCTCTCTCTCGCATTCAAATAATGCTGCAGAAGCGTTAAGACTATGTTTTGACTACTCGCTTGGTTGGCACTTTAGTTCAGCGATGGCATTGCCAGTTGTTTGTTTCAGCCAACCAATTGGCCACAAAGTGGCGCCTTATCAGGTGTCACATTGCGCACAGCTGGCTGCGTCCATGTCGAGATGGTAGCATCGCCATTGCCAGTTGGATTGCGTGTCGGTGGCGATTTGGCTGAAAGTTCATTGCGCCTCGGCTTTGCTGCTATCTATTTATGTGTCATTCAAACGCCAATCTTAATTGCCTCTAATTAGCGGCGAGGCGAGAATGTACACAGATACATACATATGTATCTACCAGATACTATCTACATGTTGTATACGCGGCAAGGTCAAGCGGCTGAACAAACGCCATTTCAATAGCTGCAAATTGCTTTCATCAGGTCTAAAATGATGGCCATGATTGGCCAACGCCAACGAAACGGGCTCCGATTCAGATTCCGACTGGGAACTGAGATTCGGATGAAGAAGCAGAAACTACGACAACGGCAGCATGAGAAATCAATAAGCGCCAACATCAAATCTCTTCTCGCCCAGCTGTCGGCAATCCACAGTTGGCAGTCGGTAAAACATAAATGCTATAATTTCGCCTTGGCTGGGCGCTGGGTTCCATCTTCATCCCATCTGTTCGCGCTCCTTTTGGCACTGCACGCATGCGCATTTATACTGGATTATCGCTTATTACATGTTTCTCCTTCGGCTTGATTTATTTCGCTGGCCGATTATCGATCTCAGCTCAGCGAAGGCATTGGCTCCACTTCCCCGTCAAATCCACCGCCAGCTCCGTTATGCGCCGGTCTAGATCGAGGAATTTATGCCATTCGAACACGTACGTGAGGTATTATTGCATGCGCTGTGCATTTTGTTGCCGTTTGCCTCATTTCGTTGTTTGTTATTGTTGGCCATGGTTGTTGTTATCGTTCTTAATGTTGCTGATGTCCATCCCATGTTGCCGCTGCACATGTTCTGGGTCGATGCGATTCGACTGGAATAGCGGACGGGGGCACATTATGCAAATGTTGTGATAGTATTTCCCATGCCATGGTTATTGAACTCCTTCAATTTAAATATATTTATTCTATTTGAATTAATGTATTTCCAGGTGTATTCAAGCTTTCGCACGCCGCAAATGTCTGTTGCTTTCTATCTGCGTTAAATGTTCGTTTGTTTGGGAGTCGTAGTTATATGGTATTATATTTATTTTATTATATTTTATTTTGCTTGTTTACAAAACATATTTTATATTTTATTTATTTTATTTTATTTTGTTTTTTTTTTTCAAATCCTATTATATTTTGTATTTTTTTTTTTGTTTGTTTGCAAAGTCTATTTTGTTTTATTTATTATTTTTTTATTTTATTATTACTTTTTTTTATATTTTATTTAATTTAGTTTTTTTTTGCAAATCCTATTGTATTTTTTATTTCATTTTATTTTGTTTGTTTGCAAAATCTATTTTATTTTCTTTATTTATTTTTTTGTTTTTTTTTTTTATTATTTTTGTATGCAAAGCTTGTTTTATTTTATTTATTTATTTTTTTATTATTTTTGTTTGCAAAGCCAATTTTATTTTTTAATTTTCTTTATTTTATTTTATTTTATTTTGTTTGTTTCCAAAACCAATTTTTTGTATTATATTTTATTTAATTATGTTTTGTCTTGTTTTGATACGGTTTCTTTCTGCCACCTACCAACAGATTTATTTTCTTTCATTTTTTTTTACCCATACTCCTTCGTTGTAAGTAGTTGCCATTTAGCTCGCAGCGAATCAATAATATCATCCGCCAGCCGCAACATTTCAGCGCATTTCGCATAACTCTGCCACATTGCGAATCATCGCAGTCAAATGGATCACATAATGCCACACTTTGTCACACTTGGTCGCTTATGGGCTTTAGGGCCGTAACCAAAACCGCAGTCGCCCGTGCGCCCATAAAAGACACAATACCACTGCAAGTACCATCCCGCGCCCGGTTCAAGTCCCAGTCCCAGACCCAGTCAGAGTCACAGTCCCGGTCGCAGTTGCTGCTTCGGGTCGCATTACAAAAAACGGCGGCGCAACAATGCAAAATCAGGTCAATACGGTATTTCAGGGTGTGCTATACACACTCACACACACACACACACTCACCCACTTTCATGTATCGATGACAATTGGAGCGGTTGATGATGCATTGACAGATGCGGAAATGTTTTTGGGCAGCAGCCAAAATCGGCAAGCAGAGGCTAATTGACTTTATATGTCGACATTGAATATATATATTCAATTAAATAACGCTACGAAAAAAAATTAGTATTGGCTGCCACTTGATAGCACTCAGCACTCAACTAATTTATAGACAATTCCACAGTTTCCCATTTAAGCTCATAAATTACATCTGAAGCGGCACGCGCTCCGGATACTGGCATAAATATAGACGCAGATACATTTGATTCATTTAAAAATCAATTTCGGGGCATTTACGGCTTTGGGGCTTAGTAGCTATTTTGGGCGCTTGCCTTCTGGTAATACTCACCATTGCGCGTGGTGCTGGCCAAGGACGTGGCGCTACCTGTGCTGATGTTGCTGCCAGCATCGCTGTTCGCCTCAGCAGCTGTTGCCACCGCGGCTGTTGCCAGCTTCTGTTCGTCATCCAGGACAACGACGGGCACGGCTGTCACCAGCTTGTAGTCGGGCATATGACCTGGAAGTGCAGCAAAGGGCAAACTTACTACAGATTCACTTAATTAAAAAATGGGTACGTTCCCCCGTGCCTAGAGAGCAACAACATTGCCACTGATAAGGTCAGCAGCACGACAAATACGCAAAGATAAGCCTAAAATATTGAAGAAAAGGCCGTTCGAAAGTTTGTATACCCTCACAAATCTAGGAATGTCAATCATTAATTTTAATAACATTTTTATTTGAAATAATAATAAAAAAAAAATGACTTTGAGCAAACTTGGCTTAGATAAAAACATTTTTGGTTTTTAAAATTTTTTTTAATAATCTTTCTTTAGTGATTTAGTGAATGAAGGCTTAATCAATGTGCATATTTGTCTATCAAGTTGCTACAATTACTAGTTATATAAAGAAATCAAAGATATTAATATAAAAACTGCATATATCTTAAAAAAAAGCGAACTCCTCGTGAAAAGAATATTTAAGATTATCGACTTGATTATTTATGCCTCCAAAATCTTTGCTGTGATCCTTCCTCACAAATAATAATAATCACAATTATTTGTTTTAGAGTTAAAGATGTCTTATCAAAGCTGTCTTATATAGTCGGGTGTGTCTGATATATTTGTATATATTTCCAAAAGAGATATATTCTTAATCTGCGTACACTATACGAGAATTTATTTACCAAATGTTAGCTCTGATTGTCTTAATATTTAATATTTAATATTTCCAGTCTCTAGCCCTTGTAGGAAGACTTACAGACAGACGGACATGGCTAGACCCACTCTTGATGCTGACCAAAAATATATACACTTTATGTTACATACAATTGCACAAAACCGTAATACCCATTTTTTTTTACGCATCTTCAATGAGCAGAGGGTATACGATTGAATAATAATAAGGAAGTTAATTAATACGAGCAGTTGAGGAAGTTGGGGCCAGTTGGCGCACACGTTCGCACGGAGATGGTTGGGCGGTTGGGCGTGTGGTTGGTTGGGCTGCCGTGGCTGGCATTGCTGTTGGCCAAAACGTGGGCGAGCTTCAGCTTTCATTTGCCTGAAATGGTTTTGCAGCAGTTAAACGGTTCCAGTGCCCAATTCGAAGCGTGGAGCAGGCAGCTGAGCGACAACCTCAGCTTTGAGCAGCAGCAGCGTCTGGCCTGGAATGTCCACTTCCTGGAGACGCCCAAAAGTGCGCTACAGTTGAGGCAACTCCAACAGCGGCTCAGCCCCAGCAGCGGTGGCAATAACCCCCTCAAACTGTGGCTTTGGATTCAA
This sequence comes from Drosophila colorata, assembly GCA_035041545.1. Classification (NCBI taxonomy): domain Eukaryota; kingdom Metazoa; phylum Arthropoda; class Insecta; order Diptera; family Drosophilidae; genus Drosophila; species Drosophila colorata. The sequence continues at coordinate 1,144,797 of JAWNLD010000449.1, forward strand.
TTTTATTGGCAGCTGCGACGCGCGCATCGCCTGCACAGCAACCGAATCTTATTGCCCCATTTTGCGCTGACGCTGCGTCAGCTGCGAACGGATCCGCAGTGGGGCAGCGCTCAGGTGCAGAACATGCTGCAGAGCCTGCCCCGCCACTTGGGCACCTTGGTGCGGAGTCGCTGGCTATGCTTGAAGCACGACAGGGATCAGCTGTATGTGCTGCCGGCCGGAGGATTGGAGCCGGGCGCCAACAGCAGCTGCTGCATGTGGCAGGCGAGGGCAGTGGGCGCGGTCCAAGCCTGGCTGCGACTGGAAAATGCGTGCGTGGTGCATGCAACGTGGTTCGTCAACGTGCTGCAGCATGTGGACACGGGCACCTACCTGCTGCAGAACGCGCCCAGCGACAATTCGAGCACCTACTGCATTCGACATGGAGCAGGGCATCTTGTGGAGGCTCAGGCCAAAACTGAGGAGGAGCCAGATAAGAGAAGATTGAACAGGGATTGCCATTGGCAGCTCAACGATTGCAATCAGCTGCCAACGTTAATGAAGAGGTATTTTGGAGGGTAGATATATTGGCAGAACGAAATGTGATTGTGAATTTGGGATAGTGCTTTGAATATGTATATAAATATTACATTAATCACAGCGGATTTGTATTTTTACATTGATAGTTTTTTAGCTCTATTCTATCTTTAAATAACAACAAACATATATAGTTGTAAATAATACTAATAGTATATTAGTTGAGTGCAAAGAAATAAGCCAAGACTTTTTTTTTACTTAAATCAAGTCAAAGTTCAGCCAAAGTTCGAGATTTTATAACAGACGAACGAAAGACTTATTTAAAATTGTATTTAAAAACATTATCTTAAATACAAGACTCAAAAACAGGACATAGTTTAAGAATGTCTAAGCAAAGTATCCAAATTCTCGTAGTAGGTGTTTAATATACAGGTTAATTTTGAAATCAAGCATATTCAAGAACGAAATGTGCCAGCTATTTTAAAAATAGAATAGGATAACTGCTACTCCCGTTATATTACAATTTGCCGTGGCGTTAACTACGGAGTCTATTATTGTTTTCATCTCTGACCCTATAAAGTGTGTATATTCTTGGTCAGCATTAATAGCCAACCACAAATTTTCGGATGTCTCTTCCCGTTCGCCGTTCCCCACTCTTTCCTGTTCATAGAACGCAGCTATCTACCATTTTCTGAGCACATTCTACTTACCATTGGACGCCAGCGAGATGCTGTTGCCGTTGGTATTGAATCCTCCTGCTCCGTTAACAGTTGCCTTCTCGTACAAGCAGGTATTGGAGGCCGAGGTGGCAGCGGGGTGAAGACGCTGAGCAACATATTGCTGATAGTGCTGTTGCTGTTGCTGATGCTGATGTTGCTGCTGCTGGCTGACACTGTTGCTGTTGCTGTTGCTGGCGTAGCTGAGCAGAAAGTTGGCTGCGCTGGCATTGTTGACATTGTTGCTCAGTTTATTGGGCACATAAATGGTTGGTTGCTGTTGCTGATGTTGCTGAAGCTGCTGCTGGTGGTGGTGCTGCTGTTGCTGGTGCTGCTGCTGTTGTCTGTGCAATGTGCTGGCCTCCTGCAAGGAGAGCATCGATAGCGCTGACGGCGTCTGGCGTCCACTTAGCAGACATGTGGGCGTGGCTGCGCGTAACGGCTGCCCATTATTGCCAGTTGCTGTTGCTGCCGCGGCTGTTGCTGAGGCGGCGCCATTGCTTGCTAGGGTGGTGCAGCTCAGTATCATGACGGGCGAGTTGTCGTGCAAATCAGGCAAGGATGAGGATATCGCTATGCTGCTGGCAATGCTTTTGCTGAATCTGTTGCTGCATGTTGCCAAGGCGTTACTTTTGTTGCTGTTGCCGTTGCTGGTGTGTTGCTTGCTGCTGCTGCTATGGCAAGTGCTGCTAGTGTTGCTCAAACTGTGCTGCTGCTGCTGCTGTTGCTGCTGAGCGGCGCTTAATGTGCTGTATGTGTCCGTAGATTTGCGCGATTTAAAGAGACGCATACTATGGGATGTTGTTGTTGTTGTTGTTGTTGTTGCTGTTGTTGCTGTTGCTGTTGTTGCCTTTGTCGTTGCTTGCTGGAATTGTAGGAGTGCCGCATTAGTTTTTCAATCGAGTCCAAATAAATAAGTTAAGGCCTAAAAACCCCATTTGAATACAATTTCTATACCCACTCCAGTTTCTCACATCGTTTTTCTGCTTTTCGTTCAACGGAGCGTATAATTAACATAAATTGCAGCTCGCAGGCGCGTCGAATTTTCAGCGGGCATCGGCAAAGAGTTTTGGCGAAACATTAAGTGTTGATGCTCTCCGAAAATTGGACTTGCTGCGAGCAGCAAACGCCAATGCAAAGCGTTCAAAATAGTTGACTACTTGTTGCTGTTTGGCTTTTGGCGTTTGACCATTTCCCCCTCTGACTTTTCAGTCAAGTGAATTGGGGGGCAGTTCAAAAAAAATGCGGAAATCGTGGAAAACTATTTAATAGCTAAACGCGTTTGATTTTCAAGTCAATGCAATCAATCGCCAGAGAATGTGTAAGTATTTTTAATTTTAATTTTAAAGATGCTTCACTTTATTTTATAAAAAATTAACAAAAAAAAAACAAATACCGTATTTAAAAGTAATATTTGTATTTATTTATATAAATCTAAATATATCTAAAAATATATATATGTACATATATATATCCTATAAATCGTAATGCCATGCGTCATGTTTGCACACTACCTAATTAAGAACAATCTATAAAAAGAGCTCTATTTATAGTGTCGATGGCGGCAATGCAATCTGGATGATGTATGCAAATGTATAGGAAAACCTATTGGCAAGAGCTGATGATAAGTGCTTATCAGTCTTATCAGAGGAAATACGAGTGCTGCGAACAGCGAGCGGAGCACTTATCAGTTCAATAAACGCATATAAGGTGATTATCAGAACGTATTACACAAAAGTAAAAACATGTGAGCACACAATGTTATTAATTTTGTATATGCCAGTCGCTTATATAATATTTGCGTTGTTGTTGTTTGCGTGGCATAAATATTTGCACTTCGCTTCAGCTGTTGGCTAGCACGCTCGTAAAAATCAAGGAAAGGCATTTTTGCGTGAAGGTCGGGCAACAGCTGCCGTTTCTAAGGCGACATGTGGGTGGACGGGCAATGAACCAGGCAACAGTTTACGGTTGGCAGCTGAAAGTTAACAGGAGACACGCAATAGAAAACAGAAATCGATGTCGATGGCGATCGGCAGCCACTTAGATGGCTAGTTAACACAACTGCCTTTTACTTTTCATGCTGGCCAACGTACTTGGGCGTAGTCAATGCTAATCCAAGTCGTAATGCTAGCCAAACAGCCGCTCATCGAAGCGCCCCTCTAGCCGGCGACTCAGCCAACCATCTAGCATCTAGCATCTAGCATCTACCCAGTTGACGTGGCCTCCATGCGCCTAATTGATGTGACATTTGCGTGTGCATCTATGGACGCATTTACTTAGATACGATTGGATTGCACCTTGGACCAAGACCACCATTTTCCGGTCAAAATTGAGTGAAGGAACATCCAAATTTCAGCATTTATTTTTCCAGCTATCAGTGTAAGTAACTCATATATAAATTAATTTAAAAAAAATTGGTTTACAAGAAACATAAAAAATATTCCAAATATTTCAAAATCTTATTTTTTTCTAACTTTAATGTAATTAATAGATCCAGTTCTAAATCAAAAATATGTTAGATTTCGAAATATTAAAGGAACTTCAAAATTTCAGCATTTATTTTTCCAGCTATCAGTTTAAGTAAACAATATATATATTAATTAATTTTAAAAAAATTGGTTCACTAGAAACACAAAAAATATTCCAAATATTTCAAAATCTTGGTTTTTTTTTAAAACTTTAATGTTATTAAAAGATCCAGTTAAAAATCAAATATATATTAGGCTCTTGATTAGCCATCTCTGATGGATAAAATATTTTAGTAGAGTTCAATATATTAAGAGCTTCTACTTCATACTTCAGAATAAAGAAAATGAGGCAAATAAAATTGTAAAGTTGTGACGATCCAAGTTTTGAGATTTTTGATTGCAGTCATAATAGAATAGAACCTAAATGCTATATGAGCCAAGTATCTCTTATAGATTCTCTCTAGACGTTGAGATGGACCCGTTTGTAGATCGACACAGCTGTTTAATTAGGAAAAATCATTTGTTTGTGTTGTCTGAGTTTACTCAATCTTTTTATCAGCTAAAGTAGAGTTTTATATTGCCATTTTATTAGTTTTTTCATACCCATTAAATTGGAGAAAATGTTTTTTCATTCGTTTGTATTTTATTTCGCAGTTTTAAATTGGCGATTTGGAATAAAAATTCCATTAGTAAAGCTTTCTGTATGTTAGCAAATCTTGTTTAACAATTCTCAATTCCAACAATAACACTCGACTCTGGCCATTCTATTACATTTCCCACTGTGCGCCACTTAGTCAAATCAAATGACGTCCCATGGCGCTTTGACCCGTCCGCCGTTTCCCTCTCCGGTGCTGGGGCTGCGCCAGCGTCTGGGCTACTGTGCAGTAATAATTTTGCTAATTTTATCAGACGGCTGGAGTCGTGGCTGCCTGATTTTTATGGACGCTTTTAAGCAGGGCTTAGAAGGAGGCACTCTGTGGACAATATGTCGTCGTAATGTGGATTTAATTGGCCTTAGAATCATTGTCGTAAATTTCATGTGTGCGTTTTGAAGACCTCTAATTAATGGAGTAAAAGTAAAATTTTAATGGTTCCTTAGGATGCGATCTGCATAGAGCCAACTCATGGTCGCAGTCGCAGTCGCAGTCAGCGTTGCAGTCCCTGTCGAGCAGTCGCTGCAACGACCGTCTTTATGGGCGAAACCAGTTTCAAGGACGCGCCGTTGGCGCAGTTCCAAGAACTTACTCGGCTTATTACCGAACCGAAAGACGGGTCAGGCAAGTCAGTGGAGAAAAAAACGTGACTCTGATTCTCCGACTGCTGCGCTGACGACAGCTTTACTATTTTTATACTCTCTTCATAAAGTGAAATAGGGTATATTGGCTTTTGCAATGTCCGTCTTGTTGCTTTCCTGTGTTTACCCGTGCACTAAGAATGGGAAAATCGTAAAAATCGAAATATTCTCTTAAAACCGATCTAAAAATAAAACAAAAACTTTCGCTGTTCGCTGTTTCTACCGTGAACAAGTATTGCGCGGTCGGTTACACTCGACTGAAACGCTCTTACTTGTTTTCATTTAATTTTATTTTAATTTGCCTGCTCGCAAATATAATAAATAAATGTTGTTTTTTACTTTTATTCACTAACAGATTTTTTTTTTTTTTTTTTTGATATATCTCGTCAATCGCCGCTCATGGCTTTTGCTCCTGGCAACAAATCAGAGCCGGCTGCATAGTTGTAAAATTCCTGTAAACAAGCCTCGGCCGCCACAGCTGTGGCATGTGGCAAGTTGTGCCCCGATACCCATACTACTCTGCCCTCTGCAGTTGCTGCGCATACTTGAACGCATACAAACAAACAAACAAATATCAGACAGATAACAATTGCCCCATTGGATTTGCACCATGGGTTGTCATTAAAGTTGAGAAAATGAGGGAAAAACAGATTATGAATAATAATAACAAGTAATAGTTGTGATATGCCAGAAGTTAAAAAAAAGTAAGTAAGTTAAGGCAGAATTAAAACTACGAAAATTACACTTTAAATGCAATTTATACATATTCGTACCGTTTTCGTAAGTCGCATATCTGAAGAAGACACAAATGACTTTTTAATAGAGGATCGCAGGTGAGTAAAAATTTTGTTTGAACTCAAATTCCTTGTCGATAGTTTTATGAAGCCTAAGTACGTATTTCATGCGTCATAAACTTTTCATTCCACCATCGAACCTTCCATCCCACCATCATCAGCACTAAAGGCATCCAGCAGAGTTAGCCTTTTGTTGCCACAAGTTTTGAGTTATTTTTTCTGTGCATGCCTTATTTTCTTTATATTGCCTATCTGCCATGCGCCTACATATACCTAAGTGTACATATATATATATATATATATATATATATGTGTGTGAGTATGTGTGTGTGTGTGCGTGTACTTGTGTGTACTTCTGGCAAGTCCGCATTCTTTTAAAGGTTGCCAACTTGGCCACAGTCGTCGGGCAAGTAGCAGTAGTAGCCACAGCTTGCAGACCAGTTCGATTTGGACCGAAACCAAAACCAAAATTGAAAACCGAAAAACATTTGCCCAGCAGTTTTATCGGTGCATGGGTCCAGTTTTCATTTTCGTTTTGCGCCCACATTTCTGACTGCTGTTGTTGCCGTTGTCGGCGAGTTCTGAGAGACCAAAATTGTTTTGGCTTTTATGAGGCGCTTCGGCACTTCGTTTCGTTTCGTTCGGCTACCAAACTGAGTCTCGGACGCAATTCTAATTGCAGCAGCAGCAGACACATTCAGAAATCGTTCCACGCTTTTGAGCATTTATTTCACGCTGTTCATGCCGGGAGTTGCAACTAGATCGCTGCAGTCGCTTGAAAAGCTGCTGACCTTCACCCGTACCGTGCCGTGAATGCTGCCACCTGTTTGCCCAGTCAGCGAGAGCAACGGAAATTTAGGCATTCCTGGCGAAGCATATTAAGCATTAAGCATATCAACATAATTATGTTTGCCGAGCTGCGGATGAGTCATCGAGCAGGTTGCTGGCGTTATTGTTGCTGTTCGCTGCTGGCTGCTGGCTGTTGGCTGATTGCTGTTGTGCCGCGGATATGTTGCTGGAATGCCGGCAAAGCCGCATCGCGTTCTATAAATAGTTAACCTAATCAAAATGCAGGCGTGTAAGCAAAGCATTTGCAATTTGCATAGTTCTTGCTGACTGTTGTTGTTGCTGTTGCATTTGTAGTTGCTGTTGCTGTTGCTGTTGCTGTTGTCGTTGCTGCAGCTGGCAATTAACTTCAGCATGCGCAGACATTGGTCTAAATGTCAAGGTAAATTATGATGCATTCAGCTATTACCTCTAATAGTCAAAAATGCACATGCACGTGTGCAACTATTTTTAGTTGTTCGTTGTTGCTGCTCGGCTGTTGCCAATGACAGTTTATAAACTTGTTGCTGCCGCTGGGGTTCCTCCAGCCGCCTTTGCCTTTGTATGCTGCTGATGTATGTCTCTGGCAGCGCCCTTTTCTACGCTAATTAACCAGATGCTTCGACTCCGGCTGGCAATCGCACCAGGACCGGGACTGGGACTGGGACTGGGACCGGGATCGGGCCGGGCAAAGGCCCCATCCAAACTGCGAAGAGCCGGTAGCGTTTGCAACATTTAATCATTGCATTGCTGCAAAAATCGTATCATTAGCGTTTTTACGATTACGCGCTTTATCAAAATAGCAGCGACAACAATAACAACAACAACAACAACAACAACTACAAGTGCATCTGCAGCAGCAGCAGCAGCAGCAGCAGCGGCAGCAGCAACAGTTGGCAGTTAGCTTCTGGTTGCCTGCTTGGCTATCGGAGACAGCCGACAAAGTAATAAAAGCTCTACCGTGGCTAAAAATATACAGATGCCTATAAAAACGTTTGCAGACAAATAATCTGAAGCTCATTTTATTTAATTAAAAATGAAATCCTTGCTTAAAAAAAAAATTAAATAATTATAGATTTATTACTAAATTATTTAATATTTGTATAATTTTTTGTGTATTTTCTTATTTATTGAGCAACTTGTTTGGTTTCGTGTATAATAAAAATAAACTTGTAATTATATGAGTGTTACCGTTATAGAAGTTAGCTGCTTTTATTTTATTTTCTTTTATTTTTTTTTTAGTTATTATTTATTGGGCTAACTTGTGAATACTTGCATTGTAAATTAGCTATTAAAAAAACTAACTTGCAATTATATAAGTGTTACATTTATAGAAGTTAGCTGCTTTTATTTATTTAATTTTTTTTTTAGAAATAATTAATGTTTTTTTGCCACTGTGCGGCACTTGATTTAATATATTGTGTCTTTTCCAGATAAAATTGCAGAAGTGCAGACATCAACCACTCACACACGCACACATCTATTCACAAACACACACACACACAAACACACACACTCACACACACACACAATTTGCAAGTGCGCGTAGTTACAGCTAAAACTGAGAGGAGGCTGAACAAAAATTATAATCAGTGCTATCAGTGAGCAAGTGCAGCTTGCCTCTGTCGCCGACGCAGCTGAAGTTGCTGCTGCTGTTGCTGTTGCTGCTGCTGCTGTTGCTGTTGCTGTTGCTGCTACTACTGTCGATATAAAAGACAACATTGTCGTTGCTGCCGCACGTACATGTAATTTTTTTAATTGCATACAACAATTTAGAAATTGATGCAACAGCTATGCAATTTCGTTGTAGGCAGATAGGAATAGCCACGTCAGCAGCAGCCGTTGTCTGAGCCAAGTTGACAATTATATTTGATGGCTGGCCTAAAGCACACCTACAACACGCTGGATGGATGTTGCATAAACTGCTCGGCTAACTGTTTAGCTGACTCAGTGAGCAACTGTTGTCGGTAAGTTTATACTTTCACTGCTGTTGCTGCTGCTGCTGCTGCTGCTGCCAGCAACAACTAAGGCCTGGCGCCACATGTCGCTAGCGTTAACGTTGGCATTCAAGGATGCGATATCCTGTGCCCGCACGTAACTCAATACCAACAACATGTGAGGCAAGAACAACAACACACTAGAAGCTGTTGCTGCTGATGTCGCTGATGCTTCACTTAATCAGGTGTTGCGTCTGATCCGCAACGACAATTACACACAAGAGCTGCTGATGTCGCTGTTGTTGCCGCTTGTAGCAATTATGCCGTGAACTTGTTCTGACTGCGCAACTGCAACACGCTCTGAAATGACAATTTCATTTCAAGTTAGTGCGGCTCAGTGTCTGAGGTTGTTCAACTCCAGCTCCAACAACAACAACAACAACAACAACAACAACAACTGCAACTCTAAATGCAATTGCCAGCCCAGCCATAGTTTCATGACTTGTCATTAGTTAATGTATAGGCGCGTTTCACGGCGCAGTCCAACTGCCCCGACTCGGAGTCTGGTAATCAGCGAGCTTAGAACCTCAATTACATGCACACAAGTTTAGTTTTGGGTTGAGCAATCACTGATCGTTGATCGTTGATCGTTGATACTAACTGGTTGTTGCCGGCTGTTGCCTTTTGAATATACGCTCATGTCCAGCTGAAAGTCGTAATTATGCTTTGGAAAGCAAGTGATGGGCAGCAGCCATGGCCACGGACTAACAGCATTCAGGTGTGAATCAATGTTGTTGGCAATCAGGTGTGAAATGTGAAATGTCAATATCAAGCCCTTCAAAAATATAAATTTATAGTATTTTTATGCGAGCTCACGAAGTGAATGTTCGCCTTCCGCCTGCAGAACTTACAAAATTTATATTGTACCCAAAAAAGTTAAGTTTTGAAGGTAACTGCGTTGAGGGTTGAATTATCATTAAGATCGCTGTCGACTTTTCTTATCCATAGTGTATTAGGCAGTCGGTTACACACAACTGCAATGTTCTTACTTGTTTTTAAATAAGTTGAAAACAAATTAAATCGGAACAAGCCATGTTCGTTAAAATTACTGTATATATTGTTCAAAATTACTCCTTTTCAAAGTAATTTCTCATTATTTATTATTATAAGGTATAATCATTACTGTTATTTCTATAATTTGAAAAATACTCACTTTAGCTTTCGAATAGAAAGAAATATTTTTTTTTTAAGGCATGTAATTTTTAATAAGATAATCGCTACAATCACGTTTAAAAAGAACTTTCGCAAATGTTCGTCGATCGTTCTCTTCTATTGCTTTTCCTATTTTTAAAATTTTTTTAAATTTTTTTTTGCATCCTCACTTCTTTCTCTTAATCGAAAAAGCTTAATTTTTAGCAGGCTTATAAGCCTTGCCTCCTTTTAGCCAACTTTTAGGTTTGCAGCCTTCAATTTGTCACAGTTACTCCGCTTGCTTTGACACCTCAATGATTTTGTGTGTCAACAACAACAACAACAACAACAAGAACAGCAACACTTTTCTCGACACTAAAACCATAAATACGAACATTAAAAGACGCTATTTCAACACCGTTTTATGGCGAAAAAGGCGGGTAGGGAGGGCAGCGAGGGTAGGGGGCTTCAAAGCAGCACAAGCAATTTGAAAAGTTGGCACTTTTCACTTTTTGCCGTTTGCTGCTGTCAGCGATTTGAAATCTTCACTTGGGAAACTGGAACTTGTGACAACTCAGAAGCTTGTCAGCTGCTGTCATTGCTGGTGTTGTTTACTAATTGCTGCCACTGTCGATGCTCTTCAATGTGCCTGCTAGTATACCAAATTATATCTGTGTTAGCTGTTAGCTGAAGATTCCACAATCATTGTTAATAATTGAATGCCCGGAACGCATGCGTAATAAATATTTTCGATTAATATTATTATCGATGTTGGTTTATTTGCCAGAACTTGCCCATTAGCTGCAAACCCAAGACAAAACTAACAAGCAAAATAAGTCACCAAAGGCTGGCAAAAGTCACAAAAAACAACAGGAACAACAGCAACAACAACAATAACAACAGGCACACGTGCGTCATTCTCCGTTCATTGCTCGTTTGCTTAGCACTCGAGGCGAAAGCAATTTCCTTGGAAAATTGCTGGCCCAGGCCAACGCCATCGTCGCCATCGCCATCGCCATCGCCATCCCGAAGTCGCCTCGAGTTCTACGCTGCAGAAGCGCTTCATCAACTTTTATCGATGAAGACCCATTTGGTTGATAACTCCATTTGTGGCAAATGTTGAGCACGCGCGTTTTGTAGTTGGTGCTGTTATTGTTGTTGCTGTTGTTAGCGATTCTACTACTGCATTATTGCTGTTGTGCAGTTGTTGTTGCCGTTAGTAAATTTCGCGCGAAAAACGCCAAAGTTGCTGGCCTTTCATTGTTTTTGTTTCAGTTGCCGTTGTTGTTGTTGTTGCTGTTGTTGTTAATGCTGTTGCAGTTGCTGCTGCCATTGTAAAAGGCAAACGCACGTGTTGCTATGCACGCTATGAGGATGTTGCTGCCGTAACAGTTGCTGTTGCTGTTGCTGTTGCTGTTGCTGCGCTACTGTCACTGACCAGTTGGCTGGCCCGGCTGCTTTGACCGTTTAGGCCAAACTTGGTAAATTGTTTTGTTGAGCGCTGAACGTTTTTGTCCGCTGAGGCCTTTCTTTTCTTGGTGTATGTTGCGGTAGCTGCTGTTGCTGTTGCTGCTGCTGCTGCTGCTGCTAGTGCTGCTTATGGGTCGGGGAGTAAGAGTTGCATACTAATGCGTGTGGCATTGTTTATTTATTTTTTGTTGTTTTTTTCTTTTAATTTTTCAGCAATTTTAATTACTACATGCCTGGGCAGGCCGAGGCACGTCGAGAAATTAGCATTGATTTGGAACAATTTACATATCAAAGCCGGCAGCAACAGCAACAACAGGCGATACAAACTTCCTGCCATATCAATGGCAACAACAACAGTCGCTTCATCTTTTGCCGGTTGCCAGCAGATGTTTTCATGGGTCAAGCATTGGCCAGGTCCAAGTCTCTAACCAACAAGCTGCCATTTACAGAGCGTTGCGCCCATTGTGATGGGCCGTTGCAGTTGCTGTTGCTGGTGCTGTTGCTGTTGAAGTTGATGCAGTGGCTGGCGAGTCCATTGGCCCCATGCTGTTTACTTGCACCACTTTTTGCAGTTGCAGTTGCTGCTGTTGCTGTTGATGCTGTTGTTGCTGCATCTGCTGTGCGAGTGCTCATTGCACTGGCAGCCTTTTCAGTGGGTATTAAAATTACTTGGCATGTAATTAGTTTGCTTTTTGTACCCTTTGCCAAGATCACTCGCTGCGTGTGGCCCCAAATCGTTTGAGGGCTCGTATAATCTGTGGATGCGACATGTTGCTGTTGCCTGTTCTGTTGCTGTTGCTGTTGCTTTTGCCTGTGCTGTTGCCGTTGCAGTCTTTGTTGTTGTCCGCAGGCTAGAGGTGTTATTTTTATGGCTTTATAATGTGACTCGGTTTTTGTTGCTGACGATGCTGGCGTCGTTTATTACCCCGTTACGAGGCATGTCAATCACTAGATCACAAAATGAAACGAAGCCAACGAAATTCTGATAAACTCAGTGAGGAGAAACGGAGAAGAGTTGAAAGCCAATAAAATGTAAAACGCAGAATATTTAATTTATTTTTGAATCCTAAAAAAACTTTGGAATTTTATGTTTGTTCCACTGTTTGCACAGTGTGTGTTTGCATATTTTCTTCTTTTTTTCTGGCTTGTCAAACACCCTCTTCTTCTTATGTACACACACTCTCTTCATGCATGCAATTGACTCTGTTTCTTATTTCCGTTTGTGCCACTTTTCGCACACATTTCAATTCTGAAGGTTAGCTCGAAATAATTGTGATTATTTCGGACTTGCTGCTGTGGATTGTTATTACATAGTATATCCAGTTTCTTTATCCAATTGTGCACCTGTTGCACTTGTGGCTCACTATCCATTTGTTTGAAAAAAATGTTGTAACAAATTAGGCAGATTAGGACATCTAAATTTCTATATAATTTAAATTTAGTAATTATAGCTAGATTTAAGTAACTGTCCGTCTGGGTTTTGATTTATTTCATTGATTTTTTTTAAAAATCCCAAAGTTTTTTTTAACAACTTTTCTCTGTACTTTGAATAGGCGGTACTTCAGACCTGTGCACGGCATATTTCCTATTCAAATCTCGCAACTCTTCTATTAATCAAATTATTTCTCTCTATATTCGTGCTCTTCTTGCTATATAAGAAAATTCTTTAGTTCGCCTCAGGCATTGTTAATCAGTCGGCTTGCCCGGTAAGTGTATGTTTTAATTGAGATTGGAATTTTTTGGCACATACATGTTAATGAATAAATGCAGCTGCATTGTTGTTGCTGCCAAATGCGTGACTATTTATGTGTGTTGATAATTTTCTGGACAAATATGCTACGATTTTTATGATCAAGTTCGTTGCCTAAGTCTTTCGTTTTGGCGCTTTACATCTTCAAAGTGTGCCCCTTATTTGAAGCGCTCAATGCCAATCAGCGATCTTCTCATCTCTATTTGGGTCATCATTATTATCAGTTTTGTTGCTCTCGTCTGTCGCGCCCAAAAATTATGCAGCTTTAGCGGCCTGCCTGCAGGCGGGGGCAGACACATTCAGAGAGGTTTACGGCTGGTGACTGGAGGCTGAGGCTTAAGCTGACGCTGCATCGTAAACACGCAACAAATGTTGCTGGCGCACAACAACAAGCACTGTGTTTGCTTTGGCATTGCACGTGAGCGTTGAACAATGAGCCCAACATTTATTATAATTTCGGCACAATTCAAGCCAAGAGCTAAAACAAAAGTCTTACATAAAGTCCGCGCACTCAAGTGTTTTAATGTGTTTCAGTGTGCCTATCAAAATTGTAAATAAGCAAGAGTGCTCTAGTCGGAACTGCCTGACTGGAAGATACCCTGGACTCAGCTCATAGCCTTTTATTTATTTATTGAATTTTTTTCTTGTTTAATTTTTATTTATTTATAAGTTATTTTTTCATAATTACCCTATACCCTAGCCTTTTATACATGCGCACACATGGCTATGCTTCTTCTTCTCAAGTCAGCTCCACACAATGCGAAAAGAAACCTGAATAAATTCTGAGTTTATTGCTCGATCTTTATGACACTTCAGAGTTCCATAATGGAATTGTATAGTGTGTATAAAAATGGGAATTCTTTAGTTTTAAATTTTATGGAGATGCCTTCTTCTGCCTATAGTACACAACCATAATACCCTTGCTTACACATTTTCAATGGGTACAGAGTATAAGAAATGATTTTGGCCTATCCAGCCCACACTAGCTGGCAATGTTTTCGATTGCGGCCGTCCCCAAAAAGACGATGTTAATGAGCAGCTCCATCCAAAGCGCATGTCTAACGTGTCGGTCTGTAAGGCAGTATGTTAGTCTGTCTGTCTGGCTGTCTGGCAGTCTGGGTATCTGGTGTATTTGGGTGTCTGGTTGTGTGTTCTGTTCAAGTGCGATCTGACCTTCAAAACGAGCAGGGAGATCAAATATTTTGTTTTGTCTGAGCTGGTTGCAACACGCCCAAAAAGGCGGCTCCAAAAAGTAGCTGCCATTTCACAGTAGCTGCCGGTTTGAGTTCCTCACGACAGACGTGCAATCCATCAAAGCTGCTGTGGTTGTTGTTGCTATGGCCCAAAGGCAACAGCAGCAGTAGCCGCAATAGCAACAACAACGGCAAGAACAACAGCAACAAAAAAAAAAAACAGCAGAATACATACGAGTAATAATATTTGTGCAAAGTGTTGAGGCAACAAAACAGCATACAGTAGCCGACACTGGCAGCAACACAGTAGCAGCAGCAGCAACACAAAAAAGAGGAGCAACAAGAGCTACAACAACAAATATACTTAAGCAGCCACAACAACTGGACAGGATCAGCAGTCAGCAGAGGAAGCTTAGCTACCACATCCATAGACGACAACGTTTTGTTTTAATTTTCTCAACGCCGCTGCCCAGATTGTTGCTGTTGTTGTTGGGTTTCCTGTTTAGATAGTTTTTGTGATTTTATGTGATATACCTTCATGTTCAAGCCGTGGAGTTAGCTGGCATCCACTTTGATGTACGTACACTTTGAAATGTTGTTGATGAGTACGCGAGATTTTTAAAGATTGCAGCGGCAAACGATGCGGCGGCGGCGGCGTTGGCTGCTAGGCAGCGAGACGCTGCAGCAGTGCCACCGCTTGTGGTAGAGACTGCGGCTTACATAATAAATTTAAATGCACGCCTGCCTGGACACTTGAATGGGCGTGTGGACGCGGACAGACCCCACCAGCTAGCCTAGCTGTTTGTCGACTAAACGACCGACTGCCTGGCTGGCCCGCATCGCCTAGCGTCGGCTAGTTGAATGCGGCACAGTGGAAACAAGGCAACAAATTTTGAATATAATATATATAATATAAGACTCTTGCAGGGGATATTAATGTCTTATAATGAAATGTGTTTCTCAATGAAGTAGACATTTTCGAGCCCTTGAAGTATACATATGCTGTATCAGCACAACGAGTTTAGCTGTCCCGAATATTGATTTTTTCAAAGCTAGTTCCGTAGTAGTAAAACTATTTTGATGAAAGTTCCAGGTAGTACAGGCACATCAGGTTTTTTTACTCTTGGAAATTCTAACAAAACTCACAATTTGAAAGTTTCAATGTGTTTCTTACATTTTTATTAAATCTAATCAACATCGCTATTTGTTATTTTAAGTCAAAACAACATGATTGGAGCTGAAAATTGTCCAAATTGTCCATTGCAGCTTGGGCTTAAATAAATATATAGATCATAAGATTTCATATATAGATCATATCACAAATAGAGTATTTATACAATTATGCCTAGTTCAACTTATTCAATTATTTATGCTAATCCCAAGTAAGCTCTATATTATACCATAAATTTCACTTGACTCATCCACTGTGCTTGATTGGTGTTGTAGTTGTTGTTGGCGTGGCTCTGTTGCTGCTTGCCGGAGTGCGGCTAGGTGGCTTGTGTTAAGCTGACACTTGGCCAGCGACTAAGAGATATTCATTAAAATTGCCAAGAGCAATTGCATAACTTATGCGTAACAGCAGCAGCAGCAGCAGCAGCAGCAGCAAACAACAAAGAGTCTGAGCTTTAAGGCGAACTAGACAAAAGACTAAACGTGGTAATATAAGTATAAGAATCCGAATTTACTTAGTTAAACTTTACAATTAAATCAATTAAGCAATCCGGCGTATATTATGGCTGGTCGGGACTGGGCAGCGCTTGCAGCTGCAGACGGGAGTCGGCCTAGTTTCGGGGCTGGACTCTGGTAACGCCCAAAATACCGAGTCACGGCCGCCAACGGCAATTATAGAGCATAAAACATCGATAATCATAATAATTAAGCATGACTGGCCAGAATGTGCAGCGCACAGAAGCGGCCAGGTTGACAACAGCAACAGGCAACAGTAGCCGCCGATTACAGAGCTTAGAATCGATGCGGCAGCTCTGGGCTGGGCTGGACTGGACTGGACTGAGACGGGAACGGGCCCACGATGATGCATCAAATTGAGGGCTCACGCCTGCCCCTGCGCTCCGGCTCAGCAGCCAACAAAGTGGAAGCATAATAATAACTAAACACCGAGCTGCACATAAATTGTTAATTAAGGCCCTTTGGTTTTGAAATGCGAACGTGGATTCTACAAAGAGAATTCCTGGCAGACACGATGATTTGTGTATTTACGAGCCGCATTTAGAAAGTGCTCACTATTCTATTATTCGATATTGACAGTGTGTGTGTGTGTGAAAGTCCGGCTGAGGCCAACTAGAACATTTCCAAATGATCAATAATACTAGCTGCTTACACAATCACGAAGGCGGCGATCAAAATGAGACGCCTACTAAAAGCTTTGACCATTGATCTACATATAGATTCAGTTTGGACAACCTTTCGAAACAGACGCGGGATTTGCATTTTTCAATAACGCTGCGGGCCACGCACTAAACATAATAATAAACGTTAAAAATAGATTAAATTATTGCTGAATTTCTGATTTTGTGTTGTTTATTTTGGTGCTTTTGTTGCACAGTTTGGGGCCATTGTTCGGTTTCGCTATTAATGTCAAAACTACTGTTAAAACGCTGTATCTATTGAACAAAAAAAGGTGTCGGCACCTAAAGACGGAGACGAGGGCAAACAGCAACAATTGGCAATTTGCTTTAATTGTGTTGACAACACAAAAAACATAAAGAAAAGCACAAACAAAAAATCCGTTCTGCACAGCGAGAGATAGAAATAAATGCAGAAAAAGACTGGAACAAAGCAAATGGCCGAATGTTTTGTAAACAATGAAAATTTAAAGAACTTCAATAAAGCTACTTTTTAGCAAATGGTAGCACTCACAAAATGATGATGGAGAATGGAGGCCTAGGCCGCCCCAGGCGAACATAATATAAACAGATAATAATGCTAATAATAAAAAAAAAATGGCAAAAGGAACTCTAAACTTTGCGAAAAAAACAAATACATACAAGAATTGACTAAATTCAGCATAGATCAAAAACTTTTTAATCACGAAATTTCTAAATATACGACTCAAACACAATAAATTTAAATCTAAGAAAAATCAATCAATTATAATGAGTATTTTGTACCTTATTCGCGAATTTTTTTTCTGTTCATGTTAATGTATACTTAAATGTTTAAGATTAACGTATAGTGAAATATTAATAAATGTTCCTTTAGTTTTAAGTTTTAATTCTCTAAGTGTAAAGGCTATGTCTAGATTTTAAGAAGTAATTTTGTTTGGTCGTTTCTTTGTAAAATTCTTCGTACGACCGATTCACTGGTTGAACAAAGGCTGATGATTCATTACATTCGAATGTCCCTTGTTAAATGACGTTAATGGAGAGTCACCAAAATACACTTAATTGCCATTAAAGTGTATCAGAGCACATTCATTTTTCTTATAGTATTTCTGTTTGATCTAAAAAACATAGATGAATAGGCATTTCCAATAAGACTGTTAATACCTTTTTTATACAATATTCTCCTATGGGCTCTAATGGGCTTTAAGAAGAGTTAACAATATAATTAAAAAGACGCAGGGTAATATATTATGCTAATAAATATATATAAATGCGAGCAATTAATTTTCAGTTTATTCCACTTAATATAATTAGGCATAGGCATTTTCTTGCTGTTGTTTTACGAACGTTTACAAATTGTTTCAAACTTTCTTATTTAACTAATAAGTACCACATCGATTTCACTATTTCAAGCATGATTTGTTTAGAAAAATACTCCTGGTTATCATTTCATTAAAATTGTTTAAGCTTTTGCTAAAATTGAATTTTCGACGATTTTCACTTTTTGGTTTTCTCAACAACAATTTCCCTGCTGCTTTTCATGTGCAAAGTGAACGTTATTTCTTTTCTCCGATGCAGTTTTGTTTTTATATTTTTTGCTGAATTCGTCATTTGTCAACTTTTCTTTTAATAACCAACACGTTCAAGTGCCCAAGTTGCTTGTGCATTTGAGCAAAACCACAAAGGTAGATGGAGAAGGGAGCGGGAACTAAGCACAGAACAGCTGCTACAGCACGCTCCAGCAAAACATAGATACTATATATATATATATATATATATATAGAGAGAGAAAGAAAGTGAGAAAGAGACTCAAACTAATTGTTTGGAAAGTCATTTTTACTGTCCCTAACCATTTATTACCAACACTATATTCCAAGGCAAAGGTTTGGCAACATGATTTTCTTAACAACTGGAGCATGAAATATTATAACACATTGCGCTGAGTTTATAGCTCACACGATGCAGTCGTAAAGCACCAAAAATACCAAGTTTGAAAAGCATTAAGACCCCAAGACACGGTGCTTCACCAGTCGATTATTTAAATATTTCCGCCTAAAATCGAATCGCCAATAATTAAGTTTGTAGTCAGCTATCGATTGATTGCCCATCGAATCAAGTGACTAATGATCGTTTTTAGCAGATTTCCCGGTGCAGTTTGTGGAACTTGTCCCGAACGCGGAAAGCGTTTACTACAAAACGGAAATATTTATGAAACTGCACAAAGATTTTGTACAAACAAAGTCGTCGTCTCATCCTTAATGGGCTCCAATTGAGTTACACTAATATTAACATTGCCAATTGGAATAAAATGATATTTAACTGCTTGATAAACAGCCATAAAGTTGAGTAAATATATGTGCAACTGTTTAATGTTTAACTTACCCCTTAAGTGGTTTGCGTTTTAGCGATTTAAGTGCGATGTGATTTTCAGAGCTGAAGGCAAAGAAAATAAAGTAAAAATTGATTAGATGGCTTGAAAAGTAATTTATTTATTTACGAATTATTAGAGTCGAAAAATTATCTTCGATAAATATTTGAATAGATGTTTGATAATAGCTTCCCAATAAGATACCTTTTTTTTTCGAGTAAATAAAATTATATTCGATAAATATTTAAATAGATGTTTGTTAATAGCTTCCCAAAAAGATACATTTATTTTTTTTCGAGTAAAAAAATTTATATCAATAAATTATTAAATAGATGTTTGTTAATGGCTTCCCAATAAGATACATATACTAGTATGATATTGAATTGTCTTTAAACTAATTATACTAAGCCACAATTTTAATTAGCATACCAGCAATTCTCCGTTGCGACGACAAAGTAAGCGTATTGGTTCAGCTCTACATCGCCACAAAAAAGCGATTTGCATTAGACTAGACGATCATAAATACGGCACCTGTTCAAAAAAAAAAACCAAAGACAATGGGCCAGAGTCAGGCATGTCAATGGCACAGTGAGAGATACGAAACCTATGGCATATACAAATGTAAGCAAAATCATGTAATCCAACAAAGACCGAGCGAGTCGCAAACCCGTTACACAATTTGCGATGCGAAACAAGATCAGAAGAGCTTAAAACCGTTTACAGCAACAAAAATCTGTCCAGATGAACTGGGGAGCATACCTTTGAACCAATATCTGCCGTTGTGTGTCAAATGCGCTTAAAATGCAAACAGAATATTTCAAAAAATACAAAAAAAAAAAAAATAAATAAATACAAAAATATTTTAAACGCAGAGAATAAAATTAAAAAAAAAACGTCATGCAAACCGGTTACAGCATAATAATATCGGCTCGAGAAACCAAGAACCGGTTGGATTAAAGCTTTATAGTATGCACATATACCTACTTCATATTGGCACACTCGCTGGTAGCGCCAAGTTACCAGAAACAGAATCTGAATCGGAATCCAAATCAGTCGCGACGCTTACGAGTTCGAGTATAACTCATCTGCATTAGCATGCCAAAGGGTTTGTAGCTCTTGACAGAACATTATTTAAATTAAAATAGCCTGGCACTCGAATTCGCTGACAGGTCGCGACTGGCAAACCGACAGAGCGACAAACAAATTAATTTCAATTAAACGTTGATTGAAGTTTATTTGAAAATCATAAGTCGCAGCCTACGAGATAAAGATCTAAGCGGCTTCTCGTCTGACAGGCGAGAAGTGAGCCAAATTATTTTGGCAGCGATGAAAAAAGGCCAAGCTAAATTATGAAACAGCAAAAGCGAGCTCAGCGCTTTTGGCAACTGAAGACAACAAAAAAAAATAAAACACAAAAAAAAACAGAAAAAACTCTCGCAAAACGGCACCAAAAATCGCCAAGTTTATTGCCTGTCAGGCCAACTGACGGCTGTCCAATCTCGCAGTCGGTGTCGTTTTTTTCATTTTTTTATTTTTTATAATTTTTTTTTTTTTTTTTTTTGTTTTTGCATGGTAAAGCTTATTGAAAAGTCTTCCGCTTTTCAAAAATCAGCCGTACTAAGGCGGGCAGAGCTGCTCAGGAGTTGCAGTAGATAAGCAATCGGCAGGTTTTGAGTTGCTGCTAATCACAAGGTGCCTGCCCGCCTGTCCATTGATTTATTGGCAAATTTCAAGTTAACACTTTTTCCTAAATTGAGTTATTTATTTCGCTGGCTGCTGGCTGCTGGCTGCTAGCTGCCAGGTGCCAGTTGCCGTTGTTGCACTTTTGCTATAATTTCAGCACATAAGGTCGTCACGTAGTTGGCATTGCCAGGAGGAGCTACAATGGAAAACATTGTGGGGCAACGAGAACGGGACGCGGAGCAACCCATGGACAGGTTGACCACAAGAGTCGTGGACTTTTCTTTATGCCGCTGCATTTAGATTTATATTCATAGATTTTGGCAGTTGTGTTAATGAAGTTTCTGATTTATGTGCTGAGTCTGGCAAAGGAAGTGCGCAAATCTCTAAGTAATTCTTGTTTAATTTGATTTGAATTGAAAAAAGAAAACCGATTCGCGAATATTGCCTCATCAAGTTTTAATCAAGGTTTTGCGAATCAACGCGGAAATAAATCAAATGTATTGCATAACTTTTAACCGCTTAGGATTTATTAACCATAATATCGATGTTGGTCGTTTTTGTAAGGTTCGACTCATGATTTTTAAAATATTGCGGTTCCGGGCTCGAACCGCTTTGGTTCAAAACCGGTTTGCAGGCTTTAAAGTACGATCGTTGGCTTAATCAAGAATATATGAATTTAGTTTTGTCCATTATATATTTCCTTTTAAAGACTTCCCTAAAGCCGTCCGCTTTACTTTAAATTACATCATAAATCAGCAAGAAAGGCAGAAAGTGTTTTACTTACTACCCGGAAAACTGAAGGTTAACTTCGCATGGTGGATGCGTGTGTATTGTAAGTTTGCGTTAGCTTTTCCCATACCAAAACCGTTAACCGTAAACCAGACAAACGGCGTCATTGCCAAGTGCGAAAATCAGCGCGAAAAATAAAAGAGACAACAAAAGACAAATGAAACTAACATTAAAAGATATGCAGCTGTAAAATATTCACACCATGCATAGCAAAGGAAAAGATGCCGCCACATAACAGAAAAATCGACTGAGTTAATTATGTGAATTTAATGTATTAATTAATGTTTTCTATCGATGAACAGGGACAGAAGCAGCGATGTCTCGGCAGTGAAAGTTATAAAAATTTAACAGCAATCGCAATGAAAGAGAAATACTCGTAACACTGATGAATTAAATCAATGCTTAAATGAGTCTTAAGTGAATAAGCTGCAAACTTGTTGTGCGTGTTGTGCGTACACTCGAATCGGCTACCGTGTGTGGGCATAGTGTGCTTAGACACTATATATTTATCTATGTAGGCGCATACATTAGAGATGCGCAGGTGAAATTTTGCGGGATCTGCCAATGAAAGTGTGAATAAGAGTCGGCGTCTGTCCATAGTTGTGGGAAGGTTAAGTTGCTGTTACTCTTATATAAACTGAAAACGTTGAGCTTGAAAGCTTAACAATCTTTAAGCCATCTGTTAACTATCGGATCAGCTTTTAAATGCTTAAAAAAAGGCAGATCAGAGGATGGAATTTATAAAGCAATTGATTGGCCCTTCAAAACATAAGACTTCGTTCTCGATATTGCTTCCTTAGCTTTGTTTTATAACAATATACTTGCTGTAGCCTTAGGTGTCATTTTTGGTCTCTGCTCCGCCATTAACATTCATTTCAATATTGCCTTTTTGCCAGACAATCTTGTTTGGTAACATATACATATATGACGGCCAGCAACTAATATATATTTATGCTTTATTAATGCAAACTCGTAATTTAATAAAATACCAAAACAGTCAAAAACATAATTCAGTACAGTATTATGTTGTTAAATTTTAAATATCATATATTGTTATTATATTTGTATTACTATGAAAACTCAATTTCATTTTAAGCTCAAATTCGTTAATTAGTCCAGCATAAATTATGAAACGATCTTTTCAAAGTTTTAAATTATTGCCATAAAAGTATCGCCAAAAGTGTGTTTATTAGTATCTTCAGTTATGAATTAGCAATTTTAATAGCGTCGGTTAAACTTTTCCATTAAGGACTTACATAACTTCAGAGCATAGTGCAAATTTACATTTACGGGTCTTTACATTTTAATGACAACTCTTTATGGGCTACTAAACCTGCACTTGATTGGCAGTCTTTTTTATAGTTTGTGGGTTTCGCTTTTCCCGAGCTACAAATTTCAATTTCAAATTTCATACTTTCGCTTTCATTTGACCGACAGCCTGCGCAAACAGTCCACAGATTTTTCGTGGCATCTCCAGGATTTACAATGGAAATTTCTAACAGGGAGTTTTATTTTTAACTTCTTTGCATTCTATACTTTACTCACAAAAGGGAAAAGAGTTTTTTGATATGTTCGTGTTTTGAGTCACTTGCAAAGTATTGCACATATTTATTTTAGTTATTTCGACTATTCAAACAGAGTATTACGCAGTCGATTTTCTTCAGCTGCACAGTTCTGACTTGTACTCATTGAAAATGGGTAGCAAGGGTATATTGGTTTTGTGCCAAGAGTCATAACAAAATAATTAATATATATATTCTTTTATACCAGACACAAAAAAAGCTACTCCTTTTTTTCCCCATTTCCTTAATATCAATAAATATCGATTTCAAGATATGGATTTCCTTAGAGTATCTCAACGATTTCAGGACTTAGAGCAAACAAATTTGGTATGTATGTTCTTGTATAGCATACACAGATTAAGTATATTTCACTTTTAGAAAACCTCCCCCCACCTGCCCCAAGATTTCTGTTGATACATTTGGATGATTCTTGAAAGTCCTGAAGAAAGATTTGTGATTTTGTGTATGTATAAATGCGGGGAAGTGCAAATGTAGCCGCTTGCAGGATATCACCTAGTCGGGCCCGACTAGCGCACTCTTACCCGTTTTGTTTTTGTTTTGTTGTGTCAGGTTGGCAACCAATTAGCGGCCGCCCAGCCAAAATACACAAATAATAAATCTAAAACTAATAAAAATAATACAAATATGCAATGGCAGCAATAGAAATAACCACAACAACAGCAACAACAGCAACAACAACAACACCAGCAACGGCTCGTTGCATGTTCGCTAATGTTGGTAATGCAACCGGTTGCTGCCCAGCCGAAAAATCAACGAAATCAACAAAACTGCAAAGACGGCAACGACGACGACTTTCCATTTTCAAATGCCTTTTGCTGCCTGCGCAGCCTTCAAGCGTCGCGCCGGCAACTGGCCACGGCTGCAACATCGACAACTGCCGCAGCAACAGCAAACGGCAGCATCGACAACACCAGCAACATCGACAACTTTTCATTTCGTTTTTCACGTGGCGCATGCCAAAAAAAACACAATAAAAACAAAAAAAATAAACAAGTAAGAGTGGTCTAGTCGGGAATACACGTCTAGAAGATACCCTGTAGCTAGCTTCACTTTGAACACCCTTCTATACACACGTACAAAAGCTGCGCACTTTAATCTATCCTCTTTAATCCACACTATGGGAAATGTAAACTTTGGTATTTATTGTCCGATCTAGGGCATTTAAATATATTTACAAACCATAGCCCGAAACCAATTTGTAATGGGTATAGGGTATAAAAAGACGCGACCAAAAATTGCAAGCGCGGCAGCAATTTTTATAGCCACATAAAGGGGTACATGAACTTGGTCTTTCAGCTCGTAAATCATTTTAAGGAGCAACCTTAAGATTGTGTGTTAGAGCCCATCGCCTTTGTGTATGTGCGTATACCTGACGCCTAGAGTAGTAAATGCTGAACTTATTTAAAAATGAACACCTTCAATAAGTACAATTTTTATATTTTTTTTTTTATGTCATTTATTTGTTATTGTCAATTTACATTAATATTTCATTTTAAAGCATTGTTCTGTTAATTACATATTTGATTAGATTTAAATACAGTAATCAACTGCAAATTCCATTAAAACCTAAAAATTCATGAAATAAGTATTTTGTACTTAATATAAGCTATTTTTCTTATATTGTTTTTATTTTGTAAACAATTTAAAATAAGGGATGATAAAAAGGCGTTATTTAAAAGTAATTTTAGAACTGGGTTCCGGCTATATCGCTTAGTTTTCAGCAATATCGTTTGCCCAATCTCCAATTTGCAGCGTATGCGTTTGGCGACTTTTTTCATATTTCTTAACTTGGCCGTTTTGGTAAACTGAAACTGCTAGCGATGTCTGCGCGCTGTCTACGCAGCTGGAAGTCCCCGTTCCAGTCGCAGTCACAGGCCGAATACCCTCGTACCTCTTCAGTTTAGTGAAGTTTTAGTCAAAGCTTTGCGGCAAGTGCTGCAATGCTGACAATTTTATGTTGTAGTTGTTGTCGTTGTTGTTGCTGTTGTTGCTGTTATTGACCGGTCTTTGCCTTTCACGAGAGACCGGGCCATGGTTATTAGTGGGCGCAATATAACCACAATGTTGTTGTTGCTGTTGCTGCTGTTGCTGAAGTTGTTATTGTTGGTAGACTCTCAACTGTCGTCGCTTTTGCTTTCCACAGTCACAGCAATAATTGCTCAATGCCTTTTTTGGGGCTGCCAGCGGAAACGCTGCTGATTGCGACTTGCACTTGCAGCACTCGTCGACTCGGAGATCCGTTGCGTGTTGGCAAGCCTTTTGAGTTGGATGTGCCACGTCTAGTCTTTGCAGAGAGATTTGACTATTTGATTTGCTATTGCAGCCAGCAGGCGCGGGTAAGTAAACAGTTGAATATGGAATAAACGGAAGCGGCGCACTGGCCAACACATAAAAAGGCAACGCATCAACCAAACCAATGGCCACGTTCAATGATGATTCAAGCATAAATATTCTATAGGCACATATTGGCGATGATGGGGGGTCGAGGGCAACGGCTGGTCTTGTGTCGGGCCTTTAATTACAAATCAAACGTGAATCGTAAGTGCACTTCCGTTCAATAAAAGACGACAAGAAAGAGCCAAGCCAAAAGTGGAAATGGTATCTAAGACTTGGCTGAATGTCTTAGACAAAATTATCTAGCTGGTACGAATTTTAGTATGGGCGATTTGCAGTTACAGCGAAAGTTGTTAAATTACTTGGAATTGCATTACATTACCTTGGCATTAACTTCGCAATGTTTATTAAGGTAACTGATCTAGGTTTAAGTTTTGTGTCAGACTCAAACCAAATTGTGGTTAGTTGGGTTCACGGTTCGACCCAATGTCCCGCCTTTATAAATACATTTGTAAAAAATAATAAAAATATCTTCAAACAAGCTCAATAGTGGCATTTAAATTGGCCTTTTGTAAGCTCATTATATTAAAAACAAATACGTTAGCTGGCTCTTGTTAACAATGCTTACTTTTTACCCATACGCATTTCGGCCTCTTAAAGATATCTCAACAATTGCCCTAACATTTTTTTTTCCAATCATTATATTAAAAACAAATACGTTAGCTGGCTCTTGTTAACAATGCTTACTTTTTACCCATACGCATTTCGGCCTCTTAAAGATATCTCAACAATTGCCCTAACATTATTTTTCCAGTCATTTTTCATGTTCTCGACACGCGCTTCAAACAGGCAGAAAGCCGGCGGCGTGGTAAATACTAAACATTTAGAGAATCTACAAATTGTCAAAATCGACACAAAAATAACTAGCTGGAAGCACCCTTTTGCCCCGTCCAGTGCAGTTTTTTGACCCTTTTAGAGCCATCAACGTGAACATTAACAAAATAACCGTTAACATAAACAGCAGCAACTGCAAAGAAATTTACCATGCGCTGGCTGAAAGTTAACGCCTTTAAAGTTGTCAACGTCATCAAGCAAAGCTAAGCTGGCTAATGTTGTTAGTTGTTATTGTTGAATTTGCTTATGTTGTTGTTGTTGGTGTCGCTGCTGCTGTCGGCCACATTTTTACCGTTTGTAAACTGTCATATTTCCATCGCGTGTGCTTGTGTGTGTGTGTTTGTTATTGTGTTGGTGTGTGCATAGCCGCAGTTAATTTGTTATTATTTTGACATTAATTTGTTGATGATTTTTAAATGGGTTGCGCCGCGGGCTCTCAATAATTTTTTACTGTTATTGGTTGATTTGCATTCAAAATATGTTAAAAGGGATAAACCTGTAGCTTGAAAATTTTTATCCCGTGAATACTAAAATATCAATAAACTTTGGCTATACTGAAATAAGATTGAGCATTTCGAAGATTCCATTAAAGAAGTATAAAAGGCGCCTAATACTAAACTTCAGCTAATATTTAAAGAATATAATTTATATTAAATTCTTTAAGCGAATGCTGAAGTTGTCAAAATATTCATGTAGCAAAATTAGACATTTCCATTTTTATATATTATAAATATATTTTAAATAAATGTATTTATATTATAATTAATTTAATGGATCGTTTCTGCAGCATATAACGAGCTGCCACAGAGCGGGGCACGGACCTAGCCGTAACAATGCGGCTTTTTGTACGTGAGTTATGCGGGCAATTTCCTGTCCACTTTGCAGTCCTCGAAAACTGTCATATAACCGCCGTTTTTGGCATTCGGTCTGCATTTAAAACGTAAACAGAAAAATTTCTTGTTAATTACGCCACTCACTATCATTAACACATTTCCTTGTCATCATTCTGTTGACCCAATTTTGTGGCAAATAAAAGAAGCGACTAACTGAGCGAACCGAAGCTGTTTTTACCGCACATTGAAATTAAAAAAATTTTTTTCGGTAAGCGATTGCAGAAAATGTTTTCAACTTACGCGCTTACCCGTAGCCGTATACGCTGACAGTTGCAATTGCCCGGGGGCTCAGGGGACGGAAAATGCCAACGGCTAGCATTGCAATTAAATGTGAGAATAATTTCTGGAGCATGGAGCAAAGCAACGTATGGCAAAAGCCAATTTTGCGGCTGCAGCCGCTGAAAAGTTGCTCAGAAGTAAACCAAATTTAAGCAGAAACTGCAAGTGACTTGAACTAATTTAAATTATTGGCCAACTTTTCGACTGTGGCAGTTCGAATTATTTTTATAATTATTATTAATATTTTTATTGTAATTGATTTTTAATAACTTTTTAAATAGTGCTGGCTATTCACTACAATATATAACAATATATGTATATACCCTGCCTTGGATTAAGACTCTTAAACAGCTTATCTATCGAGAATTGCAAAGCAGTAATTAATTATTGAATTACTGAATATAAATATGAATAAATAAATGCAATCCTAGATAGATGAGTTGTCTAAGGTTGGAATCCTAGGAATCTATTAGCCTATATGTGTGCTTTTGTAAAATAGTTAGGTTGATAACTTAAAATTAAATATATTTATCTTAAGCTAATGATAAGAAAGCTCGGAAAATTCACAAAAAATGTATCTTTGCCAATTGGACTTTGCGACACGTGAGTTGGTTGTTTTGTAATGAAGTTCACACGCTTTTTGTGGTCACATTAACGTGGCCATTTGCCGGGCAGCCACGTTAAACAACAGCATTGTTGCTGCTGAAAAACGGTTGCTAATGTGACTGTGCATCATCAGCGGGCAGCCGTCGTAACTAACCATCAGCTTATCATGATTATCTTGAGCAGGCGGCAATTAAAACAAGAGCGAAAGTAAAGCATTTAACAGCTAACAAAAACCGCAGACTATATGAAACAATAACAATAGCATATTTAAAAGCCATTATCTAAGGCAAAACAACAACAAAAATACAAAATAAATAAAAGTACACATCATACTTAAGCTTTCGCTGGCAACGACAAAGAGAAGTAAATAAACTTTCGTGTTGCATTTGCAGGAAATTAAATTGAGTGCAAATTGATATTGCTTATTAACTATGGCGTACAACTTGAAAGCTAACTAAATACAAATTGTTGTGTGCACTTGGATGATGCTGAGCAAACAAGAGCCCCTCCCACGTGGGGAGCTACGTCCTCCACTGCGTTGCCCAGTTCGTCGGATCCAATTATTCTTTGGCCATAAAAAATCATCCAGTGTCATGACTTTAATTACTTTATTACAAGCCCCGACTTAAGTGGACTGCATTCTTGTCAGCCCGCACACTGCTGATAAATGGCAGACAGATTCGGGCTTGTGGCATGTGGCCAGCACTGGGGCCAGGACCTGTGGGCTGGAATCTGAGGCGGCCTTAGCGGTACTTCGACTTAAGAAGCCCCAAAAAATTAACCAAAGACAAATCGCTTACGCCCCCAGGGCGGGCACATGAGCAACATAACAATTTAATGTAACAATTTATACACACATACATGTTTATGTATATATGTATAAACATAATTTATATATGCACCCAGGCATAAGTGTATGTGCTCGTATAGGTCCAAAATAATTTAATTTATAACAAAGTGGGTCAATACTCAAGGAAATAAAATATGTTATACAAATTAACAGATACATTAAAATTCTGATGGATATAAAAAACACAATTATTAAGGATATATGTATATGTATGTGCATACCTAATTAAATTCTACACTTGAAAAGCCTTTGCTTTTTTACAGTCACAAAACTAATAAACTAAATATATTAATAAAATGTATTTCCTTTTATAAAGATAAAAATAAAAAATACATTTCAGAATTTGCCTTAGAATCTAAAATTAAGCTGAGTTCGGAGTAGTATCTACTAGTTGGAAAATGCCGACTAGAGCAGTTTTACTTGTTTTTCCCATAAAAATTTGATGATGAACAGACAACAAATCGGACAAAAGCAACTTGAGCCAGAGGCCTCTGCCGTTGTGGTTACATATTCCAGCAAATGTACTGGGCTCAAAGGCTGTCCGGGCTACCACCGTCCCTCCCGAGCATTACCCAAAAGAATAAAAGGAAAATTAATAATGAATACGTTGCTGTGTTCAGTCCCGGTCGAGGTCTTTGGCAGCTGACAGCCATCTAGCTATCCAGCTACTCAGAAGTCTGCCCATAAGTCAATGAAATGTGCGCGAGTGTATTAAAAATTAATTAAAAATCTCACAGCAACAAGTCGAATTGAGTCGAGTCGAGTACAAAGAAAGCACAAAGTAACTAGAGAAATGCTTATTATTATGACTACAATATGAGTCAGGCCCAGACTTGAAGTCGTAGCGGGACGAGCTACGTGAGTTGAATGCCAACTCCAAGACGAGGCTTCAGGCTAGAACAAACCAACGGCCGTTGGCAAATTGATTGCCGGCGAGAGTAGAGCATAGAGAATTGACCCACTGCTGCGCGTATCTGGCAGATACAAAGCGCTAGAATTGTTATAACTGCGCTGGTTAACTGTGGCAAGACCTCAATATCAATAGAACTTTGCTTTGGCACGCTTTGCCTCCTCCAACCAGGTAAGTTATTCAATTTGGTGGCGGACCGACTGCCTCGAGGCGAACACTTGTATCAAATAGCCTGTTGTTGTTGTTGTTGCAAGTTGGCCAATTTGCATAATTAGCGTACATTTTTCGACCATTAAACATATTTTACAGAGCTTCTTTAATCACCTTTTAAGTGAGAGTTGAAATTATTGACTACTTAAAATCTTTTCTGGGCTCCGTGGCGAAAGTCTGAAGCGCTTTAAACATTATTTGGGTCTGTGCACATTTTCGATGCTCTGGGCGCTCATTAATTGTTCGAAATTCTTGGCATGTACGAGCTTTTTCAAATCTACAAAAAATGTGTGCAAGTGTAGATAGAGCCTGGCCAACAAAATAAGTTAACACGACGGAGACTTGATCCTTTGTCGACAGTCATGAGAGCAGTTGGTGTTCAATCAAAAATTCCGTAAATTAACCTTAGATAAGATATAGAACTTCAGAAGTATTTATCCAATTTATAGAAAATGCTATGTGCACAGGTGATTGCAATTAAAAAGAAAGGTAGGAACTGACTAAGAGGACAGAAAGAATAATATTTGCTAGGTTAACTGGCACAGAATATTACGAAAAGTGTTTTCAGTACGACAGGAAACGGAAATTCAAATGGCCAAAGCATAAATCAAGACAGCTCATATATATTCTTATTAATTCTTTCTCTTAGTTTCACAATTCTGATAATATGTGTGAAGAGAGATTGGTGAAAGGAAATCAATAAAAGAATAGTTCTTCAGTTAGATCATTTTATTAACTGCTCAACAATTGTCAACAATTATCAAATAGCTTTTATATTTAAATTCAATCTAATAATTAGTATATAATTTAATATGTATAATACTATATATAAAAATAAACGTGCTTCTTTAAATGAGAAGTGTTTCCGTGGTGAAAGAACAACGTCAAGTGCAGTTTCAGCCGCCGTCTGAGCATCTGTGGAATGTGCCTTGGCTGGCCCGGGAAATGGCGAAACATAAACGCAGTTAGAGCAACAGAAGCGACCTATTGAAAATGAAACGCCGTCCAACACCAGCAGACAAGAGCAATTACTATAACTCAACATTTCTGAGGCGGCTGCAGCTCTTTTGTTGTGCGTTGCGGCAGGTGGCAGACAGTGGGGCATCAGCAGCCGACCCTATAAAATGTGTGCAGCAACCAAGCTTATCAACTACAGCTACAACATAATAACCACAACCATAACACCAATAACAGCCACCGATGCAAATATTTACATGCGGCCGGAGATAAGCCCGGCGTGCTGGCGAGATAAGAGCTGCATGGCTGTAAGTCATAGAGATACAAGTTAAAGAGAAAATTTTTGGTAGACACAAAGCGATCTTAACCCGGAAGCATTCGATGGGTGCTGCAACTGGCTAGGCAGCTACTTTTACTTTAAACTGGCTTTCATAATGCAGCTCAGCCGAGATGCATGGAAAACGCTTCAATATTTATACACAGATGCACATACAAAGGCAGACACAGATACAGAAGCAGAAACAGAAACAGAAACAGATATAGATACCGACACACGCCCCAAATAAAGCGACAAGAGTCGCGCTAAGCGCTCACGATCCGAGCGCTAATTCAAACAAATTGCAGCATAAATGCATTATAAAAGGCAGAGGAGCAAACACGACCGACATCGGGCGACAGTGTGACAGTATTTAAGGCAGCGGGATATGGAATACCGCATCGAGAATGCCGCTTAGAAGAGATGCATATGATAAATTACACAGAAAGCTAGTTTTCAACATTTAGCTGCTGCCAAATGTGGGCAGCGCACAGTTGTCTGAGTAAAATAGATCTGCTACCAAATTGTGATTTCCTAAAAGAAGTTCAATATTCAAAAGAAAAACAAATATAAAAAACTTACGTTAATTTTTGTATTTAAAAAAAATCAGAAATATCTATTTGTAGAGCAAAAAAAAAAAAGTATGTGAATCAGCGCTTGAACAGTGGTAAAATTTAAACAATTTATGTAGCAAAAAACAACACTCTATCACTTTACGTAATTGAAATTCTCGTTTTCCGTTTTTAAAACTCCATAAAAGTTATAAGTAATTATTTCACATTGGTTTTATCTTCATTTTAAGCATAGCTCCCCTCTTTATAGTCGATGAAGCAAACGAGAAATGGAGCAAACACCGTAAAAAGCGATTTAACTGCTTTACCTATTTATATATAGATTTATGCTTGTAGCTACAAAAAATTTCGCATCGGCCGCAAATCATTTTACGTTCCGCTTTAATTCACACTCAGAGTTCATTTGCTGCCCCATTTTGTCGGAGCACTAAAACAACGAGCTGCATTTTCATTTTCATGCATTAATGATGATGATCAACGCATATCACCCACTGTGCAGCAAGAGGCAGACAGGCAGCAAGTGTTTTGTTGTTGTTGTTGTTGTTGTTGCTGATGGGGCTGCTGCAGCTAATTTGATTAATGATAAGCCGAGCTTAACTGACGACGATTGTGATTCATTATGTGCGCACATCCAGCACACTTAGCGCAAAAGA
This sequence comes from Drosophila colorata, assembly GCA_035041545.1. Classification (NCBI taxonomy): domain Eukaryota; kingdom Metazoa; phylum Arthropoda; class Insecta; order Diptera; family Drosophilidae; genus Drosophila; species Drosophila colorata. The sequence goes on from JAWNLD010000449.1 coordinate 1,177,190, forward strand.
TATAGATTCAGCTACCGATACACACACACACACACACACACATACGCACACATAATGCAGTAGCCAGTGGTGAATTGCATTTAATAGATTGTTGGCATAGAACTCGCCTCGACTCGAGTGCCCAAAGAAAGAACATTATTTTATTAGCTTGACAACATGTGTCCGTTGTTTGGCAATTGGAACAGTGCCGGGGTCTCTTTGCGCCTCCAACTGGAGCTGGAATTGAAATTGAATTTCGTGCTGCGATCGCCACATGCGAATTGTGCTTTCGTTATCTATGAGATACAATTTAGTTTGCAATGCGGCAAGTGCGCTGATTACATGCAATGAGCCATTTCCTTTGTTGCTGAATGGCACGCTAATGCCATAGAAGAATCCGTTGTTGAAGACACATATATCCAAATACACCGTCACAGCCGTTGGCCACTTGGATCGCCCCATTTGGGTCAGAACAGAGCTGGCCACTTACAGTGGAAAATTGTGAACAGATCATTGAGAAAAGGCGGTCAAAACGCATTAAGGATTGTGATGGATTTCCGATTTGCAGATGCATTCGATTTTCCGGTTTATATAAAAGTGCATTTACATTTAAACATTTGACATTTTTTGGTAATAAACTTTAAGAATTGATTGACAATATGCTCGAAAATCTAGTCTAAATTTTTTTATAATCTGTGATATTCAGAATAAGTTTAAAATCAGCGTATATAGCAGCGTTTTCAAGAAAGTCAGCCTTCGTGGCTAATTTTATATATTATATTAGTTTTTCGGGACCGTTTAAGTTTTTTTTTGATAATATTCTGAGCATATTCTGTTTCCATTATCAACCCATTAATCCTACATCACATTTTATTTATTAACAGCCACAATTAAAATATTTATTTTTGACCAGTTTTCCATGCATATAAAACCTGGCCAGTTAATATCGCAATTAACTTTAGTCAATTTTGTTTTTATATTGCCGTTATTATTTTTGTTAGTTTTGCTGCTGTTCAGTTTTTATTCTTTTTTTCCTTTTCGTGTTTTGGTGCTTCTGGTTGCTGCTAGTGTTCGGAGCAAGTGGGTCTAACCTACTAGGCCAACAAAAATGTGCTGTGTTGTTGTGGAACATAGGAACGTTAGTGTTGATGTGTAAATGGCAGAGTTGCGAAGTGAACTTAGTTGGTTACTATTTGGCCTTTGCTTTTTGGGTTTGTTCCTTCTTGACTTTGGCGCGTTCCTTTTCTTTCTCCTCGAGGCGCTTCATTTCCTCCTTCTCCCAGGTTTCGAATTCTTCGCGCTCCTGCGTCAGTTTGACCAGCTCAGACAGCTCCTGATCGTTGGCGCCCTCATCGATGTCCTTTTGCATTAGCTCGACCTCACGTGCCATGGCCTCCTTGGCCTTGCGACGACGTATCTTTAGCTCCTTCGCCTCGAGCAGCTCCTGGCGACGCTGCTCGCGCTCCTCCTTCTCCTCCTGTCGACGCTTCTCCTCCTTTTCGAACTCCTCCATCTCGTCGTCCGTGTACGGATAGTCGGGCACATCGGCATAGAGCCGCATATGACCCGAAGTTACGCATATGGCAATGGTGCCAATCAGGGCCACCAGTCCGCTCAGTAAGACCATATTGTACTTGGAGTTCTTGGCATTCCAGGCCTTCATAAAGTCGCCCTCCGGCTTGGGCATATCGCTGAAGACGGCATGAGTGCCGCCGCTGCTAAAGAAGCCCGGCTTGGGCTTCTCTGGCGCCTTCGCGGGGCATTTGGGCGCCGACTTGCTGGGCGTCTTAGCGGCCATGTGTCGCGTTATGTTTACAAAACTATTCAATCGATTGGGGCGTACTGCAGTTGAGTGGGAATCGGGTGTGTGGTTAGCTTAACACTTTAGAAATATGGAAATACTCACTGTTACGGGACAGCCGCGACGGGGCGGCCATCAGAAGCCTGGACATATTTCTTCCGTCTTTTTGTCGTCTTATTGATGTTAGCGAAGAATTTGATTATGATTAGATGTGTGACTGAACAAAATATAGTTGTTCGGTTTGACAAAAGTTTTGTCAAAAGCTGCTAGGTTTTCTGTTTACTTATCGACTTTCTAATGTTTTGTGTTTTCTGGTTCTGTGAAAGCTTGCCGAGCTATTGAAACACGTTCCTATAAAAGTGGGTACTGTGAATGTACTGAATATGTGATACTACATTAACTTGTTTGGGGTATTTCGAAATTTCTTGTACTCTCCAAAGAGCAGGAACTATCTCGAGCTCTGGCTATACGCACCTCAGTGGTTCCTTTAAAAAGTGCATATAATCGTTAAAAACAAAATGTAATTTTCCAGTTATTATTTTAAAGCTTAAATTTTATAATTCCCAAGAATTTATTGTTGACAGACTACTTGATCTCAAGTAAACTTGGTCTCATTTTGAATAAAAACGAAAAGAAAGAACGTCGCTTTTTGAATCTGTTTTAAATTTGTCGCCAAATCATGGGCACAGATAAAGATAATGGGAACATATAATAATTGGCAACATCCCCGGCGACCTGGGTTAATAGTTCAATATACACCTGTTTTAAAAGTTTCAAATGTATTTATATATAAAATATTTAAATACACATTTAATAAATGACTCCGGGTAATAAGATTTTGTCTATTCTAGAAATGGTAAAAAACAAACAGCGCTAAAATAAATTAACGAAGCACGGAAATTTACATTTAATTAAAATACTACAATCACACGTTTAACCTTTACCTTGGGAATTTTTCAATATCTTGCGCCATTTCATTAAAATCATTAATAAGAAATATTCTTAGTATATCTCGGAGACTATAATATAATCAAAAATATTTGGGTTTCTTTTGAAAACTCCCCCACTCGCCCCAATTTTGAAAAAAATTAAGTAATAAAGCTTAAGGCAGAGCTATGAATTCTTCAAACTTAAGTTATTTAAGAATTTATTTATTTTTTATTTTTTTATTTTATTTTATTTTTTTTTTTCATACATTCAATGTGGTTGAACTGTTTTGAACAACAGCTCTCAGCTGGGTGCACGCTATACCCTAGTCGGGCACTCCCAAATAGAGCATTCTGGTTTTTGCATAACAAATTTATATGACAAGTGTTCAACAATAACTTCTGTGGAATCTTTTACACGCAGTAAGCAATCCCCAGCACAACGAATTTCTTGTAAACTCAGTTAAGAATTGACGCACAAAAGCGTCGAGTTCGCGTCCATTGGCTGTGATAACAAGAAGCAACAAAACGGCCAACTGACAACAACTAGAGAAACGTGTACGATAATTTACACAACGGTTTACATGAGTGTACCTCGGGCAAAGCTTATCTCCGCAGATAGAGCAGACAGAGCCGAGTCGAGTCGCCAGAAACCTGGGAACAAGAGGGCGCATTAGCATGTTAGAGCGCATCAAAAAATTTCATGGAAATTTATGACGCTCAAGAACAAATCTACAAAGGTGTCACGTGCGGTGCCAGCTGCGATAAAAAAACAAAAACAAAAGAAGAAGAAACTTGTCAAAATTGTATGGTCGAGACGAATGCACAATAAAGACTGGACAGACAGCGGAAAGTAGTTCGTCGTAGTTAAAGTAGATAAAGAAGAAGCTAAAGAGAAGCTAATCACGTCAGTTGCACGCCGCAGCAACAACATCGAGAATGCGGTCAACAAACTTGTTCCCTGTTGCAGTTGTATCTGTAAGTGAAGTACATGTGGGTGTGGGTGTGGGTGTGGGCGTGGGTGTCGTTGTGGGTGTGGGCATGGGCGTGGGCGTGGCTATGCAAGTGGGTGTTGCTGTGGTTAGGTGAAAATAACTCGATCACAATATGTCTGCTGGTACATTCTTTAAGACATTTAGAAAATATATATGAATATGTATGCACGCATTCGGAAAGATATTAGAATATCAGACTTGCTGCTTGTTCAGCTGATTCTTAGCATCTTTTTTGGTTTTCCGCATTTTCCTCAAGCGAAGGCACATATAGGAGAGCAGCGCCAAGCATCCGTAGAGAGCGGCAGTCGCATAGCAGCGGATGGCAATCTCCTGAAAGGCGCTGTCGGCCTCAACCCGAAACTGTTCCAGGGTCTTGTAGTGCTCCTTTAACGGAAGAGAGTGTAGGAACGCAAGGGAGTTCAGCGAGTAGGACAGTCCCATCAGCAGCAACTGAATAATGGCCCAGATGCTAATGAACAAACAGAACAGCGAGCACTTCTCGCCGCAAACGCAAAACATTCCGGCGATCTTTTTTGCCTTTGAAACGCTAAAAGTGTTTAGGTTGTACTTTTATCGAAATATTGTCTGACGGATAAAGCAAAGCCGCTCTCGGAGCCGGAGTGGTAGCCAGAGGCAGAGGCGGAGGCAGAATCCAAATCACAGTCAGGTGACAGGTGCGAAACCCACATGAAATGAAAAGTTTCTGTCGGTCGGCAGCTAATGTCTAACCTTGTGCGAATTTAATGACATTAGATCGCGTCGGTCAGATTGTGAAGTTCATGTGCCTGGCACCAAGCACCAGCAGCAGCAGCAGCAGCAGCTCCAACACCAGCCCCGGCACCGGCAACGGCATCGGCATCAACGTGAAGCTGAACTACGAGCACATACGTCAACTTTTTAGCACTCGCTTTCTGTTGCGGTTGCGGTTTGTTTTGGGTTGTTCAACCCAAACACAATTTGAGCGAATTTTCAATTGGTTTCCAATTGTTGTGGTGCCAACACAGTTGGGACAGCTCTTAATGCCAGTGTAGTTATTTTAAAGTGCTGCAGAGCGCTATTCTATATAATTTTTATACTCGTTCACGAAGTGAAAAGAGTCAATTGATTGATTCGGCACTTAAAAAAAATGCATTTTTAAAAATAAATTTTTTTTTGATTGATTTCTTGGTACCCATGTTTAATTTTTGAAATTTGATTTTTTTTTCAAAATTTAAAATTGCAAATTGATATTTTTAATCAATTGTGGATGCCACAATTCGTATAAGAAACATCAATAAAAACGATTCTGACTGTTTTCATTATACTCATACTCCAGTAATTTAAAGATAACTCACCCTTTTAGCAAGAAGCGTATAAAATCGAGCTTCGTTTCCAAAATCCTAATGCAAGTAGCAAAGCAAAAATTTCGCAGTAAACTTTTTACGAAGTGCCTTGAAAATCCGTTACAAGCATCAAATTTATAAGTTGTTGTGCAAATTCGTAAGACGTTTTTAAAGTTGCTAAGCCTTTTTTACTTTTATTTTTTTATGATTATTTTTCTTTGTTTTTGCTTTCAGTTTTATGGGTCACTATAATGTATAATGTTTTTTTTTCTCTATGTTATTGCCTTCTCTGAAATCTGCAATTGCATCAATTAGGAATCGCCATTTATTGGTTGTATTGAAGGCATTGCACAGAGTTATAGGATACTTGGTCTTTAATTTTTACAACGATCATTAACAAGACATGCAAAAGCTTTTACAATATAATCTAATTGTGTTAGCATAAAAAAGTTGTACAAATAGAAAAAGCAATGAATTGCAGAGTGATATAAACGTTCTAGATTTAAGCACATAACAATCGATCATTATTATTATTATTATACTTGTTACTTTTTTAATGCTATACACAATATATGAAACTTTAAACATTTAATACAGTTTTTTAACTGACAATTAAAGGTCATTCCGTAATGCGCAAATAGAGGTCAATTCAGGTATCTGTTACCCCCCAAAGCCTTGACATTAGGGCGTTTGGTTTCGAACCTGTCTGGCAATCACAAATCAATCAAAACCCAGCCCCAGTTATTCGATTTGGAGGTATTTCATTGCATTATACGCATTCTTTTGGTCATATTTCAAATACGATTATTGTTGTTATTCGTAATTGTTTTCAAATACACCAAAATGTACAACTAACTCGTATTTGCTAATTGTTTAGAATATATATAATATATATCAATTTTGTTTTTGAAGAAGAAGAAACGTTTTTTTTGGTACATAATTAGAACATATGCACAACCGATCTCAATGCATGACTTTGCTTCCAAATTAACAATAACATTTTGAATACATTAATTATTCACATTTATTTTTCCCCATTAAAGTCGAGCTTTCATTTTTTAGATTTGTTGACAAGTGGTCTGTTAGAGTCCCGGTTCAGTTATCACTCGGCGTCTGTCTGTAAAATTCTGCCACAACAAATAATCAAAACAAATAATTCTCAAAGCCCGCAAAACGCTGGAAATTCAAGTGCTGAGCGCAGCATTTATTATTGGTGTTGTTGTTGTTTTTTTTCAAGCGAACACAACTGCTTAGCGAAAATGCAGAGAATGCATATAAAGTTATTTTTATTTATTTTTTATTGCCGTCACTTTTGATAAGATGGCATTGCGAAGACTCTCTTTGAACGCCAGTTGGTCTTGCAGTTGTTGTTGCCGTTGTTGTCATTTGCTTGTGGCTGCTTCTTTTATTTGTTTCGCATTCTGTAACTAAAACACTTGTTGAAACGCACACACACACACACACAAACACAAACATCCAAGCAGAAAGAGCGCGCACGACTTTGAATTAGAGCTTGGAGCTTGGAGTAGGTACCGTATAAATCAGGCTGGCCGCAGACGAGCCAAACAAAACACGAAATTGAACCGAACGAAGAGAGAGACCGAAAACGAAGCGCGACACAACCAACCTGCTCCACGTTCGCTGCTGGAATGAAACTAGCGAGCGCGAAACAATGAGAGCCAGCGAAACAGTTGGCGCTTGCATGCCAGTCAATATCTGGTGTGGGTATTTGAAGATCTGGACTTAAGAATTATGAAACCCAATAGGCTACAGAAGTGGTACTACTAAATACTACTACTATTTATATTATCTTTGGTTCTAAGCTTTTACAGCAGATTTTTGGAAAAATAATGTATTTTGTCTCAATTAATTTATTACAATTCTGAAAAACTGTTTTCCATTTAAAATGAAGCTAACATTTTTTTAAATTTATTTAAAACGCTTAGTGAAAGTACATTTTTAAATAATAATTTTGTTAAATTCGCTTTAGCAATTGACTCTAACAAATTTAATTTGAACATTGAAACACAAATTGTTTCTTTTAACCAACTGTTGCTAAAAATATACGGTCTGCTGTTAAGATAACATTTTGCGCTGAGAGAGTAACAGAGCTATGTTCAACAAGTGTGTGCTGTCCGACACAAAGCTGACCGCTGCGATGCAATAACTTTAATGTTATTACAATGCTAATGGATAGAGTCAAATATTAAATATTAAATATATATTTACAAAGAAAGAAAGGTAACACACGAAAATATAATAAAAGTTTAGATAAAATTTAAATTTAACTTTGGTGTTAGTATATAACGAAAAAATGTAACATCATGCCAAAAAGCAGGATGTCTTAAACATTAATTATTAATGCATTTGTGATGCAAATTGTGAAAATAATAATAAAATTAAAAATAATTAGTGGGGGTGTCACACAGAAGTTAAATGTCTATAAAACGCTACGAATGTTCTTGTGCATTTTTTAGTCAACTTTAAATAGTTGCTGTAAAGTGTTGCTCAAATCATTAAATCTTAATTTTAGGCCGTACAAAAAATTATATTTAGTTGTCATTGTGGCTACTTGGCGCAGATTTCCTGTTTGCCAAATTCAACCAGCAATTAAAGCTCAGCTTTTATGGCAAATTAATCGGCAGTGCTCAGAGCTATTTTGCGATCATTAAAAGCAGATCTGTGTCTGCTAATTTGGCTGACAACAAGCAGCTAGCCAAAACTATAAAACAAGTGTGATCGAACAATGGGACGCAGTTACGCCCATGCCCAGTTAGCATAAATTACTTTTCGATTTCTGGCCAAATTGGCAGCTAGTGCTGCTGCCATTTGCATAAATGGTCAAGTCGTAAACGAATTATATAGCAATATATATATATATATATAAATAAATATGTTTTCTTTGATAGGAATAGATGTGATCTCCTTAAAAGGCCATCAATACTTTCGCAAATGTCGGCGGACTTCCGCTCCCAAGCGACTACAATTTCCAGCCACCCAAAACCCATGTGCCTGATTAGAGCCTCGAGTGGCGGTTGTCGTCTTCAAGCTAAAGTTGGTCATTTGATACAGCCGCTGAAATGAGCAGGAGGAGAGACTTAAGCACTCGAGCGATTAGCATGTTAAACAGCGGCTGCTTAAAGGCTATAATTAAGCGACATAAACTTGGGTATTAGGCGCTAAATACACACACACACACGCACACACACAAAAAAACGCACACAAAAAAAAAAAAAAGCTTCACCGAGGCGCACACAGTGGGGAAATGTGTGGAGGAAGGTAAAGGGTAGGGAGTTGGGGGTGGAGGGGGGCGTAAGAATTGAGAAAACGGAGGCCTTTCATGATTTGCATAACTGTTTGGCTGGGGCACGCACTTGACGTCTCGTTCTGCTGGGTGTGAGGCTCTGAGTCTGGCCCACGGGCCTGGGTTGCATTCGAAACAGACGGATGGTAAACGTAAACGGAGGCAAACAGACACACAGACACACGCAAACATAAATATACATATATATATATGTATGTGTGTGTGTGTGTGCGTGTGTGCTGCAACACACATTGACATGCACCTGTCCACATACGCGACACGTTGGGCTTTCATTTGCTGCCTAAGAAAGAGCAAACAGTCCCCAGTCGCGTATTCTCTGCGTACACTTGCCGGCGGCGACATTTGGGCATTTCACATTTTGTAATGCCGCTTGGGATGAGCAGAGATCGGGTTATCCACGGGTAGTGCCGGTTCTTAATTAGTTTGTGACGAGAAATTTTCAGAAGTAAAATACTATTTTAGATAAAGCATTTCTTCTTAGTTTTAATATCTGGAACATATGATCAGTTTTTCCAATTTAAATTTTAATATGTATGAATGTACGAAAATATTCAGTTTAGCTAATTTTAATGGTTCTGATTCAACTGACTATATAACACACTATATAATAATATACAAATATAATAAATATTTATTTAGTTTATTGGCTGACACTATTTTAAATTTATTATTACCTTCACCTAGCTATAGCTATAATTTTTTGTGTATTGTTAATTACAAATTTAAAGGCAAACAACACGCTAAAAATATTGCAACACGACACAAAACTTATTTTTTTTTAAATATGTATACAATTTTTTTAAAGAAGAAAAATAAATAAAAAATATTTATTTTTGCATTCGTTAAAATGTGAATTCCTGTTGACAAGGAGAGATAGAAAATCTTATAGTGAAGTGCCATTTATTCTGCTTATGAGGTCAGGCAATATAAAACTTGGATTTTCAAATTTTCCATTGTACCGAAACTAAATCAAACCATTTTCAGAGAGAAAATGGTTCGCAGCGGAATTTCTGGCAATTTGGTTTATTTAAGTATTAGCGGCAAGTTTGAACCGGTTCAGTTAAAAAGCGGTTTGTAGCCTTTACAAACATTGATGACTGCTGACAATACACAATTCATTTGAATTCATTTTTTAGGGTATTTGAGCAGTCTACACTAAGTTCTCAACTTGCTTTTCCCTTTTATTTTGTTGGTTTTTTTTTCGTAACACACAAAAGAATTTCCATCAATAATGTCAATACTACTGCAACAACAACAACTACTTTCAACAGCAACAACAACAACCAGCAGCGCACGACACTCCTTTTGGCTTTGGCTTTGGCTTTGACTTCAGGGCCCTGTTTCTGTTTGGCTGACATCGTCAACGTCATCGATGGGGCCAACACCGCGGAGCTGGTACAGACGAATTATGACCATTAAAGCTGCTTGGGGTTTTAAGTTATTAGGTAACTTAAATTTCAAACTGCACACACACACACACACACACACACACACACGCACACTCAAGCAGTTACTGCGAATGCAGTATTGTAATGTATGTGGTTCGCTGGTGTTATTGGCACGTTAGTGGCAACAGCTTATGCACCACTTCTTCACTGCCCTCGAATGAGTTTTATTTTTAAGCGCTCAAATCAATAGCCCAATCAATAGATCAGCTCAACCGCCCTGACGCCCATCCTAACTATTCTCGTGAGCCGCGTCTAAATATGGCTTTTAAGGTCAGTGCGTATTCACTCCGAGTGCTCGAATTCGCCCGGGCTGTTGGAAAAGGTCCCAGCAAATACAAGGTCCACCCCTTTAAAATGTTCGCACCAGCTGAAGCTTAACTGTGTGTGTGTGTGTGTGTGTGTGTGTGTGTGTGTGGTGTGTGTGTGTGTTCTTCGTTACGCTTTGATCTAAATTTAAATATTAATTACAGTGGAGGGCAAGCTAGAACCCGTCGGCGAGGCAATAACGCAGATAAACGATGTAGAGAAGACTCAGACTCCCAAAAAAAAGTTAATGGCATTTACGAAATGGAATTCGAGTTTGCGACGGGCCGGCTCCAATTACTGCAAAATCAGTAATATTTCTTAGTTTTATTTAATAATTTTAATTTTACAATTTATACAATTTTGTGCTGATTAATACATTTCTAAAGTATATTAAAAGGCTGTCAAAGTGATTCCCAAAACGAATAGCATACTTTTTGCTGCAGAATCTAACTAAGAACTAAGAGAAAGAACTAGTTCTCTGGTCGAATCATTTTATTTTTTAACGATCTTAAAAGTATGCTACACACATTTCTGTGCAATTGGGAATATAGGTGTATAGGGGCTATTGCGGCGACGACGCCTAAAACTTAAAATGAAAATTGAATAAAAGATTCCAAAATATCTGTGATTAACCTGCGTACCCATAAAGCGTACGAATTTATATGTATATATGCATATGTATCTTTTACGTCATCTGAGAACTGGGTGCAAGGTATCTTCTAGTCGTGTACTCTTTACTAGATCGCTCCTTCTGGTTTTTCAAATACTTATATGTTTGTGTATTCTACTTAGTTTCCAGTGTGAGAAAAAATGGAATGCATCAGGTGTGTTCAAAAAGTGACTGGAATTTTCCAATTTTTTTTAGATTTTATAAATTCGTGCTTTATCGAGTCGTTCACGAAGTGAAAAGAGTATATTCGGTTTTTGCAATGTCCGTATATAACCGGACATTTTAAAAAATTGCTTGGCTATTAAAAAATTAAAAAAAAATTGTTTGTTGGATCTATAAAATTTGTTGCCTATCTAAACAGGAAATTCAAGAATACATCTGTAAACTGATCTGATTACAGTTCATCCGCATGCCTAGTAAATGACGTTCAACCTATATCCCAAGGATATCATATATCTCATAGTTCACTTTCTAAAAGATTAAAAACCAAACTTGGGCTGACAAACATATTTACAAATATAAAACTTCTTTGGTGGCAGAGTCTTTTGCTAGCCAGAAATTGATTCTGTCAAACTGGATAGTCGGCACTATTGACCCACTTCGGCCTAGTTATACTCCGCTTTAAGTATTATGCGAGAAGACAAGACCATCAACTCATGATGGAAACTATCACCAGGACCAGTCATGGATTGCCAAATGCAAACAACCGTCGCTCAAATCGTCGATATCTTTGGCAACACTTTGACTTTGTCGCGTTTTTCATTTCTTGGCCAGCTGCAGTTAACCATTTAACAGTTTGGCAGCAGCTTCATTTCATCGATTCATTCATTAAATCCTCAAGCCAGCAAAAAGTCAGAAATTAGCCACGAGTTTCATCTTATGGCATACCCTGTAAAATATTGCGCTCTCACTGATAAAATATAATTGTATATCAGATTTGACATGATTTGATTTTATCTCGAGTATCAAAATGTTCGAAATTTATTTTAACAGCTGAGAACAATTTTGAGACCAATTTTGTTGAATCAATTAAGGGGTATTTTTGGGCAGCTTTTCAATTCAAATTCGGCGCTGCGTTAATTAATTGAAAGCCAACAGAGTCCAAAATACGCATACGCAGCGTGGAACATGCGCATTCAATGCATTCACGGAGTATGCATGGCATTCGAAGTCTAAAAAAAAAAATACAAAAAATAAAAATAAATAAATAAACGCAAAAAATTCTTCGCATTGAGCAATGGCAGTCCAAAAAGCGCGGCTGCGCCTTGGATTTGCTTTTCATGCGATGGTTAATTAGGCTTCGACGTCGACGTCGTCGTCGAATCTAAATCTAAAGCATTTTGCACTAATTTGGTGCGTACGCCGCCCGATTGCCAAATGCGTCGTTTTGTTAGCTCTAAATAAAGCAACTGGGAGGCGCCTTATAGTGCACATGCCGTCTGGCAATGGGCAATTTAGCAGCCGATTTTACAACCCTTCTCTGGCCAGTTGACTGACCAGTTGGCATAAATTAAGCGCAGCCGGAAAATAGCTGGCCACTTTTCGCACGCGGCTGTTGAAAGCAATTTTCACGCTGTCCAAAAGTGGGGCAGGCATAAAATCTTTTATTTATCAACTTCATAGACATAGACACGCATTAGCCGTTGCACTTTGGTCACAGTCGGCACTCGCAATTGTTATATTGACTTAATATTTGCTAATAGATTTCACATAAATCACATTCTTTTGGCATGATTTATGCATGAACTGCGCGCACAGGTGTCCGTCCGTCGCTTGGTGTTGCCTATGCCACTCGAGAGGAGGCTTCAGCATCAGCTCGAGTGCCGCAGCAAAATAACTGCCGCGTCAGCATCGCACCTCAACCCTAACACATGTGCGATAAATCGGGTTGAATTGCACAGTTTATTTTGCCTCATTTGAAATTCACGGTGAACGTTTTTTCGATTAAGCCGGATTTTAGACTTTGGACCACAATATCTATATACAAAAATAAAACTGTTTGTCCTTACTGATTGACTGATTGAGTGACTATCTGGCTGACTGATTGATGATCAACGCACAGCCCAAACCGTAAGAATAAAGTATTTGCAATTTTTACTGTATATGCTTACTAGATTAGGCTTTGAAAAATATTACCAGCAAGTCTGGAAATGTTTGTAGAAAATTTGTGAAAAATGGTTGAATGAAACTGAATTGTTTTTCATCCGATGAGGTTAAAGCGCATTTAAGTTGTGATTTAATGCAAAATTCTTGGGTAACTTGTTTCAAACTTTCAGAAAAAAAACCCACCCAATTAGAGGTCAGAAGTTGTATAGGCGAAAGTTTAGTTTTTTTTTAGATCAACGTTTAATCAAAAACTATCCATTTTGATTGATTTAAATTATATATATACAAACATATTTTTCGTTCTATTTAAAGATCAATGTTAATTGTAATTTGAGTAAAAGCGCGGTATATTGCGGAATGCAAATTTTAATTTAATGCAATTATGACAAAAAATGTACTCAAGGTAATATTATTCCTTAAGACTGCAACTGAACTACGAGGATTCGGGTTCGAATTCCAGAATCATATATTAATAATATAATATAATAATAATAATTATAATAATAATAATAATATTCCTTAAGCCGAATAGTTTATGGTAGTAAACTTTAATAAACATAATAAAAATTAAAAAAATTATTTTAAGGTGAGCTTACGTTTGGGGATAGAATATTATCGATTTTGTAGGTCTGTCTCGCTAAAAAATATAATATTATTACTAAAAAAAAGATGTGAAAAAACTTTTGGCGCTCAACACAAGGGTTAACGCAATCGACAAAATCCCACGAGCTGCCAACATGCCTGCTCCGTACTCCATATGTTTTTGAACCAAAAGTGTCCGGCTTGGCTGGGCAACTTTGTAAAATGCAATAATAACAACAAAAATCACAATTTTTAGCATTTTGGCAACACACACAAATATGGTCAAATGTGGCACGCTGCGGCATTTTGGCCCGACAGCAGCAGATAGTAAAACTGAAATCTATAAAGATTGTTAAGAAATATTTTGTATGTTCTTTTTTTTTAGATCATTATTTGCCAGCAATGATAATTTTGCAATTTTTGGCCGTGTCAAATTGCCGGCGTTGTCCAGCAACAGAACAGCTGAGAACAATTAGACGACATTCTCGCCCGGATTCCATACATATGCACACACATCTGTATGTAGGTATTTATGCCAATTGCTGGCTAATTAAGTGGTTAGCCGCAAGGTTACTTTTGATTTGGTAAAAAGCAAACATATAGAATGCTCAGCGAACGCTGCTTTCTAATTAGAAATCCCGAGCGACTGCCGCTGACCCGGCTCCAAAAGTCCCAGCCAGGCTGACGACAAGTGGTCTGCCTTGCCGACCAATCCAAGCGGACCGTTGCGTCATCCGCAGCAGCAACAACAAGAATCGCAGTCGCATTCAGACGTCGCGTCGTTGTTATTGCTGTTATTGCTGTTGTTGTTGTTGTCGCTGTCGTTGTCTACTTCAAAGATACTTCACAAATTGGTGCTGTTTGGCCCGCTTTGTTGACGCTGAACGACGAGATCGAAATCGAAATCGAAATCGCTGGCCTGGCCCGGCCTGGCCCGGCTATCTAGCTAGTCATCTGTCCGCCGTCCGCTGTCCGCGCCGACTGCGTGCCTCGCTGCAGTATAAAAGTAACTCAATGCACGCAATGCATTTACAGTTGCAGTTCTCAGTCAACGCCGACAGTACTCAGACCAAGTAAAAGGCTTTAACATGAAACTTCTGGTGAGTTTGTGCCCACATTCAGGCTGCGATGTGGATCCTTGCTAATCTCGAGCGCTCGCCAGATTCTTTCCACTTTGCTGGCCGCCGCGAGCGCTGCACCCGGTTTGCTGGACTACGGATTGGGACACACGGCGCCCGCCATCAGCTACGGACACGCGGAGCCGGCCATCACCTATGCGCAGGCGGCGCCCGCCATCAGCTACGCACATGCGGCGCCCGCCATCAGCTACGCACATGCGGCGCCAGCTGTGACCTATGCGGCGGCGGCTCCAGTCATTAAGTCGTATGCGCCCGCCATCAGCTATGCGGCTCCGACGGTGGTCAAGTCGTATGCGCCCGCTATCAGCTATGCTGCACCTGCTCCGGTGATCAAATCGTACGCGCCTGCGATCAGCTATTCTGCTCCCACGGTGCTCAAGTCGTACGCGGCACCAGTCGCCGTCGCTGCTCCAGTGGTCAAAGCCGTCGCTGCTCCGGCCACCAGTTACTCGCACTTCAGCTCGGTAAGTTCAGTGATCAGCTATCCCAGAACGTCCTTAATTTAATAACTACAACTCTTCTATAATTAATCCCTAATTTAAACAAGTAAGAACGTTGCAGTCGGGTGTAACCGTATAATATCATCTTAGAATAGACGAAAAAGTCTTAATAATTCTTGCTATTTTGTAAAAATATCGATTTTATCGATTTGCCACGCCTCGAATGGGCGTATCTAAATAACTTTTTATGTAATCAGTAAACTGTCTCAAAAAAAATGTATGCATCTAGCTTTAAAACTGAGATATATCGATTTGATCGATTTGCCACGCTCCCCGTGGGCGTATCCAAAAAATCTTAGCACTTTATCTAACGCGGGTATACACAAATATATATTCCAAATTTCAAATCACTAGCTTCAATGGCAGCGCAAAAAATTGCGTTCATACGGACAAAATCCAATATACTCTCCTCACTTCGTGAACGAGTGTAAAAACCTGCAATTAATTAGCTCCCTGACTCAATTGTGCTTGCTTATTAATTGATTCACTTTCATTTCCGCAGGTTGTTTCCCACGCCACGCCCATCATCAAGTCATACGCAGCCGCGCCCATCGTCAAGTCTTATGCTGCACCAGCAATTAGCTACGCTGCGCCAACTGTCGTCAAGTCCTATGCCGCCCCAGCGATCAGTTATCAGCCAACGCTGCTGAAGTCGTACGCCTCTGCGCCAGCTCTGTCCTTGGGCGGATACGATGATCACTACGGCTATCACTAAGCACGCAGCGCAGCCAGCACCAAACCAGACCAGGGATGGCCCGGGTGCGGCATTGGAGTTAGTGAAAGAAAGAGAATGAGAGAAGACAGAGAGGTACAGAGAGAAAAGGAGAGAGAGAGAGAGAGAGAGAGAGAGAGAGAGAGAGAGAGGGAGAGAGTGAAGTTGACGGCCGCACGTTTTCCAAAACTATTTTTTACAGCATTCCCATATTTCGTATATTCTGTATTTATTTAAGACTCAATCTGCAATAAAAGAAAAATTCAATTTTTCAAATTCTAGACAATTTTTCAATATTAGACGCGATTCACGTACTAAATATCTTTAATATTTACTTTCTTAAATATCAAGACTTGTTCTTAAATAATTCAAGGTGATCTGGTTGTCAGTTATGTAATGCTAAGTTTTAAAAAAAAAAAAAAAAAATTGAAAAATTCATTGTATGGGTTTAAAATCGCCGAACTCCACCAAGTACACGGCGTGAGCTGGGCAAATAATTATGTTGCTTAGAATTATCGTCGGTCCTTGCGATCAATGTTAAGTGTCAATAATAAAAACGTTGAGTGAAAGAGGTTTTGTATACACATAAAAAATAATACAGAAAACAGTGATTTCGAGCCCAGGACGATAAGTTATGCAACAAGAATTATATACAAAAAATTATTATATGAAAAATTCTGATAACGAACTCAAATGTAAATATATGTGTGCGTGTGTATGTGTATGCAAATGTATACAGAAAATTCTTGCGCTTGATAATATCAATTTTTTGTAATTTGTGAAGACGAATGTGGTCGTAGCCAAAAAATGTCTTGCGTGATCTTTTTGGTGGCTCTAGCCTTAAAACTGAGGAAGATATTTGGATTCGCCATTTCAAGTCTCACGTCTGTAGTCCTAAAAGCGGCAAACAGACAGCAAGATGGACATCATTCAAAATATACAACTTTCACTTTAGTGCATGGATACGTCTTGAGATATAACCCGGCCATACCACCGGTAATCATTTTTAATTAGTACATGGTAATTGATTTAATTTCTTCTAAATGTTGCTCACATTCTGTATAGGTTTAATAAATTTTTTTAAATATTGCTCACATTCACTACATTCAGTACGATAAAAACAATATTGACAACAATGAAGCTTCCGTTGTTTAAAATCTTGGCCAGTTGACGCCAGGGCTGCTCCTGTATATCGCAGAACTCCGTACTCTGTGGGCAAGATGTGAGATCTTTAAAGTTTACGGGCTCATGTGACTGTTACTTACATCAGAAAACCGAAGTCCCAGTGCAAAACGCAGTATTCTTGAGTTTATCATGGCCAAGAGCCAACCGGATGCCTTTGCCCGTGGTGGATAGCGTTCCAGCCACATGATTGCAATGTGCAGCAAGTAACAATATACAGAAATCCGCATAATGTGCTGATAGACTAACACTAAAAAAATAAGAAAATTTAACACATGTTAAACTAAAGCACAAAAAAACTTCCACAACGAAGTAGATATTATTGTTAATATACCAGAGCTCCTATCACGGAACATTGAGTTACATTAAATACTCTATAAAAATAATTTTGTTTACTTAAAAAAAAATCGAACTGATTTTTAATTGTGATGTTCTTCTTACTCAGAGGCGGCACATAGTGCGGAGAGGCGTGGCGCGTGAGATACATGAGACCACAGGCGGTAAGCAGCAGAACGATAAGGATGAGGGCGCCGCGTCGATAGCCACGTAACAGAAACGAAAGGATTATAAATATTTCACAGGCTGCCAAAACAAATAGGTAATTGTAAAATAAATAAATAAAATATTTAAAAAAAAAAACACTTACAAAAAAGCGGCATTACGAAAACAAGCCTATAAAAGGAGCTGTTCTGCTGCAGCACAAACCCGATGGCCACATCGCCAGACATTGTCTGGAGCAGTCCTTTGGGTGTGTAGCGCATGGAAATGGCATTCTCCACCTGCAAGACGGCAATTTCCACGAACGTCCAGCCGGACGGGGTGTTAACGTGTTCATTTGGCGCCAGTGGCTTCTGTTGATTATCGTAGGTTAAAGCTATGCTAGCCTGATTCTGGTCAATGCCTAGCTGTATGTCGCAATTCACACGCTCGTTTGGCCAATTGCGCGCCGTGTCCGCACACCAGGTGGCCACCTCCCAGTTGCTGACCATCAGGCTGACATTACCATTGCAGGAAACCCGCAACTCGAAGTTTTTAAGTGCGCCACCCAACGACTCCAACGCGCCACTAAAGCGGAATTTGGGAAAATTACAAAAATTCGTGTGAGCTTTTATTACATTTACTTTTAGATCAAAGGCAGATTAAAATCCAATTCATAAAGGTCAAATGCTAACTAATAGAATAACAACTAAATGAATATCATGGTTATCATATGATATAGTACCCAATGCAAAAAACAATGAATCTATGAGATAGATCAAAATAGCTTTAAACAGACAGACGGACAGACTTACAGGGCTTCATCAACTTAAGTATTGGTGCCGTTGCATTTTTTAATTCGTTTCCTTTAACAAATTATATTTACTAAATTTACAGATTTAAGGTCAGAGCCTTGTGATTAAAATAATCATAAATATTTAAATATTATATTTATATATATTTTTAGATTTATGAATATTTGCAATATGAAGGCGGTTGCTTACTTGAGCACCAAAAGCTGCGGAGTCCATATTTGTAGTTGCGGATGCTCCAGCGAAGTCATTTGGCCATAGCTCTCTGGCTGCCAGCGCAGGCGGGCATCCTGCCAGTGCAACATAAGTTGCATACGTGATCGTAACAGCGCACTGGATTGATCGTAGCCGAGGGATCGCATTTGAAAACTGAATTTAATCTCGCTGAGGTTGCTGGGCAGACTGCTGTTCTGCGCCTGGTAGTTCAATGTGCCCAGCAAGCGCTCCGCAACCGATTGCGTTCGCTGTTGTTGCTCCATTTCGTCGGCTGAGGGACATTATAATACAAAATAAAAAGTTGCAGTCGGGTGTAACCGACGGAGCTATACTCGTTCACAGTACAATAAGAGCTTGAAACAATTGAAACGGTAATTTGTGAAATTGTTCTGTTTGATCTTTAGAGCTCGTCCTCAAAACACTATCTGCCAATATGGATTCTCGCGGTATAACCCTCAAGACATATACTAGTAGGCGTATCAAAAATAATATGTTTTATTAAACTGAGGGAGATAAATACGCCCCAGTGGGCTTAGATAAAAAATCTTAACACCTTATCGGGTATACACAAGTATATATTTCAAATTTCAAGTTCCCAGTTTCAATTGCAAACAAAATAATTTGCGTTCATACGGAGAGACGGACGGACATTGCACTAAGCCAATACACCCTTTTCACTTCGTGAACGAGTATAACAAGAAACGGTTCTTACAGTATCCATCAAAGGCGCAGTCGTAGAACCAGCGAGCGCTATTCGTTCCAAACGTACTGAAGCTTATGTAGTTAATGATGAGCGCAGATGGGTCCAGAAAACGCAGCAGTGGCTCCTTCTTGAAGCCGGGAATGTAAACAAACAAGTCTCCATCTGCAGATATTATTTATTAAGCACATTTCTCTCATTTTGATATGCATAAGTGCTGCTGTGCCTCACCCTTTGTTTGCACGATTTCGATCGGCGTTGGCTCGTAAGCCGATAGCAGCTGTGGATCCTGATTCGTTGAGACTCGTCGCATGCCCATGCTTGTGCGAATAGCGGAAAACGTATTTCCGCCAGCCCCTATCACTGTGTACGATTGAGAGAGCCACAAGTTATGCAAAGATTTCTGAGATCTTCCAATTGTGACGTCACAATAGAGGAATTATGTGTGCAATTTCGCTTTTAGATTAGTATGACGACTAAAATAAGCAAGCTATTTTAATGAAACTTGGCATAGATATCAAAATTGTCCCGATCGGTTCGCTATTTCTTATAGCTCCCAAAGAAATAATCGGATAGAAACTCCACTTTTATTTTTTAAAGATGTGTTGACATAATTATAAAATTTCTGTTCTTGAATTCATCGGACGATCATTTTATACGCATTCTATACAAGCTAAAAATTTAATCGCAACGCAATGTAAACAAAGCAATAACCGATATTGTGACGTCACACTCTCTCTCTCTCTCTCTTTGTTTCAGCGCCGCATAACGGAACTGTTCATTGCGAAATTTCTCAATGAGGCCATTTTGAACAAAATAACGGACTTTTGCATCCAGTTTGAAGGCTTACCGATCTCATAAACGCGGTCATTGGGACGCGGTTGGTTCGTTACCGAGAGTAAGATGTGGGCATCCATGCTGGTTAGCACGTAAAATTTCAAATGCAGGCGCTCATTTAACGTAACATTGTTGTTGTCCAAGGTGTGCACCATAAAGAAATCCTTGTACGCATAGCCACTGGATGCAGCAATTTCAATGCTATCGCATGTATCCAACTGCGCGAAGCTGATATTGTAACGGCCCTTCGCCAAGACCGGACGCTGTGTCACAGCCAGATACAGCAAGCTGCTGATAAGCCATTTTGTGGGTGGCATTCTCTTGCGGAAGCACTCAGCATTCGCTATAAAACCAAAGACAACTGAAACCTACGCGCCTTTGTCACTGCAATCGAGTGATAAACAGCCCCAATCGAATATGCTGAAATATCGAATTAAAGCAACTCTGGACAACATGCACAACTAATTTTAGTATTTTCTATATTTTTACAGACATTTTTATACTCATTCACGAAGAGAAATGAGTATATTGGGTTTTTGCAATGTCCGTCTGTTTGTTTTTGGCATACAGCCCACTATGGTGTGACAAATTGATAAGTCATATGTTTTCGGGACGTTTAAACTGTGAAAATACATATTGCCCTCACAAATTTAAAAATCTATATTTTTCCCAAATAACAAGAATAATTGAGACCGTTTTCGACTGTTTTAAGCTGTTATTATACGGTAAACAAGAATTACTCAGCCGGTTACACCCGACTACAACGTTCTCACTTTTTTAACTTGAATATTGTACTAAAACAAAAATCTACATTGAAAAGATGAGCTGGTTTCTTTGAACTTGATCAAAATCTATTTATCGATACATCGATATTTAGTCATCGGCCCTAACATATCGATGCGATAAAACAATCTGTCGCCTTGCTTCGGTTTAATTTTCATTTAAATTAGACGTTGTTCCAATTCGGCAATTAAGGGAGACAAAGGCTACCGCTGCAGCTGCCCAATTGGCCATGCCGGACGACACGCAAGATGCCAAGGCGCAAAAGCTGGCCGCGGCACGCAAAAAGGTAACAGTAAAAACGAAAACATCATGACGTGGACACCAACACCTTGCCCCGTATTGATTTTGGTAATTGTTTTAGCTGAAGGAGTATCAGCAGCGCAGCAACAACAACAATGGTGACGAAAACGTTGGCGCCAACATGAATTCATCGACGGTTAGCATGGCCAGCAACTTGTCGGACCGCTCCGACTGCGAGCTAAACTCCAGCAATGGAGGTGGAACCCAGCAAGGCGTGGATCAAACAGCAACAGCTCCTGCAGGGTAGCTGCATATTTTGTACAGCAACCTCCATCAGTTTGGCCGCACAACGGACAGGGCGACACCAGCTTGCAGACAATTCAAGTGCTGATTGCAGAGAAGGCTCAGCTGAACACGGAGCTGACCAAGTGCCGGCATGGATGCCGCGAGCGCGAGCTGGAGCTGGAGGAGCTGCGCACCGAGCACGGCCAGACGCTACAGCGTCTGGAGCAAATGCAGCAGCATTGCCAGGAGCAGCAGCGCAGCGTGGAGCAGCAGCGCAACCAAAATGCTGAACTGCAGCACAAGCTGGCGCTGGCCCATGCCCAAGTCTCGGATCAACAAACGCATCTCGGTGAACTGGAAGCCCAGATTGTGCAGCTCAATGCACGTGTGGAGGAGCTGCGGCAGCAGCACGCCGACAAGTGCAACGAACTTGAGATGGCGCAGTTGCGCATACGCCAGCTCTCCGACGAGTCCAATGTGAATGCGGACAACCGCGTGGAGACGCTCACCCAAACACAGTACATGTACGAGCAGCAGATTCGGGATCTGCAGCAGATGGTGGCACAGCTGACGCAGGACAAGGAACAGGCGGCCATTCAGTATCAGAACTATGTCGCCAAACTGAACGAACGCAATGCCGAGCTTAGTGAGGAGTCCGTTCAGCTAAAAGAGCGCGAGCGCCAGCTCGTGGAGCATGTGGGCGGTCTGGAACGGGACATCCAAAAGAATCTGGCCCTGCAGGCGCAGTACAAGGAGGCGGCCAACAACCAGCCGCAGCTCCCGCAGGAGCAGGTCGTGGTGAGTTATTTACTAGAGCCCAATGATTATCACGGGGATTGCTCAATCAAATCAACTTGCTTTTCTTTGTAGGCGGCCTCTACTGTGGAGCTGGCGGCGCTGCAGGAACGGATCAGCGACTTTGAGTTCGAGCGACACGAGTTTCAGTTGAAAATCAAATCCCAGGACGATCAGCTGCATTTGAAGGAGGAGAAGCTCGCCGAACTAGAGGAAGAGCTGCATCGAGTGCAAACAAATCAGCCGGATCAGGTAAAGCTACTGGCCACCATGGAATCCGATAAAGTGGCCGCATCGCGAGCCCTGAGTCAAAATATGGACATGAAACAGCAACTGGATGAGCTGCAGCAGCGTTTCGTGCAGCTGACCAATGACAAACTGGAGCTGGTCAACAAACTAGATGCCGAGGAGTTTGCCAACCGCGAGGTGCGTCTGAACTATTCCCAGATGCAGCAGAAGATGCAAGCCAACGAGGAACGCTTCAAATTCAAGGACGATGAGATGATACGGCTCTCGCACGAGAATGTCGAACTGCAGCGCACGCAGCTAATGCTGCAGCAGCAGCTGGATCGACTGCAACACTATGAAGTAAGTGGGTGGAAATCCGAGGCTGCAGCCGTATCGACAATAATTCACGCTTTGCTTCCAGGCCAATGTCTATCACACTCACGATCTAAAAGAAAACTCATCTGCAGAAATCGATGCAGCCGAAGATGTCGCCGTGGAGGCGCAGGAGCACAAGCACGATGAGGAGCATCAGCACAACCACGATGAGGAGGATCATCATCGTCATCACAAAGAACACACCTGCGAGACACCCTTG
Organism: Drosophila colorata; assembly: GCA_035041545.1. Lineage (NCBI taxonomy): Eukaryota > Metazoa > Arthropoda > Insecta > Diptera > Drosophilidae > Drosophila > Drosophila colorata. Next base: position 1,200,151 of record JAWNLD010000449.1, read on the forward strand.
CTGCCCACGGCCGAGGCCGTGGAAAAGCTGCAATCGCGCTTCACGACGCTCATTAGCCAGGTCGCCGATTTGACCGAGGAGAAGCACAGCCTGGAGCATCTCGTGCTGCAGCTGCAAAGCGAAACGGAAACTATTGGCGAGTACATTGCCCTCTATCAAACACAGCGGCGCATGCTCAAGCAGCGCGAGTACGAAAAGGCAACGCAGATGCGTCTGCTCAAAGCGGAGCGCGAACAGCTGCGCGAAAAGATAGACGTACTCAACAAGCTGGTGGGCAGCCTGGGCTTGGCGGTGGAGCTTCCAGCGGAACAGCCTCAGCCAGCAGCAGATAATAACGCCCAAATGGAGCAGCAGCAGTTGCCCACAGGCGATAACGTAAACGAGAACGAAAACTCACAACAGATTCTACACAAGATACAGGACATTATAACAGAAATCAAAGTTAATACCGAACAGTCGCCAGCTGCTTTATCCGGCGCTGCACAACCTGGACATGCCGTGGATCATCTTACCTGCTGCCTGGGCAAGTTCGAGGTTGTCTGAGCTACGCCGAACGGAAATGCAAATGTGAACTGATTGTATTCAAAGTGCAATTATTTGTTAGCTTAATCGCGTTTTCGATTCGACCAGCCTCTGTAATTTATACACGACTCTTTTGTATATGTTTCATGAATATAAAGTAATCAAATTATTTGGAGCCTGCTACAACTCTGCAAAAAAATAAAACATTTAAAATTTACGTGGTTCAACAATTTTAATATATGTATATCTAATTGCAATGCAAAAATGCTTTACATATTTGATACTTGTTTATTAGACTAGGCAGATAAATCGGCAGAGAGATTAGCTTATTATATTAAGCTATTCGTTCAGTTCAAAAATATACACATTTACGTCCAATAAAAAATAATTTATCTTTATGGTAATGCTCAGCATAATTACATTTATTTTATGTTTTCTCTTTTGATAACAACATACAGCAGAATTTAAAATAGAAAACTTATATTTTACTTGGCTTATCCTTCATTTCGCAGTTTCGTTAAGCAACTGGCTTCCTTAAGCGACTTTGGCTGACAACTTCGTCTTGGCCGACTGAGCACCGAGCTATCGCGACTGGATTGCTCTGCCCCACTGACAGTTCTGGCAGTGCTTTTAGTGCGTTTGGGTTTCGTCCTTGTAGAGGCCCGTGTCAATTTGGGCTTTAACGTTTCTTGGTCTCGCTGAGGAGTACTGCTGTCGTCTGGTCGACCGGCGATGCCATTGAAGCTGCTAAAATTTAATTGACTACGGCGCGGCGTTAGTGCAGGCCCCGAATTCACGGAGTAACACGACTCCAGCAAGTGCATTGGAGAACTTTCTCGGGCAGCAAGTCTCACATGCTCCTGCTCCTGCTCCTGCCTGTCGGCGTCAGTCTCTTTTTTGGCGACACGCGATGATTTACCACGCGTGTTTGTAATCTTTATGCTTTGTCCAAGTGAACTCTGCTGCAAAGCACATCTTACATGCTCTATGCTCGACTCCTGCATGTCCTGCATATACACAGTATCATTTTTTTGCCTTTGTGCTTTAGTGGTTTTTGGACTGGGATGCAGCGGAGTTACTTTATTGGTCACATCCCGCAGAGGCAACGACGATATCTCCATGTTGCTGCTGCTCGTGACGAGTAGCGTATGTGTCTCGTCCAACTCAGTGGACGAGGACAACGTGTTATCCTCACAATCGCTTTCTTCCATAATGGAATACATATAAGCGTCTGTGGTCGTGGGAGGGAGGTTTTGATCTACTGAATCAGAAGCGGGTGCTACTGCTTGTGGCGTATCTGGCGAACTCATATTCGCCTGCAGCTCCACCAAGTGTCGTGGCTCTGGTGTCTTCCTGACGGTGGCCACTGTCTCGACCTAAAACACACATATTTTATTTATTTCTTATAGAATGTTGCCCCAGCTACTTACGAATGGAGTGCTTTCCCTGGGATTCTCAATTTCCTCATCCCGCGATTCGTTGCAGCTTATAACGCTACTTTGACTGCGACTCCGACTCCGTCTGGTAGGTGACACCGTCACATTTCTCTGGAGCAAAGCGGTGGAACGGCGCAACTCGGAGCAAACTTGGCCACTGCTGTACAGGTTGTGCCTGGCATTTTCTGATGTCACTGACTCTCTGTGGCCATCTAAATCCAGATCCAGGGAGTTGAGTAGCGTCCTGATTGCGCACTTCAGTTTGTTTTCGTTATATTGTGCGTCGGCCAAGCGTATTTCGCGTTCCTCCAGCAGCTGTTTTTTCAGGAATACCTCGGTTTTCAGCATTTCGCCAATAATTATACGCTGCTTTTGCACCTGATCCATAAGCTCGGCGTTTATCAACTTGTATTGCTCCATTCTTCCCACATAGATTTTTATACAAATTGACGGAACGAAGATTGTTTTGAGTTTGGCGTCGATGCCTTTAATGGAATCGATAACTTCCCAAAAGTCAATCTGCAATCGGAAACTAAAATGGCAAAAAAACATAATTAATCGATAGTTTAAGAAAATGGCTAGGTATTATTCGTTGCATTTATGAACTTAAGAGTGTTAAATTATTGTACAAATTTAGATAATGGTATGATATAATTTGTTTTTTAAGCATTTGATTTTATAAATAAAATGATTTGATTTCTCAGCTAAAAATTTAATTTAAGCACAGCCGCAACTAACGCTGTTTAAGAAAGAAAATATTATCACTATGCGTTTCCACCTACAATATCTTGTATTGCTTACTTAAAATTGATTCAAAGAAATCATTACTATAAAAATAAGAGTAAGATTATTTAAATTTACCCAATTTGCTAGTCTAATAGGCAGCCAACCATAGGTTGCTCACATAATATACACTTAAGTATATAATTAAATAACAGAGATCAAAATAATTATCGATATACAACTTTACAATTTTCCGATTGCGCAATGTACACATTCATTGTGTAATAATCGATACCATTGAGGTATCGACGCCAAACTCAAAACAATCTTCGTTCCGTCAATTTGTATAAAAATCTATGTGGGAAGAATGGAGCAATACAAGTTGATAAACGCCGAGCTTATGGATCAGGTGCAAAAGCAGCGAATAATTATTGGCGAAATGCTGAAAACCGAGGTATTCCTGAAAAAGCAGCTGCTGGAGGAACGCGAAATACGCTTGGCCGACGCACAATATAACGAAAACAAACTGAAGTGCGCAATCAGGACGCTACTCAACTCCCTGGATCTGGATTTAGATGGCCACAGAGAGTCAGTGACATCAGAAAATGCCAGGCACAACCTGTACAGCAGTGGCCAAGTTTGCTCCGAGTTGCGCCGTTCCACCGCTTTGCTCCAGAGAAATGTGACGGTGTCACCTACCAGACGGAGTCGGAGTCGCAGTCAAAGCGTTATAAGTTGCAACGAATCGCGGGATGAGGAAATTGAGAATCCCAGGGAAAGCACTCCATTCGTAAGTAGCTGGGGCAACATTCTATAAGAAATAAATAAAATATGTGTGTTTTAGGTCGAGACAGTGGCCACCGTCAGGAAGACACCAGAGCCACGACACTTGGTGGAGCTGCAGGCGAATATGAGTTCGCCAGATACGCCACAAGCAGTAGCACCCGCTTCTGATTCAGTAGATCAAAACCTCCCTCCCACGACCACAGACGCTTATATGTATTCCATTATGGAAGAAAGCGATTGTGAGGATAACACGTTGTCCTCGTCCACTGAGTTGGACGAGACACATACGCTACTCGTCACGAGCAGCAGCAACATGGAGATATCGTCGTTGCCTCTGCGGGATGTGACCAATAAAGTAACTCCGCTGCATCCCAGTCCAAAAACCACTAAAGCACAAAGGCAAAAAAATGATACTGTGTATATGCAGGACATGCAGGAGTCGAGCATAGAGCATGTAAGATGTGCTTTGCAGCAGAGTTCACTTGGACAAAGCATAAAGATTACAAACACGCGTGGTAAATCGTCGCGTATCGCCGAAAACGAGACTGACGCCGACTGGGAGGAGAAGGAGCCAAGCATGGAGCATGTGAGACTTGCTTCCCGAGAAAGTTCTCCAATGCAGCTGCTGGAGCCGTGTTCCTCCGTGAATTCGGAGCCTGCACTTACGCCGCGCCGTAGCCAACTAAATTTCAGCATTTTCAATGGCATCGCCGGTCGACCAGGCGTTAGCAGCACACCACGGCCAGACCAGGAATCTTTGAGACCAGAAGGGACGCGGGCTTCCACAAAGACGAAACCCAAACGTACGAGAAGCACTGTCAGAACTGTCAGTGGGGCAGAGCAATCGAGTAGCGATTGCACGACGCTTAGGCGGACCAGTCGGAGTTGTCGGCCCAAGTCGCTTAAGGAACCCAGTTGCTCAACGAAACTGCGAAATGAAGGACAAACCAAATGAAAGTTACTTATATTTAAATTTCTGTTTAAAAAATTAAAATATGTAGCATGTAAACAAGTTTTATGTTTTTCAATACACTTAATGTACTTTTAGTTGTAAAGCGGGTGAAATGGGCACTCAAGTATATCGATCTATTTAAATGTATTGCCACAATTCCGATTCAAAATATAGCCTGAGTTTTAATAAAAATAACTTAAAACTAATCATTCTATTGTGAACAATTGAATATAATTAAAAAAAATTCATTGTGTAGTTTTTATAACACAGCCTATAACTTATAATCCAAAAAAATTGATTCTATAAGCTGCCAAATTACTGAATTACTGCCAAATCAAAAAGTGTAAAGATTATGATTGGGCTATATAAATTCGGTAAACATAATGTGAATGTTTGTATGTATAGGTATATAACATATAACATAAAAATTTACTTAATACATTTTTTTGTTAATCTGCTTAAACATCAATACGTATATAAATCCATGACATTTTTTTTTATATAGACTACCTCTATTATATGTAAGTACTGCTAATTCAAGACATCTTCCAGCACTGAACATATTGGCACAACTTATCGATATCGTTGCTGTGTGACATGGTTGTGTTTTATTAATTATCTATCCTGCCTTCTAATATTCGCCTGTAAAAACAAATGCAAAGCAACAACACTAAACAAGTGCGATGTCCAGCAATTGGCCTTAAGTTTGAAATGCCTGAGAAGCGAAAAATGCAGTCAACATAATGCCATTTAATGCTATGTGCGCTCTTAATAAATGCAGCGGCCAGAGAAAGCACAAGTTGCTCGTGTGTGTATGTGTGTGCGCTTCTGTGTATGTGTCTATTAGTCAAACTTAGTTTCTACGTTATTTTCGGCACACTTAACAGGAAATTTTTTTCTGCCTTCAACTATTTTCGTTAAATTGATACAGTGATATTTGGACAAACAAAACAACGGTCACACTTGCTGATCGCACCACCCCCCTCGACCAGCCGCGACATAAACATTTGGGCAATGCATGCGTCTGCTGCGTTGTTTTTTGATTGCGCCGCAATTGTTTCATTTATAGCTTCTTTGTTTGCATTGATAGAAATTGAAGACCGAAAGTGACGCAAATCCAAGACGCCAAGTGCAAGTGAAGGCTTTCGCCTCGCGCTGAGCAACAACAATAGCAACAACATCGAGAATCGAGTCGCTGCAACAACAACAATAACAACAACAACGAATCAGCTGTCAAACCGCTTCAAGGTAAGTTTGTTTGTAAATTAACCTGTTTTCACAGTTTTTTTTATAAGCTCCGATTTTAAGCAGTTTGGTTTTTTTTTGTCACATGATATCGATATTGCCTCAACTCCTTCGCAGTTTATCGATAACTTTTTTCGCTGAAACCTTATGTTCCTTGCATAAAGACAAAAATTTTAACGTAATTAAAATTCATCATATTTATGAGCTACAAAGCACTGAGGAAATCGTTGCGGTTTCTGGGCGATTTGTCGGTTCCATATCTTATCTGCAAGTGGACGGCAATAATAATTTTCATACACATGCAAAAATTCTAACCAGGCGTATCAGCTCAAATGTTTTTTTTTTTTTTTTTTTTTGGATAAGACACATGTTCGTTTACCCGGTTGCCAATAGAGTGGCATTTGCTTAATAATCAGCTTTTCCCATTTGATCAATTTTACACTTGCCTACAGTTAAGAACATAAATCTTATTATCTTATTATTTTAACACCCCCTCTCCCTAAAAATAAAATCGTACCTAAGCCACTGCATGGCCTACATTTTTCAAGATTTAAAAAAGTCTGTGTTTCACAGCACTGAAGTTGCATTGATTCGGTTCGATCAGCCGGTAGTTCCCAAAGGTGTAATAAACTATGTTGCCTTGATTTTTATCAGCTCTACTGTCATTTGCCATTTGGCGTTTAGTTTTAATCACATTAGGCAAAACGTTGCACGCGACGCATGACGAAAGCAGCTGCAACAACAACTGAAACTTACACATCAACAACTACAACTACAAGAACAACAAAAACAACAACAACAAAAAGAAACCCAGCACTGACCTATAAAAAGTGCAATGCTCTGTCATTTGCTTTGGCAAATTGCAATTGCCATCGTGCAGGGGTTGGTTTTAGGTTCAGTTGGGCGCGAAAATACTTTCACATAAATAAATATGCATAAAGGCACTATAAGTAGTATACCAGGGAGCGTTGAACCGAACCAACTGCTAAGTAACTAAACGCAAAACGTAGCATTCGAAAGAATCCGTCAACAAAAAACAGCTTCAAAACAAGTGAGAACGTTGCAGTCGGATGTAACCGACAGCGCAATACTCGGCCAGAATGAAATAACTTGTAAACATACATATGTAAATGCAGTTTCAATCTAGAGGATAAAACACGATCAAAACATGAAAATCGATTCAGTTTTCTCAAAGTTATATGGGAAATATGCGAGCTATAGATCCGAAAGCGTTTTTCGAAAATAAGTAAGGGGGAGTACATGGTTTTCTTTTACCAAAAAATTGCAAATTTTTTTTTTTTTTTTATATTTTATATATATTTGATGTTTGTTGCGTGTTTACCGAGTTTCAATTATGCTTTTGCACTCAATTGTGTTTTCTTGTATGCATGCTAGTTGAATATGTTTTAAGAAAGTAGCTGCGCACTGAACATCAAGAAGACGAAGAAGAAGAAGCCAGCATACCCACCAGAGCATATCGCGGTAAACCAATTATTTTGACAAATCTGAAATATGAACAATCGTATTTATTTAATTTAATAAAAAGAAAGCTACTGTCTTCAATCCGGCCAACAGCCACACGTTGTGGAGTGCAATATCTATCCTCTTGTCAAAATTAACGGAATAACTCAAAGCTTTTGTCTGGATGCATTTGATTTATAAATTGCACAATGTAGCATTACTTTGTGATTCGAATGATTCTCTAGTCATAGAGTATTTTATTTTGTAAGCTGTATAGTTCTAGATATTTTTATCATCTATAATTCCACTGCATGAAATTGCAGCCATAGACGGGTTCAATGTCATCACGAGACCCAGACCATGGGGAGCTTTTTATGGCCGTGTTGCAAGGACCATCAACCCTTTATATTGTTGGAAAATCCTCTTACCACACCCACACTCTTTCACACACACACACACACACTCAACGTACTTAGCGTGCCTACAGCTGTCACAATTGGCGGCCCTGTCGCATTAACAGCCCAACCTTGTGTACGGCCATTCGTCAAGTGTTGTAAAATACGAATAAAGATACTTTTTGAGTTTCATTGGCACGTCTGAGTTATGCAGCAAAACAGGCGACTTCCTTATGTCGATCGACCAGCTCTGAATCATCATCATTATTATCATCATAACATTATTGGGTTCAAGTATAACTTCTATATATTCAGGCTTTTGTTTTACTAGATTTTATAGATTATGTATTTCGTATAGAATAAAAGTCGAATAACTATCTCGGGTTGTCAAGGTGGGTCACATTTTTTCTTGTAACATTTTGCTATTAAAACATAAATTTATTTGTTATTCGATTTCATCTTATTTGCAAACTGTTCATTATTTTTAAACTTCAATATTCGGCATATACAACATTTGATTTGCGAGCATAATTGATGAACTCTCGTTCTTCGAGGGTATTGCAAAACAAACAATCAATTTGCCTTTCGCTTCCTCAATTCGAATGGAGGTTGGTGACTCATTGCTGCGTTGATTGTTTACATCATTGTTGCTGCTGCTGCTGTTATTGTGATACATGCAAAGCCAAAGTGAACTCAACACCGTTGTTGTCATTGAGCTCGTATCCACGATGCAATATTTTGCATTAGTTATTTAAGCATTCTGCGACCGTGTTGGAAACCGCATTTTAATAAACCTAACAATGAGCCCCACTTTGTTATTGTTGCTGCTGTAAGCGAATATCGTTGAGCATAAGGCAGACTGAATTCGAGGAATACGGGGCAGATGACTTACGATTTCTAAATGAGCGCAAACCAAAGACTATCCGAGTATTAAATACCCTTACTTTAACGACAGAGTTTTAAATACGTTTATTTTATAGAATTGTTTTTCCGTTGAAAACTTGATTTACCCTAAACTGAATTCTAAGTTATTTATGTATTTATTTATATAATGCAAGCTTAAGATTAAAATCTTCAGACTAACAATTATGAAGGCAAGCAGTGGCTGCTAAGGCCTAAGTTGATCCTTTCAAATGTGTTAGGTATAATCTATATAACATCTTTTTAGACTCGTACGTATCGGGACAATCGATTGGCATTCAAAAATTTCCCCTCTACATTTTGGCCAATTTTGAAAAAAAAACAAAGGGGTTACATCACATTTTTTGCCAAATTTCAAAATCAAAAATTGTTAATGTAGATCGAATATATAGACGTTTACCAGTCGAAAGAGGTATATCTTTCCGAAATAAGGTCATTTATTCGCATGATATACCTTTTTAGACTCGTACGGATCGGGACTATCGATTGGCATTCAAAATCCCCATTCTAAATTATGGCCAATTTTGACAAAAATGGCAAGGGGTTACATCACGTTTTTTGCCAAATTCGCGAAAATTTCAAAATCAAAAATTTTTAATGTAGATCGAATCTATAGATTAAAACTAGTCGAAAGAGGTGTATCTTTCCGAAATCGGACTTTATTTAACCCAGATAGAGTCATTTACTATCGATTTGCACTCAAAAATCCTCATTCTAAATTTTGGCCCATTTTGGCAAAAATGGCAAGGGGTTACATCACGTTTTTTGCCAAATTCGCGAAAATTTCAAAATCAAAAATTTTTAATGTAGATCGAATCTATAGATTAAAACTAGTCGAAAGAGGTGGCCAATTTTGACAAAAATGGCAAGGGGTTACATCACGTTTTTTGCCAAATTCGCGAAAATTTCAAAATCAAAAATTTTTAATGTAGATCGAATCTATAGATTAAAACTAGTCGAAAGATGTATATCTTTCCGAAATCGGACTTTATTTAACCAAGATAAAGTCATTTACTATCGATTTGCATTCAAAAATCCCCATTCTAAATTTTGGCCCATTTTGGCAAAAATGGCAAGGGGTTACATCACGTTTTTTGCCAAATTCGCGAAAATTTCAAAATCAAAAATTTTTAATGTAGATCGAATCTATAGATTAAAACTAGTCGAAAGAGGTGTATCTTTCCGAAATCGGACTTTATTTAACCCAGATAGAGTCATTTACTATCGATTTGCACTCAAAAATCCTCATTCTAAATTTTGGCCCATTTTGGCAAAAATGGCAAGGGGTTACATCACGTTTTTTGCCAAATTCGCGAAAATTTCAAAATCAAAAATTTTTAATGTAGATCGAATCTATAGATTAAAACTAGTCGAAAGAGGTGGCCAATTTTGACAAAAATGGCAAGGGGTTACATCACGTTTTTTGCCAAATTCGCGAAAATTTCAAAATCAAAAATTTTTAATGTAGATCGAATCTATAGATTAAAACTAGTCGAAAGATGTATATCTTTCCGAAATCGGACTTTATTTAACCAAGATAAAGTCATTTACTATCGATTTGCATTCAAAAATCCCCATTCTAAATTTTGGCCCATTTTGGCAAAAATGGCAAGGGGTTACATCACGTTTTTTGCCAAATTCGCGAAAATTTCAAAATCAAAAATTTTTAATGTAGATCGAATCTATAGATTAAAACTAGTCGAAAGAGGTGTATCTTTCCGAAATCGGACTTTATTTAACCCAGATAGAGTCATTTACTATCGATTTGCACTCAAAAATCCTCATTCTAAATTTTGGCCCATTTTGGCAAAAATGGCAAGGGGTTACATCACGTTTTTTGCCAAATTCGCGAAAATTTCAAAATCAAAAATTGTTAATGCAGATTGAATCTATAGATTAAAACTACATATTGCCGAGATTTGGACATTTTAAATAACACGACCAGCACTAGGAGTTGGCTAAGAAACGTTAAAATCGTCCTGTAAATGGCCAAATTACGGTGGATTTGGTATTATTCAGCCAAGTCCGCAAAGCCTCCGGACTAAAAACTTTCTAACCATTGGTTTCTAGATGACCGTCATATCCTTGGTAATCATGCCAAGGGTATAGTCCTGGTGAACCTACAGCGCCAAGTTCTTGCAAAATATGCAAAGATATGGTGAGGAAATATGTATGCTTCTTTTCAGCTGTCCCTACCCCTCGTCCCCTTTTCTCCATTAGCAGGTCCTGTAGCGATGGAGTTGTGTCGTGATGTTGGCGAACGAGATTGCATTAATTGCAATTGGTGCCCACAAAAGTATGCATTGTAATTAGGCATTTTTTATTTAACAGGAATTTGTATAAAAATTTTGCTTATCGGAGGCCCAAAATTGTTACCTTGGAAGTATGCAATATTAATTTGCAATTTCGCAAAGAATTTTGATTTTTTGTCGACATTCTGATGATTTTGTTCGCCTGGTACTTCATGTAGGATTTATTAATGGAAATCTTGCCAAGCGGCACCCAAAAAGTTCCTCCCAAAAGTAAAAACAAAGAATTTGTTTACTCTTTTAAATTTATTAATAAAATTTCTCTTTACATTCTTTTAGATGTTGTTATATTAACTTTTTATATGTATTTCTCTTAAAACCGTATGTTATGTTTAATAATTACTTTTACGTATTATAAACTCAGTAATATTAAAATATATTATTCTCAACAGTATTAACACATGTACTTAAAAATCGTAGGGGCACAAAAAAAATATTTATTATGCTCTTCTGGAACCTGGAAAAAAATGGAATAATTTAATCTTTTGTTTTTTAAGTATTGTTTAAATAAATGTATATTTACCAAAGGTTTTCGTCGCCTCTCTGTTGCCGCTTGCATTTCGCCTCGAAAGATTTCCCCAATCTGAAAACATACAAAATAAAATAAATTAGATTGGTCCAGTCTGGAGTGCACTTGTGCAACTTTGCTAACCAAGCTAAATGAATATATATTTAAATTAGTTAAATTTGAATGTTTCTTTATCATAATGTGAAAGCCGCTATTAGTCAGTTGTTATTGCCATAAATTCTCTTAAAATGTAACAATAATAATATGAAGAAAGTTGAGTGTGATTAAGTTTAAGTTCTGTCAAACTGATATTGAATTTTGTTGAATTAATTTTTCCTTTTCCTTTTCATTCATCTCAGCTAGAACATCAAAAGATTTCCAACTTACTTTCTGTGACTCAGAGTTCTTGAAAAGTACATATAAAATCAACGATTGCTCATCAATTTTATACTTTTCATTTATATTATTCTCTGCTCTCTTAAATTTGACTGTTAAATGTTAAAAACACAACCAATATGATCTCAGATATGTGCTTACTTATTGTAAACAAAAACTGTTGCTTTACGTACGTGTTGGGCATTTGAACGTCGATCTCTTGGAACATCCACATGCCTATATGTATATATACATAAATATGTATGTAGACGGTGCTCTGATGTCATAACAGTTTGCGAGCAGCGCATTTAAGTGCAAGCATCGCATTTGTTTATTTTTATCTCTGAAAATGTTTTGCACTACGGTCACATATTATTATCATTTGCGAAGCATTTGGAATTTCAATTAAAGAGCACGACGTTCAGTTTTTTTTTTATTTTTTACAATTGTTGGCCCAAAGCGGTGAAAAGACATTGAAATGTTAATTAATTGCGAGCAGCAGTTGTTGTTTCCACTGGAAGTCAATGACAGCCGCTGGCCGATGGCCAAGACTCTCCAGCAAATGCAGACAGCCCCGAAACTGCTGTCAACACCAAAAAGAAATTGAAAGCGAAAGTTTATTGTTGAGATTTTATGATTTTATTATTTAATCTACATTACAAAAAAGTGGTTTGGACTATTCAACACATAAAAATAATCATCACATTATAATATTTAAACATTTTGACCAATTTTGAGAAAAATGGCAAGTGGTTACATCACATTTATTCAACCAACATAGTCATGTAAAGCTCATTACCTCAAACCTGCATAGCGCATGCAAATAGTAAGTAAAACCTGCAGAACTCAGGCAAATAAGGTAATATCTTCGAATGATATACATTTTTAGACTCGTACGGATCGGTACTACCGATTGGCATTCAAAAATCCCCATTCTACATTTTTGCCAATTTTCACAAAATTGACAAGGGGTTACATCACATTTTTTGCCAAAATCGCGAAAATTTTAAAATCAAAATGTAGATATAATATATAGACTTTTACCAGTCGAAAGAGGTATATTTTTCCGAAATCAGACTTTATTTAACCAAGATAGAGCCATTTAAAGCTTATAACAGCAGTTAAACCTGCAGAACTCAGGCAAATAAGGTAATATCTTCGAATGATATACATTTTTAGACTCGTACGGATCGGGACTACCGATTGGCATTCAAAAATCCCCATTCTACATTTTTGCCAATTTTCACAAAATTGACAAGGGGTTACATCGCGTTTTTTGCCAAAATCGTGAAAATTTTAAAATCAAAAATTGTTAATGTAGATCGAATATATAGACGTTTAGCAGTCGAAAGAGGTATATTTTTCCGAAATCAGACTTTATTTAACCAAGATAGAGTCATTTAAAGCTCACTACAATAAGTAAAACCTGCATAACTCATGCAAATAGTAAGTAAAATCTGCAGAACTCAGGCAAATGGCATATCTTCGAATGATATACTCTTTTAGACTCGTACAGATAGGAATTATCGATTGGCATTCAAAAATCTCCACTCTAAATTTTGCTGTTTTCTCAAGTATATTATCGAAAAAGCACGAGTATTGCGTAATTGGTTACACCCGACTGCAACGTTCTTACTTGATTTAAGAAAACACTGGATAAGCTATTGCTTTAAAGACTAATTCAGAATGCTCGTAATATTGCATTATTTTCTTTTGACGGTTTTACCATTATTCGATGGCTAATACATATTAATTGTTCGTTAAATGAAAAAATAAATTACCGCGAGTTGTGGTTGTTTCGCTGCTTACTATATATATATATATATCTGCTATATATATATATATATCTGCTATATATATATATATATCTGCTATATATATATATATATCTGCTATATATATATATATCTGCTATATAAATCACCCAGTTTGATCGCGTAATAGCGGAATACTTTTATTAGCTCGATCCAAGGTCGTTTTTTTAAATATGTAAATAATAATATTTCAAATAAACACGAGCCCACTGTTTAGGGTATTTCTTGTGAGCGCATGATTCATACCAAAAAAAATTTACTGGAAATTTAAGGTATTAAGAACCAGGCATTTGTATAGTCACAATATCTTATCTGAAAGTCGACAAACTTATCGTTTCGCAGCGCTTAAGCAAAAAAATTCAAAGCGAAATGTAAAAAAGAGACTCCAAGTTGGCCCAAAGCTTGCAGACAATCGTGGAGAGTCTCTAAGTTTTTGTTATCAGATAAAATCAATTACACTTGGTGGTTCAAGTTCATTGACTGGATTTGAGCTAATTGACATTTCCTTTGCTTTACAAATCTCCAAAAATATAGTTTCAAAAATGACTCACCACTAAACAGTAGAAGTAGGTAGAAGCTTAAGATTAAGTTTATTGCTGTTTTATCCTGGCGCTCAGTTGCCGCACATTCAATTAACGTTTTCGAGGTGTGTTGCCGCGTTTGGGAACATAAACCCACTTTGCTGCTTTGCCCATCCTTTAAAGCTTCTCGATTGCCCTAAACTGTCATCAACTTAATTGGCCCAAATACATCAGGAAGTGTTGTTGTTGTTGCTGTTATTGTTACTGGGCGTGTACGGCCGGCCATAAAATCAAATTCAATTTGACAAATCATTACGGCACGCACGTTTAGGGCTTGTAAGGTTCGTTTGATGGATCCTCTCCGGAAACGTGGCCAGAAACGCGCGCAAATTGATTTGCCTGTCAAAAATTAATATCCATTGTCGTTATGCAAGTCAGATTGTGTGTTAAATGTTAACACGCCTATTCGAAATGCACGCCCAGGCCCCGTGGTTGCGGGCCCAACGTCTGTAAGACAATACACCGCAAACATTGCGTAAGTATCAAGCCGCAAAACGCCCCCAACATCAAAACATGGAAAGTGTGGCAACACATTGACCAGCTATATATATATCTCTCTCTTTCTGTCCTTTTCGTAAATGTCATTTGAATAAGTTTGACAAAACTTAATAATTTACTCACTTAATTAAATACAATTTTGCCGATTATTAGATGTCTATCATCTATAATCTATGCAGCTAACGCACATTAATATCTATTTATATTTCTAATCAGACCTTATCTCTCTTTGAACCTTCTAACGTATGATGTAAGAACATATATATGTATTTACATACATATATGTTTGTCTTTGTACAAATGCAAATATGCTGAATGACTAAAGACATTGCTCAGTTTCGTTTGAGAGGTTTGTAACTAAATGAATGAGTATTGCCAGCACTGTGGGCATTGCGATCATTGTCAACAAGCAGCCAACGGCAGCTGTTCAATTAAGCGTCGTCCCGTCTGAGGTCTACGCAGCAATCGCTTAAATCGAGCTGATGCATGAATCATGCATGACCAGGCCCCACAGCTAAGGAGTTACCAGTTTTCGCTGCACAGTGGTCCACACTGATTCGCCCCACTGTGACTCAAGTGTGTAGCAAGACCGCAAATATTTCGCACGTTTTACACGCACACACACACACACACACACGCACACACAGCGGCCCAGAGTTACAGTTAAGCGTTTTTTGCGCTGACCCGATCATCAGTGTTTTGCCAGCGACAGGTGCTGAAATGCTATTGCGAATGCTGTTGCTGCTGATTCTCCAATGCATCTTTATACCCTGAACCCATTAAAAATGGGTAAACGGGTATAATGGTTTTGTGCAAATGTATGTAACAGGCAGACGAAAGCATCTCGTATTTATATTCTTGATCATAGCCATACAAATATTTTGTGGTGTTTTATTAATATCGACAAAATTCGATTTTAAGACTTGATTTTCTTAGCCATCAAATTTAGTTTATTATATTCTCGTAAATCATACGCAGAGCAGGAATATTTAAATTTTCTTGATACCTTCCCCCACTCGCACCAAATATGAAAAAAACGCAAAGCCGCTGAGTGAAGTGCGCAGCTTGTGGCATGCGTTTGTGTGTGTGTGAGTGTGTGATGTATGTATGTAAGAATGCAAGTTTGTTGACGACAGCTCGCAGCTGAGTTCAGGGTATATCCTCGTCGAGCACTCCCGACTAGAGCACTCTTTATTGTTGTTTTTGCCTTTGTCCATGTCTGTGTCCGAACGGCGCGCTGCAATTTATCGCACGGCGACAATGTCTGACGTCACGGCGACGTTGACGTCGACGCTGATTTTGTCGCTTGATTCTAGCTGCGTTCCCATCGGCCTTAACAGCTAATTTTATGAATTGCTTGCGCTGCCCCCCCCTCAACGCTTGGCGCTTGTACGCGCACTCTCTCTCTCTCTCTCTGTCTCGTGCTCTCCGTCTCTCTGCTCTCTCCTGCTGGCGCTCTCTGCTTTGGCGTCGCATGCGCGGCCGTCGTTCTTCAGTTGATTTTCGACTCGCGAGCTGAGCGCAACGCACGTTTTGCGCTTTTTGTTTTTGTTGTGACTGATAAATGCTGTGAGCGCAGGCAAAATTAATAAATAAAACAGAAACAAAAAAAAAAGAAGAAAAACGAGCAACAACGACAACAAGAGCTCCAAATATAATCAAAACGTAAATAAAAAGTGTTTTTGATAACGAAACAAATAAAGCGCTGCAAAGCTTTAAAACTGATCAAGATCTTTCGCTTTGAACGGAATGCGGATGAGTCAACGACAAATCGATCATGTTATGTGAAAAAAAAAAAAAAACAAAAAAAAATAGCTGAATAACAATAAGCGATAGCCTCAAGGCGTCGATGAAGCTGCCCGACACCTTGGCCTTATCATCATTTGTGTCAGCTTGTAGCCGTAATCGTAGCCCCGCCAGCTCTTCCAGCAAATTCCTCGACCCGTTAGCTTCACCTCGTAGTTGCCGCCCTCAACATACTGGCCATTTAAATTGCTGCAAGTGACCAATTGTGCAAGTGAAAGATTCTCATTCAAAGTCGCCCTATTTACCTGTGTTGACAGGAGTTGTACCACCAGGCACCCACATACGTGAGAGCGCACCGGTCTCGGGTCTTATCGTTGTCGTATGTGGAGAACGGCATGCCCGCGTGATATCTCAGCGAATCCCCAGCATCGCCGATGTATTTGCCCAGCACGCGCAGTGCAAACGCATCGGATTCGTTGGCCACGACGAATCTGTCGTATTTGGCATAATGTGTTTCGCCATCAAAGTCTTCCAGATGTATGTAGAGCTCGTGGGGCTCTGCGCTCGTTATAAAGTGAAGACGCTCTAGGCCAATAAAAAACTCGCCGCTCAAATTGCCAAAGCCCGCTCGGTACTCGGACCAGCTGCGGTAAAAGTTCTCGCTGCCATCTTGGCGACGCTGAATGAGGGTCCATCCGGCACCAGCAGTGCGGGTCTCACATGCCACCGGAAAGGGCTCCAGACCCGGCACCTGTATAGTGTGTATGCCATTCGTGTTGATCATGGCTGCCAGGCAAGATGGGGGATAGCCTTAGTGTAGGGATAAACCGGGTACAATAGCTGCTGTAGTTATTAGAATATGTTTTACCTTGTTGAACTTTATGGATCTCTGCTCCACCTGAACTGGCCTCCATCTGGCTTAGCTCTGCGGTCAAACTGTTTAATCAGATTAACTGAAATTAATTATATACCTCGGTAATATTAACTCTATTAACCGACTTACTTTGAAATTAGTTGCTCCACCTTTTCGTATATCCTTTCAAATTGTCTGCCTGGCATGCTTGACATTATTTTATCATTTGCCAGCTGCTGTGCACTTATAAAGCTCCAGGAGAGCAGCAACAGCGAATTTATTCCAACCTTCCAATACATGGATGCAACGATCTATCGTATTACTGCTTTGATCTCGTAATCTAGACTAAATTGTAAGGAATGCATTATATTTGCATTAAAACGTAAATGCTCAGATTATATTGCTACTCAGTAATCTGTGGGAAAGAGGTATACTAAAAATACAAATACAGATTTTTTATTCAGCTAAAACTGAAATTAATTTAATTACCATTTCCAAAAGATTTTGATACTGAGTAACAATAACTACAGATATTTTCTGGGGAGACTTTTTAAATAATTAACTTTTGTTATTATAATAATTACTTATTTAAAAAGTAGTATCTATATTTCCACAGCAAGGTCTAAAGATCGAGCCAATCCCAAGGGCAAATTGCAAAATCCATATTTTTCAAAAATTTCGATTGCTTCAGTTGAACGATTATTGCACAGTCGGTTACACCCGTCCACAACGCTCTTACTAGTTTTTAATTTCTTATCACAGGCAAGAAAAACATAGGTCAAGTTTTCCTTGGCGAGATTATATAGTCGGAAATGAATGTGCAATGTGGTTTCAATACGCTAAGCAGCGCAACTCATAAAGATTATATAATATGTAACTCAGGAATTTATTTGTAGCTACTCCGATTGAAGAATGTGATATAAATAATAATGACACTTAAATTAATATTCTTATCACATATTCGCACATGAAGCCATATTTTATGGCGAGACTGCAATTAATGGCAACTGTGTGAACATGCAAATTAATTGTTAAGCCAATGAGTCACATTTCTGCTGAGAGCTGTTGTTGCTTTTAAATGAAGCTGGAAAGTTTCGGCACTTGGGCCTTATCATCATTTGGGTGAATTTGTAGCCATAGTTGTGGCCACGCCAGGCTCTCCAGCACATGCCGCGCGCAAAGAGCTTCTCCTCATATTTACCGCCAGCAATATACTGTCCATTGAGGTTACTGTTGACAAGGGAGAACATTATATGAGTCGCACCAAAAAGGATGCCCAAGTTGCGGAGTTACCTGTCCACACAGCTGTTGTACCACCAGGCACCCACATGGAGAAAGGCACAGTTTCTGGCAAACTCTCGATCATTGTCGCGATCGTACGTGGAGAACTTCATTTTGCGATGGCTCCTCAGCGAATCGCCCGCATTTCCCGAATAGGCGCCCAGCACATTGAGCGCATATCCATCTTCTTCGTCACCAATGGCAAATTCATCGAATTTTGCGTAACGTGTCTCCCCATCGAAGTCCTCCAGAACAATGTACAACTCGAATGGCTCCAGCGCTGTTATAGCACGCAGTTTGTCCAGACCTATAAAAAACTCGCCATTGACTGACCCGAAACCGTCTTTGTACTGCTGCCAGTTGCGATAGAAGCTCAAACTGCCGTTCAGGCGTCTCTGAATGACCAGCCAGCCAAAGCCGGCCAAACAGTTGTCGCAGGCTACAGGAAACGGGGCCAGACCGGGCACCTGGATCGTAAGAATCCCACTTGCGCCGAAGAAGGACGTCAAACAGGATGAGGGATGACTGTGAACTGCGGAAATATTTTTCAAAGTGATTCTGAATCTGATTCGGAACTGTAAAACTAAGCGTCTATCATACCATCTTTGGAGACAGTTGAACTATGTTCATTTAGTTTGAGTGCTTCCAGATTTTCCTTTAAACTGTAAAATATTCAACTTTAACACATTGGAATTTCAGTTTTTTGCACGCACCTTTGAAGTAGCTTGTGTGCTGCATCTTGGATGATTCCCATTTGATTGACTGAATTTTCGCACTGTCCCAATTTCAAATTGTTAAAATATAAAATTATATTTATTTAACATTTGATATTACCCTCGCATTGCTCACTAAGCAGCAAAGAGCCAGAAATATGCCAATAAAATTGACAGACTTTTGTACATTCGCCATGTTGAGCACCATCTGGGCAACTATTCGGTCAACAAATCGTGTAAAATGCAACAAATGAATAACGTTTGCACTTGACACAGTTTTTAGCGGCTCCTATCAGCGGTTATATAAAACAGAGGTCAAAGGCTATCGTGATGAGGGCATATTGTACGGTTGTTATTGATTTAAATTGTTGATTATTTAATTAGAGTGCCCTATATGAGTGTACAAAGAATATCGTAAAGGCGAGCAAGGAACAGGACTAAAATGTTACACTTTAAGCTGCACAGATTCCTCATAAATTTTATTATTAACAAGAGTTCAATTATATATTCATACGCATTTAATTTAACGAAAGACTGCAAATCGGGTAAATTAAAACAAATCTTTCGTTATTTTTAATTTAAATAAAATGATTAAAAAACATTTTGTAATAAAAAAAAATTCAAAATTGAATTCCCACCTTTGTTGTCGCTTCAAGTGATTTTTGTCAGTATATAAAAATATATTATTATTTTATGTACAGTAAAAATTACAGAATTAAAACTTATGTAAGATAAAAGTAAAAATTACCTAATTCTGCTCTTTGGAAAGCTTTATTTGGAAAATTTTATTTAATTTTCAGTCTTAGGGTTATTGGGAAAGCTGACATATTCGCAAAATATTTCCAACATCGAACAACTATATAATATAGCTTCCAATAGGAACAATTGGTAGAACAAAAATGTTTGTCTGCAAACACAATTAACTATAGATATTTAGCACACAGCTTTCTAGATTTGGTACCCCCAAGCTAACTGTTCTCTCTGGTTTTCTTTTACTGAAATGCTCTAATCGTACATAGAACACCTTGTATTAAAAACTAATAAACTGGAGAACTGAACTGAAGAACATTTAAATAAATTATCCACTTTCTTGAATATGTACATAAGTATACAGCTTGTGTTCATATGTGCTTATGATGCAGGCACGTGGGTTTTTTGTGGATTCTGTGGGAGCTTCGCCCAATGCCTGTCAAACTGTGCGGGTCTGGCATTCATTTTACGCGCTGTTTGCGCTTGGATTTTATTTTGTTTTATCGAGGCGTCAATCTCACAACAAAACAACAACAACAGCAACAACAAAACAAAATAAGACAAGACAAGCAACAAACGACAAGTCTACATAAATAATAATAAGTATAGAAACTGCCTTATTAAACGTGTGGGTGGCGACAGTTGCCGCTGCTGGAACGAGCGCGTCTCGAGCTGGTGGCCTTAGTCTCAGTCTTGAGTCCGAGCCGCGAAGAGGCGGACGCAGATACCACGGCTAGCTAAACGCTAAAGTTGCCTCCCAAAATGCGTCTAATTCGACGCACACGCTGCCAAAAAGTTGGGCCCTGGTTACATTTTAGATTATTAAATTATTACTAATTAAGGACTGAGTTTTTATATTGAAATTAGCCGTTGTAATTCTCAACTTTGACCGGTTTTCTTTGTTTTTGTTTTCAGATGGCAATACCGCCACCACCGGGACCACCGCCACCGCCAGGACCGCCGCCGCCACCGGCTATGATCGGACTGAAGCTGGGCGGCGGCGGTGGCGGCGGAGGAGGCGGGGCTGATCCGCGCTCCGCGTTACTCAGCTCCATTCAGAAGGGCACCAAGCTGCGCAAAACGGCCACCGTGGACAAGAGTGGCCCGGCGCTCTCGGGACGTGTTTGCGATGGCGGCTCGGGAGTTGCCTCCGCGTCTGCCTCAAAGCGCACGCTCAACAACAACACCAGCAGCAGCAACAACAACAACAGCAACCACAATAGCAGCAGCAACAATGTTGGCAATGGAGCGCCCAAATTGGGCGGCCTATTCGAAGGCCTGTCGCAGATGCCGAAGCTGAAGCCGGTGAACGGAGTTCGTGGTAAGTTCAACTGGAATATATATATATGTCGTATATGCAAATTAACATTGAGTGTGTTTTGTTGCTCAATTGGTTTCCGCTTTGGATATTTGGACGCACACCCACGCTTCACACATCACGCACCAACAATAATAAATAGCAGCAGCACCAGCGGCGGCAGCAGCGTCAACAACAACAACAGCAACAACAACACCACCAACTGTGACGCGCAGCAACAGCCCCCCCACTGCCGCAGCCAACAATGGACCCATGGACTTCAATACGGAGCTCACCAAGCATTTAACATTGAAGCGTCAGAAGCAACAGCAGCAACAACAACCACAGAAACAACAACAACAACAACAAGCACAGCAACACTCACAGGCAACCAACAACAGCACACATATCAATGCAACCGAAGCCAATCTGAGAACAAATCGCGGACCTCCACCGCAGCCGCCAAAGGTAGGTTGAAGACCCACACAAAGAAAACTATTTCGATCAGTTTATAATTAGCCAAGCACATCAGCAATAGGCAATAAAAGAAAACAGAGTTGTGGTATTAATATATAGTATATCAGAAAAATAAACGATAAGTATACTTATTGATTCAAGTGTTCACAGCTAATCTTAAGCACTAAATAATAAGTGCAAATTTTAAAACAATCGACAACGAAGACAACAAAGTAGCTAAGTTAATCAGAAATCAACACGAAGAAATCATTCATAATAAATCAAGATCAATCATTATAAATTCAACAAAAGATTTAAATTTATCAAGAATATAGATTTTGGGAGGCGATCAAAAACATAGACTGACAGATTGACGTATGGACGAATGGACATTGAACAAACCAAATTACTTGTTTCCTTCAGAAAAAGTTCGAAATAGTGCAAAGAACAAATTACAAATGATTTAATCCATTTCCTTCTTAAATATAGATGTTAGAACTTTTATTTTATTTATTAATAATTTATTAAAATCGTGATTGTTTAATGAATTGTAGTCTCCGAACTAAAATGTCAGGCTAGTAAGTATATGTTTGATAGTTACTGAAGATATCCTTTATTAATAAAAAAAATAGATGAACTATTTTTTCTTCTTCCAATATAACAAATAAGAGGGCCATTTTCTTTTAAATGTAGAATGCCTATTGTCACATTACTGTAAACTGTTTTAAAGTCTTCTCATGCGCTTAACCAGGAAATTAAAGTTGCCTCTAAAAAGATTTAAAAAGATTTAAAAAGATTAGACTGACAGGTCTTTGAAAAACCACGTGGACAATGTTTAGATCGCAACATTTGTAATTTATTGTTCACTTTTCAAGCTTTAGCTTTAGCTTTTTGACAAACCGCTGATCAGTAAATTGAAATCTTAACAATATACAAAAAGTGCTGTCGAAATTATGCTCACATTTTTTGCCATTTTGCTCTATTCTGGTCGGTTAGAACTCCAGCGATTCCATATTGGAGCGCATGAACATACCTCGTATGCCGCCCACGTCCAGCGGGCAATCCAATGTAAATGCCACATCGATTGCGAATGCCAATGCCAATGGCAATGGCAATGCCAAGCCAAAAGCCGCGTCGCCCACGCTCTCGGAGAGCGGCAGCGTGAAAAGCAAAGCGGCTAATCTTAGGTGAGTCTCCACATTATGGGCAGCTTCCGACCGGGATCGGCTTACCATCATGTTATACATTTTTTTTTTTTGTATGGTTTATTATAGTTTTTACTTTTTTTGTGAACATTTTTTCTTTTATTGATTTTTGAAAATATTTTCGAACATTTTTTGTATATTTTTGCATATTTTTTTTGTTTTTGGTTTCTTTGCCGGGCATTTTGGTTAAACCCCATTCCACCAACCAACACATCCACAGTATCTCGTTAGGCAATAGTTTTGTAAATAGTTCAATTACAAAAACAACAACAAGCGCGACAACAACAAGCGCAGCAACAACAACAAACTCATGTCGAACAACATCAACGGGAACCCTGCGCACTTTGGCGCCGAATAAATCGACACTGTTTGGTGGAAGTGCTCCTGGTGGTGGTGGTGCTGCTGGCAGTGGTGCAGCAGCAACTGGTGGTGGTAATGTCTCGCCCACGCCCACACCCACGCCTCCCGCACAACAACAACAGCAACAACAACAGCCGAAGCCGGCCATTGGCTACGGCAAGCCAAATTTTGCGCCCAAACCGCCGGGCCTGCAGCAACTGGCGCTCGCCAATGGCCATCAGCGTCCAGCGGTGGCGCGTCATCACAGCATGAAGTCACCCAGGTATAGCATCCACCCAAGTACTCGCCTATCTCTAAGCATCCATCAGCCTCCGGCTACGCACCGCTTGCTGCTTGCAAACGCTCCAGATGCGCTCATCTGCCCACACTAGATGGTTTTAGCTTTCCGGCTTTAATCCCGCTCCCATTGCACGCTTCCATTCGCTGCTTATTGTTCGACGGCCTTTAACCAATTTGTTCGATATCGTTATCCTTTTGCGCAGATCTCCACCAGCTGCTGGCGGCGTCAGTGGACCCGTTTTCGCAACGCAACAACAACATTTTGGCACAATGCGCGCTCCTCTCCAGCAAACGCTGTTGCTCCAGTCCAGCGAGTGCATCAGCGGCAGCACAAACAGCATCACGGGCAGCATTCGGTCCGCACCCAATCCGCCAAAGAGTGAGTATTCCATTTATTTGTAAGGGAGTAGACCTAAAACATCAACTTTCAAGTACAATAAACAATCTTAAAAAATTCTTGTTAGAGTTCCCTTGAGAGCTGATTTTTCGTGCTCACCAATTATATATTTTTCGCTGCTCAATTCTAATAAGATAAGATAATAATAAGAATATCTGAAATTCTTGTATATAAAAAAAATTTAAAAATATTTATAATTTGTGGAATCGCGCAGCAAATAGGCATATAATCGATAAATGAGTAATATATGCGTATATGTATAAATTGCGAGGAGTGAAATAAAATTTATTCATAGATACATTCAAAACATAAAATAAAATGCATAAAATAAAATTCATAGAATATTTAAAATAGTGTTAAAATCAAAACAATTCGTGTAAAAAGAGAAAAATTTTAACTTTTTAAAACAGTTTAAAAATATTCGTGTTAAAAAATAATTAGATATACATTCTTTAGCGATGTTAGAAAATCCAGCTCGTAAAATTAAATTAGCCGTATATATTTTATTAATGACAATACCCAACAAATAAATATATATATCAAAATAATTATTTTCTTGCATGATTTTTCTTAATGTGGAGAATGGAGCTTAAATAACTTACGAATTTTACTTAGAAAAAGTACATATTAAGAGAAGCCATGCAATAAAAATAATATTAATATCCAAACGAAATTAGTCTATAAATAGATAATAGATTTTAAGTACTGTCAACCGGGATGCAGAGTATCTTTCATAGTCCAACACTCGAGTGAAGCATTCTAACATGTTAATTATTTCGACTTTGGGCTGTAAAAGGCTTCAATAACAGAAAAATCGTACCGCTAATCTTTTGGCACTTTTCTTTTACCCGATTTCTAGCACGCCCCTCGGTCAAACCGCCGCCGCCGCCGACGCCGTCGCGCAGCATCTCCAACAGCAACTTGAGAAGCATTGCGGCGCCCTTCAGTGCCGTTAACACGGCGCTGGTCCAGAGCGCAGCCATCAGCACCTCAGCGCCGTCGCCGCCGCCCCCGCCGCCGCCGCAGCAGCAGCCGCCCTCCAGTTCGAGCAGCAGCAGCAGCGTCGCCGCGCTGCGGGATCAGTTTCGCGTCGGTGGCAGTGGAACGCCGCCGACTCCGCCCAGCGGCATCACGGCCAGCCCGAAATCAGGCACAATGCGCGTCAATCCGATCATTCTGACCGGCGGGCCGCTATCCAATCCGCCATCGCTGCCGCCGCATCGCAGCTGCCCGCCGCCTCCGCCCCCACAGCGACAGTCGAGCAATGTAAGTTGGCAACAACAAGTTGGCGCATAGGCCAAAGGTAACAGCAGCCATCTCAGAATTGCCTTCCAGTTGGCTAGCCAGAGAGCGTCCAATACACTGCGAGAAATTCTCGCAATAGTTGAATGTCATAAAATGTGTTTTTCTGCATATGAAATGGCAAAACAGTCAGATAACGGGCTAAAATTAGACTTTGCTATTTGATTTCAAATATTTTTGGATAATCTCGCCTGAGATCTATTCAATGCGCAATTTATTTTATTTGCTGAGAGACATTTGTCATTTTATATGGAAAATCATGATAGTTAATATAAAACCAGTTACGGGCAGTACTCGGCAGATGAGTTGCTCAGAGAGCTATTCATTAGGGCAACGCACAGTGGGGCCTTTTGACTTTTTTCGTTGCAAAAATCATAACTTCTGGCCAAAATTTAAAAAGCATTTATTAAAGAATTTCTTAGGTTTTGAAATGAGAATAAGATTAAAATATTCAACTTTGATTGGCTCAAATGAATAGACCAATTTGAACAAGTTGAATATTTTACAAATCTCAATCTAAAAATTCCAAACATCTTATTTAACTCATTTTGCACCATAAGTTTTTTTTTTTTGCAACGTTTTTTGGTGAAAACGCGCCACTGTGCAACGCTCGAGTCCCTGGCAAGAGTATAAATGTGTAGTATAGTTTTAGCAAAGACCGACAGTTATTAACTAATTTCCCGTAATAGTTATTATATAGATATACAATCAATAATTAAAAAATCAATTCCTTCACACTTTTGCTTTGGCAGCAATAAGAAACTTACTTTAACTTTTCGCACAGTGTATAAGGCTGTCAGGAGAGCTTGCTCGCGCTGCCTTCTCTCTCTCTCTCTCTCTCTCGCTCTCACGCATCCTCCTTTCCAGCCACTGCGCTGCGCTCTGCGCGCTCGCTCTTTGCTCTCCGCTGCGCACCTTCGCATAGCTTTTCAATACCTTTATGGATTTTCCAACAATACACGACCTAAAGAGCTCCGACACGCATTGTCGCTCATCGCACGCTCGCTTTGTTATCGTTTGTGTGCAGTTAAAGCGCAGCTAGTTGGCGTTGTTAGTGTCAGTTCCTCCACTTAGCATGTGAGGCGTTCGCTTGGCTTGGCTGTCCAGGTACCTGAGCGAGATTAGGCAACTGAGCAATCCCAAAGCAGAGCAGCTCAAGGCCAACGCAATGCTGATGCTCAATCAGAAGCGCAACGTAACTAGTGCAGCAACGAACGAGCCCAGCTGAACAGCCCCCACTAAATGCGTTTTGTCCGTTTTTTTTTTTGCAGGCTGGATCCCAGCAGCAGCAGGCGCCGGTGCCGCCCCAGCGACACTCCTCAATTCGGGCTAATGCGCCGCTGACGCCGCCCTCGCACATGGCCAATGCGATGCACAATTTTGGCAGCAACGGTGGCCTGTCCACGGGAATGGGCGCAGCAGCAGGAGCAGGACCTGGCGCTGGAGCTGGAGCGGGAGCAGGAGCAGGAGCGGGCGCATCCGCATCGGTGGGGCGACTGGTCATCGATTTGGAGGCAAAGTTTGGCAAACGATTTCATAATGTCACCGAGTTTCCGAAGCCGCCGCCGTTTCTAAATATACACAAAAGCTATCCTAGTCGCCCGGTTAAGGCAAGCAATGGTATGTAAAGGATTAACATGAGTTTGAGTATGTGTCTGTGTGTATGTGTATGTGTATGTGTATGTTCATGTATGTGCAGGTGTGCGTGTCGGAGTGTGTGGGTCGGTTCCACTGTTAACGCAAAAATTACACATGATTATGTTTACAACTATTATTACATTTTATTATTGTTATATGCACATATGGAATGCTGTTATATAATGAATACATACGCAAAAGTTGCATATTATTATTATTATTATTATTTTTATTATTTATAAGTACACCACATATACTTTAGCATATGATTTCGATGAAAGGATTAAGCTATATACAGCGATGCAATTTTTAATTGTCTTTTACACACACACATACACACACACTCACACACACACACACACACGCGCGCAGCAGCCACACACATATGTTAGAAATTTTAATGTTAACAATTGAAAAGGTAGTTTATTTAATTGCCCAAAAGCGCGGAAATGTATAAAAATGTTATTGTATATCTATAAATATAAAAAGTTGATAGCTTTATTCCATAATTTTGTTAAAAGGCGTATTTTTTTACATGCATACATAATTTATATACATATGCAGACATATATATTTAAATCGATTTGTATGTTAGCAAAACAAAAACGCGATATTATTACTAAGCACACGCATATTGTGTATTCTTATAGAAACCTTTGTTTTAATATTATGCCTCTTATGTTCATAATACAAATTGCATTATGTTCAAGTCCTAATGCATTATATATCTGTATATCTGTAGCGCATGCTTTTACTTTATGTACTCGTATGTATTGTCTACGGTCGGCTTCACTTTATTTTATACATATATATATATTTTGTACATGTACTTTTATATATTATCTATAAACATACAAAAGTGTATGTTTTAATATCGATGAATATTTAATTTTAGCACAAGCACATTTTTGTTTTATTTGAAGTTATTGCGAATACAATAAAAAAAAAACAACAACAAAATACAATTGATTTTTATATACATTCAACATTGTTTTGTCCTCCATATCCTTTTTCCACATCCTTTTCTACGTTATCTTTGTTTCATTTGTGATTGTTGCTTGCTTGTAAAATTTCCATTGTTGCGACGGTTTTCCAAAGGCGAAAGAAAAGAAATCCACAACTTTCTATGTAATTGTATCTATATATATACGTTTTAATATATATATGTATGTCTTTCCCTTTCTCTATCTCTCTGCCCCTACTTATTTGTTTCTCTCTCACGCTTGATATGCAGAAACAGCTTTGGCGCCCAACAACAACAACAACAATGCCAACAACAACAACAACAACAACAACAGCGCAGCTGCGTGCAACAACAATGCAAAAGCGCCATCGGTACTGAAACCCGCCTATGCGCCGCTCAAAAAACATCGCGCCCCCGCACCGCCCCCACAGGCTGGCGTGGCCGCCGCCACAGTGTCTGTCATAAGGCAGTCGAGCTTTTTATATGGCGGCAATACTGCGTCGGGCGCTGGCGCTGGCGCCGCAGCTGCTGCTGTCACTGTGCGTCCCAAGTCGCAGCCGGCGCCAAGCGTGCCGCGCAATTCGACGGTCTATTAATCTGCGGGTCCGCATGTTGCCATAACTGTAAATGATATCGATGTTTATGCTTTGTATATATGTGTACGTATGCGTGTGTGTATGCATGTGTGTCTTTCATGTTGTTGTTGTGCCGAGTCATGTGTGTGTGAGTGAAGTTGTGTGTGCAAATGCAAATTGTTAATATGTCTATGTAAAGTGTATAAAATATAACCAGAACAATAATAACAACAGAGAGGGAGCTGAGAATTATATGGGGTGACGGTAGATGGATAAAAAAAATAAACATTCAATAATTATAAATAAGCACAAATATGTATGTATATAAACAAGATGTAGCGAAAAAAACTTATAAAATTCTTGAAGGATAAGTTAGTTAAAGGTTGAGTTGGGCGCTACTAGGATTTTTCTAACACGACATGAACACGAAACAGTTAATATATATTTTTATATTTAAATTAGAAAGATTACAAAAGTGTTAAGTTTCAATATTAGAATTTTGTTTATTTTAATTTGAATTTTGTCCAACATTTGATTGATTGTGCGGACGTGCTCAACACGAATTTGAGCACGAATCAACACGACGTGTTCGTGTTCGGAAAGAAAATACGATAAGCGCCCAACTCTTGTTGAAGGTTCTCAAGCTTGTGTAATAAAACAGCTCGCTGCGGTTGCATCACAATAAAATAATTTCCACACAAAATATATAAAGAATTATCCAAAGAAAAGGTTCGAAATACAAAACCCTTTAAACGTAAAGACTTCACTATTGAAACTCTTAAGTGTTTTATCGAATAACTTTCAAATTGTTCACGTTTTAGTTTGGGCTGGATCATTGGTGATGTAACAAATCGGATGAAAACTGATTGAGCAGCAAGCTTATTAAATAAAGCGTGGCGATTTTCCAGGCTAAAGCAGAAAATGTACATAACAATTAGCAGCATTTGAATCTAGACCAAAGTTAGTCAAATTATCCAAGAGATAACACCAAAACAAAATACCCTTTTACATATATGTAAGTATATACACGCATATTTAGGAGCGTTTCTGTCGCTATCCTTATCTTACTAGACTGAAATTGTTAAACCGAAATTCAACTTTTAAGTACACCTATGAATATTTTTAAACGCTGGCAAACACACACAGACACAAATGAGAGAGATAATCCAGATGAAAAAAAAGAGCACAAGCAAATGCTTTCAGAAAAAAGATCACACATTAATGCATAGCCAAAAATGACTTTACATCAATATCACAAGGATCTATTACGACTTTTTAAATTAATTTTTCAATTATTATTAAACGTTGTTTTGTGATACACTTCGAACTACATTTGTCTGCATTCTTTAACCAAATTAAATATTTGTTAAAACCCCTAGGGCGTTATTATTCATAAACATAAAACAAATTACTTATTATTAATTTCATTGTTGTTCGACCTCTGACGTCATTATAAGTAAATAACCAGCATATTAAAAATAAACATTCTATTCAATATCATTGCATTTGAAGTTCTCATATAAATAAATTTAAAAACATTGAAATATTACGCAAACGACTTTTCATAGAGGGGTGTACTATATATGGATATATGGGAGACGGACGGAAAATTGTAATCTTTTGAAATGAAAATACGCTCGGTCTCATCATAAATAGGTAGTTATATAAGGAACTTAAATTGGACAGAGAATCCAATCCAAGCTTACAATTCAAAATAAATTTTTTTTAAATTTAAAAATTCTGTGAATTTTAACAGTAAAACATATTAACACAATTAATATCCAGATATATTGAGTAGATAGTAGATATCAAACTCATTATCTCAAAGTGTATTTAGTTAAATGCGTATTTCATCGAGTATATTGTAACAGCAAGCGTATATAAACATATATGTGGTTTGGAGTATATAAACAACGTCAGCTACCGTTAATAGCTGAGTTTGACAGACACAAAACTGTAACAATAATAAGCTTAATCATACTTAAAATACAACTGAAACATATTTGAGAGAAATGAACAATCGCACTTTGTAGCTTAGTAACTAAATGACTCTAAGAAGTCTCATGCTTGAGCTTTAGATCTTGCACCGCCTCCTGCAGGGGCTGATCCTCACGTTTGCGCAGACGCTCGCATTTGGGACATGGCTGGTGTTCGTTGAGGCATTCCGCGTGGAAAACTGCACCGCAGGTCACGCACTGTGTATAAATAGAAAAGTTATGAGAATATATATATTTATATATATATATAAAACTCCTTTGGTCAACTCACCCTAAATGTGGTTGCGATGTGGAACGGGTAGAGCACGCGCGGACTCTGGCAAATTTCGCAGATGAAGCCCTTCAGCTGGCACAGTCTGCACTTGAGCACGTGAGCCTCGCCCAGTTTGAAGGCCTTTTGCAGCTGCTGGCAGAGGCCGCCGCGCTGTATCAATGCCAAGTCAGAAATGGAGTACTGGTGTATGTGTTCGTAGAGATACTCCCGGCCGCAGAAATGATTCTGCAGCAGCTCAATGCTGGTCGGTGCACAGGTGTACAGATAGGCACGTATAAAGTTCAAGCGAATGCGCAGCGACTGCAGCTCGGCCATTGCATCCGAGGCGAAGTAGATGCTGGGATTGAGCAGCTGCATGTCCAGAAACGGCTGGGCACGGAACTCGGCCAAAAAGATCGCCGCGCGCTTGCTGACGCCGTACTTACGGAAATCCCAGTTGAAGATGATGCGTGCTGGAATGAGATGCACCTCCGCGTCCATGCAGCCGTTGCAATAGTAGCTGCCACTAAAGGCACAAACTCTGCGTGGGGAGATGCAAAGGATTAAATTGAGCTCGATCTGGAAATGACGACCTGGCGCCTACGCACTGGAAATTGCTGTCGCCAATGCCCAGCGGATGCTGACAGCCCCTGCACAGAAAGCCCTGCGCATTGAGGCCCGGCTCGCGGGGCAGCTGGCACAGCTGGGCCACCATTTGGCGCAGCTCGTTCATGTCAAAGTTGGAGGTGATCAGCTCGAATTCGGAGTTTGTCTGCCAGAAGATAAACGATAAATGACGATAAGGAAGTGCCCGACTAGAAGATACCCTGAACTCAACTGTCGTTACATAATTGACTAAACTAATGAATTGTTAATTTTTAATGAAACGGGGTAGATGTCGAAAAAAAAAGAATTCACTTTTTTGGCGTATGGTAGAGGATAATCTATAGTCGAAAAGCTTAGGTCTCTAGCATTTGTAGTTTTCGAGATCGCTGTGTTCATACAGACACGCCCAGACGGACGGACAGACGGACACGGCTAAATCGAATCTGCTCATTGTCCTGATCAGGAATATATATACTTTCTGGGGTCAGAGATACCTTCTTCTGCCTGGCACAAAACCAATGTACCCTTTTTGCCCGTTTTCAATGGATTCAGGGTATAACTAGGCGGAAACTTACGTCCAGTGACTGCAGATCGCTGATATCATCTGGAGCGATCGAGTCGGATTCGCGTTGCTGCTGCTGCTGCTGCTGCGCCACATTTAGCGTGGAGGCGCTGGCGCAAAACTTTTCCCAGATCTGCGACCAGCCAGCGCCATCCTCGCGGTTATTCTCGTGCTTGCGCAGCAGCGCATTGTAGCTGCAACGATCCGCGGTCGGTGAGCGCAGGCTCGTGGCGCTGCTCATGCTGACGGAGCGCTGAAAGAAACGTGCCGCCGACTCTTCGGTGGGTGAATGGGCATCTAGATCGGCGGACCAGGAGGTCTGCATTAGGTTCGTCAGCGAATTGCTGCCGTGCGGCAGCTCAGCGACGGACTCCTCGATGTGGCGCATGGAACGCTTCCGCACCCGTTGATTGCTACTGGCTGCGGGCTCCGCCTCAGCCGCAGCCGAAGCCGTGTCGACATCTGCACTTTTTGGTTCCTTAATAGTGGACGTCTGCTCCTCGTTGATTATGTCCATTTCGTCGACCTTCTGCATGAACAAGTCCAGAATCTCGTGCTGGTTCAGGTCCGCATTGCCAAAGTGGCCACCTCGACTGAACGGACTGTTCGAAATGGATTCCGAGAAGAGCTCGTTGGTGTGAAGGGGCTGAGGAGTGGGAATAGCCACAATTTCAGTGGCCAACGAACTGACCACATCCACGCCGCTGCTAATCTAAAGGAGTAAACCTCTTATTTAGTCGCGGATTTTTCTTACAGTTTCGTTAAATACGAACCGGACAGGACTTGAGTGCCGGCGTCCACAGATCGGACAGCTGCAGCGCATAGTCGGGCCATTGGTTTAGCAGGCTCGAGTTGACGGGCAAATCAAAGGCCACATAGGCCTCCAGGCTCTCCATAATCTTGGCCGCCGTTTCCAAGCCCTCGGCGTCTTTGAGCAGCGCATCCTTCCTGTAGTACGGACGCAGAGCGGATCCGTTCTTGCGCATATTGTTCAAATACGCGGAGAACACCGAGTCGTTGAGCGACTGGCGCACCCAGGCCCGGCATTGGCCAATCTCCGATGTTATCTGGCTGAGGCACTGGATCTGCTCGATCACCTGCTTGTGCATGAACACCATTGCGGGCGACCAAAAGCTCGGCTCCGGCCGTCGTTCCACGTCGCCAGCGATCACATTAATGGTGGCCCACAGAAACGAGTCCTTCAAGCCGTGCAGAAATACGGCTTCCAGAGTGGTGCACAGGGCGCTCGTCTGCTCGCACAGGCCCAGAACCTCTGTCAACATTTGTAATGAGTCATCTTTTGTTGTTAATTGAATTGGGGACTTACCCAATCCTTTTTGCTTCACTTCGAACTCGATTTCTCTCGCATTTTCGTTCAGCGTGTTTATCAGTGCGTCCTTGACGACATTTTCACGTTTCGCCGCAAAATTGTTTAGACTCCGGAAGAGGGCGCTCATTTGTTATTGTTGGGCCTACAATTATTATTTATTTTCCTCTTTAATTTTTTGTTTATTTTTGCTTGCAATCTTCCAGCTGTTAGCCAGGGCTGGCGCAAAATTTGTAAACTTATGAATCCAACTAATAGTTCCCATGAATTTCTGAGCCAGATCATGCACACACTCGGTGTTGAGCTTTAATGACGTCACACGAGACCAATCAGTTTATAACGGCTAATTACAATTTCAAACTATTTTAAAGCCAATAAAAAACTTTAATAAAAATTATACGTTCCTACGGTATGGATCACGTAAGCGGTATTAAAAATCCGTTTGAGCTGTGTATTCTGAAACCTGTTCTTGCTATTCTTGACTTTCTTTCTATGTGTGAATGCTCGATTATGAGAAAACAAAACCCACGCAAATAAACAACCACAAATTCCGCGCGCTCGTGAACAAGACAACAATTTAATGACTTTTGATGCCTTGGGGTTTTGTTTCAACGACCCGACGCCATTCATCGCAGTCATGACTCAACCGTACAAGAAATTTCTATCAATCTCCAATAAATGTTATCCGAGCAAAACAGCAGTTGTAAATGTAAATAGCTCTTTTGCATGTGAATGGAGTGCGAGGCTCAATCCCGACTCGTCCAAAGGCTGTGCACGTACCCAGTCTGTCCGTCAGTCCGTCAGCCACTTGATATTAAGACGAAATTTGTGTTAAGGTCAGGGTGACCAACAAAGCGTATGCTGTCATTGTTGATGTTGTTGTTGTTGTTGTTTTAACGCATTTTTTCAATATTTTTGCAATAAAATTGTGTGGCCGTTCATATCGTACAGAAGATGCGCTCCAACTGGTTCAGCAGCCAACAAAACTGGTCTCTCTGATGACTTTTCAAGTTGTTGTTTTTCAATTTTGGCGTGTTTTTCGAAACAATTTTCGTGTGGGCCTGCAGTCGACAATTGCACTTATTGAATATCCGAAACTGGCAACGAAATAATCAACATTATTTTGTTACGCGCAAAATATACGACAAAACTTTAACCTTTTTCGAATATCAGCATTTAATTTTAACGGAAATGGGACTTGATGAAGCTGTCGCTTTAATTAATGAGTTTGTTGGTGGGGAGGCCAAACTGTAAAGCGAATTTATTTGCATAAACAAAAGTGTTTAATGTTTGTGAAATTAACGATTATAGCAATTAATAAAAAGCGCAGGTGAAGGGTCGCCACAAGCTTTCAATTTGTGGATTACGCATGCGCAGCGCAGCGGCAGCGTCATTTTCATTTCCCAACTGAGAGCCGCCGACTTAGCGGTCTCCGACTCTATTAAAGTAAATAAAATATAGCGTGAATGCTGTCACTGCATTGTTGTTTATTGTTGTTGTTGTTGTTGCTGTTGTTGTTGCAGTGATGCTGACTTGGCGCTTTTGCGGCACCTCCACTTAAAGTTCGAGTTGGACGTCGAGTTTACGCTGCCATCGGCATCTGTTTTGGGCCGTGGGCCATTGTTATAAGTAGGAAAAAAAAAAACAAGAAACAAAATTTATAAAAACGTTTGTTTTCGTAATACAATTTTGATTACTTCTTTGACGCCGCTGAACCTCGGCACGTCCCATTGATGGCTTTGTTTGCCTCTGGAGCGAGGCGACGCTCAGCTTTGATTTATGGTCGGTGGGCGCACAGCAGCAACAAAAGCGCAGTAGCAACACGGGCCAAGATGGGCGCCTCTTAAGGCTGTGTCCATTTGGAAATATCTCTGCTGTAATTGTAACAATAATGATAATGCCGAGGTAGCCGTGACTCCCAATGCCCAACATCTAATCTGATGCTCATCATTAGTCCGGCTAGGAAGACGACGTCCAATTCGAAGTCGTCATAGCAAATGCCGGTAAAATCCCAATGCGGAACCAGCGCGCAAATAGCTGACATAATTCCTTGGGGCATCAGAGAAAAGCGCCCAGCATGGCAATTATGGACTAGAGGCACATAAATAGAGTCTTAAAAATGTGCATATTCACTAAATTGTGCAATCTAATCAGCGAAGACGCCAATGAAACAATAAATCCAGTGCAGAGATCAATGCTCGCACCGATAATTGTATAACTAGAAGGCTTGCACAACTGGATTGTTCCCACAACGTGATCTAATACAACGCAGCTGACTCAGCCCCGAAAATGCCGAATTAATGCAATTGATGAGAAGAGTGTCGACTGGTTTAAGAACAAAATTTGCTTCACAAAAGAACTGCCGCTCGATAAAAAAGCTAGTTTAATGAATCGCTATTCGATGCTGAAAGCGAAAGCCGCCAGAAACGATCAGTCAAAGAACAGGATCTATGCTATGAATTCTGAAATATGTATTCGACGGGCATAAATTATGCATTGTTAGCGACTTGGCTTCAGTGTGACGTGCGCTGACAGATAGACAAGCTTAAGCTCAAATTCGAGCTCAGCTCAGAAACTCAACCAAACCGGCCTGTCTAAATAAACAAATAATAACGATACAAATGATTCCAGCATTAACACATTCATTTTCATCAACAATATGCATAATATATATAAATATATGCAGAAATGTCGAAACGTGTGCGCGATTGGAAACAGTAACAGAATGTTAGGCGCATGTTAGGCGTATGTTAAATTTGACCTTCAGCGACATTGGAAATGCATCAGTGCTTGAGACCGGCTATGCAAAAATGACTTATATGTTTAAGGCAATTATATCAATTATTTTTACTGTTTCCCGGTTTCAATTGCAATGCCGCTTGAGCTAACAATAGAATGGGGCTTTGTGCGCCTACACATCTTGGTATATGTATAATATATTTGAATGCTAAGAAAGTCTAAAGCTTGATCGAAAGCGAGAGTGGCATTTGAAGCACTGCAAATATTATTTAATGCTGTTAAATGTCCTTTTGCCCAGAAAATGTGCTTAAGTACATTTGTACATATATATTTGAGTCGCTGAGCAACTGGTGTACATTGGGACAAAAGCCAGTTGAATCAGTCAAAATGTTAAATCGGCTGAAAGTTTTCTACTATGAATTATATTACTAAACATATTTCTTCTCATTTCTTGTCTTCCTGTTTTTATTTCATTCATATTCCAAACATGTACCAATTAGTAAATCTGTTGCAGCAGCTTTGGCAATGTTTGCAACACTGTGCGCAGTCGACGTCAACTTTAAGCCCATGCATAAGCCAAGCTTCATTCGTCGTCGCTGACGGCAGCGAAGTTTAT
The DNA here is from genome assembly GCA_035041545.1 of Drosophila colorata. Classification (NCBI taxonomy): domain Eukaryota; kingdom Metazoa; phylum Arthropoda; class Insecta; order Diptera; family Drosophilidae; genus Drosophila; species Drosophila colorata. Next base: position 1,236,593 of record JAWNLD010000449.1, read on the forward strand.
TTAAAACGCAGAACTCGTGAGCTACGGACGTGTTTCTGCCACGCTCGAGCGCCTCGCTCGTCTAATCTTCTTCTGTCTGCGTCTCCGTCTCCGTCACAGCCTCCGGCGCATCTCTCTCACAGTGGCTGCGAGTCGTGAAATCGTGTCACAATTGATTGAACTTTATGTGCAGTCGCGACAACCAAAATAAATACGGGAAAAAATTAATATTACATATTATTTGTATTTGGCAATAAGGTTTTTTTGTGTGCACGCCGGTGCAGATTGCGTCGTCCGTGTTTGCGGATTTTGTCATCCTCGACAGCATCACCTCGACTTGGTGGAATTTGTGCGCATCATTATTATTCCGCCTACGCGCTAATTATTCCTCGCGATTTTTAAACTCGTTTGCGGCTTTTGGGCAATGCCCAATTCTAAATTGTCGGTTGCGTGACAAATTCGAACTCATCAAATCCTACGGCAACAGCCACAACAACAATCGTAACGCCATTTCTGAGTTCCCAAACCCGAAATGCAAACGCGCAATTTAAAGTCCCAGCGACGCAGTCCGTCGGCCGGCGTTACCGTTACGCTGCTGCTAGCTCTGGCGCTATTGAAGATCGACGTTGCAGCTGGAAGGCCTGGTATACACGAACAGCATATTCCATTTCGATCTGGATTCCGATTTCGACATCGCCTCGAATTCGTAATCAATTCGCATAGCCATACGATATTAAATTAGTGTTTGCTTGTAATTTCCCCTGCGGCTTTCGTCTATTTTCGTTTATGATCGTGTTGCTTTCTTGAACAACGTCTTTAAACGCATGTGATTTCAAACTTTTGCACGTTTTTTATTTGCTTAATATTTGTGTATCGATTTCTAATCAAAATTTATAATTATACCCTGTACCTGTAATATGGCTTTGTTTAAATGTATGCAACCGGCAGAAGGAAACATCTCCGACCTCATAAACTATATTTATTCGTGATCATGAAGAGTAACAAAGTTCATTTAGCTATATCCGTCCGCCAGTCTGTCTCTCCGGATGTATGAACGCAGCTATCTCGGAAACTATAAGAGCGGGAGATTTGATTTTTTATTATTTTATTGCAAAATATATTTGTATGAAAGAAATTAAGTTCGAATTGGTACAGGGTATATTCTATTCGGGCACTTCCGACTAGACACTTGTACTTGCTTTTTAATGAGTTGAGTCATTAAAATATGTGCAGTAAACATCTGTAATTGGGCAATAAAATATTTTTCTTGCCTTAGGTAATTTTTCTCTTACTATTTTCTTACCTTTACGAAATATGAAGTTTTTAATAAGTAAATCTAAAAAAAATAAAAATTTTTTATAAATAATTTTACGAGCACAAATTTTATAAGCTTGACCCCATTTTTTTTTAATTTTATGACCCCAAAAGTTTTTAGAACTTTATTCATCTATGTGCCGCAGTATTTATTTTAACTTTTAACCTTCTAACTCTTATTATTTTCAAATAAGTGTAAATAACTGTTTATTGTTGTCCTTTGAGTCTCTGTTTGAACTGTCCCCTAACTATCATCCAATTGTTACTAATACCCAGCACAAGCACCCTCATCTAATTAAAAGTCATCTTCTCTAACTTACATACTCGTTCATTGGTATTATGTGTTCCTTAAGCATCCATATTTGTTCCTGCTCAGGCTACTATTTGTTCGTGACCTAAAAAGTTATTTGTAAATAATATTATTTATGGTCATTATTGTCCAATTAACAAATTACTGTCACTGCGCCCTGTGGGGGACATCTTCACGAATCTTCATCTCAACCATGAGCCCTGCGGCGAGGCGCCTCAAATTAGCTGACAATTGCTCATATCTATTGTACACTATCATCTTGTGCATGCCCCAAAGCAAAATCAAGTATGCGCTCAGAAAATAAACAACTCCGCCGATGGCGACAAAAACGTCGCGTTCCCAAAGGCAACTAAAGGTAAACGAAACTTGAGACGAAGCACAAGAAGCCGCCGGCAACAACAAGGCCCAGACAATAACAAAAAAAGAAGCAAAATACAAAAAAATAAAAATACAAAAAAACATCTCGAAAACAACAAACCTTACGTAAGAGCCTGATGACAAGACTGGCAAGGCTTTGGTTTCGGTTTTGGTTGCGACTTCGACTGCGTCTTCGTCTTCGTTTCGGGCTGCCTTCAAGCGGAACGTCAGCTGACTGGGGAGGGTGTCCAAGTACGACCTCTGGGATGCGCACTTTTAACAGCAGCTTCCACTTTTAACGGCTGTTTAGCTTCTACCCCTGGGGACAAGATCATAAATTGTTTTGACAATTTGTTAAGCTTGTTGACAGTACACAACCTTTTTTTTTGGTCTTGCCTTGTTTTTTGGGTCATGGAGCCCAGAAAAGAGGTTAATTGCAGGCATTAATTGTCAGTTAGACCGGCTGTTTAAATTGTGGAATTTGAAATATAATGCTAAATAGGTATAATCAGATTATTAAAAGCGCGCAGCTTATGATGACTAAATGTAAAAATATATCTTGCACAGATGAACAGAATTCTGATTAATCCAGTATGCGAGATTTGTCAAGACTTAACTCAAAGTTCAAGAACTATGATAACTATTCAAGCTCCTTGAACTAAGTTTAATTATGATATTTGTTTCTACTTATGAGCCGAGTTGGCTTTAGTTCAATTTTAATTTTATTTAGTTCAAAATGTATTATTTTTCGATAATTGTTTTACCATTTGGTCAGAGGCGCCTCTGCATTGTCCATACTTAATTGCCTAATTGAAATGCTTTTTCAATATCTTTTCTCTGCTCTTCACTGCCGTACAATAGATAAAATCAGTTTTTTTTTTTTTTTTTTGCCATTTTTAAGTGGTTTTTCTTTGCTGTTATTCACACGACTTGTCGACAATATATGTCAGTGATTTCTGACCACTTGCATGAATTCATTGTAATAGATGCTTGTACGTGATAATTAACCAATTCGCACGGATTTCATTGGCTGCTGCTGCCGCTGTTGTTGGTGTTGGTGTAGTTGTTGTGCACAATTGGGGGGTCCATAATGAAGCTTATTTTCGTTTTTTTGTGATTTATGTTTGAGCTTTTGTTATTTTACTAAATTTAATATAATCCGCTGTGGAATTCGGCGCAGACTGAACATTTCATAATTACTTAATGGCCAAGCACAACGAGCAGATATCCATAGCTATATAATAACTGATAATCGGCGGAGTATCTTAGGCAGCCCCGAGCATTGGGCTCCTTACGTCACTAATGGGTTTTTATTGAGTGAGATAAATAAGTGCAAATTACCCCACATTAATTTACAGATTGCAGTTGAGGGTAAAACCAAATGAATTTTATAACATTTTTAAGTCCTCAAACACAATTGCCAACATATCTGATCTGGAGTGTTTATTTCTATATTTACTGACGCAATATTGGAGCTTTGATTAAATGCAAAGCAAGTTTTTCATGATTTTCCTGTAGCTGGAAATTCCCCATAAGCTTTATTTACACCCAACCTTGGTTTGTTTGCTTACATTTTCACTGATTATTATCATTTTTTGCCCTTTGTTTACTTCGAGTGCAAGTTTCACGTTCGATGTGGGAATTTAATATTGATTATTATATAGAATAACAGAAAAATGAAGCCATATAAAAAATTATATAAATATTGTTAACAAGCGCGATTTCTGTTTTTTTTTGATTTTTGTGTGGGCTGTGTGATTTTCAACAGCTCAATAAGTCGATAACTCAAGGTCCAAGATGATCCAACGATCGAGGGATGAGATTAATAAAACGCCAATACATTTTGTTTTTATCGTCTTAACGAAGGTTGTCAAAATGGCAAAAACTTGTCAAATATCAACCATCGAGCAAACAAACTGTAAAACTGGCAAGTGCAAAAGCAAAAAAAGCAGACAAAAATAAAACATTAAACACAATGATAAACTTGGAATTAACCCATTGTGTTTTTAGTGGGTGCAGATGTCGTGAAGTCGTCAATCAATTAAAAGCTAAATTAAAAACGCTGTTAAAATTACAAAAAAAAAGCCAAGAAACAAAACAATCGAAAATTAATTGACACTGAACTTGAAGTGCTAGCTAATTTTGACTAGTTTTGAGGCTTGTCGTGGATTGCTTGATACTCGGAAATTAAGCCGTAATAACATCAAACTCTTTAGCTATCTAAAAGGCATTTGTTATTCCGCTGGAATGACACAAATTCACATTTTTCATTAGAATCTTTCTGGTAATTACATCAGATAGAATTCGAAAAACGTTGTGCATTTATTTATTTTTGAAAACAACGTGTTACAAACACTTTCCCAGCTTGTGCACGAGGCGTAACAAGCCAATTACAATACATGTCAAGTCAAGACTGTCGCCTGTAGATATATATCTGGCATTTGTATCTGTAGACAATTCATATTTATGAGCAGCAGCTGGAGAGCCGTCAGATTGCCTGCTTATTTTAATGAGACGAACTAACAGTTCAGGGACCCGAAAACATCTGATAAAAGTTCGCAGCATTATTTTTCAGCTTAAACTGATAAGCAGTCTGTCGAAAAAACACCGATTAAATAAATCCCACAGCCACAACATTTGATAATTTATTTATAAACAAGCGCATTAATAACAATATGAATGCAAATAACGAACATAAATTAGATAGAGATGAATTTATATGCACATATGCTTAGAAGCCGGAACTTGGCTAGAATATCAAACGCGTATCAAAATCATCGTGATGATCATCAGAAACTCTCCGTGCTGATCTCCGCCTCTCCGTCTGTCCCAGTCTGGCGCGTTAGTCACATTTAGCAAAAACGACATACTAAACGCTTTGTTTTTTGAATTTCCCCAGATTCTAATTTAATTATTGTATATATTCGTACTTGATTCACACAGTGCTGTTGATTGGCATGCAAATGTATTTGTGCATTTACCAAACACGAACTCAAGTCTACAAATGAAATTTCAAAATTTCAAACTGAAATACGATATCGTATTTATTTATAATAGTATAAATGTATGAGTGAGTACATGTTTTACTATGTCTACTTATGAATGTATTCATGTGGCGGAAAAGTGTAATTAGTTTAAGCTATTGCAAACATAAACAAAAATCGTGAAAGTATTGCTTGTCAGTGTTGATAGAGAATAGTATATTTAATAGCGTCTGAAATGCCACCATCTGACTTTTACATGTGCTCTCCGAACCAATTGATATATGGCAAAGCGTTGGCAACATATTAGCAATAAGTTAGTTAGTTCAAGTTGGTTTAATGTGGGAGCGGGCGCGGCTTTTGATGGCTAAGGTTAGGCCGATCACGTTTAACTGGTTTAGCTTGTGCTTTAAACATCCTCATATGCATATGCGTCAGCTGCTTTTTGTAACAAGCTGTGCCTGGAATCGCTTAATGCTTTAAATTGGATAGATAGTTTACAGATAGTTCTGCTAACAATTTTAAATTTATTTGATTTTGATAAATGTCACGGAATAGAAAATTCATGAAACACATTAAAAAATACTATCAAACTTAGTTGGAAATAATGCGAATCTATTCAAAGTATTTGTTATCTGTTTGTGCAGGCATTTTGCGCCAAGCTCATGCAAACAAAAGACTTAGGCAACGAACTTGATTGGCTGTCAACTTAGCACTCGACACACACACACACACAAACACATAGACTCACAGCACAGCGGCAATTATCAGCATTTACTTATTGACCCAACTGGCCCAGCTCTTGAGATTGAATTCGTGCAAGTGTGTTATATGTCAACTTAAAGCTCTATGTGTGTAAATAACAGCAGCAGCAGCAACAACAGCAACGGCAACAGCGAAATATATATAGGCCATTTACGCCAATGTCAATCAATCAGCGCCAATGGCAGCCAAATTGCCAAAGAGCCACCTACGGGCTGTCACATCTGTCTCATCTTCGCTTCTTCCATCCCTTCTGTTTCTAACACTTTTGAACTCTGTGCAAGCTGCAGCCAAATTGCATCTCTGACATCTTGTTGCATTTCAAGCCAAACACTACATACCCACACCTACACATGCATACATACATACATATGTACATATGTTAGTCGCAAACAACAACAACAAGAACAAAAACAACCACAAATTTCCCCCCTTCTCTGCAGATGTTCGGCAATCGCCATTTTCATTAGAATTGCAACCGCCATTGGCCGAGGCGGCCGCCGACGATGCTTTCAATGCTGGCGGCCAGCGGGCCATCGATAGCTATGGCAATCCGATTGACGCACTGCGTCCGATCGACACGCCCGACGGGCGCAAGGTGGTCAGCGCACAGGGCCTGCAATTCGAGATACCCAATTATGCGTCGGGCATTACCGAGATACGAAAGCCAGCCGATGACCTGCTGCCACCGCATATTGGTGAGTTCAAAACAACAACAGCAACAGCAACAAGAAAGCGTTCAGCAGCAGATGGAAACGCCAGCGGTGCAACCACAGCGAGAACAACGACAGCAACATCGCCATCAATGCTGAGCAGCGACATAAATCAAGCACGAAGCACGCCAGCAACATTAGCCAGTGTCTCGGTTGCACCACCTCCACTTAGCACCACTAGCATAAGCTTCACTGCCACGCCCACACCCACATCCATTCACACACCCGCACTCGTAGAACCACTAACAAATACCAATTCCGACCCCGATTCGAGCCATGACAAGCGTGAATCGACCGCCCAGCGGTTCGTCATTGCACCCGCAAGTCCCAAACATGCACCGCCCACTTTTACCCTGCTCACGCTCAATCCGCCGTTTGATCCCATGACCCCAGCCCAGGCAGGTCCCAAACAGAACAGTTCTAAGCGCATTGACAGCCTTGCCGCCACATACTCAACTCCAACTCCAACTCCTTCCCAACTAGATGCCATTGCGGTGGCAGAGGCCGCCTCGGAGATCGCCAGCACCGACAGCACCTCATTAGCACCAGCACCAGCACCAGCACCAGCCACATCACTAACACCTTCAAAGCATGAATCATCAACCAGCTCAGCGGAAGTCTCCGTGGAAGTGGAGCAGGCCCAGCTCATACCCCTGACCCTGCCCCCCCAGCAGCAGCAGCAGCAGCAAAAGGAAGAAAGCGCCCAGGCGCCCCAGCTCACCAGCGGCACCCTGCCCGACTATCTGCTGGAGCTGCAGCTGCAGGATAAGAATATTGGCGGACCCGTGCCGTGGACACCGGCGCCGGATGGCGCACCACTCAGTGTCATTGCCTGGGATCTGTTGCCGCCACTGGAAACAGCGCCGGAAGCGCAAGCCGAACCGCAAATCATAACCGAGCAGCAGCCCACCAAGCATGTGGTGGGCGTGGCGCAGCCGGGCAGCCACAACATACGCGTCAGCCTGAGCAGCGGCCAGGGCCTGTCACCGTTGGCGCCCGCGCCACTGACGCCGGGTCAGGTGGCTGTGGTGCCTTTGGAGCAGGATGGTCCCGAGGCGCACGGCACCAATGCACACTTTGACAGCACCACGCCCCGCAATGGAGGCAGATTTCCGAATCGCCATCGCGGCACCGTTCATTACAGCACCACCTCGGCACCACGTGCGGTCACGCAGTCGCGCAGCAGCACCACTGCTGCCACCACCACCAGCACCACCAGCACTACCAGCACCACAGCCATTCCCTCGACAACAAGAAAAGTGATTCCAACAACAACAACAACAACGACTACGACGACGCCACGCCCACGCACCACACCCAGCACGAGCACCACACCACTGGACCCCTCCACCTTCTACAAGCTGGACAATGAGGAGGCCTACGCCTACACGCTGCCACCCTGGCTGCAGGAGGTAACCGATCCCGACCTGGATGTGGCCGTCACCTTCATCGTGCCCACGGACAACGATCAGTACAACCACACCCTGCAAGAAGATCTGGAGCCACCCTTTGAGCCGTTTGTGGATCTGCACCACATTCAGCTGACACCGCCGCCCGTTGCGGAACCGACACCAGCAGCTATAAGCAGCACCACCACGACGAGCACCACCAGCACCACCACTACTACGACGACTACAAGACGTCCGTCGACCATAGCACCACCACCAGCAACGCGCACCACTAAACCACCCATTTTTAAAGCACAAACCACACAGCGACAACTTGAACAACCGCCACTGATCACAACCACCACCCACACAGCTCCACCGAAGACCGCCGAAGCGACGAGCACAACGCCAGCGCCGGCGCCAGTTGACCCAAATCCATTTGACTCGGCCACCTTGCCGCCGTGGCTGCAGGATTTCGACTATCCCGATGTGGGTCCCGGCGTGCCCTACAATCCGGACAACTTCAAGGAGTCGCCCGCTGAAAGTGGCCAGAAACCGGGAGGTAGTAAACCTAATGACTTTCAGCCGCACGGCTTCGCCAGTGTCCACATCAGATCTCAGATAACAGAAACAACAACAACAACCACATCAGCCCCGGCTGAAACCACCTCCTCTGCTTTTCCATCCAAAGTCACGCTTCCGCTTCCAGCGATCAGCAGCAACGATGGCCCCGAGTTAAACACTGTGGAGCCGCCGCTGGTCCTGATACCGCCTGTCGCCAACAGCGACGAACCATCCTCATTTAGCAGTAGCAGTGGCAGTGGCAGTGGCAGTGGCAGTGGCAGTGACAGCAGCAGCACCGCCTCTAGCCAGAACCCTACTACAAACTCATTCACGCATTTTGCAGCACGCATCGATGCGCCTGCTTCCGGCCAGGACACGCAGAGCCCCACGCAGCCGCCGCGCACCGCCTCTGAGGAGCAGTTCCCGCCGTTCAATGGCAACGCGGCCGACAGCCAGAAGGTGGAGTACACCAAGAGCGACGAGGGCAAGGTCATCAGCACACCCGTCACCACGCAGCGCAAGGGTAAGTCTACCCCACAGAAGGACTCAGTGATTTTAATTCGAATTAGAAAACCATGTTGATAATCGAGTTATTATCGAGTTAAAATTAGAAAACATCGATACATCGATGTTTCGATTATTTGTTAACATCACTAACGTAAAGTTCTCGTTTTTTTAAAATTGAAAAAAATCGCAGCTTTTAACATCGATACATCGATGTTTCGATTATTTGTTAACATCACTAACGCAACGTTCGCGTTCTTTTAAAATTCGTTAAAATCGATGTTTCGATTCTTTTCAACTTCACTACAACGGCTAACTTAACGATTTCAAACTCGATCTCTCCCAGATGGCCCAGGCAATAACGGCCCCCAGGGATCTTCATCCGTATCTCCGCCTGTGAGCAATACGGGCAAGTACACGGGCGGCTTTGGTGCACCGGCGGGTCTATTGCGTCCACAAAGTGGCGCCAAGCCGGACATCTATGTCGCCGGCAACGAGCACGAGTTCAGCACCAATGTTAAGCTGAATAGGGCGCGTCCGGGCGCGCGCTGCCAATGCCAATGCCAATGGCGGCCGCTATACGGGCGGCTTTGGAGCACCCGGCGGCGTGCTCAGTCCCCAGAACGCGCCCAGACCCTTCCAGCAATCGCAGCAGCCCCAACAGCCGCAGGCGGCACGTTCGCATCCCCAACTGGCCGGCGCTGCTTCCAGTCATCAGCAGAACCGCTTTGGTGGACCGCCTGGCATTCTGGTGCCCTTCGACAACGTGCAGCGCACCGCAGTGCAGTAGGCGGCACTGGGCGTGGCATGTTGCACGTTGCAAGTAACTACTGCAAGTACTTTAAATTATTTATAAAGCATGTGTGTACGTAGCTATGTTAAAGTTTTGTAAGTTGAAGTTCTCGTTGTGAACGTAGTGAAAATCAATACGAATTTTTTGCCGACAAAATTTCCCTCACGATTTCGTTTGGTCATATCTTTAAACAGACGAAAAGGATATATACGTATGTGTACATATCATGTAATATGTTATTTTCATAATAAACTTTAGAAATGTAAATCGAACATTTTTTATTTGGGGAGGAGCAAATCATTTCTCACTTTCAGGTGAAACAAATTTTCCATAATGAAGAGCGAAGGAAAAATGAAGCATATCAATGAATAATAAATAAAGAGCACAGCTTGCGTGTTGTGTGCTTGTATCAAATTACAAAAATAAACATTAAAAAGAAAAATGACTTCGATTGCGGCTAAGCAAGCTATAAACAACGAAATCAATAACGTGCTCGAGAACGCCAAAGACACAAATAAACAAATGAAAATTCGACTCTATAGTAAAATAAACAACATTTCTATCTGACTTATGAAAGGTTTTAGTAATTAAGTGTGCTAATAATATCTGCCCTCATTAAGACCAGCTTGTATGCTTTCTATGAACTGATTGAAAATTTTTTAAATTTGCGGATAATTAACTTTAAAACAAACAAAATATGTAGAGAGCCGGCAAGATTATTTCCAAATGGAAAAGTACGAACGGACGTGGAGCTGTGTACAGGATATCTTGTAGACCCAGTGCCTTTTTTGTTTGGTTTTGACCTTACTTTTTTAATGGTATTGAGTTTATTGGAGCTTTATTGACTTTGTTACACATTGTTGTTAGATCATCAGAAACCCATTAAATGTTATTGGCCAACAAAAATGCCCGCGAAATTGGAATGAATTTTCCACGCACCTTAACGCGATCGAGGCATCACCAGAAAGAAAAGAAAAAACATTGAAATGACTGCGTGACTTTCAGCTTTGAACTAATGTTTGTTTACAAAACTGTTTATAATGATCTCTATTTGATATGAAGGCGTCTTTAATTATTATTATTTGTCAGCATATGCCAACTTACCCATAAAACAAGTACTGAAAGTGTTCGTCGAGTTTTTATAATAAGGTGAAATCCTCTTGCCGACCCATTAAAGTATATATACATGTATGTATATATGTATATTATGACCGCTCATTTCATACTCATTAGTTTTTTTTAATTAGATGCAATGCTTTTAAAGATTTACGTTATTTATATTTTTCTTTAATTTTCAACAGACAAAATTTAAATATAATCGGCTTGGTCTCGATTTTGCTTTGCGAATGCTTTTATTATAAATAAGTAACAGCTATGAAGCTTTTACAGTTTTAAATTCACTTTCATTCAAGCTCACCTCATTCAGTCAATATAGAAAAGATTATGTAGGCAGGAATATAACAACAAAAAAAGCGTAAACATAGATCCTCTTCCCTCCTAAAGTTGCTAGAAATATTATTGGAAATTGCCTAAAGTGTACTGTTGTATCCAATATCGGTTAGCAGTATTTTGAACAATGAACTTTTGTTTGGCGGGCGCTGAAGGGCATGGCAAGAGTTGCTATACGAATACATTTGAGTTACGTGAAGTTAGCTGCGCACAACATTAGTGCTGAGCTATGCGCGTGCGTCATATAGCAATCAGCTTACTATTGCAAGCACCTTGCCCATGCTCTTGCGGTAGGGTGGGCGTGACGTAAACGTCCTTCATTTGACTTTGAACTCAGCCAAGCGCTCTATCTGAAGTCGATTTAGTCAGAGCAGTTGCAGTTGATTCCCGACGGGTGAACTGAGCGAAAGTAAAAGTGTGGTCCAGGCAAATTAAAAAAAAAAAAGAAAATGTCGAAGATTGGTATTAACGGATTTGGCCGCATTGGTCGTCTGGTGCTGCGCGCCGCCGTCGACAAAGGCGCCTCCGTCGTTGCCGTAAGTAACGCCGTTAGAACGTATTTGAAACAGTTAGAAAAATGTTAATTTGCAGGTGAACGATCCCTTCATCGATGTCAACTACATGGTCTACTTGTTCAAGTTCGATTCGACCCACGGCCGTTTCAAGGGCACCGTTGTCGCCGAGGGCGGTTTCCTGGTCGTCAACGGCCAGAAGATCACCGTGTTCAGTGAGCGCGACCCGGCCAACATCAACTGGGCCAGCGCTGGCGCTGAGTACGTGGTCGAGTCGACCGGTGTGTTCACCACCACCGAGAAGGCCTCCACTCACTTGAAGGGCGGTGCCAAGAAGGTGGTCATCTCGGCCCCCTCTGCCGATGCGCCCATGTTCGTGTGCGGCGTGAACTTGGATGCGTACAGCCCTGACATGAAGGTCGTGTCGAACGCTTCGTGCACCACCAACTGCCTGGCCCCCCTGGCCAAGGTGATCCACGACAACTTCGAGATTGTTGAGGGTCTGATGACCACGGTGCACGCCACCACAGCCACTCAGAAGACCGTCGACGGCCCCTCGGGCAAGTTGTGGCGCGATGGTCGTGGTGCTGCCCAAAACATCATTCCAGCATCCACTGGCGCCGCCAAGGCCGTCGGCAAAGTCATTCCAGCTCTGAATGGCAAGCTGACCGGCATGGCCTTCCGCGTGCCCACGCCAAATGTGTCCGTTGTCGATCTGACCGTGCGCCTGGGCAAGGGCGCCAGCTACGATGAAATTAAGGCTAAGGTGCAGGAGGCTGCCAACGGTCCATTGAAGGGCATTCTGGGCTACACCGATGAGGAGGTCGTCTCCACCGATTTCCTCAGCGACACTCACTCGTCAGTGTTCGACGCCAAGGCCGGCATCTCGCTGAACGACAAGTTCGTCAAGCTGATTTCCTGGTACGACAACGAGTTCGGTTACTCCAACCGCGTCATTGACTTGATCAAGTACATGCAGAGCAAGGATTAAATTCAATAAAAAACAGCTGCAGCATGTTAACTTCTCAATACGCACAAACAGGAGGTGTAGCATTTAACTATAGATGAGAGGGATCCACATAAAAACACAGTTACCCAATAAAAGCATACAAACCACACACACACACACGCAAATAACTGTCACTCCTGCATATGTACATGTATGTGCATGTGTTTCTTATTGTATTACCAACAGATCTTCTCACTCCTGTTTGATGAGCCGCGCAACAACAGTTACATAAATTATATAACCTTATCTCGTTACAAATAATAAAAAATAAAAAACAAAACCCAAATATTACAGAATTTTCACTACAATTATGAAATAGCCCATGCTCTGGCCGGTATTGATTTTTTCGCAAACAAAAGTCAACTTGGGTTGAGTGCAACTTAAGCCACGACAAATTAAATGAAAATTGCACAAATTGATATAAATAGTTGGACGTGGTTAGGATTATGAATATACATAGTATATATGTATGTATGTACATTTGTATTCATGTATACTTATGCATATGTATATCATATGTATATATATATATATATTACCTATTATTATGAATACATAAATCGACAAGCGGGCAAAAGCTATTTGCTTTAAAACGGCCGGTCTACGGGCTAAATGCCCTTGACATTGAATTGTATTGTTGAAATATATGTACAAGAATGATTCAAATATGACCACTAATTTTATCAAATTACCATTGAAATCATAAAACTTTCTCTTAGATAAGGTTAAAATTATAAATAGCGAAATTATTATTAATATGTAGAGATTATATTTTGTTGGTCACATTGCAGTAATGTTACAGTGCCATTCTGAGTATAGTGTTAACGTTGACTGCTCTAACATTCTTAGTCGGTATTTACGATTTACAAAATGTACACATTTCAAACAAACGAGTTAACGAACTTGGCTCTTAAAACTGCTGACCCAAACCATTTACAGTTCGATTTTTTCGAAAAATATTTGAGATCTATTTGGGATCCCGGCTTATGCCTTATACACCTGATGTAACCTAAGCCGTCTTTTGAGATAGTTGATCTAGTATGAAAAAGTATGAAAAAATCCGAAACAGAACAGAGAGAGAAACCAATTCGGTAAAATTTAAGCAGTAAAAGGTCAGGGCGTAAAAATTAAAATGCTATAGTGAAGTCGGTGTGAACGTCAGTTAAATTCTAGCACATTAAAAGCTAGAGATTTGAAATATGGAATAAATACACGCCCACTGTGGGCGTGGCAATTCGATAAAATCTATATATATCTGTCAGTTTTAAAGCTAGATACATTCAATTTTTTCAAATAGATTACTGATGACCTCCTTTAAAGATCGCAAAAGCCAGAGATTTGAATATACGCGAGTATTTTGGGAAGGCTGATTACGACAGACTGCGATCTAAAACTTGTAAGCAATACACTGCAGATATATTTGCGTACATATTCAACAGGCATCCTCTAGCTCGCCTGGGACAATCTCGTTGCATGCCACAGAGTTCCACCCACAACAATCAAGCAATTGAAGCGATTATAATCGTACTCGCTTTAGAAACGCCTGCATTTGTCAACAGAATTGGAAATGTCGTAAATACAAATAAGCATGTATTAAAGACCAACTCACATACCGAATGTTGAATAAATCTTTTCGTATTATATCCACAAGGAACGCCCATCGAGTGACAAGCGGACAAGGAAGTCGGCTGAGTTGGTGGAGCTCTCAACTTGAACATATGCAAATATCATAATTTTTCCATCATGTCTGCAACGTCGTAAAGGGAGCAAGAAGCAGCTGTCAGGTCGGAGTTGAAGACGACACCAGACAAGGTTCAATAGGCCACAAAACGTCGCGGGCTTGGGCCATGTAAGCAACACTGCAGCCGATTGCTTATGAGGACAGCCAAACAAAATTGTTTCGGCACGCCGCGAAGGTTGCTGCCGTGAGCAAATGGGCGGGCAACACGCGAGGTTGCAGTCCGGGCCGTGGTCTCGAGACTGGCGGCACAGACATCAAACTTATTTATTTACTCTAAAAACAATACAAGAAAATTAATAGCAATTTGCATAGTTTCATAAAAATGTTGCAATAAATGTTCTTAACAAGTGAATGCCATTCGGGGACAATAAATGAGGTTTCCCTTAATGAAGGCGACTCATTTGCGGGCACAGCCCATTGATTGAGCCAATCCGCTGAGTTGGTTCGGGCCCTTATCATTGTGCCCATTGTATCATCAGAAAGCCATTAAAGCAATTTTGGCCATTGATTTGGGCTCCCCACGCATCAAACGCAACAGAAACAAATTCAACTTAAGCAATGTGCGTGACTTTTGCTTCCAATTAAAGTTGGTTAAGGAAACTTTGATTTATAATCGTTTCAATTACGTATTGTACATATGTGTATTTTTTTTCTGCAAGAAGTTAGTTAGATTGCAAATATCAAGTTTTTGTGTGTGTTTTTTTGTCTGTCACAGAATTAAGTAAGGGAGTAAATTGTTGAGATATTAAAACGAGTTTATTGAAGTTTATTGAGACTTGTCAGCACATGCAAACTAAGTAACAAAAGCCACAACAACCGACAGAAACAAGAAACAGTTTTGGCCTCGACGAACTTCTCGCCGTAGAGCGCACAACCAAAACACAACAAGAATACAAGAGAAGGCAGCCAAGACAAATATGAAAGAAGAGCAAACGGTTTAGTTGGAAATTGACGATTGACGTGAGCACACGGGTAAAAGGGTTTTTTCCTCTATTTTTTTTTGGCCATCTGCACAAAAAAAAGTGCATTTGCGTATAAACAAAAATATTCCTCCGATAAAATTAAAAAAAAAATTCTTGCTGTGAAATGAACTAAATAACGCACAGATAATACAAATTTAAATAATTTGAGATGAATATAGTTCATCATTAACCAAAGTAGAGTTAACAACTCGCATCTTTTTCAGATTTGTGCCTTTGAGTGACCAACTTTAAAATGCCACGAAAAAAGCAAAAAGTGGATACAATCGAGGAGATTGAGACGAGCATAAAACTGCTCTGCGATCAGTCCAACAATCACATGAAAGTTCGGGAATACTACAAGGCTTTGAACGGCTATAATCAGGTAAAATTAGTTAGCTGCCAAGTCTGCTTAATATTTTAAACGCAACGGTTGCACAGTGAAACGCACGCTAGATGGCGCTGAAAAGCTTTTCAGAAAAGCTTTGCTGGCGCAAGGTACAAATATTTATGGTACATGTGACAGCCTTCAATAGTTTTACAGCCACTGTAATGGCGGTGCAGCGTATAAAGTGAAAGCTAAAATGCAAATAAAATAATCCCGCCGCGTAATACTCTGTTCAAAGTAGGAAAAGAGACCACACGATTGCGTGGTCAGTGCCTATAAAACTGTGCCGCTAAGATAGTTAATACGAACTGAGTGACGTTTAAGCTGCGAGTTCCTGTCACAGGAACAAACGAGTCCTAGCTCCAATAGGCGGACAGACCACAAGGCAAACATTGCACTAAACAAATATGTGACACTAAATTAATATTTATGTAGAAGTAATATTAAAGAGAATATTAAATTTCGAATATTTTTTTTTGGTTTTTGAAATTTTGGAATTTTAAATTTTTCACAATTAGTATTAAAAAAAAGAACAATATTAAACCGATTCTGAGGTGATCAATATTTTTTGTGAAAAATCATGCCAAAATTGACAAAAATGTTGACAATTAAAGCTTTCATAGCGCCTATATTTCAAACTGCCAGATCTTTGTCAAAACTGAACCGACTTTCATGTTTGATGGCATTTTAGTCATGATTAGTCGTCTAGCTGGCATTTAAAAAATATCCATTATTAAAATTACACTACATTATGGCGGAAAAGAGCCCAATTGAACACATTTACATTTACAGCGATGTTGCCTTCTCGCCTCGCAAATCAGTTATCAAGTAAAGCAGCCTTCCTAACCCTGCAAACAATCCTTGTTTAGGAGCTTCCGATGGCCCAAAGTTTCAATGTCACCGTTGTTAGCTCAAGTCCCCAGGTCGAACTCGCTGCAGGCCAACTGATTTTTGTTATTTGTTATCGATTCTTAGCCCATTTCCAGCTAGCCGCAGTCTCCTGGCAACAGGGCAAATGGCAAATCAATTACCGTTTGTTTGCAACTGTCAGGAAAGGTGTGAATTTTTCACACTTGCTTCGGGGCTTGAGTTCTCAGTGAATTCCTGAAATTACGTCCAGCGAGTGCTTCGTCAGCGGTTATCACAATGTCCACGAGTGTGCTGAACAACATTTTGGCTGTTGATAAGGAGCAGGAGCTGTTGCAGAGCTTCATACGCACCGGCGCTAATGCGGACGAGGAGTCGTTGGAGGAATCGAACAAAAGGTCAAAGGGTCGCGGTCGTTCCTCACACAAGCCGCCCATTTGGGAGCGACGCGACTCCTATGGCGCTGTCGGCAAATCCTCAACTGAACGTGGCGCTCGCGGGGGTGCTAAGCATTCGGATGATTTGGACGCCAGCGGCTCCAAGCGCGGCAATCGCATCGAGGCTGAGCTGCGGGCGGCACGCAAGCGCATCGAGGAACAGATGATGAAGAAAAAGAAGCCCAAGGAGAATTTCGTCGACTTTTACACGGACAAGGATCGCGCGGCGGCTGTCAGCGCCGGCGCCTTCGACATCAAACAGAGCCTTCAGATCAAACAGAAACAGGATCGCAACGAGGCTCTGCTCATACCCGACGAAGCGGACATCAGCTCCATCATTGCGCTGGGCTTGAAGGAGATCAAAAACGCGAATCCCGAAAATGCCATCCATTTCTTTTGCAAGGTTTAGAGTAGAGCCCGCTTCCCCACCAAACAAGCACCGTATTTCCTTATGTAACGAGCTTCCGTTGTCCTTGCAGGCTCTGGAGCTGAACAGCTCGGACATCAATGCACTAATCTCGCGCAGCAAATGCTATTTGCTGCTGGGCGAGGCCTCCAAGGCGCTGCAGGATGCTGAAACGGCGCTGGGCGAGGACAAGAACAACATACGTGCCATCTATCAGAAGGCCGAGTCTCTCTACTACCTTGGCCAGTTTGAGCAGAGTCTAATGTTCTTTCATCGCGGCCTGCGCGCCCGTCCCGAGCTCGCCCTGTTTCGCCTCGGCGTGCAGAAGACTCAGGAGGCCATCGAGAACACGATTGGCACGAAAACACGCTCCAACCAGCCACCAGCTAAGGCCGGCAATTTGGCGCGCAAATCGGGCGACAACACGCCCAAGTCGCAGGCGCTCAGCAGCGTGCGGCCGCCGATGGTGCGCCAGAAGCCCACCAAAGCGGATCTGGAGCGACGCAACGCGCGCAAGCTGCTGGGCGAGCTGTGCGTGGACAAGGAGTATCTGGAGAAGCTGCTGCTGCATCCGGATCTGGTGCGCGCCGATACCAACACTGAGAATATCTCCGCTCTGGCCAAAGAGGCCGTTTGCTTCCTGAACAAACGTCAGGAGTTCTGGCGACAGCAGCGGCCTTGCACGGCTCTGCCAAATCATAAAAATCTTCCTAACGATGCGATTCCCAAATGGTTTTAATCCGAGCCGCATTAAATAATAATCCGGCAGTGATTTTATTAAACATGTCGCACCACACAGGATTTAGGGTTAAGTTTATGTTTTGCTTGACTTCAATCAACAAGAATATTAACTATTTGAATAGTATTTAAAGATGGTTCTGTACCACACGAAATAAGATCTTACTTCACTTTTAATATTATATGTGGCATATTTATTGATTTACCCTTCGATTGGATGATTAAACATTTATACAATTTCACATATGTGTAACATCAACAGTTAAATATAGCAATTTGCATTTTCTTTGATATTGTTTTCAATTATGTATATGGGTAACCTTTATTCAACTAAGGTCTAATACAACAACTAGTTGTACAGCTCAGCTCATTGTAGATATAATCATGTTGGAACGTAGCCTTTAATGTGTTCCCATAGCTATTATTATTCTTTTATTTATTTGTAGCTTTTGCTGAAGTTAACTCTGATAACAAACGGAATATAGTTATAGTATTGCGAGCTCTGATTGTTTCATCTTTGACTACAACTAACAAAAGTATTTTTTTTTTTGTTTTTATTTTTTATTTTCGTTCTTTCTTAGTACTTTCGGCTACTGCATTGTTTTATTTCATAATTTGACTAGTACGGCTTTTATAATTTTATACTTTTAACATATACAGTATGTCAGTTTTCATTTAATACTTTATTATGTTCTTGTTCAGATTGCTCGCTATGGGTAACATAAATACGTATATACTTATTTATTTGGTGCATTAGTGAGTACGTCTGGCCAGTGTTGGTTAAGTAATCAAGCGTTTATATAACAGAAAAAGAAACATTCAAATTTAAAGCAATGAACCAATTTTAGTTTGATTTACAATCTTCTCTTAATAACATAAATTTCGTTTCAAATATTGCCAGGAAACACTTCAACATGTATGTAAATGATGTCCTTTATACAATTGGCAAAGTATATATATTTTTTTATATTAAATAATGCGATTTTCAACGTTAAATACAACAATTCGGAATGTAACAGAGTACGCTCATCATAAAGTGCTGGACAGTGTGCTGTAAGTTAGAAGAGAATAAACTTGGTATGTTAAATAAGTCTAATTTTGATCCTGTTCATTCAGCACATTATTTTAAATTTAGGATGAGCACAAAAATAATTATTTGTCCACCACTGCGAATACTTAACGCAGCTGAAAGCGAGCTTTAACTTTTGGGAACTCAGCCTCCCATATGGTCTAGTGGCTAGGATATCTGGCTTTCACCCAGAAGGCCCGGGTTCGATTCCCGGTATGGGAAGTCAATTTTTTTATTTTTTTATATTTTTTTAAAAACTGTTTGAATATGTATTGGCTTTTCACTTACCCCACTGGCCTTCGGCTTAGTTATTTGTGGGGCGTGTCGGAAGCGGAGGCGCGTTGCCGCTGCGATTTGGTATTGGTGGAGGTCCGCGACGGTTGGGCAGCGGTGGCGGCGGACCCAGCGGGGCAGCTCCTGCGGGCAACGGCGGCTGCCGACGTGGACTGTCCACGGCGCCAATAACTGGCGGAGGAGCGGCTGGCGGCGGGTGACGTGGAGCCGGCACATCGTCTTGGATCTCCTCATAGATATTGCTGGCCGTTTCGTAGGCGGCGTCTGGCGTTGGTGGCTGCTCCAGGGATGGTTGCTTGGACTGGCGCGTTGGCGTTGACACGGGCGTGGCCTGGTTGCTTTGCATTTGGCGCGGCGGCGTGGGCGGCCCCGAAGGCAGCGCAGCGCCCGTGGGCGGCCCCGAAGGCAGCGCAGCGCCCGTGGGCGAAGCCTTGCCAGATGAGGAGCCGGACGAGCTCACGGACGTGGCGTGCAATGGTGACCCCAGCTCCGTGGGTGACTGCGACTTGGATGAGGGCGTGGTATCGCCCACCATAGCGGGCGGTCGTGGTGGCGCCACCTGCACTGGCTGCAACGGTGTCTGCATGGGCTGCGGCGGCATCGGGGGCTTGGCGGCCTTGGGCACAATGCTGATGACACCCGCGTGCGGCAGGTGACGTGGCGAGTTCTTTGGTGACATGGGCATAGGCGGACGCGCGGGCGCCGGACGTGCCGGTGGCTGTTTGGGCCGCTGTGGCACTTCTGGCGACAATTGGAGTAGCTGTGCCTGCTCGGCCGGATTGGCGCACAGCGGAATGGTATTGGAGGTGCACAGCTCGATCTCGCTGTCCACCTGTTGTGGCCACTCGGGCGTCTTCAGCTCGAAGACCAGCTCCAAGCCGCAGACCTGTGTGCTGTTCTTGGCGGCCGCATTCAGCGCCGATTCGCCATTGCGAAAGGTCACCCACATGGTGTCCTCCACGTAGCGCACCAGCGTCACCTCGCCCATTTTGGAGAGCTCGGCAATGAGCGCCGCCATTACATGCTCGTCGTAAATGGTGGGCCCGTCCTCGTCGGCATCCGCAGACGCCTCATGCACGTGCACGACAATGGTGGAGTCGGGTGGTCCCAGATCGCGGATCACCTGATCGAAGACCGCGCGCCGGCGCTGCTGATCGATTTCCATGATCTCGGCATCGATGATGGCAATGACCGGCCGATGATCGCTCTGCTTCAGCTCCGAACGGCCATAGTGTATCAGCTTGCCCGGATTCCAGGCGGCTGCGGCGACGCCGCCAAAGTCGCTCTCGGCGAGGGCTTTGCGGCGACGCCAGAGGACGCGATCTGTCCAGGCGGGCGCACGCTGTTTCTCCGAGGTGTCGTAGTCATCGCTAAACACATCGTATTTGTAGGTCGGATCAAAGGTGATTTCGCCCTCAAGAAATTCGGAGAACACGTTGCCCGCCTCCTGCTCCTTGCGCAGCTGATCGAACTCCAGCACTGTGCCCAGCTCCCCGTTGCGCACGCACTCCTTCAGCTCATCCTTGTCCATGTCAATGCGGTAGTTGAAGTCGCCACACCAGAACACCCAGTCGTGCGATTTCAGAGTGCGTCCCATGGGAAAAGCCAGTTTGCGCGTGATTTCCGCATAGTCCGCGTTGCGTTCCGCGACTTGGGATTGCCCGGCGGCGAAATGGGCGCACACGAAGCACATGGAGCTGCCGTGCAGCACGAAGCGAATGGCGCAGGCGCCCTTGTTGCCAGTGGCACCGCCCAGGCCCGTTTTGACGCAGTCAATGGCCACGTCCCGGATGTGGGGTGCATGCTCCGGCCGTATATAGATGTAGAGACAGACGCCCACCAGTTGCTGGTAGGTGAGCAGCACGTAGTCATTGTCCCGCGAAATGGTCTTCTGCAGCTCCTCGGCCCACAGCTTGGCGTTGTCCGTGCTGGCTGCCATTATGTTCGAGGCGTTCAGGTCGACTATCTCCTCGAAGCCGATCGCATAAATGTCCACCGGATGGTCGGCATGCTCCGACGGATTGTTGACATCCACCAGCGCCTTGGAGCGCGCCAGCGCATGGCAGTCGAGCAGCCAATCTGCCAGCGAGTCCTTGAACACAATGCTCCGGAAATGCTTGCCGCCGTTCACGTTATAGGTTCCAACGGCAACTCGTGCCAATCGAGGACGAACGTACTCCGTGTACCGCTTGCAGAGCTCCCGCAGCGTGGTTGTCGGTGCGTGCAACATGTTCGAGGGCAACAGGATACGGGCCCGATCGGCCAGCTCGGAGCTGAGCGTGGAGCCCACGAGCAGAACATCGATTGCTTCCTGCAGTAAACAAAGGACACATAAATAGGGGCTTTACAAAAGATTCAACTTAACCGGTAATATAATACATATATACATATATATTGTTTTTATTACAATATTTAAAGCGGCAGTATAATTGGGTATTGGTTATATATTTAAAAATATTAAACAGTTTTTCAATTAAGTTAGAAATTGAAAATGTCACTAAAGGTTTTTCGATTCATCATATTTATATCGCATTAAAGAACTTTTAAGACTGTTGGGTGATGGGATTAGAAATGTTCATAATTATTTTGGGCTATTAGCTTTTATTATTTATATATTTACTTTTTTTTGTACTTATTTACTTTCGTTGATACTCGCACTGTCGACTGTTTATAATAAATAAATAAATAAAAAACAAGTAAGAACGTTGCAGTCGGGTGTAGCCGACTGCGCAATACTCGTTCACAGTATTATATATCCTTCTATTATATAGTAGTAACTGAAATTTGTTCTGATCTATGCTTAGAGAACGTCATCAGAAAACTGTCCGCCAAATTTGTTGACTCTATCGCTAAAATTGTGGGAGAGATGGGTTTTCTTAGATTACCCGCCTCCAAGATATATGGATGTTTATCCACTGGCCAAGCCCCAGTGGGCGGTTGAAAAGACTTTTTGTGAGATGTTTAAAGGAGCTCATCAGTAATCTGTCTTCAAAAAGTGCATGTATCTAGCTATAAAGTTGAGCTAGATATATCGATTTTATCGATTTGACACGCCCCAAAAAATCGTAAAACTTTATCTGACACAGGTACTCCAAATTTCAAGTCTCTTGCTTCAATAGCTTCAGGCGGACAGCAAAAAGGACATTGCACAAATCCAATATACTCTTTTCACTTTGTGAACGAGTATAAAAATCGGATTTTGGAGTTTAACGCTTGATTAAACATTTCTGCTTTAGTATGGAAAAGTTTCACTCTAATCAGAATAAATAAGTGTTTATTGAAATGCAAAACGAACCTGTTTGGAGTTGTCGAGGAGATTGTTTTGAATGGTGCGTGCCGCAGATCGAGCGCCGTCCATCAGCTTGGAGCCGCCCTGGATGGCGCCGGTGCCGGCATAGATTTTGCTGACCTCGTTGCCATTGTTGATCCACATCTGGCGAAAGATTTCCTCGAAACGCGAAATGTTCTGTTGCTTGCCGCCCAGCTTGAGGGCCTCCAGCTGCAGATTGAGCATGTCCAGACCCAGATAGGTCTGCACACAGTTGGTGCGATCCAAGCAGTCCAGGCAGTTGGTGCGCACGACCCCAAACTGTTCGCGCTGCACCTGTCCGTTGGTGGCATGGAAGATGCCATAGTTGGCACCGCAGGCGACCATGCGCTCCTTGAGCTTGGCCAACGCGGTGAAGTTGCCGCCGCGACACTCCTGATGATAGTCGAAGACCACGTGCGGCACATCCTTGTGCGCGGACATGCCATGGTGGCGCTGGAACTCGTTGCTCAGCATCGCCTCGCCCTCCTTGCTGCCGATCAGCGAGCTGCCCAGCAGATTGACAATTGTCTGGTAGCCATAGCGCTGCCTCATCATGCTCATGTGGCGATCGAAGGCGGCCGCGGAGGTTTCGAATCCACGCGACAGCTTCACCTTGTGCGAGCCCACCTGGACGCCCGGCTGCTCCCAGAAGAGCGGAACGGAGCCGCGCGTCTGCACGTGGCTGGTGACGTCGCCGTCCACGTAGATCACCTGCTCCGTCTCCACAAAGTTGGCCACGTAGCCCTCGTCGTTGGTGCCGCGCACATTGAAGCGCGTGCCCGCGCGCTCGCAGCTCAGCCGGGAGATGATGGCGGCACGGGCCTGCTTGGCGCCGATGTAGACGGTGCGCACCTCCACGGAGCCGCACATGGTCTGCAGCAGCCAGGACTGGCAGTCGATGCCGAAGCGCATCAAGTGAATGTGCATCATCCGGTTCCAGAAGAACCGATTGTCCGTCTCCGCCGTCTGGTGACGACGTTGTGCGCACAGCGTAATGTCAAACTTGCTGCTGGGCAAAGCCCCTGCCCCTCCACCTGCCCCGGCCCCGGCATTGGCACCGGCGGCCGATGTATTCATGTGGGCGAAATAGAAGGTGCCCGAGTTCAGCAGCTTGCGCACCTCGCTAATCTTGTCCTCGTTAAGCACCGCATTCTGCAGCGAAACAAATGTTGTCTGCGTTATTCGAAAGATTTCCACATCGCCAATTTTGCCCATGGACACGCAGCCGGTGACAAGCACCAGGAAGAGCACGGTGCTCTCGCCAGCGTTCAGCTGCAGTGCGCCCAAGCAGCCATATGCATCGCACACCTGTAGGCATGTGTAAATCACATAATTAATTTTATTAATTTTTATTTGGAATTTTATAAAATTAGAATAAGTTTATAAAAGTTTGGCAAAATTATTACAAATATAAACTATAAAAAAAAATATGCCTCATTTTGTTGCAAATATAAAACTTATAATAAATTAAAATAAACATAGTTATTCCTTTTTTTTTAGTATTTTATGAGTTGTCATATGTCGTTAGAGAATGGAGCTCAAAATTTAAAATCCCGGGGGAACATACCGGAAATGTTCCTGTCTGGATTCAGCTTTAATAAAACTAAAGACTCCTTAAATAGTTATAAACATTTCTAAATAAACGCCAAGATTGTAACTGCGTATTACAAAACTTGAATCTAAATTTATTCATTATATTGCTTGCATCGGTTATTAAAGCTTATCGTAAAACAAACAATCAACAATCAATATCATGATATATATACTTTATGGAGTTGGAGGTACCCACGATTGTTCCATTATACGGTGCTGAATCAGAAGAGCGCAATTTAAGAGATCGTGACGTCACAATATCGGATTGTGCTTGTCCTTAGATTTTTAGCTTACATAGAATCCATTAAAAACGGGGGCTTATATTTGCCCGAAATTAGTATTTAGATCAAAACCTCTTTAAAAATAATAATTTTGAGTTTTTCTCCGATTATTTTCTATGGGAGCTATATGATATAAAGCTCCGATCGGGACAATTTTAATTTATGTGCTGTGTGCACTAATAAGCTTTAAGAGCGAAAATTCCCATTTAGTGACGTCACAATGCTGAGAGCGCAGAATTCTTTGCACACACTGTGGCTCTCTCAATCGTGGGAGCTAACTGACCGTGTTTGTTACGAACAGGAAATGACAATTTGTTGTATGCATTTTTACGAGTCTGAAAGGTCTAAAGGTAAACGGTTTGTTTTATAGCATACCGACCTTCGTGTACTGCTTGCG
Source organism: Drosophila colorata (assembly GCA_035041545.1). Lineage (NCBI taxonomy): Eukaryota > Metazoa > Arthropoda > Insecta > Diptera > Drosophilidae > Drosophila > Drosophila colorata. Next base: position 1,261,708 of record JAWNLD010000449.1, read on the forward strand.
GATGACGTTTTCCTGCTGAGTGAGCAGCGCACAGACGTGAGATTCGAAGAGGATGCAGTCGGTCTTGTTGCGGTGCTCCAGGAGGACGCTGTGGGGCGAGGGCGCAATGGACTTCTCGAGCACGCGAATCACCTTGGACATGGCCATCGTTCCACTGCCGATCGACGTTGTTCGCCTGTTCTGGATAAACTAAATTTGACTGGTTTTTTGCCACTTCAACGCCGCTTCAGCAGCGGCCAAAACATCTGCAAGTCAGAAATTTGTATCGTAAGTTCTTTGTTTACGTTAATAAAGACAAATATGCATATAATAATTATCCCAAGCTGATGATGCGTGCCTAAAATCAAGACGCAAACATTAAATATACAATAAACAATTGCAGGCATTGGCCGAGAATTTTTCAATACGCCCCCGTTACAATCGCCGCCAGCTGGTGCACACACACACACACATATTCACATCTATTTACTTGTGTGAGTCGTATAGATTTTTCACATTCCAAACTGTGCGAAGCTTTTGAGCAATCGCTATTTTTCGGTGCTTCAATACGGCACAGTACAAGGATGCGTTTTCTTGAGTTGCCTACATTTTAAATAACTGTTTTTGGGCTTTCTAGATATGTAATACCTTTTTTCGACAACTTGAATTTAGTAGTTTTATTGAATCGTTCGGAATAAGTTCAATCAAACGACTCAGTGAACAAACAAACTGAACTGGTGAACTGAGTCCCTGGAAAGAGTTCACCAATTTTAGTTCGCGCACATAATTATGTTTTATTTGTGGTGTCTTAAATTTTCGGCTGACTTATTAAAAAAGGCAGTAACAACTTTTTTACCTGAACAAAATTGAACAATATTGAATGTGTTTTTACACCGCAAAGAGTGAAAGAAAAGAGCGGTGAATGAGCCCCAAATTTGAGTTTAACACTTAACAGTATCCATGATATTAACAGTCATAGAGATGAGCGATACACTTATGTGCACGTTACTGGTCACACTTATTGTCACAAACAGATATAATGTAAAAAATATTTTTTTTTATCAACAAACTTGGTGCGGTGGACTTATTTGACCATATTTTGATTTTTTTTTTTTAATTATGTGAATTTCCTGAACTATATCCGAAGCTATGACATTAAACAGATAATATAAATGAATGCAAAGGCGCTGAAATATAAATATCGATGTCAGTAAATTCATGATTCAAATATATTTTGCCATTCGAAATCAAACTATCGACTTTTAGTTGACAAAGGTCGATATCAAAGCTAAATTCAAATCCGATGAACAAGTTTCCGTTATTTTGTTATTGTAGACTGCACTCGACATAGCAGGGCTATTTATAATTCCCTTGATTATAAACGATAAATGAATGAACATCTAAATCTGTGCGGACTTTACACCCTGCCATCGTCATCCAAACTTGCGTTGATAAAATATTTAAAATTTGAACGTGCTATCTTATTTCCAAATTATATCTAAATCTCCACTCTTGTGTTTGCCTAAATCTTAAAGCCCATTCATGTTCAAAGATAAGAGCAATGCGCCAGCTTCTAGAACATGATATGTATACTGGATACCCGCGGTAGTTTATTTATTTTGGCAATTTACAAACATCAAATAGGCTAGCGAATTTTTGAGTGTTCGTGTCAGACATTCAACAGTTAATAGGATACAATAGATACTAGATAGTTTCAGCGCAATTGTTAATTGTAAATAAAGGTTTGTGACCAAACTGTCATAGTGTTGTTGTGCCCAGAAATTGTTACGTTCTACCAGTGACAATTTTGACCAATAAATCATAGAGCCAGCAAGCGCTGAATCCAGAAAGAAACATAACCGGACGATCCGCGCAAAATGTGAACACATGAGTCACCGTTATAGTGATTGCCCCTTATCAGCCAAAGCCAATTTGATATAAGTGTACACAATTTCTCGGGCGCTCACTCGTGAATGGAAATTACTCGCGCAGAGCACTCCGGAATACGTAGATATGTAAATGTGTTTGTATATATATATATATATATATATATGTATGTACATGCATATGTTTGTAGGTATTTGGACATGCATATATATTAAATATCAAACAAGCGTTTTCAGTAGTTTATAGGTGTATGTTGGTCAAGTTTCAATCTTGTTTATTTTATTTACTAACGTTAAGGCTAATTACAAATAGATTTAGAAAATACTTAATTTATATATTTTCTTTATTCTTCTCTTTTTGTTGTAAATCAAACTAGCTCTACAAATATAGCTCGAAAAATAAGAACAAATATCTCTTTGAACACACAAAAATTCGAATTTCAATTGAAAACTAAATTCCTGTAATTTGAAATAAATTAAAATACATATGCATAATAATTACGTAATACATATTACTTAATAACGCGGGCTTAAAGCAGGTGAAAAGGTCAGTAAATAATTTTGTTTATTAAAAGTATTTTAGTATGCGGCTTTAAAAAGACCTCAGTTTACCATTATCTTATTCTAAATAATTGCGCTTTATTATTGATACATAAAGTTTATGTATGTTTTTTATATCTGTGTAGGTATGTATATATTAGCACTTAATTAATTGTGTTTAGTGTCTGCCCCTGCCAGCAGCTCTGATATCATACCTGCGAAATTTAACGAACATTGATAAGAAATCAAATTTTTTATAGATACAAATAAACTCATTTAAGTACACACATATTTGCTTGATCACAAGTGGAAATAAAACTTCCGAATCCTCCAAAAATGATTTACAATGGGGAACAAAAAGGTTTAACTATATGTGTACATACTCTTATGATTTGATGTATGCATATATATATATATGTATACGCACGAATCCAAGTACAACTGTCTGTGGCAAGGGCATTTAAGTCGGCGCGTGATTGCAGTAATAATTTTTAGCATATTTCGCAAGAAGCAGCACAAACTATGCTAGGGAAATGACTGATCCATCTATTGATTATCGTATGAATGAGTGAATATGTACTCGCATTTTTGCATTATTATTCATCTCTCACTTAATTCATTTGAATCTCTGTGCTTTGCAACTGATATGGCTCTCTAATCTGTGTACTCGCAATTTATAAATATGTTCTTGAATTGTTTTTGCCGAGGCCGTGTCTGTTTGTTGTCGTCGTTTATATATATACCTATTAATGCTATGTTCAATACTGGTCGGGCCCTGGGATCGAGATAAGCAATGTCTCCATCTGCCGTAAATAAATCTCTCGGTCCCCGCAGACCCACATGATGATGTGCGGCTAAAGGTTGACTCAGCGTCCGCTGAGAAAGTTCTACACTTTTCACTTAAAACGCTCTACGCATAGAATACATATGTTAGTATAGGTTATTAAATTGTAGTTTACTGCGACTATGCATGATACTTAAGCTTGGCGGCGCGGGGCAAGGGTCTATAAGCTAAGCTGCAAAGTGGCAAGATTATGCCCAGCATAAGTCATGGAATTTCGACGACATTTGAGCCCGCATTAAATGCGAGGCAGGGCGGGGCGAGGCGGGGCGGGGCAGGGCGAGGCAACGCCTCAAGTGTGTGTGCTCCCATTGACTGTCAAATGTTTGATAACAAGTGCGCATTATGACTCATCTGCAGTTTTCCCCGGAGAGAACTCGTAAACTGGCGATCATAGACAGTTGACAGGTAAAGCCCAATCGGCTGACTCATTAGCAATAGATTTCTATTATCAACCAACAAAATATAATGAACGAAATGTAATTGCTCGAATGACAAACGATCAACATACAAAATCAAAAGAAACTCATTTATAATTTAAATTAAATTTATTCGATGGCGGTTTAGCAAAGCATATTTACAGAGCGCAAAGCAGAAACGTTAAGATAAAGTAAACAAAAGAAAGAAAACGAAAAGTGGACTGTGTCGCTTAGCAATAATAAATGACTAATTATTAATAATTAATTACAATAATCGACTACAAAAGAACAATAACAAAATCTAGCTAAACTATTTAGCTCTGTCATCAATCTCAGAGCAACTAAATACAAATTTACAAACTGTTGCAACTTAGAGCTATCCACAGTTCTCTACAGTTTTGAATATATGTATGTATATTTTAAGCGAAAACTGTCAACTTAGGTCTAAGTTCGGTTCCACACTTCAACACCTTGCGTGTTGCTTCAATTAAAGCTTGATGCTGTCAGTTAGTTGACTGTTTAAGAGCGGATCGTGCACCCTCCAAGGGTGCACTAAGGAGCCGAGTAATCATGCCCGGACTTAAAGCCGACCCATTCACTGCCCACAGACATTGATGCCAAGCAAAGCGGAGCTTAGTCTGTGCGCCCATTCACATATCTTTACACCTACTTAATTTAAGTTTATGTAGTGACTAAGGGTTTAGCTAGTAATAATACTACTACCATCAACTGTAGCTCGAATCGCAGTCCGCTGAGTCCCTCGCACAAGTTACGCATATAACAAACAAATTCTAACTAGCTGCTGCTACGAGATCAGCAGTCGCTGCTTGGTCACGGGCAGCGTTCCCGCTCCCGTTCCCGTTCCCGCTCCGGTAGCTGTTGTCGCCAATAACGTGGGCGCCGGCTGCAATGGCGCTGTGACCGAATCGGGCGCAGGTGTGTTGAGCGGTATTTCGTAGGCAATGCCGCCCCAGTGCAGCTTGAAGGTGCGCGTGCGCCAGCGTATGGCCGGATTCCAGAGCGCGTGCAGGAACAAGTACGGACCGGTGAGCTCCCTGAAGAGCCAACCGATGACAAACTCGAATTTGTGGAACGGCATCGAGCCATGCTGCACAATAGACAGAAGCAGCCAGTCGGACAGAAACCAGCACAGGACGTGCACCAGATAAAACACCAGCGGATCCCAGGCCAACAGCAGCGAGGCCGACCAGGCGGCCAGTGCGCCCAGCACCATGCACTCCGACAGCGGCTCCAGCAGTATCGTAGTCGGCACCATTGCGACGCGCAGCTTGGCCCATCGGATCAGGCGCGCCTGCAAGGAAAAAGCATGAATACTTATTGTAGCACAACAGAAACACAGTTAAATAGCTCAATATGAATAGGTTAATTTCCAAAAATGCAACTAATTAAAATGTCTTCGCTACGTGCTTATTTTCATATTGTTGCCAACAGATGGTGCTTGGGGGCACCTGAAGTAATCAGTAAGCAGGTGTATATAGTCTCGGTTGCGTTGCCGATTACAATTGCTAGAAAACTGACCTAAGAGAATGTATGTATGTACTGGTATATATAAAATATATAATTGTTTACGAAGAATATTACGAATAATAAAATATATAATCGTTTACGAAGAATATTACGAATATAAGGAATACAGCACAATGTAGAATAAATACTTAATATAGTTTATGCTAAAATTCTATTAAGTTTGTCTAATTTATCCAGACGATTTGGATTTATTAATACACAAATTCACTTGATAAAGTTGTGTAAGATTTCTTTAAGCCTTTTAAACACTTAAAGTTTGCCCGGCAACTTGTGTTTATATATTGCTAAATAATCTATTATTTTTACGTCCTTTTCTTTATCACCTTCACAGATATCAGACATACGTTCAAGTTGTTTATTATTAGCACTCGTGAACTTTATTATACAGACATTTTGATAAGTATTGAAAGAAACTGTGTTATTGAGACTGCAATTTATTTTTGTACAAAAGAATGCTCTGGCTTAACAGGATCTTTGTTTAAAAATAAAATGATAAACTTGTTCTGCGATTATATATTTAAAAAATTTAGCGCTTATAGTTTTCGAGATAACTGCATTTTTACAGACAAATATTAAATTTAAATTAATTTACTTTTAATTTAATTATTAAAGTCGAATGACAAACACCGAAGTTATTCGGGAATTCACAAGAAGCACATTCGAGTGCATGGACGGGAGCTTATGACTGGACACATGCATAGTATATTCGAGTCAGACACTTCCGGGAAGATCACTCTTGATTGAGATGGGCTTGCAAACGGCTTGCCACTCTTTGGAAGCTTGAAGTTGTTGAGAATTCTAAGTCAAACAACAAGCTGCCCCCTTTGTTTTCTTTCCTTTCCTAAAAATTATTTTGACAATAGCATAAATCGTCGACGTGAATCTATATAACGCAATTCAATAACCTTGGCAATTCTTTTGTAGTGTAAAAACAAAAATTCGATTAGTGATTCTCCCCGTACTTTGAGCGAATTTTTTTAGGAAGTGTCTTTTTATAAACAAATAAGAACATTGTAGTCGGGTGTAGCCGACTGCGTAATCAATAATAAAACAGTCCAATACGGAATTAATTATTATTGCTTATTCTGCCACGCCCCAGTGGGCACATCCAAAATGTAGGTACCTTCTTTGACGTGGGTATATATTCAACATTTCAAGTCTTGATTTTCATACAGACGAACGGACAGCAAGACGGACATTGCACAAACCCAATATACTCTTTTCACTTCGTAAACGAGTATAACAACTCGGCAACATTTGCAGCAAAAAAGCACGTGACGATATCAATTTTTGCTTAATCTTAGAATGCGATAATCCGAAATATACAGCGAAAATCGGCACAAAACGAATTGAATCGAGATTGATTTTGAGTAGCATATTAGAATCCTACCTGGAAGCTGCCAATGTCGCATAGGCCGCTGTTCTGCAGAGCGGGCTGGTTGGAGATGCGCATCTTCCAGCCCAGTTCCGTGACGCGCTTGGCAATGAAGAAGTCCTCGGCCAGGTAGCAGCCGAAGGCGCGCAGTCCGCCGAGCTGATCGATGACAGCCTTGCGCAGCAGGCAGGACATGCCGGTGTGGCAGTTGATGCCCAAGACGTCGGCGGACAGGTAAATCCGCGACTGCACCGTGCCGAAGAAGATCTTCTCGAAGGTGGCCGCGAAACCGTCCCGATCGCTGGTGAAGGGCATTTGGTGGACCAGCGCGTGTCGATCCGACATGTTCTGCACCATGTCGAGGAGCGTGTCGTTCTTCATTTTGATGCCGCTGTCGGAGATCATGATGAAGTCGTATTTAGCCGCCATGTAGCCGGGATGGATGTTGTTTATCTTGGGATTGACGCCCACATCGGAGCCACCCACAAAGAGCTGGGCGTCCACCTGCGGATATTTGGCGAGCAGCTGCTCCACCAGCTTGATGGCAGGATCGTGCTTCTCCTCCACGCAGAAAAGCAGCTCGTACAGTGGATAGTCCATGGCGAAGAACGTTTCCAGGTTGTGCTGCAGATTCGGATCCATGCCCATCAGCGGCTTCAGTATGGACACGCCCGGCAGCGGCGACGACTCTGCCGGCAGCTTGCACGACTTCTTGTGCAGCTTGTACTTGCCATAGAAGATCGCGATCAGATGCACGCACCAGGTGCCGAACCAGAAGATCAGAAAGAAAGCTGCGAAGCCGTACAAAGGCAACGGCAAATGTGCCATTGTGTGTGTGTATGTGCGAGGTGTGTGTGTGTGTGTGTGTGTGTGTGTTGGGTGTTGTAGGTGGTGCTGTCAATGTGTGCGTTTATTGTGGATCTAGCTCGTGCTCATCTGTACGTGGAGGCACCGCAGCAGCTGAACTAAAAATAAGCGCCTCAGCTGGACTTTAGCTCGTCTCCGTATCTGACTTTGTTGCTCGCCGTGGTTGAGTCAGCGTACCCCGCACACGCAGTCAACAATTGGTCGCGTTGTTGACTTTGTCACTATGTCGTCATAGGAGTTTCTTGGCGTTTTTCTTGTGGCTAATTATTCACTAATTTGCGCGTGACAAACATCTCGAAGACTTCGCGTCGCGCTCCATGTCCAAATAAAAACTGCAATAAAGAATGGGGAACGCGGAAGTGTAAAAACACCAAAAATGCACCAAGTTGGTATATTTGCAAAATACCAAAGACTTTCAATTTGCGCTAAATTTTACCGCTTCATACTAAATTTAAAATTTGCTTACTACATTACTTAACTAGAAGAAAGTGTAATTAAAACTAACATCAGTCACAATAATTAATAGTTAATTCACTAAGTATTGTATGGTTTATTTGCAAACATTTTGCGTGTTCAGCATACCAAGCATAACATGCTGCTGCTTTGGTCACACTGGATAGCGCAAAGAGGCTGCATATAAATGTAACTATATTTATAATGTTTTTGTTCTCATATCAGTTTCAACCAAAGTAGGCTGTTAGTGTTTTTGGTACGATTCGTTAATGTAAATATGCAAGGTTAGGCACACAAAAATTCTAATCAAAAAAAAACAATACCACGACGATGGAGCCCGAAGGAGAAGAGTGCATCACAAAGGATGAGGCGCCGAACAACAAAGTTGCTGGCCAGAGCTTCGCCAAAGTGTTTAAGACCGATTTCGACGCCAAGTACAACATTGTCGACATTCAGACGCCGCTGAACGCATTCATGTCCGCCCAATTCAAGCGCAGTTTCGCCTACTACACGCTGCAGAATCATCTGCCCGTCGTGCTCACCAAAGTCATAGACTCGCTCACGCGGGACAAGGGCGAGCTGGTCGCCCAATTCGGTGAGGTTTGTAACAAGTTAAAGCTGTTCGCCTAACCGTAATCTATAGCGCCCACCAATTTCGTGCAGAATGCGCGGGAGGAGCTGAAAATCATCATCGGACTAATTTCGCGGCTTAAATACGAGCTGCAAACGGACAAGCCCTTCCAAGCGTTTACCGGCGATGGTAAGTAGGGGCTGCCCCTAAGCCTGATCGCCCACTCATGTCCTTGATTCGGAGTACCGAAGATACATCAACCTAAACAAAGTCTGTCATGAAAATATCTGTGCATTTGAAATAGCTTACAAAACTTCTCATTTCTTCCTCTTTAAACTATCTTTTTCTCCAGTTAATTTCGATAAAACACCTATACACCGGTTACCGGCCGTTCTTATATTCGGTCCCAATCTAGGCCACTAACCGGTGTATAGGTGTACGCATTAGTAATATTCTAATTATGCATCTGTGCAACGTATATTATATAAGGATACTTTCCTAAAGAAATCAATTTGGAAATAAACTAATTTTTCTGGTTATTCCATTTACCATATCAATAGATATTAAATCTATGCAAATCTTCGAATAATGTACACATATAAATAAATATGACTTAACAAAAGTATTAAAAAAAAAACAAATATATTCGAGATATATTTAAAAATTCTATATTCCAATTTATCATCTGTTGATTGCATGCAGAGCCAGATCGCGAGGCGTGGAATAATTTCATCGCACAACTACCAAATGAGGGGCGCACGTTTTACAGGGCCTGTTGGATGCACGCTCAGTGCTATTTGTACCGCAAGCTCTACTCCTTCGTGGAAAACAGCATTTTCCTCAAGCAGTTCGATTACTTTGGCAAGATTAAGGAGCACGCACTTACCAGCTGCCAGGACGATATACTCTCGTTAGCCAAGTACACGCGACGAACCGAAAACACGGTCGATGTGTTTGGTGAACTACTGAAGATTGACCTCTGGAGCAATCGCAATGATCTCTCGGACAACGAAGATGAGCGTCTGTTCAATATGAAGGTTCTGGAGGATGTAAGTGCTACGAATGATTATATACTCATTAACAATACGGCTGACATCTGGAAGTGCTTGTCAAACGAGAAGACAAATAGACAGCATGTCGATTTTGTGGTAGACAATGCTGGATATGAGCTGTTCGCAGACTTCATTCTGGCCGAGTACATCATCGAGAAGGGACTCGCCGCCAAGGTGCGGTTTCATGTGAAAGCGAATCCTTGGTTTGTGACCAACATCACGCCAAGAGACTTCCACAGGACGCTACAGTATCTGAGCCAACACTCCGACTACATCATTAGTCTGCTTGGCAACAAGTTCTTGCAATTCTTAAGTGAGGGTAAATTCGAATTGGCGCCCGTCTCCTATTTTTGGACCGGACCACAGGCCTTCCATTGGTGAGTCCGAAGCGTCCTCGCATCGATTCAAAAATTCAATTCAATTAACTTTCCATTTGCAGCATGCGCACCGTGGATCCCGACCTGTACAAAATGCTTCAGCAGTCGAAGCTGATCATATTTAAAGGCGATCTGAATTATCGTAGGCTGCTGAGTGACGTCTGTTGGGAGCCTTCGCAGGATATACGAATGTGCCTGCGCGGATTTTTGCCAAGCAACCTGTGCACGCTGCGCATAGTCAAGGCAGAGGTGATATGCGGTCTCGCAGAAGGTGTCGTTGAAAAGCTGCGAGTGAAAGACCCCAACTGGATGGTGACTGGAAATTATGGCATAATACAATTTGTGGATGGCTCGCGTGAATTTGGCTATTAATATCCTTAGCTCTGTATTAAATTCGTTCTAATTTAAATCGATTCAAGAATATACAAATCACTCTAGAAATTTCGGGGTTTCATTCTTAGATTTGACTAGAAGAGGTTTTAAATAGGGATACGAACGTTTTACAAGCCTTACATACAACTTGAAAAGTCAGTCGAAAAATATGCAAATCCTGGGAATACAGATTATTTATTATAACATATGTAAATTTTTTATGTGGTTTGATTTCTATAATAAATGAGAGGGTATATACATATGTATATTCAAGATGCCTTTAAGCCATATATATTGATTTGTAGCTATTTTTTCATTTTTTTTTAAGTTTTACGCAGTCTTGCTAAAATTTGTCTTTGCTAAAGAAAAACAAGAACTTCACACATACATATATATGAATGTACACATAGTCTATTAGATTTAGGCATCAGCTGCATGCCAAAATTGCGCTTTATAGAAGTGTGGTATTTTCGATACTTATTTCGATTAGTAATCTGAATTTAATATATAGTGCTTTTTAAGCATAATTGGGCGCAAAATAAATAATTGATTCGCAAGCTGCAGTTAACGCATATTTTGAAAATCATTTCAAATTTTAGAAAACTGGTTTGCAAGCGCTTTCGATAGAAACTATCGATTGCAGTCCACCTCTAGCAAGTCAGTTCCATAGTAACGTACATTTCTTCTGTCCACATGTAAGTCGCCAAGCCAACTAAATAGGTTGTAAATTGTAGCAGTTACTTCGCAGCAATAAACAAGTGACAGCTGGTTAAGATCCCCCACAGAGCAAGCAAACCGAAACATGACCTTAGCACAAGAGGACGCTGATTTCGATGTGGCCAATGGAATTATTGACAGCGAGACGCCTCCGCACACGGAGCTAGCAGCTCAATACAAGCAGTAAGTCCCGCTATATATAGCATATATAGCATATGAATACACTCGTATGTATGCAGCCCTGATGTAATGTGATTGCCTGACCTCTAACGCGACCCCCTTTGTAGGAGCTTTGCCTACTACACGTTTCGCGTGCGTCTCCCCTCAACGCTGGAGACGATTGCCAAGTCCCTGGCCAGTGACAAGGACGAACTGCTGGCGGCTTATGGAGCGGTGAGTTCTTATATTGCATAATTGAGAGAGCGTGCGCCATCAATCAATCAATCCATTGCACTTTGCAGGACGCAGTCTCAGATATTGATCAATTGGTGGCAGACATTTTGGAGCTGCGCTCGAATATTCGCGGAAATGGACCCTTACTGCCTTTCAATGACAACGGTATGTAAAGCATGCCATCCAGCTCCTCTATATACATATGTATGTATATGCATGCATATCTGGCAAATTAATTTAATCGATTTGAACGTTCTGACATCAAAAAAGAACTTGTAATTTGTAGTTTTTCTATGCTAAAATTTGTTTGTTTTTCATATTGCCGATCTATCGATCTGCAACATTTGTTGATTCACTTTCTACAGAATCAGCAAACAATGTATTTTATGGATGAGTTTGTTGTGACTAAGAGCTTTCCATGAACAAACTATTTGCATTCCCTTGCAGAGGGCGTTGTAATTTAGTCACAAGTTTTGTAGCGATTGAGAAATAAGTTTTTGTATGAAACGACAAAACATAATTTGTAGAGCTATCTTAGTTTTAGTTTATTCACATTTAAGTAAAAGTTCAGCAATGATAGCTTTTTTAAATTGCAATCAGAGTAAAAATATCTAACAAACTATGGAAATATTTTTCCAGATGCCAATTCGAAATTAATCAATAATATTTCTTATGTTTAGGAAGCGACGTTGGCGCGTGGAACGCTTTTTTGGAGCAACTGCCGAAGGAGAAGCACACCTACTACAACGTCTTGTGGCTTTACGCCGAGTGCTACATGTACCGCAAAGCATGGTCCATATTCTTAAAATCCCGTCTTTCCGGCTTTGACTACTTCAGCAAGCAAAAGCAAACGGCCGCCAAGCTCAGCGTGGACGCCATGGTGGCCGTGGCGAATGGCACCCGAAACAACGAACGTTCTTCGGCCACTTTTCAGCAGCTGTTGAAGCTCAATCTGTGGGGCAATCGCTGTGATCTGTCCATTACATCGGGCAAACAGGTAAAACCAACGGGCGATGCTTTCCATCAAGTGAGTGAACTGGACGCCAATTTGCTAGTGGACTCAACTAGCTCCATATGGCAATCACTGGATGGCTCAGACGGCAATGGCATTGTGGAGATTGTGTTCGACAATGCCGGCTATGAGCTGTACACAGATCTTATACTGGCCGAGTACATCATCGACAAGGGATTGGCGCGAAAGGTGCGCTTCAATGCGAAAGCCATTCCCTGGTTCATATCGGATGTCAGGGCCGAAGATTACCATTGGACATTGCAGTTTCTTAGCACACAAACGTCGCCTATCCTCAGCGAGCTGGGAAAGAAGCTGAAACGCTTCACCGATGAGGGAAAGTTTGAATTGGCGCCACTTGAGTACTTTTGGACCAGTCCTTACGAGTTTTATCACATGGCCGAGAAGCAACCGGCGCTCTACGAGCGCCTCTCGCAGGCCCAGTTGGTCATCTTCAAGGGCGATCTCAACTATCGCAAGCTACTGGGCGACTTCAGTTGGCACAGCACCGAATCATTCGAAACCTGCCTTCGCGGTAAGTTCAACTGTGCCGAAATCCAATATTTAATATCAACCCCATTTCCTAAATCTACGCAGGCTTCAAACCCTCAAATCTCTGCACGCTGCGCACCATCAAAGCGGATCTGGTCTGTGGACTGTCCCAAGGCATATCGGAGCAGTTGTTTGCCAAGAACAAGGAATGGATGCTCACAGGCGAATATGGAACTATTCAGTTTGCCAGCAAGTAAATGACACATATGTACCATATATCAACGGTGCAAAAGCTCAATTGTTGCGATTTAAAACTTAGCTAAATTGTTAAACTAGACTTTCATTGTTAAAATATTGCAAATATAGATATTTGAATGTGTGCCTACGAATCTACACTTGCATATCCTAGTCAGAAAGCATTTAATTTCAAATGTTATCGCTTGGTATTTTGTTAATTTTTTATATTTATATTAACTTTAAATGCCGTGTGCTTGTTTGCCTGGCCCACTTCCTTAACTAACTCAACCTACAGCCATCTTGATGACAGTTTAGGGTCTGTTTTCTAAATTGCAGATATTTAAAATATGTGTTTTATGGTAATATAGAGCACTTTTTCAAAACTCGCGGGAAAAGTTGGCCGCAAAAAGAAAAGCGATTACAACATTTAATAATTAATTTAATTCAAATCATACATTTTTATTTTTTTAAAAAAGCTAATAATTGCATGTTTATTTATATAAAAAAAAACTTATGGAATTTAATTTTTTCTGTTATTTGGTTAATTACACTTTACATTTTTGGATTGTTAATAAAATATTTTTGGTAAAACGGTCTTCTGAATTGAAGCACAAAAAAAGCATCTATGCTACAAATAAAAAAAATTAATTTAATTTAATTAATTTATACTTTGCTTAGTTAAATTTAAATGTTAAGCTTAAGATCGAAGTTTGGCTCGCAAATTGATAATAGTAACAATTTCATTATAGTTGTAAGAACATTTTTAAATTGTTTATGTGGGGAATTATCTATCAAAATTGTAGCGTGAGAAAATTTAAATGCCGAAAATTGAATAGACATCATGAGGGACGTGGAGGCAACTGACGATCCCGTCAGCCAATCCGAAGCAGAGTCGGAGCTGTCATCCAAGCACAGCAAGGAGACGGCCTGCAACGAAGAAGGAACGGCCTTCGATGACGCTCACAACATTGTGGCCAGTGCTGCCCCGCTGCGGGAGTCGCTTTCGGCCAAGTACAAGCACAGCTTCGCGTACAGAACGTTCAAGGAGCGCGTGCCCGCCATGCTCAACGGGCTGATGCACTGCATGCGCGAGAGCGAGCCCCGAATCATGGAACAGTGCGGCGACTATGCGCGCTACGATCTGCGCCGCGTCATTTGGAGTTTGGCCATTTTGCGCAACGAGGTGTTGCGGAACAGCCCGTTCAAGCTCTTCTACGACAAGGAGCCCGACGCCAGCGAGTGGAACAGGTTCATCAAGGTCTTGGCCAATCGGGAGCGAAATCAATGGTTCTCGGCCGTTTGGCTGCACGCCGAGTGCTACTTGTACAGGCGCATCTCGGCCGCCTTCCGGCGCACGGAGACGCTGCGCAACTACGACTATTTCAGTCCAAATAAAATATGCTCCACGCGCAATTTGGTCTACCTGATCAATAGCGTCCTGAGGGGCACCCGCGACCTGCCGCGCAACAAAAAGAACTTTCTGCTGATGCTGAAGCTGTCGTTGTGGTCCAATCGCTGCGACCTTTCGATCACGACGGAAAGCCCCAATGAGCACATAATGTCGCAAATCGCTGACTACGACAAGCACCTGCTGACGGATGAGTCCGCGGACGTGTGGCGCCTGCTGACCGAGGGCATTCATTCGTCGGTGTGTCCCGTCACCGTGGATTTGGTGCTGGACAACGCGGGCTTCGAGCTGTTCGCGGATCTGCTGCTGGGCGAGTACTTGATCGACTCGGGACTGGCGAAAAAGGTGCGCTACCATGTCAAGGCCATGCCCTGGTTCGTCTCCGATGTCACCGCCAGCGACTTTCACTGGATGCTGCGCTTCTTTCTGCGCCACGAGATGCCAGCAATGTCCGCCTTCGGGCGAAAACTTCACCGTCTCGTCCGGAACAAGTGCTTGGAGCTGTGCGACACGAGCACCTTCTGGACCCGGCCCCAAGGCTTCAGCTCAATGCGCGAACTGGCGCCCTGTTTGTTCGTGCAGCTCAGTCTGGGTGCCCTGGCCATTTTCAAGGGCGATCTAAACTATCGCAAGCTGCTGAACGACACCAACTGGTGCTCCACCGCGCCATTAAGGGATTGCCTGGGTGGCTTCCTGCCCACCAGCATCTGCGTGCTGCGCACCATCAAATCGGACATTTATTGTGGCCTGCCCATTTGCGTGGTCGAGTGGCTAACGGACGATGATCCCAACTGGATGTGCACTGGCGAGAAGGCAGTTATCCAACTAGTCGTCAAGTCCAGGCCCTAAGCTGTGAACATTTATGTTTCGAGTGCCATTTCCGGTCTGAAAAACATAATATTCCAATTAAAATCTAAACTTAATGTACACTAAAGATGAAGATTTAAATGTTCCATTTGCTAGGGTCAAATCGGGTCTGCAAAATTTACTGATTAACTCTAAAACTGTGAGGTGCACAATTTTGAGATTTCCACGCTGCCAAGTGTGCGGTGCCAAATAAATTTAAGTTTAAACTGTCTCTGCTTCAAATAAGCCGTGAAAATATAGTTTATTCGGATAGACAGCGAGTACATTTTACAAAACCAATAGACTTCTTTTCAGTTTGCGAACAGAGTATTAAAGTTTTAGAGCTTGGTCCAAGATATCTGTTAAATCAAAAAGTTTTTGATATAATCTTTGATAAAATACAATCTTTGACCAATCTTGACGCGTTTTAAAATAAATATGATATATGCAGAATATAAATATGTGTGGAATCCAAACGTTGATTAATAAGTAAAATACAATTTGTGGATTCCATGATTTGCATATATATCTATTGTCGATTTATTAGTAATGCTCTTAACGCTAAATGGTAGGCCGTGTAAGTCGTAAACATAAGTATGACATTCCATGTACGCGGTATAGACTATAATATGAATAGTAGAAAAATATGCTCTAGGCCATATCTTATATATGTACGTGTATATCCGAGCTGCATGCCTCGGTTGGTTTTGCAGCTGTATTGAAACAATTCGTCAAATTTCAAGTCTTATCAATTGCCGTTACGGAAACAGAACGAAGAATTCATCAAATTTCCCATACAACGTGTTCAGGCTGTTCTCACATTAAGAACTGTCGATCTATTATCATCGCCAGCTTCGTAATATTAAATATTTATTAAAAGTCAGTAACCTAAGTGCATTTTTTTTCGTTAGATATTTTTTTGGAGGGAGTTCTCTCGACTGATGGCTCACAGCACACAATTGGGATTAAGCGGCTGATTTGGCGTCAGATCCTTGGTGATGGAGAAGAGCGCGCCATCTCGAACCATTTTGCACATTAGAGCGCCCAGATTCTTGGCATCATCGATGCCGGAATGTGCCCGCCCCTCGAACGCCAAGCCCACGTGCGAGAGGGCGTCGCTGAAGTTACAGGGCCGATACTTGTACCACTGGCGGTAGACGGCCCGCACGTCGATCCACTGATTGAAATAGGGCGCCTTGCGCATGCGCTTGCGCGTGCACTCCTTGTGCAGACAGATGCCGAAGTCCCAGTCCGTCCAGGTGACGAAGGCACAGCTGCCCAGTATGTTCGCCTTGCTCATCTTGGGCAGCAGCAGACTGCGGGCGCGCAGCTCCTTGCGCAGCCATTCGTGGAACATCATCAGCGCCGTCTGCAACGGCACTCCGGTGTCCACAGTCTTCTGCTCTATGCCCGTTAGCTCTGTGCAGTAGGTGCTCAGGCGCGGCGACTCAATGGGCATTATATACTTGTGAAACTCGGCCTCGATTTTGCCCGTCTTAAGATTGACCAGCACAGCTGGGAATTCTGCAAGAGTTTACAAATGAGTTTCAAATACGGGCAACGTCTGTTGCTGTTGCTGCTGCTGCTTACCTATGATCTCGGCTTCCCGCCACTGCGGCGGTGCCTGTTTCTCCCAACACGTGGCCTCAAAGTCTACGGCAATAACATAGCTGAAGGGCTGCATCGCCAACTGTTTGGATTTGCGCGATTTCTTTGTCTTGACGGGAGCTGTGGCTGCTTCGGATGCACCTGTGATGCTGATATCTGCTTCGTTCTGCAATTCG
Source organism: Drosophila colorata (assembly GCA_035041545.1). Taxonomy (NCBI): domain Eukaryota; kingdom Metazoa; phylum Arthropoda; class Insecta; order Diptera; family Drosophilidae; genus Drosophila; species Drosophila colorata. The sequence goes on from JAWNLD010000449.1 coordinate 1,278,874, forward strand.
TCCAAATCGTTGACGTTGGGATCTGGTCGGGCGCCCTCCACATACAAAGTGTCAATCAGGCCCAGTTGTCTGTCAAAGAGCAAAGCCAAAGAAACAAGTTTCAATACGTTGGCAAATATATCTGTAAACGTTTTTTTTCAGTTTTGTTTTTTTTTTTAGAAAATATATGAAATACTATGTGATATCTTGGCAACTTGTAGTTATACTAGAACTGACAATACACAAACTAATACTGCCTGACGTTTTTAAATCTTCAAAGAGCTACTACGATCACAAATTAGAAATTATTTAGGAATAAAATGTATAAATTTAGTTGCTGCGTTGACTTACATTACGTTTAAGAAATTAATATCTAAAGGTAAAGGACAACAATAAGATTCGATTAACGTAGTACATTTACGAGCTTTGAATACTTCAATAATGTGCATACGATTCATCTTGGGTGCATTTCTAGAATTAACCAAACATTTAAGAGCTTAACAAAATGGAAAAATTGAGGCATGATTTTTTCTTATTGCAAGAGGTTTCATCAATGTTCGTAATTACTATGTAGAAATGCATGCAGTTTTTTTAAATAACTACTATAATTAAGGGCTCTTAGCCTATCCCTATTACTAAGAATCACAATCAAAGGATTTCAAATGCGACAATCCGCAATACTGCCAAAAAGGCTTTTTCATGTTGCACCTTCTTGATGCAGCTACTGCAGCTGCTTCCCATAGCACACGATCATGGGCTTTTGCTGCCAAAGCAGCCCGTTCGTTTCGGCCAACGCTTGGGCCACCGCCGCCGCCGCCGCCGTGGGATCGCCGAGCTGCTGGAATGTGACAAAGGCCTGTCCCTTCATGCGACCCTGTTGCATGAGTTTAATGTCCAGGCTCTCGGCGGACGCGTATCGTGCGTAGAGTGCTCTCAATTGCGACTCCGTGACGCTCTTGTCCAGATTCTTGATGTACAGCTTGTTGCTGGGCTCGCCCACTATGTAGTTTCTGTAGACGGGCAGCGCTTGCAGCTGCTCGGGCGACATGCGCTCCTCCGGCAGCTGAGCGGTTTCAATGGCAGGCAAAGCTGTGGGCAGCTTTAGTTCAATTTTGGGCGCTGAGAACGTGGGCACATCAGCTCTTTCTATGGCTGTTGTTGTCTTGCCCGCCTGACTGATGGCTCCTTGGAGCACTTGGCGCGCCCGCTTGCGATAGTGCTCCAGGACAAGGCTATCCGCTGGGCGCTTAGGTCTCAGCTGCTGCTGCTGCTGCTGTTTGCGCTCCTCGTCGCTCTCCAGCTCGCTTTCAGTTTCGCTCTCGCGCTCTTCCGTTTGTGTCGCAATGGTTTGCGACCGCAGTGCAGGCAGGTTGAAGCCCTCAGGTCTTTGGCCGAATGGCGGCTGCAAATGCATGCGATTCATCAGATGCAGCACCTGCACATAGAAGTGTTTGTCACACTTAAGTGCGTCTCCGATAGCGGCCAAAATGTCGGCGTCGATGGGCGGATACGCATAGCGCAGATATGGCGGCGGTGGCTGCATAGAATCACATTGATTATTGCGGGCAAACAACTTTTGCACATACTTGTCGATCTCTGGTTGGGACAATGAATCCGCAGTCCGCGCCGTTGCTTGTGTAGCTTTGTTGGCGGTCTTCGGCTTGGTTCCATCATTGGCACCCGGTCCAAAGCAGCTGACGCGCAACGGCTTGTCCAGTATCCCGCTGAGGCCCAACAGCTGTTCCAGGGCGGACTGCGCCTCGGCGGCGTCGGCGTATTCAAGCAGCATGCGTCGGCGCCCAAAGGCGTTTAGTGAGCGTGGTGTAATCAGTTTAAGCTCCTGAATTAGCTGCGCAAACTCGCCCATGCTGCAGGGCATGTTCTTCAGCAACAATTTGCATGTGGCCGTGCTCATTTTTGCCGTATTCCAATTAAAGTTAACAATGTGCTACGAGCAATATCGATTAGGTTATCGATTATAAATCGGTACATTTTTGTCTTACAGAACTCGAAATATATCGAAAAGTGAGACCAGCTCCACGTTTTCTGCGTGCACTCTGTTAAGTGAGGAGCAAGACTCTTAAGTGTGGCCGTACATAAGTTTGACAGCTTAGTGCGCGCTTTTCAATTTGCGAAAGTTGAATTTCAAATGCATTTTGTTTGGTCGATAAAAATCATGATGCTTGCAACGGGTAAATGATATTGGATAGAAAGGAAATTGTTATTACGATTTAGCCTCTTACTTTCACTAGTTGTGGCCAATGGCTGCAGATAAGCCGCAAATTTAGCGAACATAAACTGTTTGTCAGCCTTGACCAACTGCATCGCTATTACCGGTTTTGCCGGACGGCAATGCAGACAAATAAAAACAAACATATTATACAACATTTGTCCATATCAGTTGATGCTGATTACGTGCTGCACAAATCCACGAATCGCGTGCGAAAATACAAGGGCAGATATGTAGTTAAGTGAATATTGTGCAATAACAAAGAGTATTTGTTTCAGATTACGGACGCGCGAGTCGGAAGAGTCAATGCACTTTTATGAAGCGAATTGTACACACAAGTGAGAATGTATGAAAATCGCAAATGCTTGACGTGATCTGCTCAGTTTTTTGATAAATGGTACACACTTACACACACACACACACGCATTTAGACCTACACAATGGCGTTATAAAAAGATCAGCACACATAACGTGCACAACACTCAAAAGTCAGATTGCATAAAATTTGCAATGATTAAATGAACAACAACAACGACAATGATGACAGCACTTACGACGACGTACTCTCACTTTCGTTTCGCTTGCCAGCTGTTCCTGGGAGGGAGCGGGCGCGACCGGTGAAGGCGCACTAACGATGTCCACTGCAAATGCGGAAGAGCAGACACAGTCCGGCGTGGTTGCCCGCTGGCAAACGCCGGACAGTAAACAGAAACAGGCAAAAGTTGGATGAATGAACTCTCTTTCGGTTTCTTTTCTCTCAGGCAGGCGGCACTAGGCAATAAATAAATGTGCAGCTGTGCGCTTTGCGCGAGCGGGCGATATTATGCATTCCAAGTGACGCCAATGGGTTAATGCATCTATATTTAGAAACAGTTATATACCAATTAGCGGGCACTACGGGCGGAAAAAAGTAAGCGCCAGTTGGAGAGTGTATTAAATGGTGATTCAATACTAAATATAATGGCAAATTCAACAGTTAAAAGTTACAAAGTTACAACTAAATGTTTCAACCATTTTTTTCAATTTGTTGCTTGGCATTACACGAACCAGTTGTTTGGCTATCACAAAACCTTTAGATATTGAGCCAAGCTACTGGACATTTGGGCATTTCCGGGAAAATCATTGGGTAAATTAGACTAAATTAAGTGATCAATCGTTCGACTGACGCTTATTTTGGTGCTTAATTTATAAACTAAATTTTAAGCCTTTTAGCGTTGCATTTAATAAAAGAAAAAATGTTTTAAAGCTAATAATTATATTGCTTCTCAAGTAAAATATTGCTATATTATAGAAAAACATTTTTTAGTATAAAATTTGGATAATTTTCCCAGACATTTGAGTTAAAATAAAAATTGTTCATCACCGAGTAAAGAACTAAAAGTGCCCTAGTCGGAAGTGCCCGACTAGGAGAAAAACTCTTTCTTTTTTTTGGTAGATGCGAAAGTTAAAAATGTGTTAGCTAGTGTTCTAGACGTGCGGCCGTCATGTGAGCAGCCATGGAATTGCCCATGTGTACATATGAGCACTTAGTGCATTGCCAAGCTCAACAGGTTGTGGTACGTTGTGTATGTCAAAGTATCGTATTTGTTTTCGGTTATTACGTGATGCCGACAAGTCCCCAAAACATTTACTTATCAATGAAATGGGCGGCTGCTCGTGCTGTTATTAGTGCGTGTGTCATGCGGCACAATGGGGCATGCACAGATGTGCGACTATCCAGTAATTATCTGGCGAACAATGTCAATTAGCCGCAATTTGTAAGGCATGCACAGTAGTTGACATTTTAACGACCGATTCAGTAAATTCAATAAGCCAAAGCGTGCCTCTGCATGATAGATAAAACTAGAGTAACAATGAAATACTCATGCTGATTGATTTGCAATCTCGAATATCTCAGAATGGAAGAGTGGTTAAGATCGATAACAAGTTAGGTTGATACGCTACAACTATATCCTATACTAATAAAAGTAACATACAAATAAAAACTTATATTTTTCCTAAACTTAAAACACCAAAACTGATAATATTTTTTTTTACCCAAAGTTCACACAATATTAAATTTGAAGAGCGAGAAAATATGTTTTTTATTTATAAAAAAAAATAAATCACCTATAATTTATCTAATTTAAATATCAAAATATTACATATAAAAATATATTTCAATTGTGTAGTAAAGTATTAGCAATAACACATTTGCCTTTAACTCTTAAAAGACAGACTGTGGAAAATTAAACAAAGTATAGAAAGAGCAATAACTATTGTCATATATAGCAGTACATTCACAAATGTATTTGTGGGTGCAAATATTTGCGAGCAACTTTGCAATAGGTGCCAAAAATAGCGCAATTGACTAAATCAATCAATGAACTGCGAGTTGAAAAGTTGACGGTCAATAAACGTATCTGAGTGTGTGTATTATATGGATATATGATCTATTACCCTATAGAGCAATGGATGACATTACACCAATTGATATCAGTCGCGGGCACGTGCTCCATAACAATAGGCCCCTTGGGTTTACTAATTGCCAGTGGGGTAAGTTGATGATTATATTCAATGTCCTTGGGCATACCTCCCTGTGTATAATATGTATATGAATTATATACGTGGGAACGCTGGCTTGCAATTGATATTGCAATTAGTAATTGCAACCTAAAATTATGGACAGGTCGAGTTGTTTGGTATATCAGCAGGTATGCACAAACATATATACATGCATATGCATAAATTGCGCATACGCCGCGTGTTACGTCTGAATTGGAGGCGCGTGCATGAAATTTGCCAGGCCAAATGTTTGCTTCTTCTCACTCGCTCGCTCGCTCGCTCGCTCGTTCGCTCGCACCACCAGCCACTGAGAATCTCTCATTCACTCTTTAATATAAAGTCGATTGCATTTGTATTTGTAATTTATTTATTTTTTTTTTGCGTCGGTTTTACCCTTTATTCTCATTCATTTCTCGGTCGTAAGCATATCGCCTGTGTGCTGCGCTTGCATAGTATATTTATTGCTTGGGATGTGTGAGTATTTGCTCTTGACTTTGGATAAGTTTGGTGAAAACTGCTTTCAGCCAGATTTCCCACTGCTGCAGCGGACGTCGTCGCCTCTGACGCGACGAGACAACAATCGATTTCAACATGTTTCGTTTCCTCCAATCATTAATTCTCATCTCATCAGTTTTATTGAGTCTAGTTGTTATTGGATGAAGTTTCATTTCTCAAGTGTAGTCCCTGCCTGCTATAAGAATCTAAAATGTTTTTATTCGAAATTGTCATTTTATTTGGCTTAAATTGTTTCATTTTGTTTTAAATCTTTTCTCTTTTACTAATTTAGAATAAGTAACAATCTTTTTTGTTCAGTTTAATTAAAATCATTTTTTTTTTCACATTTTCCACTGTAATTGCGTCTTAAGGCAACTGTAAATTAAGATTATTTTGTTTGTTTATTTTACCATTGTAAAATATTTTAGAATTTTTTTTTTGGTTATTTGTGCTTTGTTTTTTTCTATAAATATCTGCCAAAGGAAATACCAAAATAATAATGATAATGATAATTTACGACATGTGCCCTGGAATGAAACGGGGCGGATCGTCATCGCTGTTACTTGATTCTACTTTTAGACCTCGGACCATTTATATTACACGTCCCAGATTTAGATTACAGAATTTACGAATTTACACATATCGCTGCTCATAAATATACTCTGTTCGCAAAGTAAAAAAGAGTATATTGAGACGTGAGAGTATACATAGATTATGAATTTATACATTTTCAAACAATCTTTCATAAAACATTGCATTTAATTATCAGCAAGGAATAGAGTTGGTTTTCTGATGTTGTTCTAAGCTTAACTTGTTTCTTCAGTTTACATTGAATATCTTATTGCGTTGTTCTATATTTATACAGACAAAAAAAGAAAAAAAAACAGGTTTTTTTTATCCAGCCCCATATTATCATATATTAACTGTGCGTTTACCATAATTATGGGATTATAAAATATCAATACTTTAGCAACACACTTTTGTAATTGGCAACACAAAATAGGATTGTAAAACCGATTAAATAATTTTAATGTAAACAAAAATTATTTAAATTGTTTTATTTTAGTTGTAGTTTTTAATGTTAACAATTAAATTTACAAATATTTAAATACGATTTGTTAAACCTATTAAAAAACAATCATAGAGGAAAGATTGCACTCAATATATAGATCTGACTGTTAGTAGTTGGCTAATTTCAAAATATTAAAATTATGTAAGAAAATAAAAGAAAACACGTGTGTAATATATTATTCAGAAATATTGATATTAAATATTTTTTTATATCTTTCGATTTTCTTATATGGTTTGTGTAAATGTATTGTGTACAATTTTATTAAGATTCTTGTTTGAATGAACTTACAAATGCATGGCCAAAGTTTCCCATTGATCTACAAGCTGCAACATTTTTGCCATTTTATTATCGACGTTTAATAGGCCTTTAACTCATAAAAATACTTGGCAATTGTTGTAATAATTCAATCAATAATCTATATGAAGTGACATAAACTGCAATGCGAATTTTTTTGTATTTGAATTAATTTCGACTTATCGCGACACGCTGACAAACCTCGACTGAATATTACAATGGGCAGCGTATTTGAGTTATGATCATAGTTTCTCAAAAGCTTTGTTCGGAATTTGTGGCAATGACAAAACAACCACAACAACAACAAAAGCAAGAAAAGCAACAAGAATAACAACAACAACAATCAGCAGCTTCCAGTTAAATAAAGAGAATATTGAACCATTTGTGGAATGCTTCGAAATTTAATTAATAAAACAGTCATAATTAAATTAAAAGGCAGCACAACACTTGCTCTGGCCGCACATACATACATACATATCTATGTGTGTATATATTATGGTATGAAAACAAACATGCATACATATAATACAATGTCATACTTGAGCACAAATATGCATCTATATAGAGCGTAGATTAAGTAGCCATTTAGATTACAATTATTATCAGCAGCCACTTGTATTTGCCTTTGCAGTTTCAATGCTGGCAAAAACTCTAAAAGTTTTCCATGTGCTCTAAAAATCCGAGCATCGGAGGCCGCAACAACGAAGCACGCACAAGGCGTATTGGGGCCACACAAACAACAACACCGGCTGCAGTCTCATCTATACGTATCTACAGATACACGTTCGGATACAGATACATTTGCAAATGCGGATACATGCAGGCACAGATGCGGACTGCACTTTTACAGCTTCGCTTCAGTTGCCCTGGAACTGTCGCTGGCCGCTTTGGCACATGCACTTGAGAGTTGGCCCCACAGCATCGCCGATTCTCAGTGCTCGGTTCCAATTACATTCAATTACAATTACAATTACAATTACAAACAAGAGAAGCTGAAATGGCAGCGGGCACGCCGAGTTATTTTTAGAGTGACGAACTTCAAGTGGACCCAATTGAAGTGTCGCTATTTATTTACGGGCTTCTTTTTTGCTAAGGCAAAAAGACTTGCCAAAGAAGGGCCGACAAATGCGAATAAAAACTCTAAATCCACAATAAAAATAAAAAAGAGTGCTCTAGTCAAAGTGCCCGACTTGGAGATACCCTGAACTTAGCTGCGTTGGAAACTAAATTCTTGAACAACTTCTAAACTAAGCTTAAAAGAGCATTCAAATATATGGAAGCACATGCATTTTTTTTTATTTTTTTGTTTACATATTTGGGGCGTAAAGCATAATCAACTATATTATCGAAATTGATCGATATTAGTGAAATGGAACAAGATACATATAGTATAAATTATAAGCTTGTTCTGCGTATGGTATAGGAGAACCTATAGTCGAAATGTTTAGGTCTCCAGCTTTTGTAGTTTCCGAGATAGCTGTTTTCATACCGACGGAGATGGCTAAAACGACTCAGCTCGTTGTACTGATCTCGACAACATATATATTTTAAGTGGTCTGAAATGACTGTTGCATACATTTGCACAAAACCATTTTCCCCTTTTTACTTAATGGGTTCAGAGTATAATAATGGCAAAAATTTAAACGTTATTGGGCTATTATTCAAGGAATTCTGAAATTGCCAATTGGCTATTTTTGTTTCAGTAAAAATATGAAAATAGAGTAAAATTGCGCCCTATTTGCAATAAACACAAAATAATTTTTTTAAAAGAAAACAATTTACTTTAAATAATATGATGTAGTGAAGTACCTAATAAATGCAGTTGAACAATTAAGATTTCTCTTGTCGAGGGTAGGTGCTTTAGCATATTCAAAAATGTATGCCATGGGCTTATATATGCCAGGCTTATATTCAAAAATGTTTAAATCAATATAAACTTCTTCAATTTGCAAGCAGAGTATTAATGTATTACTTTTTAATTTAAATGCAAATCTTATTTTGAATGCAAAATTTACTTTTAATAAGTATATTGTTCAAATTTAATTATAAATAATTTGCAATTTTGTATATTATAAACCTCAAACATGATGAATCCATAATTAATTTAAAACTGCAATACGAGCTACAAACATTCCGGATATATCAAATTTCAATAGAAGCTTTGCTATTGTTGTTAATGAAGAGCAAGAAATAGAAAAATTCGGAACACCGCAGAGTAAATTCCCTTGTCTATATGTATCCAATATACTCTTTCATTTTTTGAATAGTGTATAAGAACTGAAAATGGTAATTTGCAGAGAAGCGAACAGAAAGACAATATAACTCTGCTCGATCTGATCAAAAATATATTAATTTATAATATATATTATATGTATATAATTATATAAAAAACAAATATAGTCAACCTCAGTAAGAGTATAAAAAGTTACATCAAAATGACAATGAAATTAAATCAGCATGGAATTGCCAACATATTTACGAACGTTGAGGTAATCACAACAACAATAAAGTTGTAGCAATTAGATAATGCACATTGACGGTATAAACGCAAAGGGCGAGAAAAATATAGGGACAGAGAGGAGGCGCGTTTTCTCAGGGCCAGGCAAAGGTAAAGTGCAATGACCAATGGCACAAATGAAAACAGAAACAGTTGTTTTGCACAACAACAACAACAGGCAAGGGATATTTGTTTAAAAGTTACGAATTGTTTATTAAAGCTTAAAGCTCCTAGTTTAATCGACAATTGCGTCGCAACAAAAGAAAGAACAACAACAACAACAACAGCTAATAATCGCTGCAATCTGCACGCTAAATGTTAAGGTAAACATTCGGCGGGAAACGCCAAGAAATGTGCAAAAAAAAAGAAGCAGGTAGAATGACGTCGACAGCGTTTGGCATTGCGTTTTCCACAGTGCTTAAGCATGAACACATTTTAAATTTCGGATTAGTTTTGCGCAGTTTTGGCTAAAACAGACGAAACAGCTAATTAAGAAAAATGTAAGTTATGTCATCAACGAGCTTATTGCTGCTTTTATATGGTAAACTTATAATATCCCTAACCCACCTCCGAGCTGCCGAAGCGTGCAAATGTTATTGTTTTCACATATACATACATATGCTTTCATTTACATACATACATATATGCATGTAAGTACATCAAATTGTTATTGTCATTATTTTCAATTCTCAGACCTCACTATGGAAAATTCACTCTTGAATAGCATTTGGGTTTATAGTAAATATTTGAGATATTATTGTATAAATATGGCATTCGTATATACTAAAACACAAAGTTACCTATACCTATTATATATTTCGAATTTCCCCATTTGCTCCTTTAAGCTTTATAGTCTATATACCTGTTACATATATTTGCACAAAACCATTATACCCTCTTCTTGTGCCATGGGTATTAAACAAATATTTTTGTTTTGTGTGCTTATAAACACAGTTTTTTTTTATTTATCTCATTAAAGCTAGAGTATCGGAAATAGATAAATATAGTCGTGTATAAGATAAAGTGCTAAGATCTTCTGGCCACGTCTACTCCTGCCCCCAAATACAGCTGGTACATTGCTGAAGATCTCGTTAATCAAGATCAAGTTATTAAATATTTCGCCCAAAGTTTGTTTTCTACAGTTTTAAAAGCACTGCGACAGTTTTGAATGTCCAGAACCCTTATTATCAAGTCGTTTTCCACTTGTTTCACTGCGAACAGAGCATTGTGCAGTCGGGTCGCATCCAACTGCCATGTTTTGACTTCATTTATTTCAGTTCCATAAAGCCAATTGTATATATGTATGTACTTTGTTCTATGCTATGTACAAATGTATGTATGTATGCAATGTACAAAAAGGACAATTGAATTCTTGGACTTTGCTCTCCCAGTCCTTGCAAATCGATAAAAAGAATTTGCAGGCTACTTTAGTCATAGCACGTGTATGTGGCACACAACGGTACATATGCACACACATGCATATGTACGCATACATATATGTATTTGTATTTGTATAAATTATTATAAAATGCACATATACAAATGAAATTTGCTTGCCTAATTATTCGCAACACAACACAGATTCTGAGCAAGGCATATTTTTGCATGCACAGAATATCCAGCTCTAAGCGTTTAAGCCAAGATTACGATATACATATATATATGCAGTATGTGTTTTAATTAAAAATACTTTATATTTAAATTATTGTCGTTCGATATTTACTTACCTTGCCAGTCTTATCAAGGCCATAGTGCTGAGTTTTGGTCCAATTTGTAGTATTAAAAGGTTGCGAGTTGAGTTGTAAAATATTCAACTTCTGGGTATGTGAAAAAATTCGATTTGTTATTTTGGCAGTGCGAATAACGGCATTGGGCAAGGGCAAGGAAGCGACGAAGGTGGACCGGCAAAATTTCTTTTGTTGTCTGCGCTGCAGCAGACACGCACACACAAAAGCTCAACACACACAGACACATGCACGGCCGGCTCGTAATAAAAGCAGAAAAAATATCAAAAGCAACAACAAGAACAATTGCGCGCGCACACGAACTTCACACGATTTGCTAGCGTCCGGCTACAGCGAAGATCTGAGTCAGTCGCCCGGCACAGATGGATAAAAACAAACTCGCGATTACAACTGCGGCGACGGCGGCAGCAGCAGCCGAAACATATGACCCAATACAATAGTGTGACCAGCTTAAATTTAACATTTCTATGCTTTCTAGTTGGTAGTCTTAGCGTCCGTAACAGTTTAGTATTTTTGCACATGTTAATTTACAGAAGAGGCGGTCTGGCTACGCTGCCAACAAGTGCGCGCCAGTTATTTGAAATATAATTCAAGCTTGACGTTTGGGGCAGTTTACACAAATAATTGAAGTCTGCTTTAATTTTCATTTGCCAACATTTAACAGTCGTAGGTTATCTTATATATTTTTGTAAAATGTGGGAGGAGCTGGAGAAATATCGCAATCAGTTCTTGCAACACGAAATTAAAGATGTCATGAAGCCGAGTGCTATCAATTGTCAACAGAACAAGGGTAAGCCAAGTACTCCGCACCTGTGCACCCTTTTATCGTTTGCCTTACAGAATGGCATTCGTTTATGAAGGAACGGGACTACTGCAAACGGTTCCCGCAGCGCTGCACCCAGAGCTCATCCTACTTTGAGGATCGCGCCCAGTTGGCCTACGGCTGGTTTGCGCTGCCAAAGCTAATGCGGGAAATGGACAGCGATGTCAGTCTGACGCACTGGCGCGCCATCATCTCACTGTCAGAGTTTCTGCTCAATCCGCTGAATGCCCAGCGTGCCATCCTCGAAATGGACATCGTTCGAAAGTGAGTTTCGGCGATATTTTGGAACTGGGGGCATAACTTGGATCCTTCTCTTTGCAGGGTAAAGAACGCTTTTATGCGCATGCGCTTAAAGTTTCACGAGCAGCATTACAAAGAAGTTGAGACATATTTAAAGATTTTTAGTGAGCAGTTCTTTTAATTGAATATCCATTGAATTTCGCCATACTCCAATTTCCGCCTTATAGACATACTCTCCCTCGATTTAAATGGCGCTGAGCACATCGCCAATCGCAAATGTTTAATGACTGAGTTCTATAAAATGCTCAAGGACAAGGAACCTCTGTTGGATGATCTCGCCGCTGAGATACTGCGCAATTTGACGGGCAAGCCGAAAGGTGAGTGTACAACTTTGGGGTTCCCCTGTGCTGACTACTTTACTCTCCACTATGCAGTGCTTGGCATTGTGCTGGCCGATGCCCAAAACGTTGCCTGCGTGGCCAACATCTTCAAGCACGATCCGTGCCGGCCGCTGTTCCCGCCCCACCTGTGGCACCACCTGTGCCACATGCTGGAGGTGGCGCCCGAGCAGGGCATCGAGCTGGGCTTCTTTGAGCTGCTGCACGGACGCATTGTCAACCGGCTGCCCAAGTTCTGGGACATGAACTGCAAGGCCTTCGCCCTGCTGCTGCGCTGCGTGGAAGGCCAGCGTCGGTTCGACGCCGTCGACGGCGTCAAGCTGATCTACGAGGTCTTCGAAGACGTCTACATCAAAGAGTCGAAGAAGCTGCACTTTCAGCAGGTCGAGAGCTTTGAGTTTTTGGTGCTGGCCCTGCTCAACGGCCTGCACAGCAAGCGCGCCCTTTGGCGCAGTCGCGAGTTCACCATGCTCGCCTGCCACGTGGGCCGCCGCATGGCCGCCAAGAAGAATCCGCGCCTGCAGCTCTACTGCCTGAAGGCGCTGCGCGAGCTGGGCGTGATGCCGTGCACCCGGCGCTACATCATCGGCAACTGGCTGGACGAAATCCGCGAGCTGGTCTGCCTGGATGCGGAGGCGGAGTGCGCCCGGGATGCGCTGCTCGACTGGCTGCGGCGCGACATTGCCGACAGCAGCTGAGGCAGGCGACTCCTTTTAACCGATTCAATGTGCTTGGAATGTGATTGAAGTTACGAAATACAGTTGTTCAAATTGCTTTGTGCGGAGAAAAACATCGCAGCCCTTGCGCCAGCTTTTCCACCCCTCTTTCGAACGGTTAACCGCTTAAACCTTCCCCAAAAGTTGTCCCAAGCGGTGTCCCAAAGCTCAGTTAGACAGGAGAAAAACACGTTTGTAAAGCTCTCTTAGTACCAGCTGTTTTTCTTAGCTGGCTGAACAAAAAATAAGTCCAAAACGAATTCATTTAATATTTAAGGGACAACATTTGTTGCTTAAGTAGACATGCTTTTCCACTTTCGAGCTCATTTTTTGGAAGTGACTTATTTTGTCATATTTATAAACTAAAAAAAAATTCTCAATACTTTAAAATGGTTTTTTAAAATTATATATTATTAAATATATAATCGTTTTATAATGGAATAATAATGGAAAATCGCGAAAACTGATATATCGCTCAGTTTTCACAAAATTCCAAACCTTGTCTATACGAGCTAAAGACAAATTTAACAAAAAACATTTGCTTATATGAAATTATCAAAGTTATCAAAAATGTGTAAAATTTGACAAGCCAATTGGCAGCAAGCGCAACGTTCCTTATTTTATTAATATTCTATATAACAATATTATTATATCTAGAGGCCACATATGCAAGCATTTTTGAATATTAAATTGAACAGAAAATGTGCGTTAAGCTCAATGTGCAGAATGTTAATGTAGCCTGCGATTTTCATTTGGGAAAGTGCCATTTTGTAAAAAGGTGCGTTTCTCTATTTGTTGGTAAGAGCGTCAGCTACTTAAACTATTCAGAAAAAATCACATTTTAAAAATTGAAGAAAAAATACGAAAGAAGTTTTCCAATTTCCGCTTCTTGGGCAGCAGCGTCGTGTTGCCAATAGCATCAATAATGACCAGCGACATTGCCGAGACCCGAGACCCGAGACCAGGACAACAACTACAACCGTCGGAGTCGGTGCCGTAACCACAGGCCAACCGCAGTTTGTTGGTGTCTGCGGTTGCCAAGCCTCCAATGTTTTATGCATCTACATAGTTTTTAGTTTTCATTTTTTGTTTTATTTTTCTGTGGTGACAAACTTGGCAACGAGTTGCAATTTTTAAATTTATTTGCAGCGACAGGCCATAAACATTTTTGGGCCCGCCCGTTGCTTGGATCCGAACCCAAGCCCAATTCCCGACCCAATCGCAAAGTTTTCCTCACTGTCATCGCTCAGCGGTCGCTCCTCAGAGCTCCCAACGATCCCTAGCACAGACTACAGATTCCTTTTCAGTGAACTTTTTAATTACCACATCGCGTTCTTTGCGCTCTCCTTTCCAACTTGTTTACGAAATATTTTATGGAAATTCAGCATAACTTGCTTACCACGTACCCGAATTCGTATTTTCATAAAGTTGTCACTTTTCGCCACTTGAATTAATTTTATACAACAAATTATGCATCTAAAGCGTTCAAGTAAACATTTTCAGCGTTCAGTCAAACTTCAGCTCGACAGGCAGATCTATATTTAGGAATATATTTACATAGTCACGAGGCAGCGAACGATATAAAATATATATTTTTATTTGATAAAATAATTAATAAAATTCAGTTATTTTTTTTAATTTGTTTTAATTTCAACTTTCTTAAGAGGTGAGATTATTTATCAAAGATTGGGTTCAATGAAATTTGTAAGTTTTCGAGATATTTTAACACACTCAGCATTTACCAATTGCATTAAGATTTAAAACCCGATCTCGTATAGTAATACTTAATTAATATTAACTCTCGTATTAGGAATTTCTCAGAAATGTGATGCATATTAAAAAATCGAAAAATGTTACAATGAAAATTGTTTTATTAACATAAACAGTCGAATAGATCAATTCCAAGCATTTTAAAGCAGAATTAATTTATAATTAAATTTACATAGTTTCACACGCATTTATATAAATATATAAATATAAATTTCTTCGATTGGAACTGAAAATCTATCGCTCAATAAACAAAAAAGTTATTCAAGAAACTCTATTTTGGGGGTTGAAAAAGGGGTGGACAGTAAGTATTGGCTTCTATTATATGTTACATATTTGGAAATATCAATAAACAAAATCCTCTATATTATTATGTGCATTTCTGTAAATATGTAAAATTGTATGTATATGTTATAGAAACTAATTGCTTGTCACCCAAGCGAGTAAGAACACTTTTCTTTAGTGCTCCAATTTTGTGGCCAATTGTGTATTGTCATTTGTGGCTAATTAGCGACCTAATGACCAGCAGAGGAGCTGCTTGTGGCTTTCGGGCAACCTTCAGTGTGTCATGTCCTTTCTGCTGCCATGTCCTTTCTGCGCTCGTTCCGGATCGGCAACAGATACATAAGTGTCCACGCGCTGCTGCTGCTGCGCTTCTACTTGGCCCAGTTCTATTATCTGGGCCTGCTGCGGCTGCGGTACGAGCGCGTGGGGAACGCGGTCCGCCTGACGCCCTACAGCGTGACGATCTCGCGGATGCTCGGACTGCCCTTTGCGTACTTCTTGAGCCTGGCGCTGCTGAATCCGTACCTGTCGCTGCTCTACCTGCAGCCGTATTTGTTCGTGTGCTGCCTGCTGTGGCAGCCGCGTCGCATTCACGAGCGCCGGGCGCGCTTGATCAATGGATTTCTGCGCCTGGCGCCGGCGCTTTATCGCCTCAGTCGCCGTCCGCTGAGGTTGTCGTGGCTGTTGGTGGTTCAGCTGGCGCTTAAGCTGCTCACTCTTAAGATCTACTTCGTGGTCTTGACGATGCCCAGGGACCGACTGCACAAGTTGGCCATCATTTCGACCTGTGTGCTGCCCGCCACCCTGGCGCTTTGGTGCCTGGACATGACCGCGCAGCTGATCAACATTTGCCTCAGCTTCCTGCTGAAGTCCTTTGAGCAGCTGGACACGGAACTCGTCTCCCAGCTGGAGCAGCTGCACTTGAAGACGCTGGCCGCCGACTACCGGGCCGTGCAACGACTCCAGCGCAGCCTGCGCTCGCTGCAGCGCCTCCACGTCGCCTATGGGCGGCTCACGCAGGAGCTGCTGGATTGCCTGGCCCCGCAGATATTGCTCATTGTGGTTTACTACCTGACCATGATCTATGCACTGTCCTTTGCGCACTGGCGTCGCTTCGTGGACATTCTCCTGCTGGCGAATGGGCTGCGGCTGCTCTTCCAGTCGCTGGACGCCCTGGTGGTCGCCACGGGCTCGCCTCGGGACACCTCGTGGAGCCATGTCGCGGCTCGGCTGCAGCTGACCGAGGTGCTGGCCAGGCACGGCTGGCTGCACCGGCATTGCTGGACGGCGCGCGACATGGACAGCTGCGGACAGAGCGTGCGGCGAGCTCTGATTCAGCCACGCCTCCAGTTGCTGGGGCTCTTCACGCCCAACCGTCGGCTTTTCTTTCGCCTGCTCTTTTTCTACTGCAGCTTTCTGTATTTATTCTACATGTGGAACAAGCGGCTTCCAGTGACCAAGCGGGATATTTTCAATTTACTGCTACACTGAGAGAACGAAGGGAGTAACACACATTAAATTGATACGCATCACTTAAGTTTTTTTTTTAAATTATAAAATTGTTTCTTAAGTATTTATTTATTGCGCTAGTTTGTTCTAGTTTGTTTAAAAAAAGACAAAAATATTTAAAATAAATTTCATTAAAAAATTAGTAACGTAAATTAAAAAAAATAAATTTTACTAAACGGCTTTAAAAAGACCAGCAACGGATAGTTCAAATACACACAGCTTATAAAAATAATGGCAGGAAAACCATAAAATAATTTAAACAAGAAGATAAAATTCCTTGCAGAAATTAAACATATTTTTAATTTTTTTACTCGTTCCTATGTGAGCCATTTTATATAGTCATTAAATTGTGCCCTTAGTCTCAAAATATTCAAAATTTGTTTAAGAAACAAAAAAAACTATCATACGAAAACTAATTTTCGTAAGTTTTCATTATTTCAGTGTAGTGTTTAAAGTACAGTTTGGTTTCTTTTTAAGCCTTGTTGTGGAAGTGGAGACCAATGCCCAATAAATCAAAGTTTGCCTAGTGTTCGCAACAAGTTTCTGTCTTTGATTGCTTCTGCAGGCACCTGCAGAGCCTAACTCTCTCTCTCTCTCTCTCTCTCGATGTGTGTGTGTGTTAGTGTGTTAGTGTGTGTGCAGGCAGGAAGTTAGCTTGGTCTGTGATTGCTGTGATTTGAAGCGTTTTGGCAACGAACCCTGATTGCAAAGTCGATGAAGTCAACAATAAACACAAGTCAAAATAGTACATTTTTATACTTCGTTCACGAAGTGAAAAGAGTATATTGGATTTATGCGATGTCCGTCTTGTTGTTTGTCCGCCCATTTGTCCATATAAACACCACTAGAGACTTGAAATTTGGAATATATTCTCGTGTATAATCGTGTATATTAATATTTGTCAGCTACGCCCACTAAGGGCGTGGCAATTCAATAAAATCGGTATATCTCACACAGTTTATAAGCTAAATACATACATTTTTTGAGGCAGTTTACTGATGACTTCCCCTAAAGATCGCATAAGAACTTATTTGGATACGCCCATTGGGGGCGCGGCAATTCGATGAAATCGAAATTTTTTCAAAATAACAATAATAACAACAGTATTGCGCAGTCGGTTACACCCGTTCTCACTTGTTGAAATGTGGCTTTGTTTACACAGTTCTCATAAACTGTGTCGATATTAATAAGTAATTGCTCTCTCCAGATCAGCCAGAGGCGAGCTATGATATATTTGTAGGTGACGTGAAATCAATTCTCTTGTGAATTCCCATTGAAGTCGCCAAAATCGCTGGAAGATCAAGAAGGCGAAGCTCAGCATCATCTATTGGGAAATTCACCTCGTAACTTTTTCCTGTCGAACAACTTTCGAGCAGGTCATTTATCATGTATTTATTGCACTCGATTCCAGCTCACATTCGTAATATATATAGTACTTAAAATTATTTGGCCAATTTTACACCCAACATGCTGAGAGTATGGGAATGGGTGTGTGTGCGTGTGCGAATGGGGGAAAAAGGGCAACCAAAGTGGGCAACTGGAGGACATCTCTGGGCGGGTAATTTAACATAATTTATGCATTCGCCTTTTGAGACATGCACAAAAATAACAAGCACAGCGGGTGGCTGGAAACTGTTTCCACTTACAGACAGACTTTCGCCCACATTTTTTGCCCGTTGCCCGCGTCCCTGCTCGGGCGCCCGACGCAAAACTGAATTATATATATAATTGCAAGGCTGGCCGAGTACTTGAGGTGCCAAAGCGTTGGCTCCTACTTCCACGCAGTCTCTTACCCTGTCGTCCCTTCTGCCTCCCCTCAAGTATTTGCTTCACACATGCCCATCCTTCCGTTGGTTACCACCGCCAGACTCTTTTCCGGGCACATAAATCATTTTAAAAACATTACCCTAACCGAGTGCGTATGTGAAATACTTTCTTACAATTTTGCACCTTAAATGCGATAAGATTTATAGCATACTTGCTTGAGAGATTTGCACAGTTATCGCTCTTGTTGTCCTGCGTTTGATTAAATTTTCACAGATCCGCTTGAACGGTAAGCGGACTGCTTGTTGTTGTTGTTTTATTTTTATTTTTATTTATTTTATATTTTCATTTGAGCTACTGTTTTTATTGCCAATTTAAATTTATGACCATTTTGGTTATCTTTTTTTTGTGTCCTATCTCGAATTCTTTTTAGGTTGGCAATTTGTTTGTTGTATCTATTTTTTTGCTTTTAATCTGTACAGACATTGAAAATCAATTAAATTCTTGTTTTTTTAGCAACTAAAAAAATTTGATTTTCTATTATTTCGCTTCTTATGCGTATGTGTGTGTGTGTGTGTGAATAAAAAGTTTGTTAAAGCGATTTTAATTGGTTGAGTCGAAAGTTAAAGTTTTTTAAAGTTTGCTGCAACATTCTATGAGCTGCTTGGCCAGCTTTTGTTTAAGTTTATAGAGGTTTCGACTTGGGTTTAAGTTGAGATTCATTCGAGCACTGCGCCCTCGGAGACTCTCAACTTCATTCTTGGCTCAATCTTATCTGGCATCTTCGATCTGAACACACGAAACAAAGGCACAAAGGAGTGTGACAGCTAACGGCAAAAGTTTAAAGATACAGCCAGGCAGACTCTTTATCCGCTGCCGTCCACTTGTTGAAATTTACGGCCTGCTGATGTGCCTTCAACGAAAGCGAATGATTTGGCTACAGCTACATGGCCATAATAAGTTATGCACCCGGAATTAAGCCGCTGGCGTAGCAGAAGAAATGGGGAGCGGGAGAGGATGGGGGGAGGCGGTTGGAAAAGCGGCAGGCCAGAACAGAGCCAAGGGCAATGCTTTTATAAATCTCTTTAATTTATTAGATTTCATTAGACGTTTGGCGCCGAGTCCTGCGACGGGTAACGAAGCTAGCACCAAGAGATTGCCCTGCCCTACACATTGCGAACAACGACAACAAAAACAAAAAACAACAGCAACAACAACAACAACAACAATATCCGCATCAGTAGCAGCTACAACGGCAACTGCAGAATTTGTATATTAACAAGCTCAGAACATGGCAATGGAAAGCTCGGCTCGCATAAAAAGTAATAATGTGGCTGTAAAATGACGGCCATGGGGCAGAATCGAAAAGCGTTGCATGCTTTGCGGCGCCACCAGCACAGTTTCTGCCGCCCACCTGTCGGGTCGGGTCGGGTAAGGTTTGTTTATGTGTGTTTATTGTTGGCTTTAATGTCAAGTCAAATTAGTTGGACCTGTTTCGGGGCTTTAATGCTTACCTCAGCTCCAGGTAAGAGTCAAAGCAATATCGTGGATCCACCTGCTGAGCCTGATTGTGTCTCGAATTTATTGTATGATTTTTGTTTTTATAAGCGTATTTATGTACTAATAAGTTGGCTGGTTCGAAGTGAATAAATTAAAAATAATTATTATTAGTAAAATTATCTATAAATAAATTTTAGCAAAATCGATAATTATGAAACTATAAACTCCGTTGGAAGACATATTTTTAAAATTCAAACCCTGTTCTATGGTAACCTAACCGATAAAAGAGTTCCTTTGTTTCTAAAGTCAACATTTTGTAAAAAAGTAATTCGTAGGTCTTTCATTTGGACTGATTTTAAAATGGGTTGTTTTTTATCGGTTATGCTTTATCAAATACATTTTATCTGTAAAGCGTTCAGGGTATAAAAACATGTAGGAATATTGCAGGCTGGTGTAGCCGGCTGCGCAATACTCTCTTCATAATGTTATACAAATTGAGTCAAAAAAGGGTTTGCTTTTTTTTTTGCGGTATTTTTGGAGGCGTTTGTGGCCGTAATTTTTGGCCAGATCTTTAGAAGAAGCCATCGGTATATTTGTTGCTCCTTTTAAACAAAGTTTAAAAATTGTTCCATACAAAAAATTTGCAATATTAATTTTCCGAAAATGTGTGCTGTGGAAAGGTGTAATTAAATATTAATTAAACAGCGCTAGGAAACTTTAAAACGTTGTGACACCAAACTGGCAATTGAATAACTGGATCATTGAGACGACTCACCGACTGTTGTTTAATAGTCTTTGTAGTTTAATTGAGTTTTCAATTCAAGCAAGTAATTTAATTTAACGCAACCTTTTGCAAAAAAATAATTTGTATTTTCAAATATATACAGATATATATATATATAGAGCATCACTTTAAATAAATTGCACACTCAGCGATGTCTCATCTACACGCAGAAAAAAGCACACACACACACTCACACACACGCACTTGTAGAAATGGCGCCAAACAAAGGCAACAACGTTGTAATCAACAAAATTACACTAAAATACAAAAATAAATTTGACACGAATGCGACGATGACACAAAAGGGCCACCACGTCATACCCTCTTCTCTCTCTCTCTCTCTCTCTCTCAGTCTCTTCATGTGTACCATTTACCTGTCTCCCTTCCGCACATGGGATGCCTGGGAGCCGGGAGCACGAACCAAAGCCAAAGTGAAATGGCACAACGCTCCCAGCGAACATTGCGAAGTTGGTTGCCAGGACATGAGGAGTTGCTGTAGGTGCTCCCAGCGTTGGTGTGACTGTGCCAGTGCTTTAGTCTGTGTGTGTGCGAGTGTGTGTGTGTGTGCGAGAGTGGGTGTTGTCATGTGCGACACTTTGTAACATATTTTTTGTCATTTGTTTCCTCTGTGTTTGCCTCTTTTTCGGCGTCACTCGTCAGCGACGCGTCCTCGTCCTCGTCCTCGTCCTCGTACTCGTCCTCATTGCATGTCACTTCACACACGCATCCAGCATTTAAGTGTGTGTGTGTGTGTGTCAGAAAATGTTACATTGTTTTTGGCACGCAAGGCGACACCGCGGCACTCACACCTATACTCACAAACACGCGTATCAATCAGTTGAAAAAGTATGTATGTATGCGCCAGGGTTGCCACCATGGCCCGACTGGCTGTCCTGGCTGTTGCCACTTTTGTTGTAATTTTATGGCAACATTTATAACATTTATTTGTATTTTTACGACCTGAATTGTCTTTGTTGCTTTATTATTATGTCTCACTCGGGAATTTTATGAGCGCCCCTAAGCCCCTCCCCCACCCCCTCTCCCCTCAGCCCTGCCCCTACCACTGCTATGCATGGCAGTAAAATGCGATTTTAAGTGGGCGTGTCAGGTTGGGAGAGCACTTTGCTTGGCAAGTGGAGAAGTGAAAAGAATTAAATATTTGGAATCAATTGAGAAAATTTAAGTGATATAAAAACGAAAACGTACCGGTTTGGAATTTCGGAAAATTTAAGAAACCATTATCCAGATCATTTTTGATTTAGGTTAACATTTTAAATGAATAATAAAAAAAAAGAATTTTTTGATCAAGTTGACTTATAATATGTGTAATAAATCACTGCAACAAATTATTGTCGAGTCCTGGCAGCTAAGCTTGGCTGCACACAATCCAATATCGGATATTATTCATGCCCACTTGGACAATGGATGTCCAGCACTTTATTTTCGTAGTCCACTTTAGGAAATGAACTAAGCCCCAGTTGGGCGAAGGAAACAAAATCGGCAACAAAGAGAAATATTTTATAATATCTTGGCAACAATGGCTCGCATTGTTTTCATTTTGATTAAAAAAAATTTTTTATACATATATATTGTGCATAAATTGCAATATTGTGCTCGAAGAAAGGGACCTAGTTATAAAACAAATTATGCATTATTAAAAACATAAAAAGAAGGCGGTGGCGAGAGAACATAGAAAAGCTGACAATGAAGCCACAAAAACTTGGAGTAAAAAAAGCGAAAAATGCGAACGGAATGCAAAGTTTTACGAGCGATGCCGTGTGAATAAAAAAGAGAAAAGGAAAGAGAGATAGAGATAGAGAAGTGGCAGGGATAGCAAAGATTGAAGTGCCAGCGAATTTATGGAATACAACATTTTACTTTTTCTTTTTGCTGAGCGCAAATTGAATAAAATACAATGGCGATGGCGACGGAGACGGCGACCAATTGAAAATGTGCCGTCAGCAGCCTCTGGCCAGGAAGTGCTGAGGGGTGTGAGGATATAGAACGTATCCTTGTCTTAGAACTGAACAGTCCTGCATAAGTTGAGAATCACAATAGTCAGCGTGGAATAAAAGACGAGAAATGCGACCAGCTAAATGAATTAGACTTATTTTGCTAAACAGCCAAATGTTTCATTAATTGTGCATTGGGAAATCTTAAGTTGGCATACGGATAAAAAGCAGAAATTCTCTAATTTAGGTAACGAAACTTTAATTTGTTTAGCTGTCAAATTTAACAAGAGGTCGAACAAGATAGAGGGGAAGATGAAGTATTTGCCCACATGGGAGCGGGCCAACTGTGTAAATCGATATTACCTATCTCGCCTTACGTGAGAAAATAGTATGACTTCCTCTAACTGAAAATCCAAAATATTATGGTCACGCCCAATACCAAAGTCGAAGCTTGAAAACTATTATAGTCTTCAAATCACTTAATATTAAATTTAATATTAAAATTGTAGATAATTTTATATATTTTAATATGGAAAATTTGACAAATTTTTTTAAGTCAAATTTTATGTATTTATTTAAAATCATTCAATATGGCTAATCTAAATAAATTTGTTTATTCTATATATTCATTACATGCCCCTCAATTTTAATTTTAAAATTGTATATAATTTTATATATTTTAATATGTAAAATTTGACAAATTTTTTAAAGTAAAATTTTTAAAATATGTATATATTATTAAAATCAATCAAGATAATTATCTAATTTAATTTGTTTATTCTATATTTGTTTATTCTATATATTCATTACACGCCCCTCAATTTTAATTTTAAAATTGTAGATAATTTTATATATTTGTATATGAAAAATTTGACAAATTTTTTAAAGGAAAATTTTTAAAATATGTTTATATTTAAAATCAATCAAGATGGCTAATCTAATTAAATTTGATTATTCTATATATATATCTAATCATATAGTAGCTTGTGATATGTGGACAGCCCCAATAGAATAAATATTAAAGCCAGGCTTAGAAGGAGCTAATAGCTATGAGGGCTTTAATAATAATTAAAAAAACATCTTTTTTAGCAGGTTTCGATTGTTGTGCTGAGAGTTGTGCATTATTTAAAAGCGACTTAAATTCGCATTACACATGGCCACTCGTTTATTTTTTGAATGCAACTGGCCATGCAACCCGCAAACTGTTAAGCCCCAATCATGTACAGCTGCCCCGGCAACTATTCCGTATTCCCGGCTGCCGCACATGGCAACCAAATGCGATGCACGAATGGGCGGCTGCGCCAGCGAGAAAAACGAAAACAACAACAACGAAACGAGCAACAACAACAACAGCAACAAATCGCAGCGTGCAACGTGTCATTTAACATTTTGGCTAATAGTCCGCACATTGTTTCGGTACTTTTGCTAAACGGAATCCCAAAAAAAAAAGAGGAAAAATAAACTCAACTTATTTTCTGTGAAACAAAATACAAGTGAGGAAATGGATGGTAAGTGGACCGGGAGTGAGTGAAAGCCGCGGTAATTTTGGTCAACAGCTGAATGAACTGTAAAATCAACTCTCTCACATGTGACCAGCATGCTGGTGAGTGTAGGTGTGTGTGTGTGTGTGTGTGTGTGTGTGTGTGTGTGTGTGTGTGTGTGTGTGTGTGTGTGAGTGTGTGTGTATTTGCAATAACAATGGCAACAACTAAACTAAAACTAAAACCCAACTCAGTGGCAACTAAAAATCAGTTTGCACAAAATTACGTATACGCCGCGTGCAACGCTAAGCGAGAATTAACATTTAGCTGGTCTATAATGGTGGTTAGTTTTAGCTCTGTGGCATTGGGGCAAGGGGCCTGGTCACTGTACAACACTGAAAACATGTGTGTGGGTGTGTGTGTGTGCGAGGGTTTGAGTGTGTCGCTTCTGCTGCATTAAACGCACATTTTGTGAATTGTTTTGGTGCTTTTATTTTAGGTGTGTACTATTTTGAAATACTTATTTGGCCATTGTGCGGATTACATTACAAAGGATTTGTGGATATAATCAAATAAATACTACGCTCAATACTCGCATCCGACCGTAAAGTCTTGCAAATGAATGTGCGTTAAAATAAACTCGGTTAAGCGCAATGAAAAAGTTGCTCAATTATCAACCAAAAATTACCATGCTAATTAAAAGCCTTTTAATTTTGGAATAATCGGCCATTCAAATTGGACACAAATCTGCTTTGAACAAAACTATGCAACAGGCAAACTAATGCGACTTCTTGACTATAAACGGTTGATATTGGGATTTTTGTTTCTTATTTGCCTTTTTGTGCACCTGAAGTGAAAGGAGTATTTTGTGTTTGTGCAATGTCTGTTTTACTGTCCGACTCTCTGTCCTTCTTTCTGGCCATATTTACGCAATTATGACAATTATATGATGCATCAAGATTGCTTTCACATTTAGAGACTAATTTGCCAGAATTAGACCGACGAACAGGCTGACAAAATGGGTTTATTGATTCCGAAGCTGATAGAAAAAGGCTTTATATATTAAACGGTATTCATTCTATTATCTCGCATTCATCAAATCCTTGCAGGTAAGTTTGAGCAACAACTCGGATGGCTGTAATTTTATTTGGTACCTCTGTCCCCCTTGGCTATTGCAACGTGGGAAATCTGATCCCAGCGTCGTCAGATAACATCACATAACAAATTCCCCACGCATTGTCTTCAGTCACTGCGAAGCACACAAATTAAATGCAACTTATCAGGAAGATGTTGTTGCTGAAGCTTCCTCGCTGCTGCTGTAGTTGCCATCTGTGGCATCTGCCACAAGATGCTGCTTGCAACACACTCGTATTATTAAATTTTCATGCAGCTTTGCTGATAATCCAGCACGAGAAACAAACGAAAAGTAAAGTGCAAGTGCAGGACAGCAAATTGGATGGCAGAGCGCGCCTCAGGAGATGAATACGTAGGATGATGACGATGAGGATGACGATGCCAATGCCAATGCCAATGCCAACGACAATGCTGATGATGATGATGATACTATCGAGCCAATCCCAGTTCCAGCCAGAGTCCCAGGGAGCAGCTCACATATCGCATATGTGTCCCCAGGGTATCTCGGCTTTGGTACAGCTTTAGCTTTGGCTTTGGCTCTGGCTTTGGATTTGGCTTTGCCTGCTCGCTGCTTATTATTTACACTGCGTACTTGTTGTGCGGCGGGTGGGGGTTGTCCAGCACGGGATCTGCTGAGATATCCATCAGGGCATTCTTTATGTCTGCGTGTAAATTTCAATTTGACTGCCGTGCGAGACTTTGAAAGCAGCTTAAAACCAACATAAATCATACTTAGCGCACAAAACTGGTCCACAGCTCTGGTCTGGTCTGGTCTGGTCTGTTTCGCTCATTTGCCGTGGCCGTCGTCCTGGTTTCTTGGCAGTCGGACGAGTCAGAATTTCAAGTCTTGGCAAGCAGTTTTTGGCTTCGTGCTAAGAAAATGCTCGTAAACATTTTCACTTTAGTCACGCGCCGTTTGCAAGTTTCCTAATGAATTATGCGCTGCCGCCACTGGAGGTGTTGCTCCATGGATATTCCAACGGACCTGGATCGCACCCTTCCCTCTGGCCCGAGTAAGTTGGCATTTTCTATTCGTGTTTTGTGTTTATGATGAAAAATGATAATGCTCCTGAACTATAAACATTGCGAAATAGTTCAATTCCTCTTTCTGCCCGAACTTCATTTGTATGCGTCGCTTTAACAAGTCCTCCGAGTCGCAACAAATACAATCAACAAAGTCAACAATTGCAGTCTGTGTGAAAACAAGCTACGCAGACATCTTAATTGGTGGTTGAGACTTGTTAAGCATTTGACTGCGACATTTACTCAGGGCAACGACGACAACAACGAGCAATTTTTAAAGTTAAAGTCCCTTTAATGGCGATGCTATGTCCTATAAATGGTTCGCAAATAATTCCCAGTCGAGACATTAGAGCCAATTCATAGCTACGAAAAATGCGATCTTTGTTGTCAGTTGTAGAAAAATGCAACAATTTATTGTCTGTCTGTAGTGAAAAGACTTTTTTAAAGTCTTCTTACTTATTTTAATTTAATAAATTGACCAAAATTTAGACATGTAGAGCTCACAGGTACCCATTTTAAACCCCATGGTTTGGTTCTGAATTTAAAATATATGCATAAAAAAAAGAAGTTTTTTTTTAAATTTTTTGTAAAAACTCCTACTCATTATATATTCGTTAATTAATTAATTATATTTTTAATTTGAAAAACAGCATTAAAATCGATTCTAATTACTAAAAATGTTGACATGTAAAGCTCTCAGATCCACAGCTCGCATATTTCCAATTCCCATAACTTTGTCAAAACTGAACCGCTTTGCATGTTTCATGGCATTTTCAAGATTATGTCACAAACATATTTAAACCTTTTAATTTACTTTATATTTGCACTAAGTTTTATAGGGATTTATTGTTGCCACAATAACAAAACACGTTGCCTTTTTCTGCCTGTTGCACAGGGCGTACTGATATTAAACACGCCCGTGCCACGACTATAACAATGACAGCTGCTGGCACTTTTAGTGCTAGCAAAAGCAACAACAACTTAACCCACATAAAACTCAACAAAACGTATCGAAGATGCGACTGGCTGGGCTACGATTATGACCCACAGAGTGAGGTGACTATGAGACGGCTCTGGGCCGTGTAGGGGCTTTGGTGGTTACAATATCAGACCAACTGATAAGTGCGACGGCTACTCGTAAAATTGAAGTGTCTACGTTTAGGACACGTGTGTGTGTGTGCCGAAGTGTATGTGTGTGGCCATTAAAGCCCTGCACAGCCGGTCAAAGGCAGCGGCATTAGCTTTGCTTTATCGACAGCTCAGCGCATTTTTGTGTGGCATGTTGCAGCCGTTGCAACTAATGGCAAGTGTAATGGCACAAAATAGAAAACAATTTCACAGCTTGATGGGTTATTAGCAATAAAAGCTATTCTCGAAAATCAATAAAGAAAATTCGCAAATGTACACAATGCAAATGGCTCTCGGACAGATTCGATTATCGAACTTTAATTTTGCTAAAAGTTAAAAAAAAAAACCAACCTATTCGAGACAAGAGTTGGAACTCGTAAATGCTTAAGATATAGACACGAAATATTATTTTGAAACGACTTCGTAATCAATTCCGTTATAGTTGCAAGTTCGTACCTCCCGTACAACCTTTCGCATTGGTTTGAGCCATTTCCCACGACGCTTTCACACACTTGTCAGTGGCATTCGCCCATTGCTGCGAGCCAAGTCCTTGCGTTAAACTGTACTGTTCAACCATTGTCCGGTAGTTTCAGCAAAGTTGTCACCCACTAGCTGCCCTTCGTGACAGCACCCCGCATCTCAGCACTCAGCGGGAGAGCAACTTTTAACTAAGTAACAGCGGCAACAATAAACCGCCAAGTTGGGCAAATAGATAGAGGAGCGCAGGACACGTGCCAGAACTCGCCGCTCGAGGCGCAGCTGTTCGCTTATCGCTTATATGGGTTCCCTTCACACCTCGCACCCATCTCCTTATCTCTCGCTTGGTGTTTGCTCCCTCTCAAATGAAGTAAGGCCACACAAAAGCTGCTTATATGGCAAGCGCACTTCTTGGGCACCGTTTGCGAATATGCGACAGCTTAAATACCCTATAGGCCAAGCATTAAATGGTTGTAGGTGTAGTATATTATATTATGTTATAGTATATTCGATAATTATTATGGTATATTCTTAGGCAGATGACTGCAAAAACAATTCCAATTTTTTTGCTGTTCGGTCAACAATTTAAACCTATTTTTATCGAACATTTTTTCAATTTTAAATAAAATCATTTCGTTCTTTAAATTTACTTATATTTATTTATCCAAAATGGTCAATATTACATAGTTAAAGTATTATCAGAATTATCATGAGCATTGTGATCAGTAACTAAAATATGTTGAAATACGATTTTCAAATATCCATTTTTTTTTAAATAAAAATAGTTTTTTTTTTTGAAGTTTTTCTCTTTAATGTGCAACTGGGTCTTTTTTAAAATTAGATTTATTTATTGTTTTTCAAGGTCGCAATGCCTTAGGCTATTAATTCGCCAGGTTTCTCACAGGATTAAGGAAACTATGTTCAACTAGGTCTGTTTCAAAATTCTTTCCTAGTTCTAACCCGTCCCTAAGTTTTGGTTCAAAAGCAGCTTGCTGTCTTGCTTGGCTAACACTTCGAATGGTAAGTTGCACTGGTATTCGGTTAAGCCGACATGCGATCTTAAATACTCGCATGTGTATCCAACATTTGTTTAGTGGGTATGTGGAAGTCTTAGTTCTCTTTGTTTGCCGTTGTGTCCGTCATGTTGCTATCTTCCACTGCAGCAGCTGTTACTGGGCGCTACTTAAGCGCGGAATGGAAGGAGCTACGTTTTTGTGTATGCTAGTGAAATATACTAGCATCTTTAGTAAACGTTTAGATGCCTTTAATAGCTGCCGTAATACAGGCAGACTCGCGCGCACACCACACACACACACACACTCGCACACACAGAGGCAGAAACGTTTACTACCTACTCGCCGTTTGCTACGTGTTTCTTATCAGCTCTCTCTTTTATGCTTGGCAACTGCCCTGGCCAGACATTTCTTTAATTATCCAATTACAAAGGAACAAAAAAAAGCAACGAGAAGACAGCTAGCGGCTGCCCCTCGCTCCTTGTGCACACGTCTAATGTCCTTGCACATTTTTTTTAGGGCTGTGCACTTAAGAATGCTTTGTCTCTGTGTGTGTGTGTGTGTGTGTGTGTGTGTGTTCCTTGATTGTGTTTTTATACCAGCTAACTCGTATTTAGTTCTCAAGTGCGGGACAGCTCAAGTGCCTTCAATTTCGGGTAGTTTGTTTTAACCATTGTCTTAGCAGGTTGCATAGCTGCCCCAAGCGGATGCCAATAACCGATAAGCTCCGTGCGACAGCTTTCAGCATACACTTGGTCGACCCAGGCGCACTCAGCCGGGCTAATAAACGAGCCTCAAATCCAAATTAGTTTTGTACTGCAATCATATTCATCAGCCTGAGCTGGAAGCTCGTTAAACTCTTATGCCAACACATCGTAATATTCTCTGGGCAGCGTCAGGAGTCAACTGCAGAGCACCGAGAGAATTTAATGCCGTAAATTGACTGCGTGAAATGAGGTTAATGCTCAATAATGCATGCGAGTAAATGCTGAAAGCCGCCTGAGCTTTGAGCCAGCCGACAGTCAACAGTTTCGCCCCAGCTGCCCCTGGTCCTGGCCAGGGCCTGATGCTTTGACTGCAGCAACTGTGGTTGTTATTACTGCTGCTGCTGCTGCTGCTGCTGCTGCTGCTGCTGCCTGCTTGGCTGTCGGATTGGTGGGCGTAAGGCGTGGCGCGATATCGATGCATTGACACAAATGTTTGCAAGCCCACATTTTTCACTCGCATTCTCGTACACTATGCACAACGAGGTAAAAAAATATAGCTCCATATATATATTTCTGCGCACAGCGTTTGCCGTCATTCACTTTCGCCTGATGGCATGGCAAACACACAGTGGATGATGCATAAGTACATTATCTGTAAATCTGCAAGAGCAACAAAGATTCAAAGACTTTCTAAAGAACATTTGAAATTTGTTCAACTTTAAAAGTGATTTAAAATTGTTGCTACTAGCAACTACTAGGAATATAATTCTCAATTGTTTGATTACTAATTTTTCTTCAGCTTTTGCCCACTGTGCGGCCGACTTGCAGTAATGCCCAGCAGCAGCAGGAGTAAATCATGAAAAATGATTAATAAAGCAGCTTAAAATTGCATTAACACTGCAAATTTATATCGGCTCTTTGGCCGAGATGACAGACCGTGCGGCTGCAAATATTAAGGACGGGGAAATTAAACAATTTGTAGGCCAGGCAGGGCCCCAACTGCACTCAGTGTGGAGCTGTGCACACAGATACATAGAAACCGATGTATGTATTAGGGAGGACATAATGTCCTGCAAATTGTGCACATTTTTCAATTTAATGAGGTGCTTATTTTAAATTTACACATGCATGCGCAGCCAGGAAATAGAGAACAGCAGCGCAGCACCGAGGCAGTGGCAGGGACACATGGCAAGGATCTAAGGATAAGCAGCTCATCGAAATGGGAATGATGTCGGGGCTAGCTGCCATCTTGAATGTGAATGTGTGCGTCCGGCACGGCCATTAAAATGCTAAATTGTCGCTGGAACGAGCAGCAGACGCCGCCTGGAAATAGCTTCATTTGCCAGCCAGTTGTTGGGTGTGATTTCGTCGCGCGTTGCCAGATTACCCATACGCCGCGTGGTGCAACCGTCACGCGCCCAATGTCTGTCCGTCGCAGTGGGCGCAGTGCCTTAATTTCTTGGCTAACACATCATTATGCTTACCGCTTGCAGCGCTCTCGTCCCGTCGACTGCTCGCTGTCGCTGTCTATCGCCAGCGTCTGTCTTTGCACATGTCAAGCTGCCGCTAAATGCCGCGCCGCGCAGTCCCAAAAGTATGCAAAACTTGTTAGGCCACAGTTTTTGAGAGAGTCTCGATGGGCGTCGCGACGGCAAAAGCTGTCTAAAGTGCGATTTTTGGACGGGTTGTAACTGAAATGTGAGCTGTGCTTCTGCTCCTTTGGGTAGAAAATCCTTTTGATAAATGTTCTGTAAGAACGCTATTGTGAAAGTTAATTACATTTTTAATTGGAATAACCTCACAAATAGTGGGTTTTTTTTTTGTAAAAATATAGCTACTTGAGAATTTTCTTCGATTTGTAAGTATTTACAATTTAAATCAGGTCTAGGTAGCACTTACACAGATTTAAATTTGAATTTAACATTTTTGGTTTTTTGATGATAATATTGCAATTGTATTCCAACATTTTACCGACAGTTGAAAAGCTTTTATTGGCTGCGCTCTTGCGAACAACAATGGCAAAACGTTCTCATTATGGTCCGACTTTGGATAGCTGCGATTCAGATGCCATTCACAGACGCAGACAGCAAAATTGTTCAGCTGTCAGGGCCAGGGGAGGTAAAACCTCAGCCAAAGCGCCGGGCAACAATGTGTTAATGAGCGCAACAACAACAACGGCATTACGTTGCGCTCCGGTTGCCATTTTTCGACACGCTGGCTCGCCACAGTGCGTATGCGTAATTTTTCACTTATGCTGCTTGTACTGACAGCGACTCGTTTGGATTCGCTGTCTGGGGCTGTGTAATGATTTTTATTTCGGCCACTTGACGTCTGGCCCCATTCCACGCGACTCGCGTCTCCAGCTGCCCGCCTCACAGGCGTCAGATAAAAATTGAATTAAAATTTTAATTAAAACAAGCACTTGTCTGTGCAGGCAGTCCTGATCTTTGCACATGACGCACAACTTTAAGCCGCCAACTTTAATGAGGCCGACCCTAAGCCATTTTCAGGCCCTCCAAGTACTGCGTGCAGTGAGTCAGCGTCTCAGCGGCTCAGCGGTTCAAATGTCATCTAGGCAAAACTTTTTCAGAGTCTGTTTTGCTTAAATCAAGAGCTGAAATTGCGATGGATGCATTGGATGCGACTGTGGCCCTCGCATTGTCTGCGCTGCGCCTTTGGCAGCCATTCGGCGTTGTGTTTGGTTTGTTGAGGGGAAAACGCGGTTTTTACTTTGCCGGGCTGCCTGCCGTTGACGTTGAAGTGTTGCGAGTGCAAAATGAGTTGAAAAGGTAATTTATAAAACCGGCGAACAGCAGCGGAGGCAACACAAAAAGAACTACAACATGAATACGCTGCGCCGAGTTAAAGAAAATACAGCGCACCCCTGCACTATGGTCTGAACATCGATTTTATTGGGCAAAAGTGACTGAATTTAATGGAGATTCTACAAATCTAATTTAGCGGCACTTTAAAGAATGTTAACTTTTAACTTGTAATGAAATTCATGATGATTGTCGTTTGAAGAATTTGCAATTGAAGCAATTAAAAATTATAAGCCGAATTTTTGAGGAGGTATTTAAGGAATTGCAATTTTAGCATTTAAAAAAGGAAGCCGATTTTTTTTTTTGCAATAAGTGCTTTAAGTTAGAGCAAATATGTCAATTGAAATATCAACTGATGTTTGATCAACCGAAAAAACTAATTCGTAGGCAACACACAAAATCTAATTGGAAGGAACCTAATAATCGACCGACAATTTGTATCTTTATTTACATTTTTGAACAGATATTATATATAACTTTTATTGTTTTGCCTAACTCCTGTATTTCTTTAGCTTGTCATGCCTTTAATCGACTCATGCAACACTCCAACTGGAGCTCTTCATGTACCAAACATTTTGCCTCCAAAGGACTCTAACAGCAGGAGGCCCCAAACGACACGAGTTTAAGCGACCTCCTGCAATTTCAAGGCTCATAAATAATATTTGTATATGTGCCACAGTTTCACTGGCTTTCGGTTTTGAGTGTATTTCGAGTATGTACCATATTTAAAGCATATTTATCCCAAAAAAGATCCATAATTCCGATTCAGAAATAAAATAAGAGCGAGGAGGAAATCAGGCTGCACATTTTCATTAAGATTAAGTGGAACTGACGGAAAGCGTTGCTGCTCCGAGTAACCTCAATACATCAAGTTGCTGGGTAAAAAATAACAAAATAATTGAATTGATTTCTCTCCATGCGCTTAGCAGATTTCTCTTCTTTTGTTTTCGCTTGCCAATTTCTGGCCAGCGAAATGAAAATTGAAAATTGAATATTTCCGGCGACACAATGGTAGCCAAGCAGTTTTGTTTTGCCCTCCCCTAGCTCCCAGTGCGACCTCTGTTGCTTTTTTTTTGTGTTCGCTTGGAATTGAAAATCGCATTGCTGAGGTAAAGTTTGTGGACAACGGGGGGATGTGGGTCGCAGAAATATGGCAACAAGCGGAAACGGAAATAAGCCAAGCGCCTTTTGTGCTTCAGTTTCGAGAGCAGCAAGCCAAAAGATTTTTGCAGTTATAGCTCGAGTAGTTTCAGCAGGTCTACATTAAATTCTTAATCGGATTTGAGAATCATTTCATAATCTGTAGTTAAGCTCAACAAATTAACATGCACATGCTTACATAATTGACTCTTAACTCAAGTCGAAGCGTCCTGCGTCAATCTTTCGTTAGATTTATAATATTATTTTAATTTTATTTAGCTATTTACCAAACTTAAAGGGAGTTTTCATAATAATAATGTGATATTCGAATTGGCATAATTATTAGTAAGCCATTTCTGGCTGTAAACTAATATATGAGAAGGATATCCTAAAGCAGCAAGGCAGCCCGTGTGTGATGTTTTGTTCTAATAAATTCAGTATTTTATTGACATGATTTAAGCTATTTCAAAACAGACCCATCAGCTTTTGTTTTGAATGTTCACCTCCGACAAAGTTAAAGTAAGTTTTTTTTATCAAGATTTCAGTCCAAAGTGGTTTTGTCTCTCTGACTTCTTCACTTACTCTTTTACTCCTGCTGCTCACAGAAGCCAAAATCTGTTTATATTCCTCAACTTCTCTGCGGGTAAACTTGACCATTTCAATTATCAGCCACTTGGCATAAATTTGCCAGGACATTCAAACGGCCGCGCTCGATAACACGAAAAGCGCCACAAAGTCGCTTGTTTACACTCGCATGTTGCCCCCTGTACCTCCCTGGCCCCCCCAGCCACACATCCCAGTTCGGTGCGGACCACATCCAATCGGAAAGAGCACTGGCCCGGTCCGCTGCTGGCATCAGCTGCGCTTGTCGCTTGTAATCCCGGCGCCGGTTGCTGCACTTGTAATGCGGCTTAAGAGAGAACACCATTTTATAGCGCCCCCATCTGGGGGTTTTATTTTTTTCGTTCGGCCAGTTTTCGCGCGCATTTTGAATACATTTTTGAATCAGTGTCGAGGCTGTTTACTTTTTATACCGCTTTTTGTGCTGGAGACTCAGTTGTGTTCACTTGTCGTCGTCAGCTTCATTGTCGTTGCTTTTTTTTTTGTTTGTTTTTTTTTTTTTTTTTTGGCGATTTGTGTACTTCCGGCTTAGTGGCTCCGGTTGGGACTAGGGGGACGCGGCCTGCATGTGTGCGGTCGAGTTCTCAATCCCAAACGAGCCGTCCACTGGACAGTGGCCACTCTGATGTTACTTTGCCCAACTGTTTT
Source organism: Drosophila colorata (assembly GCA_035041545.1). Classification (NCBI taxonomy): domain Eukaryota; kingdom Metazoa; phylum Arthropoda; class Insecta; order Diptera; family Drosophilidae; genus Drosophila; species Drosophila colorata. Next base: position 1,313,662 of record JAWNLD010000449.1, read on the forward strand.
TAATTGCACGCCACGCCCAAATAGGATTTGTGCATTGTTTTCTGTGGTGGATTTTATATACACTGTCCACTCGTTCATTCTGTTGCGTTGCGTCCTCTTCTTTTTCATTAAATAAAACCTCAGTGCTGTATTTTTGCCACCACTTCTGGTCACATTTTAATGTCAGTTTAATTCAATACCCAGGCGAGTCTCTAATGCGCCCGGGCAAATGAAGGAGCTGGGGGCAGGCAGGCCCTTTTGTTGCAACTGTAATTAAATTGTGGCTAAAGTGCGCCCAGCGTGGCATTTTTTATACGCGTAGTCAATTTGACTGGCGACTAACAACAGCGGTAGGGGGCGGCAGGGGGATGCAGCACATTTTAGCTGTCGGATTAGGGAGGTAGCTTCTATTTGTGGACAGTTTCGTTGATCCCGAAAAGGGTTGGAATATCTAGGAATATATAGGAAACAAAAGATGTGCAGAGATATTATTATTAAATACTGGTAAGTTTGGCAGGTTTGAGGTCAGTTTTTGGATTATTGAAATTGTTCAATAACAATAAGAACGTATAAAGCAGCAAAAAGTGAGCGTTGTATAGATATTTCAAGAACCTCCTGGATCTATCATCGGCAGATCGCTATCGACAATTATTATTATTATTATTATTATTATTATTATTATTATTATTATTATTATTATTATGATTATTATTATTATTATTACTATTATTATTATTATTATTATTATTATTATAATTATTATTATTATTATTATTATTATTATTTTTATTATTATTATTATTATTATTATTATTATTTTTATTATTATTATTATTATTATTATTACTATTATTATTATTATTATTATTATTATTATTATTATTATGTTAAATTTATATAATGTAAAAAACACTGCCAAATAATGCCCTATTGTATTATTTATAATGAGTATACACATTCGAAAACTTACATTTTATTTAAATCTCAAAAGCTGCTCTCAGCGCTTTAACTTTCAATGCATGGAAACCACTTTCGGGGTTTTTTTTGCACAGCTTTAACGACCACCGCGGGACGCGAACAAAAGGACAAATGAAAGTCAGAGGCGCTGAGCCGAGAAAACAATGAAAATTGAAATCCAATAAGAAACTAGCAATAAATCAAATTTAAATTTAATTAAAAGTCGACACGCCTCAGCACGATTGCCACAAGCGTCACAGCCGAGGCGACAATCGGGGAAAAAGCGGGCCAAGTATACATACATATAAATATCCCACTCTGTTGCTGGAGATGGGCTCACATAGTTGGGCGTAGGATATGCACACCTGGCCGTGCGTTTAGTGGGTGTGTCGGCCTCAATTATGAACAACACGGCTTGCAAAATAATTTCACTTGTAAATATTTAAAACGCCGGGAGAACGGGATGTGGCGGCCAGGCCGGGGGCAAACTCATTTGTTTGCAAAAACAAAACGCAGACACACACACACGCACCCACACACACACGCACCCACACACACACACACACGCTCTTACGCACACAGATGACATTTAAGCAGCGTAATGTATACATGAAAATGTAAATATGTAGACGTGTTTACAGAGCACGAGAAGGAGCTGCTATGGGGTAGAAAATATCTTGAATAATGTGAGCAAATACTCGTATGCAGTGTGTGCGTGTGTTTGGCCGGGTGGGTGTGCCGAATGTGTGGCGTTTGAGGTGTGCATGTAATTACAAAGCACACAATATACGAAACAAGAAAATGTCTGCATAAATATTTATTGTGGGTTCGATTGTGTTGCCATCGGCAGCGATGCCCATCCACACGGCGTATGAGTGATTTTTGCTTTGATTCACTCACCAACAACCCATAAATCACAAAGCAGGACAACGAGAGGCAGCTTAAATAAATACAATTAAACAAATATACATATCTACATTCTTTTGTGGTTAACAGTCCTGCGGTCACACTGCATGGCAATTAGTATTATTTTTAAAATTATCCCTTTTGTTATTTATTGGCCAACGTGATGTAATTTAATTCAATTTTGGCAACAAATGGTTTTGATTAGCTTTTGACATACCAAAATAGATTGTTGTGAATAAAGTTAAATTTAACATGCTATTCATAATTGCAACACATTAACAAAGAAATTATTAAAAATCATTTTAATGACATAGATTTGAATAGTAAATTATTTTACTATTTGTAGAAATTATTTTACTAATTAAATTACAACATTTAGAAATGATATAAATGTCTCAAATAAAGATAAAAGCCAATTGTACAGTTAAAAAATAATTCTAGCTAGCTTAAAAGGTTTAGTCTCATATTATTATAACATTCATTATTAAAGGCAATCAGCTCTAAGAACTGAGAAATAGCTATTAACCTTTTAACCATTGTTATAAAGATCTTATTCTTATTTTAGAAGTAATTCAAGAATTTCTTTTGCACAATGAGCCCAAGCGCAGCCGTTAAGTAAAGTGCGCAGCTTGCGGTGTGTCTTTGTTATAATAATATAAATTATTATGTATTTTACTCGATTTTGAGCCAGCAACTGTTTAAATGCGATTTACGCAAACATTTCGCTGGTATCGTTTAAGAATTCACATATTGCTTTAAGCTGAGAAACTAACTTCCTGCTAGTCATAAAATATTTATCGCACTTTTATCCATTTCTTGGTGCGACTGTCGTTTGTTCAACGGCTCGCATGATCCACGAAATAAATTTCAGTTTAATATGCTTAGTAAAATAAAAATGAATGCTGGCCACTTTGCTTTATGAAGGCATAAACTTTATGCGCAAATTCACGTGACTTTGCGACATACAAAGGCAAATTAAATAAAGGCCGGTGGAGAACGAGTAACACAATAACCAAGAACACACAAAAGTGACAGAAACAGGCACAGTAGCAGATGATGTATAAAAACGTCAACGGCGGAGCGGAAAAGTTGTAAGTGTCAGTTCAAAAGACAGTTGCTGCTGGTTGGCGGTTGGGGAAGGGCGGCTACACTTGGCGCACAGTGTCAAAATATAAAAAAAAACATTTGGCGGCACCATTTGGTGCTGTTTTTGACACCTGCGCTCACAGGTCGCCCTCGAAGACGGGAAATGAGAAAATAAGCAGCAGACGAGCACGGCAAGAGGCAAGATGAAAGTGGGGCAGCTGATAGCTGTGGTGATAAAAACCAACTTGGCCAGCATTTTAAAGGAAAGACCGCCAAATTCGCCTTTAACTTTTTACGTTTGCGCAGCGAGTCGAGTGAAGCGTCTCCAAATTGCCCCTCTAATTGGGAGGCAGAGGTCGTCTACAGGTCACTGAGTGCCACGACGTGGAGTTTAGAATAATTGCACTTGACGTCGAATCTTGTTTTTTGGCCGAACCATCATCATGGTTTGAATGAAGAGTGGGGCATCTAGCCAACCAGTTACCACAAGACAAAAATAAAATATGGAAAATATGATTGGCAGCACACTAATTGGTGCTTGTCAGTCATTTCCTTTGCGAATTAAGACGGACTGCTGCAATGTGCATTCTTCAGCTGAAATCCAAAGAGCATTTATTCACAATTCTATGGAAATTTTAATGAAGTTGGTTCTCGAAATAAAAAATGAAATTAGTAAAAATAAAGGAAAGTTGTTAAACTTAGGTTTGAATAATTTTTATTTAACCAAGGCATTTTTAATTGATAAAACAGAAATGTAACCTCAGTTTAATCATTGTTCATAGAATAGCTTTAAACCAGACAGGAAATGCACTAAAAATGGGTATAATAAATATAATGTGAGATTGTATGTAACAGGCGTATTGAAATTGAGTATATACACACGTATCTATACTCTTGATAAGGACAATGTTTTATTTATTAAGACATGTCCGTCTAAAATTTACATTCAGGTTTTCTTAAATTTTATAAAATCAAAAAAATATCTATTTTAAAAGCACAACACATTTAGAAAAGGTATGTTCTCGTACAGTATACCCTGAAATTGCACGTTCGGTTCAAGTTAATGAAGTTCGACTGTATTTAACTTTTGGTTGTAGTACATAGCTCGATTATTTCCCTAACGGCTCAGAAAAATAATTGTTTATGTAAATAAAAAATGCTTTTCAGAGCCTTCGCGAGCTTTGCTTTTAGCATTAGTAGCCACGGCCAACACAATATAATATTTGCAAAGCGAAAGAAAGACTTGAACCTGTCTAATCTATGCGAGGCAAACTGCGCGCAGCACGTGCTGTCAGCAATGGGGAACAGCTGTTGGCACGTAAACAAACGCCATATGATGGCGAGAGTCGCAGGCCGAGAACTTTTCTCTCGGGCGCCAATGGAAACAGAATCGAGCTCTCGCAGAGCTTTCACGCTCTCAGATAATCTGAACCGTTTCGCTCAGCGCAGTGCCAAATCAGACTTCACTTTCATTTACAGTTACAGTTACAGCAACAGCAGCAGCAGCAGCAGCGATAGCTTTCGGTGTCGCTTCAGTTTGCCGTGGCAAGCCAAAGCTTAAGGTTGTCGTGTTTGTCTTTTACGCTTGTCACATTGTCAGCTGCGTGGCCCTCGCAATTGTCAGAGCTTCGTGCAGGTCGCGACGCGCGCTCAGTTCTTGTGCAAACGGCGGCAGGACAACGTTGTCCTCTTCTCCGCATCCGGCTCCCGACGTGCAAATCATTTCGTAAGACGCCAACGTCGCAGCATTGTGTAATAATTTGCCTCGCAATTTTACAAATTTAATTTAATATTGTAGTAAAATGCCAAAACTGAATGGCCTTTAGGAGGACTCGTGTTGGTCCTGGCCAACTATAAATAAACAAAAGTGTACGTGCCTCCTCCATCAATCGCCAACAGGAAATCCGCCCGCTCTCCTGATTTGTGTTTCGCTTGACTGGATTTGTTTTATGTTGCTGCTTTCGCCATATGCACACCCTGAAGTGTGCCCCGTTTTGATTTTTATTGCCGCTTCCACGTTTCCCGACCCGCCCTCAGACCCTTTTCTGACGCCGCTCTTCGAGGGTCTCTCAACTTTTGCATAAATTATTCTGCGCGCCTAGTGGTGCAATAAAAACTCAGGCTGCCTTTGAAATATTGAGCAGGCAGTTTGTAATTATATTTATTTATTTTTCTGACTGGTAAAAGGTCTACCTGGTCGTGAGCATATGGCAAAAAGGGCAATCTTAGCATTTAAAACAGTTAACAGTGCAGTTGGTTTAAGAATAAAAACAGATCTGTTGTTTTACTAAACAATATAATGAAAATAACCTTAAATAAAAGTTCAAACTGATTCAAATTTGTATATAAAAGTAAATATTGGTGAAGAATTAATTATTTCAGTTAAAAAAAATGTATATATATATAAATTCAAAGTTATACTTCGAAATTTATTATTTATTAAAAGTTTTGTGGACTTAAAATGTGAATTTAAATATTAATTTAACTGATGAAACATGTTAATGTATTTAACTCTCAATATTTTCATATTAAAGTTAAATTTTTATTGATAGCTCAAAATAATATAGCTAAATACATCTATGGAAATGAAAGAAGCATAATTTGCAAACTCTATTTTTAGCCATCTATAATAAAGTTGGCTCTTTGAATACATTTACATCAAAATAAGTGTCTCTTCACATTTTCTGTAAATGTTATATATTAATCCAAGACTTGTGGTATAATATATAATAAGCCATTTCATTGCGGACCATCACTCAACTTCCTTGAGCTGCTCTTGAGAACCAGGACGAACATAAAAATGACAGCCATAGCTCAGCTGCCTCTGGCCAAAGCTTGAGCCTGTCACATCGTTCTTCATTAGAGCGCCGACATGTCAAGGACTTTCGGCGGCCACACAATTTTTGGCCGCTTTTTGATATTTCCACAGTTGCATTTCCATAGAAATTGAAAAAAAAAAGTTCAAATAAATATAAAAAGTAAAAAAAAAATGCAATGCCAAGCAAAAAGCGACCCGAAAATTGTTTAGCACCAGGCAAACGTAACTGTGCGCTCTAGAGCTTGAAAAATTGCAGCAATTAGTGTGCCCGGAGGTCAACCAACCAGCCAACTAGCCAAGCCAACTGGCAAGTTCAGCTAAACCAACGTGGACACCCATTCTCCTCTGCCACCTTCCAGTTCGCACTTTGCGCGACGGGGTCTAAACGTTTTTAAAGTCGCAATAGGTGACAGAAATTGTGTAGAATAACGTTCAGTTTTTGCTTTCTATTAAACGAAGGCCACATTTAAAACCAACGAAAATGATTAATAATATAACTTATTGTTCAGCTGGTGTAAAATTTCAACTATTTGCCCCATATACGTAATTAATTGCAGTTAAATGAATAACAAATTTTGCACAACAAATAATGTGGGGTGTTATTGAATAAACTATCTGCATATTTTATAGTTATTACAATGGTTTTTATGTGCGTATTTTGTAGCAATAGCCCTAGCCTTTTATTACGCACATAAATTTGAATAAACAATAACAAATAAATGAACTGACCGAGAGAGAAGAGAAAGAGAGCGAAATAAAAGAATTAATTATTATTGTAAAAATAAAGAAAGAAATATAGAAGTGTAAAAAGTGTTGTGAGAAAGTGAGAAATGAGCCACAGTAAACGCGCGAAGAACCAGAATCAGCTACAGAAACAGAATCAACAAGCGAATCACAGTTCGCATCAGAATCACAGCCGGAGCAAAGGATCAACAGTCGCCAGGCCGATGAGGCAGAACAATAGAGCAGCCGGAGCAGCTTACAGCTGCGGATTTGGATTGTGGATGCCGTCGCTGCTGCTGCTGCTGCTCCTCCTCCTGCAGCTGTTGGCCCAGACGCAGTCAACGCCGTCCCCCTCGTCCATGCAGACGCCACAGAAGAGAGGTAAGGACTTTTTCTTGTTATTTTATTCTACTCGCCGACGAGCAACGTGCCAGCGTCGCAGCGCCGGCATCGCCATTGTGGTTGGGGGAAATGGCAAATAAATGTCAAATAACAGTGGCTCCCAGACGCACCACCCTCCCGGTCCGCCCCGCCACGCCCCGCCTGCCACTGCACACATGTTTGGATATATTGGCCATTGTTGTGTGCTGTGTGTATGGCGGGTAAATAGGCAAAAGACGTCAGCACAAAAGCGCACCACGTTGCGTATACGCGCTGTTGCTGTTTATCGTCGCTTGCCGTTGCCAGGGCAGCTCCGAACTGCCGCTGACATCTTGAGTTTGCCTTTGATATTAACTGTGGGCCAGCAGGTCTGGGGGCGGCATTTTATTAACATTGCATTGCTTCCAACTCGCCGACATAATAGAAAATTGAATTGCTGCCAAATGGAAGGAAGCAAGGGAGCCAGGGACAAAAGGGAGCGAGGGACGCAACCAGTCTTAGCTAAGGCTAAAGCTGAAGCAGAAGTAGAGGCCGTCTGCTGCGAGTCCTCTTGTCCCGGCTTGTTACGATGCAATTAGGTGAACAGCGCTGAAGGATGCAAAACATAATTAAGGCCAGTAAATTGCATAGCATTAGATAATGGCAAGTGGCACCATTGACTGCCAAGGCATCAACTAAATAAGGTTACGGGCAGAATCTAAATGCGCTTCTCGTCCAGGTTTTGATTGAATGGAAAGCTAAACAATCTATTAAGAGCATTTAATTATACCTCAAGATAATTTGTTTACCGTCAAAATGTAGACAAGACGGCTCCCAAAAAGGGCTTAGAAATAAATTGGACTCATTCTTTAAATGAGGTACTTTATCTGTCTTTCTTTGAGCTGAAAAATGGTTGTTTATTTTTTATTTGCCTCTTTAGTTTACAAAGATCAAGAGAATTGCATAAAAAGAAGGCTTATTCAGGCACAGTTCCGTTGACAAGAAAGCAAAAGATATTTTTTTAAAGGAATAAATAAGCCTTACTTTTGTATAAGAATATTATTTTTTTGTGGTATATATTTATTCAGCAATCAGGGTGCAGAATACCCTTTTATCCGATTTTGTGCTAGTATTACCTTATTTGCAGCTAAGGTGAAAAGTGTTTTTTTGTTTTTGTTTTCTTTTTGTTTTTTTTTAATTTTCAGCTGCTTTTTGTAGGCTTCATTCCGCAAATTGATTGATTTTTTCTTGCTGGGCACATTTATGTTTACAATCGATTCTAGTCGATTCTTCTGGATCTGAGCACATTATTTTTTCTTAGTTCATCCCTTTACATTCGAAGCGAAAGTTACTCTATTTATGACTGAGCAGCTTGTTTGACTGGCTTGGAATGTTTTCTCTCTGGCCTGAAGGTTTTCATTCTACAATAATTTTCACAACATTCTGCGAAGATCGCAACATTCATTAAGAATAGGAATTAGGCGGAATTTAATTACTAACATCATACAAAATCTTGAGGGCTTGGCAGCAACGTGACTGCAGTGACACCTTATTATTGTAGCTGCTGCCAGCCTGCCGAACTGCGTGAGGTCCTTTGTTCGCCTTTTGTCTTTTGGATTTTAGAGGCCGAGGCTACTCCACAGTCAACTTGCCACAGCCAAGTTGCCACAGCTAACTTGCCACTGGCAACTGAGAGCTGGCGACTGTTGATTGTCGTGGGGGCCGCTTCCTTCTATGGATTGCTAGTTGTTATCCAAGCCGGCGCACAGCCTCCACAGGATCTGTGAACTTTTGCTTTCATTCGACGCTAGGGAGCAATATTGTATCCTGGCTCTTGGCCTTTTTTGTCTGCCTGGCAAGTTGCTCCGCTTCTCAATGCCCATCTTTGCTGTGAGTGAAGAAGCTGACTCTAGGACCGGCCCAGATGCTGCGACTCAAGTGCTGCCAATCCAACAACATGCTTCATTTTATTATGCAACAAAAGATAGGAAAAAAACTTCCAAAATTTGCTGCTTTATATGGCGAAACAAAAAACTTGACGCGACATTGTCGTAAATAAGAGGCAAAAAAGTTCTGTTTTCATCTCTCTCCCACTCTATCTATATTCCAGTTAGTTTTCTAGTCTCAAAGACAATACGAAAAAAAGAGCAAAAAAAAAGGAAGAAACTTGTGAATGAATATGATAAGTTTGCTGTTGCTACTCGCATTGTTATTGTTTGAGGGAGGGCGCCATAAATTTGTGCTAATCCAATGTGGGCACAGTTTATAGGTGAAGTGAACTTTATGGATACTTGAGCGCCAAGTTGTAGATACTTTATCCTGCTCTTCATAAGCATGAATGTATCGTTGCTTGTGTGTAGTTGTTTAGTGTGTGTAAGTATGTGTTTGTGTGTGTTGTGTGTCGCTCAAAAGTTTTATAGCTTGTGAAGCATGAAACGTGCAACGTGCAACAAATTGTGGCATTGGGCGACAGAGAGAGTGAGAGAGCGAAGTAGTTGGATAATGTGGTTCAATTATGGGCCAAGTCAAATGACTTGACTTGGGGTAAATGCGAAAGTTAATGCTTATATTCAATTTTTATTTAGACGTGGAAAATCGAAGATAAATTAAAGCAAAGTCGTACCTGTATAAGCTTTTGATGATGCCAGCTATTTTTGTTTATTTCCCCAATAAATTAGGATATGCCTACGGGTAGCATATCTTTGGACACATTGAATTTTATTTCTTCAAACAGAAATGGGAGAAATGCTAATGCAATATTAAAACCGTTTTGATTTGTTTTAAAAAATATTTTCATTGAAATGAAAATCCAAAGTTCATAAGTAATTTATAGAGACTATTTAGCTATATTCTTGCCTTAGGCAGCAGACAGTTGTTTATTTATCAGCAATTAAAACTTAAACTACACGTTTCACCTCGAAGAAACGCTTCAGATAGTAAATCTCTGATACGGTCATGACCAGAAGCAGCGAGGGTCCAAAGATGGACCAGGCAACAATGCGAAAGTGGACGCTGTCCCTGATCTCCATGTGTCCTTTGTAGCGCACGTGCATGTACTCCTGCTCGTGCTTGATGGCCATTAGTTGACTGGACAAGGTGTTGATGTTCTCCTGCAGGACGGACTGCTCGACAACATCGTCGGCGCGCTTGCTGGGATTGCTGTAAAAGGCGAGACTCCGGACTATTATAAAATGGAACATCAGCACTTTCGGCGTCAGCGTCGACTTGGCGTTGTCGAAGCAGAGCGTATAGCGGCCAGCCTTGGAGGCGGCGAATGTGTATCTGCCACTGGTTTCCGCTTCCGCATTGTACAGCCTGTCGTTATTCGGCGCTGAGATGTGCACCGCAATATCCTTGAAGCCGCCCTCCATCACCTCAAAGCTAACTGTAACCTTATCTTTCTCGTGGGCGCGATCGAAAAAACAAACCGTTTCGTGGGCATCGACCGTTATCATGAAACCGTGAGCCGTTTGAAGGACCAGTAAAAGACACATAAAAGTTGAAAACATTTTAAAATGGCTTTTGAATTTTTTGTTCCGAGTTTCATATATGTCAATGACAAAATCTGTCTGTTTTGATTAACTGATTGAAAAGTCCCAAAGCCGACATTGCCAGTGTTAAAATATTCAAAAGTTGTGCTTAAAGAATTTTAAAGTGTGCAATTGGGAAATGTTGGATAAAAAATGTGAATGTTTGCTCTTGAAGTTTGTTTTTTTAACTTCTTGAATATCGGTTTTTTTTGCTTCAGTTTTTTTTAAGTATATCTCAGACACTATACTAAGTGCTAGAGATGCCAAATTTGGTATATAAATTCATATATATATATTTATATATTCATAACATAAATAACTAGTTACAAAAATCGATATTTTTCCAAAATAACCTTAATAGTTAAGACCGTTTTCGACTGTTTCAACTGTAACTTTCTTACTTACTCATTGTTCAGGCCTTCGTGAATTTTTAAACGAGCTCGACATTTCGTATGTTCAATGGAGTGTAAAGTTTTTGAAATTTTTGCAATCCATTCACTAGCTTCAGGTGCTTGCTTGGATACACTCAATGTCTCCTAATTCACTTTTTCGGGAATCGAATAATGTCAGTGAATGCTTGGATATTCTGCTTTGTAGAACTGTTGGCTATCGGACTTCAATTAGGTACATCAAACAATTACATAATAAATAATTGATTTCTCTGCTAATTTACGCAGTTTCCATTGTGAACTTTTGCAGGCGTTTGCAATTTTCAGTACACTCAGCCCCCAAACAAATACGATTCAAATCAAATTAAGATGATAAAAGCAAATTGCAAATTGGCAGCTTTCTCTTCATCGTGTTGTTTTCCATCACATCACATCGCATCGCATCCCCTCCCTATCCCTCCTCCCTCCCTGCACATCCATTCTATCAATCCGCCCGCTCTGCTGTACACTCAGTAATGCATATTTTATGTTATCGATTCCTTGGCCGGGGCGCGGCCATCAATTGTCAAAATGTCATCCATTTTTAATGCCACCAGGGCAACAGTTTGAAGTGCTCTCTAAAAAGCAACCAGTTTTAATTTCTCCTTCCAAATTACTGGAGGTTGGTTCGAAAAAAAAAAAATTTAAATAAACGCACACTTAGCTGAATTTTAATTGCAAAACAAATGGCAAACAAATTTCAATTTATTACTTTATCAACAAGAGCGCAAATATATTAAAACAATAAATGTGGCAAATAAATTCCAATTGTGTTAGTTGCCGTATGAAAAACCAAAATATATAAAGAGTAAATGTTAAGTTGGGTCAAGTTTTAATGCCCGGGTCGTAATTCAATTAAATGCAAGTGCGAAATTATTGTTTCATGTTTTTTGTTTGCACAATGTTTTTTGATAAATTAGTTTTCAAATAAATTTGTGTATTTAAAATAATAATATGTGAAAAGTAAATTTATTCAGATCGTTGCCTTTTTTTTGCCATTGGTTTTTTTTTGTTACGTGTTTTGCTTATATATGTATTGAAAAAATCACTTTATAATATATTGAATTTATAATTAATATTTTTGGTTAAATGTTACCCTACAGCTCTATTAAGCTGAATACAGAGGTGCTTCAGCAATGGTTTTTTATAAACATTTTTTTTTACAAATATTTCACGACAATTTCATTTAGCTTATTAAAGTTTATAATAGTTTCTGCTCTAGTTTTTCAATGTTTTCAAAATTGCATTCCTAAGTTTTAAAGCCCTTGTAAGTTTTTGAGTGGGTTTTAAAGTAATTTGAACTGGGATAACAAGAAACCAAAGATAATTCCAAAGCAAACTTTATACCATCTCTCTGAAGCATCAATTCAAGCTATACCCGAGCCAATTAAGTGCAATTTACTTGAATTACAGCATTGCTAGATGTTATTCTGTCTGAGCCATGTGAAATTTGCATATCTTAAATAACCTGCATCCCACTTCAAGCGTTTACTTTTGGCGAGTGATAGACGCTTTAACTCGATAGACGTTCAACTATTTCAAACAAAAGCAGAGGGTGCAGGGAATGAGGTATTGCCAGCTAAATATGGCCACGGTAAATGGCTCGCCCTCGCATCCGTTTCCATTGCTTTGCTTTCGGTTTGGTAAACATTTTACAACTATTTGCTGTGTTTTTACTAGTTTGTTTTTCGCGCTCTCTGAATATCTCTTATGATATTCAATTTCAAATTCTAGTGCTTTAAGCGATTAAGTACACGCTTTACGCCACTTAACTTCATGTCTATGTGGAACGGAGCCCCTTCAACACTTTTTAATTTTTTTTTTTTGTCGTCGGAGGTCGCTCTGGTCGCGGTATTTGCACTAGTACAGTTACTTTGAGCCACGCGTGCCGCGCAGCCGACACTTGACTCCTTGGTCGCCCTGGCGTCATCATCATCAACAACATCATCATCCTCTTCATCATCATGTTCGACTTCATCATCAGCATGACATCGACGCTCTTGAGTGCTGGTTCAGGCCGTGGCTGATGCTAAAGCCGGGAGGGGCGTGTGAAATGTTTTTTGCGTGCTTAAGGACTTTTTGCGTTGTCGTCTCCTTAGAGCCGTTGGATATTTCATGTGCGTACAGCTTAGCTGCCGAAGTTGCCAAGTCCCAAAACTCAACTCGAGCGACAGATTTCGTTCGTTTCGGCTCATATTTCTGCTGCTGTTTCTGCTTCTGGTTCTGCTGCAGCTGTTCCTGTCGGCCGGCTTTAAGCGGCTTAAATTGCGTATACGCCCCGTCGTGTCGCTGTCTGGCAGTAATGGCTGCCAGTGCTCACTGTAGGCTCTTATTTTGCATTTCTAGTAGGCATTCACATGACCAGTAACTTTCAGGGCACAGGGCACTTTCCTTTTTGCTAGCTACTCAATTATTATTATGCCGCCTTGGACACGCTCCGGAGCCTGGCCGGCAGAAAAGTTTCATTTGACGATGTGCGTGGCATTTACCTGGGCTTTCATTGCCTTCATTCGTCCATTTTCTGTATAGGTCTGGAACTGGTTTCTGGTTCTAGGCTTCATCAAATCATTTTTGTGGCCAATGCACTCGTGCGTGCTCTAATTTGTTTAGTTCTCGCAGTGCTCACAGGACGACCAGGAGTTGCTGTGTGTGGCTGTTGCGTTGATTGCTTGTCTGCAGTCCTAGTCGCATTTTAATGCCTTTTTAAAGGTGCAAATGATTTCGTTTCATTTTGCCTGACAGCTTTTTGTTCGCCTTTTTGCCTAGCGACATAGACTCGCATTAGTGTAATTTTTACATTGTCGTACGTGCCGCAATGGGGGGCCTGCGGGCAAAGGCATGGATGAGGAATGGACTGGGGCGGTAAATACGGTAAGATGTTTGCAAATTAAGAAATTACCATAAATGAAAAAGTTTGGGCCAGCAAAATGTGGCAAATGCAAATTTCGTTGCCTACTTATTTGGGCATCCTTGAAATTTGCATTCGCGGTCTTAAAATAATAACAGTTAGCATTTAGAGTAAGTTGAGAATATCAATTGTGAAATAAAGATTGGTGAAAATTGCGTTGCCTACTTGTAAAATTAATAACAATAATTATATTAATAATAATAATCAAAATAATAATAATAATAATAATAATAATTATAACATATATATATAGCTATATGCAATGAGCATGAGATGATTTGTTCGGGAAGTAAGCTAAGATTATCAATTGTAAAATACAGATTGATTTTTATTCTAGATAATTTTATATATAATTTTCCCACAATTAACTCAATCGGTTGGTTTAAAGTTGCTTTCGTTTGCTGTCGTCTTTTTAAGCACGACACTAAAACCCTTTTATTACACAGTGAAGCAAGTACCAACATTAGCTGTGAAATCTTCCTAATCTGCACTTGAAAAAATCACTTGAGCCTTGGCGACGAAAGGAGAGCGGAGAAGAAAGCAAATCGAGAATTGAAGCAAACAAACGCTGAGAATGAGCTGCAAAAAGGCTCAAGTATTGACAATGGCAACAAGGATATCGCTGAGGCGATGGGCGTGTCGTGCATGATGTGTATAATGGGCTAATGGGCGTGGTTACTTGTGCGGATGATATGGAAGCCAGTTTGTGCGTCACTGTATGTGTGCTCCGACAACAAATTGGCAAATTTTGTGTAAAGATTTATTTCAATTGAAAGTGCCCGCCATGAGCTGTCAACATGAGTTCGCTCCAGGCTCGGCATAAGTCAGCTAACGAGCTTCAATGAGGCATGACAAGCATTTCCGCTACATGAATAGATAGAGCGAGAGAGAGAGAGGGGCCCAGGCAAAAACCAAGAGAGTCATTGGAGGTCTGAGAGAAATATCAAGTGGGCCGACATTGTGTGCCACTGTAAAACATTTTCCTGTCCTGCTGCAAATTGCGTTATGTGTGCCATAAAATTCACATTAGAATTTCCTTCTACAATTTTGTTTATTTGCGCAGGGCGGAGCAGAAACTCGCATAATTTGTGCAGTTCCTGTGAGCACGAGTGTTTTAAACAAATTTACGAATTTATAAATGCTGCCGAATTCAATTGCTTGCAAAAATTTTTATTTATTTTTTTTTTGCTTGTTGCCTGCTTCGGACATTTCATTTTATTTGCAGCATGTTTTGCGCAAAAAACATTTTCAGTGGTTCAGTACACGGCTTGAACCAAGGGCTTGATTTTAGGTTTACGAAATCAAGTGCTGAATTTAATTATGTTTTTCATAGAGAAAGATATGTTTGGAAACATCCAAAATGGAAATTTTGTAAAATTAGCTTTGATTAAGGCTTTGGTTGAGCTGATTGTGTTACTGATTTCGGCTATCGTAAAAACAAATTTGAAATACCGCTTCTGTTCAAAACCATTCAGATAACTTTTGCACAAATCTTGATCGTATATAACTATTTCTCTCTATTCCATTCACTATGCGGGATTTTTTAATTGGCAGTTTGGCTCAACTGTCGCCGGTTTTCTCTTGTTGGCCTTGTACCACAATTAGTCGAAAGTTTCAGTCCTTGCGGCTTTTTTGGTTAAACGCTTTTTCAACTCACACACAACACACACACTACTGCAAGCTGACGAGCGCATTCGAAATTTGAAATTTGAGTACCTTTTGCTCAGCTTTGAAGACTTTTTGTGGCTCTAGTGGCTGTCAGTTGGCGACTGTTGAATGGACATTCGACTCGAACGACTTTGATTCAATTTAAATTATGCGTAATGCCTAATGGTGCATTATATGTGGGGTGGGCTTACCCATCTTTGTATATAAGAATCGCGTACAAAGCTGTCTTTGAAAAGAAAAATCCGAGATTATTTGGAATGTGAATGGCTTGTGAATCAGTTATATGCATGTCGAATTTGTATAGAATACTTCTTTAGAATAACAATTTAACCAAGTATCAGATTTAGGTAAGGAATGTATTCCAAAAACAGTAAAATATATAAATATTTATAAAATATTTAACTCTTAAATATTGTCTGCCTTGAGGTGAAGTAGAATATATATATTTATATAGTTTCCGAGTTCACTGTGTTCATACGCAAGAGCAGACAGACAAATATAATTAAATTGAGTTAAAACAAAATTTAAACAAAAAGAAAAAAAGTTGCAGAAAATGTACATAATTTTACCTCACGCTTATGAAAATGATATTTTGTTAAAATGTATTTGGCTAAAAATAAAACAGAAATATTTATCCATATATATCCTTTGTTAAGCGCCAATAACCATTTTTGTGTATACGTTCAATTTGTGCATAGTGTATTAAATATGCAAATACGCATTTTGCTAGTCAAAGCGTTTCAGTCGTTTCTTACATTATTACTTTAATTAAAGTGCATAATACCTTATAATGGCATCTACTTTGAGGACATAGTTAGGCTGACAATTGGAGAGAAAATTTCACTATCTGTAATTAGCTTTTAGTTGAGACGCAAGCAAGCGCAGCAGCCGCATCTTTGGGCTGGATTCTGGCAAACGTCTATTCACTCATTCGATGCTGATTCCATTGCATTTGTCACAGCTCTGTGGCGAAAATGTCTCGCAATTTCACGCTAACGCATTTGTCAGTCTCCTGGAAATCAGGCTTAAATAAATCAAACGGCAAATTCAATGATAATCACTTTGCACGCAAATTCAATTAACAAAATGTGCTTGGCATCAACAAGAAGCAGCTCGACAAATGCGCAATTTAATTTAAAGCGTAGAGAGGCAAACGAATTTAAGCAGGTTGGTTTGCACAGTTCGAGTTAAGTTTTATTTTTGACGCCCGCTCTTGGGGGATATGGGAATAGGGGGCTTACACGTAGCACAAAAATGTAAGCGTCTGAGTAATCCACAAGAACTCATACACACACACACACACATACACACACATATCCACACATAAGCACCGACATTTGTGGGAGCCACGAAAAATTTAATTTTCTCACATTACTTGTGCATACTTGCAAAGGCCGCAGGCAAAACTCAAACTCTTAGCCAAGCCCAACACAACCCCCTTCGAACCAGAAGACAGCCAGTGTGTGTGTGTGTGTCTCTAGACCCATCTCCAACTCTGGGCAGAGTGTTTAATGTGTATGTAATATTGAAACAATGTGAAAATTGCGCATACGCACAGTTGTGCCACTTTACACCCTACTCTTTGTAGAGCGCACACGCTTCGGTTTTACTTTATTTGATAAGCAAGTCATTTGCATATGGCAAGTTGACAACCCTACCACAGCAGGGTTTGTGTCAATGTGGGGGGTCATGGCTTAAATCAGCGTCGTGTCAAATATGTTGCCAGTTTGCACTGACAACAAACTGCCAAAAACAGCTCGTATCAGGTACAGTCATGCCAGGGTCGCAATTTTCGAACTTTGATCTGATTTATCGGTTTTCGCTTTAACAATTTTCGATAAAGTAAATTCTCAAAAATCACTTTTATTCTAAAACAAGTCAAGTCTTATGTAAGAATTGCACAGCAGTTGCCATTCCGGCTGTTTGCTTTATGGCCACAAACTTTAAACAAAACCTTCGCTCGGCATATGTTTATGAACGCCCGGCCAATTGGCTGGGAGGTGGCCCATAATTTTCAACAATTTGTTGGGCTGCAGCTGGCGAGAATGGTGTTGTGCCTTCGCCTTCATTTGCCGGGGTGTATAAAATTACAATAAATCCTTGCATTTTAGCTGCAAATAAACAAAGATTTGCAGCGCCCGACGAAACTGGGCGCTAAAACAAAACAGCTGCCTGGCCAAAGTGCATGCAAAGTAGCATTTTAAGCTGCCAGCAAAGCAAAGGAACAACAGCGAAGCTGCCGAGCAGGATCGGGCCAAGGAGGTGCGGAACCAGAGTATAACAGAAACGAATCCTTGCAGCTCGTTCCGTTTGTAGGGCTTGCTGTTAAATCAACATGTAAGCATTTAATGCGGCGCCCCAAAGCTGAAAAAGCGTAAAATTCCCCAAATGACCATAAATTTTAGTGTTTGCCATTGTTGTTGTTTCTCCTCTTTTTTTAAACATTTGTTATTTTTTTCTCTTATTTTTTTTTGTGTGTGTGACTGAAGCAAGCGTGGAAAACTTCAACAAGCACTTGTAAAAATAAATGGCATTTTGGGTTATGTGCAATAATAAAATGGAAATTGTGCAAAAATATTGTTGTGCCTGCATATGTGTGTGCGGGTGTGTGCTAACTAAACTGAGCCGGTTGAAAACCAACTGGTCTGATATAATATCCCATGATGTAGTTCTCTCGGCAACTTTGGGGTTCATGAACTGTTGACAGTGATTATTTAGAGAAAACGTTTCGCAAACCCCAGGATCGAATTTTGCCAGCATAAATTTATATGCTGCTCTCTGTCGAAATAGGTTGAAATTTTCAATGAGTTATGCGATAACAGTCAATCAAAATTGTCAGCAAAGCCACTACTTGTTTGAGGGGATATGTAGAAAAGCTTGTATAAAATAAGGGCGGACGGAAGTCCGAGCTAGTGGCGCAGCAATACGAAGTATGTAGCATAAATACACGAAGAATTGAAAATCTGCTAGGATAATCCGATCAGATCGAGTTATTTAGACCGATCGAAAGGTATTGTTTTACATAGAAGATAGTTCATCTGGTTTATAAGATAAGTAAGTGGTTAGGAAAATTTCAGAAATAACTTCATACAGATAATAAATTGTACCTCAATTTCGCGTGATACCTCATTCATTTCAATCCAATAATTCTATAAAAAAAATTTTAAATTCTTAATATACTACCGAATTCGTTTAATATTAAATTTGTAAATACTAAATCCTCACACGATTTCGAAAAGACAATAAACATAAAAATTTGTTAATATTCTTTATTATAACATCAAGTTATAAATGAAATTACATTAGTTTTATTTAAGCTAAAACAAAAAGAAATATTAAAATCCTTATGGACATATTTATATACATATATATTTATATATATCTCAAATAAATATAACATTTCAATCTAAAAATAAAAATGTTACTGTTCTTACATCTTAGTATTGGAATTAAGAATAGGAGCTATAAATAATATTCTTTATAGTATATAGTATGTATATAGTATGTGAACAGAGGATGATCGACTTTAATCGATGCATTCAACCAACTATTCAAAGAGTATCGAATTGGATTCTTGCTTTGTTGCCTTGTCAAAGATCGAGAAGTCTCAGCTTGGGGTGCTTTTCTGAAAAACTTAAATCGCCGCGGCAGCCGAAAGGAAATTGCGCTTTTACTGCTTTTACTTGGGAGCGTTGTTGTGTGCACTGATGCTGATATTTGGGGGGAATTTTGCGTTCAAAAAGAAAATACTGCATAGCCGAGCAAAAAGCAAGGGAGCCAGCCAAGGTCCTTGGAGAACCTTACTTCGATTCAGCCTCTCACTCTGTTTCTGGAGCTGTCTTTCTCTCTCATTTCTTTCTGAGTGTGTGCGCGTTGAGTGTTAAGTGAGTTTAGTTGCGCGTATGCAGCTTTTTTTTGTAGCTAAAAAGCGAGCAAATAAGAACAATCCATCACACAAGAACAATATGCACACATATATAGTGGATATAGACTAATGGGGGCGGGCTCTTGGGATTCCCCTTTTCATATGCATTTCGAGTGCCCGGCGGCGGTCAAAGTTAAAAGCGCTGGGCTGAAGCTTTGGCTTTTGCTCTCTACTATTTTGTTTTGTTGTTTGGAATTCGCTGTATGCATTTGTGTGGGATTTTGTGTGTGTGTGTGTGAGTGTGTGTGTATGTGATATGTCAAAGTAAAAGTTTTCTGCGCTCCTTTGGGCGCTGGCTGTAATCTCCTCCCGCTGTTTTGCATTTCGCATGGCGCTCGCCGCCATTGAATGTCAGCGCAGTCGCTTTTGATTTTGTTTCAGTTGCTGCCCCAGGGCCTGTTTCCCAGTCTGCCACAGTTCGCGTCCCCACCAAACTTCCCTGACTATCGCATATTGTGCTCGGCGGTCGCGTATATTTGTCCCAAACGTGCTCGACTATTTTTTGTTAAACAAAAAATTAAAACGTGCGCTGTAAAGATATTTTTTTGATGAGTCTCGGGAGTGCACACATGCGAGTCTATGAGATAACTGCATATAAAGCCAGACTTTTTTATGCCCTCGCTGTTTGCCGTAGCTTAAAGTAGGCGCTTTTTAAAAATTAGCTTCATTCCAGGTGGTTACTATCATAAATAATATACAAAGGTATTTAAGAATATTTAAATAAATATAATATATTATCAGGATATCAGAAGTAATACCCAACGAAAACATATCTGCAAAGTTAAACTAAGAAACAATATTAAGAATTAAATTAGCTTTCTGAGAAAAATTGAAAATCCTGTTGACCGTTTCCCATAGAAGAAACTTTCCCACAAAATTGACAACAGTCTTCACCGCGCAATGCAAAGTTCAAGTACTCATATTGGCAAATGCAAAGCACTATCAAGATAACTTGAAAATTGCTTAGTAGCTCATACACTCACGCACACACACACACACACACACACACTCACCGAAATGTACATTCAAGTCGAGGCTCAACTTGCAGCAATTTGCAATTTTCTGCACCTGATTATGTGAAAACTTTAAGCAAATTATGACGTTTATTAAAAAGCTTTAAATGTTGTCTGCGTCTGAATGTGCGTGTGTGTGCGTGTGTGTTGTGGTTGCCGGCACGAGGACACGTCTCAGCTTGAGGCACATGCAAAACTTTAATAGCACACACCGCACACACATACACACACATGCGCTCAAAAATTGCGTTGTCCATGGCATGAAAAAGTTTTGGTAAAACTTGAAGTAATTTGCACAGTAATTGGGTATTAACCTAGCAGAACAAGCCAAATAAATGGACGGAGTTTAAGGCACGTTTCCACCCGTACGCATCTCCGCAAATGGCTCCAAAGTGCCGCCCATTTCTCATGCGCCACGTGAGAGAGCTCTCCTCCCGGCCTACCTCTGCCCAGCTCTGCTCTGGGCTGTCTGCTGCGGTCAGTTTTGATGGATTCGTTTATGGCCTGAAGCCAGCTCGGGCAGCTCTTATTCAAAACTCACTCACTCAACGCAAACTCAACTGGGGCCAGTTGGTTATCCATTTTACATTTTCCATTTTCAGTTTCAATCCCGTTGACCAGCGGCGCTTTTTTCCCCACCATTTTGCGCCACAACGGCCTTTATTTGATATTAAATATTAACAAAATGGCCTTAATGTGCAGCGCGGCGTGTGAGTGAGTGTAAACTTTGCGCTTTATCCTTAAACATACTTGCACACACACATTCATGTGTATGCCTGCCTGTGCGCTGGTGTGTACACATGTGTGTGCTGCACACACAGACAGCGTTGCATGTGTTTCGTTTATAAATTTATATAGAAACAAAGTTACGTCTGACGTCGCTGTTTGCTCAGCAAATTTTGTTTCCCATTTTTCTGTTGATGTTGTTTATTTGCTTCACTGACGCAATGCTGTTATGGTCTCTCCATTGTACCCTGTACCCAGCGAAAATGGGTATAATGGTTTATTATATTAAATTTATTATTTACACATTTGAATTTCATATTTAAACTCTCGCGGATTGAAGAAGAAACACAGCACACACAGAAGCAGGGAACTGGATACAGGGTATTTCGTAGTCGTGTACTCTCGACTAGAGCTCATTTACTTAATGGAGTTATTATCACACTTTGAACGAGTATTGCGCAGTCGGTAACACCCGACGACAACGTTATTACTTGTATTAATTATCATATCAAAAATAATAACAGAAATTATATATCAGAAATATTGTAATATAATGATAATAATAATTAGAAACAATTTCTCTAAAATTCTAAAAAGTTGAATTAGCGTAATAAATGAATGTTCTTTTTTTTAAGTATTATATTTAAATGTTTTTTGTAGTTCGATCTATAAATAATCTATTGGCTGTTTATTCAGAGAATAAAAACCAATGCGGATTCTGAACTTTGGACTACATTCGAAACGTTTTTTATGAAGTTGCTTGTGCGTTTTTGCAATTCGCTGCCTTGTTTGTTTTGTGTATTTTGACAGCAGATACACACACACACATATAAACATAAATCACACACACACAGGCAAGTCGCTTTATTAAGCAGCTGTTGCCAGTTGTGCATTCTCGTTGGGCTGCTCCTCTCGCTGATAATCACATTTCGCGAATGCTTTTTGCAATCCAAACTTACACAGATACTTTCACACACACACACACACACACAGATCCTCTCTCATGGAAATTAAGTTAATGTTTGCTTATGAATAAGCAAATAAGCGCCTACAGAGATGCCAAACGGCGGATATGGCAGCGGACTCCGGAATACGAATCCTGTGATGGACTCTCTCACTAACGTTTACATTTTGAAATGGCCAACACGTGTCGACGGCTCTGCCCACCCACTCGCTACCCCTTTCTACCCAGCAGTAGGGTCGCCCATTTCAATTTGCGTGCATTTCAATGCAGACGGCGCTCAAACTTTTTCCATTTCGGTCTCGTCCTGGTGCGTCCTTGTTGTTGTTATTTTATGCATGCGCTGAGCATTTCTTGTGCGCACGTTTCATATGATTGTGTGCAAAATACTTTGCTGCCTTAATTTTGTTTTTGTTTTTTATACGCGCCTGTTCGTATGTGTGTGTGTGTGTGTGTGTGTGTGCTCGTGTGTGAGTGTTGGTAATTAGCATTCGCTGCGCATTAATATTAATTAGTTAGTTATGCGCCGTCTGTTGAGTCCTCTCCCGGCATCGGTCAGTTTAGTATAAGCCGCCATGCGGCACTGCGACGAGCACTTAACTCCGCTTTGAGCCCTGCCATCGTCCATGCATTTTGATTAACTTTTATTAGTAGCTGACTGGAAGGACGGGCCGGCACTAAGGGGTGGGGTGGGCTTTTATGGTAATTGGTTGCTTATTAAAATTATTGGTAAATTTATTTGTATTGGCCGAGTAAGCAGAATGAATGGGGTGCCTAAGTGGTTTACGGGCTCTTGTTCGATTTTAAGGAAGTGCAGAAAACCAATTTGCGATACAGTTTAAAATGAATTGTCGTGGAAACAGAAGAGCGACTAGTTTCATAAATCACTAGAGAATGCGCCCGTCAGATTTTATTGCCAGATTGAAATCGACAAAAGTTTTGACAAGTAAAGCTCTCGGATCCATAACTGATAATTTAAACTTAAATTTTTGTTGCTAAATTTACAGAATTCAAAATAGGCTCTCTCTCATTTTTACGCGTTTGTACATCGATGCATTTGAACTATTTGTGCTTTGACTTCATTAAAGTTTCTTAAAATTTTAAGTCTTTACATTTACTGCAATCCATTCAATCGCATTTTACATTGAAGAAAGTTTTACAATTTGCACACATTTTCATTTAAGACACAACACAATTCACATTTTATGTCCTTGTTGCCAAAATATCAGCTCGCATGTAAGCTTCAGGTCATTAGGACCCACAAAGTAGCCAAACTTGGAACCAGGACAACTTAAAGCAAACAGCAAAACTTGCCATGAGGCCATATTGCCTCAACCTAAGACATGAAAAGCCGCTTAGACATGTCCACAGCTTCCGGTTGGGCCAGGAGAAAGACTTGAACAGTTGTTGTAATGAAAATGGAAAACTAATAAATGTGAATGTAAATTTTATGGCTTCACAAATAAAATAATTTGCTGCGACAATTTTGGCCAACTATCCGAACGACCCAAACAGGACACAAAAACGGATACATTTTAAATAAATAACAAGAAAAAGTATAAATAATAATGGTAAAGTGGCAGCAGCCATACAAACAAGCAAACAGAGCAACAGACAAACAGACAAACCGACGGACAGATGGAGTGACAACCATACACAATCTGGGCATACGTTGCGTATGAGTGATGGCAGAGTATATGGAACTGAAGCTTACACGGGCTCTGGCATTGGAATTCGGATTGAGCTCAATTTTAATTTATGCCATTGGCTGGTAAACTGAATCAGGCCAATCAAGTGCAATTTATATAGACATTTGATGTTGAAACCGTTTCACAGTTACGAGCACAATTTGCAGTTGTCAATTTATTATTTACCGAATTGGTAGTGCGAGGGCTGTTCCAAAAGCTACGAAATTCGTAAATGTTACATTATTAACAACTACTTTATGTAATATATTTTTTTGAAATTAAAAACTATAGGCAAAAGTAAGCAATACGATAAAAGTTGAAGATTTGTGAGCCATAAGCTTAAAACATTCCAAAAATTACATAAGCTTTTAATAATGTCAACGACTTTTTAGAATCTATAGCTAAACGCTATAGTTTTATTACTTGAGAAACTTTACGCCAACTGCCATTATAAGAAATCAATAATATTTAGCGTAAAGCCTTAAATTTATCAGCAATAAAGTTTTCGGTCTAATATTTTAAACCCATCTGTATGCTTAAGTTGAACACATCCCTATGAGGAATTAAGACACTTTCGAATGTATAAATAATAAATGCATAAACAAATATGCTTCATTTTTACTATGGTTTTTCACATCTCACTTTTACCTAAATTTTTTTGTGAAAATATTACGTAATGGCTTCGTGTTCACATGCCAATTTGCATTGTTTTTATGCCGAGCAACCCTTGAAGCCCACCACCCTACGTCCTTTAGTTTAATGCATTCTGACATGAAGCTACAAACAAATATGCAAATGGCTGGCAAGCATCTAGAATAGTTTGAAGCTGCTGTCGATGAAAATTCAATGGCAAATGGCATATTGTAGTGGCGGGCTAATGGCAGCACGTTCCAAGCCAAGTTACGGCAACAAACAGCAAAAACCCAAAACACTGACAACAGCAGGGGCCAGAACCGTATTGGCAGCTTGTGTAGAGTATACGAAGAATGTTACGCCGTGGGGTTGGGCAATGGCAACAATATCTAATCAAGTTGCATGCTGAATGCCACAAGCGGCTTCTGCTGGACCTCTCCAACTCTTCTTCCTCTTCTTCGGCGTCTGGGTTTTGTTTGCATTGACATTTGTTCGTTGAGTCTGTTGGTCCATTGGCACGTTACCTTTGCTTTGCATTTGAATTAACAGTTATTTTTGGCACCGTCATCGTCAGACCGCCGCCGCTCGCCGCACACCTGACTATCAAAACGTTGCTGAACACCAGACAATGCCAATCGAGCGGGTCGGAATTTGGCTTGGGCTGGGGTTCATTTTGGCTAGGGATTGCCACAGCTGCTAATCTCATCTATTCAAATTGGGCAGCTCGAAGTTGACAGTTGGCTGTAGGGCCTGTGTCCTAAATCCTATATCCAGTGCCCCGAGTCCCGTGTCCCGTGTCCCGTGTCACATGCGTGAATTCTTGAGCTGACGCTTGTGAAGTTAGAAGATAGATTTTGATATTGCAAGTGTGACGTGAAAGAGGCGTGGCGGTGGAAATTTACGTGGGCGTGGTGCGGGAAAATGATTCACTTTGATAAACAGACTCGACATTGAATGTTAATTCTAATTAAACTTTTACTGTACGTTTCTTGTGATTAACTTATTTTAACTACCCAATTTGGACTTGACTTCGTACACATTTCACATAACTCTATTTTTAAAATTTTTTTTAATATTTCCATTTAATATATCTTCTTGAACAACTCAATGTTTGTCTAAGAGCATCGGGGCACCACAAAACTTAATCTAAGCACATTAAGAGCCAAAATCTAAGGCTAGCCAACCAGACTGAACACAGAGTGCTTTGCGGTTTATGGCACAGATAACAGACCCAAGCAACCGTTAGCCACTCTCGTCTTTTCTTTTTTAAAGAGCAGCAAAGCATGCAGCAGGATATTGGATGGGATTTCTTGGCTTTGGCGACCAAGATGAAAAATCAACAAGAGGTCAGATAAAGAATCTAACTAAACTCTGAGTTAGAATCCTTTTAAGAAAAAGCGAAACAAATTCCAAGCAAAACAATTGCGCATAGAATACAATTTTTTAATTAACAAACCAATTAGTTTTGCGTTATTTCGATGAGCGCTTGGCAAAAGGCAGAAAACAAAAATCAACTTGGGCGGACTATAAAAACAAACAGCATTGACCCAAATCAACTTTCAGCTGCAAGTTACGATACAAAATAAGGAAAAACATTGAAAGAGTAAATACGAGGCTATCGCTTGCATAAAGGATTCTGGATGGGACCCGGGGCGTGGGAAAGGAGCAGCAAACGCCCAGCCACAGCTTAAAGTAGTACTTCTGACTACTCTTTTGGGCAGCTGAAGCAGGTCTTTCCAACAATTTAGATAAACTTGTTCGTGTTCATGTTCATGTTGTTGTTATTACCGTTGCCGTTGTAGTTGTAGTTGTTGTTGTTGTTGACCAGCAGCTCACCGCAAAAAGGCAAAAGTCATTTCTGTCCAAAGACTCGCCAAAGGGTGGTCTTTACCAGCATTAATGTGTATGTGTGTGCGCGTCTCTGGGTATTTGTTAGCGTGTCCTTGCCTTGAGTTCATAAAATGACAGTCCACAAAAAGGTTAAAGCTCAGATTTCAAAAGTAGTCGACTTGCCAATATCCTAGAATTTCCTCAAGCTTTCAAAGTATTGAATTTGATTTTATTTAAATTTGGACTTAAAAAAGTATTCACAATTTGCACATTTATCTACTTTTGAATTACTTAACCGAGGTTGACTACAGGAATGAAGAAAAATTCGTTTCTATGGTAAAATAATAATAATATTGTATTTCTGCTTACAAATCATTTTCTGCATGCAACTGAGGCAGGTACGAAATTAGATTGTTCAACATATCTAACATTAACTACTAAGACAAGAAGCTCCGCATTGCCGATCGATAAAAAGCATTGAAAACTGGGCTGAAAACTGATAATGTTAATTTCAATGGAGTGGAAAAGTTATCGAAAATCTGAACTAAATTCTTCTGCTTATAATGTTCGAAAATATACCTTACAAATTTTGGGTATCTTGCTTTTAAGGTATCGGCGATTACCGCTGAAGTACAAAACCGATATGGCTGGATGGACTTATTCGCGTAATTAAAAAATATATATATTTCTGGCGGTCGCCAGCGTTTATTAAGGCTTTGACATGGGTCCATGCCTCTTCCCACGAGCTTGTATTAGTCATTGGGCCTTTTCCCTACAGGGTATTTTCGCAATAATCGAATGAGAGCTGGAGTGGAAGAAATCCCGGCACCCCGCTGACTTGCATTGCCCCCATTTTATGTATATATGTATGTATGTACATCAGTTTGCATCGCTCTTTAATTCCAGCAGCTTCAAGATGGAAAGTAAATTGCAGTTTGGCATTTTATTTGTTGCTACAAACTAGAACTTTATTCAATTCGCCTTGAGCGCATTGACAACATTGAGCAGGGTTCATTTACGAGTATTTTATGCTTTCTAGTTTTTCCTTTTAGTTTTTTCAATGCAAAAACAAAGATCAACATAAATCAAAATCCTTGCACATAAAATTGTTATAGAGACCTCATCTTTCTAGTGTTTGTCGAATGGGTTTGCTTTTGATATTGAATATATTTTGGGTTCAAGCTAATTTTCGAATGCTGCCGTACATTGTTAAGGCTCATGGATTTTACTTTTCTGCATTTATTTAATTTGATGTTGCATGTTTTGAAGAAAACGAAATAGTAAAGATTTTGGTATATTCTGCATTCAGGAGGATTAAGATTTGTGTTAAACAAATTTTTAAAGTATTTATCAAAACTTTTAAAGCGCCAGTTGCATTCACAAGCAAGCTTAAAAGGGTATTTTTGGGGCTTTGTAGAAAAGCGTTCAAGTCAATTAGAATTAATTGTTATGGACAAAAATATTATCTCAAAAACATCATTTTCAATATACAGAAAATATATTGAAGTATTTTTGGAGATATTCAATTATTTCTGATTGACAAAATTTCAAAGTATCATAATATTTAACAATTTTATGCTAAATGTTTCTTACTTCGTGGCCCACGAACAAGGCATTAAAAATATATGATTTGTTTTTAAACCTATTAGAATAAGCTGATTATTTTTTTTAGGGACGAATCTTATACAGTTTATCAAATTGTTGTTAATGGCAGGTTTAATGGAACTTTATGCAACGCGACCTCGCCTCGCATAGAGCGGGAGCACTGTGCTGAGAACAGGCCGTAGATTGCACATGAAATTCGCAAATTATGCAATTAACCCATTTTCGCGACGGAAACACCAAATGGCAACATAAAGGTAACTGGCAGCTCCGGTTTCGGCTGCACGGGAACAGTAATCAAAACAACAACAACAAGAACAATGGCAACGAAGGACCGGGCAAGCAGTCTGCAGGTACCTGCAGCTCCGGCATATCCTGGCAGCAGCAAATGATGTGTGTGAACAAAAATCGTGCGCTTTTTAACTTTAAATGCCCGCAAGCATGCAAATCTTTTTCATAAATTCACACGAAGAGTCGACATGGCGCAGACCGACCGCAAGCTTCCTGGCGAAAGCATCGCCCCCCCCCCCCCCCGCCATCTCGCCCCGCTTTGCGCCCCCGCACGTCGCGGGTGATTGCAGAGCGAAGAGTTAACAAAAAAAAAAACATTAAAGCGATTCACGGCGAGGTGAGGCGAATCTCGGTTAAACTCAAACTGACGCTGCAATTAAGTGTAATGTCCTTGCAAGGATAACGTTAAGTGGCGCGTGAAATTACATTAATCATTGAAGGGATTTACATGCAACTGCGCCACGCTCGAGCTGAAGGTCTGCGGGCCTGCGGCTCTGTGGGCAGCCAACTTGCATTTTTGGCCCCGCTGACAGCCTGCGCTTACTTTGTGGCAAACGCGAGCCAGACAACCTGCCTCGGCGTGGATCAGATTGGTGTTTGTTTTGCGGCTGCATGCGGCACAGGTAAACTTTATGGACTACAATTTGTACTACATGTTGTTGTTGTTGAAGAAGAAATGAGTAAGCCAACAAGCTTCTTAATGCCTGGTAAATCATGCAAATCAAACTTGCAACGAGTTTATTAGGCAATATAGGAAGCCATTTGGATAAAGCTTGTTAACTTGCAATGAAACACATAATTAGAAACGTTTTTTGGCTAAAAGAAAAAGGTTAGTGAAGAGACGCGCGTATTATTAAAAACTTAAAAGTACTAACTGAAATGAATTCCTAGTCTTTTAAAATTCGGACAGTCCAACAATTGAGTGGACTGAGCATAGAAATTGCTAGAATACTTAATTATTAATGGAGCCTTAAATTAGCATAAAGACAGATAAAAACGTTTTCTGCAGCCTGATTGCTAAATAAAAAATATTAAAAAAAAAAATAATCATAAAAGAAAAACATCGAAATGAATACTCAAAAATCTGATCAAAAGGAACGATTGTAAAAGCTGTTAGAGCTGCGCAAATTCGGACTCTAGATATTCAAACACGGATTGCAAAAAAAGGTTGGCCCTCGCAGAGCTGAGAACTAAGAAACGGAGCACAATTTGCGCTTCAAAATTGCTTTCTATCATAACACACAGGCCCAGCCCCACTAGCAAAAAAAAAAAGAGGCTCCCACAGACTCTCACATGGCGGATAATCAAATTTTGTAGCCTGCATATTTTGCAGCAAGCAACAATTTCATTTCGCTGGCCGCGACCGAGTCGAAAGTGTTGCCAGCTGTTTTTTTTTTGGGCTGCAGTTTTTGGGGCCAGTGGGCACGGGTCATGGGTCGGTGCCAAATGCCAATGGCAACGGTTGCTAAACTGAGTTAGAGCCCCCATCGAGGAGCCCTTGAACTATGCAAATTGCCAAATGTAAAACGCCAGCGAAGTTGAAAGCATCACTGCGCCTGCGACTGCAACTGCGACTGCAACTGCGACTGCGACTGAGACGCGGGCCAGGAAAATGGGAAAGCGGAAAAACGCACGGTGTGCGTCCAACTGCTGTGAAGGATGCAGCAGGCAAAGATTTTTGGCGGCAGCACACCGATTGTTGATGCCACGCAGTCAGATAGAGACTCGGAGAGACTCGAATGGAGATAGAAAGAGTGGGCGATAGAGCACAAAGTAGGCCGACAGCAAAGGCAATACTGCCGCTAGTAGGCAAAGAGTTTTTCATCATAATTGCCAGAGTTCTTTGCGCAGCAATTCATATTCGCCCTCGCAACCAAAAAATTTCAATTAACAGTGTGGAAAAACTGCAACTGCTTTGGAATTTTTATAATGAAAATGCACCCAAAAAGTTCTTCCCTTTTTGCCGGCGTGCGCAGTTTTGAAACTTGCAGATAAAAGACAAACATGCTTGTTGGCGTTCGGCTAATATAAACACACGGCTATCGACGCGAACAAAATAATTGCGATGATTGAAAATTCGCAATTGCATATTGGGATACCCGCTACATAGGAAAAGTAGGCGAAGGGTGTAATAGAGTTGTTCGAAATTTGTAATTACTATTTAGATAGATAAATTTATCATCAGCTAAAGTCAAGCACTCTCGCCTAGAACATTTAAACAGTATTTGAAATGGCGCTATGCGAATTCAACAATTTATCTACATATATTTATATATATATATATTTCTTAAATATGTTAAAAAAAATGCATTTCATTCTTTTAAAATTTGCTTACCTTTCGCTGCCTATATTTAACAGATATATTTCTTTAAATAGCATGTTTTACACAGTCTTCATTACGTTAGCAGGGTAAGGCTTCTACGTGTTTGCCAAAGGCTTTAAAGATATGTTTATAAACAATGGCTTTCCATCTAGCCAACAGTGAGCACAAATACTAGAGCTCACAAACGGTGGGCGCGGCATTTATAATGGACTCTTGTTGCTTGGCAGTTGCTCAAGTGCAGCGACTTGGACGCACACGGAAAGTCTCTTCGATATGTCGAGGTCTGTTTTTCTTGTTTCCCAACAGATTTTATACCCTATATATGATGAAGTTGTGCAAACAAAGGCATCCACATATGGCATATAAAATCTGGATAGGCATCAACTGACTTTCGTCTATCTATCTATATGAACAGATACTCATGTGTTCCAAATACAGAATGTAACAAAAAGAGAATAATTAATTTCATGAGTTTATTTAATTTCATGTTTAACTCCTTCCGTACATATATGAATAAATAACTAATAAAAAAAAAAGACATCTCCAAGTCGGACATGCTCGATAAATGCACTCCTACTTGTTTTTTATTATTTGAACCCAACCTTAACTAGGAAGTTGTGTGTCATAGGAAGCACTTGTGTGACATAATAAAAACTCTGCCCGGCTGGCAGCCTTTTATACACGAACTACTCTTGCTGGGGCTGGGTCTGAATGACTGGGCTGTGTAAACAGTGGACCCACCTGCTCTCGACGGCAACTGCAGCACTTTGTGCTTTGTCAACGACAGCAACAACAACATCATAAAGTAGAAGACCGCAAATGTTTTCATTTTCTCTGGCAAGGCTAGGCAGCGACTGGAAGAAGAGCTCATATTTGTAAGAAAGGGAACTGCATTTAAAAGCCTCTTCAGCCTGCTCCGCACTTCTGCGCTCGCCTCACACCCAATCTGGATGCAGTGCATTTGCATTTGTGCACAGCTCTAGCTCCCTCTTGCGCTCCCTCTCCCTCTTTCTCTTGACTCTTGGCAGTCCATCAACACGGAGCCCGGCAAAAGTTGGGCTACAAAAAATTGGTTTACTAAAAGTTTTTGCCATTGCAATATGCATATGTCCATTCGACTGGATGTCTGAAAGTTCCTTCTAGTTGTTGTTGTTGTTGCTGTTGTTTATGCATGTTTGCTTGTATATTGCTGCAGGAAATAAGACAAATTGCCGCAGTGGCCGGCATGAAAAAGTTTCTTTTTGCTTTGTATAGATTTTTTCCCCTGTAATTTAATTGGAGTCCGCTTGTAATCACATGAGTGCTAGCACATAGCAGGCCTTCCACCATTAGGACTTGTAAGAGCAAAAGGTTTTTATATACAGCATACAAAAGAATCATTTTTTATTTCTCAGTTGAGAAAATACAAATTTTTTTGTCACTGTCCTTTGTAGAGGAGTTATCTAAGCCAACCAGTTAATCAATCAACTGAGCTAGAGTATTTGAAAACCAGTCTAAAGCTAAATAAGATAAATTTGCGATTGTCTGCCCCCTTGGTGATCGTGATCAAAAACATTTCATCACTTTATCTAGTGGTATATATATCCGAAGCTTTTAGTCCGTGGCTTCAATAGCATGACGGAAATGACAAAATCCAATATGTTCTTTATAAACTTTGTTTAATATATATCCAATTTTGTTTTGGTTAAGGTTTGCTGTTCTCACCAGTTCAATTTCTATTTCACGCTCTTAAGCATATGTTTATATCTATGAAATTTAATATTTTAATAAAATGTATTTCAGCTGATATTAAGAATTTAATTTCTATTTTCAGTGCTGTATATAATTTTCAGTGCTGTATATAATTTACTTAGCTTTTTTGGCTTTCCATTCAAGTTTCACAATGCTTGAATTGAATTTACCATTATGTTTGAAATACTTGATGTACAACTTTGCGTATACTTGTTAGCCAGCTCAAGTGTCTCTAAAATGTTGTATCACACCCACTTAGCCATGCACACGCACACACACACACACACACACACACACACACACACACACACACACACACACACACACACACACACACACACACACACACACACACACACACACACACACACACACACACACACACACACACACACACACACACACACACACACACACACACACACACACACACACACACACACACACACACACACACACACACACACACACATCTAATATACACATTCAGCGACCACATGAAATTCGAAACATTTTCAACTGCTAGTTACATAATTGCACATTGGCCCCTTGCATTGCCCCGCTGGGCCAACCCTTGAGAAATTCGCGCCGAACTTCATCAAAATTCCAATTAGCGCTTACACTCGATTACAAGGCAACGGCAGCATCTGCCACACCCACCCGATACCGAAGACAAAACAAATACAGCCACGAAACTGCGAGTACATTAAAACTTTGGCCAAATTACTCGCAGACTCGCAACTGTAGATTTTTGGGATTGGTTTTCGGAAGAAACTGCGCGAACGGCTTGAGTGGAAGCAGAAAACAAATACAAATGCGAATAGAAAATATAGAATACAAGTGGAAGACGCGAAGCGAGACTTGGCAACAAAAGCCGTTAAAGTTTTAAAGTCGCGTCGAATAGGGCAAAAGGCGCCATTAAGCCGAA
Organism: Drosophila colorata; assembly: GCA_035041545.1. Lineage (NCBI taxonomy): Eukaryota > Metazoa > Arthropoda > Insecta > Diptera > Drosophilidae > Drosophila > Drosophila colorata. The sequence goes on from JAWNLD010000449.1 coordinate 1,346,676, forward strand.
AAGCAAAGTTATCGGCCTAAAGCAAATAGACTAACAGTGGAACGGAAGGCAGGCAGCCGCAGGATATTGAAATTCATGTGTAATTATATATACTGTATGTACAATGTACAAAAGCACAAGCAGCAGGAGATTGTAGGCCACGTAGGCATCCACGAGCAGACGGCGCTGCGTCTCCTACTCACTGTAATGGTTGCGCCCTGCCACATGAAACAATCCTAGCAGCAAATACCCCTCGCTGCCAAGCCACAAAAGACACGCACACGCACACACACGTAGCTACAATGTCGGCAATACATGCACACATGCACGTATACAAGGATACAGCTTCGGCCATGGCTCAGTCAGCCAATGGGGAAATTACCCGAGCCGCAGCCACCGGCAACCTTCAAATGATTTCATCAACGTAATACGATAAATTTCATAATGAAACGACGCGGTAATTGCCAGCTAGCCTTCCCTTTCTCTCTACCGTTTGTTTATGTGTCTCTGTGTGCGTGTGTGCGCTTATTATGCATAATTTTGGCATTATATTGACTTGTCTTTGTGTCTTTAAACAATTGAATTTTTTCCAGCGCTGGTATTTTTTTTTTTGTTTTTTGATTATGGCCAATTAAAAAAGTACTTTTCATGCCCGCCAAACCCGTTAAATTTTCATAGCATGGGTTAAAAGCACACGTATATCAAAAATTACTGAATTGTTTTGGGGTACACTGCGAAATTAAAATTAACGCATTTTTATGGTTAACTTATGTTAATTTGGCCGCCTTTCTGGAGCAAGATTTCTTATAAATTGTTAAATAAGTTGGTTTTTCAATTCTTTTCCTGCTTAATGCTGAACAACAGTGTGAAAATTCTTTATAAAAATACCAAGTACAATTCCATACATTTTATAAGGTCACACAAGCTAATACATATGAATTTATGAATATACCTTAAGCACTCGCGTATTCATCAGATTTAAAGATGGAAACTCTTTGGATAAACGCAGCTGGAAATTTTATCATTCGTTTTTGTTTGGCTTTTTTCTGGGTGTACGTTGAATTTTGTATGCATTGGCGTGATATTTGTTTTCATTTCATTACGACTGAGGCAAGAACAAAATGGAAAAAACATTTTTATTGTAATTGTTTTATGCGCGCTCATCACGCTCGAAACGTTTTGTTTATGGAACAGTTTGTCGACTTTTCCGTTCGGTTCTTTTTGCCAGCAACAAAATGGCGACAAATTCAAATGAAATAAATTTTTTTTTGGGTTTTGTTTTTGAACAAGCTTTTTGAGAAGTTTTTTATTCCTACTCGTCGTGATTTTAAGCAATTTGTTAAAGCAAATATCGAAATTTATATGTTGGTGCGGCTATGTTTGTTCGTTGCAATATGCAGCTGCGTCTATTTGCATATTTATTTACTTTTCTGATTATGCGGCGTTGAGCTTTAATTTGATTTATTTATACAACCAGATTTGGCCAACTGTTTGCAATTATTTAACATGCACAATCGTTGGCTATGAAATTTCAGTATCTAAATATTTTGTGTGTGCTTTGGCAATAAATTTTGGTTGGATATTAACACTGCATGCTTTGGGGCGTAAGTGCGGACCTTGGATTTTGGCGAAGATCTAAAAAGATTATTTATCCCTCTTATTTATACAATTGAATGTTGCTTTAGTTCACAAAATAACTTCAATTAGCGGCACACTTTCGGTACATACACATTATCGGGTTGCATATCAGCTATAGAGCCTGGAAAGTATTATAAAACTCTCACAAGTTCGCCATGCGGTTATTTTCCTGTCAAACTTTTGCATTGTAATTGAGCGTAAAAGCAAAACTTTGACTATGCCGTCTGTATTTTTTTGTTTGTTTTTTTGTTTTTTTTTTTGTGTTGTTTTTTTGCTTACCCTCTGGGAGCTGAGTAGGCAATCCCGTACCAAGTTAAGAACTTGGCTGCTGCTTCTTAGCCTTGTTGCCAGAGCTAGAGCCCGAGACCGCAATTGAGGAAGCTACTCAAAAAATAACTTGCACGTAAACTGTAAACAACAACCAGTAAACGAAAAAACGGGAAAAAGAGGTTGCTCAGTTGGAGGCAGCTCTGCTCATAAAGTTCAAGAGCAACATATGTTGTGGCATAAATTTATAAAGTCCTCAGGCTTCTCAGCTCGGCTTCCTTCCTCCACGTTGTTTACTTTCATGTTGCCCCAAAACCAAATTATGGTTAGACTTTTAACTTGTTTATTGTTTATTACGCGCTGCTTCGCCTGTCTAAAAATAAGTTTTTTAATTTAATTTTAATGAAAATTTACGATTATTTCTTTCACACGCCACATTGTGGAACTTTTTCTTTATAATGCGGTATTACCTATGAAAATAAAAAGCAAAGAAGAATCGTTTATTTGACGCAAAAGTTGCTTGTAAACTCGAAATTCAGCTTAATCTTTTCAACCAACGTGAGCTACTTGCCAAAATTGTTATAAAACAAGCAAGAGTGCTGGAGTCGGTAGTGCCCAACTAGGAGATACCTTGTGCCCAAATCCGAACCAGCTATCGACAATTTAAAAAAAAAACCTTGATCTGCGTTAGATCTGACCAAGAATATAGATACTTTGTGGCTATGAAGATGGCCCTTCTACTTGTCTACTATATTTATACAAAATCATTCCTTTTTTTATCCATTTTCAATGGTTAAAGGATATGAAAAAATCCGCTTGGAAACAATACTAGAAGTAGTGCCAAGTGAGCTTTGAATTTTATGAAAGCTGATTGTTATTTGAGTCTATAAATGAAACGTGAAAATTAAAAAGAAAGCTGCCGAAAGTTTTTTTCGAATGATAGTTTAATAAGATACATATTCAGATTTTATATCGAATTATTTTAAATAAAAATGTAAGTAAAATTTGTAGTGGCTTTCAACTCGGCTATAAATATTGATCTTGAATATATGCTGGCGCTGGAGATGTCTTCTTTTTATGCACTTTAATATTTATAGTATACTTTGGATTCATTTCTATATAATATATTACTGCCTTAGAGCTCAGAGAAGTGTTTATCTTAACCTAAGCTTTTAAAGCGCATATGTATTAGCTTGTCCATCCATCTATCATGCTAAGTACTTTTGTACATAGTCCAATCTTTCCCTCTCCCTCGTGGCCGCGTTAAATTAGACGAATCCATTAATCGGATGGCAGTTGTTGTGAATGTGAAGAGCTGTATAAATATTAATAACGTTTCAAATGGCTCTGCCCCCGCCGGCCGAGGACGTCTCTAGGAGGCTGTCAAACGTTTCAAAGATGACGGGCCCACAGCAATTCGAGATGGGTGGCGTTTTACAATTGGGACAAATTGCATTTGCTCAGCTCGTTGTGTGGGTTGTGTTCCGTTCATGTTAGTGTCTAGGCCCTGCTTCGAGACGACAAAGACGGCAAAGGGAGGGGCGCCAAACTGACAGCTGGGAGAACATAACCCTAAACATTACAACATGCATCATCAACATAATCAACAACAGTGACAACAGCAACAACAGCCCCAATGTAGGTCCAGGGTCACAGCACGCGCCTGTCATTCAATATACATATATCGCGTCGATCTAAACACACGTACACACACACAAACACCCACACACACAGACAGTTCGCCTACAACTCTTGAGTAAATTTAGCGATGTGCGTGCCAGCGAGTTCTTCTTCTATTTTCCCATCTCACATTTGGCTCTCCACCTTCGCATGTTTATATTTATCTGCGTATTAAATTGCGAGCTGAGGCCTCGACTATTGTTTGCCTTGTTGTTGCTGTTCGTTGTTGTCGTTGTTGTCGTTGCTGCTGTGCCTGTTGTTGCTTTTGTTTCTATAGTCATTTTTCTGCCGTTATTTTTATCAGCACGTGAGCGCAGCGAGTCCAGCTTCTGTTCCAGCTTCAGTTTCAGCTGCTTTTTCTGCTTCCATTGTTCTTGTTGCTCTTTCTCCTACAGTTGCTGTGCATTTAATTGTCTGCCATAAGTTGTATCCCCTCTCTGCGTACTGCAAGATACCAAAATTTGTATACTCTCTATAATTTATTAAGTGCAACTTTTATCTCTGCAATCTAAACTTTAGTTTAAAATCTTTGAAAATATCATTTGGTTAAACGATGAGGAATATTTTTAAATAGGCTATTAAAGTAGCCATAAAAAAAATGTAGGGTATGCAAAACCGAGCTGATTAGATGGTCTCTGATTCGTTCGATATCTGAGGTTTTATTTATAAATTAACAAATTGAGTCGAGCAGTCAGCGGAAATAGATAAACAACTTGGTAGCAATATGTATTTCAAGCAATTAATTTAAGAGTAGCTACTTTTAGTATCATAAAACTACAGCATAAAACTATGAAAACTGTCCACGGTCTATGATATATGCGTTTAAGCTGCCGTTGATTAACTCTTTACTTTGCCAGCTAGACACAGTTGTCTGCGTTGCCCGAAATAACTCACTCTTTGGCTTAGCATTGAGACAGTCTTTTTGGGCAACATTTTCATTTTCATCTCAGTTAGGTGCCAGCTTGTGACCGAGAATCATGTGCTGCAGCTAAAATGCCGCTTTAGGCTCTCACATTTAGTTCGCTGACAGGATGTCGCCGAGACGTTTGTCATGTGGCAGGCAGCAGGCAGCAGGCAGCAGGGAGCAAGAGGCACGGGGCAGGCAGCTGGCAGCAGGCAGCTCGACAGCCGCAGCCCAGACTTGCTCCATTGCTGTCTGATTGTCTTTTACTCAGCGGCAGCCAAGACGAGCCAGCAAATTTGATGTACTTCTCTCTCATGCGAAGTGAATGCCATGCATGACAATTTTTCGGGCAGGGACGTGAGTGTGCCAGGCGGGTGAAATGATAAAGGGGAGGCATCGAAGTGGGGCAGTGGGGGGAGGTAAAAGAGAGTAAACACACGCTCCACGTAAATTTCATGCAATTTGTTATGTTTTATGTGCCTCGTCTAGTAGACTCAACTCTGATGGGGGCGCTGGCAGCTCGAATGTTACGCCTGGGAATCTCAAAATGACAGACTTCAATTTATACAATTTATTTTATTAAGTCAAACATTTGTCTCTCTATGTATTTGTGCACTGCTGTGCTGTGTGTGTGGGTGAGCTCTCTCTGTGTGTGTGTGAGTGTGAGTGTGTGTGTGTGTGTGTGTGTGTGCTTCGTGTGCGTGTGCGTTTTTGTGTGCTGTGCCGTTTTATTAACAAATTGATGAAACAATTTCCGCAGCGTTTAATATGGGCAATTTTTCCTGACCAGCCCCTTTCCGAATTTCCGCTCTGAAAATCTATAAAAAAAAGAAGACAGAAGAAAATAAGAAAAACGGAGAACGGGAAGTGGGTGCGAAGCAGACAGCATTACTGCGAGTACATGAATTTGTCCCTTTATGGCGCGTTAAATTTTCATTTTAAGTGCACACATAAAATCTAGGAATTGGCGAATTTCAATTGCTTGGCTCCGATGAAATGGAAGTCCTGCCTACCTAAGCGCCCATATAAATCTCAATTTATGTTGCCTATTTAGGCATTTTGGGCACGCAGCAGCCATTTGGGTTAGGCTTGCTTTAGGCCTCAAAATTATTGAATCTAATTAACCTAAATGAAATGAATGAAGACTACAAATGCCTGGCAAACTCGTAAAACTTGGTCAAGTCCCGGGGCAATGTCGGTATGTGTGTAGTGTGTGTGTGTGTGTGTGTGTGTGTGTGCGTGAGGCTCGTTTAATTTATGGATGTGTATATAAATTCATTTGGAGCTCTTTAATTGCAGCTTAATGACAGGAATCTTGTAATGGCAGACCGCCCCTTCTTATATGTGCCCCAATGCCTGTGCCTGAAGGTCAACAGATTGATTGAGGATTACAGCGCCGGTCCTTTGGGAGCAAAATACCTCAAAGTGTAGCTGCTTATTGAAATTGTTTGTTCGCCTTCTTTTTGCAATTGATGGCATCACCAAATTCAACCGAAGCCTTGTAATTAATCATTTAAGGGAGGCTCCCTTCTGACACTGATTGAGCCTGCTCTTCTAATATTTATAATGTGAATTGGGTGCCAGATTGTGGGACTGCGTATTTCTGTATTTTAGAGGACCTTTCATAACCTTCTTTCATTGAGGTTAGACAAATTGAAAGCAAACAGTTTAGCTTTTTAGCTGTGTGGGAATATCTTGCATTACTAGAACAATTTTCTGTTGGCTTGTTTGGGATGAAAATGTTCGAATTATTTCTATAATTATATAATTATGGAAAGTGTAAAAAGGTCAGCATCACTAGCCGAGTAGATTTAACGTTTGACAAGCTTCAAACACAGAACTTCGAACGAAATGCAATGATATTTTTCATGAGGTTGCAAAAACCTACAACTTGAAATAGAATCTAAATCAAAATTAAGTGGCATAACAAGTCCAAGCAACAAAAAATTTGAAGAGATCTTTGCTCTTGATACACAAACACTAAGCAAATCCGAGTCCGCCGCAGGTGAATTGTTGTGGCCCATGTTGATGAGTTTCCGCCAGCTTTTGTTTTTGGCATAAAATCAATTTTCGACATAGCTTTGAACCCTTCATTTACCCTGCCGTGGGCTGCAAGATAGCGACCTCGTCCTATTTCCCAACCCAAATAGCTTCATTTGGGTAATGTTCAAATAAGTTTGGTTTTTTTTCGATTTGTCACCCGCAAAACAAAAAGTTGCAAATAAACTGGTTTTTCCAATCTTATTTTGTATACAAAAAATAAAAGAAAAAAGTCAGCATAAAATATTTAAGGTCGCGCTGTATAAATATTGCCATGCAGCTTGACCTAGCAAATATATAAAAAACCTTTATGCATCGCAGCTCAAAGTGACCCTGGGAGTTTTAAGTTCAGACCCGTTCACATATTTACATATATAAAACTAACAAACATTTTAAGTGTACAATTTAAAGCCAAAACTATCTTTAACCAAGAATATACGATCAAAAAATATTTAAATGGATTTTTAAGTTGATGATATTATTACAGATACAATACAGATCTAAAAGCAACGTTTCACGAACCTTACCCTATTAAAAGTTAGTTATGCCTTTTTTGGGGGAGGAGGATAAATAGTTCTTCCAGATATTGATTTTGTTTAGTAGTGCGATTCATCTAAGGAAAAATCATAAATAGAGGCCTTAATTTAGAGGCCTTAACTTAAAAGTAAGGAAGCTTTCCATTACGTCAAATAGTATTGTTATCTTTGTATTTTACTGACAGATTTAAAGCTTTGATTTGTCAGAGCTGCCCTCATCAGTTAGGCATTCAATCTGCCCGTCAGTCAGTCAATCATTCAAGCAGTAGCCCATTTGTGTGTAAAATTTGAGTAGGCAATTTTAATAATTTAAGTAAATGATCCATCACAGTTACAGTTAATCTATCAACGACAGCCGGGGGAATGGCTATGAAGACCGTTGCGTATTTTCTGTACAATCATGTATACATACATAAATGCGTACACACACAAGCGTACAAAAAAAAAAAAAAACAAAAAAACATACATACTGATTTCTTTTTAACAAATTGTCTTGTTAAAAGTTTTCTTCTCTTGGCGGCCGCAAAACGAGCAGCGAAAAAAAAGATAAAAGAGACTGGAAAATTGTTGGCGTTTGTATGAGTATGCGTGCGATAAGAAAATTTGCTGGCCATTAGTATTTAAGGCGTTAAGTCATTTATATTCATTTAGATATTTGCACAGAGCGACGAATAAACTCTGCTCCTCAATTCGAGGGAGCCCAGTGAAATGAACGATTGATTGTCGAGTGCTGATGGTTAATCGTAATCTTCAAGAGTGGACAGTCGAATATAAAGGACGTCGAATTGACAAATCATTAGCGATTGTGCCACAGCTTGAACAACTGTGTAAAGAGCTGTTTTGAAGGCTCCTTTGAGCTGGTGAACAGAGTAAAGCTGAATGTAATGGAGTCTTGCCAACACGAGTTCTAAAAATATTTATTTGAATTTAGCTCATTGTATCTTGGGGATACAGCGGCTTTATTTATAGTTTTATTTATATAATATACTTTGCGATTTATGGGATTTTTTTTCATTTTTATTTTCTCTTAAAATAGTAGATAAAATTGACCGATTGCTCTTTATCAGAAAAGTATGCTCACACTTACATTATCTTTATCAGAATTGGGAACACACCATTTCGAAGTCAAGTAATTTGTTTATTTTGTGATTTTTCATAATTCACTTCAGTATTAAGTCAGTTTTCAACCATATTTTGAGAAATCGATTGCTTGCGCAAACATTGAAGTTTCCCATTTTATATGAAGGCAAATGGAAATTTGCCTTTTGTACCGTAATATGCAAATTTGGCATTTTATTACTTGGATACTCATCAAATTTTGAATCAGTTATTCGAATAAGTCAATATCGAAGGTCGACCCCTGCACAGCTCGCAGCTGCTAAGTGATTCCAACAGCCAGAGCCCCTCCACAGACGACCGAGTTGGAGCCCATAAAAAGCATCACGTCATACATCAATCTTTGAGGAGTCTGGCGTTCCTGGTGCCCAGCTGCAAATAGTTGAAGCCGCTTAGGCACGAATTTCTATTAAAATATTTATGCAAAAAGCTGCGAAGCGACAATTTAAGCCAGCTTCGAAAGGGTCTGAACGGGTATTGGCAACTCTTCGGCTAAACGTACGTGAAAAATTTCAGCGAACGATTTTCATAATCGATTTTCGGTGCCTCCTCAATGACTGTTGACAACAGCAGCAGATTGGGTGTTAGATTTGCGGCTGGGGCGCGGTTGCGGGGCAGACACTTGTCAACCTTTATCAAAAAAAAAAAAAAAAGAAGGGATATAGAAGAGGCCCTCGTGCCGGGATGAGAGGCTAGACAGCCGAGCAAAGCCGAGACAAATGCGACATGCGTCTGTTGACAATATATCAACATGTGGAATACGGTCGGGTGGTCTCATGAGGGCGGGCTGAAGCAATCTACCCACAGCTGTCTTTGGCTGCTTTCAGACTCTGTGAAAAATATGCAAAAGACAAGTCGACTTTACAATTTTTCAACTTGACTTTGACTTTTACCTACCGTCCCGGGTCCCTGCTGTTGCTACTGCTGTTTACTGTACGCCGCCAGGTCAAGCAATCTTTAAAGGATGATGTCTCTGATGCTGCCCAGACTGCTGTTCAACGATAGTCCTTGCTCCAATCGTGTGCCATTTGAAGGCAACGTTGCGCGTCTAATCGATGGGCTTGGCGAGGCTGCCAGTCGAGCGAACGGGAATCGACTGGGTGGCCCCTCTAGGTCTCTATTTGCTTTTAAATGCTTGTACGGTTTTTTTCCCACTTATGTGGAATGTACTCCTAACCCGTTTAGTGGGCGTATCGTATGTGACGATAGTTTCATGAACCGCCCCGCAAAAGATTTCAAGCACACGCAGACAAGGAGCGAAGGCTTAACATGAGATTCGCACCAGTTGCGTTCCGTCTGCCCCTTGAAATAGTGTGTAAATCACGGTCTTTGGCTGTGGTTGAGCAAAGGCTTCGGCTGAGTGATAGACTGTTGGGGAGTGGATGGCAGGGTGGATGTCAGTAGGACTTCAAAAGTGTGCAGGGTATTCCCCAGTCGTACAGTCTTGACCAGAGAATTCTTACAGCACATTTACAATATACGGGCCATTTATGAAATGCTTTTTTTAGCTGTCGCTGCCATTAATTTCCTGACTTCCAATACAAAAAGCGACTTTCAAGACTTTTTGGGCCCTTTCAAATAGTTACGTAAGTCGTGGCTAACTGCTAATTACGAGAGTAAAGTTGGCATTGTCGTGGATATCTTTTGACAGCACGCCACATAAATTGAGGGACGTTATTTCGGCAACAAAAAGTATACCATAATGAAGCGCTGATACATTAAACAGATTTATTATGCGGTGCCTTCATTGTCGCCGCCGACACCCCCAGCCTTAAAATGGCAGCCAGTTTCACGAAATGCTGAATCTCCTGCAAAGAAGCGGAGGCTAACGTGTAGTGGGGACTGGTGTTCCGCTCTGTTCAGGCGCGTGCTGAGTTCGTGGTTTTTGGGGGCCAACGACGACATCGGCTTGTGGTTTGGCGGTTGTGGGTGGCATTATGGGGCGGCAATCCGCCTGCAGCTAAGCGCATTGCGTTTGTCAAATTTTGACGAGCTCGCCTCGTATCGATTCGCCCGGCTCTTTGAAATCTATCCCTCTGTGGGTGACTTAGTGTGTCCTTAAGCTAAATTAAAGCATATATTACATTTCGTTAATCCTTTGATGTCTAAGTGGGTTTTTAAAAGCCAACGGTTTCGGCGTCCCCACTGATTAAGTTGTATATTTTATTGAAGGGGGTGTAATTCGTAAAATTAAGTTTAAGGAGATGCCTTGAAGCGAACGCTGGTAAACAGAATAAAGCCAGGCTGATTTATAAGCAGATGGGGTGTTTATTTAAGCTCAAGTTTAGTTGTGAGATGTAAAAGCTTTAATGAGATAGATATAAAGGTTATAAATATGCTAAATATACAAGTGGTTTTCGGAACTGCTTTCCTAAAATGTCTTTTGATTTTGTTCAGAAAAATTTGCTTTTAAGCTGCCGTAACATTTCGGAGCATTCTTACACATAAACATACAGATACACAAGCTCGCCCACTGCAGATTCGACTTAAATACTTAATGCTTCACACGTTAGGTAGGGGAAGTGCTTCTTTTTCGCAGCCTCACATGGCAATTACACTCACGAATAACTCTGGGGTAGCAATTTCGATTTTAATGAAATGTTCGGGGATTAAATGTGGCATATTAGCCGAAGGCCCTATCAGCCAGCACTCTCTTATTATTATAAGTTAAATTAAGTTTTAATGACATGTCTATCTTTAAATAAATAAATATCAAAAAATAATGTGGCATATGTATAAAAGTTATTAGAAATGAAAATTGCAAAACTGGGTACAGGGTTTCTTCTAGTCGAGTATCCTTGATTACTAATTTGTTGTTTATGAAAAGATTTAAAAATTGGTTTAAAGTCCCTGAAAGACGAGACGGTTCGAATCCCAGGGCAATATATAAATTCAACTTTTATCCTTACATCCAAGGACTTCAATTTGATGTGAAAAATTCCGCTTTTCAGCTGAACTGAAATTGTTTAATGTATATTTAAGATTTAAATTTTTAGCGGACATTATTATACGGATATTGAACTTTTCTTTTGGCTACAACTCCCTCAACCTAATTTGCAAACTGTCATCTACAAACCAAGCAAAAACCCGATTGTCATTTATAGTTCAACTGGAAGCAGCCGGCGTTGTGGCGACCACAAATCAGCACTAATTTCAGGCCCTGCCCAAAATCAGCGTGGCCACAAAAGAAAGGCAGCGCAATGCAAACAATCAGAGGAAACGGCAGAGAATACAAAAAATGTTGGTCACGTAGCAACTTTGCTTGTGCCTAACAGAAATTTCAGCGACAAGAACCTCATGATTAAAAAAAATAGAATTTTTCCCAACACTGTGAAGAAAAGACATTCGCTTGACATTTTTTTTTTTATTGATGATACTTTTACTAATCTTGCGAATAAGTTTAAGAGGTAGACATGTTTGCATATATCGACTTTTCTGATGATATTAATTATTATTATCTGCAGTTTTCCAGGCAACTAATAACAACACAGTTTTTTCATAGCTCTAGGGTATTAAAAGTTCACTAGGTTTTTGTTTTTCCGTACCTGAAAAATGTAGTTTCGGATTGTTTTTAACAAAAGATGTTTTATGAAAGTTTTTTAATGACAGAAGTCGGGTCAACGAATTACAATTTTTTACTTCAATTATAAACCTTAAAAGAATTTATTTGAATTTTTTTCTGGTTGTGAGTATTTTATAGTTGAGCAACAGACTATAGAAATTTAGTTTGGCTTGCAGTCAACATCCTGGGCTGTGACAAGCTTACAATACGCCCGGCTGGGCAATTTCAGAAGAAACCATTCAAAACAACAAGCACAAACTCCCGACACGACACGGCACGACTTGAGTCGAGTCAGTGCTCAAAATTTTACGCGGGTTAACTGCTGAAGTGGCGCTTGGGGGTGCGTGCCTGGCTGGGGGATGCAAAATGTTGGGGGGGAGAAAACGTGGCCGAGACGCAGGTCCTGCCGTGGCCTTTGTCACAGTCAGGGACGTTTATGTCGACGACGACTGCTTGCGTCTTTTGCATTTTGGTGGGCGGCAGCCAGACTGAAATTACAAATTCAGCACAATGTCCCTTTGTCATTTATGCATTCGCTGTATAAATTAGGCACAATGAATTTCAACGGCTGTGGTGCTGGCTCTGTTCGTGGCTGTAGCTCTTAATAAGCTGACTTGGTTATTTTTTCGCTCGTCAACTTTCAGGTGGCAGTGGCAGCGGCGGCGGCGGTGGAAATGGCGGCGGTGGCAGCTCGTCGGACGTATCGAAAGATCACTGCAATAAAACGGTGGACATATTCGAGGATATCAGCTCGCCGGAGGTCAGCAACCAGAACCTGGGACGCCCACTCACCTGCTGGTATCGTTTTCGCACTCTGAAGGGTGCTCCTCGTGACTTTGTGCTCCGGCTGCGCTTTAAAAAGTTCAAAGTGGGTCAGTTGCTCAATGCCACCCACTGCGACGGTGGCTACCTGCAGGTGAGTACCCGATTACGACCCCAGAGACCACAGTTGGTGGTTCTGATTTATGGCGTCGAGGCAATCAAATCTAATTTACAACCTCGCCTCCCCTAAATGATGACATATGTATCCACGTAATTCCTACGTATGCGCCGGCTGACAGCTTTATGGGACAGGACATCGCTGCAAAATGACATCGAATCCAATTCGCGCTGGCAACTTATGTGGCTCGCATAGTTTGCGGCGTGTCTTGTCCTTGCTTATCATTTGATTTGACTTCATGTGATATTGTTGTTGTTGTTGTTTTTGTAACTGTTGTCTTTGTTCACCCTGCAGATTGTTGATGGCAACGCCAAGACAGACGTATCCAATCGACGAGAGCCAGGCATGTTCTGTGGTGAAGCGGAGCAGCCGCAGACGTTCATCAGTGAGACGAGTTACGTTAAGGTGCTCTTCCACACGGATAACTTTACGGATCAGGTGGGTTGGATCGCGAATTACTTATATTTTTAATTTAATTTAAGTTTAAATAATATCAAATCATTATATTTTGACAACATCAAATAGGCGATATTAGCTATATTAGCTAATAATATGGATAAATGGACTACAAATATTTTTTGTATATTTTTCCAAAAAATATATTTTCTCAATATTTCAAAAAGACTCTTTTCTTATTTGATCGATTTTTTACGTCAACGTTTCCGACATATTTGGACTGCAGTCATTTAACCCAACACCTGTCCACTGAAGCTCGCCTTAATTTATAAAACACTACAGACTTCCAATTACCTTAAAAAGTCAGCATTCTAACGTCTTCCGTCTCCAGCTGGCAGACGCCAACGCACTTACACTAATAAGCCATGGCTTCCATATCCCATTCACCCGGTCTGGATGTCACATGTGTCACGTAGCCTCCTCGTGCTTATCCAAGTCCTCACTTGTGTCCTACTTTTGTCCCGTATATATATATTTATATTTATCACATAATTTAAAGAAAATATTACAACACACAAGTGTTTGCTGTCGTCGTCTACAGCTTTTATTCTACATATTTGTAGACGCTGTACTCTGAAAAATAGTCGGGAGTGCCCATTCGGGCATTCTCATAGTCATGAGATACCCTGTCATGAGATACAGCTGTCAGCTGGGTCAATATATCTCCTAGTCGGACACTCCCAATTTATTTATTTCATAAAAATATAAGCATTTCGCTTTTTATAGTTTTCGTGATCAATGCGTTCATACAGACAGACGGACATGGTTAAATCGATTCGGCTATTGATGCTGACCTCCTTCGTCGTGTTACATACATTTGCAAAAACTATTATACTTTTCTTACCCACTAGAAATGGGTTCAGGGTCTACAAAGAAAATGGTTCGGTTCAGGTTTAAGTTCGGTTAAATTATAGTGCAACTGTTTTGGTTCAAGGTTTACATTTTGATTTTCTAAATAAGTGAATTCCGGCTTTGAACTGGTTCGGTTTAAAACCGGGTTGCAGCCTTGAGTTGAGGCACGAATTTTTAAAAAGTACTGTGGTCTTGATCAACATTTGTGAGTGTACAATATTTTACTTTTTGTGGAGCACAAAAAACGATCTCTTTTATTCGGAAAATTCAAAATAATTTTTATGGACAAGTTGAAATGTTCTTAACTTAAATAGAATTTTTTTAAATTTCTTTTAAAATCTCTAACTTTCTAAATATTAGAATTTAATGCAGTCTCAATCTACGAAACGATGTACTTCCATTTAAAACCATTTTTTACTACAACATTCTTGTACTGAATAATTTGTAATTAATGTAATAATTTTGTTCTTAGTAATAAAATATTAAAAAATAAAGAAAGTTCATAACTCCTTTTCTCATTTGCATACTTAACCGTGTTTGCTTATTCGTACTACTCAAGTAGTACGTTATTTCTAGAAATCAGTCAGTTTAAAGCTGACAGAGTATCTTCTAGTCGAGCAGCTAGCCGGCAGAACTGAACGTGTTTTATTTTGTTGTTTTTTTTCACGTTATCTCTTTCGTTTTTGCTTGTTTGCTTTGGCTGTGACCCGTGTTGCTCTATCTGCTTGGCTGCATCTATGCAACTCACTTTCGCACTTAGCGTTATATGTATATAATATACATATATGTATGTGTATATAATGCACAACATACATACATATACATGTACATATGTACATTTATACATATATTTTTTTGCATGCATTATTCAGCCGAACTTCTGTGGGAGTGGACGTGGGCGTGTTGCCCTCACAGACGTCTGCCTGCTGTCTGTCCTGTCGTCCCCTTGGATGCCGGTGTCGCTGCGCGGCATCCTTTTGGACTGGCTGGCGACTCTCTGCCGGTTGCAATTTTATATGTGCAATGCTGTTCACAACTTGAATTCTATTTAACTGCATGGCCGTCTACTTCCCCACTCGTTGTCCTTTCATGTTGTTGTTGTTGTTGTTGTTATTGTTGTTGTTGTCGTTGTTGTTGCTCGTTCTCTGATTTTTTGTCAGATACGCTGTTGTGTATTTGATGCGGTATTTGCATTTACAAAGTAAAAGATACGAACATTATGTCACATAAACAATTTTAATACATATTTATCAAACAGCTTTCTCGCTTTACGGGTGATAATATTTCTTACAAGATGTACGCTTAAAAATTCCTATTAATGTGGAAATTTGATCACACTCATAAATCCATTCGTGTTTAGATGCTTGTGTAGATATCTGTAGTTCATAGATATTTCTTTGACTTTCAAGCTAAGAGCAATCGGATTTAAATTTAATTTTAATTCAATTTTGTCGCCTAAATTGGCCTGTTCAACTTGTTCGTGTTCCCCAATCCGCTTTATAAGTATTGCATACAATTTGTGCGTATTTCTGTTACTCATGCGATCTATAGTCAGATTGCAGCTTTACTCGTATTCAGGCTTTTGTCTTCCTTTTCCATCAGCTACATAACCAAACAACTTTCCTATCCCAATTTTGAATGGCTTTCAGCAGTCAATGCAGCCGATGGTGACGTTTCGTTGTTGCAACGTTGCTCGCCTTATGGCTTAACTTCATGCTGCAGCTTACAAGATGCATGAAGCACAAACACAACACTCCCGCACACACTGCACAGCACAAAAAACTAATGCCATGAACGAGTGCTCTATTTAGGAGATAGACTCTCAGCTGCAGAGCGACTGATGCTGCTGTTGCTGCTTCTGCTTCTGCCGCTGCCGCTGCTCGTCCTCCAGAGTGTCTTATGCACACCTTAATGGAGTCATAAATATTTATGAAAACTCGCCCCGCACACTGGCTGAAGTTGGCTGCTGGCAGACAGCTCTGGAGTTTCCCGCTGTTGGGGGTTGGCAGCGCTTTGTTTTTGCCACGCAGATTTTGCCGACTTTTCTTCGTTGCCTCAATTTATATTTTTTTGCCACTTATTTTGCGCGAGTGCGCTGGAAAATGCGTCCAGCGCATGAGAAAATGCCAGGTTGGGTATCATCCTTTATAATAAATATAAAAATAATAGAGCGATGGCATGTAATAACATTGCCACGTACACAATTTAATGAGCAGAGCATAACAGAGCAGAGCAGCCCAGATGGATTCCGCTTTTGCAAACAGCCAAAAACAATTTCGCATTAACATAACTTCATGGCGAATAAATCAAAAATAATTTTCACAAATTGCTACACAAGCGACATCCGCGACGGTAGAAACAAAAGGCGAAAATACACAAACGAAATCTGACTGATTTTTAATTTATTCGAGCACGAATTTGCCAGAATATTAAATGGAGACCTGGGCAATCGAGCGCAGGGTCGTTGGGTTTGCATTGTTGACAATGGCACTGCCATGGCGATAATGCCAGCCACGCTACATTGCATCCGCATCAGCATCGACATCAGCATCCTCATAGTCAGCGCTCAAAAATATTCAATGCATTTAAAGGCGCATAATGCGGCAAATACGAGCTGGGAATGGGCATTTGCCGCACACGAGGCGTGCTCATAGCGGCACGTAGGTGCTCCCTCGGACCCGGCTGCCTGTCCGCCCGTCTGCCAGGCTGCCAGGCTGCCAGGTTGCCAGTCTGCCACGCTGCCTGTCTGCCATTGTTCACATCGTTAAGTGGCGCTAACGTCATTGACGCCGGTAACGCATTTAATATTGACATGTGCATTACGCGCCCGCCCTGGAATGAACCCGCTAGAAATCAGTTAACCGAATTCAGAGGTCCGCTGATAACTTTAGTGCTTGGTGTAGTGGC
Source organism: Drosophila colorata (assembly GCA_035041545.1). Lineage (NCBI taxonomy): Eukaryota > Metazoa > Arthropoda > Insecta > Diptera > Drosophilidae > Drosophila > Drosophila colorata. The sequence continues at coordinate 1,363,553 of JAWNLD010000449.1, forward strand.
ATATATCAATTTTGGAGAGATCAAAATAGTAATAAATTTAAACACATGTTTTTGAAAATGCTATCTCAATAGTATTTAAAATCTATTCTCGAACAGATTAATTTTCATCTGATGAAAAATTACAAACAATATATAAATTTCTTGAAAATTGTATAATTTTCATCTGACAAAAATTGAATGTATTTTGAATTACAAGCAATATCGAAATTTCTTGAAAATAGTATAATTTTTGCCTGACGATATATTTAATGTAAATAGAAATACAAAAAAGGAAAAGCTTGAACATTCCTTATACAAAAAATTATTATTTGAAACAAAATTTGTACATTTAATAAATTTATTCTTGTTTCAAAATAATAATTCCATATATTTAATATATTTGAAATATATAACAATATAAATTATCTCCCATTATTCCCATTGTTATTTAAAATAAAAAGGCAGTTCAGTTCAAAATTCAAACCAATATCTCGTCTCAAGGTTCTGTCCGTGAACTAAGGTTTCCACCTTATATAGAAGCAGCACATGCCTCTTTTTGAACATCCATTTCCAATAAATTAAAATCAGTGACGTTGCATTTTTCCTGGCCAGCCTTTTGGCAGTCATTTCCCAGTGGGTATGCGCTTAAGCGCAGACAGCCACGATATAGCAGATGGCCTACGTCAGTGCAGCAGGTCATTAGTGTTGATGAGACGCTCGACTAAAACGAGGACAGGACGGGGTAGGCCGGAGCGAGACCCGGTTTCAGGGACTGCATTGAAACGCTTCGCGTTCGGCAAACAGCCGCATAAACAACGGTGATCACAAAAATGCGCTGTCTTCATGGAACCTGGGCGGACAGTTCAGAATTCACCAAATGATACGGCTGATTTTCATGTAGGGTTATTTGGTTGTTCGGGGAAGCCGGAATGGTAATGAAAATGGCTGCAGGGACTATTGTGTCGAGCAGGCGGGAAATTGACAAAATTCATCAGCAAGGCCAATGGTTACTAATGGCATGCGGCTTAGCAGCTCGACTAGGGCAACAGTGCGTATACGTGATTTGCGTAGCGACCAATCAGAAAAGCAGCTAACAATACATGAATTTCAACTCACTTAGTGCCATTCTTTGTTCTGTTCTCTTTGCAGACCTACTTCACATTCGATTCACGCGCCGAACAACAAACCGAAGTCTATTTACGCTATGGCCAGCATCCGGAATTATATCCCAATCGTCGCGGCGAAGTTGTGCAAGGGTGCGTATACGTAACACACAAAAGGGACAAACTGATAGAGAGAGAGAGAGAGAGAGAGAGAGAGAGAGGAAGACAGCTAAATATTGGAAGGCTGGAATCATCTTGGACTGCCCGCTGTGCCCGAGCTTATCGATAATGTTTAGCGCCTTTGTGTCTTTTTTATGTGCCCGCCCGTGCCCCAGCTGGGGGCGTGGTTGACAACTGACAGTTACTACTTTGTAGCCAGCGATGCGTTAATTTAATTTTATTATGTAGCACGCAACTTGAGTGGTTTTTGAGGGGTCCAAGGCGCATAGGCGATGTCTCTTACAATTTCTAGAACTGCCCCTCGAGTTGAACATTTCATAATCATATGCGAACGACAGCAGCAGGGCGGAGGCTGTATGAGCGGAATGGAGAGAGCTGGCATTGCGGTAACAGAAGGTCGCATAAAATTGAATTACAATTTGCCAGCCGGAGAATGCGGCAGGCAGCAGGCAGCAGGCAATGGGCGGAGCTGTGGGTGGCACTGCGGCAATATAAACTCGCGAAAAATGTACAGAGACACATGGAGACAGCTAGTGCTGCCATGGGCTAAACGAGCATTCAGTTATCCCAAAAACTTTGCAGACATTAAATTTCATTTGATTTTCCCTCTCTTTTTGCTAAGTTGCCTAAACTTTTATCTTAATAAAATAAGTTGCAAGTTTTAAGCATTGCTTGGAATCGGTCTATAGTTTGTGCAATGCGGGTAGTGAGAGGAAAACTGTACGATTTTTACGTTTTTATTGCAATGCGAGAGAACTTTTACGATAGGCACTTTTTTGATTTCGTATTAAGTGTTGTTAACAGATGACGATCAATTAAAGATATAACTTATCTTAAAGTTCTTTCGGAAAAGCGAATAAACAAGATTAAAAACATTATTCAAAGCAGCTAAAAAATTTATTGGAAACTTAAAGCTACAGCAAATTACAAACTACAGCAATAAAATGGTAAACAACCCATCTATATATATATAATAATTACACTTGTCAATAACAACTAACACTTATTGTGCTTATGGCTTAAAGTAAAATAAAATTTCGGTTCTTTTTAACCATTTCCATTCCATTCTAACAAACCCTCCCCCTTTCTTTAGTCTGATTTACTTGCGATTCGTCTGTTTCCAAACAATCTTTAAGCACAATCAAAACGGCACACTTTAAGGATCCATCAAAAGTAGCCTTTATTCAAGCTCATCTATTCAATGGCCGCAATTCCCAGTCCAATGGCAGTTCAGACCAAGCGCCCACATGGCCAATATGATTTTTATGCTAATTTGCGGTCACGCGCATCGACATCGACACTGACACAATCCAAACCGATTCCTACGCACAAAACAAGAATGAATAATCTAGTTGAAAGTATTCGACTAGCAGATACCGATTACAAATTTTAATATATTAAATAAAAAATAATAAATTTGAATTATTTATGAATATTATAGATAATATTAAATAATTAAATAATATTTATTTCACCTATGCGCAAATTTACTATTCTTGTTCGAAATGGTGGTTAATGGTAGTTGGAGAAACATAAATTTTTCTACGGGCGGGAAATGAGTGGAGAGGAAAGTAAACAATAACATAGTCAAAACCGGGTAAACATGCTAACGCCAGTGTAATACGCCTATTCAAGTATACCTCGTATATATCCTTTATGGCCATTTTAATAGGCACAGGGTATAGAAATCCAACGGAAGTCAACGGCAACCAAATGAAAGGCAAATTTCCAAGAGCAGTAAAAAAATAGAAATTTAGAGTGCAAATAAAATGGTAAATGGTAATCATATTTATGCAGCTTCAAGCCGAGTGATTTGCCCAGCCCTGACAACCCTGGCAATGCGTTTGTTTGACTCGAACAAATTGAAAATTATACGCACGGTTCTCCTTACAAATTTTACAGTTGTTCTTGTAATTCAACAACAATTTTACAAGGTTTTTCCCAAGGAAAAGCACAAGCATTTCCAAATCACTGAGCACAATTTTCTGCTTTTGTTGTTTCTGTTCGTTGGCTGCCAGGCAATTCCAGCGATTAATTTGTTGGATTTCTGCCCAAGAGGATAAAGCTAGCGAGAAATGTGAGACGCCAGGGTAAAGACTTAGGGCCAACAAATTTTGGAGACATTTATTGGCGGCTGGGGCAGAGACAAAGTTACCAAATATAAAACTAATTGAATTTAATTACAATTCTGTATCCACAGATCCTACTGCGAGCGAGAGTACCGCGACTGCCGGCTGCAGACCTGCTACGTACAGTCGCCGGCGTATCCTGGCCTTTATCCCCGGGCCCTCAACTGCCGTTACAAATTGCACACGCGACAGCCGTACATCAAATTATATCTGCAGAACGAACAGTTTGCGGTCGACGGCCAAAGGTAAGCGAAGTTGCTCAGATATATGCGACAGACAGATATATAGATATTCGCGGGCATCCACAGCTATCTCTGTAATACGTTATGCAAATGCAAATTGCCTAAAGAAATTAGCGCCAAGTTAACACCCTGTAATTTGTCATTTTGGCACAAGGACGCGCACATCGACTGCAATTCCAAAAATCCAGCTATATTTTACCCATTTTGCTGTCTTTTGTATTTTTTGTGCATGTCATTGGCTAGCAGTCAACATTACGTGTATTCAGCTGTTGTAGCTGCTGAAATGCATTTGGCATGCTGACAATGACAATTTGA